>JARWIR010000010.1:10725000-13225000 GCA_029959085.1 Nemophila menziesii | reverse complement strand
CATATGTAGAGTACCGTCGGATTCCAGAGGGATCAAGGTGGATATATGTAGGAGACAACAATAAGGTTGAAGTCAAAGGAGTTGGCACTTGCAAATTGAACTTGCGAGGTGGTCAAACCTTGTACCTGCATGATGTACTTTACGCACCTGACATTCGACGGAACTTAGTCTCGGTCACTGTTCTTCTAGGATTAGGTTTTAATTTGCATTTTCATAACAAACAAGTAGATATCTATTATGACGCTAAGTATTATGGTTCTGGTTTTATTTCGCATGGTTTAATTGTACTAGATGATGATAACTCGTTTAATAGTTATTATGTAAGTAGTTGCTTTTCTACTAATACTTCTTCTTCTAGTAATTCAAATGTAGAAGAAAATGTATGGCATGCTAGATTAGGTCATATTGGTCAAGACCGTATGAATTTGTTGGCTAAGGCGAACCTTTTGGGTTCGTTGACTAAAGTCAACTTGCCAACTTGTGAAAATTGTCTAGCAGGTAAAGCAAAACGAAAACCATTTGGAAAGGCTAAACGAGTCGAGTACCCATTACAAGTAATTCATTCAGACATCTGTGGCCCAATGAGTGTTCAAACTAGACGTGGGGAACGTTATTTCATCACCTTTATAGATGATTTCACTAGGTTTGGTTATGTCTACCTGATTTCTCACAAATCTGAAGCATTGAAATGTTTTATGACATTTATCAATGAAGTGGAAAATCAGTTAGAGAGGAAGGTGAAAACCCTAAGAACCGATCGAGGACGTGAATATCTATCTGATCAGTTTAAAGAACTATGTGATGAAAAAGGGATAGTAAGGCAACTTACAATTCCTAGAACACCACAACAGAATGGTGTGGCTGAAAGGAGGAATAGAACACTCCTAGAAATGGTTAGGTCTATGATGGCACAAGCAAATCTTCCAATATCTTATTGGGGAGATGCCTTGCTTACCGCCTGTTATATACTTAACCGAGTACCCACAAAGACTATTCCATCAACTCCTTATGAACTATGGACAGGTAGGAAACCTAATCTGTCATACTTGCGACCTTGGGGGTCGGCAGGCTATGTTCATGATCTATCTCATAAGTATGGGAAGTTAGGTCCAAGAGGTAAGAAGTGTATCTTCATTAGATACCCAGATCACTCTAAAGGATATGTGTTTATTGGTGAACATAATGATGGGGGTCTTACAGAAATTGAGTCACGAGATGTTACATTCTTAGAGAATGATTTTCCTAGCAGAGGTGAGGTTGACAGAAATTCCATTTTATGTGAATTAAATGAGATTCAGGAAGATGATATGCAAACAAATGTGACACCTGATGAGGTAACACATACTCAAGAAATAGAGACGGACACTCCTCTAAATCTTGAGACGGAAGAAACCATTGCATCATCTAGTAATCCTATTTCTCAAGATTCTCAACTTAAGAGAAGTGCTAGAGGTTTAGTTCCTCGTCGCCGATTTGAAATCGAAGGAGAAGTCTTTATGATAACTCCACAAGACGAAGAAGAACCTCGAACAGTTAATGAAGCACTCTCATGTCCCGCTAAGAATGAATGGAGGAAAGCAATGGAAGAAGAAATGGAGTCGATGAAGAAAAATCAGGTATGGGAACTGGATGATCTCCCAAAAGGACGTAAAGCGATTGGGAACAAATGGGTTCTCAAAATAAAGAGGAAACCTGACAATTCCATTGACAGGTATAAAGCTCGCTTGGTAGCGAAAGGCTATACTCAACGGGAAGGAATAGATTTTGAGGAAACTTTCTCTCCTGTTGTTAGATTTACCTCAATACGTCTTATTTTAGCTATTGTGGCGCATCTCGATCTAGAATTGCACCAAATGGATGTTAAAACTGCATTTCTAAATGGAGATTTAGAAGAGGTAATTTTCATGGAACAACCCTCAGGTTTCGTTGTAAAAGATCAAGAGAATAAAGTATGTAGATTGTTGAAATCAATCTATGGTCTTAAGCAAGCCTCGAGACAGTGGAATGTGAGATTTCATGAAGTCATCTCGTCAAATGGATTTGAGATGATAAGTGAAGACCACTGTGTTTATATTAAACGTTCCAAGAAAAATTTCGTAATTTTATCTCTATATGTGGATGACATCCTATTAGCTGGGAATGATAAAGAGTTTATTCAAGCTAACAAGGAGTGGCTAGCTTCTCAATTCGATATGAAAGATATGGGAGAAGCAAATTATATTCTTGGTGTTAAGATTCATAGAGATAGGTCTAGAAGACTATTATCTCTATCTCAAGAACCTTACATCATGAATGTACTTGAGCGCTTTGGTATGACTACGTGCAATGCCATTGACACTCCTGTAGCAAAGGGAATAAACTTAACTCTCGACATGTGTCCTAGTACTACAGAAGAAAAACAGAAAATGTCAACAGTACCATATTCTAGTGCCATTGGTAGTCTTATGTATGTTATGATGTGTACGAGACCAGATATATGTTATGCAGTAGGTTTAGTTAGTCGTTTTCAATCGAACCCTGGACAAGAGCATTGGAAAGCTGTGAAAAGGATATTGAGATATCTAAAAGGCACTAAAGATCATGCCTTATGCTTTCGAGGAGATAAATTACGCCTAGAAGGATATACAGATGCCGATTGGGCTGGTGATATAGATGGGCGTAAATCCACTTCAGGTTATGTTTTCTTGCTAAATAATTGCACAATCTCGTGGAGTAGCAAGAAACAAACCTGTGTAGCTTTATCAACGATGGAAGCTGAATTTGTAGCATGCTCAGCTGCGATTCAGGAGGCTGTTTGGTTAAAAAGGTTCTTTGAACATTTAGGATTCTCTAGTGATAGTGGGAGTCCAATAACAATATACTGTGATAGTCAAGCTGCAATGGCTTATGTGAAAGATCCAAAATATCACAGCAAGACCAAACACATTGATATAAAGTATAACTTCGTTAGAGATATAATTGCACAAAAGGATGTTACTTTGCAATATATACCCACACGCAATATGCTTGCCGATCCATTCACAAAAGCTATCCCAAGGGATGTATTCATGGATCATGTTAGATCTATAGGATTAAGCAAGATATAATGTATGAATTATTGCTAGTTTATGTGCATTCATGTATATATTTCCATTAGTATGTTTATTTAACTGTCTATTTTAATAATATCATGTTTGATATGTATTATATATATTGCGTGTGATTTTATAAGTATGTATGTCCTATAGACTGAGATTGGCCCTGTCACACGGGCAATCGCCTTTGGCATAAGAAGTGCGCAAAGATGAGACTAACTCATAGGAGTGAAGAACCCTTAAGGTAAATTGAGTTAAGATAGTCGCCTTAACTAAGTGTTAAGATGAGATCATAAATATGGATAAACCTTGTTAAACTTATATTATGATCGAAGTAGAATCCCACTATCTACTTAGTCTATAATAGCCTGATATGAATTGCTTGATTGATTTCATAGAAGGGTTGATCGATCGAAGAATTCATCTTAGGCAAACGAGGCTTGTCTAATTATATATCTGTATGGTATTTCTAAAATTGTGACATACAAATTTGAGATATATAAATAATACCATAACACGTGTGTCATACCACGTGTGCTTTCGACCAAAAGGAAGTGAAGAATTGATCCCTGTTTCTTCACTGTGTGATACCTTTGATTTGTGCCCTTATTACTTTTGACTATATCTTGATATTTTGATTAGGTGTATGCTACTTTGAACACATTACCAATGATCATGAGTGATTCGGTCTAATGGGGTATGTTTGGGAAAGCAACCTAATCAATATAGAAGGATATAAGTGTAAAGGGAAGACTAGAATTGTGTATCAAATGTGTGCTTGCAGGTTAACCGATCATGTAAGTCAATAGGGACTATAACATGATAGTGAGACACATAAACGAAATGACAGTGAGCTCTTTTTCACATAGAAGTTGTGATATAAAAGGGGTCAGAGTTACTGTAATATGATACAACATATTGTTAGTCTGGGGTACTGCAGGATACGTAACAGATGAAACTATTTTGAGCAACTATGTACCCTAACAGGTTATTAGTAACGTATGCTCGTATGCTTGCCGGTCGCACGACCTATTTGCCAAGTATGATGATATTTTGATTCAGGTGTGTATATGGGAAGATATGATGTAATGAGATGTGGATGCTATGGATAAGATATAACTTCATTATGGCGAGTGGGAGAATGAAAGAAATAAATAAAATAAATATTTATTATATTTATTTAATTTGATTTTCTTTGTCCGCCAGAATTCAGTTACTATTATTTGTTTGAATTTAAAATTCAAAATACATTTAATAAGTTATATATATCCTCATATAGGAGTTTCAAGTTAGACAACTTCTATTCTATAATTCTACGAATAAAACTTCTCTCTCTTTTTCTCTGCAAAAATATTCACACACAGAAATAAATAATCGGAGGCTCTTAGGTGGTGATTACAGAGGTCTCTCTTCCAGTAAGAAGATCCACGGCCACAAGACTATCTAGTTCTCAATCGTTTTGGATTCCGCTGCTCTTCAAGAGGTATCCCTAATTAATCCCTAATGTTCTTTATGAAGTATATATCTGTTTACATATATATGTATAACATCTGTGATTTTTTGATTATATGGATATTTTTTTGAAAGTCTTTTATATCAAATAAAATGTATAGATTCAGATTCTATAAGAAATTAGAAACACAATGGTGAAAATTTCGTTAATGTTTGAGATAAGAGAAAGAGTACCTTGATGCATATAACATGGGTGTGGGAGAAAACCCATCATGTGCAAGTGGGAGAATGAAAGAAATTGGTTTGGGCCTAGCCCATATTGTGATGCCCATGATGGGTTAGCCCGGCCCAAAATTGTGGTAGTTATTACATTAATAACTAGTATATAAATAACTTCATGGAAGTTATTTCATTTTGAAAATATCAGACACATTTTTCATATACGCTTCTTTCTTTCTCTCTGCCTTATACTTGAAAGAAACGAAACTAAATTCTCTCAAAAATCTCTTTAACATATAATAGAAGATTCAGCGGCATTTAGGTTGTGGAATAGCAATCTTCTTCGATATGTAAGTGGATTCAATACCGGAGCATTTCGATTCTTAATTCCGCCTAAAAGGTTTGTCTAGAATCCTTTAAATTTCTTACAAATGGTATCAGAGCAATGGTTTTTGTCTTTGTGAAATGCTTTTTCATGTCGTAGATGTTTAATACATGTCTATGTATTAGATCTGATATGTATTTAATTTTCTGAGATTTTTTTATAGTCTTAAAATTAAATAAATGTATAGAATTGTATTCTATTCGAAACAAGGAACGTATTGGTGAAAATTTCGTTAATTTTGGAGTTGAAATGAATAAGATATGATTTTTTAAAGGTTTTTAATGGTGTATTTTCGGTTTTTTCTGGACTGGTGGGGAAGACGACCGGAACGACGTCGTTTTGGCATTCTGTTTAAAAAAAAAAAAACAAAAAAACGGCATTAATGTAATGTAACTGCCGCGGATCGAATAGCCAACCTTCTGGTCCAGCGTGAACTGCCATTCCGCTACGCTTCTCTTGACTTTGTATCTAAAGGAGCAATGATTTTAGTTCTTGCAATGACAGATTCGTTTCTGAAAATTTAAAAAAAAAAAAACCTTTATAATTATAATGGTTTTGTGATTTGAACTGCAAGTCTCAAACGAGGCAGGAAATTTATATTCAAACCGATAGGCCATGCTGATTTTTGGTCAAGTTGTAAGATTAAAAGAAAGAAAAACGAATTTACAAGGAGATGTTAATTCGTATCTATTCTTTGTTGAGAATCTGTATACCAATAAATCATATATATCGTTCATGTTCACCATTAGTTCCATTATTAATATATTTTTTTTTTGACTTATTTGAAATAAAAGAAAATCAATTTTTACCCAAGACTTATATATGATAGTGATGTAGTTTGACCAATGAGTTAAATATTTGATATATATGCCTATATGTCTTACTTATAAATATGTGTACTTATGATCTTATTATGCTAAACATGAACTTGATTTTTGTGTATAGAATAAGTTGACCATACTTTCATATAACCCGATATATGTGAAACTCTAGATAAATTTTTTATGAGTTGATTTGTGTATCTTAATGTGTTTGATACATAACTTGTTAGTTTATATGATATATTTTTTTGATAACTGCATATATATATATGTATATATATATATATATATATATATATATATATTCAAAGTCGGGTTATTTTATGGATAAGTTTGATTCCATAACCACTAAATCATACGGGTCTAGTGTATTCCATCTTAATTGATTGTATTGGAATAGTGGGAGTTCTGTAGAGAACTTATCATTTTGTCTTGATGAAATTAAATTATAATTAGATAAACAAAAGTATGGTGATTCATGATTGGGAACATAGTGAACTTTCTGTTTCACTTCTTTTGTTTTCTATTTACGAGTTTAATTTGCATTTTGAGACAATAGTATCATTGAATATATTTATATATATTAATGAAAGTCTCTAGATATACTAGAAAATGGCTATGAGTAACATCTTTTAGACCTTTAAAAAGGACAAAGATGAATGGTGATATAACTATACCCTAAGAGAACTCGAATTACATTGAGTACTAGAATTTGAGGTTGTTAATAATATGATGCTTGAGCTAGAGGAAGGCTTCCAATTCATCACATGAGAAGCATATGGACTTATCAAGTTTTTTTTGAGGTATAAAGACTCTATTATTTGAGAAATATTGATAAGTTATATGGATGGATTAGTTTATGAGTATCACAAGTATCCTACCACTTATGATATGTGGGTATACTCTTTAGGAGATGATCAAGGATACTACCATGATGATGTTGCGTTAGCGGACATGAACGATTATACTCATAAAATGACACCTGGTCATGTCATTTAATACATCTAAAGACGGTGGTTAAATTGACTAAGACAGTCTAGATATCTGGTGATATCTTGAATTATGAACAACAAATTCAAGTAATCATCAATCTCTTTCAAATAATTCAGTGTATTGAGAAGTGAATGTGACTCGTAATAACATCAATACGTTTTATGATGCTACTTGAGTTGTACTCAAGAATGAGTGTATTTGAGGTTTCTTGACTTCATACTTGAAGATATATTACTGAGTCTAGCTCTCGTACAGAATTGCAGTATTGAGCAAGAGGATTGAAAGAAAAGGGTGATATATATGGTTCTAAGAAGATCAAGATCAATAGTCACAAGAAAATAAAGTATGATCATAAGAAATAAAAGAGTAAGATGAGATACTACATCTATGACAAGTTGTGTCACTTAGCTTACGAGCTAAAGATGGTAGCATTATCTTTTTCTTATGATTTTCTTTTTTTTTTATCTATCGCTAGCACCATGTTGCTAATTTGATCTTTTCCTATGTGGATTATGAACGCAGGAGCAATAGATCTTGTGACAAGAGATTGAGAGACCTATATAGTATACCATGAATAAAAAAATTAATTTGGTATAAGATGGATATATGTAGATGACAACAATAATGTTGAAGTCAATGGTTTGACACAAGTAGTTGATCTTGCGAAGTGGTCAAACCTTGTATCTACATGATATCTTAGGTGTACAAATTTTTGGCACAATTTGGTCTCAATCATTGTTCTTCTAGGATTAAATTAAGTACCCATATTCATGACAAAGAATAAGTGTTATACATAATATAGAACTATCTTTAGAACAAATGGTTCTTTGGTATTTGGAAAAGGTTGACTACAAGAACTATTATATTAGCAGTAGTTGATTTTCTATGAATGTCTTTTATGGTACTAAAGATATTGAATTTTTTTATGAAATATTGACTATGTCATAATAGTTATGACCCGAACCACATTGTTAGTGAATGATATTCATTGTATTCACTTAATGAAATCATTTGGCCAAACTGTGGATACTTCCTAGTAATAAAAGTAATATGACTTTTTCTGAAAGCTTCATTTCAATATCCGTTGGAATTGATTCATGCTAACATATGTAGACTCGTTAATTAACTAAATGTGGGGTATACTATTTCATCACCTTATAGATGATTTCACACGGTTTAGTGATATCTATCAGATTTCTTGCAAATCAGAAGCACTAAGATGCTTCACAAATTTGTTAATTAGAAAATCGAAATCAGATAGAGAGGAAGGGTAAAACCTTGAGAATAAACCGTGATCACGAAAATCTATTTGAGGGATTTTAAAGAAGGGTGTGATGAGCATGGGATCATAAATAAGCTTATGATTTTTTTTTTTTCACATGCCATGACATGGAATAGTAGGTAAAGGGAGGAATGTAACTCTCCTGATTAAGGTATATGATTGCTCAAAATAATCTCTCAATATATGTTTGGAAGATAAGTTTTTATTGCTACTCATATACTTATTCGTGTACCCACAAAATTACATCCATCAACTCCGTACGAACTATGGACAAAAGAAATATCATTAAAGGTAGTCTCAATATATGTTTGTGACTCTCTCAATATATGTTTCTGAGTTTGTCACTACCCTGTGCACGGGGCTCTTAAATATTCCGTTGCTCATTATCTGCGAGAAATTACTTAAGGTAGTTAGCGTTACTTGCACACTCAATGTAGCTAGAGAAGGTACAGATACTCATTGAAGACCATAATTATTAAGTACTAGATTTTATAATTATATAAGCAATTTGGTATTGTCATTTACTTTAACATGTTTTGATAAAGTATGCCTCTATTTTGGATAAACAAGAAATGATGACCATATGTATTTGAAGTATTACCTCCATTTGATCTCCAAGATTGACGAGAATAGCATAGGGAATAATTGGAACTTTGAACCATTGATCGTCTTTCAAGATCTGAAGGCCTTCAACTTTTTTGTCTTGCAGCAGAAAAGCAAGAACAGATCCATCAGAATAAGGTTTCATGCCAAGGATACGATCAGGCAATGGACATGGTGGGTAAAGGTTAAATCGAGCATTCATTATCGCTCTTTCTCCACATTGATTTACAAAGCAGTCTTCTTCCAAACCCAGTGACCTGGCCATGGCCTTGAGAAGCACTTCATTTAATGATTTCAACTTATCGGTATACTCTGTCAACACTTCTCTGCAGCATTAATGAATTTGAAAACATGACAAATATAAACAACTGTTAGTTATTTTGAGTAATTGATTAGAAGGGTACCTAAAACATTCAGGATTTTCCGGCCAGAAGTTTAGTTTCCGCTTATCCTCTGGGCTTATCTTTAGAAACAAGCGATCTTTCCAATCAAGAGTTTGATGCTCTGATAAAGTAGAATCATTGCCATAACCTTCCATATCGTCAACTGTTCTAGCATATTTCTTCTTGACTTCCAAGGGAAGGGCAAAGAATTGGCGGCTCATCTCATATACTTTGTCGAGAAATGAATCGGCAATTTCATGGTTAATCAACTGCATCAATATATACGAGTAAAACACATGTATATGTACCTTGTATGTCTGACAACTAATTAACCACAAGGAATAGCTCATATCTATATGAACTACCAGGAGTTTGAAACTCATGAGAGGTCTACTAAGTAATAGACACCAGCCATGGCATTTTTTTGGGTGTAAGCCCAAAGCTAATTATTAACATATTAATTGTTTTACCTTGAAAATTTAAAGAAGAGTTGGTGAAATATACCTATATATCTATATAAAAGAGTTGGTGAAATAACTCAAAGAAAAATTAGCGGTAAAGAGAGAGTTTGTATAAAATATCACCTGAAAACAGCCACAAAAATTTGTAAGAGATGATCGGAGTTTTGTGATCTCGAGTTCTCCATCTTCCGATGCAGATCGTAGGGGGCCAAAATCAATTTGTGGGATGTCTAAGACTGGGAGGGATGATGCATGAATAGTGTCTCCTCCATAATTCCCACCTTTGTATAAGTATTTATCTATTGGGCAATTATTTCCAATTTTAGCAAGTTCTTGAACAGAGTCGGACAATGATTCTCCGTTGATATGGTTAGGAGCTTCAGTTTCAGACATTACTTTGTTTGAGGTTGCTCCTAGTCCTAGTGCTAATTTTAACCTTTTATGGCATATAAGAAAGTTGTACCTTTTAAGGTACAAAGTTGCCTCTAGTTCATACCTAAGTGGGTTCTCTACTCATTTAGATCTCACGTTCTACAAACCACCCATTATCCTTAAGCACAAGTTTACTTCTTTTGCATTGTTAATTAATTTTTCCTATCAATTATCTCATGTTTGCATGCAATCAAAGTACAGTTTACACTAACTCCTAAAGTCAACTATTTTCTATCATAAATTCACAAAAAGCATGCTTGATGGGGGCATTTAAAATTCTCTACAGTCACGCAACCCTAAGATTAATTTTATTGAAAGCATGTAAATCACAAAAAATTGGGATGAGGCAACGAACCCCACCCCAAACTCAAAAGTGAGTCGTGTCCCCACGACTCAAAAAAGACTCAATAAAGCAATAAAATTAAACTAAAACTACCTAACTAGTGCCTACCATCAATTAAGAAGAAGAATTAGAACGGGGTACCTGGCCATGAAGATCCATCGTGTCCTCTTCCGAAGGGGGAGAATAATTATCAATATCCATGTACAAAGTTACCTCTTCCAATGTTGACTTAATCTGTGTAATTTCCTTCCATAGTGCTCCGATGTCTAGTCGTAAAAGTTCGAATTCTTGTTGCAAATTTAGAGCCCATGGAGGAGTACCAGAATTAGTTTGAGAAAAAGAAGAACCTTGAACTTGAAATTGTATCTTGTCTGTAGGCTTTGATGATACCCTCATCCTTGCTGTTAATTTCCCGTGTTGTTGTGGTGGTGCAGGTGCCTTTTATTCTTGTGTTTCTTCAGTAGGCTCATCAAGATTGATGGCCTTTTCGATTGTGGAACCAGGCAAATTCTTGTTTTTCCCTAGGATACAACACCTCTTCTTGTAATCCAAAGCATCTGTTCTGTTTGTCATGGTTGAATTGACCCCAAACTCAAGTTTATACCCAGGAGAGAATAAAGTTAAGAAAACTTGGTATAGCTTGAGTTTCTTGCTTGGATTATATGAAGCAAGTTGTTTTCTTGATGAATCTTGGAAGAACTCTTGAAAGCTTGATGATCTTGATTGTTTTTAATGGTGTTTTGTGATGAATTTGATGAAGATGTTATGTTTATGGAGGATGGAGGAGAGATTTGATGATGTTAATGTGTTTGTTGTGGAGGTTTAGTCAAGCTTCAAGGTGTTTTTATAGGGTTGGTAGCTGGAAAATTCGTGTGGGAGAGGCTAGGGTTAAGTTTGGTAAGGTAGGAGTTTGATTAGGTAAGAAACTCTTCACAAACCGCCTCTGGGCGGTATACCGGGCATAACCTCCGGTATACCGGACCCAACAGCTCCTCATTTTTTCCGTCTCGGCCAAGACCCCGTGACATATACCCCGTGGCACGGGTTTTTGCTAATGTTCAATATATCTTCTCCGTCCAAAAACCCGTGATATCCAACCCGTGGTACGAGTTTTTCAACCAGCGGTATACCGGAGGTATGGCCCGGTATACCGGACCGCGCATCGATTCTTTTTCTCGTCTCGGCATACAACCCGCGTTAGTAACCCGTGGCACGGGTTTTTGCCACTGTTCAATTTCTCGTCTTCCAGCGGTATACCGGGGTTCTGGGCGGTATACCGGACCTCGCGCCGAATTTTTCCCTTGAATTTCCTAGCACCCCAAACTCAATTCCTGCACCAGTAACACACTACCCTTCTCATTTCTTTTAAAAGTAGACACTAAAACTTGACACTAACTTAGAATTATACACTAGGAATTGAAAAACTTAAAGCAATAAAGTAATATACAATGAAATGGCTTTTGTTTAACTTCGTTAAGCTCGACGGGTTATCTCATGAATCATTTTTTCACATATCCTCCCCAGCAGTGAGTGAGGTTATCAATGTTTGCTACACGGAATTTGCATCCCTTAGCTTTTATGACCACCAGTTGATTTGAAATAACTTTTGTGACCATGAACGGTCCTTGCCAAGAACTCTTGGCTTCGCGCGTTTTTGGAGGAGGATCAGGCTTCTTTAATGCAACTTCTTCACCTACTCTGAACCCTCTTTTCTTTCTCTCTTTCTTAGGTTCTTTTGGAACCTTCACGTTATGCCCTTTCTCTTTTATCTTCGCACCGTCAAGGAACCACAAATCTGGTGGTTTCTGGTCAAGGTGTGGGTTTTCCTTAGGATCTGTATGGAGAAACCACGGATTAGGTGGTTTCTTTCTTAGCTCTTCTTCCTCCACTCCTGAGGTTTCCACTACCTTAGTTGGTTCCTTGTATGTTTGTTCAATCGCGTCAATTCGGAAGCAATCCTCCTTGGAATCCGGAAACTTCATTGGCTTAAACACGTTAAATTTCACCTCCTCGTCTTGGATACGCATAATCAATTCACCGTTCTCTACATCAATCAAAGTACGCCCCGTGGCCAGGAATGGTCTTCCCAAAATAATGGGAACATTCCTATCCGCGTCGTAATCAAGTAATACAAAATCAACAGGGAAGATTAACGTACCAGCCTTGACGAGGACATCTTCTAGTCTTCCCTCTGGATGTACGAGGGATCTGTCAGCCATTTGCAAAACAATAGAGGTGGGTTTTGCGTTTCCTATCTTCAACTTTTCAAACACGGATTTAGGCATGAGATTAATACTTGCTCCCAAATCACACAAAGCTTTCCCTTGCCACTTAGCACCGATGGAAATCGGGACCGTAAAACTTCCAGGATCAAGTAATTTGGGTGGCAACTTACTTTGGCAGATGGCACCACACTCTTCTGGCAAACCCACCATTTCATTCTCAAGATACTGACGCTTGCTGGTGATAGCTCGTTTCAAAAGTTTCATGTATTTCGGTACACCTTTGATAGCTTCTAAGAAAGGTATATTAATTTTGAGCTTACTCACCATGGTCATGAATCTCTGATATTCCGCAGTATCTCTTTCTTCTGAACTCTCAAAGGGAATGGTGGAGGAGGACGGACTTCTATATCATCTTTCTTTTTCGGATTTTCCGGAGTCTTCTCCACTTCAATTATTTCAGGTTCATCTTTTTTCTCTTCCACCTCTTTTACTGGTTTCTCTGTCACAGTTGTTTCTTTTTCTTTCATAACGGGAAACGGTGGGGGTGGAAGATTCTTACCACTTCTAAGGGAGATCGCGTTACATTCTTCATATGGTTTAGGTTCTTCAGTATCACTTGGTAATTGTCCTTGTTGACGTTGATTTAATTGCTTATTAATCTGGGCTATCTGAGTTTCAATCAATTTAAGTGTTGTGGCCGTGGATTGTTGAATGGTCATTAGTGTTGTCAAGGTTAGCTGCACATCTAACGCACCTTCTTGAGGTTGAGCAGGTAGAGCTTTCTGGTTCATGGTCTCGGTATAAGCATCTTGCGGAGGTTGTCTCTGAGCTTGATTTCCGTATGCTTGTCCACCTTGGTAGTTGTTCTGAGGTCTTGGTTGATAGTTATTGCCTTGGGGACGTGGTTGATATGCATGTTGTGGATTAGCGGCCCCATTTGGATTCGAATATTGGAAACCCGGATGGTTTCTATTCGGTTGATAACCTTAACCACTTGAGTTGTAATTTCCTCGGTTGGATACGAACATTACGGATTCTGGATTGTTTTGACAGGTCTCCCAATCATGATCTTCTGTACCGCAGTTAGAACATCCATAAACTTCTTGTGTAATATTAACATCTGCTCTTCTACTTGCAACACTCTTTGTAACGGCTATAGTAAGCTGTTTCAGTTGTTGTTCGAGTTTGTTTTCCATGGCGGTGAATTTTTCTTCAAGTAGTGCAATATTTCCACCTCGAACAGGTGTTCTTACGGTGTTCCAACCTAGTTCATTCGTTACAGTTCTATTCAAAATAATCTTAGCATGGACAGGTTGTACCCGAAGAAATGCACCACCACAAAGTAAGTCTAGATCCTTTTTCGAAGAGCCATCAAGTCATCGGTAAAATATCTTCATCTGTTGTATTTCTGTGAGGCCATGATCAGGGACTCTTCTTAAGCAAATCTGAAATCTCTTCCAACTTCTACCCAAAGTCTCGTCTTCCTCTTGTTTGAATGACGTTATTTCAACTTGCGCATCTAATTTCATGTTCGCTGGGTAGTATCTATCGAAGAACGCGGTTTGTAATGCGTCCCAATTTGTAATTGTTCCGGGTTCTTGAGAATCATTCCATTCGCTTGCTCCATCAATAACGAAGTATCTAAAATGAGCAAAATACATTTGCTCTTTAGTCACTCCTTGCGTAATATAAGAATCGCAAATTTGCATGAACTTCTGTACAGCACGGATTGGATCTTCGGTAGGTGTTCCTCGGAAATTGCCATAACTCTGAAACTGAGATAACATACCGGGATCGGGTCTGAATCTCTCGACATTAATATTTGCAGGGCCAATTCCGAGGGCAGGAGCTCAAAACGGAGCTTCTTCAGGGCCATTGATGAACCACGGATCATTATTTTGAGCAACAGTAGCAGCTGGAACAACCGGAGGGAGTTGTTGATCTTCAACTTGGTCTTCAGCCATTGTTTCTTTTGCTAATTGCTCCTCTAACTCTTTTGCTTTAGCGTCTCTCTTTCTTTTGTTTGCTTTACGAACTAGGTTTTCGGGATTTGCAAGAATCACGATATCTTCACGCATAAACCAAAACCTGTAAAACTGAGAAAGAAAAACAACCCAAAGCGTAAAACTGAAAAATAAAACTAAAACTAAACTAACAATTAAACTACTAAAAGATTAACACCGGGGTCACACGCTACCGTCCCCGGCAGCGGCGCCAAAAACTTGGTGGGTCCTTGGGTGTTATAAAATAAAGTGTAAAATAGAGGAACCACTTAACCGCAAGTGTACGGTTGTCCGAAGTAATATATGATAATCAAGTTCGTTCTCAGGGACGGATTAGGTTCAACCCAAATATTAATCAGATAGTAGAGATAATTGCTAAGCCGAAAATGAAAGATAGTAATTTTTATTTGGTTTTTGGAAATTAAAAGATGCAATTAAAATAGAACTAAATTAACTTAACAGAAAAGAAATAAAGCAAATAAACGACTAACTTCTGATAAGGGAGATACTTGATCCTCGCAAAGGAATCCACTTAATCAATATTATCTATGCTATGTCGAAGGGCAGAATTGTAATTATAATATTAGTCGGGACTCTAATATCTCCTAGCCCCCTGTCGGGTGGACCTAGAAGCTATCCTAAAGTATCATAAACACCTGTATGGTCGAATATGGCTTTTCGGATGATAAGATTTTACCTCTTTGGCTATGTAACTAGTTAAGCTTGTCGGTCAATAACGGACATTACACGGGTACTACCTAGATTTGTATTCAAACCCCCCTGTCGGATGATCACTTCGCCACTAAAGTGAATAGCCCAAATACTAACAGCTAATTCTAGTTGTTCCTAAAAGAATTAGTAATGAAAACAAAGTAATATCCAATACCTAAAACTCAATTCTATTTAAATCTAAACAATCCCAAATTCAAAACATAGAAAACAATTAATTAAGGTTCATCCCTTTAATGCGATTCTCAAGTATAAATAAATTTAGCTCATGATGAAATTAAAAACTAACATAAAAGAAAAGGAATTCATGTTCAAAATACAAAAGATAAATAAAAACCTAAAGGGTAGAATGACTATGGATGGAAGAACAGGATTCCTCCAGCTTCTAGCTTCTTCTCTCCTTCGTGCTCTGACTTGAAAACCTTAAGCCTCTTGTGTAATTCTATGAAGTGTGTAAGTAGGAGGTTAAGGGGTGTATTTATAGGTGTTGGAGGACCCTAGGTCGAATTTGCTTGGAGTGTAAGACAAGTCAAGGACTCTCAAATTCGTAGCTCTAAAAGATAAGATTCCGCTGATTTGATTTGGTCATATATTTTTCAATACTTATCCGTTTCAGAAGTTCCAATATATGAAACTGTTTGTCTTGGAAAGAGCTTTCCATTGGTGCAGACCACATGTCCAGAATCCTAGCCAATCTTTTATTATGATTTAATCTCTAAAACGTGGTTGGATTTTCAGATTTCAAAAGGCAGCTTTATCTTTTTCTCCTTTGAATAAATCTTTAGTTTCCATGTAAATCTTCTTTCCTTTCATCTTTATCTTGACTTGGTCTCTAAGTAATTACCATTTATCTCTTAAATCTTCAAATTAAATAAATAACTAAACCGCATATGCTTAAAAAGAATAAATCAAGAAATCAAGAAATCGAAATAGGAAAGTGTACTCTAAAAATAGAAACTCGACTAAAAGCATTTCCTAACACTCTAAAATACACTAAGACTTTATTCTCACTTTTTCTCCTTGGATTGGTCTTTCATGAAATTCAAGAACCTATTAACTTTGCATTAAAAATAGTCGAATTTACGCACAAAAGCTCAGATTCTGCAAATAGTTAATTTCCAAGGGGAGAAAGTGCAATATGATCAATTAAGCCTAAAAGTCTATTAAACAAGTCATTTATTCACCTAAAAGGATGTCTCCAAGGGGCTAATAATTAGAACAAATCGGGAGACATCAAGTTGTCCCAGGTAATATATGTGATAACAGATTCGTTCGCAGGGACGTATTGGTTTGACTCTAATGCTAATCAAATAGCGATTAATTGCAAGTAAAAATAAGTAAATAATTTTATAAGTGTTTGTTTGGTTTTCTATTACTAATTCAAATAATTAAAATACTAAAATTAAATGAAAGTAATGCAAAGATTAAGCTAGACGCAAGAAAAGTAAAATGAGTAAACGCAATAAAGAGAGATAGTACTTGAGTAACACTAGGATCTCACCTAAATCTATTCATTCAATGTCTTGTTTAAGGGACGAATTGGTAATTACTAATAGTCGGGATTCAGGCTTCTCCTTACCCCGTCAGGGTGGACTAAGGAGCTATTCTTGGGTGCTACAAACCCCGTCAGGGTGATTATAGTCCACCTTCGAATGATTAAGTTTTATTTACCCAGTTGGCTATAAGATTAATTAAGCCTGTCAAGGTTAATAATTTCTATCCTACATTTATTACCATGTTCCGTAACTAAACCCCTTGTCAAGGTGATTCATATGCCACTTTATGAAATAGCCTAGTTTCTAATTCCTATTATCAGTTGATCAGGTCAATAACAGTAAATAAATGCAAAGTAATAAAAATTACCAATTACCCAATTCGATTTCAATTAAAATAATCTCAAAAGCAAAAACTTTGAATAGAATAAATTGGAGCTTAACCCATTAATGCGTTTTCAAGTACTAATTAAATTTAGCTCATAATTGAAAAGACTAAGAAAATAAAAGTAATTGAATTCATAATGTTTACAGAAATAAAATATAAGAAAACCTAATTGAGGAGTTGATTCGGTTGCGATTTAGAGAAGTTGAATTTCTCTAACTCTTAGCTTTCTTCTCTTCCTTGCTCTGACTTTCTTTCTGATGCTCTGACTTCTCTATAATGAATTGTATGTAAAAATAAAGTATAAAAACCTATTTATACTAATAAATTCGGACTAGGGCTTTTAATTAAAAGAATAAGCAAATATTAAAAGCCCAAGTCCATTCTTCAAGCCCAAAATCCCGTAACTGCTGTACATCCTTCACTAAAACGGCTGTAACTTGCTCAATATAACTCGGAATTGATCCGTTCAACTTGATAAATCTCCATAACTCAATAAGGAATCTAATATCTTCACAAGTAAACTGATGAATCCTCGTTTAAGTGGCTCAAAATCAGCAATCTTCAGCAGCTTTCCAGATTTTCAGTTTCGTAAATCAACTTTACGGAATATTTCTTTACGCCTTTGACTTCTTTACATGATCTATGAATTTAATCCACGATTTCCCTCCTTTCTAGTATTCCAAACCTATCAAAGTTTCACTAAAAATAAACCATATTACATGCAAAAGCTTAGTAAATCCAAAAATACTAATTTCCAAAGAATGAAATTGGAATATTGCAAATAATCATTAAAAGTCTATCATATTAGTTCATAATTCACCTAATTTGAAGTATCCTAAGCATATAAATATATAAAAAAAAAGGGAGACATCATAGATCCAACTTTGGATCTCTTGTAACATAATGGGATCCCCATATATTACCCTAATTCCTCTATATCAGTTATATTAATTTATGAGGTAATAAGATCCCTCTTTTCTTGAATTGTTTCTATACTAAATATAATTGTTGATTTATTGAGGTTTATTTATTGTCTTGGGCCTGTGCAACAAATATTGATGCATTATTGATAAGCATTTATATTAGCTTCATCAATGGTTATGAAAAAAAGGGAGTCATCAGCAAAAAGAAAATGAGATATTTCAGGGCAATTTCTATTGATCTGAATTCCTTTAATATATTATCTTTCTGAATAAGATTAAATAATACTTTGAATATGATTCAATAATACTTATAAGAGATTTTGTCATATTGGTAAATAATAAAGGCGATATAGGGTCTCCTTGTCTCAATCTCCCTACCTGAAGAGAACTTCTCCAACCTTTCTCCATTAGTATTAAGATGAAAAGATACAGTTGTTATACATTTTCTTATCCATAAAATCCATTTTCACAAAAACCAAGTGTCTGTAAAACTAAAATAAGGAATTCTCATCTTACCTGATCATATGCCTTAGCCATATCAATTTTAATAGAAGTAATGTGCTTTTTATTCTCCTTTTTCCTATCATAAAAAATGATATCTCTTGAGAAATAATAATATTATCCTAAATCGCACGTCCTTTGATAACGCTGATTTATTTTGTGAAACAATAATATTCATATAATTTTGTAATCTGTTAGCTAAGATCTTGGTAATAATTTTATAAATAAAATTGACACATGAAATAGTTCTAAAGTCTCTGAAACCATCTTGAATGTTCCCTTTGGGTATAAGTGTAATAAGAGTATCGTTAATTCCCTCGATATTAACATTATTAGAGAAAATCCAGAATTAAGTTAAATACGTCATCTTTAATAATGTCCCAGTATTCTTTATAAAACTTACCATTTAGACCATCGGGGTCCGGAGCTTTAAGTGCTGCTAACTCACTAACCGCTCTCTCTTTTCCTCCATAGTGGGTTCTTTTGTTCATAAGTTCATTAACTTTAGGTTGAATACATTGTGTGGCTTTATTCATATTTTCCCTCTCGGTATATTGTTCAGAAAAAAGATTAGAAATCTTTAAAAGCCCTTTTAATCTCTTATTTATCCTCTAACCATTCTCCTTATTCATTCCTAATTCTAATAACTGTGTTAATTTTTCTTCTCTGAATCGTAGATAAATGAAAAAAATTTGTATTCTTATCTCCATATATAAGCAAATTTTGTCTTGATCTATCGCCCCTATACTTTTCTTCACTAGCATATTTAGTCTTAATTCTATCTTTAATAAGTCTTTCTACTTTAATAATTTCTATATTTGGTGTCTGATTATTGATTTCCATTAATCTATTTTGTATGTTTTTACTTTTCATTTCATGATTTTTGAAAGTATTTTTAGTCCATATATGTAGTTCCTTTTTAGTATTCTCTCTCTTGTTAACATAATTATTAATAGGGGGATTGGTGTTAGGTATATTCTATCCTTTCTCCACCATATTTCTGCAGTTTACATCATCTAACTAAAACGACTCAAACTTGAAATATTTAGTATGACAAATCATTCTTGGACAGAACTTCAATCCGCATTCTTTAACCGTTTTTATCCAAAGAGTATGAGACTCAAAGATCAAACCGAGCTTGCAAGATTTTGTCAAGAAGATGGAGAAACAGTATGAGAGTCATCGATAAGGTTTCAACATAAATTAGCTAGATGTCCTCTCCATGGTTATACACCCGCTCTACAACTTGCTATATTCTATGAAGGTCTTAATGATAAAGGTAGAGAAAAGGTGGATAACATTGGAAAGGGTAATTTTATGTCCATGAATCATAATGAAGCTTTCGATGTTTTGGAAAATATTATTCAACAAGAAAGGAGTTGGCCCTCAACGCGAGCTCCTATTGCAAAGACCCGAGGAACACTTCGTTTAGATGCAGAAACTGCGAACTCAGCTCAAATATCCGCATTAGAGAATCAAATCAAAGAGATGAAGTTAGAGATGCAAAAGAATTTAGCCGCAGCAAACGTAGTACAAGAAGCACAAGGTTGTCAACAATGTGGGGTTAATAATCATACATGGGAAGAGTGTGAATCAAATCCACAATCTGTGTACTTCATATCCAACCGAGGAGGCTGTCAATGGGGTAACCGAAATCATCCAGGTATGCAATACTCGAATCCACAAGGGGCCGCTAATCCTGGTCATTATCAACCGCGCCCCTAGAACAACTCTTTCCAACCGAGAGGTCAGTATCAAAATGAATATCAAAATAGACCTGCTCCCTCTCAACAACCTGTTCAAGATGCCTATACCGATTCATTAGATCAGAAAGCTTTACCTCAGTATACTCAAGAAGGATCTATGGATAATCAGCAAATAATACAAATTTTGAACCGTTTGACCACAAATATGAGCGCTTAGGAAGAGAAAGTCCGAGGATAAGATGCCGCACTTCAGATTTTAGGTACTCAAGTAGAACAATTAAACAAAGTTCTAACAAATTTAATGGAACAGAAAGAAGTGAAGGCAATCGAAGGAGGTGATCACAATGTTGGGTTCGAAGCTTGTAAGGCTATTTGCCTTGAAATTGAAGAAAAAGAGGAAGTACCGCATGCTGCCGTTAGTGCCGTGGAAGTTCCGAGTACCGAAGAAGAACCAACCAAGTCTAGCCCCGTGGAATCTGACTGTTTTGAGATTTATGTGGATGACGATTCAGAGAAAGCCGAATTTATACAGCTGATGAGGAAGATGCAAGAGGAAATTCGATTGGTTATGGATTATCAAGCTGAGCTAGATAGAGAGAAAGAGAAAGAAGCCTCCAAGGAGGAATCAAAGAATGAAGATGAAGTTGCACCAGCTGTGCAAGAAGAAGTAGAAAAGGTGGAACCGCCACCTGTTGTTCAACCAGTGTCATCAACCATTCCTGATACAAATCCTAAGGATGACACTGAACTCAAGACGTTTGTAGAGGCGTATACACCTGAAAATATCAATGCCCAAATGCTTGAGGTAGCAAAGAAAGGACTCACACCGCAACAAGTTTTTACGCAAGTTATTCCTGAGAAAGAAGCGATTGTAGAGATCCCAAGAGAAAACATGAGAGTCTCAAGAAGGAGTGAACGAGAGCTACCAACAAAGCTTAAAGATCCGGGAAGTTTCAACCTTCCTATTCAAATTAATGGTATGCTCAAGGTGAACGCTATGTACGATGTGAGTTCTGGTGTGAATATTATGCCTAAGTCCGTGTTCGAGAGACTTGGACTTCATAAATCAGAGAAAACTCCAGTGAAGTTGCAGTTCGTTAACAACTCAGTTAAAAGGACATGGGGAACAGTGGAGGACGTCTTAGTCCGTGCAGGTAGTATCGCCATCCCTACTGACTTTGTTATACTTGAGTTTGATGCAGATAAGCAGGTTCCAATCATACTTGGACGACCCCTCATGGCCACAAGTCAAGGTGTCATCAACTTCCAAGAAGAGACCATCACCCTTCATGCAAAGAATGTATCCGAGACCTTCTATGTCTTAGGTAAGAAACCAAGGAAGTTAGATCTCACCGTTCCTGTCATCCACAGCCTTTCACATCACAAAGTCCCTCCTGAGAAGATCCACTTAAAGCCTGTGGATATTGAGCCAAACATTGATTTTGGGGTTGGCCATGAAGTTCTATGGAAAGCTCACAAACGCGAGAATAGGCCACGTAGTTTCAAAGACTCGTGGATGGGACCATTCATTGTCACTAAGGTTGTTTCAGCCAAGGTGATAGAAATTCGAACCAAAACGGGGATCAAGCGCAGATTAGTTGACGTTCATAGCCTAACTCGTTGTTGGGGAAGCTATATTCGCAAATCTTGATAGAGGTAACGCGTCTAACTTTGAAAGACGTTAAATAAAAGTGTTGTACGGGAGACAACCTACAATTTTTAGTTTTTATGTCTTTTACGTTTTTAGTTTATGTTTAGTTTAGTTATTTTTAGTTGATATTGCATATTTGAGAAAGGTATTAGTGTTTTTGATGCTTAGGTATTGGAGCAATCGAGTTAGGGAAGAAACAAATTTTTCAGAAAAGATACACCATTGGTGCGGTATACCTCACCTCAGCCGCGGTGTACCGCAGAGGACAAAAACCCGTATCACGGGTAGATGCCGCGGGTTTTATGCCAAGACGAAAAAATATCACAGCGTTGGCTGCGGTGTACCGAACCCTGTTCCGCACCCCTTTACCGTACGCCCAAAACCCGTGCCACGGGGTGCTACCACGTGTATTTTGCCGAAGCAAATTTTTTTTGAGCTACAGAAGCTACAGTGCACCCATGTACCGCACCCATGCACCGCGCCGCGCCGATAGAGAGAGAAAGTTACGGGATTTAGGTTATAAAAGAGGTATAAAGCTCATTATTCCGAATTTACAGAACCTCAAGCCTCTTTCTCTTCTCCAAAATTCTCCCAACTCCATTAGAGCTCATAAAAACCTTCACCAATCATCATAACACTACCCAATCATCAAGAAAAACACATCAAATCCTCTCTCCACATCATTACAAGAGAGATTCAAGCACCCAATTCTCACCAAATCCATCAAATTGAAGAATCAAAAGCTCAAATTTTCACAAATTCATCCTACAATTTCTTAAATACAAGCCTATCCATCAAGAATCTACCTCACCCACATAGAGATTCATCATCAATTCATCTTTCTTAAGCCAAATCAAGCTTGTTCAACCAAAAATTCACAAGTTCAAATTTCAAGGGTTGCTAAAGCTTTGAGTTGGGGGTTTATTGAGGATGACTAATAGAACAACAATATATTAGCTAGCAAGAGGGAGGTGAAGAAGAGCAAGGTATTGGATCCAATCAAGAAGAAATCAAATAACTAAGGTTCTAGTTCTAATTCAAAGGGTAAGGATGATGTTGAAGATGGAGGTATAACTTTGTGTGATCGTAATGGTAGAAAGCTTTACTTTTATGCAAGGGAGAAAACACAACTTCCACAAGGTCCTACACCCATGAAGAAAGAGGAAGCTTCAAGGGCCCTGAAAGCTTCTGCAGAGAAACAATTAAAAGAACTACCTTTTGCTTATGAGAAAGTATTCAAGGAAGAAGTTGGTGAAGAAGATTACAAGAGATTCTTAGAGCTTGGTGCGAAATTGGGTTGGTCTACGTTCATGGTAAGACGTTCTGAATTATGTCACGAGTTAGTTTTGGAATTCTGTTTAGGCCTCTTTAGCCGAGATAGTAAAGGTTGTGTTCCGATTAGAGGAAAGTTAGTTCCTTTCACGGTTGATAAGATTAGAAACCACTTCAAGTTTAAGAAATTGAAAGGTTGTTGCAAATTTGATGAAGCAGTTGCTAAACGAAAATTCTTTGATGAGGAACTACTTTTTGAGCATGTTTTAAACAAGGAGAAAGTGCAATCACATAAGGGAGAATTGAAGGCACCTTGGCCTTACAAATATCTTCAATCGGATGTGAGAATTTGGCACAATTTCCTTATTCCTAATGTCTTTGGAAACACACGAACTTTGGATGTGACTATGAAGAACGCTCTACTTTTGGATTGTATTTTGAGAGGAGAAGAAGTAGATGTGGCTCAGTTGATCTATGAGGAGGTGATGCGATTTTCGGTCTCTCCTAAATCGATTTATAATATTAAATTTCCTACTATGAAACGTGTCTTGTGCGAAAAGAGAATGTAACATTGGGTGAAGAAGAGAAACTCGAATTTAAGGAGACTTATATTGATAATGCTTGGATCAAGGATATCTTTCGAAGAGCGGGTTCTACGCAAGTCTCGAAAGAAGAAAAGGAGCAAAATTGGCAAGAGAAGATGGAGGAGCGTTTAACAAAATTCGAAGAAGCTCAAACTTCCTTAGTCAACAATGTGGCACAAATCAACGCCAATCAAGTGCACATAATGAAACTCCTTGAGCAATTTACGAAAGGTCCAGCAAATCCGACCTTGGATGTCAATAATGATAGGCAAAAGCCTCGAGAGTATGTTCTCTTTCTTCCTTACCATTTTTGTAAATGCTTTTATCTGCTAATTTTAATTTCTGTTTCGAGTCTTTTTAGAGTCGTGGGGACACGGCTCATTTTTGAGTTGGGGGTATGGGGATTCGTTATCTCTCATCACCATTTTACTGTTTTTAGGTAGAAATTAAAATTTTTGATACATGGGAATTAGATGTAGAGTGTGTTTAATAGCTTGAAAGCATAAGCTCAGTGAATTGATGATAGTAAGTAGTATGTTTATGAGCTATGTTATTTGTATGCTTTGAGTATTTGCAGGAAAACACGTTGATAGTAAAGAAAAGATTAGTGAGCAATGCGATAGAAAGTATGTTCGATCTCAGGGAACCTTGATAAGTGTGTAGGCCGTGAGATCCAAGCTAGTTGACAAACCATTTGATGAAAGTGCTAAAGGTAAGAAAGTAACGAAATTACATAGTGTATAAAGTGATTAAGGCGGTTCTTTCATGTTTGAAGCCTTTGAAGCCTTTTTATACCTTCTCACCTTGTTATTTTGATTTTATATGCTATATCCTTCTTAGCCCCTTCTATCCTTTCTAAATCTTTTTATTGAAACACGTTATAAGCCTTATCCCTTTAGATTATAGGACTTTTCCATATGACCCGCACTCGAATCGCGATGCATAAACAGTTGTTTTAGAGCTTGAGTTTGTGGTGGTGGGTCCACCATTATGGGAAATATTATTGGGATGGGATTTGTGAGCTTATTAATTGTGCTTTGTGCTTTATATTGATGATGATTCACAGATTTTTATTGTAACCCTTTGTCGGGGTAATAGTGAATGAAAAAGAAGCTACGAGCTAAATTTGCCAACAAGGGCATTAAAAGAAAAAAATATATATCTGAGAAAATAGCGTGATATCTCAACATTAAAAGAGAGTCATAGCTACAAAAAATTGAGTTGCAAAGAATATATATATTCGGACCAGCAAAGTGGGATTTTTATGTGAATATCTTACGCTTTAATTGGGTTATTGGGGATGCTAAATTGTGCATCAAGGAATTCATTGGGTTGAGTGAGAAACGTTTTACGAGAGTAACTCAAGCTCTATGGCGATTCGTTGATGGTTAGTAAGGAGAGATCCAAAAGCTCACTCCAAATTATCCAAATATACTATCATACCGTCCCTAAGCCTAAATTACAACCTTAAAGTCCTTGTGATTCTTTGCTATGTAATTGAGAAGTGATTGAGCCATTAGAGAGTAGTTAAGTGGATCTTTGAATACAAGTGAGGTTTGATGAACAATCTATAGCTTTCTTAGGGAACTGAGTAAAGTCTCAATCCTTCTTACATTGCGAAACTAATCTGATCGTGAATTCAAGCCGTGTTGACTATGGATATGAGAAGTGTACAGGTATGTAGTTTATGAACATTATTGCATGAAATTTTCTGAGTTGTTGCTTTAGGTTTATTCTATATATTCTGCTATGTTCTTCCCATTGTGTTGAGAATTTTATAAGTGTGTATTTATAGACATCCCTTTGTTTTTATCTTTATTGTATCGGGACGATACAACTTTGAGTTGGGGGTCTTGATGTCTCATCATTTGTGATAGATTTATGTAAGATGAGACATCATTTTTAGTGTTTTAGAAGTCATAATAGTCGATTTTCTTGAGAAATAGTGCACTTTCCTATTTTGAGTCTTGATTTAGTTAAATAATATTTTTCGAGCATATTGGATTTAATTGTTTATTTAGTGTGAAGCTTTAAAGATAATTATGGAGATTAATTAGAGTCCAAGTCAAAGACTACAACATATGGAAAGAGATTAGCATAGTAATTGGAGATAAGGAAACAAAAGCTAAAAATATGGAAAAGGAAAAGCTGCCTAAATCTGAATTTCTGCAGCACACGCCTAAAGAAGTGGTGATAACTCCAAAAGGAAACCGATTTTGGTAAATTCCTTTCATAGGGACGTAGATAATTCGCTGAGGATTCTTTTGGTATATTGTGGAGCAAAAACCGACCAATAACGAAGAAGATATGCTCAAAACAAGTCAGCAGAATTTATCTTTATTTCCATACGAATTTGAGTTGGGCTTGGAGTCCACTACTTTGCTTCTCCCTCAAGAAAACGAATTTGGTCTTCTAAACACCTATAAATACACCCTTATATCACTTGTAAATAATCCTTGCCTCATAGTAACTAGTTCTTAAGGTTTTATTCTTCCAGTTTATTGTAGAGAGCAAGATGATGTCTTTTGTAATTTCTTTTAATTTATTTCCATCAGGTATGAACTAAACCTCCCATAGCTTTGGTTTTGCATCATGTATAAACTACGAAATCTAATTTTTCTATCTAAGTTTCTTTGGGAATTACATGTTTTAATATGATATTAGCTACTTACCTTTATATTTGTTTATGTGTTTTGATTTATTGTCTTTCCTAGAACTGATCACTTTAGGATTGTTTTAATAGTAGTTACATGGTCACATAACGTCTAGTGTCGATATTAGTCCTGACAAAACTGATTCTAACTAGATAGTCATTAGGGTATAATTTAATCACCATATCACCAATTGAATGAATTGTTTGCTTAGGGCCTTAGTAGCGTTTGATAACCCTATTTGAAACAGCTTCTTGGTTGTGCCGTAGCCCCCTTAGTCGCTCTCAAGGTCTAAGGTATGGGAATTTAGAATCCTGACTAAGTATATACAAGAGCTAATATTCTCCCTTATTAACTAAATCTAATAGAAAGAATTAGAAGGATTAGTGCATACTAGCAAAACGTAAGCTATATTTCTCATCTCATATTCTTAGTATTTACTTTATTGTCTTTTATTTTCTTAGTTTTAGTTATTAATTTCGAAATTCAATCTCTTTTATTTTCTGTCTTTAATTATTTATTGCTTACTCGTTATTGTTACCTATTCGTATAACACACTTAAGTCCCTGAGATCGAACTCAACTTATCAACTAAAACTTGCATACATCCTGTAATACTTGCAGTACTGTGCCTGTCTAGGGTGAGAGTGCGTAGTTTTCTTGACTTATATTTATCTTATTTTTATCACACCCTAGGCGACACCAATGACTAAATAAGCTTAAATTCTAGTAAATAAGTCAAATAATCACCTAATTTGATGTCTCATAAGGTTATATAATAAGAACAAAAAGGGAGACATCAAGACCCCAAACTCAAACCTTTGTCGTCCCGACAAAGCAAAATAAAAACCAGGGTTCAAGGTGATACGCAAAAAGGTAGAGTCTAATGAATAACACTCAAAGCATAAATTAAAATAAATCTCATATAGTATGATCCTAGGAACCAATATACACATACAAATATCATGCAAAAAGAAACACAAATAATCAATTAAAAATTAACTTCACAATGCTAGAAGGTTACACTTGTACTTATCTCAAGATGATGTCTATAGGGTGTTCATCGATCCTCACTCACTTTAAACGCTCCACTTAGCATACTCTCTATAAGCTGAATTACAAATCCACTACACAACTAGGAATCAGGAGAAAGTTATGGTTATCGCATAGGCTTAGGGACGGTATGTAATGTATATTTGGTAAATTTGAAGTGAGCTTTTGGCTCTCTCCTCACTTACCATCAACAAAATGTCCTTGAGCTTGAGTTTATACTCGAATATCGTTCTCACTCAACCCATTTGACGCACTAATGTAGCGTCCCCAAAATTACCCAATAAGCACTAAAGATGATTTCTAAAATTCGACTTTGCCAGTTACTTCATTTTTTTCTTTATTTTATTTTTCATTTCATTTTTCTCTTTTTTTAACAAGATACCCATGACCATCATTTTTATGTGAAAGGTCATGTCTCTCATATTGTTTTTTCAAATCCCGGCAAAGGGTTACAAATAATATATCATCAACTATTGCGCATAAATACAAACGCATACAAATTCCCTCCCAATGTAATTTTCCATTAATGAAACCCACCACCCCAAACTCAAGCTCAAGACAGGAAGTCTTAGGATTGTGATTCAAGTGCGGGTCATATGGTAGTGCCTCATAATCTAAGGGGATATGGGCTTATATTAGGGTGACAAAAGAAAGGCTTAAAGGCTAAAAATGGGGGTTAGACGGATAATATTAAATTCAGGGATAGAAGGCCAAAAAGGATTCAAATGGCTAACAAAGAACTGCCTCTATCATCTTCCTAATTACATAGTTGCCTCTAGTTCGTACCTAAGTGGGTTCTCTATCAATTTGGATCTCGCGTTCAACACACCAAACATTTTCTTTAAGTATAAGTTTACTTCTTTTGCAATGTTTATTAATTCTACCTATTAATTTCCTATATTTGCATGCAATCTAAATGCGTTTTATACTAACTCCTAAAGTCTACTATTTTCTATCATAAATTCATAAAACGTTTCCTTAATGGGGACATTTAAAATTCTCTACAGTCAAACGCAACCCTAAAATCAGTTTTATTGGAAGCAAATAAACAAATAACACATAAAAATTGGGATGAGGCAACGGACCCCATCCCAAACTCAAAAATGAATCGTGTCCCCACGACTCGAAAAGACTCAATAAAGCAAATAAACTATTATACACTACTAAATGAGAGAGTTAGGAATACGTATCTCAACCAGCACTAGGCTGGTTTTTGGTGTTGCGTCCACGTAAAACTTCCTTCGTGAGTACAGAGTAGGTGGCATGTTGTATGGTGCTCACCCCAAGTAGCATATTTCTGAGGAGGTCTACTCTTTTGTCACGCTTTCTAAAGTGACAATCATCTTATCTTGGTTCGCCTCTAACACTCGAATCTAGCTTCCAACTCATTATTGGAATACACCTTCTGCGTTGGTGGAAGGACTCTAGGAGTCCTCCTTGCTTCAACCTCTTCAAACCAGTGATGACCTATCTTCGGGATTTCAATACCCTTAGCTGGAGTTACTCTACTAGTTTTAGGATTAAATCTAGCTCTTCGATTATAACACAAAGAATCTGTCATGTTCTTCATCTTCAATGAACCCCAAATTCAAATTTTTAAAAATTAAAAAACTAGAGAAAAAGTTTTGAACTTTGATGTTTTGAGGATATAGGAAGATGGTATGAGGTGTTATATGAGATGGGTAATGAATATCTAAGGGAGAAGATGAGGTTTAATGGGTGAGAGTCAAGCTTTGATGAAAGAAAGGTGAATAATTTTTGTGTTTGGTGGAAGGATTTGATGATGATTATGTGTTAGGAGTGGTTTAGAGGGAAAGATATGATGTGACTTGGTGTTTTGATGATGAATAGCAGGTATATAATGGGTTAGGGGCCGTTCATAATGGTATCTTGCAAAAGACGCTAGGTTAAACGGGAAGAAATTAGGGTTTATATAAGGTTTTGGGAAAATTCCCGCTGGTCGGGCCGGCATACCGGTCAGATGACCGGCTAGCCGGTCCGAGACCTCATCGAATTTCTCCTCTCGGCACAAAACCCTATTCAGCTACCCGATGCCTCGTGTTTTTTTGTGGCCGGCATACCGGTGGTCTACTTTTCACATATCCTCGCTCTCAGCAAAATACACGAGTCAAGACACCGAGCCCTCGTGTTTTCCCTTCGCCGGCATACCGGTTAGGTGACTGGCTAGCCGGATGCGCAAGTGATTTTCTCGGCGAGGCACTATATAGGTGCGTGTAATGATCTTCGTTTGATCCTCGTTAACCGGCATACCGGTCATATGACCAGCTAGCTGGTGCGAGTGATCAATACTGTGACCAAAACACGCTTTTTCTCGCGTCTCACACCTGTTAACACCAAACTCATGGATTAAGTACCTGTAAATCATCAAAACACCAGACCTTTCTCATTTCCTTTTAAGAATATACACTAATACTAAATTAACAACTACGAAATAAAAGACAAAAAAGCGTTTAAACTACTATACAATTGAAGTTGCTTTTGTTTAATGTCGTTAAGCTCGACGGATTACCTCATGCATCATTTTTTAACATAACCTCCCCAGTAGTGAATGAGGTTATCAACGTTAGCTATTCGGAATTTGCATCATTTTGTGTGACCGTTAATAATCCATTCCAAGAACCGTTTAACTTAAGCATTTTCGGAGGGGGTTCAGGCTTTCTCAATGAGACTTCATCTCCCACTCTTATCTTCTCCTTCTTCATTTATTTCTTAGGTTCTTTTGGCACTTTCATGGCACGTTCCTTACCTTTCTTCTTTGCACGATCAAGGTGTGGGTTTTATTTAGGATCTGGAGGAGATTTATTAGGTGGTTTCTTTCATAGCTTTTTCTCCCCCATTCTTAAGATTTTCACTACCTTGGTTTGTTCTTTCTCTTCTTGATCAATGGTCTCCAATCGGAAGCACTCCTCCTTGGAATCTGGAAACTTCACAGGCTTAAACACGTTGAATTTCACCTCCTCGTCTTGGATTCGCATAGTCAATTCTCCGTTTTCTACATCAATCAAATTACGCCCCGTGGCTAAGAATTGTCTTCCTAAAATGATGGGGACATTACTATTCGCGTCGTAATCAAGTATAACAAAATCAGCGGGAATGATTAACATACCTGCCTTAACGAGGGCATCTTCTATTCATCCCTCTGGATGTACGAGGGATCTAACAGCCATCTGCAAGACCATAGATGTCTGTTTCGCATTTATTATCTTCAACTTCTCAAAATTCGATCTAGGCATGAGGTTAATATTCGCACCCAAATCACACAAAGCTCTCCCTTTCCATTCATCACCAATAGAAATCGGATTTGTAAAACTCCGAGGATCAAGCAACTTAGGTGGCAACTTACTCTGGCATATTGCACTACATTCTTCTGGAAATCCAATAATTTCATTCTCGAGATATTTACGTTTATTGGTGATAGCTTCTTTCAATATTTTTAAATACTTAGGTACCCCCTTGATAGCCGCTAAGAAAGGTATATTAATGTTGAGCTTACTTACCATATCCATGATTCTTTGATATTCAGCTGTATCTCTTTTCTTTTGAACTCTTGATGGGAAAGGTGGAGAAGGACGGGTTTCTATAACATCTTTCTTCTTAGGAATTTCTGAAATCTTCTCCACTTCTACCACTTCAGGTTCATCATTCTTTTCTTCCACATCCTTTACCGGTTTTTCTTTGTTGTAACTTTTTTTTTCTTAGCTGGAAAAGGAGGTTAAGGGAGCTTCTTACCACTTCTTAGTGAGATAGCGTTACAATCTCTGTTTTGGGTTGGGACTTCAGTATCACTAGAGTGTCTTCCTTGCGGACGCCGATTTAACTGTTTTGATATCTGATCAATTTGATTCCCAATAATTTAAGTGCAGCCTCATTAGCTTGCTGACTCTGGATAGATTGTGCTTGAAGTGCCATTAATCTTTCTTCAGTTTGACGAAGATCATCTGTACCTTATTGAGGTTGAGCAGGTAAGGCTTTTTGATTCATAGTAGCATTGTAATTACCTTGAGGAGGCTGTCTCTGAACCTGATTTCCATAATTCCGTCCTCCTTGATAATTACTTTGTGGTCTAGGTTGATAAGTGTTACCTTGGTGACATGGTTGATAAGAGTATGTAGGATTAGCTGCCCCGTTAGGATTCGAGTACTAGAAACCCGGATGGTTTTTGTTGGGTTGGTATCCTTGTCCACTCGAATTGTAATTCCCCCTATTAGTACAAAACATTACCGCTTCGGGATTACATTCACAATGTTCCCAGTCATGGTCTTGAACACCACAATTCGAACACCCATATACCTCTTGAGTCACATTAACACTTTCCTTCTTACCTGATAAACCTTCTTTAACAGCTATCGTGAGCTGTTTCATTTGTTGTTCTAAAGTACTCTTCAATATATCCCTCAAAGAGGATAATTTCTCATCAATACCCATATTACTTTCTTTTCTACCTCGAATAGGTGTTCTTACTGTACTCCAACCTTGCTCATTTTTTACCGTTCTATTTAGAATAATCTCCGCATGTACTGGAGATACCTGTAAAAATCCACCACCACATAATTAATCGAGATATTTTCTTGATCCTCCATACAAGCCTTTATAAAAGATTTTTAACTGTTGTTATTCATTAAGGCCATGGCCAGGAACTCTTCTCAAACATGATTGAAATCTTGTCCAACATCTTCCCAAAGTCTCATCTTGTTCTTGGACAAACGATGTCAAATCCACCAGTGCGTCTAATCTCATATTCGTCGGATAATAGCAATCGAAAAACGCTGTCTGAAACTCATCCCACGTATTGATTGTTCCAGGTTCTTGCGAATCGTGCCACTCACTAGCTGCGTCTATCACGAAAATTCTGAAATTAGCAAAGTACATCTACTCTTTGGTCACTCCTTGAGTTATATACGAATCGCAGATTTGCATAAACTTTTGAACTTCACGAATAGGGTCTTCTCAAGGTGTTCCACGAAAGTTTCCAAAATTTTGAAATTGGGATAGCATACATGGATCAGGTCTATAACATGCAACATTGATATTTCCAAGACCAATACCGAGAGCAAGAGCGCGATAGGGAGCTTGCTCTGGATTATGTACGAACCATTGATCATAATACATAGGGTATTGAGCTTGTTGCATAGGCGAATTATTTTGTTTATTGTTGAGAATGGGATTCAGAATGATTGGCGGTATTATTGGTTGACCATTTTGGTCTAACTGAATGCCAGGATCATCAACGTGATGAATATTCAAATCCTCCATTTCTCGTTCTCTCTTTGCCTGTTCTCTAGCTTCTTTTTTTCTTTTGTTTTTTTCTCGAACTAACCTCTCGGGGTTTGAGTACATGAACCAACCTGTAAGACCGCAGAAAGAACAAAGACAAAGAAAAGCGTAAAACTGAAAATAAAAATTAAAAATAACAACTAAAACACTTACGGCTAACACCGTGGTCACACGCAACCATCCCCGGCAGCCGCGCCAAAAACTTGGTGTCTCCTTGTGTGTTCTAAAATAACACACCTAAAAAGGCAAGACATGTACCGCAAGAGTACGGGCCGTCTAAATAATATCCGGTAAACGGAATTTTGATCTCATGGACGGATTGAATATGACTTTAGATGTTATGTAATAGTGCGATTAATTGTTATATGATGCGGAAAATAAATTATATAAAGATTTGTTTTGGTTTTTGATTCAAAACTAAAATGCAATAAAAATGAAATACTAAATTAACTAATGCAAATAAATAAGACGCAAGTAAATAAATATGAGTGGACACAAATATTTATAGGCAGTACTTCAGTTTCGCAAGGGTGTCACCTAACTCTATTAAATCAATGTTTATGTTTAAGGGATGAACTGGGATTAAGTACTAGTCGGTATTCTATAATGTCCTAACCCTCGTCAGGTTGGACGTAGGAGCGATTCTTAGGTGCTACAAACCCCTTTAGGGTGATTATAGTCCACCTTCGAATGGTCAAGTATTTTACCCAATTGGCTATAAGGTTAACTAAGCCCGCCAGGGTCAATAATTTCTACCTTACGTCTATAATTTAGTTCTGTAATTAAACTCCATGTCAAGGCGATCACTTACCCACCAAAGTGAATAGCTTAATTACTAAATTCTATATTTGATTCATGACTTCAAAGACAGTATTTAAATGAAAAACAATAGTCAATACGAAATTACACAATTTAATTTAAATTAATCAATCCCAAATTCAAAAACATAAATTCAATAAAATTGGGTTCAACCCATTAATGAGATTCTCAAGAACATAAGTAATTTAGCTCATGCTAATGTTAAAAAATACTAAATTAAAATAAAATGTGTTCATAATGAATTACAGAAATAGAAAAACCTAATTAAAGGGTTGATAATTGATGTTGTTGGAAGAAGGAATTCTCCAGTTTCAGCTTTCTCTCTCCTTTTTGCTTTTCTGACTTCTCCTAAGAGTTGCCTCTTATCTAATATGAATTATCTGTCTAAAAATTGAAGTCAAAAGCCTTTTTATAGTGGAAAAAACGGACTGGGCTTTTAAAAAGAAGAATTAGGTTAATTAGAATAAAAGCCTTATCCCTTTAATAAAATCCCATAACTGGTGACTAGCTGTTACTAAAACAGTTGTAACTTTTGCGTCCGGACTCGGAATCACTTCGTTAAACTCGGAAAATCTTCCTTACTTCAAGATCTATCTACCTCATTTTATTCTACAAGACTGAATCAGTGGCTAAGATGCTAAAAATAGTGATTTGTGATAACCTTCCAAATTTCATTCTCTACTAATTACTTCTTCGAATCAATTACTCTCGCCTTTGACTTCAACGCTCAAGCCAAGACTTTTATTTCCATTTCTTCTCCTTGTCTTGATACTTCATCAAATCATAAAACTAAGAACTTTACACTAAAAATAAACGAATTAACGCATAAGAGCTCTAAAACACAAATAATCCAAATCCAGGGGAAGAAATCGTAATATGACCAAATAAGCTTAAAAGTCTAGTAAATAAGTCAAATAATCACCTAATTTGATGTCACATAAGGGCCTATAATTAGAACAAAAAGGGAGATAGCAGACTTCTGTATCGTTAGCATGTGGGTTATCTATTTCGAGTAGTAGTTTTTAGTTAATTTTCATTTTTTAGTTTTTATTTTTATTTTTCCAGATTTACGCTTGTGGTTTGCTTTAGTCTTTTTCGGGTTTCAAGAGTGTTTCATCTTTGGCCTCCTTTACCGGAGCCCGAAATGAGCTTCACAGCTTATAATAGACGTATTAGAGAAGAAAGAGCCTTAAAAAGAGCTATGGCAGAACAACAAGATCCACTAGATCCAAGAGTGCTTGGTCCGTTAGGACATATACCACCACCACCGGTAGGAGATAACAAAAATAACAATAACAATCTGAACAAAGTTGAGCAAGACCTCCCAGGCTTGGGAGTTCCGTTCCATGTTCAACCATTAGGTTAGAGTCCTCCAAAGATCCTGAATATCAAATTTAGGCCCGATTTGGGCATGCTCAGTCAATTTCAAAGTTTTGGACTCTACAGTGGTGCAACAATTCAAGACCCGATAAGAGCTATTCAGAAGTTCATGCAGATTTGTGATCCCTATGTTACTCCAGGCATTACACGCGAGCAACTGTATTGTCACATGTTTTCATTCTTTCTGACCGGTAAAGCTGGTGAGTGGCTAGATAGGCAACCACCAGGTACTATTAATACATGGGCAGAACTTCAAGCCGCATTCTTTAACCGTTTTTATCCGAAGACTATGAGACTCAAAGACCAAAGCGAGCTTGCAAAGTTTTGTCAAGAGAATGGAGAAAAAGTAGGAGAAGCATGGACAAGGTTCCAACAGATTTTAGCTAGATGTCCACTCCATGGTTACACCCCGTCTTTAAAGTTTGTTATATTCTATCAGGGTATCAATAGAGAAAGTAGATTGAGGGTAGATAATCTTGGAAAAGGAAATTTCGTGTCCATGGATCCCGCAGAAGCCGCCGAAGGTTTAGAAAATATTATTGAAACAGAAAGGAGTTGGCCACTTTCGCAAGGTCCTATTACAAATGCCAAAGGTATGCTTCGATTACATGCAGAAACTGCAAACTTAGCTCAATTATCTGCATTAGAGAATAAAATCAAATAATTTAAGCTTGAGATGCAGAGAAATTTAGCCGCAACAAATGTAGTGAAAGAGGCACAAGGTTGTCAACAGTGTGGGGTTACAAATCATACATGGGAAGAGTGCGTTGGAAATCCAACATCTGTTTATTTCATATCCAACCGAGGAAATTATCAATTTGGTAACAGGAATCACCCGGGTATGCAGTTTCAAATCCACAAGGGGATGCTAATCCTGGTCATTATCAACCTCGCCCCCCAGAATAACTCTTTCCAACCTAGAGGTCAAGTTCCATATCAAGGAAACCAAAATTATAATCGACCTGCTCCTCCACAACAACCTATTAATGATGCATATACCGATACTTTAGCCCAGAAAGCTCTACCATAGTATCCTCAAGAAGAAGCTGTGGGTGATCAACAATTGAAGAATTGTATGGATCTTATGACCACTAATATGCATTCACAGAACGAGAAGTTAAGTGAACAAGAAGCTTCGATTCTGATTTTAGGTACGCAAGTATAACAAATGAATAAAGTTCTTATAAATATTATGGAACAAAAAGAATTAAAGTCTATCGAACGAGGTGATGCCAATGTTGGGTTCGAAGCTTGCAAGGCTATTTGCCTTGAGATTGAAAAAAATAAGGAAGTACCGCATGCTACCGAAAGTGCCTTGGAGGTTCCAAGTACCGTAGAAGAACCAACCAAATCTGTCCCTGTGGACTCTAACTGTTCTGAAGATGATGATGATGATAAAGATTCAGAAAAATCCGAATTTATACAGCTTTTGAAAGATATGTATGACGAGATTAGATCGGTTATGGAGTTACAAGCTGAGAGAGCTAAAGAGAAAGAAGCCTCAAAAGATAAAGTAGAAGTTGCAACTGCTGTGCAAGAAAAGAAAGAAGAATGGAAGGTGGAATCGCCACCAGTTGTTCAAACAGTGTCACAAACCATTCCCGATACAAATCTGAAAGGTGACATTGAACTCAAGACAACTGTAGAGGCGTACACTCCTGAGAATATCAACGCCCAAATGCTTGAGATTGCGAAGAAATTGCTTACACTGCAACAAGTTTTCACGCAAGTTATCCTAATAAAGAAGTAAGTGTAGAAGCCAAGATAGAGACTGTAAGAGTCTCAAGAAGAGTAGAGAAAGAGTTACCATTGAAGCTCAAAGATCCTGGAAGCTTTAATCTTCCTATCCAAATAAATGGTATGCTCAAGGTGAAAGCTATCTGTGATGTGGGTTCAGGTGTGAATCTTATGCCAAAGTCCGTGTTCGATAGACTTGGACTTCAAAATCAGAGAAAGCTCCAGTGAAGTTGCAGTTTGCTGACAACTCAGTTACCAAGACATGGGGAACAGTGGAGGACGTTCTTGTTCGATCAGGTAATATCACCATCCCTACTGACTTTGTTATACTTGATTTTGATGCAGGTAAGCAGGTTCTAATCATACTTGGAAGGCCTTTCATGGTTACAAGTCAGAGCATAATCAACTTCCAAGAAGGAACGATTACCCTTCATGCTAAAAATGTATCTGAGACATTCTATGTCTGGGGTAAGAAACCAAGGAAGTCAGATACCACCGTTCCTATCATCCATAGACTTTCACATCACAAAGTCCGTAAAGAGAAGATCCATGAAAAGCCTGTGGATACTAAGCCGAACATTGAGTTTGGGGTCGGCCATGAAGTTCTATGGAAAGCCCTCAAACCGGAAAATGGGCCACGAGGTTATCAAGACTCGTGGATGGGACCATTCATAGTCACTAATGTTGTTTCAGCTAAGGTGATAGAGATCAGACCCAAGAAGGGCATTAAGCGCATATTAGTTAACGTTCATAGCCTTGCTCCTTGTTGGGGAGGCTATATTCGCAAATCTTAAGGTGTAACACGTCTAACTTTAAAAGACGTTAAAGAAAATTCATGTACGGGAGACAACCCGCAATTTTTTATATTTTTATAGTTTTAATTTGTGTTTAGTTTAGTTGTTTTTAGTTGATATTGAATATTTGAGAAAGGTATTAGTGTTTTTGATGTTCAGGTATTAAAGAAATCGAGTTTGGGAGGAAAAAAATTTTTTTTTAGGCATATTCAGACCTACCTACCGGTATGCCGGCCGCACGACCGGTAAGCCGGAGGGTCAAAATACGAGTGCTCGGGTACACGTCTCGGGTTCTTTGCCGAGAGTTGATTTTCAAAAGCTTACCACACCGGTATGCCGGTCCATACCGCCGGTATGCCGGCCAGACAAAAACACGAGCCTCGGGTGCGCGACTAGTGTTTTTCGCCGAGGATGAATTTTCAAAGAGCAGCGCACCGTCATGCCGGGCCATACCGTCGGTATACCGCTCAGCGCTGCTGGAGAGAGAAAAAAAGTTATGTTTTTTAGTTTATAAAGAAGAGGGGGTTAGTCTATTACGAATTTTACAATCCATAAGCCTCTCCTTCTTCTCCAAACCTCTCCCAACTCCATTAAAGCTTCATAAAACCTTCCCTAGACATCAAAACACTACCCAATCACCATAAAAACACATCAAATCTTCTCTCCACATCATTACAAAAAAGATTTAACCACCCAAATCTTACCAAAACTCATTGAAACCAAGAATCAAAAGCCTAAAATTTCAAAAATTCATCCAACAATTTCTTAGATCTTTACCAAATCCATAAAGAATCCATCTTACCCATATATAGAATAATCATCAAAACACCTTTCCTAACCCAAATAAAGCATGTTCAATCAATAATCAAGAGTTTCAAATTTCAAGAGTGGTTAAAGCTTTGAGTTGGAGGTTAATTGAGATGACTAAAAGAAAAGAGACATTATCTACTAAGAGGGAGATGAAGAAAAGCAAGGTATTGGGTTCTATTGAGAAGAAATCAAGTGAGAAAAGTTCTAGTTCCAACACAAAGGATAAGATAGATATTTTAAAGAGAGGTGAGCTAGCTGCGTTTGATTAAAAAGGCAAAAAGGTTCCACTTTTTGTGTAGAAGACAACACAACCTTTCCAATTCAAAGGTCCTACACCCGAAGATAAAGAGAAAGCTTCAAAGGCCATGATAGCTTCTACAAAGAAACAATTAAAGGAACTACCTTTTGCTTATGAGAGAGTATTTGATAAAGAAGTTGGAAAATGAGAGTACAAGAGATTCTTGGAGCTTGGTGAAAGATTGGGTTGGTCTACATTCATGGTAAGACGTTCTGATTTATGTCATGAGTTAGTTTCAGATATCTATATAGGCCTCTTTAGCCAAGATAGTAAAGGTTGTGTTCCAGTTAGAGGAAAGTTAGTTCCTTTCACAGTTGAAGAGATTAGAAACCACTTCCAGTTTAAGTATAGGGAAGCGGTGGATAGACAATGAACCTTCGATTGGAATTTACTTTTTGAGCTTGTTTTAGACAAGGAGAAAGTGAAATCACATATGGGAGAATTGAAGGCACCTTGGCCTTACAAATATCTTCAACCGGATGATAAAGTTTGGCACAATTTCCTTTTTCTCAACGTATTTGGAAACACAAGAATTTGGGACATAAGTAAAAAGAACGCTCTATATTAGAATTGTATTTTGAGAGGAGAAGAAGTGGATGTGGCACAGTTGATCTTTGAGGAGGTGATGCGATTTTCGGTCTCTCCTACCTCGATTTATAATGTAAAATATCCTACTTTGATCACGTGTCTTGTGCGAAAGCGAATGTAATTTTGGCTGAAGAAGAGAATCTGGAGTTTAAAAAGAGTAACAATATTGACGATGCTTGGATCATGAAAGTCTTGAAAGGAGCGGGAGTTACGCAAGTCTCAAAAGAAGAAAAGGAGCAAAGTTGGCAAGAGAAGATGGAAGAGCGTTTAAACAAAGTCGAAGAAGCTCATTCTTTCTTAGTCGAAGATGTGACACAAATCAAAGTCAATCAAGTCCACATCATAACACTCCTTGAGAAAATAAAGAAAGATCCAGCAAATCCCATCTTGGATGTCGATAATGCGAGGCAATAACCTCGAGAGTATGTTCTCTTTCTTCCTTACCATTTCTATAAATGCTTTATCTGCTAATTTTAATTTCTTTTTCGAGTCTTTTTCGATTCGTGGGGACAGGTCTCATTTTTTTGTTGGGGGTGTGGGGATTTGTTGTCTCTCATCTCCATTTTTTTGTTTTTAGGTAGAAATTAAAGTTTTTGATACATAGGAATTAGATGTAGAGTGTGTTTAATAGCTTAAAAGCATAAGCTCAATAAGTTAATGGTAGTAAGTAGTATATTTATGAGATATTTTATTTTGTATGCTTTGAGTATTTGCGGGAAAACACACATTGATAGTAAAGAAAAGATTAGTTAGCAATGCGATAGAAAGTATGTTCGATCTCAAGGAGCCTTGAGTGGTTGGTAGGCTATGAGATCCAATCTAGTTGATAAACCCATTTGATGAACGTGCTAAAGGTAAGAGAATAATGAAATTGCATGGTTTAGAAAATGATGAAGGCAATTCTTTCATATTGAAGCCACTTGAAGCCTTTTAACTTTCTCACCCTGTTATTTAATTTAATATTTTATATCCTTCCCAGCTCCTTCTAGCCTTTCTAAAGCCTTTTTATTTAACCACATTATAAGCCATATCCCTTTAGATTTTAGGACTTTTCCATATGACCCGCACTCGAATCGCGATGCATAGACAATTGTTTTAGAGCCTGAGTTTGGGGTGGTGGGTCCACCATTATGGGGATTTTTATTGGGTTGGGATTTTTTGAGCTTATTAATTGTACTATGTTATTATTTAAATGATGATTCACATGTTCATATTGTAACCCTTTGCGGGGGTAATAGTGAATGAAAAAAGCTAAAAAACATGAAAAGAAAAGAAAAAAAATATATGAGAAAAAATAGCGTGATATCTCAATATAAAAAAGAGAGTCATAGCTATACAAAAGAAAAAAATGTGATTGGAAAAGAATATATATTCGGACCGGCAAAATGAATTTTTTCTGTGAGCATCTTTATGCTTTAATTGGGTTATTGGGGATGCTACTTTGTGCATCAAGAAAATCATTAGGTTGAGTGAGAAACGTTTTATGAGAGTAACTCAAGCTCTAGGGCTATTCGCTGATGGCTAGAAAGGAGAGAGCCAAAAGCTAACTCTAAATTATCCAAATTTATTTATCATACTGTCCCTAAGCCAACATTTCAACCTTAAAGACCTTTTGATTCTTTGCTATGTAATCTAGAAGTGATTGATCCAATAAAGAGTAGTTAAGTGGATCTTTAGATACTAGTGAAGTTCGATGAACAATCTATAGCTTCCTTGGTGAACTGAGTAAAGTTCCAATCATTCTTACATTGCGAAGCTAATCTAATCTTGATTCAAGCCGTGTTGAATGTAAATATGAAAAGTGTACAGGTATGTAGTTTGTAAATATTATTACATGAAATTTTCTGAGTAGTTGCTTTATGTCTATTCTATATATTATGCTATCTCCTTTCCCACCGTGCTTAATTGACCTAGGTGTGTATTTAGAGACTTCCCTTTGTTTTTATCTTTATTGTATCGAGACGATACAACTTTGACTTGGGGTCTTGATGTCTCCCCATTTTTGATGATTTAATATTAAGTGGAGACATCATTTTTAGTGTTTTAGAAGTCTAAATACTCGATTTTCACATGATATAGTGCACTTTCCTATTTCTAGTCTTGATTTAATGAATTATTATTTTTAGAGCATATTGGGTTTAATTATTTATTTAGTGTGAATCTTTAAAGATATATATGGAGATTAATTAGATGCCAAGTCAATTCTTAGAGATAAAGGAAAGAAGATATACATGGAAATTGGAGAAAAGAAAGGAAAAGTTAGGATATGGAAAGATAAAGTTGCCAAATAAATCCGAATTCCAGCACCCACGACAACAAAGGGTTCATATCTCAGTATTGGTTAGGAATTTTGAAGAATGGTCTGAAACAAAGTTAAAGATCTTTCCAAGACGATCAGTTTTGACTATTGGAATGCATCAAACGGATAAGTATTCAATCAGTTACGGCCAAAACAAAAACGTGGCTGATTATTACCTTTTCTATATTTTAGGGTTACGAATTTGAGTTGGGTTTGGAGTCCATTACTTGTATTCTACTCCAAGAAAATGAATTAGGTCTTCTAAACACCTATAAATACACCCTTATATCCCTTGTAAATCATCCTGGCCTCACATTAATTAGTCCTTAGGGTTTATATCATTAGAGTTATTGTAGAGAGCAAGATGAAGTCTTTTATTCAATCTTTTAGTTTATTTCCTTCAGGTATGAACTAATTTTCCCATAGCTTGGGTTTTGCATTATGTATAATCTATGAATTCTATTTTCTTTCTATCTAAGTTTCTTTTGGAATTATATATTTTAATTTGATATTAGCTGCTTACCATATTTTTTTTATGTGTTTTGAATTATTGTATGTCCTAAACCTGATCAATTTAGGCTTTCTTAATAGTAGTTAGATGGTCGCTCCGAAGGGGTGTCTAATTATTGAAACACCACATAACGTCTAGTGACCGATATTTGTCCTGACAACACCGATTCTAACTAGATAGTCATTAGGGTATGTTTTAACCACTATCACCATGTTTGGAATTTGTTCCTTAGGGCCTTGGTAGCGCTTGATAACCCTATTTTAAACTGCCTCGTAGTTGTGTCGTAGCCCCCCTAGTCGCTCTCAAGGTCTAGGGTATGGGAATTTAGAATCCTGACTAAGTATCAAATATCTAACTATCTCCCTTATTAACTAGAATTTGATAGAAAGAATTAGAACGGTTAATGCATACTAGCAAAACCTAAGCTATATCTCTCATCTCATATTTCTCATATTTTATTTATTTGTCTTTTATTTTCATTATTTTAATGAATTATCTCTTAATCAATTGTATTTATTTTCTGTTCTTTTAATTAATTATTTGCTAATCATAACTATTTGCTCATTCGTATAACACACTAAGTCCCTGAGAACGAATCTTCTTATCATTAAAACTTGCATACGTCTGGTAATACTTGCAGCACTGTGCTAGTCTAGGGTGAATTGTGCATCGTTTATCTATCTTTTATTCTATTATTTTATCACACCCTAGGCAACACCAGCAGTATTCAAATCTGCACGGGGCCGCAAATCAAGGTAATTATCAACCACATCCCCAAAAAAACACTTACCAATAGGGAGGTCAAGGTCCTTACCAAGAAAATCAGAATTATAATAGACCAGCTCTTCCACAACAACCAGCTCATGAAGCTTATGCCGATAATCTAGCTAAAAAAGCTTTACCACAAAATCCTCAAGAAGGAGTAGGGCCAGAGAAGAGATTACAAGACATCATGGATTTAATAAAAATGAAGAAAAGTAGTTAGGTAGATTCTGCTTAACCCGTATTGTATTTATTACACAAATATTTAGTAAACTGCAATTAACAGTCGCTAAAGGTATGTTTAGTCCTCGCCAGAAGTCTAAATACCAACCATCACGCTGGCCGATAATGTGGTTATAGTCTTCAGCAACCACAACGTTGGTTGGTGATGATTTTTGAAATTTTAAATTATTTTTGTAAAAGTACCTTCACCGACTACACGATTGGTCGCTAATGAGTACAAATCACTAAAGACCACTTATTGTCCAGTAGAAAATTTCATTGTATTTATTTTAAATTTAAAACACTTACTAGCGACCACTGTTGTGGTCGCTAATGTTATCCAATCTATAGCGACCTATCTTGTTCTCGCCACAAGTATTTAACTTTTTCTTCTAGTCTTTCGGTGACCATTATTGGTCTCCAAAACTCACATTACTAACAACCACTTTTCTAGTGCTTGAGTGGGGTCGTTAATCAATACATATAACATAGTATAATAAGAAGTAAGAATGGTTTCTTTGTATAAATGGTGTACTATGTTAAAGCCTAACTGTAATGGATTTAATTTTGAATTTATATTTTCTTGTAATGCCATTATTTAACCTCATTGATGAATCTTACACTTTTTTGTACATCATAGGCAGAAGCTAGTAAAAAGAAAGAAAGGAATTTAAATAAAATCATATAAGAGAAAAGAACAAAAGTAGATTAATGGAAAACAAACTTGAAGGATGAGCTCAATGAACTATTGTTAAAAATAGTCTCTCCTTGAAGACCATAATTCTCAATGTATCATGAAACCCATTAATTTATAGTTCATTAATTTCATTGCTATATTATAAGGGATACATTTATTAGTGGAAAACCAATGGAATACTTCACGTAATAATAGTCTAAAACAAGAAGTGTACTATATAGTTGGCAACTCACAATTATGTACAATTTCATTCTAATGTTTTCAATTCGATAATGTGAAATGTTGTTGGTAAATATATAGACTTAATGGTGGATATAGTTAACAAATTTAGAGAATTGTCACATTTTTTCATATACTTACAAATAAAATAAAGTTGTGACAAATCTTTCACTTGTTTCTAGTATGTTAGATGGGATATTTATTTTGTTCTTCACAACATATAGGCACAGCTTTATGATATAGACTAAAATATAAAAAGGTTTGTTTCAACCACAACACTTGAGACACATAATTGATGACGACCATATATTCTACTACGGTAGTGAATAGAGCAAATATTTTTCGCTTAATGAATGACCAATATTCAATAGTACAAATCACGTCTCTCATTTTGGGATAGATTTATATACTTAAGAGACATCATTTTGTTATACGTTTGACGTATAATTGTGAATTTTATCCCAATTTTTGCTGTTATTCGATTTTTAGCTAATTTTAGATGATATATGTAAGTTTGAAGTACTTTCAGATGATTTGTGTGTTAATTAAATGTATCCTAGCTACATGGATGATTTTATACCCCAATAAAAATCAATTAATTCAAAAGTCACAAGGAAAACCAAGCCAAGTTAAGAAAAGAGCCAAGTAGTGCATTTCGATCAAGTGTTCTCATATTCCTTCCTATTTGAGGCTCAATGAAAATTCCGAGCATAATGCTTATTTCAGTAAGCTTAAACTATAAAAAATAATTTGTAATTGAATTTCAGATACACACAAGATATATATTGGAAGCTAGTACATTTCGTAAAAAGGGAGTCCAATTTTGAGTTGAGACATGAACAACATACCAGTTTTACTGAAGAGACCCAAGTTCTTTAGAATTAGAAAAAACAGTATTGGACCACTTTGACTTAGTTAAGTCAGCTCAACTTGTTCCACAAGTTTTTTGGAGTCTATATAAAGAGGTTTCTAGCTAAAAACACAGCACTTATCGAATCAAATATCTAAGGAAGGATCGGAGAAAGGAGAGAACGAGGGGTACACCTATTTCATCAATTCTTTACTAATCTATTCATGTAAACCTTCATTTATCTATTTTCTCTAATTATGAAGATATTTTATTTTTTCTCTCTCCAAATATAAACTAAACATAGTATAGCTTTAGATTGCACATGTATGAACCTTAGCTATGGTTTGTGATTATTTTCTATAATACATGGGATTACATGATAATATAATTATTTGTGGATAGCTTGCTTATTATAATTCTTTAATTATTGTAATTATTTATCTTGCACATAAGAAATTAACTAATGCATCGAAGAGGTGTTAATATTGAAAAACTATAACTATAATTCTTTAGTTTTGAGTTTGAGAATCGGTAGATCTAAATTAGCTAGATAATAACATGTGATTTGAACTTTAGGTGTCTAGATAACATACATAAGATTCACATGGAAGTGGTTGATGGGATTAGATAAAAGCACCCTACTTATTCTGAAGGAACTTAGCAGACTTTAACATCCCAATCAACAAGTAAAATTCCTAATTTATCCTTATATCGTGAATAATCATAAGTTATACTAGTTGTGAGTATGAAATCTTGAGCTACGATCTCTCAGTATTAATCTTAGTTATTTACTTCTAGTCCTTTAATTTATTATTAATTAATCTTAAATAAAAAGCTAAACAAATATATTTCTTTTAAGTTTTTGTTTTTACCCAATAAATATTTAGAACTTAAACTTAAATTACACGGTAAATTCTTATTCCTTGTGGAACGAACTTTACTTATATTTTTATTACTTTTGACGACTCGTACACTTGCGAGTTATCATGCATCAAAAGGTTAATTTTATATCACACATCTGGACACAACAACAATCAAAATATTTTCATGTACCACTAGTACTCTTTCTTTCAAGTCTATAACCCGCATAATCCACATTGAAGTAGTCCACTAGTTCAAAAGATGAAAATTTACAGTGGCAAAGTTTTCGGCGTACCTTTCATTTAATATAAGATTCTCTTAACAACATTGATATGCAATTCTTTATGATAAGATTGGAATCTAGCATATACGTATACGAAAAACATAATATCTGGTTCAGAGGTTGTACGATAAAGCATAATACAATACATATATCGATATGTTTACTTACAAACCTTTTACCATCTTCCTCTTGATAAATCTTTCTAGATGTGCTCATGGATGTAGAGATCTCTTTCTTATTACAAGGACAAACTTTATATAAGTTACTTTTTATATTTGGCTTGTTTCTCTAACGTTGTTTACATAGTTTGTTTAATTTGATACTGGTTTCAAATTAATTATTATCTTGGAAAAGTTCCCATAAATAAAACCATCAGTATAAAAAATAATATCAACCACACAGATTTTCACAAAAAGGAAACCATTCAAACATTTTTTAAATGAATAGGGTTGAATACGAATCGGCCCCTCTAAATTTTTTACAAAAAAGGTTTTAAATCATTTTGCCAAGCTTGAAGGAGGATCTTTTAATCTATATTAATAACTTTTCAATTCAAAAAAATGGTTTGAAAAAGGCACATCTTCAAAACCAGGTGGTTATTTAACACAAATCTTTTCATCAACTATTAGATTCAAAAATTTGCATATCACATTCATTTGAAATGCATATATCAAGAAAAAGAAAATAACACACTAATAGATCCAAGCCTATTAAAATGAGCATAAGTCTCATTAAAATTAATATTATCTTATTGATTATACCCTTAAGATTCCAATCCTTCATTTTTTTCTTTTAACAAATATGATATTATCTAACTTATGATGCCGAGATGAACTCTTCCTTGGTAACAATATATGAAGGCCCCAAGTAAACAATGAAGAATCTTTCCCCAAATCCAATAAACATCATCCCACTTTAACGATATAATCATTGATATAAACGAACCATATAGTTAACAACGGTGAGGCGATATGTCTTGTAGTGACCAAGTATTTTATGCGCTTAATACCCAAACTATAGAATAGTTTCTCAACCAGTAGGTGCCTCCCGCTCATAAACCTCCAATTGTGGATACACCAGATAATATCTTCATTCTAATGAGAGATATTGATCCGTGAACCTGAAGATGATGAAAGTTGAATGAGAAAGAACCAAGGGAGGGAATATGGTAGCTCCCAAAGTGTGATATGAAACCCGAACTGAGAAGTTCATGACCCTGCAAGTATAAATGCCAGCAAGTAATACAAGTGTTTAAGCAAATTGTCTTCACAGTGATTATAAGGTTAATATATAATGTTTAAGTAAGGATTAGAATATCCATTATACCAAAAAGAAACAATAACTTTTTTTGATCTTTATGAGTCAAACTAAACTAAATTAATGCTCTAAGTATTACAATATGAAAATAAACTGAATTAAGGGTTTTGCAAGAGCAAAGAAGCTATATTGGCATGCCTATACTCCGTAAATCAAATATTATTATGATTACTTAATTAAAGGAGAAAAATTGGAAATCTTTGCATTGACCAGGATTCTAAATTCCACCTAGGCATATTTCGAGTAAAGAGAGGCTACTTTCTAAGCAAAGAAATTCCTCCCGAGTTATGTACTATTTATAGAGCCGATTATAACTAAAAATCTAAGACCACCTATATAAACTGCCTAGATCTTTCGACTCTTAGACAAAAATTATATGATTATTATTTAGATCCACCTATCAATCACTCTTCTAGGTGTAATTCATAAGATAAGGGAATTAAATTATGTGCCCATCATAATAAATTTCAAATTAAATCAAAATCAATAAAAAAACTACCCAATTAATTATTACCTAGAAATCAAAATAATAAAAAACAATCAATAATATTTATCAATGGGGCTCCCAATTAAGACGTCACAAACTATATAAGAGTTTAGTTCATATATTTTGATTATTCTAGAGTCCTTATATTTGTAAGCGATGAATGGTCCTTCTTTAATAACAATCCATAGGTCATAATCAACGGATTTTAGGAAGGTTTTCATTTTATTTTACACAACTATGAACATGTACCATAAACACTGATGAGATAGGAATAATATAAGCTTCAAATACATTTTTCAAAATGATTGTTAACTCTACTAACGATAAATTTATTTAAGAAGAGTTAATCTCTGATACCACATGTTAGTCCTTCAGAGGTGGGAGTGAATAGAACACCAAACTAATCAATGCATAATTAAAAAATCAATTGGTCCAAATTAAAATTTAAATAAACATATAGGCCAAAATTTAATACAATATTCTAAAGTTGTTCGTAGGAGTTTGTACTAGGGACACTAAGTGATAGGAAAGTTGAGAGTCTAACTAAAGAATGATGAAGCTAATCAAGTAAAACCAAGAATTATTTGTTCATGCAAGATATGGATATAACCTATTTACTAGCTAATTTACTCTTATTACTAAGATAAAATCTTCAATCAATTAAATGTGACAATAGTTATCTTAAGCTTACTATCAAATACTAAAGTGATTGAAAGATAAACAATATTCCACAAAATAAAGTAAATGGAAGTATAATAACGTTGCGTAAAACATAATATAAAGAAGCTACAAGAGAATTTATAGTGTTTTATGTATTCCTACATCCAGTACCTAGTGTCTTCACCTTAAGATTGTCAAGAGTCTCGACTAAACTCTATGATATCTCTTAAAGGTGGGATATAAACCATTACAAAGAATTTATTTAGGGATAAACCACAACCTACAAACCTGAGACATTTAACCGCTAGTCACAACTCGATGAGACTTTTAACAGATATGTCACAACGCAAACTTGAGTAAATCAAGTCAATTACCTTGTGAAAACCTAAACTAGATCCATTCTAAACTTTTCTTGAAATTTCAATTCTAATATAGAGTTATAGCTAGAGCTAACTTATCGTTATGTGTGAAATAAAGTACAAAGATAGTGAATGGTTACTCCTAATGAGTGAATGTAAAAATTAATACAACAAGCTTGATTTTATCATAGAAATGAGATAACATGCTTGTGAATTCTTTCCTGAAATATTGGATTATAATATGAGCAATTGGAGTTTCAAGAGGTGAGTTGTATGATGCATAAAATACCTATATATAGATATAGGTGAGGTCCAATGGATCTATTAAGTTGATACATCTGTTGATAAAAAAATGGAATTTGTTGCACATCAATTATATTCCATGTGATAGCCTCGTCAACGGTCATAACATCTGAAAGATTTAATACGATGTCATCTTCAGCAAAACATCAAACTATTTTCTTTCTCAAAACAAGAACCTGTTTTGGATTGACATTTTCGATTTAGGATGTGCGAAGTTGTTGAATAACGCTTTGGTTTTTGGCAAAATCATGAATTTTGACTCTTAGAAATACTTTCACAAAAAGGATTTTGGAAATAGTTGTGATTCTCAAATGGAAAAGCATAAAACTTAAAAGTTGTTGAATATAATATATTAAGAAAAAAATTAGTTCAAAGGAAAACCCATTTCTCAACGTATAAAATTTATGGCATGATTTAATGAATAGAATTAATTCTCAAATATTTAAAACGTTTTTATGTTCGATACTTCAAAATAGAAAGCTACATCAATGGAAAGTATTTACAATGAATTTTTGAACAATATTGTAGTTGAGCTCAAGAACTAATATTCAACACATATGAATATATGACTTCAAAAAGTAAAGGATAAATTGAGGGCTAAGAAGTTTAAAAGTGAACAGGTAAAATATATGTTTTCACAAGCATTTGCATGAAATATGAGAATGAATAAACAACTAATTAAAAATTTAATCACCTAAGTATTCGTTAAATAAAAATAAACTAGAAGGGGGTATATATACCAATAATATGGCTTGCACACTCTTGACCATGCATCTCTTATCCCAATAGCTTAGTTTTTTGTCCCCTTCCATAGGCAAGCACAAAAAATGTGTTTTATTTCTTTAATATCTCCTTCTGTAATGGATCAAAAAATAGAATGGGGTGATGGGGTCACCCTGCTTAATACCATCAAGACGAGTGATCGTACATAATTACTCATTTTCAAAGGTGAGTTGACAACGAATCATTGTAACATACTTTATACTCCACCCAATCTAAATCTATGAAATCCAAATTTATGAAGGCCCATCTCCAAAAAGTCCCATCTAACTTTCTCATATGCTTTTTCCATATCTCACTTGACAGCGACATAGTGCTTGTTATACATACAATTTGTCCGAAAGAAGAAGAATACTTGATAAGAAAAGATGATACTATCATAAATAACCCTACATTTTAAAAATATAATTATGTAGCAAAAATGACTTCCTTTAGAACTATTTCAAGTATTTCTGACATAATTAAAGAAATAACTATGTAATCAAAGTTCGCACAAGAAATGGTTCTATAGTCTATGATACTATCTTGATATTACCCATTAGCAACCAGCGTGATGTTTGTCTTATCACATGATTTTGTTACACCGGTAAAATCTCCAATAATTTAATCACCTAGGTATTCTTTAAATAAAAATAAACTAGAAGGGGGTATATATACCAATAATATGGCTTGCACACTCTTGACCATGCATCTCTTGTCCCAATAGCTTAGTTTTTTGTCCCCTTCCATAGGCAAACACAAAAAATGTGTTTTATTTCTTTAATATCTCCTTCTGTAATGGATCAAAAGATAGAAGGGGGAGATGGGTCACCCTGCTTAATACCATCAAGACGAGTGATCGTACATAATTACTCATTTTCAAAGGTGAGTTGACAACGAATCATTGTAGCACACTTTATAATCAACCCAATCTAAATCTCTAAAATCCCAATTTACGAAGGCCCATCTCCAAAAAGTCCCATCTAACTTTCTCATATGCTTTTTCCATATCTAACTTGACAGCGACATAGTGCTTGTTGTACATACAATTTGTCCGAAAGAAGAAGGATACTTGATAAGAAAAGATGATACTATCATAAATAACCCTACATTTTAAAAATATAATTATGTAGCAAAAATGACTTCCTTTAGAACTATTTCAAGTATTTCTGACATAATTGAAGAAATAACTATGTAATCAAAGTTCGCACAAGATATGGTTCTATAGTCTATGATACTTTCTTGATATTACCCATTAGCAACCAGCGTGATGTTCGTCTTATCACATTATTTTGGTACACCGGTAAAATCTCCAATAATTTTCTAAGTCACGAAAATTATTATTCCAATTAGCTAAGTCATTTTTAGCACGTTCTGTATAGTTTGTCGAAGCATGGATGAAAATGATATAACGAACGGAACCATTATCATTAAGCGCATCTCATACTTACACACATTAATATTACTAATACTAATAGTGCGTTGGGACATGGCTAATATTGCCATGATTTAGGAATGCTACACTCAGGGTCTTTAACAAAAATATTATTATATTTAAATTTCTAACAATATTATCTGAATTTTGGATACTTAACATAGTTTTAAAAAGATGAATCAAACATGTCATATGATTGGTTATTAATGACTTTAACACGTTGATTGTCAAATGTGAATGAACCTCTTGATAGTTCCACACATGGAAACTGATTTTCCCTTTGACGTCAAGTTGAAAAACTAGCTTAAATTGTAATTTTCCAACCCCAACACCTTTCTCTCAAAGTTTCTAACCTCTATTTATATATACCATGAAGATCTAAGTATCCTACTCTTAAAGTATACATGTCACAGTAGTTCTTATAACCAACCTAGATTATAAGTTACCCATGTGTAGCCTATGTTGACTAAAAAGAAATTAAGCATATTACAACAAAATCTTTTGTGATAGATACAACCTAATAATCTATGTAAGTTATGAAATACTTTTTACTAAACGTACTAAACTTATGGTGTTTGAATTTAAATTGGCTAGGACTACATGGTATACAACTCTTATGGGGATTAAAATATATAATGAAAGATTAATCAATGTAAGAATGGTTGTTTAAACTAATAAACACAAAAACTAATAAATAAAAGGATAGTTAAATCCCCCATAGTATAGAAGGTAGCCATGATGTGTTTTCTTATATGGAAGGCCAAAAATGAAAAGTTTTATAAAATTTTAACAATGACCTTATGAAAAAAACTCAAAGAGAATCTATAACATGTGATTAATTATATATTGAAAATATAAAACATGAGGTTATAAGGGTCACCTCAGAAAATGTGGAAAGAATAAATACCAAAGGGATATACAATAATAAAAGGTAACTCGGTTAAAAACAAAAGCCGAGAAATGTTTAAATTTAATATTGATGCTACTTTAATTGTGAAACTAAAATAAAGTGATGCTTGTATATTAACTAATAAGGATTTTTTTTTGTAGGAAGACACGTATAAAATTATGTATCTCATACATCACTGGAGACACAAAACTTGGTGTTTAGGAATGTAATTCTTCCATCAAGAATTTTTCAAAAATGTAAATTTTGTACACTAAATTATTATAAGTTACTTATAGAGACAACTTTTAATCTAATTAAGCCCATATACTCCCATAGGTGGTTATTTTGTGTTCTCTTTTTCTTGAAAGTTTTCAAAATAGTCCGACCTGGTGTAGGCAATTAGGCTTTCTATTTATATAATTTAAGCTTTTAAAAAAAACTCTTCCAAAAAAAAAATAGAAGCCCAACACATAATATTAAAGCCCAACCTACTTATTTTCAAAATAAAACCCTAATTTTCTTAGTCTTCTTCCCCCTCACCTCTTTTTCATATGCAATTAATCATATCTAAAATATTCAATATCTAATATATTTTTTTCTTCAAATCAAATTATGTAATGTGTTATATATTAATTTTACTTGGCTTAATTTTAAATCACATAACTTATCCCAATAAATAATATATCATAGAAAAATAAACAATCCTTGAAGGATCCTTAAACAACCAAATCAAGCCGAACTCATGTTTTAAAAAAAATTAATGAATCAATTAGCCTAAGATTAAATAACAAGGATTGTTTGAACTAAACCCAAACTCAAACTCACTAAAATATTACCAAAATAATCCCAAATAGCTAAAATTTGGTTCGGTTTGTTTGAAGACTTACCCAATTACCTCACATGAAGATGCTTTTCAGGAATTTTCATAATGGTATATATAATTTTCTTCAATCTATTTGTGCAACACCCATAAATGTAAATCAAAATTATTTTTTTACCCCCCTTTAAGCATAATTTGTGTAAGTATTTCAATACATTTAAGTAACATATATGGGAAGGAGGTCCCTCTTAAATCCTAAAATATGTGGGATACCTTTGATATTAATAAAATATGAGGCTGTCGCCATTCACATTCTTATGCAAGATATATATTTATGTAGAAACCTTATGGCCCTTAAAGTTTTGTTAACAGAGTACCAATTAAGAGAGTTATAATCATTTATTATATGAAGTTTCAAACTGTTATCTTGAATATGTTGGAGCCTCTTACATTCTCTTATGTTATGAATATATTTTCTCTAAAGTTTATATTAGAAAGAAAAGCACACTGATATTGAGATATAAGTTTGCTTAATATATTCTTCAATAATTTGGTTATTGATGTCTCCATAATTGTTCTAAATATAAGCCCTTAGGAGACATCATTTTAGGTTGAAAATGGTCTTTTTGTATTGACTTTTGTGCTTAAATTGCAATATTACACTTTCTCCCCTTGGAATTAGACTATTCGCATTTATAGAGCTTTTGTGCGTTAATTAACTTATTTTTAGTGTAAAGTTAGTAGGTTTATGAATTTCATGAAATACCAATCCAAGGAGGAGAAGTGAGAATTAAAGTCTTAGAATATTTCTAGTGTGCTTAGTCGAGTTTCCTGAATTTAAATTGCACTTTCTTATTCCTAGTCTTGATTTAATGATTTATTATTTTTAAAGCATATGCGGTTTGATTATTTATTTAATATGAAGCTTTAGAGATAATATGGAAATAAATCAGATGCTAAATCAATTTTAAGGATATAAGAAAGAAGATCTTGAAAAAATCTGGAGATAGAAGGAAACAGAGTTCAACTACGAAATGGAAAAGCTGCCATATGAATCTGAAATTCCCGCCACGTTTCAAAGACGAGACCATAACTTAAGACTGGCTAGGTATTTTGGCAAGTGGTCTGCACCAATGAAAAGAGCTTTCCGAGACAAGCGGTTTCGAATATTGGAACGCCTCAAACGGATAAGTATTGAAGGAGATATGACCAAAACAAATCAGCAGCAGAATCTTACCTTTCCTAGATTTTAGGGCTACGAATTTAAGAGTTCTTGCCTTGTCTTCCACTCCAAGTAATTCGACCTAGCACCTATAAATATCAGTTCTAAACCTTATAAATTATCCCTTGGCTGCATAAGCTTAACATACACAAATAATTCATCATAGAAGCAATCAAGAGGATCTAGAGGAGGAAGAAGCAAGAGCTAGAGCTTAACTACATCAATTCAACACTTCTCCATCTCTATTCTTTGCGTAATTTAGTATTAGATCTATTTTGTCTATGAGGTATTTCTAAGATATTTATTCAAGAAGTTTTAGTATGCATAATTTCTCTTTAGGATTGTAATTATATGAACCTTTGATTATTGTTTTTCTGTTTTACTTTGAATCTGGGATTTTAGTATTTAATTGAATTGGTTCTTAATTTCCATTGAATATATTCTTATGCTTGTGCACTATCATTGAAGTCATGAATCAAGGGTATGTTTTAGTAATTAGGCTATTCACTTAGTGGCGAGTGATCATGTGACAGGGTGGTTTAATTACAGACAAAGAATATAGACGCGTGGTATCCGTTATTTGACCGACATGCTTGACTAACCACGTAGCCAAAGAGGTAAAAGAGTATTCATCCGAAGAGACATATTCGCCCATATAGGGGTTTATAGTACTTTAGGATAGATCCTAGGTCCACCCGACAAGGGGCTAGTTCCAATTCAAAGGGTTAAACAAGTCAAGAGAAGAGAGGTAGCATGCTGTGTTGATTCAATGGGTAAAAAGGTTCCAACTTTAGTGAAGAAAACAACACAACCTCTACAAATCAAAGACCCTACACCAAAAGTATAAGAGAAAGCTTCAATGGCCATGATAGCTTCTCCAAAGAAACAATTAAAGGAACTATCTTTTGCTTATGAAAAAGTATTTGAAGAAGAAATTGATAAAGGAGAATGCAAAACGTTTCTTGGAGATTTGGAACGATTGGGTTGGTCTATGTACATGGTAAGACGTTCTAAAATACGTTCTTTTTGTTGAATTGTATTTTGTGAGAAGAAGAATAGGATGTGGAACAGTTGATCAATGCGGAGGTGATACGATTTTCAGTCTCTCCCATGTCGTTATTTAATGCAATATCTTACTATGATCACGTGTCTTGATCGGAAAACGAATAAGAAGTTGGGTAAAGAAGAAACACGTGAGTTTAAGATAAGTAACAATATTTACAATGCTTGGATCATGGAAGTTTTGAGAGTAATTACGCAACTTTCAAAAGAAGAAAAGGAGTACATCATAACACTCTGTGAGCAATTAAAGAAAAATCCAGCAAAATCCTATCTTGGATGTCGATAAGGCGAGGCAATTGCCTCGAAGAGTATGTTTTCTTCCTTCCTTACCATTTTCTCTATATGCACTATTTGTTATTTTTACTTTATTGAGTCTTTTTGAATCGTGGGGACACGACTCATTTTTGAGTTAAGGGTGAGGGAATTCATTGTCTCTCATCTCCATTTTATGTGATTTATTATTTTTTAGAGAAATTTAAAAAATTTGAAATTTTTAAGAGATGGATTAGATGTAGAATGTGTTTATAGCTTGAAAGCATAAGCTTAGTAAGTTAGTGATAGAAAGTAGTGTGTTTATGAGCTGCTTTATTTTGTATGCTTTGAGTATTTGCAGGAAAACACACATTGATAGTAAAGAAAGGATTAGTTAGCAATGCGATAGAAAGTATGTTCGATCTCAGGGAGCCATGAGTGGTGTGTAGGCCGTGAGATCCAAGCTAGTTGACAAAACCATTTAATGAACGTGCTAAAGGTAAGAGAATGACGAAATTGCATAGTTTAGAAACCGATTAAGGCGGTTCTTTCATAAGCCCCTTGTTGCCTTTTAGTTTGCTGTCCATTTTATTAGTATATATCCTTCTCAGCCCCTTCTAGCCTTTCTAAAGCCTTTTTATTAGCCACATTATAAGCCATATACCTTTATATTATAGGACTTTTCCATATAACCCGCACTCGAATCGCAATGCATAGACAATTGTTTTAGAGCTTGAGTTTGGGGTGGTGGGTCCACCATTATGGGAAATATTATTGGGTTGGGATTTTTGAGCTTATTAAGTGTGCTCTGTTCTATATTTGATGATGTTTTACAGGTTTATTATATTGTAACCCTTTGCTGGGGTAATAGTGAATGAAAAAGAAGCTACGAGCTAAATGTGCCAACAAGGGCATAAAAAGAAAAAATATATATATATGAGGAAATAGCATGATATCTCAACGTTAAAAAAAGAGTCATAGCTATACAAAAGAGAAAATTGAGTTGAAAAGTAAATATATATTTGGACCGGCAAAGTGGAATTTTTAAGTGAATATCTTATGCTTTAATTGGGTTATTGGGGTGCTAAATTGTGCATCAAAGAATTCATTGGGTTGAGTGAGAAACGTTTTATGAGAGTAACTCAAGCTCTAGGGCAATTCGTTGATGGCTAGTGAGGAGAGAGTCAAAAGCTCACTCTAAATTATCCAAATATACTAGCATACCATCCCTAAGCCTAAATTACAACCTTAAAGACAACTTTGCCCTAAGCTCTTGACCGTTTCTCCAAATTCCACACCGTTTTTAAGATATAAGCTGATTTGTGGTCGTAGGTGCAGAAATTCAAGATTAAGGCAACTTTTCCTTTTCCATGTTTTTCGCTTTTGTTTCCTTGTCTCCAATTTCCATGCTTATCTCTTTCCATATCTTGTAGTCTTTGACTTGGACTCTAATTAATCTCCATAATTATCTTTAAAGCTTCACACTAAATAAATAATTAAACCTAATATGCTCTAAAAATATTATTTTACTAAATCAAGACTCAAAATAAGAAAGTGTGACATTTCTCAAAAAAATGATTAGAAAGACTTCTAAATCACTAAAAATGATGTCTCATCTTAATATAAATCTATCACAAATGAGGAGACATCAAGACCCTCAACTCAAAGTTGTATCGTCCCGATACAATATAGATAAAAACAAAGGGAAGTCTATAAATACACACTTATGGAATTTTTAACACAATGGGAAGAACATAGCAGAATATATAGAATAGACATAAAGCAATTACTCAGAAAATTTCATGCAATAATAATTACAAACTACATACCTGTACACTTCTCATATCCATAGTCAACACGACTTGAATTCAAGATCAGATTAGTTTTGCAATGTAAGAAGGATTGGGACTTTACTCAGTTCTCCAAGAAAGCTATAGATTGTTCATCGAACTTCACTAGTATCCAAAGATCCAGTTAACTACTCTCTAATGGCTCAATCACTTCTCAATTACATAGCAAAGAATCAAAAGGTCTTTAAGGTTGTAATTTAGGCTTAGGGATGGTATGATAGTATATTTGGATAATTTAGAGTGAGCTTTTGACTCTCTCCTCACTAGCCATCAACGAATTGCCCTAGAGCTTGAGTTACTCTCATAAAACGTTTCTCACTCAACCCAATGAATTCTTTGATGCACAATTTAGCATCCCCAATAACCCAATTAAAGCATAAGATATTCACTTAAAAATTCCACTTTGCCGGTCCAAATATATATTTTCTTTTCAACTCAATTTTCTCTTTTGTATAGCTATGACTCTTTTTTTAATGTTGAGATATCATGCTATTTCCTCATATATATATTTTTTTCTTTTTATTCCCTTGTTGGCACATTTATCTCGTAACTTCTTTTTCATTCACTATTACCCCGGCAAAGGGTTACAATAAAAATCTGTGAATCATCATCAATATAACGAACAAAGCACAATTAATAAGCTCAAAAATCCCATCCCAATAACAATTCCCATAATGGTGGACCCACCACCCCAAACTCAAGCTCTAAAAACAACTATATATGCATCGCGATTCGAGTGCGGGTCATATGGAAAAGTCCTATAATCTAACGGGATATGGCTTATAACGTGTTTCAATTAAAAGCTTTAGAAAGGCTAGAAGGGGCTGAGAAGGATATAGCATATAAAATCAAAATAACAAGGTGAGATGGTATAAAAAGGCTTCAAATGGCTTCAACTATGAAAGAACTGCCTTAATCACTTTCTACACTATGCAATTTCGTTATTTTCTTACCTTTAGCACTTTGATCAATTGGGTTTGTCAACTAGCTTGGATCTCACGTCCTACACACTTCTCAAGGTTGCCTGAGATCGAACATACTTTCTATCGCATTGCTCACTAATCTTTTCTTTACTATCAACGTGTGTTTTCCTGCAAATACTCAAAGCATACAAATAACATAGCTCATAAAAATACTACTTACTATCATCAATTCACTGAGCTTATGCTTTCAAGCTATTAAACATACTCTACATCTAATTCCCATGTATCAAATTTTTTAATTTCTACCTAAAAACAGAAAAATGGAGATGAGAGATAACGAATCCCCACACCCCCAACTCAAAAATGAGTCGTGTCCCCACGACTCGAAAAAAGACTCGAAACAGAAATTAAAATTAGCAGATAAAAGCATTTACAGAAATGGTAAGGAAGAAAGATAACATACTCTCGAGGTTTATTGCCTCGCATTATCGACATCCAAGGTAGGATTTGCTTGATCTTTCGTTAATTTCTCAAGGAGTTTCACGATGTGCACTTGATTAGCATTGATTTGTGCCACATCATTGGCTAAGGAATTTTGAGCTGCTTCGAAGTTGGTTAAACGCTCCTCCATCTTCTCTTGCCAACTTTGCTCCTTTTCTTCTTTCGAGACTTGCGTATAAATCGCTCCTCTCAAGACTTTCCCGATCCAAGCATTATCAATATAACTTGTCTTAAACTCGAGTTTCTCTTCTTCACCCAATGTAACATTCGCTTTTTGCACAAGACACGTGATCATAGTAGGAAATTTAACATTATAAAATGATTTAGGAGAGATCGAAAATTGCATCACCTCCTCATAGATCAACTGTGCCACATCCACTTCTTCTCCTCTTAAAACACAATCCAAAAGTAGAGCGTTCTTCTTAGTCACATCCAAAGTTCGTGTGTTTTAAAGACATTAGGAATAAGGAAATTGTGCCAAACTCTCGCATCGGGTAGAAGATATTTGTAAGGCCAAGGTGCCTTCAATTATTCCTTATGTGATTGCACTTTCTCCTTGTCTAAAATATGCTCAAAAAGTAATTCCTCATCAAATATTTTTCGTTTAGCCACCGCTTCACTAAACTTGCAAGTTTCAATTAATTTCTTAAACTGGAAGTGGTTTCCTCTAATCGGAACACAACCTTTACTATCTCGGCTAAAGAGGCCTAAATAGAATTCCAAAACTAACTCATGACATAATTCAAAACGTCTTACCATGAAAGTAGACCAACCCATATTTGCACCAAGCTCCAAGAATCTCTTATACTCTCCTGTACCAACTTCTTCATTGAATACTTTCTCATAAGCAAAAGGTAGTTCCTTTAATTGTTTTTCTGCAGAAGCTATCAAAGCCTTTGAAGCTTCCTCTTTATCTATGGGTGTAGGACCTGTGAAAAGAAGAGGTTGTGTTCTCTTTTTGGAATACAAATCAACCGTTTTACCTACTGAATCGAACATAGCCGGCTTTCCTCCTTTCTCCACATCGATTTTACCCTTTGAATTTGAACTAGAACCTTTGTTATTTGATTTCTTCTCAATTGAACCCAATACCTTGCTTTTCTTCACCTCCCCTTTGTTAGATAATGTTTCTGTTCTTTTAGTCATCAATTTACCCCCAACTCAAAGCTTTAACATCTCTTGAAATTTGAACTTTTGAATTATTGGTTGAATAAGGGAAAGGTGAATTGATGATGAATCTCTATGTGGGTAAGGTGAATTCTTGATGGATTGGTATGGATTTAAGAAATTGTAGGATGAATTTGTAAAATTTAAGCTTTTGATTCTTCAAATTGGATGGGGTTGGTGAGAATTGGGTGCTTGAATCTCCTTTGTAATGATTTGGAGAGAAGATTTGATGTGTTTTTATGATGAGTAGGTAGTGTTTTGATGTTTGGGAAAGGTTTGTATGAGCTTTAATGGAGTTGGGAGAGGTTTGGAGAAGAAAGAGAGGCTTAAGGATTTGTAAATTCGTAATTGTACCAACCTCTTGCTTCTTATAAACAAAAACACACCTTTTTTTCTCTCTCTCCAGCGGCATTGAGCGGCATACCGGACATAGGGCCCGGTATACTAGTACTGGAGTTGTGTCTCTCCCAAGTTCCGTCAAAATACCCGAGTTCTCTACACGTGGGCACGAGTTTTTGCTTGGCCGGCATACCGGCGGAATCCACTGGCATGCCGGTGCTGTGATTGCTCGAATTGGGACCTCTCGGTAATGAACACGTGGTGTACCCCGTGGCCACGGGTTTTGCTTGGCCGGCATAACGGGAAAATCCGCCGGCATACCGGTGGTGAATTTTCTCGATACTGGACCTTTCTGGAATGAACACGTGGCGTACCCCGTGGGCTCGGGTTTTCTGCTCGCCGGTATACCGGAAGAATCCGCCGGCATGCCGGTGAGGCAGGCTGAATATATCCAAAACTAGCGATTTTCCTCCCGAACTCGATTTTTCTAACACCTAATCATAAAAAACACTAATACCTTTTTCAAATATGCAATATCAACTAAAAACAACCAAACTAAACATAAACTAAAAACGCAAAAGACATAAAACATAAAACAATTGCGGTTGTCTCCCATACAACACTTTTATTTAACGTCTTTCAAAGCTAGATGCGTTACCTCTATCAAGATTTGCGAATATAGCCTCCCCAACAACGAGTTAGATTATGAACGTCGACTAATCTACACTTGATCCCCTTCTTGGGTCGAATTTTTATCACTTTGGCTGAAACAACCTCAGTGACAATAAATGGTCCCATCCACGAGTCTTTGAAACTACGTGGCCTATTTTCGTGTTTGTGAGATTTCCATAGTACTTCATGGCCAACCCCAAACTCAATGTTCGGCTCAGTATCCACAGGCTTTAAGTGGATCTTCTCTGGAGGGACTTTGTGATGTGAAAGGCTGTGGATGACAGGAACGGTGGGATCTAACTTCTTTGGTTTCTTACCCAAGACATAGAAGGTCTCGGATACATTCTTAGCATGAAGGGTAATGGCCCCTTCTTGGAAGTTGATGACACTTTGACTTGTGGCCATGAAGGGCCGTCCAAGTATGATTAGAACCTGGTTATCTACATCAAACTCAAGTATAACAAAGTCAGTAGGGATGGCGATACTACGTGCTCGGACTAAGACGTCCTCCACTGTTCCCCATGTCTTGGTAACTGAGTTGTCAACGAACTGCAACTTCACTGGAGTTTTCTCTGATTTCTGAAGTCCAAGTCTTTCGAACACGGACTTAGGCATAAGATTCACACCAGAACTCATATCGTACATAGCTTTCACCTTGACCATACCATTTATTTGAATAGGAAGGTTAAAACTTCCCGGATCTTTGAGCTTCGTTGGTAACTCTCTTTCACTTCTTCTTGAGACTCTCAGGTTCTCTCTTGGGATCTCTACACTCGCCTCTTTCTCAGGAATAACTTGCGTAAAAACTTGTTGCGGTGTAAGTCATTTCTTTATAATCTCAAGCATTTGGGCTTTAATATTTTTAGGTGTATATGCCTCTACAAATGTTTTAAGTACAGTGTCATCCATAGGATTTATATCAGTAATAGTTGGTGACACTGTTTGAGCAAAAGGTGGCGATTCCACCTTCTCTTCTTCTTTCTCTTTTTGCACAGCAGGTGCATCTTCAACTTCAACTCTTGCTTCCTCCTTTGAGGCTTCCTCTTCTTTCTTCTTAGCCAGCTCAGCTTGATAATCCATAACCGATCGAATCTCCTCTTGCATATCTTTTAGAAGCTGTATAAATTCGGCTTTTTCTGAATCGTCCTCCATATCAACCTCAGAACAGTCAGATTCCACGGGGCTAGACTTGGTTGGCTCTTCTTCGGTACTCGGAGATTCCACGGTACTAACGGCAGCATGTGGTACTTCCTGCTTTTCTTCTTCAGTTTCAAGGAAAATAGCCTTACAAGCTTTGAACCCAACATTGTCATCACCTCCTTTTATAGCCTTCAATTCTTTTTGTTCCATTAAATTTGTTAGAACTTTGTTCAATTTTTCTACTTGAGTACCTAAAATTTGAATTGCGGCATCTTGTCCTCGTAACTTTTCATCCTGAGTGTTCATATTTGTGGTCAAACGGTCCAAGACTTTCACTAATTGTTGATTATCCATAGCTCCTTCTTGAGGATACTGTGGTAAAGCTTTCTGATCTAACGCATCGGTATAGGCATCTTGAATAGGTTGTTGAGGGGGAGCAGGTCGATTTTGATATTGATTTTGGTACTGACCTCTTGGTTGAAAAAAGTTGTTTTGGGGCCGTGGTTGATAATGACCAGGATTAGCTGCCCCCTGAGGATTTGAATACTGCATACCCGGATGGTTTCGGTTACAAAATTGATAACCTCCTCGGTTGGATATGAAGTAAACAGATTGTGGATTTCCTTCGCACTCTTCCCATGTATGATTATTAACCCCACAATGTTGACAACCTTGTGCTTCTTGTACTACGTTTGCTGCGGCTAAACTTTTCTGCATCTCAAGCTTAAGTTCTTTGATTTGATTTTCTAATGCGGATATTTGAGCTGAGTTTGCAGTTTCTGCATCTAATCGAAGCGTACCTCGGGTTTTTGCAATAGGAGCTCGCGTAGAAGGCCAACTCCTTTCTTGTTCAATAATACTTTCCAAACCCTCGGCGGCTTCTTGATGGTTCATGGACACGAAAGTTCCCTTTCTGATGTTATCCACCTTCTCTCTACCTCAATCGTTGAGACCTTCATAGAATATAGCTAATTGTAAAGAGGGGGTATAACCATGGAGCGGACATCTAGCTAACTTGTGTTGAAACCTTGTCCATGATTCTCCTACTGTTTCTCCATCTTCTTGACAAAATCTTGCAAGCTCGCTTTAGTCTTTGAGTCTCATACTCTTCAGATAAAAACGGTTAAAGAACGCGGCTTGAAGTTCTGTCCTTGAATTTATTGTCCTAGGTGGTTGTCTATCTAACCACTCACTAGCTCTACCGGTCAAGAAGAACGAAAACAAATGACAATACAGTTGCTCGCGTGTAATGCCAGGAGTAACATAAGCATCACAAATCTGCATGAAATTATGAATCGATCTTACCGGATCTTGAATTGCTGTACCACTGTAGAGTCCAAAACTTTGAAATTGACTGAGCATACCCGGATCGGGTCGAAATTTAATATTTTGAATATCCGGAGGACGGTAACCTATCGGTTGAACATGAAACGGCACGCGGAGGCCTGGAAGGTCTTGTTCAACTCGGCTTTGATTATTCAGCCCATTACCTCTTCCTAGTGGATGTTGTCCTTCTTGTTGTCCTAATGGTGGGATAGGTGGTAGTAGTGGTCCTCCAGGTGGGATCACAAGTGGTGGATCTAACGGATCTTGTACGGCTGCCATTGCTCTTCTTAAGGTTCTTTCCTCACGAACTCGTTTGTTGTAAGGTCTGAAGCTCCTCTCAGGCTCCGATAGTGGAGGCCAAGAATTAAACACTGTGAAACCTGAAAAAGACTAAAGAAAACAACAAGCGTAAATCCGGAAAAACAAAAACTAAATACTGAAAAATAAAAATAAAAATTAACTAAAAACTTCTACTCGAAATAGATAACCCACACGCTAACGAGACACAAGTCCCCGGCAGCGGCGCCAAAAACTTGGTGTCGCCTAGGATGTGATAAAAATAAGATAAATAGAAGTCAAGAAAACTACGCACTCTCACCCTAGACAGACACAGTACTACAAGTATTACAGGACGTATGCAAGTTTTAATGATAAGAAAGTTCGTTCTCAGGGACTTAGTGTGCTAACAGAATGGGTAGCAATAACGAGTAAGAAGTAATTAATTAAAAGACAATAAATTTAAAGAGAGACAAATTCGAAATTAAGAATTAAACTAAGGAAAATAAAGACAGTAAATAAAATACGAAGAATATGAGATGAGAAATATAGCTTAGGTTTTGCTAGTATGCACTAATCCTTCTAATTCTTTCTATTAAATCTATTTAATAAGGGAGATTATTAGCTCTTGCATACTTAGTCAGGATTCTAAATTCCCATACCTTGGACCTTGAGAGCGACTAAGGGGGCTACGGACACACCGCGAGACTGGTTCAAATAGGGTTATCAAGCGCAACCAAGGCCCTAAGCAATCAATTTACATACATGGTGATAGTGCTTAAATTATACCCTAATGACTATCTAGTTAGAATTACTGTTGTCAAGACCAATATCGACACTAGACGTTATGTGGTGTTTCAATAATTAGACACCCAGCTAAGGCGATAATCTAACTACTATTAAGGTAATCCTATACTCGTGCACTAGCAAGGAAAACAGTCATTAAATCAAAACATATAAACAAATATAAAGGTAAGCAGCTAATATCAGATTAAAACATGAAATTTCCAAAGAAATTTAGATAGAAAGAAATTAGAATTTTTAGTTTATACATGATGCAAAACCCAAGCTATGGGAGGTTTAGTTCATACCTGAAGGAAATAAACTAAAAGTAATAATAAAAGGCATCATCTTGCTCTCTACAATAACTTGGAAGAATAAAAACCTTAAGAACTAATTACTATGAGGCAAGGATGATTTACAAGTGATATAAGGGTGTATTTATAGATGTTTAGAAGACCTAATTCGCTTTCTTGAAGGAGAGGTTAAGTAATGGACTCCTAGCCCAACTCAAATTCGTAACCCTAAAAACATGAAATCAGGCCCGTTTTTCTTTTGGTCCTAGAAGCTTCAATACTCATCCGTTTGACGCGTATGAGTACACCAAATTCATCACCTCGGAAAGATCTTCAACTTTTCTCTTGAACGTTTCTCCAAATTCCACACCGTATTTGAGATATAAGCTGATTTGTGGTCGTAGGTGCAGAAATTCAGGATTAAGGCAACTTTTCCTTTTCCATGTTTTTAGCTTTTCTTTCCTTATCTCCAATTTCCATACTTATCTCTTTCCATATCCTGTAGTGTTTGACTTGGACTCTAATTAATCTCCATGATTATCTTTAAAACTTCACACTAAATAAATAATTAAACCCAATATGCTCTAAAAATATTATTTTACTAAATCAAGACTCAAAATAAGAAAGTGTAACATTTCTCAAGAAAAACGATTCGAAAGACTTCTAAATCACTAAAAATGATGTCTCATCTTAATATAAATCTATCACAAATGAGGAGACATCACTTTATAATCTTATATTTTGCATGGCATGGTGGAAATACTTAGTATTCTCCTCCCCTCCATCAAGAAACTGGTATCCAGATTGTTGTTTCAACAATGATACCTCATTAAGAAGCTTCTTTGATAATTATTTAGCCAATTCATTTTAATTGTTGAGTTGTTCATTGCTTGTATCTCATTTATGTATGCATAGTTGAACTACTTTAATTTTGTCCCTTAGATTGATCATATTAGCTAAAGTATTTTGTAAATACTCTTTGTTAATAACTTCAGTTTACTTTTAAAAACTTGAACTATTGTACCTATTGAAACATGTGATTTCCCTAGACATTTCTGGTCCACATTTTCTTAACAATATGGTCAAACGTTTCTTGGTTGTTCTAGGAATCATAAAATTTGAATGGATATGAACTTAATTTTTTTCCTGATTTGCATATCTAGAATAAGACTACGATAATCTAATAGTCCTGGTGAGTTAATATTAGCTTATTGTATGGGAATTGAGAAATTAACTTTCCAGTAACTCAATTTTTTTGGTTCACATTTCTTTCTCTCATACATACTTTGTCCAAACATAGTAAGGACTTGTTCCTTGTATATTTGTAAGATGTAAATCATTTACACACCCATTCATCTTTTTGGTATGAACAACTAGATATGGTTCATGGCGTATATATTTTATCTCCATAACTTCATAAAAATATCCTTAAATGCACCAAGTATTGTTGTTAGCTATACTTTTCCAGTCTCTCAGTGTATCCCATAATTTCAGTCTTTGACTAGTAGGTGGAAAGTGAGAACACACTAAAGACATATAGCAAACTTTCTTAGTATTTATGTCTTCAATCTTGCAAAGTAATGCTGGATCACTAGCCTATATTAGTTCACACTTTAATATATTAGACTTCCAACATATTTATAATTATCCATTTTGGATAGAAAGCTGCCACATGACCAATATTACCAAGATTTAGGAGTGCTACCTCAGGGTCTCTAACAAAAAAATATCATGTTTAAATTTTCTTACAATATTATATGAATTTTGGATTCTAAAAATAGTTCCAAAAAGACAAATCAAACATAACATATGATTGGTTATTAACTACTTAAACACCTTGATTGTCAAAGGTGCATGAATCTCTTGGCAGTTCCACACTAAGAAACTCATTTTTCCTTTCACGGCAAGTTGGAAAACTGACTTAGATTGTTATTTTCAACTCCGACCCTTGTTCTTAATGATTTTAACCTCTATTTATATATCATGAAACTATAAAAATATTTTACTCTTTAAATTAAACAGCCCTCAATATTTCTCATAATCATTGACTATAATTTACCTATGTGTAGCCTATGTTGACTAAAAAATAATAATTAAGCATATTACAACCAAAACATATATAATAGACACAACCTAAATAATCTATGCAAGTTATGCATACTTTCTCTAAAACTACTAAGCATATGTTGTTCGAATGCACTTGGGCCACATATACATGGTATACAACTCTTATGAGGATTAAAATACCTAACGAAAGAATAATTTAAGTAGAAGAATGATATTTTAAAACAATAAAATCATAAACTAATAAAGAAAAGGATAGACATATGCCCGTAGTAGAGAAAGCAGGCATGATGTGTTCGCACATATGGAAGGCAAAAAATGAAATATTTTATGGAAACTCAAACCTTGTCCCTATTAAAAAAGTTTAAAGAGCATCTATAGCATGTGATGAATTCTATAATGCAAATATAAAACATGAGGTTATAAGGGTCACCCTAGAAAATGTGGAACCAATAAACACCCAATGTATATACAACAAAAAGGGTAACTCAGTTTAAAACAAAATCCAAAATCTGCTTAAATTTAATATTGATGTTGCTTTTAATAGTGCAACTAAAAATAAAGTGATGCTTGTGTATTAAATCATGAACAAGGATTTTTTTGAGGTATGACACACGTTTAGTAGTTGTGTAGCTCACATGCCTCAAGAGATTGGGTTCACGAATGTTTTTCTTCATGGAAGAACTTTCCAAGAATGTAGATTTTTTATACAAAATGATTGTGCAAATGACTTGTAAAGGACAACTTGTAATATAGTTAAGGTTATTTGCTCCCTTAGTAGGTGATAATTTTTTTTCCTCCTCTATTTCTCAAAACTTAAACAAAGTAGCCGCCTAGGTGATCAATCAATAACAAAGTATAAACCTGATGCATACACTGGACTTTCTATTTATATAATGGGATAGTTCTATTCAGACCTCAAGTGCCATAATCCTTTTATAATTACGCTAAACAATTAATTCTTTGCATTGTATGCATTTTTACTAAAATAACTTATATAATGAGTAATATAACCAAAAAAATATATATTTTTATCACCACCACGCTGGTCAGTAAACTTTAGCAAAAATATATCAATGTGATTTTTTTTGAATATTTTTAGTTTTCTAGCTCTGACGAAAAATTATAACGGAGCCATAGTTGAAATTTTTTTGAAGAAAAAATCAAAAAGTCACAATGATATATTTTTATCTGAATAATTGTAAAAAAGAAAAAAGCTCGCCTAAATAAAAACAATTATCTAATTGACTAGCAACCGCAAATTAAAAATATAGAGAATGTTAATTAATATATATTTATAATAAAATTATTTTTAAATAAAAAAATTTTAATAAAAAAAATTTGTGTTGATCTAAATTTAGGAAACAAATGTTATTTAAATATAGTTCAAGAAGAATTGTGGCATTTTAGCCTAAATATATAATTATTTCTTATAAATAATTTTAGCTTTAAAAATAAAATAAAAGCCCAATTCATATTGTAAAAGCCCAACTCAAATGTTTAAAATAAAACCTAATTACCCATCAAATCTACCCTAAATAAGAAACAATCCTCATTATTGTATAGTACTATAGTTGTATAACACCATCGCCGGTGCCGCAAAATTTCTCTATACCATCTGATCCCAAATACCAAACTTCATTGCAATTAACCAGTTCCTCTCTTCATTTAATCCCTCCATTCTACTTCTTTAAATCTCCACAAATTCGTACTAACTTTGAATGTTGATTCATTGAATCAATTTGAAACACCAGACAAGAATGCAGAATTTAAGTCAGCTGTTTTCCTACATTTGTTTACCATATATCCAGGTTAGTAAATTTGCTGAGTTTCTTATATTTGTATGAATTCTAACTTAGTCTATTATATCAAATTATATTAAATGTCATACGAATTTCATTATAATCTATCAATCTAACATAGGCCACAACTGTTAGCCACATATAGGCTTCATTTTTGTCACGATCTAGTGTAGGACACAATTAATAGTTCATTATTGTCACGCCCAAAGGGGAATAATAGATCTCAGATTTATTGTATTGTATTTTAGTATGTTAGTCATACTTTTACGTGAACTCTTGCAAAAGGTCAAGTACATATAATTAGATTCTATGATAATTATATTATTAGCATAATCATGTATTATATAAGGTTTATTTAGAATTGTTTTACCAATAAGATATCTGAAGTCAACAGATTTAGTCTAATTCATCAAACCTTTATAATTATCTGTTCTAGACTGATTCATATTACCCTCTATAGATTTCATCAATAAGAAGTGTTGGGTGACAATAATAAATGTTGGGTAAAACATTCCTTAGGTTTGTCTTAATTGGCATTTAATTCTGGATTATTGTATAATTAATTAAATCTGACACAACTGCAACATATAGTAATATGGTGATACTTTTTATTTCCCAGTATTTCAAAAACATTCCCCTCATTTTTATAGCTATTTCCTTCAAAACTTTATCATCTGATCCACAAAATTCCTCAATTTTCTCCCATACTATAACTATTTCATCAAAGAAAAGGTTTGAAGTAACAAACAGAGTTTTAGAAAACTTCTCGGTGGAGTTGTAAAACAACTCGGAAACTCCACAAAACTAGCCGCATTTCGTCAATCAATAAATGTAGGCTTAGGCCTATCGATATCATTAACAAAGTGGGCCTTAAAATTATCATCATGCTCACCCATTAAAGAAAACACACTTTCAAGCTTAATTGCGATTCTAACATTTTGTAAGTTGAGTTCATCTAGTATGGACATCAAGGCTTAATAGGGCCTGAGATTCAATACTACAAGTTTTCATAGCTTCTTTTAATGAAGTAGAGCAGGATGGAGAAGATCTCACATACCTTACCGCTTTTCGAATATTTTTAATAGAATTATCCAACTTCAGTACTACCTTCCTTGACAATCAAATTCAAGATATGTGCGAACACCTAACATGTAGAAACACATGATTCAAGTGGTTTTTGGTTTAGTTGCTGTAACTTTAACTAAGTATTTAACGGTAACAATGTTAGAAGAGGATTTGTCAACTGTAAGACTTAAGTAAGAATTAAGATCCAAAACTGTAAGTATTGAATCAATAACTTTTCCTATTGTTTCATCCTTGTGATCCTCAACCATACAAAAACCAATGATTATTTTTTGTAGCTTCCATTCACAATCAATATAATGGGCTATAAGACACATGTAACTCAGATTTTGATTAGAAGTCCAATAATCAGTGGTCATACTAATCCTCATGCCTTTCAATATTTTTTTCAACTTAATCTTTTTCTCAACATAAATTGACATACATTTCCTCATAATGGTCATCCTTAATGGAATTTTAACATATTTGGGTTGAATTACATTACAGAATCTCTAAAATTCAATGACCTACACAAATCTGAATGAGAACTCATCTGAAATAACCATTTTAGCTAATGCTTTTTTCAAGCCTCAGCTGAACACATGTAAGTCCCAACACCAACGCCAACCTCTTCTCTTTTATACATTAACTCAGTTTGTCCACTTTCTACAGGTGGATAGAAAGGATACTTTTTACATCTCCTATGATTGATATGATTAAGAATGTTTGTAGTACCATGTCTCTTAGAATCAGCTGGATATACTTCACAGTATTTATAAACATCTCTCCTAACATTTGCCTCATCAAATATTGGATCAAATGTTGTCCAACAATCCTCAATGATCTTAACCTTTTTAGCTACTGGAGGTTTGTCCACTAATGGAGCTGGATGTTTAGGTGTAGGTGAATTACCATTAGGAGTTAAATTAACCCCTGAGTTTGAGTTGGAGAAGTAAGATCATCATGAGTTTGAGTTGGAGAAGTAAGATCTTCAGATGGATCATTTTCAATATCCATTTCAGAATTATTTCTACAAAAACACAAGCAAAGGATGTCAATATATAAATATATTGGTACCCTTGGTAAATAATTGTTGAAACGTAAAGAAGTTGAATATAATATATGATGAATAAGTGTTCTTCAATGAACATTTTAGAGAAATTCCCACTAATTTCTCTAAAATGTTCATTAAAGAAGACTAACTCATTATATGATATATTCAGTTTCTTTATGTTTCAATTATACTAAAGAAATATATTTATTCAAATAGGTTTCATTTAAATAGTCAAGTGACAAACACTTAATCAATATACTAAGATTGTTCAAGTGCTAAATCACTTCACATATTAAATAAAACCTATGCATACATTTATTTCCTTAGTGAAAAAAACTAAGTCATCTAGATATTAATTAAGTGTATTCCACATTAACTAATCCATACAAAAACAAACTGTAATAATGAAACATGTGTTTTTAAAAAACTAAAAAATGTAAAAACAAAACCAAATATTGTAGGAGGATTACCTGAAATTAGAATAAGAAACAAAGCATTAAGCAACCAAAGCCAATCCACTGTCACTTCATATTAGCGAATACATGGCATTACCAAACACAAAGACATTAGAAATCAATGACCATTAACCAATACATAATAACTTATAAATGAACAAACATCACAAGTCACAAGTGTTTGAGAATTAATATTTGCATTTAATTTACAAACCAGAAACAATAAGTACATCAAAGAATCAAACAACCTAGAAACATTTACAAAATCCACTGATACGGGTATTAAAACTCAATCCCTTTACAAATCACATTATTTCCTTTTTAATTTCTCAAAATCAAATGCAAAAAAAAAGTATTAGGGTTTATCATTTCAAATATAACATTACTACTCAAGCAATTGATTAACAACACATCAGATTAAATATACACGGTGATTAGGGTTAAGCACATAATACCTTGACAAAAAGGGGTTTTGATTTAAGATAACCAAACACGTGCCTTCAAGGCTTTTATAGGCCTCTTCTAACCCATTATCCTCAAGTAACCAAGCATACAAACACTCGTACACCTTAACCATGGTAAGATTAACTAACTGGGGTAGCAAATATCGAACATCATTCAAGTAATTAATGTGACCCATTAATTTAGGTAGAGATTAATGAATACGGTGTACTTGACCCCTCTAATAATCGGCGGGATTTGACAGAAATGGAGAAGAAGAGACAGGCGAGAGGGGCTAGGTGTTAGGGTTGTGGTGCGAAAGAGGGTTTTGTGCCAGAGAGAAGACGGAGAATGAGAGAGAGAGAGTGTGTGTGTGAGAGAGAGAGGCTAGTAAGATACACGCTAAAGCCTAAGGGAAACTTTCCCTTTCAGATATCCAAAGGGGTAATATAATATCCCTTTTGATTTTTTATATGTATATTAAAACAAAATCCACCATTTCGGTTCGGGTTGGGTACCCGCGGATTTGGGTGAGCCCAACCCGTAAACCGACCCCAGATTGAAATAAATTCAACCCTAATGAGTGTGCGGGTACAGGTTTTTTAGGGTCGGGTGGGGTCGGTTTGTTCGGGTGGGCGGGTTTTCAGATCCGTTTGTGCAGCCCTAGCACGAACCATAGATCCTATACTATTTTTTGTTGAGAATTTCCTACAGGTGAGCATTTAACTGCTTGGTTTTGAACTTATTGATTATGTGGGATTACATGGTTCTTATGCTCATCAATTTCCACCTAAATAGTGTTAAGTAACTCAGCCATCTCTTTCTCTTGCTTATGTCTCTCTCTTTCCCTTTTCCAATAAGCTTTGAGTATCGCCTCGGTATCCAAGGACAAGCACCAAAACCTAAGAAACTTGAAAACACAAAAGCAAAACAAAAGTATAAAACAGTAATAACAACTAACTCTACTAAAAGGATTAAACACCGGGTCACATGCAACGATCCCCGGCAACGGTGCCAAAAACTTGGTCGCTCCTAGAGTTTGATAAAAATAAAAACTAAAGAAGAGAAACGACTACTGCAAGTGTATGGTCACCTAAGTAATAAGTAAGTAAAAACGGGATAAATTGTCGGGACTTAAACGATAGTAGAATTAATTGCGATACAAAATTAAAAAGGATAAATAAAGATGTTTGTTTGGTTTTTTTTTATGAAAATATTAAATGCAAAAAAGTAAAGGGATTCACCTAAGTTCATATATCTAATGCTTCCGTTTAAGGGTCAAGTTGGTAATTTAATATTAGTCGGGACTCTAAATCTCCCACAATATCACAAACCCCCTCAGGGTGATTATAAGCTATGTTCAAATGATTAAGATAATTACCCGATGGCTACGCGTTTAGTTAAACCCGTCAGGATCAATGACGAATACCACGCGTCTATTATTTATATCAGTAATTAAACCCCCTCCTGGATGATCACCGCCACTAGTGAATAGATTAATTACTAATAACTATTTCTAATTAGAAAAATTAGAAAAAATATACAAGCATGCAATAATAGTCGATATGAAATACCTAACATGAATTAAAATTCAACACAATCTTGAATTTGAAATTATTAAATATATTAACTAGGTCTTAACCCATCACGCGATTCTCAAGTATAAAAGTGTTTAGCTCATATTTGAATTAAAACCCAAAAAGAAATAAATTGAATACATATTTCCTAAAAACATAAATAAAAGATAAACCTAATGAAAGGAATGATCGGAGTTGTTGGTTGGAGAAAGGATTTTCTCCAGTTTCTGCCTTTGCCTCTGCCTTCAGGAGTATAGAATAAGATTAAGCGTATGTAAAATGTATTGATTTATGAGGCTCATAAAGTCTTACATAGAGCTAAAAATGTATTGGGCCCTTATTTGACTTAATTAAATTATTAAGGGCCCAAATCCATTTTACAATTCCCGGCAACTGCTTAATACACTTTACTAAAATAGGTGTAAATTTTGCACCGTAGGTCCAAATCATCTAATTCCACATCTCAAAATTCTCTAGCTCAGAGGTGCATATTTTTCACTTAAATCACCACGTCTGAATATGTACCGTTTGGGCTCGAGGAGATCTATAAGAGACGACTTGTGTCATTTATATTTTTTTTTATCTTTTTTATATTTATTTTACCTTTTATCTTGTGGTGGCGGTTTAAGAAGAAATTTTCAATTTTTTCCAGGTTCGACCTTTTGTAGCAGTGAAGCATAACTGCCACTGAGAGATTGCGGTGTTTTGTTACAAATACCGCCACCTTTAGTATCTAGTGCACAACCGCCACCAAAATAATAGGTGGCTTTAAAGTTAATAGAAGTCTTGGTGGAGGATGGGCAAGTGACACAAATGTTTACGTGGCGGCTATAACCACCACTAAAAGTCAAAATAACCGCCACCTTTTCTCATTTTTTTGTAGTGTGAATTGAATTCTAAAAATCTATAAAAGCTTCAACCATAATTTCCTTTTGACTAGATTGTCTCTGTTAAACCTTTAAATTATTTACCCCAAATACTTAGAGTTCATCAATTATATCCGTCATTGCTTTATTTGTACGGGATATGTTGTTTATAGGAAACATGGTAGCATTTGATAAAATTTTATTAGCTAATAAATACTTTTCTTCCGTTAATCTGAAACCTTTTTCAGGTAATTTTCTTCAATTGATATTCGTGGATGTGTTAACGAACTCTTATAACCTTATTTCCCTTAGTTATGTTGGAGTTCTAAGTTTTGTAATTCTCAAAAACCCATGAGGTAGATTGTGGAAAAGGTGTTTGGGTATAAGATAAAATGGAAAAGAGAAGTAAACATGTAAAACTGATGATGATTTATGGCTAACGTGTACCTAAATTAGTTTCTAAGCTAAAAACTAGAGAGCACGTGTATGCTAGATTGAGAAACTATAGCTAAATGCCAAAATTTCAGAAGTCTCGTCTTGACAATCTCCTTTACAATTTACTTTAGAAATAAACGTGATGAAGGTGTCAATTAAACTTATTAGAAAAATGTTGTTGAAAAAACATCGTACCACTGCTAATACTTCTCACTTGATAATCTCCCAATTTTTTTATTAGATTTCCCATATGAATCATCCAAGTTGGAGGATTTCGAACCCACCAAATTAAACGAAACCTTTAACTTCCTCCATCTTAGGCCACTTTGTTAGCATTTAGTTCATTTCTAGTATTACCTTATTCTTGAAAATTGTGCTACTGTAAAATCATTTCTAGCTTCTTCCTTGAATAAATTTGAATAAAATATTGTAAACAATTTATTTTTATTTTTATGGGACCCTCTTGCCAAATATTATTCTTATTTTTAATATGAATAGTTGATGTCTCCCATTTGTTTCTAAATACATGCTCTTAGGAGACATCATTTTAGGTGATTAAAAGACCTATTTAATAGAATTTTGTGCTTATTTCATTATATTTTACATTCTTCTGTTGGAATTAGATTATTTGTATTTTAAAGTTTTTGTACATTAATTTGTTTGTTGTTAGTATAAAGCTTTAGGTACATGGATTCTATGAAGCACCAAGACAAGGAGGAGATGTGAGAATTAGAGTCTTAAATCGAGCAGAGAGGTCAAAGGCAAGAAGAAACTACCCGGAGAGTTGACTAAAAGAGATGAAAATCTAGAAAGTTGTTATTAACTGCTATTTTCGAACCACTTCGACACTGATTCAAGTCTAGAGATTCAAACGAGAAAGTTGCGCCTATGAGGTAGGAAGATTTGAGTACTAGAATCAAGTGATTTGGATATTAGACAGAAAAATTAAGGCCGTTTTAATGACAACTGTACAACAGTTTTACGATTTCTAATTTGGACTTGGCTTTTATTCATTTAAATTATTACTCATAAGTGAAAAATCCAATCTGAATTATTCATTTAAATTATTACTCTTAAGTAAAAAACCTAATCTGAATTCTCTATTATAAATAGGCTTTAGACCTCATTTTTAACGAGATTTATTATTTTAAAAGTTTAATACAGTGCAAAAAGGCAGACGAAAAACTAGAGTTAGAGAATTTCATTTCTTCCAACAATAGTCGAATCTAGTCCCTAAATTAGGTTTCTTATTTTATTTATATAATTGACAATATTGAATGCTTTTAATTTATTTTTACTTTCTAGTTTTAGTATGAGATAAGTATCTTAGTACTTGAGAATTGAAGGAATCGCAATACCTGTTATATCGAATATACGCAGCGGAAAAAACGTATTGCAATTCTAAGCCAATCTAGTGCGATTTAAGAATTTAAATAGAAACAAAAATTCGATTACATACCTTAAGCCGCTGTATGAAAATCGGATTGTTTAATGCCAGCTTCAAAATTATGAAGCCTCCACGCTTTGCACACCGAGGTTTTGATTCTTGCTTTCAGAACAATTCTGACTTGGAAATAGACCTTTCTGCTTTTTGTGTTTTTTTTCAAGAGAAAAACCTTGAGGCTTTTTTGTACTTTGTTTTCCAAGAGAGAAAACTAGAAAAAAAATTATTACGTATAATGAAAGCTCATTATCCTTATAATAACTCTAGGAGGAAAGTGAAAAGATGGAAAATGAAAAATCATCCGTTATAATATAAAATTGATTATCCTAATAATCTGGATCATTACCCACTTGTGAAGTGGATCTGGATCTTTTATATTATACATATGACTTAGACTAGCCCAGCGGTTAGTGATACATTTTCCATTACTAGAGTTGCGTGGTTCGAACCACAACCTTGCATTTTTCTCTTTTCTTTTTTTTTTTTCCTTTTCTTTTTCTCAATTTGGTCTTATATTAGAATATTAATTTGTTCTAGCAAATTAATATACTAATATTCCAAGTATATATTTAATTAATATTTATTATCCGATAATAAAAATTAGTTAATAACATGAAGCAAGATCAATGCACTCGTTAGTGTGCGACTACGTGGGTTCATCGTTAAACCGGTAGTAGTTAACTCACTTAACTACTAATCAAGGTTGGCGTCTAACAACACTCCCCAACGACCGGATAACGTGAAGTAACTATGTACAAAGAACCCGGTAAAGGATCATACATGTACTCCCTCTATCTTTACAGCTCCGGATCATCCTGGGATATGGTACAACTGTCAAATCCCATTAGAAAATCAACTACGTTACACGTCGATTATCAACGATTGACGAATGACCTAAGAAACTCCTTTCTTCATTCATTCTATCACCTTGGCCAAGGATTCGATACAATCGTTATAATCTTATGACATCGTAGAGCTCAAACTCTTTACCTAGAGTTGATAGATTCCATCTTGACTCATCCCTAGGAGCATATATACTTAGCTATGTCCAATATCCTTTCGACTAGCATTATGACACACTAGTAGTCCAGTATCAAAACATAACAAGCACATACACAACTATAGTGATGATCTCAGGTCAAAGGATTACAAGTATAAAAATCCTTATAGAGATTAACCTATTTGACAGTTCAAGGTAATTAACCATTAGGAATCTCTAGTTTTAGTCGGTTCGATAATCACATCTCTATGTGCATTATCTATGCACCTAACTCGGTAAACGAGAACTACCGATATTCATCCAATAAATACTTGTTAGCTACATATTAATCTAACTGGATCATCGAGGTCCTAACTAGATGATCCTACGATTAAGAACAAGTTTAGATTAAGTCCTATAAGCTAGATTCTCATTATCATAACACCTTATGATATCTAGTTCGTAACTTAATCAAGGATTTGCCGTTATATTATGTAGATTAATACCATAATCATAAAGGCTTGCCATAGATTCAAGGAAACAATTTCTTTAATCAAAACTGTAGGGATAACTATTATCGTGTACAGTAAACACTTGTGTTCAATAAATTACAAGACGATTGGTGCTAGGGCATAATTCCAACAATCTCCCACTTGGCCTAGACCCAATCGTTCAAGTACCATAATTCATAAACAGTTTGTTCTCATCAGACTCTTCTGATAGACACACTTAGATGAATAGATATACAGCGTGTTCCTTCCTTCTACCTATTGAATGTGAACATCTTCATGTTCAATTATATCTCGAATCAAGCGGTACTACTGCAGAATTTGTTTGGATCTATAGTTTATTCTAGGTTTCTTTAAACATACAATATCTCAAATATTGTCATCGTATAAAGAAACAATATCTACATTGTTAAACCACACTATGTATATATAAAGAACTATTTTTATCCAAACCACTGGCATAGTTGCATCTTATGCTGCTATGTATTCTACTTCTAGTAACCGAAATCTACTATAGTGTCTTGATTGGAACTATTCCAATTTACTTCTCCTCTATATAGACATAACCATATCTTGATTTGCTATCATCCACGTTTGAAGCAAAACAAGCATCTATATACCCAATTAGCTTCAACTTATATTCTCCACATATGAGGAATTGGTCCTTAATACTTCTTAAGTACTTAAGGATAGTCTTTACTACTTCCCAACATTCCTTATCAAGGTTACCTTCATACCTACTCGCTACTCCTAGCGTGTAGTGTGCTTTAGGTCTTATAAATTTTTCATGGTGTGTTAGATAGATCCTTATTGTTTTAACAAATAGGACTATACACATTCATTCTCTTACTTTTAGGATCCTAGAACAAACCCTAACATTAAGAGTAACTCCAAAGCCTATTGTCGAATAGATACTCTTGGAATTTCCATGCGATACTTCTAAAAAAGTATAAATGTAGTAAGATTGATATAGGTCAAGTAGCTTCTTTGATCTATCTCTATAGATCCCAATACAAAGAATATAAGCTACCTTTCCTAAATCTTTCATGGAGAATTATAAGACAAAAAACTTGGTTTATCTGATTGGTTGGTATATCATATCCTTATGTGATATTATGCCATCTACATATAACACTAGGAATATGAGTGTACTCCCACTAGTCCATTGTACTCTTATGACTCTTACTCTAAAATTATAAAATCAAACTATATGATTGTATAAAAGAGAGTAATCCAACTTAGTGACATTTGCTAAACCCATTAAATGTATTCTGAAACTTACATATTTTATTATGAGTAAATGGAAATATTAGACCTTTAGGATTGGTCCTAAGGACGTCATAAACTCCCATTTAGTGAAAACTGTTTTTCACATGATATTACCATATCTCAAAATAATAGTATGTAGTTACCAATCGCAGAATCTGAAATGAACTAAGCATTACTATGAGAAAAGGAATTCACCATAACTGATGTTTTCCTTTTGATTTAAACGCTTAGCAATTAGAAGGACGTTATGGGTCTCTACCTTACCGTCTACTCCAATCATTTCCCTAGCACCCATTTACTATAAATGGATCTTATATCTATTAAAGATTCAACCAGTGTACTATACTTTGTTGATCCTTATAGATATTAATTCAGATTCTATGGTTCTAAACCACTTGTCACTATCTAGACTAGTCATAGCCTCTTCATAGGGATTTAGGATCATCACTTGATGGGGTTTTCATCTATATGATTTCCTCATCAAACTATCACCATCATTACAATTGATTTTGGTGTATGATGATATCTATATAACCTATAGGAGGCTTGTGTACAATAAATTCTTCTTTCTCTTGACTTTGTTAACTTCCTTGTTCCAAAAGAGGTTCAAATCGTCCCTAATTCCTCAAAGTTTGAGACTTGAACCTTAAATGAAACTATTAACACATTAAGGAAAGAAAGACTGGCATGCATCTGATGCTCTTCATCTTGTATAAATAACTCTGAAATCTTTATTTCATTTTGATCTATTTCTACATTATGAATCCCTTCACTATGGAATTCCAATCTGGAAAGGTTGTATTCCTTACCACAAACTCTTTGTGTTCTGAATGGTGTAGAAATATAATCATGTTATTTTCTTTGGGTATCCAACAAATCTATATTTGAAAGATCTCAACTCAAGCTTAACCATCATAAGTCATTTAGCATAAATCAGATAACTTCAAACTTCTACCATTTGAGGTTTAACTTATGTTATCTCCATATCACATATGGATTTAATAGACTATTTAGTGGGACCTAAGAGTTCATTAAGTATGCAATTGACTTTAAAACATAACCCCATAAGAACATTCGAAAATCAGTGAATCTTATCATGGATTGCACTATATCCAATAAAATGCAATTTCTCTTTCCGGACAGACCATTAATCTTGGTATTCCAGGATATGTTCACTGACACGAAATCTAATTTCGTCATAGATAATCTATAATGCATTGCTAAGATTTTCACCTCTACAGGTTGATATCTTACTTCCTCCATACTCTTATACTTGCTTTCAACTTCACTCAATAGTAATTTGAACATTTCAAATTATTTATATTGGTGTTACATTTGGTAAATACAACTATATCTGTTATATAGTTAGTGAAGGAGATGAAGTAAGAATATCTATCTTTGGATAAAGTTCGGACTAACCACATACAACAATATATAGTGGACATAAGAACTCATTAGCATTGTCTCTATTTTCATCAAAATGAGATTTAGTCATATTTCAGTGAGATAAGTCTCACAAGTTTCATATGATTCAAAATCATATTCTTCAAGGAAATCTTCCTTGTGAAGCTAGTAAACTTTTTCTCACAATTTATGACTTAGTCTATAACACCAAAGATAAGGTTGATTACTATGATTATCTATTTTGATTTATGACCAGAAACAACTATAACACTGTTACGTAGTTACTTTAGGCAATTATAATCACCATATTGTAAGTATCCAATGGGGTGTAATTCATCACTATGGAAAACTCCATTGGTCATTTTATATTACATTAATACACCATAACTATCTTATGATCAAATGACTATTTTGTTCGAAAACAAGTTTACGAACAAAAATAGAGTTTTCTTACAATATATATTTTGCCATATGCATCTTTAAAGAATTAGTTATTACAATTGTTTTTGGTGCTGCAACAATTGCTCCATTACCGAAATTGTAATTTAACTTCTCTTATTCTTATTTGTCTATTAATCTTTAGAGTATGCACCATTTTGCATATTTCTAAACTACTACGAGTATCCAATACCCTTTCTGTGTAATTAACAGAAGTTCAAGAAATTACGGAAACAATTTCCATTGATGCCCTTACCTTGTTTCTTGGTATTAGATAACTGGTATCTAACGGTCATACTAAGTTACTTATAAGTCTTCTAAATATATTAAAGGACTCATGGGAATATCATGCTTAAAATGTCTTTCCGAGTTCATAACTCATGGATACAAGAATATACACTTAGTACCATTACTAGGTTCATATTACTTTAGACATGCATCATATACATTCTATTCATCCTCAAGAGAGACTTTAGTCAACTGCTCATTGAGCATATCAATGAGTCTCATGTGCATAAGAAAGACTCTCAAGTTGTGGTCACAAATCTTGAGATTACAACCAACTTGTGATGATTTGCGAAGTGATTTCGCAGAAATAACGAGAAAACTAATCATAGGAAGGAAAAGGGAACAACGCTTTAAGAACACTATTATATAACTGTCAAAGATATGGACTGTTATCTAAGAGATATATAATTGGAAACTTTAAAACATGAATGAGCCCCCTGGTAGTCAGGTCGTTTCTCACGCATAATTAAAGTGAAGAATGAAAACTATAAAACATTAATGAGCCCCCTGGTAGTCAGGTCGTTTCTCACTTATAATTATAGTGTGGTACATTACCTATTTTATCATATAAAATAAGAGACTCAAAACTGTTTAGCCCCCTGGTAGTCAGGTCGTTTCTAATAAGTTTTGTTGAGTTTTCCCATCCTATAATAGAATATTATCAATTACACGTCCTCTGGGTAGTCCAGACTAAAAACGTAAATTAATAAGTTAATCCTATTATCAAACAATCTAGAGGTTTTATAATTTGTACTCGAACTACAAGTCCACGTGGTAGTCAGATCAAAACTTGTAAACATAACAAATTTAAAACTCTACTTGCGATGGACAAGTCTCACGAAATATCTTATACATCGTTTTAATGAACTCAATAATTTTAATGTCAAGTGAGAATAATTTAGAATTCGTAATTCAAAATTTTGGAATGAAAGAGGTGCTCAAAAAGTTGTGAAAAAGGCAATAGAACATTTATCGAATAAACAGCCCAATTGGTTCGATTAGTTCGATTAGTTCAATTAACGTGTCGAGGAGTGCAATTTCAAAAATTACAATTTATATTTATATATTACTAAAACAATTTTAATAATATAAAAATATATATTTAATTAAAGATACATACTATATGTATCTAAAAAAAATAATCCCAATAATTAATCAAAACATTAATTAAATGACAAACTAATATGCCAAACAACACTATTGTTCTCTTTTTTTTTTTTACATGGCATCGAACAAAAAGGAAAAGAAGAAATTTCAAGAAAGCCACTTTTTGATTAAATCCATCATCATGAATTTCCAATTTTCTTTTTCTTTTCTTGGGAACACCTTTTGCTGTCACGTGACACACTCAATTATCCAAAGAATTGCACATAACAGTGATGCTTAATGAATACTAATAATCAACTGTTGAAACATCAATACACATTGCGGCCGTTTAAAATTCTTATGGAACAGTTAGAAAAAAACTCTTTTTTCTTATGGTTAAATGGACATAGAATAATTCTTTTGGTCAACCACTTGAATGACAGCAATTTGCTCTTCAATTTTTTTTCGATACAAAGTGAACAGCTACCGTTAAAAACCTTTTTCCTTTTTTTTTCTTTCCGCATCTAATGCTGATGAAAAAATCTGGAAAAGTATCATCAACTACATGTTCAATAAAATTAAAAGAAATAAATCACAGTGACCATCACTATAATTATTTCTATCGACTTTGATTACAATAGTGAATCAGTGATTAAAGAAACAATTTTGTGATCAAATCCATACATCTTCTTGTATCTATTATAATCAAATTATATAATTTTAGTAGCAATATTGTATTATAATCAAATTATAATATTTCCAAAAGAACAAAATTATATCTCATATAATTTCAAGCTAATATAAAAACTAAATTTTCATATAAACCCTAAACACAAAATTTAAATATTATCATATAATACTAGGTTTAAATTCATAAATCGCAACAATTGGCTCTGATACCAATTGAAGGAATCGCAATACCTGTTATATCGAATATACGCAGCGGAAAAAACGTATTGCAATTCTAAGCCAATCTAGTGCGATTTAAGAATTTAAATAGAAACAAAAATTCGATTACATACCTTAAGCCGCTGTATGAAAATCGGATTGTTTAATGCCAGCTTCAAAATTATGAAGCCTCCACGCTTTGCACACCGAGGTTTTGATTCTTGCTTTCAGAACAATTCTGACTTGGAAATAGACCTTTCTGCTTTTTGTGTTTTTTTTCAAGAGAAAAACCTTGAGGCTTTTTTGTACTTTGTTTTCCAAGAGAGAAAACTAGAAAAAAAATTATTACGTATAATGAAAGCTCATTATCCTTATAATAACTCTAGGAGGAAAGTGAAAAGATGGAAAATGAAAAATCATCCGTTATAATATAAAATTGATTATCCTAATAATCTGGATCATTACCCACTTGTGAAGTGGATCTGGATCTTTTATATTATACATATGACTTAGACTAGCCCAGCGGTTAGTGATACATTTTCCATTACTAGAGTTGCGTGGTTCGAACCACAACCTTGCATTTTTCTCTTTTCTTTTTTTTTTTCCTTTTCTTTTTCTCAATTTGGTCTTATATTAGAATATTAATTTGTGCTAGCAAATTAATATACTAATATTCCAAGTATATATTTAATTAATATTTATTATCCGATAATAAAAATTAGTTAATAACATGAAGCAAGATCAATGCACTCGTTAGTGTGCGACTACGTGGGTTCATCGTTAAACCGGTAGTAGTTAACTCACTTAACTACTAATCAAGGTTGGCGTCTAACAACACTCCCCAACGACCGGATAACGTGAAGTAACTATGTACAAAGAACCCGGTAAAGGATCATGCATGTACTCCCTCTATCTTTACAGCTCCGGATCATCCTGGGATATGGTACAACTGTCAAATCCCATTAGAAAATCAACTACGTTACACGTCGATTATCAACGATTGACGAATGACCTAAGAAACTCCTTTCTTCATTCATTCTATCACCTTGGCCAAGGATTCGATACAATCGTTATAATCTTATGACATCGTAGAGCTCAAACTCTTTACCTAGAGTTGATAGATTCCATCTTGACTCATCCCTAGGAGCATATATACTTAGCTATGTCCAATATCCTTTCGACTAGCATTATGACACACTAGTAGTCCAGTATCAAAACATAACAAGCACATACACAACTATAGTGATGATCTCAGGTCAAAGGATTACAAGTATAAAAATCCTTATAGAGATTAACCTATTTGACAGTTCAAGGTAATTAACCATTAGGAATCTCTAGTTTTAGTCGGTTCGATAATCACATCTCTATGTGCATTATCTATGCACCTAACTCGGTAAACGAGAACTACCGATATTCATCCAATAAATACTTGTTAGCTACATATTAATCTAACTGGATCATCGAGGTCCTAACTCGATGATCCTACGATTAAGAACAAGTTTAGATTAAGTTCTATAAGCTAGATTCTCATTATCATAACACCTTATGATATCTAGTTCGTAACTTAATCAAGGATTTGCCGTTATATTATGTAGATTAATACCATAATCATAAAGGCTTGCCATAGATTCAAGGAAACAATTTCTTTAATCAAAACTGTAGGGATAACTATTATCGTGTACAGTAAACACTTGTGTTCAATAAATTACAAGACGATTGGTGCTAGGGCATAATTCCAACAAGAATCGCATAAAGGGTTGAACCCTAGTTTTTTAATTCATGCTTTTTGTATTTGGGATTTCATTATTAAATTTGAGTTGAGTATTTTATATTGGATTTTATTTTATGCTTATATACTATCTCTTTTAGGAACAACTAAAAATAAATTTTAGTAATTGGGCTTTTCACTTAGTGGCAAAGTGGTCATCCGATAGGGGGGTTTGATTACAGACATAAATAAATATCCGTGTGATGTCCGTTATTGACCGACATGCTTGACTAATAACATAGCTAAAGAGGTAAAGAACGTCACTTCTGAGAGGACATAATCGCCCAGTAGGGGTTTTATAGTACTTTAGGATAGCTTTTAGGTCCACCCGACAGGGGGCTAGGAGATATTAGAGTCCCAACTAATATTTTAATACCAACTCTACCCTTAAACAGAAACAATAATTGCATTGACTTAGGTGTATCCCCTACAGGACTCAGGTACATCTCTCACCTTGCGTTTACTCTTTTTTTTTTTTACTTTTAACATTTCTTTTTGGTTATCATTTTAGTACTTTATTGCGTCCTTAGTTTTATAAAGAAAAAGAAAACAAAATATTTATAATTTATCTTTCTGTCTTGAAAATCATATCTACTTATTTGATAAACACCATAAGCCATATCCATCTGGCCCTAAGATCAAAAACCCGTTTATCTGATTATTACTTGGACGACCCGTACACTTGTGTTAGTGTCCCTCCTTTTAGGTGTGTGATGTTATCACACACCAAGAGACATCAATAGTCTTGTTATAAAATCTCTTTTTAATTGTAGCATCTTAGTTATTTTTGTGTTGTGCTCACCATCTGTAATGACTGGAACCTCAATCGATGTACCAATTATTGTTTTGCGTTTGTCCTAATAACAATAAGTTATCTGATAATCTGAGATTCATTTTCTTCACTCTCCTACGTAACCATATCATTCTAGATCCAATTAAGTGTTTTTTGCAGCTCAAAATAAATTTTTTGTGTTTCAGATGGCTAGTTATACAGTTTTTTATCACGTGAGAATCGTCTAACTAGAATGATTCGAGCTTAAAACTTCTTTTAGTTGGTATTGATTTCTTTTTATATTATAAAAAAATAGGTGAAAGGTCAGATCCAATAACTGATCATATTTCTATGGTTTCCTCTGAATACATTTCAAGCTAATCAACACACACAAGAACACACTCCACTCATTCTTTTATGAGATCGTTATTTTTCCGATGGTTAGTTAAAGTAAAATAAAAACCTTTGGTTGGTAATTTTTTTAAGACAATTGAGGGAAATTAAGTCATTAAAAATAGTGTGACTACCGTTATTATGAGTTCTTCTATAGTTTTCATATTATTTTGGGGTTTGGGAAATAACAATTTTATTTAAAATTAAAAAAGCTGTACAAAGGGTTTAATTAATACATGCACGCTTACCAAGACTTAACAGAATCATAGTAAAATCTTGATAGGGACGATGACCAATTATCACATAGTAAATTACATCCGAAACTCCTAACTAGAAGATCGACTTCTTCATTTCTATTCCTAGAAGCTTGCCTAATATAGATCAAGGGTATATTACTAATTGACTCTCTAATTCTACGCATAAGAGGTATATATATTCATTTAAATACATATGTCGAGACCAAATATTGGGGAATACTAAGGAAATTAGTGTGAACCAAAACTGCCCTATCACTAAAGTTAGATGTTACAAATGGGCTTCCAGAATTGTTGTCGCCTCTCCCTAAATAGGGTCATTAATCCATATATCTTATCGATCAAAGAAGATTGGGACCTTGTGATCATATTTCCTAATGATCACAATCCTTGTGGGCTCATTCCCAAAAAAGAAAAAGGCGTCACATAATATGTTAAGATCCAGAGGGTAGGAAGAAGGTGCATCAAGAGAGTAAATATCCCTAACATCCACTTTGTCTCCATAAGGTGGGTTGGATTTTCAAAACATTTACCAATGACTCCTAATTTTTCTTTCATTGAGTTATCCATCTGAATATGGGTTATTTTTGTGTTCTAGATAATTCCCTTTAAAAGACAATTCATTATAGTAACCCAAATATTCCAAAAATAAATTGAGGTCCATGCCACCAGAGAATTCCTTTCTAGATCCAGTTATCTCCCACTTGGAGGATTTACAATATTTAGTACTCAAGCAAAACACACCTATGGCCTAGGGAAACATGTTGCCTTAAGAAACATCCCGAACTTCAAAGCTATTGAAGCCTTCTAGAAAGTCGTGTTCCACTGTTTCAACATGAGATCTACAAAATTTACACCGTAAAGATGGAACACATTTTCTTTCGAATAATATTTCTCCATAAGGGATAACACTATTTTTACATTTCCAGAGGAAAGATATAATCTTTGTTGTGAATTTTGGCATACCAGATTTTTTTCTAAAAAAACAGGTCTATCTTAGATTTTAAAGATGAGGTTTCTTTAAAGTTTAGGTCTTTTAGAGAGAGGATATTATGATAACCTTATTTGGTCTTGTTATTCCCTATTACCTGATGTGGCCAGACAAATTTGTCTTCTTCTTCAAAAGCGTGAAGACTAATGTACTTGATTACTTCCCTATCCACCGGTTGAAATATTTTTGAAATTATATTTGATTTCCATATATTAAAGTTATTTCATATAAGTTCATTTACCTTTGATAGAGCCTCCCAGTGGTTGAACCAAAATAATGCAGGCTGGAAAACATTTGTCCTCCCAGATATATGTGTTGATCCAATTTTGGATTTTCATAAAAAAAATCATTTATAAAGATGTTCATGTCTTCCACAATGCTTGCTTGGACCCAAGCTCTATTCTTTTTTATTGAAATATAACCAAAGGACTACTTAGGAAATTATAAAACCCCAATCTAATCTTAATAGCCTTAGAATCATAAAACCCCAATATCCACATGTATTTTAGCCCTCAGAATCTTATCCCATATCTTTCAATACATCCGCTTTCTCCCTCTTGATGCCCACCAAGACCGGACTACCGCCTAGGACAAATCTTTACAAAAATACTTTGTGAATTTAAGGATAGACATTACATAGTTTGGAAAATATTGGAGTAATGATTCAATCAAAACATCTTTTCCCCCATCAGAAAGAAACCTATCTTTATACCCTATCATCCCATACATAAGTATATCATTGATTCAATGAAGTGTCTTTAGCCTACTCCTTTCTTGATTCAGAGGAATCCGAAGATATATCCCAATAGAATCTAATTGTCGGATGCCTAAGAAGGTAGAAACCATATCCCTAGTACTTTAAAGGGTAACCTTCTAGATTTACCGAAGTTAGGCTTCTGTCCAGAAAATTCACAATAAGTTTCAAGAATTCTTTACAAAACTGAAATCTAATCATCTTTGAGGGAAATAAGAAAGAGAGAATCATCTGCAAATAGCATGTGAGAAAGAGTGGGCATCCTATAGCTAGTCTACTCATGAAGATGTTACCTTCTCTAATTTCAAAATTGATAAGACTCACAAAGGCTTCAGTAATGATGCAAAAATAGAAGAGGGAGATGGGTCACCCAACTTAATACCATCAAGACGAGTGATCTAAATGTATGGTGTTTGAATTTAATTTGGCTAGGACTACATGATATACAACTCTTATGGTTATTAAAATATCTAATGAAAGATTAATTAATGTAGAAGAATTGTTGCTTGAAATAATAAACACAAAAAGTAATGAAGAAAAGGATAGTCAAATCCCCATAGTAGAGAAGGTAGCCATGATGTGTTTGCATATATGGAAGGACAAAAATGAAAAGTTTTATAAAGTTTTCACGTTGCCTTATGAAAAAATCTCAAAGAGAATCTATAACATGTGATTAATCCTGTATTGCAAATATAAAATATGAGGTTATAAGGGCCACCTCAGAAAATGTGGAAAGAATAAATACCAAAGGTATATACTATAAAAAACGGTAACTCGGTTAAAAACAAAAGCGAGAAATGGTTAAATTTAATATTGATGCTTGTATATTAATATATAAGGTTTTTTATGTAGGAAGACACGTATCAAGTTATGTAGCTCATACACCACTAGAGACAAAAACCTTAGGGTCTAGGAATGTAATTCTTCCATCAAGAATTTTTCAAAAATGTAACTTTTTACACTAAATTATTATAAGTTACTTAAAGAGACATCTTGTAATCTAGTTAAGCCCATATACTCCCGTAGGTGGTATTTTTACGTTCTCTTATTTTTCTTAAAAGTTTCCAAAATAGTCCGACCTACTGTAGGCAATTAGACTTTCTATTTATATAATTTCAGCTTTAAATAAAAAACTCTTCCAAAAAATAAAAACAAAAGTTCAACACATATTGTTAAAGCATAGCCTACATATTTTCATAATAAAACCATATTTTTCTCTGTCTTCTTCCCCATCATCAGTTTTTCATATGTAATTAATCATATCTAAAATATTCAATATCTAATATATCTTTTTTCTTTCAAATCAAATTATGTAATGTGTTGCTTGGCTTAATTTTATATCACCGAACTTTTCCCGATAAATATTATATATATCATAGAAAATTAAACAATCCTTAAAGGAACCTTAAACGAACCAGACCAAGTCGAACTCATGTTTTGAAAAAAAATTATGAATCAAGCCTAAGCTTGAATAACGAGGCTTGTTTCTAACTAAAACCAAACTAAAACTCACTAAAATATTACAAAAATAAGCACAAGATAGCTAAACTTTTGCTCGACTAGGTTTGTTTGAAACCTTACTCCCAATTACCTCACATGAAGATGGTCTTCAAGAATTTTCATAATGTAATATATAATTTTCTTCACTTTATTAGTGCAACACCCATAATATATATTACTATTCTCTACACTAAATTTGAGGCATGGCGTCCTACACAATTTGAGGAATTTTTAAACTTGAATAGATTTCCCGTTTAAAAAATATTACCAGATCATCTATAAGCATAATGTGATTGAGTTGAATTTCCTTACACTTTAAATGTCATTCAAAATTCTATTTTTTGGCCCCTTTAAGCATAATTTGTGTAAGTATTTCCATACATTTAACGAAAATATTCGGGAAAGAGGTCCCTCTTAAATCCTAAACCATGTGGCTACCTTTGATATTAATAATACATGAGGTTGTCTGCATACACATTCTTATCCAAGATATATATTTATGTAGAAACTTCATGTCCCTTAAAGTTTTGATAACAGAGTACCAATTAAGAGAGCTATAATAATTTATTATATGAAGTTTCAAAGTGCACCTTTCTGTTTTCTTGAATAAGTTGTAGCCTCTTACAATCTCTTATGTTATTAATATATTTTCTCTAATGTTTCTATTAGAAAGAAAAGCACACTGAAATTGAGATGTAAGTTTGCTTAATATATTCTTCAATAATTTGATTATGACATTTTCTATTATATTATAGATCACTTGCAACAGACAACTGGTTTGTAGCTTTTAACAATTGTTAGATTTTGAGTCTTGGGAACCATATCTATATTTGTTCAATTGTTTTCTCTGAGTATATTAGGTATTTTTCATAGTTTTGATAATTGTAGTCTCCACTATACTCCAAGAGAGTTTGAAAAATCATGAGGTAAATTCATCTGGCTCATGGCTTTTACTTGTTCAAATACTCCATAATGCATAATTTATTTCCTTATTTGATATTTTATCAGTAAGTTGATTTATTTCCTCTTTATTAAGTCTCTTTTGGCATACCTCATCAATCAAGGCCCGCTTATAAGGTTCTAGATTGTTTGATGTACATTAGCCATATCTTAGTCATTAGTAATAATTTTCCCCTCATCATCCATTATTTTTATAATGGTACTTTATAATCTTATATTTTGCATGGCATGGTGGAAATACTTAGTATTTTCCTCCCCTCCATCAAGAAAATGGTATCTAGATAGTTGTTTCAACAATGACCCCTCATTAAGAAGCTTATTTGATAATTATTTCGCCAATTCATCTTAACTATTCATTTTAACAATGATCTCATTTATGTCTTCATAGTTGGTCTTCTTTAATTTTGACCCTTAGACTGGTAATATTAGCTAAAGTATTTTGTAAATACTCCTTGTTAATAACTTCAGTTTACGTTTAAAAACATGAACTATTGTACCTACTGAAACATGTGAATTCCCTAGACATTTCTGTTCCACATTTTCTTAACAATATTGTCAAATGTTTCATGGTTTATCTAGGAATCATAAAATTTTAATGGATATGAACTTAATTGTTTTACCTTATTTGCATATCTAGAATAAGACTGCAATGATCTGATAGTCTTGGTGAGTTATAATTAGCTTATTGTATGGGAATTGAGAAATACACTTTCTATTAACTCAATTTTTGTGGTTCACATTTCTTTCTCTCATACATACTTTGTCGAAACATAGTAAGGACTTGTTCCATGCATATTTGTAAGATGTAAATCATTTACACACCCATTCATCTTTTTGGTATGAACAACTAGATATGTTTCATGGCGTATATATTTTATCTCCATAAATTCATAAAAATATCCTTAAATGCACAAAGTATTGTTGTTATCTATACTTTCCCATCTCTCAGTGTATCCCATAATTTCAGTCTTTGACTAGTTGGTGGAATGTGAGAACAAACAAAAGACATATAGATAACTTCCTTAGTATTTATGTCTTCAGTCTTGCAAAGTAATGCTTGATCACTAGCCTATATTAGTTCACCCTTTAATATATTAGACTTCCAACATATCTATAATTATCCCTTTTGGATAGAAAGCTGCTTATGACCAATATTGCAAAGATTTAGGAGTACTACCTTATGGTCTTTAACAAAAACAATTATTATGTTTAAATTTTCTAACAATATTATATGAATTTTGGATACTAAAATTGTTCCAAAAAGACAAATCAAACATGACATATCATTGGTTATTACCGACTTAAACACCTTGATTGTCAAAGGTGCATGAACCTCTTGGCAGATCCACACTAAGAAGCTCATTTTCCCTTTCAAGTCAAGTTGGAAAACTAACTTAGATTTTAATTTTCAACTTTGACCCTTGCTCTTAATGATTTTAACCTCTGTTTATATATCATGAAACTATAAAAATATTATACTAATTAAATTAAAAAGCCCCCAATATCTCTTATAATCACTTTACTATAATTTACATATGTGTAGCCTATGTTGAATAAAATAATAATAATCAAGCATATTACAACCAAAACATATATAATAGCCACAACCTAAATAATCTATGCAAGTTATGCATACTTTCTCTAAAACTACTAAACATATGTTGTTCGAATGCAATTGGGCCACAGATACATGAAATACAACTCTTATGGGGAATAAAATACCAAATGAAAGAATAATTCGAGTAGAATAATGATATTTTAAAATAATAAAATCATAAACAAATAAAGAAAAGGATATACATATCCCTGTAGTAGAGAAATAAGGCATGATGTGTTCGCACGTATGGAAGGCCAAAAATGAAATATTTTATGGAAACTCAAACATTGACCCTATTAAAAAAGTTTAAAGAGCATCTATAACATGTGATGAATTCTATAATGCAAATATAAAACATGAGTTTATAAGGGTCACCTTAGAAAATGTGGAACCAATAAACACCAAAGGTATATACAATAAAAATGGTAACTCGGTTTAAAATAAAGGCCAAGATCAGGTTAAATTTAATATTGATGTTGCTTTTAATAGTGCAACTAAAAAATAAAGTGATGCTTGTGTATTAAATGATGAACACGGATTTTTTTTGTGGGATGGCACACATGTAGTTATGTAGCTCACATTCCTCAAGAGACATCAACCTTAAGTTTCACGAATGTTATTCTTCATGGAAGAACTTTCCAAAAATGTAGAATTTTTATACAAAATGATTGTGCAAATGACTTGTAAAGGACAACTTGTTATATAGTTAAGGATATTTGCTCCCTTAGTAGGTGATAATTTGTGTCCTCTGTTTCTCAAAACTTAAACAAAGTAGCCGACTAGGTGACCAATCAATAACAAATTGTAAACCTAATGCATGCATTGAACTTTCTATTTATATAATGGGATAATTCTACATTCATACCTCAAGTGCCATAATCCTTTTATAATTACTCTAAGCAAATAATTCTTTCCATTATACACATTTTTACTAAAATAACTTGTATAACAAAAAAATAATTTATTTTATCAACACCACTTCTGGTCAGTAAACTTCAGCAAAAATATATCAATGTGATTTTTTTCTGATTTTTTTAGCTTTTTTAGCTCTGACGAAAAATTATACCGGAGCCATAGTTGAAAAAATAAAAAATAAAATCAAAAAGTCACAATGATATATTTTGATCTGAGTAATTGTAAAAAAGAAAAAGAACAAAGCTCGCATAAATAAAAAAAATCATCGAAGTTGACTAGCAGCAGCAAATTAAAAATATAAAGAATGTTAATTAATATATATTTATAATAAAATTAATTTTAAAATAAAATATTTTAATTAAAAACAATTATATTGATCTAAATTTAGGGAACAAAGATTATTTCCCTATAGTTCAAAAAGAATTGTGGCATTTGAGGCCTGCATATATAATTATTTCTTATAAAATATTATAGCTTTAAAACTAAACTAAAAACCCAAACCATATTGTAAAAGCCTAACTCACATAATTACCAATCCAATCTACGATATCAATAATAAACAATCCTCATTATTGTATACTACTATAGTTGTATAACACCATCTGATTTCAAATACCAAACTACGTTGCAATTAACCAGTTCCTCTCTTCATTTAACCCCTCCATTCTACTTCTTTAAATCTCCACAAATTCTTACTAACTTTGAATGTTGATTCATTTAATCAATTTAAAACACCAAACAAGAATGCAGAATTTAAGCCAACCGTTTTCCTACATTTGTTTACCATATACCCAGGTCAGTAAATTTGCGAGTTTTTTATATTTGTATGAATTCTAACTTAGTCTATTATTGTAATCTAACATAAGCCACAATTGTTAGCCAATAGGCTTCATTTTTGTCACGATCCAGTGTAGGCCACAATTAGTAGTTCATTATTGTCATGCCCAAAGGGTAAAAAGGAATTGAATTCGTATATATCAAATTTAATGTATTGTACTTTGTTAAATGGTTGTCATACTTTTACATGAACTCTTGCAAAATTTCAAGTACATATATGTTGATTCCATAATAATTATATTATTAACATAATATTGTATTATATATGGTTTTTTTATAACTGTTTTACCAATAAGATATCTGAAGTCAAGAGATTTAGTCTAATTCATCCAACCCTTATAATTATCTGTTTTAGACTAATTCATATTACCCTCTCTGGATTTCATAAATCAGAAGTGTTGAGTGACAATAATAACTGTTGGGTGAAACTTTCCTTAGGTTTATCTTAATTGACATTTAAATCTGGATTTTTGTATAATTAAAGTTTTAGTTAATTTGAATAAAGATATGGATAGTGGGATTAATAAATTTCTCTTTTTCCTTCAATGGTAGGTAATCTTCTTCAATGGGGAGCATAACGAAACAAAGAATGGATAAGATTGTTGGTCATGACATTTCAATCCACCATGAAGACTTTATGATTATCATGGTAAGATTTGCATGCCAATATATAAACTTCATTTGACTGTAGATATATATGCTACTCCATTTTGTAGGTTTATGCATACTAACCAAACTTGTTTACATGATTTAAATTCTGAGTAATATCGTTTAGGTTACATCTAAATTAGTTTAATACCATGTTTAATCTAATATACACTTTTGGCTTAGGATATTTCTTGTTTCAGTTAACAGGATAAATGGTATTTTCTTGGTAAAAGTATGTATATTTTTCCTTGAAAAATGGCCTAGACATGCCTATGTTGGAATGTCTAGGAGGCTGCCTATTTTTATTTAGGCAATCGATAACAGTTTAACTTTATTAAAAGAATGTTTTATTCATTTATTTTTTTAAGTTCATTTCAAACACCTAAACCTTTTGTAGATTCTTACATGTACGTTACCTATCATTTTTTAGAAGAATCTTTACCTTATTTATCTAATAAATTGGTATAGAATAGAATAAACCACAGAGTTGTAAGAGTTAGAATTAAAAAATGATGTTGTACCAATTACAACTCATCTAATAATGGGATTATAACAAATATAATAGCAAAATATAACCACCACAACCACAATGTAGATCAATATTTTAGAATATGATTAATGAGTTGCCTTTATAGAATAATCTTTTTTTTTCCTTGCTTTGTTCTCTTACGTTTATATGCGTGTTGTAGCTCTCTTTTTATTCATCCACTAAAGGTTTTGAATTCAAGCACTTAAAGTTATGTTTTTTCTCAGGACGGTGAAGTATAATCTACATCAAAACATATGGATGATGAAAGGATATGGTGTGTTAGATTAATAGTTGCCCTAGCGGTTAGGTTACTCATGTATTGTATTAAAAATTAAAGATTACTGAGTGGTAGGTAATTTATTAAATAATAAAGTCAGACCTCTTAATGAAAAGATTTTCAAAAGGATATATGTTTAACTGTATTTTTGTTCAATGTTCTTTTTTCATTTATACTCAACAAGTCAACTTAATATTAAAATCCAACGTCGGTCAAACCACCTGAAATAAAACCAAAAATTATTCAAGTTATTCGACTTAATATCAAAATGAAACTTCACTACTAAAATTTCTTAGAAGCTCCATAGATTATTATATTTAGGTAGTTTTCTAAGTTATGTCCTTCCAGGTTATCTTTCCTCTTTTATTTTACTTTCTTATTTCTATTATATACAAGGAGTTCCTCGTTCCTCGTTCCTCTTAAATTTCTTATGCATTTGATTTATATATATATATATATATATAAGTCTCTATATTTGTGGTTTAGTTTTCAATATAGTAATACGTTAATGAGGTTTTTTTCTTTCAGAAATATCTTTTATATATGGTGTACTTTATTTTAAGTTATGGTAGTGTTTTATGTTAAAACTTAAAAACTAATAGTCTAGTTTAGGTAGCATAGTTAATGTAGAAATCTAGTTGTACATATATAATAGTAATCTACTTGTGTCAGTTGCTGATGGTACGTGTGACCTTGTAATATTTTCCACTAATAGATTCATCCTTGGAGTTATTCTTAGTTAACTGAGTTGATATACCATCAATAGAGACTTGCACTACTTCGTTGACACGATCTTGGAAAATATAGAAAGCTAATTGTATCTTAATGATCTAGAAGTCACTTTATTATAAATTAAAGGTCTAGATCTTGACCTCTTTTAGTATTCTTCATTTCAGAAAATATAAATTTAGTCAGAAATAATCTATTATATTTCAACTTTTTTAATCAGCCTTAAAATCATTCGAATTTGTAAATCTCCTCAGAATAAGTATGGTATGAAAAATTATAATCTGAAGAACATGAATATAGATGGGATTGTTGTTTTATAGAGGCTTTATCACATTTGGTCGAAGAATTTTGGCAATATTTTCACAGTGATAAATTAATTTTTCTATCTTTCAACCTACTATCTGAATGTATCAAAAGGGATTACCTAATCATTGCTTGACTCATATTGAAATATTATTTGAAATGTGGATTTTTATTGAAATTGATACCATTTTGGTTTCTTCCTTCTTTGGGAATATAAGAGATTTTACTGTTATCCCACTTTAAACAAACGTATCTATCGAAAACTGAAAGAGAAAATTTTCTAATCTTGCCTTACAACAATCAATTTTCTTAACGCAGTAACTTTGAGTTCTTACTTACAAATCTCAAGAAATTAGTTATGAGACCTGACTTAGAAATCTCATGCATCTGCAAAACCAAAAGGCAAAGTATAAAGAAGGCTTGAATAATAATTGGGACATGAGAGATTTTTTTAAGTAAAAAAGGACCAGATAGTAGTATCAGTTATACTACTTTATTAATATTAATAGTCTTATAGTAAAATAACTTTTTTATTATCAATATCTCTTCTGGTGCCTGTTTGCACTTGATAAACTCCGGTTATACACTAAGAGAGTCAACTAGGTAGAACACAATGAGGGTTCCGCATGTCATATAGGAAAGCTCCTTTTTGTTGTTCTTACCACTACTTCCTAAGATGGTATTTTAGTAAAAAGATAAACGCTTTTTCTACGGAGATAGAAAACACTCCGCCAAAGGTTTTTCGATTCTCTCCTTAGGTTGAACAATAAATAAGTCCTTACAAGAACCCTTCCGACAAGAATAAATAAATTCATGGGTTTTGTTGAAAATTTGAATGCAACTCTTAGCTAGTTTATGATTTGATTTTATTTAAGCTCTCTCAGTAATACCTATGATAAACTATAAACTATGTCACATGAACCGTTATAAACTATGTCACATGCATGATTATGGTATACTTTTGTCGCTTCTTATTCATTTTACTTCTCTTGCTACTTAACTAAGACATAAAATTGAGAGAATCTTTGGAAGTTCTTTTATTTCGATAATCGAGTAAATTTGTCGACTACATTGGTAACTGATAATAAACTATGGATCAACTTTCCAAATCATGATCTTTGCTCGAATTAGAAGGTAGAAGAAATTATTTTTAGGCACCCTATACTATAGCTTTTCTAGATTTTATAGCTCTTTTCTTGTTAGCAAAATTGTGTTAATTTGATCACGTATTACTCCTTTCTATATAATCTTTATTACGCTATCCATTGTTAGATTTTGGTATAGATGGCACAATATATAGAATGTTTTTTTATATAAAAAACAACAAAAACCATGAAACTAGAGATAAAGAAGAGTTAACCAATTATACAAACCAATATTTGACCCAAAAAATTAATGTACAAAAAAAATGATAGAAAGTTTCGATTAAACAAGTCCCACTATAATTTTGGAGTTTTAAACCAATTGATGAAAGTATGGAACTAATGACTACCTAAGGCGCTCACTACACATGCGAGACTCCTTGTAGGTATTCTCTATAATTCCTTAGAAAGTGGAATATAGGAGAGGAAAATTATTGGTTCATGCAATTCTTAACCGTGCTTCTCTTTTTGTTGGTCTATGTATCGACGACGAGATATTATACCAGACTCGATTTCTTCTTCTAAAAATGCATCCCTTCATTTGTGTCATGTTTATCTTGTTCGAGGATCTAGGAACACAACCGTTATATTTTACAAACTAAAAAGAGTCGGTCAAAATGACGAATGATCCTTTTACCCGGAACTTATGCTTCTGATAGAAATTGTTTTTGTATCACACTTAAAACTCAATCTGAAAAAATTATAAGCACAAAAAATGGCTAGCTATATAGAAGTCATTCTAGAACCCTTTTACTTCTCAGGGATGTTTGTGTTGCAGAAAGGCACATAAAAAGATCCTGAAATTATCGATCTTCAGTGAATTAACTTAGAAGGTTCTCCCATGAGTTGATGAATTAAATGGAAAAGATATATCTGGTTCACTAAATTAGGATAATACTGCTACGAGAATAGCTTTTAGAGACCGCATAGTTATTTGTGATCTTTTGTGGTCCCTAAAGGTTGCTCGTTTTCGAAAGGTTGTTAACTATTCATTTTTCCTGAGAAATCCTGTATATGGTAGCTAAATGGTCTATCTTTACAGACCACCAGTCTCTCGCTATAAGTTATGACTTCTAGCGACTATATGTTGTCATTAGATAGTTTTATTTTAGCTGTTGCGTTTTGGTCGCTAATTCTTTATTACTTTAGCAACCATCCATCTGGTATTTAGTGGCTAGCCTCTTTTTGTGGTAGTTAAAGGTGTTATAATTGAAAAAACATTTTTATTAAGGTTATTCATTTACAATTGTTCGTAAATAGACATGATAACCTCAAAGTACACTAGAAGTATGATAATTCTACAATTTTCAACAAAAATCTCCAAAATCTAGTTATGAACACATATAAGTTATTTTGATATAGAAAAATAAAACCAATCAACTAATACTACTAGTCTGTCTCATATCCTCCCCTTTCATCTGCAATAATCACATCATTACTATTTATATGCATCATTTGGTGGATATCAACCTCATCTTAAAGTATCGTTGGACTCTTCATCATCTTCTACAATAGTTAGATCATGCTCTACTATCACTTCGTCGACTTCGGTGTACTCTATTTTTATTAATGCGTAATCCATCTATGTGTATCATTTACAAAAGGCATGAACTCAAATGTATAAACTATCGACACAGAACCCTAAACATCCACACTCCAACCATGACAATCGCTCACTTTCCAAACCACTTATAATGAAGCGCGTCGCGATCCCTTAGTGTCCACTAGATAAAAAATGTATAACATGTTATTTGCTTGATTTTCTAAAATTTATGACTCATCTTTGTACCAATACGAATTATTATCGATTTTGGTTACACCGTGCTCATTCTGTATTCTTCCTTTAATGGTGTTATAGCATTCTCACTCGAATACCATTACCGAATGTTTTTTAAGAAGTCCACCTCGAATACGTTAACCAATTCACCATACCAACAAACTCCTTCGCCAAAAAAACAAAACCCGTAATCCGCAGTGAGACGTTTATCACCTTTCTAATGCCAAACCAAGTTCACCCCATTAACAACACATAAATCATATTTCTAAATTGTATAATTGGAACCCTTAGCCACATACGAAAATTATTTGGTTAATACTGGATGGCATGCTAGCTTAATGTTAAATACCTAATAATGGAAAAGCTATTGAGTTATAGTTTCTCCATTAGTATTTTGATTTTGAATTATAGTATACATTTATCAATAACCAATTGTAAAATCTATTTTGATGAATTCTTTCCACATCCACATGTCCATCTGTAATTATAACTGACTTATGGTCCCTGGAATACAAAATATTTGAGTTACAACATTATATAGAATAAGAAAGTGACAAAGAACATAGTAAAAAAGAACAAAGTATATGTAAACTTGAATCTCATCGTAAGATCGTAGATTGCACCAAACAATCCTATCATGATCTATTTGGGGGAAGATAAACGAAACACTGTTTTAAATTTGGGTGACATTAACTTCCGAAAGTCAATATCTCTCTTGGTTCTGGTACTGGATCATGAGGATGATTACAATTTTTTTCCTTATTGATATAATGTGATGTGAACGTCAAGATCTCTTCCACAACATAACCCTCGCCAATCGAACCTTCTGCCTTTTACACATTATGTATGTACTCCTTTAACTTATTCAAATAATGCTCGATCAGATACATCCAACACATCTGAATTTTTCCACCAAGTAGTGTATCGTCATGGAATATCCCTGTCTACCATTTTAGTATACACTTAATTACCAATGCCACTCAAATCATCTATCACATTTATCATTTCCTCATATATATAACTAGGAATAACATTTGATTGGAACGGGTTTATTTCTCCATACAAATTCCGAATTTCATATGTTGCTTAAAACCCATTTCTCAATATTCATATTGGCCTCTAGAATACTTTTTTCTAGTATATTCTTATTTCAATTACATGGATATTGAATTGAATTAGAAATATCCATGTGCTAAGATGCAAATTTAACAAAACTCTTAACACCCTTAGCAAAAGCTAGAGTAACCTTGCTTCTGGACTTAATCTACACTTATATGGACTTCTATTTGGACTTGATTGCGTCGTAAACTGAAAAAATTGATAGCTATAATAATTTATGAATAAATTGTGTAAATCATATTCATATTTAATCTTATATTTCATAGAATAATAAATATAATATTTCATAAGTCTTACTCCTATATTAAATCTCCCATTTTCAAACCCCAACTTTTTTCTCATAATCCAAAAAAATATCTAAGATTATAGAAAAAAAATCATATATAACTACATATATTATGTAACTACATACTTTAACCATCTAAACAACATAATAGAAACCATAATAAAGAAAAATACTAGTTTTTATGAAAAAAATGTGACAAAATACATGAAGGAATGGATGGTAGAAATGGGTCCGAAAGAGTCGAGGTAAGTAGATAAAATACGTTAACATGTGGTTTTTTGAAAGAAGTGGATCAATAGTAAGAATATTTAGGGATCAAATTTTGAGTTTTTGGGATTTTTTTAGTAAAAATGTAGAAAAGTAGTTAGGTAGATTCTGCTTAACCCGTCTTGTATTTATTACACAAATATATAGTAAACTTCAATTAACAGTCGCTAAAGGTATGTTTAGTCCACGCCAGAAGTCTAAATACCAACCATCACGCTGGCCGATAATGTGGCTATAGTCTTCAGCAACCACAACGTTGGTCGGTGATGATTTTTGAAATTTTAAATTATTTTTGTAAAAGTACCTTCACCGACTACACGATTGGTCGCTAATGAGTACAAATCACTAAACACCACTTATTTGCCAGTAGAAAATTTCATTGTATTTATTTTAAATTTTAAACACTTACAAGCGACCACTGTTGTGGACGCTAATGTTATCCAATCTATAGCAACCTACCTTATGCTCGCCACAAGTATTTAACTTTTTCTTCTTATCTTTCGGTGACCATTATTGGTCTCCAAAACTCACATTACTAACAACCACTTGTCTAGTGCTAGAGTGGGGTCGTTAATCAATACATATAACATAGTATAATAAGAATTAAGAATGGTTTCTTTGTATATAGTGGTGTGTTTTGATATATAAATGGTGTACTATGTTAAAGCCTAACTGTAATGGATTTAATTAAGAATTTATATTTTCTTGTAATGCCATTATTTAACCAAATTGATTAATCTTACACTTTTTTGTACATCTTAGGCAGAAGCTAGTAAAAAGAAAGAAATGAATTTAAATAAAATCATATAAGAGAAAAGCAACAAAGGTAGATTAATGGAAAACAAACTTGAAGGATGAGCTAAATGAACTATTATTAAAAATAGTCTCTCCTTGAACACCATAATTCTCAATGTATCATGAAACCCATTAATTTACAATTTATTAATTTCATGGCTATATTATAAGGGATACATTCATTAGTGGAAAACCAATGGAATACTTCACGTAATAATATTCTAAAATAAGAAGTGTACTATATGGTTGGCAACTCACAATTATGTACAATTTCATTACTAATCTTTTCAGTTCGATAATGTGAAATGTTGTTGGAAAATATATAGACTTAACGGTGGATATAGTTAACAAATTTAGAGAATTGTCACATTTTTTCATATACTTACTAATAAAATAAAGTTGTGACAAATCTTCCTCACTTGTTTCTAGTGTGTTAAATGGGATATTTATTTTGTTCTTCACAAAATATAGACACACCTTTGTGATATAAACTAAAATCCAACAAGGTTTGTTTCAACCACAACACTTGAGACACATAATTGATGACGACCATATATTCTACTTCGGCAGTGAATAGAGCAAATATTTTTTTCTTAATGAATGAACAATATTCAATAGTACAAATTATGTCTCTCATTTTTGGATATATTTATATACTTAAGAGACATCATTTTTGGTATACGTTTGACGTATAATTGTGAAGTTTATCCCAATTTTTGTTATTATTCGATTTTTAGCTAATTTTGGATGATATATGTATGTTTGGAGTACTTTCAGATGATTTGTGTGTTAAGTATGTGTATCCTAGCTACATGGATGATTTTATACCCCAATAAAAATCAATTAGTTCAAAAGTCACAAGGAAAACCAAGCCAAGTTAAGAAAAGAGCCAAGTAGTGCATTACGGCTCAATGAAAATTCCGAGCATAATGCTTATTTCAGTAAGCTTAAATTATAAAAAAATAATTGGTAATCGAATTTCAGATACACACAAGATATATATTGGAAGCTAGTACTTGTCGTAAAAAGGGAGTCCGATTTTGAGTTGAGACATGAATAATATACTAGTTTTACTGAAGAGACCCAAGTTCTTTAGAATTAGAAAAAATAGTATTGGAACACTTTGACTTAGTTACGTCAGCTCAACTTGTTCCACAAGTTTTTTGGATTCTATATAAAGAGGTTTCTAGCTAAACACATAGCATTTATCGAATCAAATATCTAAGGAAGGATCGGAGAAAAGAGAGAACGAGGGGTACACCTATTTCATCAATTATTTACTAATCTATTCATGTAAACCTTCATTTATCTATTTTCTTTAATTATGAAGGTCTTTTATTTTTTCTCTCTCTAAATATAAACTAAACATAGTATAGCTTTAGATTGCACGTGTATGAACCCAAGCTATGGTTTGTGATTATTTTCTATAATACGTGGGATTACATGATAATATAACTATTTGTGGATTGCTTGCTTATTATAATTCTTTAATTATTGTAATTATTTATCTTGCACATAAAAAATTAAACTAATGCATCGAAGAGGTGTTAATATTCAAAAACTAGAACTATAGTTTGAGAATCGGTAGATCTAAACTAGCTAGATAATAACATGGGATTTGAAATTTAGGTGTCTAGATAACATACATAAGATTCACATGGAAGAGGTTGATAGGATTATATAAAAGCAACCTACTTATTCTGAAGGAACTTAGGTAGACTTTAACATCCCAATCAACAAGTAAAATTCCTAATTTATCCTTATATCATGAATAATCATAAGTTATACTAGTTGTGAGTATGAAATCTTGAGCTACGATCTCTCAATATTAATCTTAGTTATTTACTTCTAGTCCTTTAATTTATTATTAATTAATCTTTAATAAAAATCTAAACAAAAATATTTCTTTTAAGTTTTTGTTTTTACCCAATAAATATTTAGAACTTAAACTTAAATTACACGGTACCTTCATATTCCTTGTAGAACAAACTTTACTTATATTCTTATTAATTTTGACGACTCGTACACTTGCGAGTTATCATGCATCAAAAGGTTGATTTTATATCACACATCTGGAGACAACAACAATCAAAATATTTTCATGTAACACTAGTACTCTTTCTTTCAAGTCTATAACCCGCATAATCCAGATTGAAGTAGCCCACTAGTTCAAAAGATGAAAATTTATAGTAACAAAGTTTTAGGCATACCTTTCATTTAATATAAGATTCTCTTAACAACACTGATATGTAATTCTTTAAGATAAGATTGGAATCTAGCATATACGTAGACGGAGAACATAATATCTGGTTCAGAGGTTGTACGATAAAGCAGGATACAATACATACATCGATATGTTTTCTTAGAAACCTTTTACCATCTTCCTCTTGATAAATCTTTCTAGATGTGCTCATGAATGTAGAGATCTCTTTCTTATTCCAAGGATAAACTTTATATAAGTTACTTTGTATATTTTGCTTGTTTCTCTAACGTTGCTTACATAGTTTGTTTAATTTGATACTGGTTTCAAATTCATTATTATCTTGGAAAAGTTCCCATAAATAAAATCATCAGTAAATAAAATTATATCAACCACACAGATTTTCACAGAAAGGAAATCACTCAAACATTATTGAAATGAATAGAGTTGAATACGAATCCGCCCCTCTAAATTTTTTACAAAAAAGGTTTTATATCATTTTTCCAAGCTTGAAGGAGGATCTTTTAATATATATTAATAACTTCTCAATTCAAAAAAATGGTTTGAAAAAGGCACATCTTCAAAACCAGGTGGTTATTTAACATAAATTTTTTCATCAACTATTAGATTCAAAAATTTGCGTATCACATTCATTTTAAATGCATATATCAAGAAAACGAAAATAGCACACTAATAGAACCAAGCCTATAAAAAGTAGCATAAGTCTCATTAAAATTAATATTATCTTATAGATTATACCCTTAAGATTCCAATCCTTAATTTTTATCTTATATCAAATATGATATTTCCTAACTTATGATGCCGAGATGAACTCTTCCTTGGTAGCAAAAAATGAAGGCCCCAAGTAAACAATGACGAATCTTTACCCAACTCCAATAAACATCATCCCACTTTACCGATAGAATCATTGATATATACCAACCATATAGTTAACAAGGGCGAGGCGATATGTCTTTGGTGGGTCCTAGGGTGTTATAAAATAAGGCGATAAATAAAGAGGAACCACTTAACCGCAAGTGCACAGTTGTCCCAAGTAATAATATATGATAATCGAGTTCGTTCTCAGGGACGGATTAGGTTCAACTCAAATATTAATCAAGTAGTAGAAATAATTGCTAAACAGAAAATAAAAGATAAGAATTTTTATTTGTTTTTTGTAAATTAAAGTTGCAAATAAAGTAAAGACTAAAAGTTAATAAATTAGAAAGAAATAAAGCAAATAAACGACTAAATTCAGATAAGAGAGATACTTGAGTCTCGCAAGGAATCCACTTAATCAATATAATCTATGTTATGTTTAAGGGTAGAATTGGAATTATAATATTAGTCGGGACCCTAATATCTCCTAGCCCCCTGTCGGGTTGACCTAGGAGCTATCCTAAAGTATTATAAACACATGTATGGTCGAATATATCTCTTCGGATGATATAATTTTACCTCTTTGGCTATGTAACTAGTTAAGCCTGTCGGTCAATAACGGACATTACACAGGTATTACCTAGATCAGTATTCAAACCCCCCTGTCGGATGATCACTTCGCCACTAAAGTGAATATCCCAAATACTAACATCTAATTCTAGTTGTTCCTAAAATAAATAGTAATCAAAACAAAGTAATAACCAATATATAAAACTCAATTCTATTTAAATCTAAACAATCCAAAATTCAAAACATAGATTCATTAATTAAGGTTCATCCCTTTAATGAGATTCTCAAGTATAAAGAAATTTAGCTCATAATAAAATTAAAGAATAACATTAAATAAAAGGAGTTCATGTTCAAGTACAAAAGATAAATTAAAAACCTAAAGTGTAGGATGACTGCTGATGGAAGAACAAGATTCCTCCAGCACTAGCTTCTCCTTTCCTTCATGCTCTGACTTGAAAACCTTTAGCCTCTTGTTTAATTCTCTGAAGTGTGTGAAAAGAGGAGGCTGAGGGGTGTATTTATAAGTGTTAGCAAGCCCTAGGTCGAATTTACTTTGAGTGGAAGACAAGTTAAGAACTCTCAAATTCGTAGCCCTAAATTCTAGGGAAGGTATGATTCTGCTGCTGATTTGATTTGGTCATATCTCATTCAATACTTATCTGTTTGAGGAGTTCCAATATATGAAACTGCTTTTCTCGGAAATAGATTTCTATTGGTGCAGACCACTGATGTCTCCCGTTTTGTTCTAATTATTAGCCCCTTGGAGACATCCTTTTAGGTGAATAAATGACTTGTTTGATAGACTTTTAAGCTTAATTGATCATGTTGCACTTTCTCCCCTTGGAAATTAACTATTTGCAGAATCTGAGCTTTTGTGCATAAATTTGACTGTTTTTAATGCAAAGTTAATAGGTTCTTGAAAGACCAATCCAAGGAGAAAAAGTGAGAATAAAGTCTTAGTGTATTTTAGAGTGTTAGGAAATGATTTCTAGTCGAGTTTCTATTTTTAGAGTACACTTTCCTATTTTGATTTCTTAATTATTGATTTATTCTTTTTAAGCATATGCGGTTTAATTATTTATTTAATGTGAAACTTTTAAAGATAAATGGTAATTACTTAGAGGCCAAGTCAAGATAAAGATGAAAGGAAAGAAGATTTACATGGAAATAAGAAGATTTGGTAAAGATTTATTTAAAGGAGGAAAAGATAAAGCTGCCTTTTGAAATCTGAAATCCAGCCACGTTTTAGGAATTAAATCATAATAAAAGATTGGCATGGATTCTGGACGAATGGTCTGCACCAATAGAAAGAGCTTTCCAAGACAAGCAGTTTCATATATTGGAACTTCTCAAACGGATAAGTATTGAAAAAGATATGATCAAATCAAATCAGCAGAATCTTACCTTTTAAAGAGCTACAAATCTGAGAGTCTTTGACTTGTCTTCCACTCCAAGCAAAATTCGACCTAGACTCCTCCAACACCTATAAATACACCCCTTAACCTCCTACTTTCACACACTTCAGAGAATTAAACAAGAGGCTTAAGGTTTTCAAGTCAGAGCACGAAGGAGAGAAGAAGCTAGAAGCTGGAGGAATCCTGTTCTTCCATCCATAGTCATTCTACCCTTTAGGTTTTTCATTTATCTTTTGTATTTGAACATGAATTCCTTTTATTTAATGTTAGATTTTAATTCCATCATGAGCTAAATTTCTTTATACTTGAGAATCGCATAAAAGGGATGAACCTTAATTAATGTTTTCTATGTTTTGAATTTGGGATTGTTAGATTTAAATTGAATTGAGTTTTAGGTATTGGATATTACTTTGTTTCATTACTAATTCTTTTAGGAACAACTAGAATTAGCTGTTAGTATTTGGGCTATTCCATATAGTGGCGTATGGATCATCCGACAGGGGGGTTTGAATACAGATCTAGGTAATACCCGTGTAATGTCCGTTATTGACCGACAGGCTTAACTAGTTACATAGCCAAAGAGGTAAAATCATATCATCCGAAGAGCCATATTCGACCATACAGGTGTTTATGATACTTTAGGATAGCTTCTAGGTCCACCCGACAGGGGGCTAGGAGACATTAGAGTCCCGACTAATATTATAATTCCAATTCTACCCTTAAACATAGCATAGATTACGTTGATTAGGTGGATTCCTTTGCGAGGATCAAGTATCTCTCTTATCTGAAGTTAGTCTTTTATTTGCTTTATTTCCTTTCTGTTTAGTTAATTTAGTCTTTATTTTATTTGCATCCTTTATTTTACAAAAACCAAACAAAAATCTATTTCTTTTAATTTCTGTTTAGCAATTATCTCTACTATCTGATTGATATTTGGGTTGAACCTAATCCGTCCCTGAGAACGAACTTGATTATCATATATTACTTGGGACAACCGTACACTTGCGGTTAAGTGGTTCCTTTATTTTGCACTTAATTTTATAACACACCAGGACCCACCAAGTTTTTGGCGCCGCTGCCGGGGACGGTAGCGTGTGACCCCGGTGTTAATCTTTAGTAGTTTAATTGTTAGTTTAGTTTTAGTTTTATTTGTCAGTTTTACGCTTTGGGTTGTCTTTCTTTCTCAGGTTTACAGGTTTTGGTTTATGCGAGAAGATATCGTGATTCTTGCAAATCCCGAAAGCCTAGTTCGTGAAGCAAACAAAAGAAAGAGAGACGCTAAAGCAAAAGAGTCAGAGGAGCAATTAGCAAGAGAAACAATGGCTGGTCAACTCAACCCAGCTGCTCCTCGAAACAATGATCCGTGGTTCGCCAATGGCCCTGCAGAAGCTCCGTTTCGAGCTCCTCCCCTCGGAATTGGCCCTGCAAATATTAATGTCGAGAGATTCAGACCCGATCCTGGTATGCTATCTCAGTTTCAAAGTTATGGCAATTACCGAGGTACACCCAGTGAAGATCCGATCCGTGCTGTACAGAAGTTCATGCAAATTTGCGATTCTTATATTACGCAAGGAGTAACTAAGGAGCAAATGTATTTTGCTAATTTTAGATTCTTCGTTATTGATGGAGCAAGTGAGTGGCATGATTCGCAAGAACCCGGAACAATTACAACATGGGACGCATTACAAACCGCGTTCTTCGATAGATACTACCCAACGAATATGAGATTAGATGCACAAGTTGAACTAACCTCATTCAAACAAGAGGAAGACGAGACTTTGGGTAGAAGTTGGAAGAGATTTCAGATTTGCTTACGAAGAGTCCCTGATCATGGCCTCACAGAAGTTCAACAGATGAAGATATTTTACCGAGGACTTGATGGCTCTTCAAGAAAGGATCTAGACTTGCTTTGTGGTGGTGGATTCTTACAGGTACAACCAGTTCATGCGAAGATTATTTTGAATAGAACTGTAACAAATGAACTTGGTTGGAACACTGTAAGAACACCTGTTCGAGGTGGAAATACTGCATCAATTGAAGAAAAATTCACCGCCATGGAAAACAAACTCGAACAACAACTGAAACAGCTTACTCTAGCTGTTACAAAAGGTGCTACTGGTAGAAGAGCAGATGTTAATGTTACACAAGAAGTTTATGGATGTTCTAACTGTGGTACACAAGATCATGATTGGGAGACCTGTCAAAACAATCCAGAATCCGTAATGTTCATATCCAACCGAGGAAATTACAATTCAAGTGGTCAAGGCTATCAACCGAATAGAAACCATCCGGGTTTCCAATATTCAAATCCAAATGGGGCAGCTAATCCAACTTATGCATATCAACCACGCCCCCAAGGAAACAACTTTCAACCAAGACCTCAGAACAACTATCAAGGTGGACAAACATACGGATATCAAGCTCAGAGACAACCTCCTCAAGATGCTTATACTGAAACCATGAACCAAAAAGCTTTACCTGCTCAACCTCAAGAAGGTGCTCTAGATGTTCAACAAACCTTGACAACACTAATCAGCATTCAACAGTCTACCACGGCAACACTTAAGATGATGGAAACACAAATGGCTCAGATAAATAAGCAATTAAATCAACGTCAGCAAGGACAACTACCGAGTGATACTGAAGAACCTAAGCAGAGAGAAGAATGTAATGCAGTAACACTTCGAAGTGGTAAGAAGCTCGCTCCACCTCCTTTTCCCGTAATGAAAGAAAAAGAAACAACTGTGAAAGAGAAACCGGCAAAAGAGGTGGAAGAAAAAGAAGATGAACCCGAATTAGTGGAAGTGGAGAAGATTCCGGAGAAGCCAAAATCGAAAGATGTTACAGAAACCCGACCTCCTCCACCTTTCCCCTCAAGAGTTCAGAAGAAAGGAGACATGGCCGAATATCAGAAGTTCTTGAATATGGTACGTGGTCTCAACATTAACGTTCCGTTCTTAGATGCTATACGCGATGTTCCGAAGTACGTTAAATTTCTGAAAAGAGCTATTACCAACAAGAGACCATACCGTGAGAATGAGATGATAGGATTGCCAGAAGAATGCAGCGCTATATGCCAAAGTAAGTTGCCACCAAAACTACTTGATCCTGGGAGTTTCACTATTCCTATTTCTATTGGTAATGAGTGGCAAGGAAAAGCTTTGTGTGATTTGGGTGCGAGTATCAATTTGATGCCCAAGTCAATTTTCGAAAAATTGAAGATAGGAAACGCTAGACCAACCTCCATGATCCTACAGATGGCTGATAGATCCCTCGCTCATCCAGAGGGACGAATTGAAGATGTCCTCGTCAAGGCAGGTACGTTAATCTTTCCAGTTGATTTCGTTATTCTTGAATACGACGCGGATAGGAATGTTCCCATCATCTTGGGTCGACCATTCCTAGCCACGGGGCGTACTGTTATTGATGTAGAAAACGGCGAATTAACCATGCGAATCCAAGACGAGAAGGTAAAGTTCAACGTGTTTAGGGCCATGAAGTTTCCAGATATTCCTGAAGAGTGTTTCCGCATGGATATACTTGATTTAGCTACGCAAGAAACGTTTGACTGTATGAATTTTAATGATATCTTGCGAGCAGCCCTAACACTTGACTTACCGGAATTGATGGAAGAACTAACCGAAACCGTAGCTGCTTTGAATTCCGGAACTATGAAACATAGGCATCTCGCCTACGAGCCATTCCGAGAACCAGGGGAGATAGTATCTAAAAAGAAACCATCTATCGAGTCTCCCCCACAACTAGAAGAAAAGCCGCTTCCATCACACCTGAGGTATGCGTATTTAGGTACTAACAACACTCTACCTGTTATTGTTTCAGCTACTTTAACAGGTTCTCAAGAAGATAAACTTTTGCGCATACTTAGAGCTAACAAAGAGGCGATTGGTTGGACTATTGCTGACATCAAAGGTATTAGTCCTTCCTATTGCCAACACAAAATCATTCTAGACGATGAAAACGCGCGCTCAGTTGAAGGACAAAGAAGATTGATGCCAGCTATGAAGGAAGTAGTGAAGAAAGAGGTTATCAAGTTGCTAGATGCGGGAATCATCTATCCCATAGCTAGCAGCGAATGGGTGAGTCCAGTTCAATGCGTACCAAAGAAGGGTGGTATTACTACCATCTTGAACGAGCAGAATGAAGCCATTCCCTCAAGGACCGTTGTTGGTTGGAGAGTGTGTATGGATTATCGAAAGTTGAACAAGGCCACCAGAAAAGATCACTTCCCTCTTCCATTTATTGATCAGATGTTAGACAAGCTAGCTGGTAGAGAATATTATTGCTTTTTGGATGGATATTCAGGATACAATCAGATTTATGTAGATCCAAAAGACCAACACAAGACAACCTTTACATGTCCTTTTGGTACCTTTGCCTTCCGAAGGATGCCATTTGGATTATGTAATGCACCCGCTACTTTTCAAAGATGTATGATGGCAATTTTCTGGGACATGATTGATGACTTCCTTGAGGTATTTATGGATGACTTTTCTGTGTTTGGTGATAACTTTGAGGAGTGTTTACGGAACTTGGAGAAGGTATTGATTAGATGCAAGGAGTCTGACTTGGTTTTGAACTGGGAGAAATGTCACTTTATGGTTCGAGAGGGTATAGTGTTGGGTCACAAGGTTTCAAGTGCTGGTTTGGAAGTTGATCGTGCAAAGATTGAGGTAATCAAGACTCTTCCCCCTCCTATTTCTGTTAAAGGGGTAAGAAGCTTCTTGGGTCATGCTGGTTTCTACCGACGTTTTATCAAGGACTTTTCCAAAATCTCTAAGCCGTTGTGCAACTTACTCGAAAAGGACACCAAATTCCTTTTTGATGAAGCTTGCATAAAGGCATTCAACGAGATTAAGGAAAAGCTTATTGCTGCACCTATTGTATTACCTCCTGATTGGAAGATTCCGTTTGAAGTTATGTGTGATGCTAGTGATCTTGCGATGGGTGCTGTTCTGGGTCAAAGAAAAGAAAAGGTATTTCATTCCATCTACTATGCTAGTAAGGTCTTTACAAGTGCTCAAGTGAATTATACCGTAACTGAGAAGGAATTACTAGCAGTAGTATATGCATTCGACAAATTTCGTTCCTATCTCCTTGGGGCGAAAGTTGTTGTCTTTACTGACCATTCTGCGATTAAATACCTGATGGAGAAGAAAGATGCGAAGCCGAGGTTGATTAGATGGGTTTTACTGTTGCAAGAATTTGATTTAGAGATTCGGGATCGAAAGGGTTGTGATAATCAGGTTGCTGATCATTTGTCACGTCTTGAAGGTTCTGAATCTAATGGAGGGCCTGAGTTGGTTAGAGAAGAGTTTCCGGACGAGAGTTTGTTTTCAGTTTATTCATTAAAAACTCCTTGGTATGCGGATATTGCAAATCTTATTGTGAGTGGTTCTTTTCCTCAAGGAGCTACTTCACAAGAGAAAAAGAGACTAGCCCACCGTGCTAAACAGTTCTTTTGGGAGGATCCTTTCCTCTACAAAGTATGCAGTGATCAGATGGTGAGGAGATGCATCCCAGATAAAGACATTCTATCCATTATTATGGGTTGTCATGATTCACCATACGGAGGGCACTTCAAAGGAGACCGTACAGCTGCAAAGGTACTACAATCCGGTTTTTATTGGCCCACATTACATAAGGATTGTCATGAGTATGTCAAGAAATGTCACAGATGCCAGTTTACTGGTAATATATCTAAGAGAGATGAGATGCCGCGTAATAATGTTCTGGAAGTTGAGATATTCGATGTATGGGGTATTGACTTCATGGGTCCTTTTGTACCCTCTAACGGAAACCTGTACATCCTACTAGCTGTTGATTACGTGTCTAAATGGGTAGAGGCTGTAGCTCTACCAACTAATGATTCGCGAGTAGTGATTAAATTCTTTAAATCACACATCTTCACTAGACATGGGACACCTCGAGTTATAATCAGTGATGGAGGTTCACACTTTGTGAACAAATATCTGAAGAAAGTTCTAGAGAAGTATGGTGTGAGACACCGTGTATCTACCGCGTATCACCCACAAGCCAATGGTCAAGCTGAGGTCTCTAATCGAGAGATCAAATCCATTCTTGAGAAGACAGTTGGTTCCACACGCAAGGATTGGTCAATGAAATTAGATGATGCGTTGTGGGCATATCGTACTGCATTCAAGACGCCTGTGGGTGCATCTCCGTATCGTATTGTGTATGGTAAGGCTTGTCACTTACCTCTTGAGCTTGAAATGGGTGCCTATTGGGCAATTGCGGAGATGAATATGGATCCAACCTTAGCTGCGGAGAATCGTATGATGAAGTTGAATGAACTTGACGAGTTTCGATTTCATGCCTATGAGAATGCCAAGCTTTACAAAGAAAAAACGAAGAGATGGCATGACAATCGGATTCGTGAGAAGAAATTCAAAGTGGGACAGATGGTCCTCAAATATAACTCCAAGTTCAGCAACTATCCGGGTAAGTTGAGATCAAAGTGGTCTGGTCCGTTCGTGGTGACCAAAGTTACGCCTCATGGAGCGATAGAGATAGAGAATCCAGACGAGCAACGCACCTTCATGGTGAATGGGCATCGTCTAAAACTGTACCATGTAGGCGAGGATACCAATCGCAGAATTGATCCATATCCGGGGGAGGTCATGTACCTCCTTGAAGCTGAATAGATGCGAGAGGTAACCCGTCGAGCTTAACGACGTTAAACAGAAGCCATTTCATTGTATATTAGTTTATTGCTTTCAGTTTTTCAATTCCTAGTGTATAATTCTAAGTTAGTGTCAAGTTTTAGTGTCTACTTTTAAAGAAATGAGAAGGGTATTGTGTTAATGGTGCAGGAATCGAGTTTGGATTGCTTGGAGAAATTTTTTGGAAAATCAAAGGCTGGCGCGGACTACCCCCGCGGTGTACCCCCTATACCGTAGGGATGTACCGCGCCCCAAAAAAACCCGTACCACGGGTCTGTACCACGGGTTTTATCCAGAAGCAAGAAAAAAATGAAGCTGATAGCCGCGGTGCACCGCGCCCTATACCGCGCCTCAAAAACCCGTACCACGGGTTGTGTACCGCGGGTTTTTTGACGGAGTATGTGCGGACTACCCCATGCACCGCACCCCTACACCGCAGGGCAAAAACCCGTACCACGGGGTGCTAGCTCGGGGTCAAGACAGAAGCGAAAAAAATCAATAGCTGTTGCGCGCGGACTACCCCCGCGGACTACCCCCGCGGACTACCCCGCGGACTACCCCCTGCACCGCAGGGATGCACCGCGGACTGGCGGTTTGTGAAGAATTCGAAGCCCAGTCAACTTCTAACCTTAAGGAGATAAACCCTAGCCTCTTCCACACGAATTTTCCAGCTCCCAACCCTATAAAAACACCTTGAAGCTTGATTAAACCTCTACAACAAACCCATTAACATCTTCAAATCTCTCCTCCATCCTCCATAAACACATCCTCTACATCAAATTCACCATTAAACACAATCAAGATCATCAAGCTTTCAAGAGTTCTTCCAAGATTCATCAAGAAAACAACTTCCTTCATCTAATCCAAGCAAGAAACTCAAGTTATACCAAGTTTTCTTAACTTTATTCTATCCTTGGTATAAACTTGAGTTTGGGGTCAATTCAACCATGACAAACAGAACAGATGCTTTGGATTATAAGAAGAGGTGTTGTATCCTAGGGAAGAACAAGAGTTTGCCTGGTTCCACAATTAAAAAAGCCATCAATCTTGATGAGCCTACTGAAGAAACACAAGAGAAGGCACCTGCACCACCACTACACGGGAAATTAACAACAAGGATGAGGGTATCATCAAAGCCTGAAGACAAGCTACAATTTCAAGTTCAAGGTTCTTCTTCTTCTCAAACTGATTCTGGAATTCCTCCATGGGCTCACAATTTGCAACAAGAGTTCAAACTTTTACGATTAGACATCGGAGCACTTTGGAAGGAAATTACACAGATTAAGTCAACACTGGAAGAGGTAACTTTATTCATGGATATTGATAATTATACTCCCCCTTTGGAGGAGGACACTATGGATCTTCATGGCCAGGTACCCCGTTCTAATTCTTCTTCTTCTTAATTGATGGTGGACACTAGTTAGGTAGTTTAGTTTAATTTTATTGCTTTATTGAGTCTTTTTCGAGTCGTGGGGACACGACTCACTTTTGAGTTTGGGGTGGGGTTCGTTGCCTCATCCCAATTTTTTGTGATTTACATGCTTTCAATAAAATTAATCTTAGGGTTGCGTGACTGTAGAGACTTTTAAATGCCCCCATCAAGCATGCTTTTCATGAATTAATGATAGAAAATAGTTGACTTTAGGAGTTAGTATAAACTGAACTTTGATTGCATACAAACATGAGATAATTGATAGGGAGAATTAATGAACAATGCAAAAGAAGTAAACTTGTGCTTAAGGATAATAGGTGGTTTGTAGAACGTGAGATCTAAATGAGTAGAGAACCCACTTAGGTATGAACTAGAGACGAGTTGTGTAGATAGGAAAATGATAGAGGCAGTTCTTTGTTAGCCCTTTGAATCCTTTTTAGCTGTCTATCCCTGAATTAATTGTATCCTTCTTAGACAAATTTTTAGCCTTTAAGCCTTTCTTTTGTCACCACATTATAAGCCAATTTCCCTTTAGATTATTAGGCATGACCATATGACCCGCACTTGAATCACGATCCTGAGACTTCCTGTCTTGAGCTTGAGTTTGGGGTGGTGGGTCCACTATATGGGAATTTACATTGGGTTGGGATTTTTGAGCTTATCAATGATGCTTTGTGCTTTACATGATGATGATTCACAGGTTTATTGTATTGTAACCCTTTGCCGGGGTAATAGTGAATGGAAAAGAAGCTTCGAGCTCAAGTTATGAATAGGCATAACTATGAAAAATAGCATGATATCTCAACATCATAAAGAGAGTCATAGCTATAAGAAAAGAAAAAAAAAAAAAAAAAAAAAAAAAAAAAAAAAAAAAAAAAAAACGAATGATTTGAAAAGATTATATATTCGGACCGGCAAAGTGGAAATTTTTATGTGAGTCATCCTTAGTGCTTATTGGGTTAATTTGGGGACGCTAATTAAGCGCGTCAATTGGGTTGAGTGAGAACGTTATTCGAGTGTAAACTCAAGCTCTTGGACAGTTGTTGATGGTAAGTGAGGAGAGAGCCAAAAGCTCACTTCAAATTTACCAAATATACATACCATACCGTCCTTCAGCCTATGCTAAAACCGTAAAGACCTCGTGATTCCTAGATGCACAGTGAGTTAATAGGGATTATTCTAAGTGGAAAATTCAACACAAGTAAGGATCGAGGAACACCCTATAGCCACCATCTTGAGATAAGTAATAAGCGTAACCTTCTAGCATTGTGAAATTAATTTTGAATTGATATTGTTTTGTATTTGATTTTGCATGATAAGTGTAGGTGTATATTAATTCCTAGGTTAGACTATATGAAATTTGTTTTAAGCTTTGCTTTGGGATTATTTTCTAGATTCTACCTTCTGCATTCACCTAAAAGATCCTTTGTTTTATTTTTATTTTGCTTTGTCGGGACGACAAAGGTTTGAGTTTGGGGTCTTGATGTCTCCCGTTTTGTTCTAATTATTAGCCCCTTGGAGACATCCTTTTAGGTGAATAAATGACTTGTTTGATAGACTTTTAAGCTTAATTGATCATGTTGCACTTTCTCCCCTTGGAAATTAACTATTTGCAGAATCTGAGCTTTTGTGCATAAATTTGACTGTTTTTAATGCAAAGTTAATAGGTTCTTGAAAGACCAATCCAAGGAGAAAAAGTGAGAATAAAGTCTTAGTGTATTTTAGAGTGTTAGGAAATGATTTCTAGTCGAGTTTCTATTTTTAGAGTACACTTTCCTATTTTGATTTCTTAATTATTGATTTATTCTTTTTAAGCATATGCGGTTTAATTATTTATTTAATGTGAAACTTTTAAAGATAAATGGTAATTACTTAGAGGCCAAGTCAAGATAAAGATGAAAGGAAAGAAGATTTACATGGAAATAAGAAGATTTGGTAAAGATTTATTTAAAGGAGGAAAAGATAAAGCTGCCTTTTGAAATCTGAAATCCAGCCACGTTTTAGGAATTAAATCATAATAAAAGATTGGCATGGATTCTGGACGAATGGTCTGCACCAATAGAAAGAGCTTTCCAAGACAAGCAGTTTCATATATTGGAACTTCTCAAACGGATAAGTATTGAAAAAGATATGATCAAATCAAATCAGCAGAATCTTACCTTTTAAAGAGCTACAAATCTGAGAGTCTTTGACTTGTCTTCCACTCCAAGCAAAATTCGACCTAGACTCCTCCAACACCTATAAATACACCCCTTAACCTCCTACTTTCACACACTTCAGAGAATTAAACAAGAGGCTTAAGGTTTTCAAGTCAGAGCACGAAGGAGAGAAGAAGCTAGAAGCTGGAGGAATCCTGTTCTTCCATCCATAGTCATTCTACCCTTTAGGTTTTTCATTTATCTTTTGTATTTGAACATGAATTCCTTTTATTTAATGTTAGATTTTAATTCCATCATGAGCTAAATTTCTTTATACTTGAGAATCGCATAAAAGGGATGAACCTTAATTAATGTTTTCTATGTTTTGAATTTGGGATTGTTAGATTTAAATTGAATTGAGTTTTAGGTATTGGATATTACTTTGTTTCATTACTAATTCTTTTAGGAACAACTAGAATTAGCTGTTAGTATTTGGGCTATTCCATATAGTGGCGTATGGATCATCCGACAGGGGGGTTTGAATACAGATCTAGGTAATACCCGTGTAATGTCCGTTATTGACCGACAGGCTTAACTAGTTACATAGCCAAAGAGGTAAAATCATATCATCCGAAGAGCCATATTCGACCATACAGGTGTTTATGATACTTTAGGATAGCTTCTAGGTCCACCCGACAGGGGGCTAGGAGACATTAGAGTCCCGACTAATATTATAATTCCAATTCTACCCTTAAACATAGCATAGATTACGTTGATTAGGTGGATTCCTTTGCGAGGATCAAGTATCTCTCTTATCTGAAGTTAGTCTTTTATTTGCTTTATTTCCTTTCTGTTTAGTTAATTTAGTCTTTATTTTATTTGCATCCTTTATTTTACAAAAACCAAACAAAAATCTATTTCTTTTAATTTCTGTTTAGCAATTATCTCTACTATCTGATTGATATTTGGGTTGAACCTAATCCGTCCCTGAGAACGAACTTGATTATCATATATTACTTGGGACAACCGTACACTTGCGGTTAAGTGGTTCCTTTATTTTGCACTTAATTTTATAACACACCAGGACCCACCAAGTTTTTGGATGATATAATTTTACCTCTTTGGCTATGTAACTAGTTAAGCCTGTCGGTCAATAACGGACATTACACAGGTATTACCTAGATCAGTATTCAAACCCCCCTGTCGGATGATCACTTCGCCACTAAAGTGAATATCCCAAATACTAACATCTAATTCTAGGTTTTCCTAAAATAAATAGTAATCAAAACAAAGTAATAACCAATATATAAAACTCAATTCTATTTAAATCTAAACAATCCAAAATTCAAAACATAGATTCATTAATTAAGGTTCATCCCTTTAATGAGATTCTCAAGTATAAAGAAATTTAGCTCATAATAAAATTAAAGAATAACATTAAATAAAAGGAGTTCATGTTCAAGTACAAAAGATAAATTAAAAACCTAAAGTGTAGGATGACTGCTGATGGAAGAACAAGATTCCTCCAGCACTAGCTTCTCCTTTCCTTCATGCTCTGACTTGAAAACCTTTAGCCTCTTGTTTAATTCTCTGAAGTGTGTGAAAAGAGGAGGCTGAGGGGTGTATTTATAAGTGTTAGCAAGCCCTAGGTCGAATTTACTTTGAGTGGAAGACAAGTTAAGAACTCTCAAATTCGTAGCCCTAAATTCTAGGGAAGGTATGATTCTGCTGCTGATTTGATTTGGTCATATCTCATTCAATACTTATCTGTTTGAGGAGTTCCAATATATGAAACTGCTTTTCTCGGAAATAGATTTCTATTGGTGCAGACCACTCGTCCAAATTCCTAGCAAATATTTAGTTATGGACTCATCTTTGAAACATGGCTGAAATTCAGATTCATAAGGCAGCTTTATCTTTTCCTTCTTTGCATATATCCTTCCTAAATCTTCTTATTTCCATGTAAATCTCTTTCTTTTACTTCTTTATCTCGACTTGGTCTCTAAGTAATTACCATATATCTTTTAAAGCTTCATATTAAATAAATAGTTAAACCGCATATGCATTAAAAATAATAAATCAATAATTCAAAAAATAGAAATAGGAAAGTGCACTCTAAAAATAGAAACTCGAGTAAAAACATTTCCTAACACACTAAAATACACTAAGACTTTAATTCTCACTTCTCCTCTTTGGAATGGTCTTTTATGAAATTCAAGAACCTATTAACTTTGCAGTAAAACAATCAAATTTACGCACAAAAGCTCAGAAACTGCAATTAGTTAAATTCCAAGGGGAGAAAGTGCAGTATGTTCAAATAAGCCTAAAAGTCTATCAAATAAGTCATTTATTCACCTAAAAGGATGTCTCCAAAGGGCTAATAAATCGAACAAATAGGGAGACATTAAGACCCCAAACTCAAACCTTTTTCGTCTCGACAAAGTAAACTAAAAACAATGGATCTTTTAGGTGAACGCAGAAGGTAGAATCTAGAAAATATCCCCAAAGCACACCTTAAAACAAATCTAATATAGTCTAATCTAGGAATTAATATATACCTATACTTATCATGCAAAATCAAACACAAAATAATATCAATCCAAAATTAATTTCACAATGCTAGAAGGTTACGCCTATTACTTATCTCAAGATGGTGGCTATAGGGTGTTCCTTTATCTTTACTTGCTTAGAACGCTACACTTAGCATATTCCCTATTAACTCACTGTGCATCTAGGAATCACGAGATCTTTACGGTTTTAGCGTAGGCTTAGGGACGGTATGATATGTATATTTGGTAAATTTGAAGTGAGCTTTTGGCTCTCTCCTTACTTACCATCAACAACTGTCCAAGAGCTTGAGTTTACACTCGAATAACGTTCTCACTCAACCCATTTGACGCGTTTAATTAGCGTCCCCAAATTAACCCAATAAGAACTAAGGATGATTCACAAAAAATTTCCACTTTGCCGGTCCGAATATATTTTCTTTTCAAATCATTCATCATTTTTCTTTTCTTTTTGTATAGCTATGACTCTCTTTTTAATGTTGAGATATCATGCTATTTTTTCATAGTTATGCCTTTTCATAACTTGAGCTCGTAGCTTCTTTTCCATTCACTATTACCCCGGCAAAGGGTTACAATATAATAAACATGTGAATCATCATCAAAATATAGCACAAAGCACAATTGATAAGCTCAAAAATCCCAACCCAATGTAAATTCCCATATAGTGGACCCACCACCCCAAACTCAAGCTCAAGACAGGAAGTCTTAGGATCGTGATTCAAGTGCAGGTCATATGGTCATGCCTAACAATCTAAAGGGATATTGGTTTATAATGTGGCTACAAAAGAAAAGCTTAAAGGCTAAAAATTTGGCTATGAAGGATATAATTAATTCAAGGATAGACGGCCAAAAAGGATTCAAAGGGCTAACAAAGAACTGCCTCTATCATTTTCCTATCTACACAGCTTGCCTTTAGTTCATACCTAAGTTGGTTTTCTACTCATTTAGATCTCACGTTCTACAAACCACCCATTATCCTTAAGTACAAGTTTACTTCTTTTGCATTGTTCATTAATTCTTCCTATCAATTATCTTATACTTGCATGCAATCAAAGTGCGGTTTACGCTAACTCCTAAAGTCAACTATTTTCTATCATTAATTCATAAAAAACATGCTTGATGGGGGCATTTAAAATCTCTACAGTCAACGCAACCCTAAGATTAATTTTATTGAAAGCAAGTAAAACACAAAAAATTGGGATGAGGCAACGAACCCCACCCCAAACTCAAAAGTGAGTCGTGTCCCCACGACTCGAAAAAGACTCAATAAAGCAATAAAATTAAACTAAACGACCTAAGTAGTTCCTACCATTAATTAGAAGAAGAATTAGAACGGGGTACCTGGCCATAAAGATCCATCACGTCCTCCTCCGAAGGGGAGGAATAATTATCAATTTCCTTGTTCGTAGTTACCTCTTCCAATGTTGACTCACTCTGTGTAATTTCCATCAAAAGTGCTCTGTTGTCTTCTCTCAAAAGTTCGATTTTTTGTTGCAATTTGAGAGCCCATGGAGGAATACAAGAATTAGTTTGATAGGAATAAGAACCTTGATCTTGAACTGCTGTCTTTTCTGTAGGCTTTGATGATACCCTCATCCTTGCTGTTAATTTCTTATGTAGTGGTGTTGCAGGTGCCTTTTCTTCTTGTTTTTCTTCAATAGGCTCATCAATATTGATGTCCTTTTCAATTGTAGAACCAGGCAAATTCTTGTTCTTCCCTAGGATACAACACTTCCTCTTATAATCCATATCATCTGTTCTGTTTGTCATGATTGATTTGACCCCAAACTCAAGTTATACCAAGGATAGAATAAAGTTAAGAGAACTTGGTGTAGCTTGAGTTTCTTGCTTGGATTAGATGAAGGAAGGTGGTTTCTTGATGAATCTTGGAAGAATTATTGAAAGCTTGATGATCTTGAAGGTGTTTAATGGTGTTTTGTGATGAATTTGATGAAGAGGATGTGTTTATGGAGGATGGAGGAGAGAATTATTGATGTTATTGTGTTTGTGTAGAGGTTTAATCATGCTTCAAGGTGTATTTATAAGGTTGGGAGCTGGAAAATTCGTATGGGGGAGGCTAGGGTTAAGTTTGATAAGGTAAGAGTTGTATAAGGCAACTTGGAGGGTCCTGGTGTGTTATTAAATTAAGTACAGAAATAAAGGAACCACAATTACTGCGAATGTACGGTTGTCCAAGTAATATTCGATAAATCGAGTTCGTTCTCAGGGACGGGTTAGGTTCAACTCCAGTATTAATCAGATAGTAAGAATAATTGTTTAACAGAAAAATAAAACAAGATATTTTTGTTTGGTTTTCTACTAACTAAGATGCAAATAATAAAAACTAAATTAAAATAAATAAAAGCAAATGAAAGCCTGACTTCATATAAGAGAGATACTTGAGTCTCGCAAAGAATCCTCCTAACTAATATAATCAATGTTATGTTTAAGGGTAGAATTGGTATTAGTATACTAGTCGGGACTCTAATATCTCCTAGCCCCCTGTCGGGTGGACCTAGGAGTTATCCTAAAGCACTATAAACACCTGTATGGTCGAATATGCCTCTTCGGATGATATGATTTTACCTCTTTGGCTATATAACTAGTTAAGCCTGTCGGTCAATAACGGACATTACACGGGTATTACCTAGATCTGTATTCAAACCCCCCTGTCGGATGATCACTTCGCCACTAAAGTGAATAGACCAAATACTAAAAGCTATTTCTACTTGTACCGAAAAGAAATAGTGATTAAGAACAAAGTAATATCCAATATCTAAGACCTAATTCAAATTAAATCTAAACAATCCCAAATTCAAAACATAGAAATAATTAATTAAGGTTCATCCTTTTATTGCGATTCTCAAGTATATAAAAGTTTAGGTCATGGTAATATTAAAGACTGAAAATAAATAGAAAGACATCATATTTAATTACAGAAAAGAAATATATAACCTAAGGATTAGATGACTGTTGATGGAAGAAGAGAATTCCTCCAGCTCTAGCTTCTCCTTTGCCTTCTTGCTCTTGAAGTCTCTGACTCTCTCTCTTAAAATGTATGAATTGAATAAATTGTGAGAGGTGGTTCTGACTCTCTCTCTAAAGATGTATATATTGAATGAATTGTGAGAGGTACCGAATTATGAGGTCTAAGGGGTGTATTTATAGGTGTTAGCAAGCCCTAGGTCGAATTACTTGGAGTGGAAGACAAGGCAAGAACTCTTAAATTCGTAGCCCTAAATTCTAGGAAAGGTAAGATTCTGCTGCTGATTTGATTTGGTCATATCTTTTTCAATACTTATCCGTTTGAGAAGTTCCAATATATGAAACTGCTTGTCTTGGAAAGAGCTTTCTATTGGTGCAGACCATTCGTCCAGAATCCTAGCCAATATTTAACTATGAATTAATCTTTAAAACGTGGCTGGAATTTCAAATTCACAAGGCAGCTTTATCTTTTCCTTCTTTGAATATATCTTTCCTAAATCTTCTTATTTCCATGTAAATCTTCTTTCCTTTAATTCTTCATCTTGACTTGGTCTCTGAGTAATTACCATATATCTTTTAAAGCTTCACATTAAATAAATAATTAAACCGCATATGCTTAAAAAGAATAAATCAATAAATCAAGAAATCGAAATAGTAAAGTGTACTCTAAAAATAGAAACTCTAGTAAAAACATTTCCTAACACTCTAAAATACACTAAGACTTTATTCTCACTTCTTCTCCTTGGATTGGTCTTTCATGAAATTCAAGAACCTACTAACTTTGCATTAAAAACAATCAAATTTACGCACAAAAGCTCAGATTCTGCAAATAGTTAATTTCCAAGGGGGAAAGTGCAATATGATCAAATAAGCCTAAAAGTCTATCAAATAAGTCATTTATTCACCTAAAAGGATGTCTCCAAGGGGCTAATAATTAGAACAAATAGGGAGACATCACAACAATCTCTTCAAAACCGCCCTAGCTGCGGTATACCGGAGCTGAACGTATCTCGTTTTCACTCCTCGGCAAAAAACCCGAGTTGTCAACCTGTGGTCACGGGTTTTTCCTCCTGCGGTATACCGGGGGTCTGGTGCGGTATACCGGACCTGAATTCTTCGTTTTTTTAAATTTCTCGGCAGAAAACCCGAGTTGTCAACCCGTGGTCACGGGTTTTTCCTCCTGCGTTGAACCGACTTTTTCCCATGTGTTTCTTTTTTCGTTTCCTAGCACCCCAAACTCAATTCCTGCACCATTAACACACTACCTTTCTCATTTCTTTTAAAAGTAGACACTAAAACTCGACACTAACTTAGAATTATACACTAGGAATTGAAAAACTTAAAGCAATAAACTAATATACAATGAACTGGCTTTTGTTTAACGTCGTTAAGCTCGACGGGTTACCTCTCGCATCTATTCAGCTTCAAGGAGGTACACGACCTCCCCAGGATGTGGATCAACTCTGCGATTGGTATCCTCGCCTACATGGTAAAGTTTCAGACGATGTCCATTCACCATGAAGGTGCATTGATCGTCTGGATTCTCGATCTCTATAGCTCCATGCGATGTAACTTTGGTCACCACGAACGGACCAGACCACTTTGATCTCAACTTTCCCGGATAGTTGCTGAACTTGGAGTTGTATTTGAGGACCATTTGTCCAACTTTGAATTTCTTTTCACGAATGCGATTGTCATGCCATCTTTTCATTTTTTCTTTGTAAACTTTAGCATTCTCATAGGCATGAAATCGAAACTCCTCAAGTTCATTCAGCTTCATCATATGATTCTCTGTAGCTAAGGTTGGATCCATATTCATCTCCGCAATTGCCCAATAGGCACCCATTTCAAGCTCAAGAGGTAAGTGACAAGCCTTACCATAAACAATGCGATACGGAGATGCACCCACAGGCGTCTTGAACGCAGTACGATATGCCCACAACGCATCATCTAATTTCATTGACCAATCCTTGCATGTGGAACCAACTGTCTTCTCAAGAATGGATTTGATCTCTCGATTAGAGACCTCAGCTTGACCATTGGCCTGTGGATGATACGCGGTAGATACACGATGTCTCATACCATACTTCTCTAGAACTGTCTTCAGATATTTGTTCACAAAGTGTGAACCTCCATCACTGATAATAACTCGAGGTGTACCATGTCTAGTGAAGATGTGTGATTTCAAGAATTTAATCACTACTCGCGAATCGTTAGTTGGTAGAGCTACAGCCTCTACCCATTTAGACACATAATCAACAGCTAGTAGTATGTAAAGATTTCCGTTAGATGGTACAAAAGGACCCATGAAATCAATACCCCATACATCAAATATCTCAACTTCAAGAAGATTATTATGTGGCATCTCATCCCTCTTGGATATATTGCCAGTAAACTGGCATCTATGACATTTCTTGATATACTCATGACAATCCTTATGTAAAGTAGGACAACAAAAACCGGATTGTAGTACCTTTGCAGTTGTACGATCACCTTTGAAGTGTCCTCCGTATGGTGAATCATGACAACTTGCAACAACGGACAAAATATCCTTATCTGGTATGCATCTTCTCACCATCTGATCACTGCATGTTTTGTAGAGGAAAGGATCATCCGAAAAGAATTGTTTAACGCGATGGGCTAGTCTCTTTTTCTCTTGTGAGGTAGCTCCTTGAGGAAAAGAACCACTCACAATAAGATTTGCTATATCTGCATACCACGGAGTTTCCGATGCATAAGCTGAAAATAAACTCTCATCAAGAAACTCTTCTCTTACCAACTCAGGTCCTCCATTAGACTCAGAACCTTCAAGACGCGGCAAATGATCAGCTACCTGATTATCACAACCCTTTCGATCCCGAATCTCTAAATCAAACTCTTGTAACAGTAGTACCCATCTAATCAAACGCGGCTTCGCATCTTTCTTCTCCATAAGGTATTTAATCGCAGAATGGTCGGTAAACACAACAACTTTCGCCCCAAGAAGGTAGGAACGAAATTTGTCGAATGCATTGACAACAGCTAGTAATTCCTTCTCAGTTACGGTATAATATATTTGAGCACTTGTGAAGGTTTTTCTAGCGTAGTAGATAGAGTGAAATACCTTTTCTTTTCTTTGACCCAGAACAACACCCATCGCAAGATCACTATCATCACACATAATTTCAAACAGAATCTTCCAATCAGGAGGTAATACAATAGGTGCAGAAATAAGCTTCTCTTTGATCTCGTTGAATGCCTTTATGCAAGCTTCATCAAAAAGGAATTTGGTGTCCTTCTCAAGTAAGTTGCACAACGGCTTAGAGATTTTGGAGAAGTCCTTGATAAAACGTCGGTAAAAACCAGCATCACCCAAAAAGCTTCTTACCCCTTTTACAGAAATGGGAGGAGGAAGATTCTTGATTACCTCAATCTTCGCACGATCAACTTCCAAACCAGTACTTGAAACCTTGTGACCCAACTCTATACCCTCTCGATCCATAAAGTGACACTTCTCCCAGTTCAAAACCAAAGCAGTCTCCTTGCATCTAATCAATACCTTCTCCAAGTTTCGTAAACACTCCTCAAAGTTATCATCGAACACAGAAAAGTCATCCATAAATACCTCAAGAAAATCATCAATCATGTCCCAGAAGATTGCCATCATACATCTTTGAAAAGTAGCAGGTGTATTACATGATCCAAATGGCATCCTTCGGAAAGCAAAGGTACCAAAAGGACATGTAATGGTTGTCTTGTGTTGGTCTTTCGGATCTACATAAATCTGATTGTATCCTGAATATCCATCCAAAAAGCAATAATACTCTCTCACAGCTAGCTTGTCTAACATCTGATCAATTAACAGAAGAGGGAAGTGATCTTTTCTGGTGGCCTTGTTCAACTTTCGATAATCCATACACACTCTCCAACCAACAATGGTCCTTGAGGGAATGACTTCATTTTTCTCGTTCAAGATGGTAGTCATACCACCCTTCTTTGGTATGCATTGAACTGGACTTACCCATTCGCTGCTAGCTATGGGATAGATGATTCCCGCGTCTAGCAACTTGATAACCTCTTTCTTCACCACTTCCTTCATAGCTGGCATCAATCTTCTTTGTCCTTCAACTGAGCTCGCGTTTTCATCGTCAAGAATGATTTTGTGTTGGCAATAGGATGGACTAATACCTCTGATGTCAGCAATAGTCCAACCAATCGCCTCTTTATTAGCTCTCAGTATGCACAACAGTTTGTCTTCTTGAGAACCTGTTAAAGTAGCTGAAACAATAACAGGTAGAGTGTTGTTAGTACCTAAATACGCATACCTCAAGTGTGACGGAAGCGGCTTTTCTTCTAGTTGCGGGGGAGATTGGTGGTCCTTTGTGTGTTCTAAAATAAATGCAAATGTAATCGAACCACAACCGCAAGTGTACGGTTGTCCCAAGTAGTAATAATGATTCTAGGATCGTTCGCAGGGACGGTTTGGTTAACTACAATGATTATCAAGTAATGAATGGTTTCACTTATGAAAACAAGTAAAGAAATAATTATTGATTTGGTTTTTGGATTGATTCTAATTAATAAAAGACTAATTATAAAATGCAAATAAATAGTAAAACGCAAGTAAATAAGAGTAAAACGCAGTATGAGAAGATAGCACTTGAGAACGCAAGGGATCCTCCGAATTCTATTTCATAACCTATTATGTTTAAGGGTCAAATTGGTCAATTGACATTGGTCGGGATTCAATAATCCTTGTACCCCCGTCAGGGTGGACTACAAGGCTATTCTAGAGTGTCACTAATCCCGTCAGGGTAAATATGATCCACTTTCGAATGATTAAGCTAAATTACTTCATTGGCCATAAAATTAACTACGCTCGTCAAAGTCAAATAGTTTATATTTTATATTCTGTAATTATTTCTGTACCTAAACCCCCCGTCAAGGTGATCCAATCGCCACTAATTGGAATAGCCTAGATACTAAACCCTATTATTAATTGATCAGGTCAATAATAGTAAATAAGCACAAATTAAAGAAAAATGTAAAAGACCCAATTCGATTTAATTAACAGAAACCCAAATTCAGGACATGAAATTCAATGGAATTGGGATTCACCCATAAAGCATTCTCAAGCACTAATAAATGTTTAGCTCATACTAATTAAAACAAAAACTAAATTAAATGTAAATAAATTCATATTTTCTTACAAATAAAAGATAAAAGAAACTTAATTTCCGGAATAGGAATGACTGAGAACGGAGATATAGACCCTCTCCAGCTCTTGCAGCTTCTTCTTTCTTCCTCTGTTGCTTCTCTCTGATGTTTTTAATTGTAAAGAATGAATTGTCTGAAAAATAGAAGTTAATGCCTCCTTTTATAAGTAGAAAAACGGATTAGGGCTTGGACCTAATAATAAAACACTAATTAAATGTCCAAGCCCAAATTCTAAGCCCAAAATCCCGTAACTGCTGATACACCTTCACTAAAACGGCTTTTCCCTCTTCGTTACAACTCCGATTGACCTAAAATCAGTTGCTAAATTTCCGTGACTCGATAAGGAATGTTTTCTCTTCAAAGGTCAGCGGCTAAATCAGCTCTTAAGCACCTCGAAATCAGCAATCATTGGCCTGGAAAACAGATTTGCAGCTCTAAAAACAACTTCTTCGGGATTTATCTTCAAGTCTTGACTCTATCTCTTGATCTTTGACTCTTCTCTCGGATTTCATTCCTAGCTAATATTCAAAACCTACAAACTTTTCACAAAAATACACAAGATTACGCGCAAAAGTTTAATAAATTAAAAATACTAGAAATAAAATGGGAATTCCGAATTATTGCATTTTTAACTCAAAAGTCTATCAAAATATTCAATTAAACATAAAAAATGATGTCTCCTAAGGGTCGAAAATAAGAACAATTAAGGAGACATCAAGACCCGCAACTCAAACCTTTGTCGTCCCGACAAAGCAAAACAAAATAAAACAAGGGGTAGAAGTGAACGCAAGAACAAATAGAAGCTAGCAAATACACCTAAAGCAATTCTTAAGACAAATCTCATATAGACAAACTCTAGGAACTAATATATACATACACTTATTATGCAACATCGAATATAAATAATCTCAATCATAAAATTAAATTAGCAATTCTTGAAGATTACACTTGTACTCATCTCTGTATGATGGCTATAGGGTGGTCATTAATCCTAACTCGCTTTGAACGCTCCATCTAGTATATTCCCTATCAACAGAATCATAAATTCACTATGCACTTAGGAATCACGAGGTCTTTATGGTTTTAATAGTGGCTTAAGGACGGTGTGGATGTATATTTGGTAAATTTGAAGTGAGCTTTTGGCTCTCTCCTCACTTACCATCAACAAAGTCCTCGAGCTTGAGTTTACGCTAAAAAATGTTCTCACTCACCCATTTGACGCAACAATGTTGCGTCCCCATGTCAACCCAATAACAACTAAGATGATTTCCAAAAATATTCCACTTTACCGGTTTATTTTATTCTTTCTTTCTTTTTATTTTATTTTTTTTTTCTTTTTTTTTGTACAAGATACCCATGACCCTCGTTTTGATGTGGAAGGTCATGTCTCTTATAATATTTTTTTTCTTTTTCTCTTTTTTTTCTTTTCTTTTTCTCTATTTTCTTTTCAAATCCCGGCAAAGGGTTATAAATAATAATATCATCTACATTTTTGTGCCTCAATACAAACATATAATCCCTTCCAAACGTATCTTCCCAAATGTGGTCCCACCACCCCAAACTCAAGCTCGAGACTAGTCTCAGGATTGTGATTCAAGTGCGTGTCATTTGGTAATGCCTAATAATCTAAAGGATAATGGGCTCATATTGTGGCTACAAAAGAAAAGGCTTAAGGCTCAAAATAGGGCTAAGACAGATAAAATTATAATAAGGGATAGCAAGCTAAAAGGCTTCAAATGGCTAACAAAGAACTGCCTCTATTATTTTCCTAAGTACATAGCTTGTCTTTAGTTCATACCTAGGTGGGTTCTCTACTAATTAAGATTTCACGTTCTACACACCAAACATATTCCTTAAGTACAAGCTTACTTCATTTGCATTGTTCATTAATTTTTCCTATCAATTACCTATGTTCGCATGCAATTCTAAGTGCGTTTTATATCAATCCATAAAGTCCACTATTTACTATCATTAATTCATCAAAAGTATGCTTAGAGGGACATTTAAAATCTTCTACAGTCAAACGCAACTCCGAAAATTATTTTATTGAAAGCAAATAAAACATATAACACATAAAAACTGGGATGAGGCAACGAACCCCACCCCAAACTAAAAAATGAGTCGTGTCCCCACGACTCGAAAAGACTCAAAGCAATAAAATAATTTACACTAAATGAGAAGGATTAGAAAACGTATCTTAACCAGCGTGTGGCTGGTTTTCGGTGTTGCGTCCATGAACTTTATCTCGCGTCTAGACATCGTAAGTTGTGCTTTGAACAAATAAAGTTCAACTTGTTTGTAACGTTTCCCAAAATAACGCACCTCGTATCCTGATTCTCCTCCAACACCTTGATTTTTGATTCCAACTCATCATCGGATCATTTTCTTCCTCACTTTCAGGTTCCTCAATCACTTCTCTCTTCTTAGGATTAGCTTTAATTTTTTAACCTCTTCAGTCTTGTGTTTGCAACGCGAATTAGGAATCTCAATAACTTGTTCTTGAACAGTACCAAAAGTATTTCTGTTTCTTGGAGAATTCCTTCGATAAGTACACATGAAAACGGTTCTGATAAGCATCTCTTTCCACCCCAAACTCAAAACTTCAAATAGTGAGAAGCTAAGGCTTAAAACTTTGATGTTTTGAGGCTTAAGACTTGAAGATTATGGTGGAATATGAGATGGGTAAAGGCTAATTGATGTGGGGGAAAAGGGAATTAGATTTAATTTGAAGCTTGGATGAAGAACAATTGGAGAAAAGTGGGAATTCCATGGTGCTTTGGATAGGAGATGAATTGAGTGTATGTTATTGTGGTGAAAGAGGGTAGGATTCGATGATTGTGTGGTTGTAGATGATGATCTTTGGGAAATTCTAGGTTTTGGAAGCGTTTTTTGGAAGCTGGTTTGAAGAAAGAGGTAAAAATCTAGGGTTAAAAAGCTTAAAACGGCCATGTCCCAGAAGAAACCGGGTACCCGCATTTGCAAATCCGGGGCCCCAGTTTCGCGTCGCTGTGTCGGCGCGAAAAAAATAATAATAATATATATTTTTTTGGCGTCTGATGCAATAATTGACGCAATAATAATTTTTTTTTTCAATATACCTCAAAACACAGCCAAAACGCTGGACCCAAGACGCTGGGTCAGAGAAATGCCCTTCGAAACCGGGTTCCCGTATTTGCAAATGCGGGTACCCGGTTTTTCGTCGATGGCGCGAGCCAAGACGCACCAAAACGCAACCTCCCAAGACGCCGGGTCAGAGAAATTTGAAAATTACAGCTCCGAAACCGGGTACCCGCATTTGCGAATGAGGGAACCCGGTTTGCATCGATGGCGCGAATCAAAAACGCAGCAAAACGCAGTGGTGACGCAGCAAAACGCGGGACCCAAGACGCTGGGTCAGAAAGTTGGAATTTTTAGCTTTCGAAACTGGGTACCCGCATTTGCGAACGCGGGTACCCGGTTTGCCCCTGGAACACCACAAATTTTTTCTCTATTTTCGCCCTTTCGACCCCAAACTCATGACCTTTTTATCCCTGAAATCATCAAAAACAACTACCCTTCCTCATTTCTTACTAATAAACACTAAATTAACGAAAATCAAACGAATTTAAACTACGAAAAATAAAAACTTAAACTAATATACAAAAAATGGCTTTTGTTTAACGTCATTAAGCTCGACGGGTTACCTCGTTCTTTAGTCATACATAACCTCCCCAGCAATGAGTGAGGTTGTCAATATTTGCAACTCGAAATTTGCATCCCTTAGCTTTTATGCCCACTAGTTTATCTGAGATAACCTTTGTGACCATGAATGGTCCTAGCCAAGAACTTTTCGATTCACGTACCTTTGGAGGGGGATTTGGTTTCTTCATAGCTACTTCTTCACCTACTTTGAACCCCTTTTTCTTTCTTTCTTACTTAGGTTCTTTCGAAACCTTCGTGGCACATGCTTTCTCTTTCTTCTTCGCATGATTGAGTTGTGGATTTTTAGGGTATGGAAGAGCTTTAATTGGTGGTTTCTTTCGTAGCTCTTTCTCCTCCACTCCTAAAGTGTCCACGACATTAATTGGCTCTTTTCTTACCGGTTCCATTACATCTATACGAAAACATTCTTCCTTGGAATCCGGAAACTTCATAGGTCTAAACACATTAAACTTCATTTCCTCGTCTTGGATTCTCATAATCATTTCTCTGTTCTCTACATCAATCAAGGTACGCCCCGTGGCTAGGAATGGTCTTCCCAAAATGATGGGGATATTCCTATCCGTGTCGTAATCAAGTATAACGAAATCAACGGGAAAAATTAACGTGCCTGCCTTAACGAGGACATCTTCGATTCGGCCTTCCGGATGTGCAAGAGGTCGATCCGCCATTTGCAAGACCATAGAAGTGGGTCTTGCTTCGATATTAAGCTTATCAAAGATCGATTTGGGCATAAGATTGATGCTTGCACCCAAATCACATAGTGCCTTACCTTTCCATTCTTCTCCAATCGAGATCGGTATTGTGAAACTCCCAGGATCAACTAACTTTGGAGGTAACTTACTTTGACAAATGGCACTACATTCTTCAGGAAGACCAATCATCTCATTATCACAATACGGCCTTTTGTTAGTGAGAGCTCTTTTCAAAAACTTAGCATACTTCGGTACATCTCGAATAGCTTCTAGTAACGGAATATTTATGCTAAGACCTCTTACCTTGTTAAAGAATTTTTGATAATCAGCCATATCACCCTTCTTTTGAATTCTTGATGGAAATGGTGGAGGAGGACGGTTTATTATAGTATCATCTTTCTTTTTCGGAACTTCAACAGGCCTCTCCACTTCTTCTACTTCAACTTCTTTATCTTTATCCACCACATCCTTTTCTTTTCTAGCAACTTCCTTCTCTTTCATAACAGGGAAAGGAGGTGGAGAAAGGTTCTTACAACTTCTGAGAGTAATAGCTTTACAATCTTCGATTTGAATTGGATTCTTAGTATCGCTAGGAAGTTGCCCTTGTGGACGTTGATTCAGTTGTTTATTAATTTGATTTATCTGATTCTATAATAACTTCATGTTTGCATCAGATGCTTGTTGACGTTCCATAGCTTGTGTCTGAAGAGCAATCAAACTTTCAACGGTTTTCTGAAAAGTAATTACTCCTTCTTGCGGATGGGCAGGTAAGGCTTTTTGGTTCATTGTTTCATCGTAAGTGTCTTGAGGAGTTTGTCTTTGAACATAATTTTGATTATGTCCTCCTTGATAATTGTTGTGTGGTCTTGGATTGTAGTTGTTAACTTGGAGATGTGGCTGATACGCATATGTAGGATTGGCTGCCCCACTAGGATTTGAATATTGAAACCCAGGATGGTTTCTGTTAGGTTGATATCCATTACATTCGAATTAAAGTTACCTCTGTTGGAGACAAACATCACAGATTCTTGATTATTTTGACAATTCTCCCAACTATGATCATTAACACCGCAATACTCACATCCATACACCTCTTGTGTAACCTTTACCTCACCTCTTTTATTCGAAAAACCTTCTTTCACGGCTAAAGTGAGTTGTCTCAATTGTTGTTCTAGTGTAGTTTGAATCTTTGTCTCTAGCATAGCAAACTTTTCTTCGATATTAACATTATTGACTCCTCCTCTATCTAGTGTTCTTATGGTATTCCACCCAACTTCATTATTTACTGTTCTTTCCAAGATGATTTTTGCATGAACGGGTTGAACTTGAAGAAATCCAGCACCACATAGCAAATCCAATTTTTCTCTTGAAGTCCCATCAAGGCCTCTGTAAAAGATTTTTAGCGGTTGTTGTTCTGAAAGGCCATGATCGGGAACTCTACGTAAGCACATCTGAAATCTTGTCCAGCTTTTACCCAAAGTTTCATCATATTCTTGACGGAAATGCGTTAATTCAAGTTGATCATCTAACCTCATGTTACTTGGGTAATATCTGTCAAAGAAAGCAGTTTCGAATTGTTCCCAATTTGTTATCTTCGCAGGATCTTGTGTATCGTGCCATTCACTCGCTCCATCAACAACGAAAAATCGAAACACAGCATAATACATCTGTTCTCTTGAAACCCCTTTTGTGATGTAAGAATCACATATCTGTTTGAATTTCTGTACCGCTCTAAGAGGATCTTCTCCAGCTTTACCACGAAAATTTGCAAAATTTTGGAATTGAGCTAACATACCCGAATCTGGACGAAACCTCAGAACATCTATATTTAGAGCACCTACTCCTAGAGCAGGAGCACGGAATGGAACTTCTGGTGGACCATTAACAAACCACGGATCTTGATTAATCACTCTCCGTTATTGTTTTGTTGATTCTGAATATTAATGTTCTCCATTCTTTTAATTAATTCATCTACTTCTAAGGCTTCTTGTTCTTTCCTTCTCTTGTTAGCAAGTCTGATGAATGATTCTGGATTACTAAGGATCGGAGGTGATGGCTCTAGATCCTTAAAGAGTCTTCTTCGCATACACCAAAACTAAAAACTTGAAAAGAAATGAACAAACAAAAAGCGTAAAACTGAAATAAAAATAAATGCAACTATCACTAAAGGATAAACACCGTGGTCACACGCTACCGTCCCCGGCAGCGGCGCCAAAAACTTGGTGGTCCTTTGTGTGTTCTAAAATAAATGCAAATGTTATCGAAACACAACCGCAAGTGTACGGTTGTCCCAAGTAGTAATAATGATTCTAGGATCGTTCGCAAAGACGGTTTGGTTAACTACAATGTTTATCAAGTAATGAATGGTTGCACTTATGAAAACAAGTAAAGAAATAATGATTGATTTGGTTTTTGGATTGATTCTAATTAATAAAAGACTAATTATAAAATGCAAATAAATAGTAAAACGCAAGTAAATAAGAGTAAAACGCAGTATGAGAAGATAGCACTTGAGAACGCAAGGGATCCTCCGAATTCTATTTCATAACCTATTCTGTTTAAGGGTCAAATTGGTCAATTGACATTGGTCGGGATTCAATAATCCTTGTACCCCCGTCAGGGTGGAATACAAGGCTATTCTAGAGTGTCACTAATCCCGTCAGGGTAAATATGATCCACTTTCGAATGATTAAGCTAAATTACCTCATTGGCCATAAAATTAATTACGCTCGTCAAAGTGAAATAGTTTATATTTTATATTCTATAATTATTTCTGTACCTAAACCCCCGTCAAGGTGATCCAATCGCCACTAATTGGAATAGCTTAGATACTAAACCCTATTATTAATTGATCAGGTCAATAATAGTAAATAAGCACAAATTAAAGAAAAATGTAAAAGACCCAATTCGATTTAATTAACAGAAATCCAAATTCAGGACATGAAATTCAATGGAATTGGGATTCACCCATAAAGCATTCTCAAGCACTAATAAATGTTTAGCTCATACTAATTAAAACAAAAACTAAATTAAATGTAAAGGAATTCATATTGTCTTACAAATAAAAGATAAAAGAAACCTAATTTTCGGAATAGGAATGACTGAGAACGGAGATATAGACCCTCTCCAGCTCTTGCAGCTTCTTCTTTCTTCCTCTGTTGCTTCTCTCTGATGTTTTTAATTCTAAAAAATGAATTGTCTGAAAAATAGAAGTCAAGGCCTCCTTTTATAAGTAGAAAAACAGATTAGGGCTTGGACCTAATAATAAAACACTAATTAAATGTCCAAGCCCAAATTCTATGCCCAAAATCCCGTAACTGCTGATACACCTTCACTAAAACGACTTTTCCCGCTTCGTTACAACTCCGATTGACCTGAAATCAGTTGCTAAATCTCCGTGACTCGATAAGGAATGTTTTCTCTTCAAAGGTCAGCGGCTAAATCAGCTTATAAGCACCTCGAAATCAGAAATCTTTGGCCTGGAAAACAGATTTGCAGCTCTAAAAACAACTTCTTCGGGATTTCTCTTCAAGTCTTGACTCTATCTCTTGATCTTTGACTCTTCTCTCGGATTCCATTCCTAGCTAATATTCAAAACCTACAAACTTTTCACTAAAATACACAAGATTACGCGCAAAAGTTTAATAAATTAAAAATACTAGAAATAAAATGGGAATTCCGAATTATTGCATTTTTAACTCAAAAGTCTATCAAAATATTCAATTAAACATAAAAAATGATGTCTCCTAAGGGTCGAAAATAAGAACAATTAAAAAGACATCAGAGATTTGATAGATGGTTTCTTTTTCGACACTATCTCCCCAGGCTCTCGGAATGGCTCATAGGCGAGATGCCTATGTTTCATGTTTCCGGAATTCAAAGCAGCTACAGTCTCGGTTAATTCTTCCATCAATTCCGGTAAGTCAAGTGTTAGGGTTGCTTGTAAGATATCATTAAAATTCATACAATCAAATGCTTCTTGCGTAGTCAAATCGAGTACATCCATTCGGAAACACTCTTCAGGAATATATGGAAACTTCATGGCCCTAAACACGTTGAACTTTACCTTCTCGTCTTGGATTCGCATGGTTAATTCTCCGTTTTCTACATCAATAACAGTACGCCCCGTGGCTAGGAATGGTCGACCCAAGATGATGGGGACATTCCTATCCGCGTCGTATTCAAGAATAACAAAATCTACGGGAAAAATTAACGTACCTGCCTTGACGAGGACATCTTCGATTCGTCCCTCAGGATGTGCAAGGGTTCTATCGGCCATCTGTAGGATCATGGAAGTAGGTCTTGCGTTTCCTATCTTCAGTTTTTCGAAAATTGTCTTGGGCATCAAATTGATACTCGCACCCAAGTCACACAAAGCTTTCCCTTGCCACTCATTACCAATAGAAATAGGAATCGTAAAACTCCAAGGATCAAGTAGTTTAGGTGGCAACTTACTTTGGCATATAGTGCTTCACTCTTTTGGCAATCCTATCATCTCATTCTCACAGTATGGTCTCTTGTTGGTAATGGCTCTTTTCAGAATTTTAACGTACTTCGGAACATCGCGTATAGCATCTAAGAACGGAACGTTCATATTGAGACCACGTACCATACTCAAGAACTTCTGATAGTCAGCCATGTCTCCTTTCTTTTGAATTCTTGAGGGAAACGGTGGAGGAGGACGGGTTTCTGTAACATCCTTGGATTTTGGCTTTTCCGGAATCTTCTCCACTATAACTATTTCAGGTTCATCTTCTTTCTCTTCCACATCTTTTATCGGTTTCTCTTTCACAATTGTTTCTTTTTCTTTTATCACGGGAAAAGGAGGTGTTGGGAGCTTCTTACCACTTCGAAGTGTCACTGCATTACAATCTTCTCTTTGCTTGGGTTCTTCGGTGTCACTCGGTAATTGTCCCTGTGGACGCTGATTTAATTGCTTTGCCATCTGTGCTATCTGAGTTTCCATCGACTTAAGTGCTGCAGCCGTAGATTGTTGAATGTTGGTTAGTGTTGTTAAAGTTAGCTTAACATCTAATGCACCTTCTTGAGGTTGCGCAGGTAGAGCTTTCTGGTTCAGGGTCTTGGTATAAGCATCTTGAGGAGGTTGTCTTTGAGCATGATTTCCGTAAGCTTGTCCACCTTGGTAGTTGTTCTGAGGTCTTGGTTGAAAGTTGTTTCCTTGGGGACGTGGTTGATATGCATAAGTCAGATTAGCAGCCCCATTTGGATTCGAATATTGGAAAACCGGATGGTTTCTATTCGGTTGATAACCTTGACCACTTGAGTTGTAATTTCCTCGGTTGGAAACGAACATTACGGATTCTGGATTGTTTGGACAATTCTCCCAATTATGATCTTGTGTACCGCAGTTAGAACATCCATAAACCTCTTGTGTAACATTAACATATGCTCTTCTACCAGTAACACTTTTTGTAACAGCAAGAGTAAGCTGTTTCAGTTGTTGTTCAAGTTTATTTTCCATAGCGGTGAGTTTTTCTTCAATCAATGCACTATTTCCACCTCGAATAGGTGTTCTCACAGTATTTCAACCCAGTTCATTCGTTACAGTTCTATTCAAATTAATCTTAGCATGGACTGGTTGTACCTGTAGAAATCCACCACCACAAAGTAAGTCTAGATCCTTTCTTGAAGAGCCATCAAGTCCTCGGTAAAATATCTTCATCTGTTGAACTTCTGTGAGGCCATGATCAAGGAATCTTCTTAAACAAATCTGAAATATCTTCCAACTTCTACCCAAAGTATCGTCTTGATCTTGTTTGAATGAAGTTATTTCGACTTGCATATCCAATCTCATATTCGTTGGGTAGTATCTATCGAAGAACGCAGTTTGTAATGCGTCCCATGTTGTAATTGTTCCGGTTTCTTGAGAATCATGCCACTCACTTGCTCCATCAATAACGAAGTATCTAAAATTATCAAAATACATTTGCTCTCTAGTTACTCCTTGCGTAATATAAGAATCGCAAATTTGCATGAACTTCTGTACAGCACGGATTGGATCTTCGACAGGTGCTCCTAGAAAATTGCCATAACTTTGAAACTGAGATAACATACCAGGATCGGGCTGAATCTCTCGACATTAATGTTTGCAGGGCCAATTTCGAGGGCAAGAGCTCGAAATGGAGCTTCTTCAGGGCCATTGATGAACCACAGATCATTGTTCCGAGCTGGTGGAGCAGTTGGAATAACTGGAGGGTTGAGTTGATTTTCAGCCATTGTTTCTCTTGCTGATTGCTCCTCTAACTCTTTTGCTTTAGGTTTACTCTTTCTTTTATTTGCTTCTCGAACTAGGTTTTCGGGATTTGCAAAAATCACGATATCTTCGCGCATAAACCAAAACCTGTAAACCTGAGAAAGAAAGACAACCCAAAGCATAAAACTGAAAAAATAAAACTAAAACTAAACTAACAATTAAACTACTAAAAGACTAACACCGGGGTCACACGCTACCGTCCCCGGCAGCGGCGCCAAAAACTTGGTGGGTCCTAGGGTGTTATAAAATAAAGCGATAAATAAAGAGGAATCACTTAACCGCAAGTGCACGGTTGTCCCAATTAATATATGATAATCGAGTTTGTTCTCAGGGATGGATTAGGTTCAACTCAAATATTAATCAAGTAGTAGAAATAATTGCTAAACAGAAAATAAAAGATAAGAATTTTTGTTTTTTTTGTAAATTAAGTTGCAAATAAAGTAAAGACTAAAAGTAAATAAACTAGAAAAAAATAAAGCAAATAAACGACTAACTTCAGATAAGAGAGATACTTGAGTCTCGCAAGGAATCCACTTAATCAATATAATCAATGCTATGTTTAAGGGTAGAATTGGAAGTATAATATTAGTCGGGACTCTAATATCTCCTAGCCCCCTGTCGGGTTGACCTAGGAGCTATCCTAAAGTATTATAAACACATGTATGGTCGAATATATCTCTTCGGATGATATGATTTTACCTCTTTGGCTATGTAACTAGTTAAGCCTGTCGGTCAATAACAGACATTACACGGGTATTACCTAGATCGGTATTCAAACCCCCATGTCGTATGATCACTTCTCCACTAAAGTGAATAGCCCAAATACTAACAGCTAATTCTAGTTGTTCCTAAAAGAATTAGTAATTAAAACAAAGTAATAATCAATATATAAAACTCAATTCTATTTAAATCTAAACAATCCCAAATACACAACATAGATTCATTAATTAAGGTTCATCCCTTTAATGCGATTCTCAAGTATAAAGAAATTTAGCTCATAAGAAAATTAAAGACTAACATTAAATAAAATGATTTCATGTTCAAGTACAAAAGATAAATTAACAACCTAAAGGGTAGGATGAATGCTGATGGAAGAACAGGATTCCTCCAGCACTAGCTTCTCCCTGCCTTCTTGCTCTGACTTGAAAACCTTAAGCCTCTTGTTTAATTCTCTGAAGTGTGTGAAAAGAGGAGGCTGAGGGGTGTATTTATAGGTGTTAGCATGCTCTAGGTCGAATTTACTTGAAGTGGATGACAAGTTAAGAACTCTCAGATTCGTAGCCCTAAATTCTAGGAAAGGTAAGATTCTGCTGCTGATTTGATTTGGTCATATCTCATTCAATACTTATCCGTTTAAGGAGTTCCAATATATTAAACTGCTTGTCTCGGAGATAGCTTTCTATTGGTGCAGACCACTCGTCCAGATTCCTAGCCAATCTTTAGTTATGGACTCATCTTTGAAACGTGGCTGGAATTTCAGATTCATAAGGCAGCTTTATCTTTTCCTTCTTTGCATATATCCTTCCTAAATCTTCTTAATTTCGTGTAAATCTATTTCCTTTACTTCTTTATCTCGACTTGGTCTCTAAGTAATTACCATATATATTTTAAAGCTTCACATTAAATAAATATTTAAATCGCATATGGTTTAAAAATAATAAATCAATAATTCAAGAAATAGAAATAGGAAAGTGCACTCTAAAAATAGAAACTCGAGTAAAAACATTTCCTAACACACTAAAATACACTAAGAGTTTAATTCTCACTTCTCCTCCTTGGATTGGTCTTTCATGAAATTCAAGAACCTATTAACTTTGCATTAAAAACAATCAAATTTACACACAAAAGCTCAGAAACTGCAATTAGTTAAATTCCAAGAGGAGAAAGTGCAATATGATCAAATAAGCGTAAAAGTCTATCAAAATAAGTCATTTATTCAGCTAAAAGAATGTATCCAAAGGGGTAATAATTAGAACAAATAGGGAGACATCAGTCTTGTAGTGACCAAGTATTTTATGCGCTTAATACCCAAACTATAGATTAGTTTCTCAACCAGCAGGCGCCTCCCGCTCATGAACCTCCAATTATGGATATACCAGATAATATCTCCATTCTAGTGAGAGATATTGATCCGTGAACCTGAACATGATGAAAGTTGAACGAGAAAGAACCAAGAGTGGGAATATGGTAGCTCCCAAAGTGTGATATGAAACCCGAACTGAGGAGTTCACGACCCTGCAAGTATAAATGTCAGCAAGTAATACAAGTGTGTCAGCAAATCGTCTTCACAGTGATTATAAGGTTAATATAGAATGTTTAAGTAAGGATTAGAATATCCATTATACCAAAAAGAAACAATAAATTTTTTGATCTTTATGAGTTAAACTAAACTAAATTAATGCTCTAAGTATTACAATATGAAAGTAAACTAAATTAAGGGTTTTTCAAGAGCAAAGAATATATATTGGCATGTCTATACTCCGTAAATCAAATAATATTATGTTTACGTAATTAAAGGAGAAAAATTGGAAATCTTTTCATTGACCAGGATTCTAAATTCCGCCGAGGTATCTTTCGAGTAAAGAGAAGCTACTTTCTAAGCAAAGAAATTCCTCCTGAGTGATGTACTATTTATAGAGCCGATTATAACTAAAAACCTAAGACCAGTTATATAAACTGGGTAGATCTTGCGATTCTTAGACAAATTTTATACGATTATTATTTAGATCCACCTATCAATCCATCTTCTAGGTGTAATTCATAAGATAAGGGAACTAAATTATGTGCCCATCATAATAAATTTTAAATTAAATTAAAATCAATAAAAAACTACCCAATTAATTATTACCTAGAAATCAAAATAATAAAAAACAATCAATAATATTTATCAATGGGCTCCCAATTATGACGTCACAAACTATAAAAGAGTTTAGTTCATATATTTTGATTATTCTAGAGTCCTTATTTTTGTAAGGGATGAATGGTCCTTCTATAAAAACCATCCATAGGTCATAATCAACGGATTTTAGGAAGGTTTTCTTTTTTATTTTCCACAACTAAGAACCTGTACCATAAACACTGATGAGATAGGATAATATAAGCTTCAATTACATTTGTCAAAATGATGGTTAACTCTACTAACGATAAATTTATTTAAGAAGAGGTAATCTCTGATACCACATGTTAGTCCTTGAGAGGTGGGAGTGAATAAAACACCAAACTAATCTATGCATAATTCAAAAATTAATTGGTCCAAATTAAAAGTTAAACAAACATATAGGCCAAAATTTAATACAATACTCTAAAGATGTTCGTAGGAGTTTGTACTAGGGACACTAAGTGATAGGAAAGTTGAGAGTCAAGCTAAAGAATGATGAAGCTAAGAAAGTAAAACCAAGAATTATTTGTTCATGCAAGAAATAGATATAACCTATTCAATAGCTAATTTACTCTTATTACTAAGATAAAATCTTAAATCAATTAAGTGCGACAAGAGTTATCTTAAGCTTACTATCAAATACTAAAGTGACTGAAAGATAAAAAATATTCCACAAAATAAAGTAATTGGAAGTATAATAACATTGAGTAAAACATAAGGTGAAAGAATTAATTATATATAAAGGCAAGATGATTTATAAGTGTTTACCTCTTGAAGATAAGCGGAAATTAAAACACAGATTCAATAGCTTGGATCACAGATCTTCTTACAGCGAAGAAGAAATTTTTGTTCACAACCTAAGAGCCTCATATTCTTTTGATTTGTGTATTTTTCTTATGAAGAATAGAAGAATATAGAGAGATATTAAGCGTTGAATTAATGATGTAAATAAAGGTGTTGTCTAACTTCAGACTCTTTTCAGATAATGATAGGATCGTTCTTTTATAATGGGGAGGTGGTGTTATAAAATAAATAACTCCCCATAATTTTGAATTTAAATATTTAAATTCAAAACAAAACTATTAACTAACATTTTGGCGGACAATCAAGTAAATATAATAAATATTTATTTTATTTATTTTTTTCATTCTCCCACTCGCCATAATGAAGTTACATCTTATCCATAGAATCCACATCTCATTACATCATATCTTCCCATATACACAATTGAATCAAAAATATCATCATACTTGGCAAATAGGTCGTGCGACCGGTAAGCATACGAGCATACGTTACAAATAACCTGTTAGGGTACATAGTTGCTCAAAATAGTTTCATCCGTTACGTATCCTGCAGTACCCCAGACTAACAATATGTTGTATCATATTACAGTAACTCTGACCCCTTCAAATTTATATCACAACTTCTATGTGAAATAGAGTTCACTGTCATTTTGTTTATGTGTCTCACTATCATGTTATAGTCCGTATTGACTTACATGATCGGTTAACCTGCAAGCACACATTTTGATAAACAATTCTAGTCTTCTCTTTACACTTATATCCTTTTATATTGATTAGGTTTCTTTCCCAAACATACCACATTAGACCGAATCACTCATGATCATTGGTCATGTGTTCAAATTAGCATACACCTAATCAAAATATCAAGATATAGTCAAAAGTAATAAGGGCACAAATCAAAGGTATCACACAGTGAAGAAACAGGGATCAATTCTTCACTTCCATTAGGTCGAAAGCACATGTGGTATGACACACGTGTTATGGTATTATTCATATATCTCAAATTGTATGTCACAATTAAACAAATACCATACAGATATATAATTAGACAAGCCTCGTTGCCTAAGATGAATTCTTCGATCGATCAACCCTTTTATGAAATCAATCAAGCAACTCATATCTGGCTATTATAGACTAAGTAGGTAGTGGATTCCACTATGATCATAATATAAGCTTAACATGGTTTATCCATGTTTATGATCTCATCTTAACACTTAGTCATGGCGACTATCTTAACTCAAGTTATCTTAAGGGTTCTTTTCAACTATGAGTTAGTCTCATCATTGCGCAGTTTATGCTAAAGGCGATTGCCCGTGTGACAGGGCCAATCTTATTCTATAGGACATACATACTTACAAAATCACACGCAATATATAATACATATCAAACATGATATTATTAAACTAAACAGTTAAATAAACATACTAATAGAAATATATATACATAAAACGCACATAAACTAGCAATAATTCGTACATTATATCTTGCTTAATCCTATAGATCTAACATGATCCATGAATACATCCCTTGGGATAGCTTTTGTGAATGGATCAGCAATCATATTGCGTGTGGTTATATATTGCAAAGTAACATTCTTTTGTGCAATTATAACTCTGACAAAGTTATACTTTATTTCTATGTGTTTGGTCTTGCTGTGATATTTTGGATATTTCACATAAGCACTTGCACCTTGACTATCACAGTATATTGTAATTGGACTCCCAATATCACTAGAGAATCCTAAATGTTCAGATAACCTTTTTAACGAAACAGCCTCCTTAAACGTTGCTAAGCAAGCTACAAAATCAGCTTCCATCGAGGACAAAGATACACAAGTTTGTTTCTTGCTACTCCATGAAATTGCACAATTATTCAACAAGAATACATAACCTGATGTGGATCTACGCCCATCTATATCACCAACCCAATCGGCGTCTGTATATCCTTCTAGGCGTAATCTATCTTCTCGAAAGCATAAGGCATGATCTTTAGTGCCTTTTAGATATCTCAATATCCTTTTCACAGCTTTCCATTGCTCTTGTCTAGGGTTCTATTGAAAACGACTAACTAAACCTACTGCATAACATATATCTGGTCTCGTACACATAATAACATACATAAGACTACCAATGGCACTAGAATATGGCTGTTAACATTATCTGTTTCTCTTTTGTAGTACAAGGACACATGTCGAGAGTTAAGTTTATTCTCTTTGCTACAGGAGTGTCAATGGCATTGCACGTAGTTATACCAAAACGCTCAAGTACATTCATGATGTAAGGTTCTTGAGATAAAGATAATAGTCTTCTAGACCTAACTCTATTAATCTTAACACCACGAATATAATTCGCTTTTCCCATATCTTTCATATCGAATTGAGAAGCTAGCCAATCCTTGTAAGCTTGAATAAACTCTTTATCATTCCCAGCTAATGGAATGTCATCCACATATAGAGATAAAATTATGCAATTCTTCTTAGAACGTTTAACATAAACACAGTGGTCTTTACTTATCATCTCAAATCCATTTGACGAGATGACTTCATGAAATCTCAAATTCCACTGTCTCGAGGCTTGCTTAAAACCATAAATTGATTTCAACAATCTACATACTTTATTCTCTTGATCTTTTGCAACAAAACCCGAGGGTTGTTCTATTAAAATTACCTCTTCTAAATCTCCATTTAGAAATGCAGTTTTAACATCCATTTGGTGCAACTCCAGATCGAGATGCGCCACAATAGCTAAAATAAGACGTATTGAGGTAAATCTAACAACAGGAGAAAAAGATTCCTTAAAATCTATTCCTTCCCGTTGAGTATAGCCTTTCGCTACCGAGCGAGCTTTATACATGTCAATGGATTTGTCAGGTTTCCTCTTTATTTTTATAACCCATTTGTTCCCAATCGCTTTACGTCCTTTCGGGAGATCAACCAATTCCCATACCCATTTTTTCTTCATCGACTCCGTTTCTTCTTCCATTGCTTTTCTCCATTCATTCTTAGCAAGATATGAAAGTACTTCATTAACTGATCGAGGTTCTTCTTCGTCTTGTGGAGTTATCATAAAGACTTCTCCTTCGATTTCAAATCGACGACGAGGAACTAAACCTCTAGCACTTCTCTTAAGTTGAGAATCTTGAGAAATAGGATTACTAGATGAGGCAATGGTTTCTTCCATCTCAAGATGTAGAATAGTGTCAGTCTCTAACTCTTGAGTATGTGTTACCTCATCAGGTGTCATATTTGTTTGCATATCATCTTCCTGAATCTCATTTAATTTCCATAAAATGGAATTTCTATCAACTTCACCTTTGCTAGGAAAATTATTCTCTAAGAATGTAACATCTCGTGACTCAATTTCAGTAAGACCCCCATCATTATGTTCACCTATAAACACATATCCTTTAGAGTTATCTGGGTATCTAATAAAGATACACTTCTTACCTCTTGGACCTAACTTCCCATACTTATGAGATAGATCATGAACATATTCTACCGACCCCCAAGGTCGCAGGTATGACAAGTTAGGTGTCCTACCTATCCATAGTTCATACGGATTTGATGGAATAGTCTTTGTGGGTACTCGGTTATGTATATAACAGGTAAGCAAGGCATCTCCCCAATAAGATATTGGAAGATTTGCTTGTGCCATCATAGACCTAACCATTTCTAGGAGTGTTATATTCCTCCTTTCAGCCACACCATTCTGATGTGGTGTTCTAGGAATTGTAAGTTGCCTTACTATCCATTTTTCATCACACAGTTCTTTAAACTGATCAGGTAGATATTCACGTCCTCGACCGGTTCTTAGGGTTTTTACCTTCCTCTCTAACGGATTTTCCACTTCATTGATAAATGTTATAAACATTTCAATGCTTCAGATTTGTGAGAAATCAAGTAGACATAACCAAACCTAGTGAAATCATCTATAAAAGTGATGAAATGACGTTCCCTACGTCTAGTTTGAACACTCATTGGGACACATATTTCTGAATGAATTACTTGTAATGGGTACTCGACTCGTTTAGCCTTTCCAAATGGTTTCCGTTTTACTTTACCTACTAGACAATTTTCACAAGTTGGCAAGTTTACTTTAGTCAACGAACCCAAAAGGTTTGCCTTAGCCAACAAATTCATACGGTCTTGACCTATATGACCTAATCTAGCATGCCATACATTTTTTTTTTTTACATTAGAATTACTAGAAGAAGAAGTTTAGTAGAAAAGCAACTACTTGCATAATAACTATTAAAAGAGTTATCATCATCTAGTACAAATAAACCATGCGAAATAAAACTAGAACCATAATACCTAGCATCATAATAAATGTCTACTTGTTTGTTATAAAAATGCAAATTAAAACCTAATCCTATAAGAAGAGTGACCGAGACTAAGTTCAGTCGAATGTCAGGTGCATAAAGTACATCATGTAGGTACATGGTTTGACCACCTCGCAAGTTCAACTTGCAAGTGCCAACTCCTTTGACATCAACCTTATTGTTGTCTCCTACATATATCCACCTTGATCCCTCTGGAATTTGACGGTACTCTACATACGCCTCTCGGTCTTTGGCTTACGGTCTGTCGCTCCTGAATCCACAGTTCACAAAGGATTAGAATCAGCCAGCAATACAGTACTCGTAACATAAGTAAAATTACAAGAAGTAAATGAAATTGCTAACTTTCTCTGCACTTGCGAGTGAAGTGACCAATGTTGTCACAATTATAGCATTTCACTTTACTCTCATCTTTCTACTTACGAAAAAGCATTCGCTTATTATCGTTAACCCCATTCATGTTCTTCTTGGAAGCATGCTCATTTTTGTTTCTCTTCCCATTGTTCTTGCACTTAATTCCAGAACTTTTGAGGGAACTTGACTCAGCAATATATAAGTCTGATCCTGAGACTTAATTACATCAAGACGTTCATTGTCTAACGTAACATGACGAGCAACATCATCAAAAAATTGATATCATCATTTTGAGTCAAGTTTATCTTCATATTCGCCCACTTATTTGAAAGAGATCGGATCACAGCTTAAACCTAATGTTCATCAGTAAGGTTATGACCTCCAGTCTTAAGTTCCCTAATCATCCTAGACATCTCCTGCAGATGTTATTGCATGGTTTGATTAGGATTCTTCTTGTAAGTGTCAAACCTTAATGATCAATTGGCTCAACTTAGTCATAGTCGTACCCTCGTACTTTTCATTAAGAGCATTCCACTTCTCGTGAGCAGTGGGGTATTTTTGACACTCATAGACAAGATCGTCATCCATGGAGCTTATCAAGATGCCTCTTGCAGTGTAATATCTCTTTTTCCACTTCACATAAGCCTCCATGTCCCCTTTGTTTTGAACTGTGTTGCCTTCCTCAGGCTGAGCCATGACATTGTTAATAACCTCAAGAATAACTTTTTCCTCTAGAACATAATGTATTTTGAGTTTACTAAAGGTATAGTTCTCAACATTCATTTTGTCTCCTTTGAGATCATCAATGAGGGTTTTCAATGTTATTTTCTTATAAAGTAAAAGATTTCCATTAGCATACATACAATTATTTAACTAACCTATGCTATTAATGCAAATGTAATGAATAAGAAAGATAACAAAATAAGTGATAAAGAAAGTTCACTATGTTCCCAATCATGTACCACTAGATTTTGTTTGTCTTAATCATTCAATCAATTTCATTAACTGCAAAATTAAGTTCTCCTAGAACTCCCACTTACTCTAACATAAATAGAGCAAAAAAATGTATGAAATAAAACAACTCTTGAACATATAATTAAAGAAAGTAGTTGAAGCATACATAATAAAAATCCAATAAGCAAATAACCAGAAAAATACATCCTAACAAACGCGAAAATCAAGCTAACTACTGCAAGTCCAACCAACAACGCCTTTCACATCCAATACTTTATCTTGGGATCGACTCCTCAAATCTCACTTCCTCAAATTTTTCAATCGAAAAATATTTGCTAACATCAGTATTTCCATAATGCATTCCATAGTTGCATTGGTCCGACATAGTGGAACTATTTTGATGTTTCCTTAAGTGAGATTCAGTCAAAGCATACACAATCCACTCATATGAGTCATCTCGTCCATGAACATAATATTCTGGAAACTTATCCTCTCCTAGGATATCGAAATCCCTATGAAACTCTCTCGGCAAAGTATTACGAAGGACAATCACCTTACAATCCTCACAACATAAGTCATCCTCACCCCAATCTATGACAATCACCTATTAACAGTTGCCACATGTTGAATTAGAGTGTGGTGAGGTTTCTTCTGGTGTCCTTGCTCGACGTGGTGTCTGAACCCTTAGTGGTCCATTAGGATTTCTCATGTTCTTATGAAGAATTCGGTAACCTCTCAATAGGCCGAGCCTCGATTCCCATGATCCCCTGGATCGTGTCTCCATCATTTTCTACATATAGAAAAAAAGAAGAACGATAAAAGTTACACCCAAAATCGATTAGGATACAAGAAAAACAGTTTATAGCATGTTTCCAGGAATTATGTTCTTTAATAGTAAGCTAAGGTAGTGAATCTGGTAAGGCTATCCTAGGTTCGAACCACTCCATTAGCTGTCCGAAATTAAACAAAAAAAAATACACCCAAATAAGGTCCGAAAATAAACAAATAAATTCAACATATTAGATTAAATGTTAGAATTGGGCCAAATCCAACAAATTAGATTAAATGTTAGAATTGGGTCAAACATCCTAGGTTCGAACCATTCTAGTAGCAATTATTAGTTTTGCTTAAAAATTTGTGGCCGAAAAAAAATGTATTGTCCGAAATTAAAAAAAAAAATACACCCAAATAAGGTCCGATAATAAACAAATAAATCCAACAGATTAGATTAAATGTTAGAATTGGGCCAAACAATACATTTCCTAAATGAATCCAATAAATTAGATTAAATGTTAGAATTGGGTCAAACATCCTAGGTTCGAACCACTCCAGTAACAATTATTAGTTTTGCTTAAAAATTTGTGACCGAAAATAAAATAAAAATGTATTGTCCGAAATTAAACAAAAAAATACACCCAAATAAGGTCCGAAAATAAACGATTAAATGTTAGAATTGGGCCAACCAATACATTTCCTAAATGAATCCAACAAATTAGATTAAATGTTAGAATTGGGCCAAACAATACATAACAAATCAGAATAAAATAAACTTGCTTACTGTAGCAGCACACCAACAAATCCAAGCGAAGACTTTCTAACAATAACCCAATATCTTCTATTTTTTTGACAAAAACAAAAAAGAGATTATGCATCTCACGTATGGGACTGATTCATTAATGTAAACCCATTAAAATTAAGGGTAATACTTCCATCCAATATTGGATGGTCCAATATTCTAATCACCGCCATTGATTATTAAAACAAAACACATGTCATTAGATTAATGTGATAGTTACTTTTGCAAGTTTAAAATATGGGGTATGTGTATGAATGTAATTGGTGTAGGATCATCCAATATTGGATGGAAGAATTTTCCTAACATTAAATCAAAGATATATCACTACGGTAGCAATAAAAAAACAACATCTCAGGAAAAAAATTTTCGACAGAGAAAAATATTTCTTTTCTCCTTTTTCCTTAAATTACACAAATTATTAAATCCAAAAAAAACTTTCATGCTCTGATACCATATGAAAGAATTAATTAGATATAAAGGCGAGAGGATTTATAAGTGTTTACCTCTTGAAAAGCAGCAGAAATTAAAATACAGATTCAATAGCTTGGATCACATATCTTCTTACAGCAAAGAAGAACTTTTTGTTGAGCACTTTTTGTTGAGCATCAGATTCTTTTGATTTGTGTATTTTTCTTATGATGAAGAGAAGAATATAGAGAGATAATAAGCGTTGAATTAATGAAGTAAATAAAGGAGTTTGTTAACTTCGGACTCTTTTCAGATAATGATAAGATCGTTCTTTTATAATGGAAAGGTGGTGTTATAAAATAAATAACTCCCCATAATTTTGAATTTAAATATTTAAATTCAAAACAAAACTATTAACTGACATTTTGGCGGACAATTAAATAAATATAATAAATGTTTATTTTATTTATTTCTTTCATAAGAGAAAGAAGCTACAAGAGAATTCATAGTGGTTTATGTATCCCTACATCCAGTACCTAGTGTCTTCACCTTAAGATTTTCAAGAGTCTCGACTAAACTCCATGATATCTCTTAAAGGTGGAATATAAACCATTACAAAGAATTTATTTTGGGATAAACCACAACCTACAAACCTAAGACTTTTAACAGTTAGTCACAACTCGATGAGACTTTTAACAGATATGTCACAACGCAAACTTGAGTAAATCAAGTCAATTCCCTTGTGAAAACCTAAACTAGATCCGTTCTAAACTTTTCTTGAATCTTCAATTCTAATATAGAGCTATAGCTAGAGCTAACTAATCAATATGTGTGAAAGTAATTTACAAAGATGGTGAATGGTTACTCCTAACGAGTGAATGTAAAAATTAATACAACAAGCTTGATTTTATCGTAGAAATGAGATAACAGGCTTGTGAATTCTTTCCCGAAATGTTGTATTATAATATGAGCAATTGGATTTTTAAGAGGTGAGTTGTATGATGCACAAAATCCCTATATATAGATATAGGTGAGGTCCAATGGATCTATTGAGTTGATACATCTTTTGATAAAATATGGCATTTGTTCCACATCAATTATATTCCATGTGATAGCCTCGTCAACGGTCATAATATCTGAAAGATTTAATACGATGTCATCTTCAACAAAACATCAAACTATTTTCTTTCTCAAAAAAAGAACCTGTTTTGGATTGACATTTTCGAATTAGGATGTGCGAAGTTGTTAAATAACACTTTGGTTTTTGGCAAAATCATAAATTTTGACTCTTAGAAATACTTTCACAAAAAGGATTTTGGAAATAGTTGTGATTCTTAAATGGAAAAGCATAAAACTTAAAAGTTGTTGGAAATAATATATTAAGAAAAAATTTAGTTCAAAGGAAAACCCATTTCTCAACGTATAAAATTTATGGCATGATATAATGAATGGAATTAATTCTCAAATATGTAAAACGTTTTTATGTTCGATACTTCAAAATAGAAAGCTATATCAATGGAAAGTATTTATAATGAATTTTCGAACAATAATGTAGTTGAGCTCAAGAACTAATATTCAACACATCTGAATTTAGGACTTCAAAAAGTAAAGGATAAATTGAGGGCTAAGAAGTTAAAAAGTGAACTGGTAAAATATATGTTTTCACAAGCATTTGCATGAAATATGAGAAAGAATAAACATATAATTAAAAATTTAATCACCTAAGTATTCGTTAAATAAAAATAAACTAGAAGGGGTATATATGCCAATGATATGGCTTGCACACTTTTGACCATGCATCTCTTGTCCCAATAGCTTAGATGTTTGTCCCCTTTCGTATGCAAGCACACAAAATGTGTTTTATATCTTTAATATCTCCTTATGTAATGAAGCAAAAAATAGAAGGGGGAGATGGGGTCACCCTGCTTAATACCATCAAGACGAGTGATCGTACTTAATTACTCATTGTTAAAGGTGAGTTGACAACGAACCATTGTAACACACTTTATAATCCACCCAATCTAAATCTCTCAAATCCCAATTTACGAAGGCCCATCTCCAAAAAGTCTCATCTAACTTTCTCATATGCTTTTTACATATCTAACTTGACAGCGACATAGTGCTTGTTGTACATACGATTTGTCCGAAAGAAGAAGGATACTTGATGAGCAAATATGATACTATCATAAATAACCCTACATTTTAAAAATATAATTATGTAGCAAAAACGACTTTCTTTAGAACTATTTCAAGTATTTCTGCCATAATCAAAGAAATAACTTTGTAATCAACGTTGGCACAAGAAATGGTTCTATAGTCTATGATACTTTCTTGATATTACCCATTAACAACCAGCGTGATGTTCGTCTCATCACATGATTTTGTTATACCGGTAAAATCTCCAATAATTTTCTAAGTCGAGAAAATTATTATTCCAATTAGCTAAGTCATTTTTAGCACGTTCTTTATAGTTCGTCGAAGGATGGACGAAAATGATATAACGAACGGAAGCATTATCATTAAACTCATCTCATAGTACTTACACACATTAATATTACTAATACTAATAGAGCGTTGGGACATGACTAACATTGCCATGATTTAGGAATGCTACCCTCAGGGTCTTTAACAAAAATATTATAATATTTAAATTTTCTAACAATATTATCTGAATTTTGGATACTTAACATAGTTTCAAAAAGATGAAGCAAACATGTCATATGATTGGTTATTAATAACTTAAACACCTTGCTTGCCAAATGTGAATGAACCTCTTGATAGTTCCACAGCTGAAAACTGATTTTCCCTTTGACGTCAAGTTGAAAAACTAGCTTAAATTGTAATTTTCCAACCCCAACACCTTGCTCTTAAAGTTTCTAACCTCTATTTATATATACCATGAAGATCTAAGTATCCTACTCTTAATGTTATACATGTCACAATAGTTCTTATAACCAACCTAGATTATAAGTTACCCATGTGTAGCCTATGTTGACTAAAAAAATTAAGCATATTACAACAAAATCTTATGTGATAGATACAACCTAAAAATCTATGTAAGTTATGCAATACTTTTTCCTGAAAGTACTAAACTTATGGTGTTTGAATTTAACTTGGCTAGGACTACATGATATACAACTCTTATGGGGATTAAAATATCTAATGAAAGATTAATTAATGTAAGAATGGTTGCTTGAACTAATAAACACAAAAACTAATAAAGAAAAGGATAGTCAAATCCCCGTAGTATAGATGGTAGCCATGATGTGTTTTCATATATGGAAGGCAAAAATGAAAAGTTTTTAAAGTTTTGACAATGACCTTATGATAAAAACTCAAAGAGCATCTATAACATGTGTTTAATTATATATTGCAAATATAAAACATGAGGTTATAAGGGTCACCTCAGAAAATGTGGAAAGAATAAATACCAAAGGTATATACAATAAAAAAAGGTAACTCTGTTAAAAACAAAAGCCGAGAAATGCTTAAATTTAATATTGATGCTACTATTAATTGTGCAACTAAAATAAAGTGATGCTTGTATATTAATTGATAAGGACTTTTTTTGTAGGAAGACACATATAAAATTATGTAGCTCATACACCACTGGAGACAAAAAAACTTAGGGTTTAGAAATGTAATTCTTCCATCAAGAATTTTTTATAAATGTAAATTTTGTACATTAAATTATTATAAGTTACTTATACAGACAACTTGTAATCTAGTTAAGCCCATATACTCCCATAGGTGGTGATTTTGTGTTCTCTTTTTCATGAAAGTTTTCAAAATAGTCCGACCTGCTGTAGGCAATTAGGCTTTATATTTATTTAATTTAAGCATTAAAAATGACTCTTCCAAAAAACAAAAATAGAATCCCAACACAGAATGTTAGAGCCCAACCTAAATTTTTTTTTGTCTTCTTCCCCATTACCTCTTTTTCATATGTAATTAATCATATCTAAAATATTCAATATCTAATATATTTTTTTTCTTCAAATCAAATTATGTAATGTGTTATATATTAATTTAACTTGGCTTAATTTTATATCACATAACTTATCCCAGTAAATAATATATATATATCATAAAAAAATAAACAATCCTCAAAGGATCCTTAAACTAACCAAATCAAGCCAAACTCATGTTTTAAAAAAATTAATGAATCCATCCTAAGCTTAAATAACAAGGATTGTTTGAACTAAACCCAAACTCAAACTCACTATAATATTACCAAAATAATCCTAAACATCTAAAATTTGGTTCGGTTTGTTTGAAGACTTACTCCCAATTACCTCACATGAAGATACTCTTCAGGAATTTTCATAATGGTATATATAATTTTCTTCAATCTATTAGTGCAACACCCATAAATGTAATTCAAAATTCTTTTTTTTGGCCCCTTTAAGCATAATTTGTGTAATTATTTCCATACATTTAAGTAACATATATGGGAAGGAGGTGCCTCTTAAATCCTAAAACATGTCGGATACCTTTGATATTAAAAAAATATAAGGCTGTCTGCATTCACATACTTATGCAAGATATATATTTATGTAGAAACTTCATGGCCCTTAAAGTTTTGATAACATAGTACCAATTAAGCGAGTTATAATCATTTATTATATGAAGTTTAAAACTGTTATCTTGAATATGTTGGAGCCTCTTACAATCTCTTATGTTATTAATATATTTTTCTCTAAAGTTTCTATTAGAAAGAAAAGCACACTGATATTGAAATATAAGTTTGCTTAATATATTCTTCAATAATTTGGTTATGACAATATGTATTATATTGTAGATCACGTCGCAATAGACAATTGGTATGTAGTTTTCAACAATTGTTAGATTTTGAGTCTTGGGAACCAAATTTATATTTGTTTAATTGTTATCTCTGAGCATATTAGTTATTTTTCATAGTGTTGATAATATTAGTTTCCACTATACTCCAAGAGAGTTTGAGAAATCATGAGGTAAATCCATCTGTCTTATGGCTTTTATTTGTTCTAATACTCCATAATGCATAATTTATTTCCTTATTTGATATATTGCATTAGTTTATCTCCTCTTTATTAAGTCTCTTCTGGCATATCTCATCAATAAAGACCCCCTTATAAGGTTCTTGATTGTTTGATGTACGTTAGCCATATCTTCTTCTTTAGTAATAATTTTCCCCTCATCATCCATTATTTTCATAAAGGTACTTTATAATCTTATATTTTGCATGGCATGGTGGAAATACTTAGTATTCTCCTCCCCTCCATCAAGAAACTAGAATCTAGACTGTTGTTTCAACAATGATACCTCATTAAGAAGCTTCTTTGATAATTATTTAGCCAATTCATTTTAATTGTTGAGTTGTTCCTTGCTTGTATCTCATTTATGTCTGCATAGTTGATATACTTTTATTTTGTCCCTTAGATTGGTAATATTAAAGTATTATGTAAATACTCTTTGTTAATAACTTTAGTTTACTTTTAAAAACTTGAAATATTGTGCCTATTGAAACAAGTGATTTCCCTAGAAATTTCTAGTCCACATTTTCTTAACAATATCGTCAAACGTTTCCTGGATGTTCTAGGAATCATAAAATTTGAATGGATAAGAACTTAATTTTTATCCTAATTTGCATATCTAGAATAAGACTACGATAAGCTGATAGTCTTGGTGAGTTAATATTAGCTTATTGTATGGGAATTGAGAAATCAACTTTCTATTAACTCAATTTTTGTGGTTCACATTTCTTTCTCTCATACATACTTTGTCCAAACATAGTAATGACTTGTTCCTTGTATATTTGTAAGATGTAAATCATTTACACACCCATTCATATTTTTAGTATGAACAACTAGATATGGTTCATGGCGTATATATTTTATCTCCATAACTTCATAAAAATATCCTTAAATGCACCAAGTATTGTTGTTAGCTATACTTTCCCAGTCTCTCAGTGTATCCCATAATTTCAGTCTTTGACTAGTTTGTGGAATGTGAGAACACACTAAAGACATATAGAGAATTTTCTTAGTATTTATGTCTTCAATATTGCAAAGTAATGCTTGATCACTAGTCTATATTAGTTCACCCTTTAATATATTATACTTCCAACATATCTATAATTATCCCTTTTGGATAGAAAGCTGCCACATGACCAATATTACCAAGATTTAGGAGTGCTACCTCAGGGCCTTTAACAAAAAAAATATTATGTCTAAATTTTCTTACAATATTATATGAATTTTGGATTCTAAAAATAGTTCCAAAAAGACAAATCAAACATGACATATGATTGGTTATTAACTGCTTAAACACCTTGATTGTCAAAGGTGCATGAACCTCCTAGCAGTTCCAAACTAAGAAACTCATTTTCCCTTTCACGTTAAGTTGGAAAACTAACTTAGATTGTAATTTTCAACTCTGACCCTTGTTCTTAATGATTTTAACCTCTGTTTATATATCATGAAACTATAAAAATATTTTACTCTTTAAATTGAACAGCCCTCAATATCTCTTATAATCACTTGACTATAATTTACCTATGTGTAGCCTATGTTGACTAAGATTATAATGAGTAAGCATATTACAACCAAAACATATATAAATGACACTACCTAAATAATCTATGCAAGTTATGCACACTTTCTCTAAAACTACTAAACATTTGTTGTTCGAATGCAATTGGGCCACAGATACATGGTATACAACACTTATGGGGATTAAAATACCTAACGAAAGAATAATTCAAGTAGAAGAATGATATTTTAAAATAATAAAATCATAAACTAATAAAGAAAAGGATAGACATATCCCCGTAGTAGAGAAAGCACGCATGATGTGTTCACAAATATGGAAGGCAAAAAATGAAATATTTTATGGAAACTCAAACCTTGTCCCTATTAAAAAAATTTAAAGAGCATCTATAGCATGTGATGAATTCTATAATGCAAATATAAAACATGAGGTTATAAGGGTCACCCTAGAAAATGTGGAACCTATAAACACCCAATGTATATACAATAAAAAGGGTAACTCAGTTTAGAACAAAATCCAAGATTTGCTTAAATTTAATATTGATTTTGCTTTTAATAGTGCAACTAAAAAATAAAGTGATGTTTGTGTATTAAATGATGAACATAGATTTTTTTGAGGGATGAAACACATGTAGTTATGTAGCTCACATGCCTCAAGAGACATCAACCTTAGGGTTCACGAATGTTTTCCTTCATGGAAGAGCTTTCCAAAAATGTAGATTTTATATACAAAATGATTGTGCAAATGACTTGTAAAGGACAATTTGTAATATAGTTAAGGATATTTGCTTCCTTAGTAGGTGATAATTTTGTTTCCTCTATTTCTCAAAACTTAAACAAAGTAGCCGCCTAGGTGACCAATCAATAACAAATTGTAAACCTGATGCATGCATTGGACTTTCTATTTATATAATTGGATAATTCTACATTCAGACCTCAAGTGCCATAATCCTTTTATAATTACGCTAAACCATTAATTCTTTCCATTGTAAGTATTTTTATTAAAATAACTTATTTAATGAGTAATATAACAAAAAAGTATTTATTTTTATCACCACCACGGCTGGTTAGTAAACTTCAGCAAAAATATATCAATGTGATTTTTTTGGATTTTTTAGTTTTTTTTAGCTTTGACGAAAAATTATAATTGAGCCATTGTTGAAAAAATTTTAAAGAAAAAATAAAAAAGTCACAATGATATATTTTTATCTGAATAATTGTAAAAAAGAATTTGACTACCAGCTTCAAATTAAAAATATAGAGAATGTTAATTAATATATATTTATAATAAAATTATTTTTAAATAAAATATTTTAGTAAAAAAATTTGTACTGATCTAAATTTATGAAACAAAGATTATTTCCGTATAGTTCAAGATGAATTGTGGCATTTTGGGCCTAAATATATAATTATTTATTATAAATAGATTTAGCTTTAAAAATAAAATTAAAGCCCAATCCATATTGTAAAAGCCCAACTCACTTGCTTAAAATAAAACCTAATTACCCATCAAATTTATCCTAAATAAGAAACAATCCTCATTATTGTATACTACTATAGTTGTATAACACCATTGCCCCCGGGGCCGCAAAATTTCTCTGTACCACCTGATCCCAAATACCAAACTTCATTGCAATTAACCAGTTCCTCTCTTCATTTAATCCCTCCATTCTACTTCTTTAAATCTCCACAAATTCGTACTAACTTTAAATGTTGATTCATTGAATCAATTTGAAACACTAGACAAGAATGCAGAATTTTAAGCCATCCGTTTTCCTATATTTATTTACTATATATCCAGGTTAGTTAATTTGTGAGTTTCTTATATTTTTATGAATTCTAACTTTGTCTATTATATCAAATTATATTAAATGTCATAAGAATTTCATTATAATCATATCAATCTAACAAATTCCACAATTGTTAGCCACATATAGGCTTCATTTTTGTCACTATCTAGTGTAGGCCACAATTAATAGTTCATTATTGTCACGCCCAACTGGGAAAAACGCATTGAATCCGTCAGATTTTGTTAAATGGTAGTCATACTTTTACGTGAGCTCTTGAAAAATGTCAAGTACATATAATTAGATTCCATGATAAATATATTATTAGCATAATCTTGTATTATTTAAGGTTTATTTAGAACTGTTTTATAAATAAGATATCTGAAGTCAATAAGAAGTGTTGGGTGACAATAATAACAATTGGGTGAAACTTTTCTTAGGTTTATCTTAATTGGCATTTAAATTTAGATTATTGTATAATTAAATTTTGGTTAATTTGAATAAAGATATGGATAGTGGGCTTAATAGTTTTCTATTTTTCCTTCAATGGTAGGTAATCTTCATCAATGGGGAGCATAACGAAACAAAGAATGGATAAGATTGTTGGTCATGACATTTCAATCCACCATGAAGACTGTATGATTAACATGGTAAGATTTACATGCCAATAAATAAACTTCATTTGACTATATATATATATATATATATATATAAATATATATGCTACTCCATTTTGTAGGTTTATGCATACTAACCAAACTTATTTACGTGATTTAAATTCTGAGTAATATCGTTTAGGTTACATCTAAATAAGTTTAATAACATGTTTAATCTGAGATACACGTTTAGCTCAGGATGATTCTTGTTTCAGTTAACAGGATAAATGTTGTTTTCTTGGTAAAAGTATGTATATTTTTCCTTGAAAAATGGCCTAGACATGCCTATGTTGGAATGTCTAGGAGGCTGCCTATTTTTATTTAGGCAGTTGATAAAAATTTAACTTTATTAGAAGAATGTTTTATTCATTTCTTTTTTTAAGTTCACTTCAAACACCTAAACCTTTTGTAGATTCTTACATGTACGTGACCTATCAATTTTTAGAAGAATCTTTACCTTATTTATCTAATAAATTGGTATATAATAGAATAAACCACAGAGTTGTAAGAGTTAGAATTAATAAATGATGTTGCAACAATTACAACTCATCTAATGATGGGATTATAACGACTATAATAGCAAAATATAACCACCACAACCAAAATGTTTATCGATCTTTGAGAATATTATTAACGAGTTTCCATTATAGAATAATCCTTTATTTTCCATTGAAGAGTAATGAGAAGAAACAATCATTAATTTGTTGTATGCTTTTAGATATTCTTGTAAGTAAATGTGGGTCTAGTTGTTCACCTGGTTGAAGTCCATTTAAGACTAGTTTATCTAGTCTAGTCATGAACTAGGTATCCTATCTTAGACTAGTGTTAAAATTTTAGTAAATATTTTAACGTGTGAATAATATAAAACATTATTTGCAGCTGTCAAGATGAAGTGATGGCAAGGATTTGAGTTTTCAAATATTGGAAAAATTAGTGAAGGTAAGTTTAATCATCCATTTTATCACTAGATAATTCCTTGCTTTGTTCTCTTATGTTTATATGCGTGTTGTAGCTCTCTTTTTATTCATCCACTAAAGATTTTGAATTCAAGCACTTAAAGTTATGTTTTTTCTCAGGACGGTGAAGTATAATCTACATCAAGACATGTGGATGATGAAAGAATATGGTGTGTTAGATTAATAGTTGCTCTAGTGGTTAGGTTACTTATGTATTGTATTAAAAATTAAAGATTAGGTAATTTATTGGATAATAAAGTCCATGTTAGACCTCTTAATGAAAAGCTTTTCAAAAGGATATATGTTTAACTGTATTTTTGTTCAATGTTCTTTTTTCATTTATACTCAACAACTCAACTTAATATCAAAATGCAACTTCGGTCAAACCACCTGAAATAAAACCAAAAAATTATTCAAGTTATTCGACTTAATATCAAAATGAAACTTCATTACTGAAATTTCACAGACGCTCCATAGATTATTATATATAGGTACTTTTCTAAGTTATGTCCTTCCTGGTTATCTTTCCTCTTTGATTTTACTTTCTTATTTCTATTATATACAAGGAGTTCCTCGTTCCTCGTTCCTCTTAAATTTCTTATGCATTTGATTGTATATATATGTCTCTATATTTGTGGTTTAGTTTTCAATATAGTAATACGTTAATGAGGTTTTTTTATAAAATATCTTTTATTTATGGTGTACTTTATTTTAAGTTATGTTAGTGTTTTATGTTAAAACTTAAAAACTAACAGTCTAGTTTAGGTAGCACAATTAATGTAGAAATCTAGTTGTACATATATAATAGTAATCTACTTATGTCAATTGTTGATGGTACGTGTGACCTTGTACTATTTTCCACTAATATATTCACCCTTGGAGTTATTCTTAGTTACCTGAGTTGATATACCATCAATAGAGACTTGTACTACTTCGTTGACACGATCTTGGAATATATAGAAAGCTAATTGTATCTTAAAGATCTAGAAGTCACTTTATTATAACTTAAAGCTCTAGATATTGACCTCTTTTAGTATTCTTCATTTCAGAAAATATAAATTTAGTCAGAAATAATCTATTCTATTTCAGCTTTTTTAATCGGCCTTAAAATCATTCGGTTTGTAAATCTCCTCAGAATCCGTATGGTATGAAAAAATATAATCAGAAGAACATGAATACAGATGGGATTATTGTTTTATAGGGGCTTTATCACATTTGGTCGAAGAAATTTGGCAATATTTTCACAGTGATAAATTAATTTTTCTATATTTTAACCTACTTTTTGAATGTATCACAAGGGATTACCTAATCATTGCTTGACTCATATTGAAATATTTTTTGAAATGTAGATTTTTATTGAAATTGATACCATTTTGATTTCTTCCTTATTTGGGAATATAAGAGATTTTACTGCCATACCACTTTAAACAAATGTATCTATCAAAAACTGAAAGAGAAAATTTTCTAATCGGCCATACAACAATCAATTTTCTTAACACAGTTACTTTGAGTTCTGACTTACAAACGTATCTCTTCCGGTGTCCGTTTTCACTTGATAAACTCCGGTTATTCAAAAGATAAACGCTTTTTCTACGGCGATAGAAAACACTCCGCCAAAGGTTTTTCGATTCTCTACTACAGTCGATTCCATCTTAGTATTTGCATTTCTGGCCATGAATTGATAGAAAAGTGTTTACGCCATGAAAGTTGCTTCCTAAGGCGGCCTCAAGGGGAAATGGTTTATTGGGCCCACATAAGCTTATATGTCCACTCTTGTCATGCAATGATACACTTGAGACACCATAGATACATTTTAAGAAGATACACCTTAGGTTGAACAGTAAAGAAGTCCTTACAAGAACCCTTCCGACGAGAAGCAATACATTCATGGGTATTGTTGAAAATTTGCATGCAACTCTTAGCTACTTTATGATTTGATTTTATTTAAGCTCTCTCAGTAATACCTATGATAAACAATAAACTATGTCACATGAACCGTTATAAACTATGTCACATGCATGGTTATAGTATAATTTTGTCCCTTCTTATTCATTCTCTTGCTACTTAACTAAGACGTAAAATTGAGAGAATCTTTGGAAGTTCTTTAATTTCGATAATCTAGTAAACTTGTCGACTACAATGGTCACTGATTATAAATTACTGATCAACTTTTCAAATCATGATCTTTGCTCGAATTAGAAGGTAGAAGAAATGATTTTTAGGCACCCTAGACTATAGCTTTTCTAGATTTTATAGCTCTTTTTTTGTTATCAAAATTGTGTTAATTTGATCACGTATTTCTCCTTTCTATATAATCTTTATTACGCTATCCATTGTTAGATTTTGGTATAGATGGTACAATATTTCGAAATATTTGTTGATATAAAAAACCAACAAAAACCATGAAACTACAGATAAAGAAGAGTTAACCAATTATACAAACCAATATTGAGCCAAAAAATTAATGTACAAAAAAAAATGATACAAAGGTTCAATTACACAACTGCCACTATAATTATGGATTTTCAAGCCAAATGATGAAATTATGGAACTAATGACTACCTCAGTCGCTCACCTACACATGCGAGACTCCTTGTAGGTATTCTCTACAATTCCTTAGAGAGTGGAATATATGAGAGGAAAATTATTGGTTCATGCAATTTTTAACCATGCTTCTCTTCTTGTTGGTCTATGTATCGACGTCGAATATTATACCAGACTCGGTTTCTTCTACTAAAAACGCATTTCTTCATTTGTGTCATGTTTATCTTGCTCAAGGATCTAGGAACACAACCATTATATTTTACAAACTAAAATGAGTCGGTCAAAATGACGAAAGATCCTTGTGCCCAAAACTTATGATTCTGTTAATAGAAATTGTTTTTATATCATACTATAAATTCAATCTGAAAAAACTATAAGCACCAAAAATGGATATCTATATAGAAGTCATCCTAGAACTCTTTTACTTCCCAGGGATGCTTGTGTTGCAGAAAGGCACATAAAAAGATCCTGAAATTATCGATCTTCTGTGAATTAACTTTGAAGGTTCTCCCATGAGTTGATGAATTAAATGGAAAAAATATGTCGGGTTCACTAAATTAGGATAACACTACTACGAGAATAGCTTTTAGAGACCGCATAGTTATTTGTGATCTTTTGTGGTACCTAAAGGTTGCTCGTTTTCAAAAGGTTGTTAACTATTCATTTTTCCTGAGAAATCATTTATGTGGTAGCTAGATGGTTTATCTTTACAGACCACCCAGTCTCTTGCTATAAGTTATGACTTATAGCGACTATATGTGGTCATTAGATAGTTTTATTTTAGTCGTTGCGTTTTGGACGCCAATTCTTTATTACTTTAGCAACCATCCATCCGGTATTTAGTGGCTAGCCTCTTCTTGCGGTCGTTAAAAGTGTTATAATTGAAAAAACATTTTCATTAAAGTTATTCATTTACAGTTGTTCGTAAATAGACATGATTAACCCAAAGTACTCTAAAAGTATAATAATTACACAATTCTCAACAAAAATCTCCAAAATCTAGTTATGAACACATATAAGTTATTTTGACATAAAAAAATAAAACCAATCAACTAATACTACTAGTCTGTCTCATATCCTCCCCTTTCATTTGCAATAATCACATCATTACTATTTATATGCATCATTTGATGGATATCAGCCGCATCTTAAAGTATCTTCGGACTCTTCATCATCTTCTAAAATAGTTAGATCATGATCTACTATCACTTCGTCGACTTCGGTGTACTATATTTTTATTAATGCGTAATCCATCTATGTGTGTTGTCTAATTTACAAAAGGTATCGACTCAAATGTATAAACTATCGACACAGAACCCTAAACATCCACACTCCAACAATGACAACCGCTCACTTTCCAAACCACTTTAAAGTGCGTCGCGATCCCTTAGTGTCCACTAGATCAACAATGTATAACATGTTATTTGCTTGATTTTCTAAAATTTATGACTCATCTTTGTACCAATACGAATTATTATCGATTTTGGTTACACTGTGCTCATTCCGTATTCTTCCTTTCTTGGTGTTATAGCATTCTCACTCGAATACCACTACCGAATATGTTTTTAAGAAGTCCACCTCGAATACTTTAACCAATTCACCATACCAAGAAACTCCTTCGCCAAAACAACAAAACCCGTAATCCGCAATGAGCCATTTATCACCTTTCTAACGCCAAACCAAGTTCACCCCATTAATAACACATAGATCATATTTCTAAATTGTACAATTGGAACCCTTAGCCACATACAAAAATTATTTGGTGTATACTGGATGGCATGCTAGCTTCATGTTAAATACCTAATAATGGAAAAGCTATTGAGTTATACTTTCTCTATTAGTATTTTGATTTTGAATTATAGTATACATTTATAAATAACGAGTTGTAAAATCTAGTTTGATGAATTCTTTCCACATCCACATGTCCATCTGTAATTATAACTAACTTATGGTCCCTGGAATACAAAATATTTGAGTTACAAAATTATATAGAATAAGAAAGTGACAAAGAACATAGTAAAAAAGAACAAACTATATGTAAACTTGAATCTCATCATAAGATCGTAGATTGCACCAAACAGTCCTATCGTGATCTATTTGGGGGAAGATAAACGAAACACTATTTTAAATTTGGGTGACATTAACTTCTGAAAGTAAATATATCTCTTGGTTCTATGAGGATGATTACACTTTTTTTTCCTTATTGATATAATGTGATGTGAAAGTCAAGATCTCTTCCACAACATAACCCTCGTCAATTGAACCTTGTGCCTTTTACACATTATGTAGTTACTCCTTTAACTTATTCATATAATGCTCAATCAGATACATCCAACACATCTGGATTATTCCACCAAAAACTGTATCGTCATGGAATATTCTTGTCTACCATTTTAGTATACGCTTCATTAACAATGCCACTCAAATCATCTATCACGTTTATCATTTCCTCATATACATAACTAGGAATAACATTTGATTGGAACGGGTTTATTTCTCCATACAAATTCCAAATTTCATATGTTGCTTAAAACCCATTTCTCAATATTCATATTAGCCTCTAGAATATTTTTCCTAATAAATTCGTGCATCAATTACATGGATATGGAATTGAATTAGAAATATCCATGTGCTAAGATATAAATTCAACAAAACTCTTACCACCCTTAACAAAAGCTAGAGTAACCCTGTTTCTTGACTTAATCAACACTTTATCCATATGGACTTCTATTTGAACTTTATTGTGTCGTAAACTAAAAGATTTTGATAGCTATAATAATTTAATGAATAAATTGTGTAAATCGTATCGATATTCAATCTCATATTTCATAGATTAAGCAATACAATATTTCATAAGTCTTACTCCTTTATTAAATCTCCCATTTTCAAACTCCAACTTTTTTTCATAATCCAAAAAAATATCTAATATTACAGATAAAAAATCATATATAACTACATATATTATGTAACTACATAATTTAACCATCAAACAACATAATAGAAACCATAATAAAGAAAAATACTAGTTTTTACGAAAAAAATGTGACAAAATACCTGAAAGAATTGATGGTAGAAATGGGTCTGAAAGAGTGGAGGTAAGTAGATAAAATACGTTAACGAAAGAGGAGGCGTTTGTGGAAAGTGGTGGATCAATAGTAAGAATATTTAGGGATCAAATTTAGAGTCTTTTGGGATGTTTTTAGTTTTTTATAGCTCTGACGAGAAATTATAATTGAGCCATTGTTGAAAAAATTTTAAAGAAAAAATAAAACAGTCACAATGATATATTTTTATCTGAATAATTGTAAAAAAGAAAAAAACTCGCCTAAGTAAAAAAAAATTATCTAGTTGACTAGCAGCTGCAAATTAAAAATATACTGAATGTTAATTAATATATATTTATAATAAAATTATTTTTAAATAAAATATTTTATAAAAAAATTTGTATTGATCAAAATTTATGAAACAAAGATTATTTCCCTATAGTTCAAGATGAATTGTGGCATTTTAGGCTTAAATATTTAATTATTTCTTATAAATAAATTTAGCTTTAAAAATAAAATTAAAGCCCAATCCATAATGTAAAAGCCCAACTCACATGCTTAAAATAAAACCTAATTACCCATCAAATCTACCCTAACACCATTGCCCCCGGCGCCGCAAAATTTCTCTGTACCATCTGATCCCAAATACCAAACTTCATTGCAATTAACCTGTTCCTCTCCTCATTTAATCCCTCCATTCTACTTCTTTAAATCTCCACAAATTCGTACTAACTTTGAATGTTGATTCATTGAATCAATTTGAATCACCAGACAAGAATGCAGAATTTTAAGCTATCCGTTTTCCTACATTTCATTACCATATATCCAGGTTAGTAAATTTGTGAGTTTCTTATATTTTTATGAATTCTAACTTAGTCTATTATATCAAATTATATTAAATGTCATAAGAATTTCATTATAATCGTATCAATCTAACAAATGCCACAATTGTTAGCCACATATAGGCTTCATTTTTGTCACTATCTAGTGTAGGCCACAATTAATAGTTCATTATTGTCACGCCCAACGGGGAAAACGCATTGAATCTGTAGATGTCAGATTTATTGTATTGTATTTTGTTAAATGGTAGTCATACTTTTACGTGAGCTCTTGAAAAATTTCAACTACATATAATTAGATTCCATGATAATTATATTATTAGCATAATCTTGTATTATTTAAGGTTTATTTAGAATTGTTTTACAAATAAGATATCTGAAGTCAATAAGAAGTGTTGGGTGACAATAATAACTATTGGGTGAAACTTTTCTTATGTTTATCTTAATTGGCATTTTAATTTAGATTATTGTATAATTAAAATTTTGGTTAATTTGAATAAAGATATGGATAGTAGGCTTAATAGTTTTCTCTTTTTCCTTCAATGGTAGGTAATCTTCATCAATGGGGAGCATAACAAAACAAAGAATGGACAAGATTGTTGGTCATGACATTTCAATCCACCATGAATACTGTATGATTAACATGGTAAGATTTACATGCCAATTAATAAACTTCATTTGACTGTATGTATATAAATATATATATGCTACTCCATTTTGTAGGTTTATGCATACTAACCAAACTTCGTTTAGGTTACACCTAAATAAGTTTAATACCATGTTTAATCTGAGATACACGTTTAGCTCAGGATAATTCTTGTTTCAGTTAACAGGATAAATGTTGTTTTCTTGGTAAAAGTATGTATATTTTTCCTTGAAAAATGGCCTAGACATGTCTATGTTGGAATGTCTAGGAGGCTACCTATTTTTATTTAGGCAATTGATAAAAATTTAACTTTATTAGAAGAATGTTTTATTCATTTATTATTTTAAGTTCACTTCAAACACCTAAACCTTTTGTAGATTCCTACATGTACGTGACCTATCAATTTTTAGAAGAATCTTTACCTTATTTATCTAATAAATTGGTATATAATAGAATAAACCACAGAGTTGTAAGAGTTAGAATTAATAAATGATGTTGCAACAATTACAACTCATCTAATGATGGGATTATAACGAATATAATAGCAAAATATAACCACCACAATCACAATGTTTATCGATCTTTGAGAATATTATTAACGAGTTTCCATTATAGAATAATCCTTTATTTTCCATTGAAGAGTAATGAGAAGAAACAATCATTAATTTGTTGTATGCTTTTAGATATTCTTGTAAGTAAATGTTGGTCTAGTTGTTCACCTGGTTGAAGTCCATCTAAGACTAGTTTATCTAGTCTAGTCATGAACTAGGTATCCTATCTTAGAGTAGTGTTAAAATTTTAGTAAATATTTTAACATGTGAATAATATAAAACATTATTTGCAGCTGTCAAGATGAAGTGATGGCAAGGGATTTGAGTTTCCAAATATCGGAAAAATTAGTGAAGGTAAGTTTAATCATCCATTTTATCACTAGATAATTCCTTGCTTTGTTCTCTTATGTTTATATGCGTGTTGTAGCTCTCTTTTTATTCATCCACTAAAGATTTTGAATTCAAGCACTTAAAGTTATGTTTTTTCTCAGGATGGTGAAGTATAATCTACATCAAGACATGTGGGTGATGAAAGAATATGGTGTGGTAGATTAATAGTTGCTCTAGTGGTTAGGTTACTCATGTATTGTATTAAAAATTAAAGATTAGGTAATTTATTGGATAATAAAGTCCGTGTTAGATCTCTTAATGAAAAGCTTTTCAAAAGGATATATGTTTAACTGTATTTTTATTCAATGTTCTTTTTTTCATTTATACTCAACAAGTCAACTTAATATCAAAATGCAACTTCGGTCAAACCACCTGAAATAAAACCAAAAAATTATTCAAGTTATTCGACTTAATATCAAAATGAAACTTCATTACTGAAATTTCACAGACGCTCCATAGATTATTATATTTAGGTACTTTTCTAAGTTATGTCCTTTCTGGTTATCTTTCCTCTTTGATTTTACTTTCTTATTTCTATTATATACAAGGAGTTCCTCGTTCCTCGTTCCTCTTAAATTTCTTATGCATTTGATTGTATATATATGTCTCTATATTTGTTCTTTAGTTTTCAATATAGTAATACGTTAATGAGGTTTTTTTCAAAAATATCTTTTATTTATGGTGTACTTTATTTTAAGTTATGTTAGTGTTTTATGTTAAAACCTAAAAACTAACAGTCTAGTTTAGGTAGCACAATTAATGTAGAAATCTAGTTGTACATATATAAAAGTAATCTACTTATGTCAATTGTTGATGGTACGTGTGACCTTGTAATATTTTCCACTAATAGATTCACCCTTGGAGTTATTATTAGTTACCTGAGTTGATATACCATCAATAGAGACTTGTACTACTTCGTTGACACGATCTTGGAATATATAGAAAGCTAATTGTATCTTAAAGATCTAGAAGTCACTTTATTATAACTTAAAGCTCTAGATATTGACCTCTTTTAGTATTCTTCATTTCAGAAAATATAAATTTAGTCAGAAATAATCTACTCTATTTCAGCTTTTTTAATCGGCCTTAAAATCATTCGGTTTGTAAATCTCCTCAGAATCCGTATGGTATGAAAAAATATAATCAGAAGAACATGAATACAGATGGGATTATTGTTTTATAGGGACTTTATCACATTTGGTCGAAGAAATTTGGCAATATTTTCACAGTGATAAATTAATTTTTCTATATTTCAACCTAATTTTTGAGTGTATCACAAGGGATTACCTAATCATTGCTTGACTCATATTGAAATATATTTTGAAATGTGGATTTTTATTGAAATTAAAACCATTTTGATTTCTTCCTTATTTGGGAATATAAGAGATTTTACAGCCATACCACTTTAAACAAATGTATCTATCAAAAACTGAAAGAGAAAATTTTCTAATCGGCCTTACAACAATCAATTTTCTTAACACAGTAACTTTGAGTTCTACAAACGTATCTCTTCCGGTGCCCGTTTTCACTTGATAAACTCCGGTTATACACTAAGAGAGTCAACTAGGTAGTACACAATGAGGGTTCCGTACTTGTCATCTAGGAAAGCTCCTTTTTGTTGTTCTTACCACTACTTCCTAATATGGTATTTTAGTCAAAAGATAAACGCTTTTTCTACGGCGATAGAAAACACTCCGCCAAAGGTTTTTCGATTCTCTACTACAGTCGATTCCATCTTAGTATTTGCATTTCTTGCCATGAATTGATAGAAAAGTGTTTACGCCATGAAAGTTGCTTCCCAAGGCGGCCTCAAGGGGGAATGGTTTATTGGGCCCACATAAGCTTATATGTCCACTCTTGTCATGCAATGATACACTTGAGACACCATAGATGCATTTTGAGGAGATACACATTAGGTTGAACAGTAAAGAAGTCCTTACAAGAACCCTTCCGACGAGAAGCAATACATTCATGGGTTTTGTAGAAAATTTGCATGCAACTCTTAGCTACTTTATGATTTGATTTTATTTAAGCTCTCTCAGTAATACCTATGATAAACAATAAACTATGTTACATGAACCGTTATAAACTATGTCACATGCATGGTTATGGTATAATTTTGTCACTTCTTATTCATTCTCTTGCTACTTAACTAAGACTTAAAATTGAGAGAATCTTTGGAAGTTCTTTTACTTCGATAATCTAGTAAACTTGTCGACTACATTGGTCACTGATAATAAATTACTGATCAACTTTCCAAATCATGATCTTTGCTCGAATTAGAAGGTAGAAGAAATGATTTTTAGGCACCCTAGACTATAGCTTTTCTAAATTTTATAGCTCTTTTTTTGTTATCAAAATTGTGTTAATTTGATCACGTATTTCTCCTTTCTATATAATCTTTATTACGCTATCCATTGTTAGATTTTGGTATAGATGGCACAATATATCGAAATATTTGTTGATATAAAAAATCAACAAAAACCATGAAACTATAGATAAAGAAGAGTTAACCAATTATACAAACTAATATTTGAGCCAAAAAATTAATGTACAAAAAAAATGATTGAAAGGTTCGTTTAAACAAGTGCCACTATAATTATGGATTTTTAAGCCAATTGATGAAATTATGGAACTAATGACTACCTCAGGCCCTCACCTACACATGCGAGACTCCTTGTAGGTATTCTCTACAATTTCTTAGAAAGTGGAATATAGGAGAGGAAAATTATTGGTTCATGCTTCTCTTCTTGTTGGTCTATGTATCGACGACGAGATATTATACCAGACTCGGTTTCTTCTACTAAAAATGCATCCCTTCATTTGTGTCATGTTTATCTTGCTCAAGGATCTAGGAACACAACCATTATATTTTACAAACTAAAATGAGTCGGTCAAAATGACGAAAGATCCTTGTGCCCAAAACTTATGATTCTGCTAATAGAAATTGTTTTTATATCATACTAAAAATTCAATCTGAAAAAATTATAAGCACCAAAAATGGCTATCTATATAGAAGTCATCCTAGAACTCTTTTACTTCCCACGGATGCTTGTGGTGTAGAAAGGCACATAAAAAGATCCTGAAAATTATCGATCTTCAGTGAATTAACTTTGAAGGTTCTCCCATGAGATGATGAATTAAATGGAAAAAATATGTCGGGTTCACTAAATTAGGATAACACTACTACGAGAATAGCTTTTAGAGACCGCATAGTTATTTGCGATCTTTTGTGGTACCTAAAGGTTGCTCGTTTTCAAAAGGTTGTTAACTATTCATTTTTTCTGAGAAATCATTTATGTGGTAGCTAGATGGTTTATCTTTACAGACCACCCAGTCTCTTGCTATAAGTTATGACTTCTAGCGACTATATGTGGTCATTAGATAGTTATATTTTAGTCGTTGCGTTTTGGCCGTCAATTCTTTATTACTTTAGCAACCATCCATCCGGTATTTTGTGGCTAGCCTCTTTTTGCGGTCGTTAAAGGTGTTATAATTGAAAAAACATTTTTATTAAAGTTATTCATTTACAGTTGTTCGTAAATAGACATGATAAACCCAAAGTACACTAAAAGTATAATAATTCCACAATTCTCAACAAAAATATCCAAAATCTAGTTATGAACACATATAAGTTATTTTGACATAAAAAAATAAAACCAATCAACTAACCTCCCCTTTCATTTGCAATAATCACATCATTACTATTTATATGCATCATTTGATGGATATCAGCCGCATCTTTAAGTATCTTCGGACTCTTCATCATCTTCTAAAATAGTTAGATCATGCTTAACTATCACTTCGTCGACTTCGGTGTACTCTATTTTTATTAATGCGTAATCCATCTATGTGTGTTGTCTCATTTACAAAAGGTATCGACTCAAATGTATAAACTATCGACACAGAACCCTAAACATCCACACTCCAACAATGACAATCGCTCACTTTCCAAACCACTTTAAAGCGCGTCGCGATCCCTTAGTGTCCACTAGATCAACAATGTATAACATGTTATTTGCTTGATTTTCTAAAATTTATGACTCATCTTTGTACCAATACGAATTATTATCGATTTTTGTTACACTGTGCTCATTCTGTATTCTTCCTTTCTTGGTGTTATAGCATTATCACTCGAATACCATTACCGAATATGTTTTTAAGAAGTCCACTCGAATACTTTAACCAATTCACCATACCAAGAAACTCCTTCACAAAAACAACAAAACCCGGAATCCGCAATGAGACATTTATCACCTTTCTAACGCCAAACCAAGTTTACCCCATTAATAACACATAGATCATATTTCTAAATTGTACAATTGGAACCCTTAGCCACATACAAAAATTATTTGGTTAATACTGGATGGCATGCTAGCTTCATGTTAAATACCTAATAATGGAAAAGGTATTGAGTTATACTTTCTCTATTAGTATTTTGATTTTGAATTATAGTATACATTTATCAATAACGAATTGTAAAATCTAGTTTGATGAATTCTTTCCACATCCACATGTCCATCTGTAATTATAACTGACTTATGGTCCCTGGAATACAAAATATTTGAGTTACAAAATTATATAGAATAAGAAAGTGACAAAGAACATAGTAAAAAAGAAAAAACTATATGTAAACTTGAATCTCATCATAAGACCGTAGATTGCACCAAACAATCGTATCGTGATCTATTTGGGGGAAGATAAATGAAACACTATTTTAAATTTGGGTGACATTAACTTCAGAAATTCAATATATCTCTTGGTTCTGGTACAAGATCTGCATATCTATGAGGATGATTACACTTTTTTTCCTTATTGATATAATGTGATGTGAAAGTCAAGATCTCTTCCACAACATAACCCTCGTCAATTGAACCATGTGCCTTTTACACATTATGTAGTTACTCTTTTAACTTATTCAAATAATGCTCGATCGGATACATCCAACACATCTGGATTATTCCACCAAAAACTGTATCGTCATGGAATATTCTTGTCTACCATTTTCGTATACGCTTCATTAACAATGCCACTCAAATCATCTATCACATTTATCATTTCCTCATATACATAACTAGGAATAAAATTTGATTGGAATGGGTTTATTTCTCCATACAAATTCCAAATTTCATATGATGCTTAAAACCCATTTCTCAATATTCAAATTAGCCTCTAGAATATTTTTCCTAGTAAATTCGTGCATCAATTACATGGATATTGAATTGAATTAGAAATATCCATGTGCTAAGATATAAATTCAATAAAACTCTTAACACCCTTAACAAAAGCTAGAGTAACCTTGTTTCTTGACTTAATCAACACTTTATCCATATGGACTTCTATTTGGACTTGATTGTGTCGTAAACTAAAAGATTTTGATAGCTATAATAATTTAATGAATACATTGTGTAAATCATATTGATATTCAATCTCATATTTCATAGATTAAGCAATATAATATTTCATAAGTCTTACTCCTATATTAAATCTCCCATTTTCAAACTCTAACTTTTTTTCATAATCCAAAAAAATATCTAATATTATAGATAAAAAATCATATATAACTACATATATTATGTAACTACATAATATTTAACCATCAAACAACATAATAGAAACAATAATAAAGAAAAATACTAGTTTTTACGAAAACAATGTGACAAAATACCTGAAGGAATTGATGGTAGAAATGGGTCCGAAAGAGTGGAGATAAGTAGATAAAATACGTTAACGAAAGAGGAGGCGTTTGTGGAAAGTGGTGGATCAATAGTAAGAATATTTAGGGATCAATTTTAGAGTCTTTTGGGATGTTTTTAGTTTTTTTAACTCTGACGAAAAATTATAATTGAGCCATTGTTGAAAAAATTTTAAAGAAAAAATAAAAAAGTCACAATGATATATTTTTAGCTGAATAATTGTCAATGAAAAAAGCTCGCCTAAGTAAAAAAAAATTATCTAGTTGACTAGCAGCTGCAAATTAAAAATATAGAGAATGTTAATTAATATATATATATATAATAAAATTATTTTTAAATAAAATATTTTGTAAAAAAATTTGTATTGATCTAAATTTATGAAACAAAGATTATTTCCCTATGGTTCAAGATGAATTGTGGCATTTTAGGCCTAAATATTTAATTATTTCTTATAAATAATTTTAGCTTTAAAAATAAAATTAAACCCCAATCCATATTGTAAAAGCCCAACTCACATGCTTAAAATAAAACCTAATTATCCATCAAATCTACTCTAACACCATTGCCCCCTGGCGCCGCAAAACTTCTCTATACCATCTGATCCCAAATACCAAACTTCATTGCAATTAACCAGTTCCTCTCCTCATTTAATTCCTCCATTATACTTCTTAAAATCTCCACAAATTCGTACTAACTTTGAATGTTGATTCATTGAATCAATTTGAAACACCAGACAAGAATGCAGAATTTTAAGCCATCTGTTTTCCTACATTTCATTACCATATATCCAGGTTAGTAAATTTGTGAGTTTCTTATATTTTTATGAATTCCAACTTAGTCTATTATATCAAATTATATTAAATGTCATAAGAATTTCATTATAATCGTATCAATCTAACAAATGCCACAATTGTTAGCCACATATAGGCTTCATTTTTGTCGCTATCTAGTGTAGGCCACAATCAATAGATCATTATTGTCACGCCCAACGGGGAAAAACACATTGAATCCGTAGATGTCAGATTTATTTTATTGTATTTTGTTAAATGGTAGTCATACTTTTACGTGAGCTCTTGAAAAATGTTAAGTACATATAATTTGATTCCATGATAATTATATTATTAGCATTATCTTGTATTATTTAAGGTTTATTTAGAGATGTTTTACAAATAAGATATCTGAAGTCAATAAGAAGTGTTGGGTGACAATAATAACTATTGGGTGAAACTTTTCTTAGGTTTATCTTAATTGACATTTAAATTTAGATTATTGTATAATTAAAATTTTGGATAATTTGAATAAAGATATGGATAGTAGGCTTAACAGTTTTCTCTTTTTTCCTTCAATGGTAGGTAATCTTCATCAATGGGGAGCATAACGAAACAAAGAATGGATAAGACTGTTGGTCATGACATTTCAATCCACCATGAAGACTGTATGATTAACATGGTAAGATTTACATGCCAATAAATAAACTTCATTTGACTATATATATATATATATATATGCTACTCCATTTTGTAGGTTTATGCATACTAACCAAACTTATTTACGTGATTTAAATTCTGAGTAATATCGTTTAGGTTGCATCTAAATAAGTTTAATACCATGTTTAATCTGAGATACACGTTTAGCCCAGGATAATTCTTGTTTCAGTTAACAGGATAAATGTTGTTTTCTTGGTAAAAGTATGTATATTTTTCCTTGAAAACTGGCCTAGACATGCCTATGTTGGAATGTCTAGGAGGCTGCCTATTTTTTTTAGGCAATTGATAAAAATTTAACTTTATTAGAAGAATGTTTTATTCATTTATTTTTTTAAGTTCACTTCAAACACCTAAACCTTTTGTAGATTCTTACATGTACGTGACCTATCAATTTTTAGAAGAATCTTTACCTTATTTATCTAATAAATTGGTATATAATAGAATAAACCACAGAGTTGTAAGAGTCAGAATTAATAAATGATGTTGCAACAATTACAACTCATCTAATGATGGGATTATAACGACTATAATAGCAAAATATAACCACCACAACCAAAATGTTTATCGATCTTTAAGAATATTATTAACGAGTTTCCATTGTAGAATACTAATTTATTTTCCATTGAAGAGTAATGAGAAGAAACAATCATTAATTTGTTGTATGCTTTTAGATATTCTTGTAACTAAATGTGGGTCTAGTTGTTCACTTGGTTGAAGTCCATCTAAGACTAGTTTATCTAGTCTAGTTATGAACTAGGTATCCTATCTTAGACTAGTGTTAAAATTTTAGTAAATATTTTAACGTGTGAATAATATAAAACATTATTTGCAGCTGTCAAGATGAAGTGATGGCAAGGATTTGAGTTTTCAAATATTGGAAAAATTAGTGAAGGTAAGTTTAATCATCCATTTTATCACTAGATAATTCCTTGCTTTGTTCTCTTATGTTTATATGCGTGTTGTAGCTCTCTTTTTATTCATCCACTAAAGATTTTGAATTCAAGCACTTAAAGTTATGTTTTTTCTCAGGACGGTGAAGTATAATCTACATCAAGACATGTGGATGATGAAAGAATATGGTGTGTTAGATTAATAGTTGCTCTAGTGGTTAGGTTACTCATGTATTGTATTAAAAATTAAAGATTAGGTAATTTACTGGATAATAAAGTCCGTGTTAGACCTCTTAATGAAAAGCTTTTCAAAAGGATATATGTTTAACTGTATTTTTGTTCAATGTTCTTTTTTCATTTATACTCAACAAGTCAACTTACTATCAAAATGAAACTTCGGTCAAACCACCTGAAATAAAACCAAAAAATTATTCAAGTTATTCGACTTAATATCAAAATGAAACTTCATTACTAAAATTTCATAGACGCTCCATAGATTATTATATTTAGGTACTTTTAGTAAGTTATGTCCTTCCTGGTTATCTTTCCTCTTTGATTTTACTTTCTTATTTCTATTATATACAAGGAGTTCCTCGTTCCTCTTAAATTTTTTATGCATTTGATTGTATATATATGTCTCTATATTTGTGGTTTAGTTTTCAATATAGTAATACGTTAATGAGGTTTTTTTATAAAATATCTTTTATTTATGGTGTACTTTATTTAAAGTTATGTTAGTGTTTTATGTTAAAACTTAAAAACTAACAGTCTAGTTTAGGTAGCACAATTAATGTAGAAATTTAGTTGTACATATATAATAGTAATCTACTTATGTCAATTGTTGATGGTACGTGTGACCTTGTACTATTTTCCACTACTAGATTCACCCTTGGAGTTATTCTTAGTTACCTGAGTTGATATACCATCAATAGAGACTTGTACTACTTCGTTGACACGATCTTGTAATATATAGAAAGCTAATTGTATCTTAAAGATCTAGAAGTCACTTTATTATAACTTAAAGCTCTAGATATTGACCTCTTTTAGTATTCTTCATTTCAGAAAATATAAATTTCGTCAGAAATAAACTATTCTCTTTCAGCTTTTTTAATCGGCCTTAAAATCATTCGGTTTGTAAATCTCCTCAAAATCCGTATGGAATGAAAAAAATATAATCAGAAGAACATGAATACAGATGGGATTATTGTTTTATAGGGGCTTTATCACATTTGGTCGAAGAAATTTGGCAATATTTTCACTGTGATAAATTAATTTTTCTATATTTCAACCTACTTTTTGAATGTATCACAAGGGATTACCTAATCATTGCTTGACTCATATTGTAATATTTTTTGAAATGTGGATTTTTATTGTAATTGATACCATTTTGATTTATTCCTTATATGGGAATATAAGAGATTTTACTGCCATACCACTTTAAACAAATGAATCTATCAAAAACTGAAAGAGAAAATTTTATAATCGGTCGTACAACAATCAATTTTCTTAACACAATAACTTTAAGTTCTGACTTACAAACGTATCCGGTTATACACTAAGAGAGTCAACTAGGTAGTACACAATGAGGGTTCCGCACCTGTCATCTAGGAAAGCTCCTTTTTGTTGTTCTTACCACTACTTCCTAATATTATCTTTTAGTCAAAAGATAAATGCTTTTTCTACGGCGATAGAAAACACTCCGCCAAAGGTTTTTCGATTCTCTACTACAGTCGATTCCATCTTAGTATTTTCATTTCTGGCCATGAATTGATAGAAAGTGTTTACGCCATGAAAGTGGCTTCCCAAGGCGGCCTCAAGGGGAAATGGTTTATTGGGCCCACATAAGCTTATATGTCCACTCTTGTCATGCAATGATACACTTGAGACACCATAGATACATTTTGAGGAGATACACCTTAGGTGGAACAGTAAAGAAGTCCTTACAAGAACCCTTCCGACGAGAAGCAATACATTCATGGGTTTTGTAGAAAATTTGCATGCAACTCTTAGCTACTTTATGATTTGATTTTATTTAAGCTCTCTCAGTAATACCTATGATAAACAATAAACTATGTTACATGAACCGTTATAAACTATGTCACATGCATGGTTATGGTATAATTTTGTCACTTCTTATTCATTCTCTTGCTACTTAACTAAGACGTAAAATTGAGAGAATCTTTGGAAGTTCTTTTATTTCGATAATCTAGTAAACTTGTCGACTACATTGGTCACTGATAATAAATTACTGATCAACTTTCCAAATCATGATTTTGCTCGAATTAGAAGGTAGAAGAAATGATTTTTAGGCACCCTGGACTATAGCTTTTCTAGATTTTATAGCTCTTTTTTTCTTATCAAAATTGTGTTAATTTGATCACGTATTTCTCCTTTCTATATAATCTTTATTACGCTATCCATTCTTAGATTTTGGTATAGATGGCACAATATTTCGAAATATTTGTTGATATAAAAAATCAACAAAAACCATGAAACTACAGATAAAGAAGAGTTAACCAATTATACAAACCAATATTTGAGCCAAAAAATTAATGTACAAAAAAAATGATACAAAGGTTCGATTAAACAACTGCCACTATAATTATGGATTTTTAAGATAATTGATGAAATTATGGAACTAATGATTACCTCAGGCGCTCACCTACACATGCGAGACTCCTTGTAGGTATTCTATACAATTTCTTAGAAAGTGTAATATATGAGAGGCAAATTATTGGTTCATGCAATTTTTAACCATGCTTCTCTTCTTGTTGGTCTATGTATCGACGACGAGATATTATACCAGACTCGGTTTCTTCTACTAAAAACGCATCCCTTCATTTGTGTCATGTTTATCTTGCTCAAGGATCTAGGAACACAACCATTATATTTTACAAACTAAAATGAGTCGGTCAAAATGATGAAAGATCCTTATGCCCAAAACTTATGATTCTGCTAATAGAAATTGTTTTTATATCATACTACAAATTCAATCTGAAAAAATTATAAGCACCAAAAATGGATTTCTATATAGAAGACATCCTAGAACTCTTTTACTTCCCAGGGATGCTTTTGTTGCAGAAAGGCACATAAAAAGATCCTGAAAATTATCGATCTTCAGTGAATTAACTTTGAAGGTTCTCCCATGAGTTGATGAATTAAATGGAAAAAATATGTCGGGTTCACTAAATTAGGATAACACTACTACGAGAATAGCTTTTAGAGACCGCAAAGTTATTTGCGATCTTTTGTGGTACCTAAAGGTTGCTCGTTTTCAAAAGGTTGTTAACTATTCATTTTTCCTGAGAAATCATTTATGTGGTAGCTAGATGGTTTATCTTTACAGACCACCCAGTCTCTTGCTATAAGTTATGACTTCTAGCGACTATATGTGGTCATTAGATAGTTTTATTTTAGTCGTTGCGTTTTGGTCGCCAATTCTTTATTACTTTAGCAACCATCCATCCGGTATTTAGTGGCTAGCCTCTTCTTGCGGTCGTTAAAGGTGTTATAATTGAAAAAACATTTTTATTAAAGTTATTCATTTACAGTTGTTCGAAAATAGACATGCTAAACCCAAAGTATACTAAAAGTATAATAATTCCACAATTCTCAACAAAAATCTCCAAAATCTAGTTATGAACACATATAAGTTATTTTAACATAAAAAAATAAAACCAATCAACTAATACTAGTAGTCTGTCTCATATCCTCCCCTTTCATTTGCAATAATCACATCATTACTATTTATATGCATCATTTGATGGATATCAGCCGCATCTTAAAGTATCTTCGGACTCTTCATCATCTTCTAAAATAGTTAGATCATGCTCTACTATCACTTCGTCGACTTCGGTGTACTCTATTTTTATTAATGTGTAATCCATCTATGTGTGTTGTCTCATTTACAAAAGGTATCGACTCAAATGTATAAACTATCGACACAGAACCTCACATCCACACTCCAACAATGACAATCGCTCACTTTCCAAACCACTTTAAAGTGCGTCGCGATCCCTTAGTGTCCACTAGATCAACAATGTATAACATGTTATTTGCTTGATTTTCTAAAATTTATGACTCATCTTTGTACCAATACGAATTATTATCGATTTTGGTTACACTGTGCTCATTCTGTATTCTTCCTTTCTTGGTGTTATAGCATTCTCACTCGAATACCATTACCGAATATGTTTTTAAGAAGTCCACCTCGAATACTTTAACCGATTCACCATACCTAGAAACTCCTTCGCCAAAACAACAAAACCCGTAATCCGCAATGAGACATTTATCACCTTTCTAACGCCAAACCAAGTTCACCCCATTAATAACACATAGATCATATTTCTAAATTGTACAATTGGAACCCTTAGCCACATACAAAAATTATTTGGTTTATACTGGATGGCATGCTAGCTTCATGTTAAATACCTAATAATGGAAAAGCTATTCAGTTATACTTTCTCTATTAGTATTTTGATTTTGAATTATAGTATACATTTATCAATAACGAATTGTAAAATCTAGTTTGATGAATTCTTTCCACATCCACATGTCCACCTGTAATTATAACTGACTTATGGTCCCTGGAATACAAAATATTTGAGTTACAAAATTATATAGAATAAGAAAGTGACAAAGAACATAGTAAAAAAGAACAAACTATATGTAAACTTGAATCTCATCATAAGATCGTAGATTGCACCAAACAGTCCTATCGTGATCTATTTGGGGGAAGATAAACGAAACACTATTTTAAATTTGGGTGACATTAACTTCTGAAAGTCAATATATCTCTTGGTTCTGGTACTAGATACGCATATCTATGAGGATGATTACACTTTTTTTTCCTTATTGATATAATGTGATGTGAAGGTCAAGATCTCTTCCACAACATAACCCTCGTCAACCGAACCTTGTGCCTTTTACACATTATGTAGTCACTCCTTTAACTTATTCAAATAATGCTCGATCAGATACATCCAACACATCTGGATTATTCCACCAAAAACTGTATCGTCATGGAATATTCTTGTCTACCATTTTAGTATACGCTTCATTAACAATGCCACTCAAATCATCTATCTCGTTTATCATTTCCTCATATACATAACTAGGAATAACATTTGATTGGAACGGGTTTATTTCTCCATACAAATTCCAAATTTCATATGTTGCTTAAAACCCATTTCTCAATATTCATATTAGCCTCTAGAATATTTTTCCTAGTAAATTCGTGCATCAATTACATGGATATTAAATTGAATTAGAAATATCCATGTGCTAAGATATAAATTCAACAAAACTCTTAACACCCTTAACAAAAGATAGGGTAACCTTGTTTCTTGACTTAATCAACACTTTATCCATATGGACTTCTATTTGGACTTGATTGTGTCGTAAAACTAAAATATTTTGATAGCTATAATAATTTAATGAATAAATTGTGTAAATCATATTGATATTCAATCTCATATTTCATAGATTAAGCAATATAATATTTCATAAGTCTTACTCCTATATTAAATCTCCCATTTTCAAACTCCAACTTTTTTTCATAATCCAAAAAAATATCTAATATTATAGATAAAAAATCATATATAACTACATAATATTTAACCATCAAACAACATAATAGAAACCATAATAAAGAAAAATACTAGTTTTTACGAAAAAAATGTGACAAAATACCTGAAGGAATTGATGGTAGAAATGGGTCCGAAAGAGTGGAGGTAAGTAGATAAAATACGTTAACGAAAGAGGAGGCGTTTGTGGAAAGTGGTGGATCAATAGTAAGACTATTTAGGGATCAAATTTAGAGTCTTTTGGGATGTTTTTAGGTTTTTTTTAGCTCTGACGAAAAATAATAATTGAGCCATTGTTGAAAAAATTTTAAAGAAAAAATAAAAAAGTCACAATGATATATTTTTATCTGAATAATTGTAAAAAAGAAAAAAGCTCGCCTAAGTAAAAAAAAATTATCTAGTTGACTAGCCGCTGCAAATTAAAAATGTAGAGAATGTTAATTAATATATATTTATAATAAAATTATTTTTAAATAAAAAATTTTATAAAAAAATTTGTATTGATCTAAATTTATGAAACAAAGATTATTTCTCTATAGTTCAAGATGAATTGTGGCATTTTAGGCCTAAATATTTAATTATTTCTTATAAATAAATTTAGCTTTAAAAATAAAATTAAAGCCCAATCCATATTGTAAAAGCCCAACTCACATGCTTAAAATAAAACCTAATTACCCATCAAATCTACCCTAACACCATTGCCCCCAGGCGCCGCAAAATTTCTCTGTACCATCTGATCCCAAATACCAAACTTCATTGCAATTAACCTGTTCCTCTCCTCATTTAATCCCTCCATTCTACTTCTTTAAATCTCCACAAATTCGTACTAACTTAGAATGTTGATTCATTGAATCAATTTGAAACACCAGACAAGAATGCAGAATTTTAAGCCATCCGTTTTCCTACATTTCTTTACCATATATCCAGGTTAGTAAATTTGTGAGTTTCTTATATTTTTATGAATTCTAACGTAGTCTATTATATTAAATTATATTAAATGTCATAAGAATTTCATTATAATCGTATCAATCTAACAAATGCCACAATTGTTAGCCACATATAGGCTTCATTTTTGTCACTGTCTAGTGTAGGCCACAATTAATAGTTCATTATTGTCACGCCCAACGGGGAAAATGCATTGAATCTGTAGATGTCAGATTTATTGTATTTTATTTTGTTAAATGGTAGTCATACTTTTACGTGAGCTCTTGAAAAATGACAAGTACATATAATTAGATTCCATGATAATTATATTATTAGCATAATCTTGTATTATTTAAGGTTTATTTAGAACTGTTTTACAAATAAGATATCTGAAGTAAATAAGAAGTGTTGGGTGACAATAATAACTATTGGGTGAAACTTTTCTTAGGTTTATCTTAATTGGCATTTAAATTAAGATTATTGTATAATTAAAATTTTGGTTAATTTGAATAAAGATATGGATAATAGGCTTAATAGTTTTCTCTTTTTCCTTCAATGGTAGGTAATCTTCATCAATGGGGAGCATAACGAAACAAAAAATGGATAAGATTGTTGGTCATGACATTTCAATCCACTATGAAGACTGTATGATTAACATGGTAAGATTTACATGCCAATATATAAACTTCATTTGACTGTATATATATATGCTATTCCATTTTGTAGGTTTATGCATACTAACCAAACTTCGGTTAGGTTACATCTAAATAAGTTTAATACCATGTTTAATCTGAGATACACGTTTAGCTCAGGATAATTCTTTTTTCAGTTAACAGGATAAATGTTGTTTTCTTGGTAAAAGTATGTATATTTTTCCTTGAAAAATGGCCTAGACATGCCTATGTTGGAATGTCTAGGAGGCTGCCTATTTTTTTTTAGGCAATTGATAAAAATTTAGCTTTATTAGAAGAATGTTTTATTCATTTATTTTTTTAAGTTCACTTCAAACGCCTAAACCTTTTGTAGATTCTTACATGTACGTGACCTATCAATTTTTACAAGAATCTTTACCTTATTTATCTAATAAATTGGTATATAATAGAATAAACCACAAAGTTGTAAGAGTTAGAATCAATAAATGATGTTGCAACAATTACAACTCATCTAATGATGGGATTATAACAAATATAATAGCAAAATATAACCACCACAACCACAATGTTTATCGATCTTTGAGAATATTATTAACGAGTTTCCATTATAGAATAATCCTTTATTTTCCATTGAAGAGTAATGAGAAGAAACAGTCATTAATTTGTTGTATGCTTTTAGATACTCTCGTAAGTAAATGTATGTCTAGTTGTTCACCTGGTTGAAGTCAATCTAAGACTAGTTTATCTAGTCTAGTCATGAACTAGGTATCCTATCTTAGAGTAGTGTTAAAATTTTAGTAAATATTTTAATGTGTGAATAATATAAAACATTATTTGCAGCTGTCAAGATGAAGTGATGGCAAGGGATTTGAGTTTCCAAATATTTGAAAAATTAGTGAAGGTAAGTTTAATCATCCATTTTATCACTAGATAATTCCTTGCTTTATTCTCTTATGTTTATATGCGTGTTGTAGCTCTCTTTTTATTCATCCACTAAATATTTTGAGTTCAAGCACTTAAAGTTATGTTCTTTCTCAGGACGGTGAAGTATAATCTACATTAAGACATGTGGATGATGAAAGAATATGGTGTGGTAGATTAATAGTTGCTCTAGTGGTTAGGTTACTCATGTATTGTATTAAAAATTAAAGATTAGGTAATTTATTGGATAATAAAGTCCGTGTTAGACCTCTTAATGAAAAGCTTTTCAAAAGGATATATGTTTAACTGTATTTTTGTTCAATGTTCTTTTTTCATTTATACTCAACAAGTCAACTTAATATCAAAATGCAACTTCGGTCAAACCACCTGAAATAAAACCAAAAAATTATTCAAGTTATTCGACTTAATATCAAAATGAAACTTCATTACTGAAATTTCACAGACGCTCCATAGATTATTATATTTAGGTACTTTTCTAAGTTATGTCCTTCCTGGTTATCTTTCCTCTTTGATTTTACTTTCTTATTTCTATTATATAGAAGGAGTTCCTCGTTCCTCGTTCCTCTTAAGTTTCTTATGCTTTTGATTGTATATATATGTCTCTATATTTGTTCTTTAGTTTTCAATATAGTAATACGTTAATGAGGTTTTTTTCAGAAATATCTTTTATTTATGGTGTACTTTATTTTAAGTTATGTTAGTGTTTTATGTTAAAACCTAAAAACTAACATTCTAGTTTAGGTAGCACAATTAATGTAGAAATCTAGTTGTACATATATAATAGTAATCTACTTATGTCAATTGTTGATGGTACGTGTGACCTTGTAATATTTTCCACTAATAGATTCACCCTTGGAGTTATTCTTAGTTACCTGAGTTGATATACCATTAATAGAGACTTGTACTACTTCGTTGACACGATCTTGGAATATATAGAAAGCTAATTGTATATTAAAGATCTAGAAGTCACTTTATTATAACTTAAATCTCTAGATATTGACCTCTTTTAGTATTCTTCATTTCAGAAAATATAAATTTAGTCAGAAATAATCTATTCTATTTCAGCTTTTTTAATCGGCCTAAAAATCATCCGGTTTGTAAATCTCCACAGAATCCGTATGGTATGAAAAAATATAATCAGAAGAACATGAATACAGATGGGATTATTGTTTTATAGGGGCTTTATCACATTTGGTCGAAGAAATTTGGCAATATTTTCACAGTGATAAATTAATTTTTCTATATTTCAACCTACTTTTTTAGTGTATCACAAGGGATTACCTAAGCATTGCTTGACTCATATTGAAATATATTTTGAAATGTGGATTTTTATTGAAATTGATACCATTTTGATTTCTTCCGTATTTGGGAATATAAGAGATTTTACTGCCATACCACTTTAAACAAATGTATCTATCAAAAACTGAAAGAGAAAATTTTCTAATCGGCCTTACAACAATCAATTTTCTTAACGCAGTAACTTTGAGTTCTACAAACGTATCTCTTCCGTCCCGTTTTCACTTGATAAACTCTGGTTATACACTAAGAGAGTCAACTACGTAGTACACAATGAGGGCACCTGTCATCTAGGAAAGCTCCTTTTTGTTGTTCTTACCACTACGTCCTAATATGGTCTTTTAGTCAAAAGATAAACGCTTTTTCTACGGAGATAGAAAACACTCCGCCAAGGGTTTTTCGATTCTCTAATACAGTCGATTCCATCTTAGTATTTGCATTTCTTGCCATGAATTGATAGAAAAGTGTTTACACCATGAAAGTTGCTTCCCAAGGCGGCCTCAAGGGGAAATGGTTTATTGGGCCCACATAAGCTTATATGTCCACTCTTGTCATGCAATGAGACACTTGAGACACCATAGATACATTTTGAGGAGATACACCTTAGGTTGAACAGAAAAGAAGTTCTTACAAGAACCCTTCCTATGAGAAGCAATACATTCATGGGTTTTGTTGAAAATTTGCATGCAACTCTTAGCTACTTTATGATTGGATTTTATTTAAGCTCTCTCAGTAATACCTATGATAAACAATAAACTATGTTACATGAACTGTTATAAACTATTTCACATGCATGGTTATGGTATAATTTTGTCACTTCTTATTCATTCTCTTGCTACTTAACTAAGACGTAAAATTGAGAGAATCTTTGGAAGTTCTTTTATTTCGATAATCTAGTAAACTTGTCGACTACATTGGTCACTGATAATAAATTACTGATCAACTTACCAAATCATGATTTTGCTCGAATTAGAAGGTAGAAGAAATGATTTTTAGGCACCCTAGACTATATCTTTTCTAAATTTTATAGCTCTTTTTTTGTTATCAAAATTGTGTTAATTTGATCACGTATTTCTCCTTTCTATATAATCTTTATTACGCTATCCATTGTTAGATTTTGGTATAGATGGCACAATATATCGAAATATTTGTTGATATAAAAAATCAACAAAAACCATGAAACTATAGATAAAGAAGAGTTAACCAATTATACAAACCAATATTTGAGCCAAAAAATTAATGTACAAAAAAAATGATAGAAAGGTTCGTTTAAACAAGTGCCACTATAATTATGGATTTTTAAGCCAATTGATGAAATTATGGAACTAATGACTACCTCAGGCGCTCACCTACACATGCGCGACTCCTTGTAGGTATTCTCTACAATTCCTTAGAAAGTGAAATATAGGAGAGGAAAATTATTGGTTCATGAAATTTTTAACCATGCTTCTCTTCTTGTTGGTCTATGTATCGACGACGAGATATTATACCAGACTCGGTTTTTTCTACTAAAAATGCATCCCTTCATTTGTGTCATGTTTATCTTGCTCAAGGATCTAGGAACACAACCATTATATTTTACAAGCTAAAATGAGTCGGTCAAAATGACGAAAGATCCTTGTGCCCAAAACTTATGATTCTGCTAATAGAAATTGTTTTTATATCATACTAAAAATTCAATCTGAAAAAATTATAAGCACCAAAAATGGCTATCTATATAGAAGTCATCCTAGAACTCTTTTACTTCCCAGGGATGCTTGTGTTGCAGAAAGGCACATAAAAAGATCCTGAAAATTATCGATCTTCCGTGAATTAACTTTGAAGGTTCTCCCATGAGTTGATGAATTAAATGGAAAAAATATGTTGGGTTCACTAAATTAGGATAACACTACTACGAGAATAGCTTTTAGAGACCGCATAGTTATTTGCGATCTTTTGTGGTACCTAAAGGTTGCTCGTTTTCAAAAGGTTGTTAACTATTAATTTTTCCTGAGAAATCATATCTGTGGTAGCTAGATGGTTTATCTTTACAGACCACCCAGTCTCTTGCTATAAGTTATGACTTCTAGCACTATATGTGGTCATTAGATAGTTTTATTTTAGTCGTTGCGTTTTGGTCGTCAATTCTTTATTACTTTAGCAACCATCCATCCGGTATTTAGTGGCTAGCCTCTTTTTGCGGTCGTTAAAGGTGTTATAATTGAAAAAACATTTTTATTAAAGTTATTCATTTACAGTTGTTCGTAAATAGACATGATAAACCCAAAGTACACTAAAAGTATAATAATTCCACAATTCTCAACAAAAATCTCCAAAATCTAGTTATGAACACATATAAGTTATTTTGACATAAAAAAATAAAACCAATCAACTAATACTACTAGTCTGTCTCATATCCTCTCTTTCATTTGAAATAATCACATCATTACTATTTATATACATCATTTGATGGATATCAGCTGCATCTTAAAGTATCTTCGGAATCTTCATCATCTTCTAAAATAGTTAGATCATGCTTAACTATCACTTCGTCGACTTCGGTGTACTCTATTTTTATTAATGCGTAATCCATCTATGTGTGTTGTCTCGTTTACAAAAGGTATCGACTCAAATGTATAAACTATCGACACAGAACCCTAAACATCCACACTCCAACAATGACAATCGCTCACTTTCCAAACCACTTTAAAGCGCGTCGCGATCCCTTAGTGTCCACTAGATCAACAATGTATAACATGTTATTTGCTTGATTTTCTAAAATTTATGACTCATCTTTGTACCAATACGAATTATTATCGATTTTGGTTACACTGTGCTCATTCCGTATTCTTCCTTTCTTGGTGTTATAGCATTCTCACTCGAATACCATTACCGAATATGTTTTTAAGAAGTCCACTCGAATACTTTAACCAATTCACCATACCAAGAAACTCCTTCTCAAAAACAACAAAATCCGTAATCCGCAATGAGACATTTATCACCTTTCTAACGGCGAACCAAGTTTACCCATTAATAACACATAGATCATATTTCTAAATTGTACAATTGGAACCCTTAGCCACATACAAAAATTATTTGGTTAATGAGATTGTATATATATGTCTCTATATTTGTGATTTAGTTTTCAATATAGTAATACGTTAATGAGATTTTTTTATGAAATATCATTTATTTATGGTGTACGTTATTTTAAGTTATGGTAGTGTTTATGTTAAAACTTAAAAACTAACAGTCTAGTTTAGGTAGCATAGTTAATATAGAAATCTAGTTGTACATATATAATAGTAATCTACTTATGTCAATTGTTGATGGTACGTGTGACCTTGTAATATTTTCCACTAATAGATTCATCCTTGGAGTTATTCTTATTTACCTGAGTTGATATACCATCAATAGAGACTTGTACTACTTCGTTGACACGATCTTGTAATATATAGAAAGCTAATTGTATCTTAAAGATCTAGAAGTCACTTTATTATAACTTAAAGCTCTAAATCTTGACCTCTTTTAGTATTCTTCATTTCTAAAAAGATATAAATTTAGTCAGAAATAATCTATTCTATTTCAGCTTTTTTAATTGGCCTTAAAATCATTCGGTTTGTAAAACTCCTCAGAATCCGTATGGTATGAAAAAATATAATCAGAAGAACATGAATACAGATGGGATTATTGTTTATAGGGGCTTTATCACATTTGGTCGAAAGAAATTTGGCGAAGAAATTTGGCAATATTTTCACAGTGATAAATTAATTTTTCTATCTTTCAACCTACTTTTTGAATGTATCACAAGGGATAACCTAATCATTGCTTGACTCATATTGAAATCTTTTTTGAAATGTGGATTTTTATTGAAATTGATACCATTTTGATTTCTTCCTTATTTGGGAATATAAGAGATTTTACTGTTATACCACTTTAAACAAACGTATCTATCAAAAACTGAAAGAAAAAATTGTCTAATCGGCCTTACAACAATCAATTTTCTTAATGCGTAACTTTGAGTTCTGACTTACAAACGTATCTCTTCCTGTGCCCGTTTTCACTTGATAAATTCTGGTTATACACTAAGAGAGTCAACTAGGTAGTACACAATGAGGGTTCCGCGCCTATCATCTAGGAAAGCTCCTTTTTGTTGTTCTTACCACTACTTCCTAATATGGTCTTTTAGTAAAAAGATAAACGCTTTTTCTACAGCGATAGATAACACTCCGCCAAAGGTTTTTCGATTCTCTACTATTGTCGATTCCATCTTAGTATTTGCATTTCTTGCCATGAATTGATAGAAAGGTGTTTACGCCATGAAAGTTGCTTCCCAAGGCGGCCTCAAGGGGAAATGGTTTATTGGGCCCACATAAGCTTATTAACCACTCTTGTCATGCAATGATACACTTGAGACACCATAGATACATTTTGAGGAGATTTACCTTAGATTGAATAGTAAAGAAGTCCTTACAAGAACCCTTCCGACGAGAAGCAATACATTCATGGGTTTTGTTGAAAATTTGCATGCAAATCTTAGCTACTTTATGATTTGATTTTATTTAAGCTCTCTCAGTAATACCTATGATAAACAATAAACTATGTCACATGAACCGGTATAAACTATGTCACATGCAGGGTTATGGTATAATTTTGTCGCTTCTTATTCATTTTACTTCTCTTGATACTTAACTAAGACAGAAAATTGAGAGAATCCTTGGAAGTTCTTTTATTTCGATAATCTAGTAAACTTGTCGACTACACTGGTCACTGATAACAAATTACTGATCAACTTTCCAAATCATGATCTTTGCTCGAATTAAAAGGCAGAAGAAATGATTTTAGGCACCATAGACTATAGCTATCTAGATTTTATATCTCTTTTTTTGTAATCAAAATTGTGTTAATTTGATCACGTATTTCTCCTTTCTATATAATCTTTATTACGCTATCCATTGTTAGATTTTGGTATAGATGACACAATATATCGAAATATTTGTTGATATAAAAAATCAACCAAAACCATGAAACTAGAGATAAAGAAGAGTTAACCAATTATACAAACCAATATTTGAGCCAAAAAATTAATGTACAAAAAAATTATAGAAAGGTTCGATTAAACAAGTCCCACTATAATTATGGATTTTTAAGCCAATTGATGAAATTATGGAACTAATGACTATCTCAGGCGCTCACCTACACATGCGAGACTCCTTGTAGGTATTCTCTACAATTCCTTAGAAAGTGGAATATAGGAGAGGAAAATTATTGGTTCATGCAATTGTTAACCGTGCTTCTCTTCTTGTTGGTCTATGTATCGACGACGAGATATTATACCAGACTCGATTTCTTTTACTAAAAATGCATCCCTTCATTTGTGTCATGTTTATCTTGTTCAAGGATCTAGGAACACAACCATTATATTTTACAAACTAAAATGAGTCGGTCAAAATGACGAAAGATCCTTGTGCCCAAAACTTATGATTCTGCTAATAGAAATTGTTTTTATATCATACTAACAATTCAATATGAAAAAATTATAAGCACAAAAAATGGCTATCTATATAGAAGTCATTCTAGAACTCTTTTACTTCCCAGGGATGTATGTGTTGCAGAAAGGCACGTAAAAAGATCCTGAAAATTATCGATCTTCAGTGAATTAACTTTGAAGGTTCTCCCATGAGTTGATGAATTAAATGGAAAAGATATATCGGGTTCACTAAATTAGGATCACACTGCAATGAGAATAGCTTTTAGAGACCGCATAGTTATTTGCGATCTTTTGTGGTCCCTAAAGGTTGCTCGTTTTCGAAAAGTTGTTAACTATTCATTTTTCCTGAGAAATTCTTTCTGTGATAACTAGATGGTTTATCATTTCAGACCACCCAGTCTCTCGCTATAAGTTATGACTTCTAGCGACTATATGTGGTCATTAGATAATTTTATTTTAGCCATTGCGTTTTGGTCGCTAATTCTTTATTACTTTAGCAACCATTCATCCGGTATTTAGTGGATATCCTCTTTTTGCGGTCGTTAAAGGCGTTATAATTGAAAAAACATTTTTATTAAAGTTATTCATTTACATTTGTTCGTAAGTAGACATGATAAACCTAAAGTACACTAAAAGTATAATAATTCTACAATTCTAAACAAAAATCTCCAAAATCTAGTTATGAACACATATAAGTTATTTTGATATAAAAAAATAAAACCAATCAACTAATACTACTAGTCTGTCTCATATCCCCCCCTTTCATCTGCAATAATCACATCATTACTATTTATATGCATCATTTTATGGATATCAGCCGCATCTTAAAGTATCTTCGGACTATTCATCATCTTCTAAAATAGTTAGATCATGCTCTACTATCACTTTGTCGACTTCGGTGTACTCTATTTTTATTAATGCGTAATCCATCTATGTGTGTTGTCTCATTTACAAAAGGTATCGACTCAAATGTATAAACTATCGACAAAGAACCCTAAACATCCACACTCCAACAATGATAATCGCTCACTTTCCAAACCACTTTAAAGCGCGTCGCGATCCCTTAGTGTCCACTAGATCAACAATGTATAACATGTTATTTGCTTGATTTTCTAAAATTTATGACTCATCTTTGTACCAATATGAATTATTATCGATTTTGGTTACACCGTGCTCATTCCGTATTCTTCCTTTCTTGGTGTTATAGCATTCTCACCCGAATACCAATACCGAATGTGTTTTTAAGAAGTCCACCTCGAATACTTTAACCAATTCACCATACCAAGAATCTCCTTCACCAAAACAACAAAACCCGTAATCCATAATGAGACATTTATCACCTTTCTAACGCCAAACCAAGTTCACCCAATAATAACATATAGATCATGTTTCTAAATTATACAATTGGAACCCTTAGCCACATACAAAAATTATTTGGTTAATACTGGATGGCATGCTAGCTTCATGTTAAATACCTAATAATGGAAATGCTATTGAGTTATACTTTCTCTATTAGTATTTTGATTTTGAATTATAGTATACATTTATCAATAACGAATTGTAAAATCTTGTTTGATGAATCCTTTCCACATCCACTTGTCCATCTGTAATTATAACTGACTTATGGTCCCTGGAATACAAAATATTTGAGTTACAAAATTATATAGAATAAGAAAGTGACAAAGAACATAGTAAAAAAGTACAAATTATATGTAAACTTGAATATCATCATAAGATCGTAGATTACACCAAACAATCCTATCGTGATCTATTTGGGGGAAGATAAACGAAACACTATTTTAAATTTGGGTGACATTAACTTCCGAAAGTCAATATATCTCTTGGTTCTGGTACTAGATCCGCATATCTATGAGGATGATTACACTTTTTTCCTTATTGATATAATGTGATGTGAAAGTCAAGATCTCTTCCACAACATAACCCTCGTCAATCGAACCTTGTGCCTTTTACACATTATGTAGTTACTCCTTTAACTTATTCAAATAATGCTCGATCAGATACATGCAACACATCTGGATTATTCCACCAAAAACTGTATCGTCATGGAATATTCTTGTCTACCATTTTAATATACGCTTCATTAACAATGCCACTCAAATAATCTATCACATTTATCATTTCCTCATATACATAACTAGGAATAACATTTGATTGGAACGGGTTTATTTCTCCATACAAAATCCAAATTTCATATGTTGCTTAAAACCCATTTCTCAATATTCATATTAGCCTCTAGAATATTTTTCCTAGTAAATTTGTGCATCAATTACATGGATATTGAATTGAATTAGAAATATCCATGTGCTAAGATATAAATTCAACGAAACTCTTAACACCCTTAACAAAAGCTAGAGTAACCTTGTTTCTTGACTTAATCAACACTTTATCCAGATGGACTTCTATTTGGACTTGATTGCGTTGTAAACTAAAAGATTTCGATAGCTATAATAATTTAATTAATAAATTGTGTAAATCATATTGATATTCAATCTCATATTTCATAGATTAAGCAATATAATATTTCATAAGTCTTACTCCTATAATATATCTCCCATTTTCAAACTCAAACTTTTTTTCATAATCCAAAAAAATATCTAATATTATAGATAAAAAATCATATATAACTACATATATTATGTAACTACATCATTTAACCATCTAAACAACATAATAGAAACCATAATAAAGAAAAATACTAGTTTTTACGAAAAAAATGTGACAAAATACCTGAAGGAATTGATGGTAGAAATGGGTCCGAAAGAGTGGAGGTAAGTAGATAAAATACGTTAACGAAAGAGGAGGCGTTTGTGGAAAGTGGTGGATCAATAGTAAGAATATTTAGGGATCAAATTTAGAGTGTTTTAGGATTTTTTTAGTTTTTTTAGCTATGCCGAAAAATTATAATTGAGCCATAGTTGAAAAAATTTTAAAGAAAAAATCAAAAAGTCACAATGATATATTTTTACCTGAATAATTGTAAAAAAGAAAAAAGCTCGCCTAAGTAAAAAAATATCTAGTTGACTAGCAGCTGCAAATTAAAAATATAGAGAATGTTAATTAATATATATTTATAATAAAATTATTTTTAAATAAAATATTTTAATAAAAAAAATTTGTATTGATTTAAATTTAGGAAACAAAGATTATTTCCCTATAGTTCAAGATGAATTGTGGCATTTTAGGCCTAAATATTTAATTATTTCTTATAAATTAATTTAGCTTTAAAAATAAAATAAAAGCCCAATCCATATTGTAAAAGCCCAACTCACATGTTTAAAATAAAACCTAATTACCTATCAAATCTACCCTAAATAAGAAACAGTCCTCACCGCAAAATTTCTCTGTACCATCATCTGATCCCAAATACCATACTTCATTTCAATTAAACAGCTCCTCTCTTCATTTAATCCCTCCATTCTACTTCATTAAATCTCCAAAAATTCGTACTAACTTTGAATGTTGATTCATTGGATCAATTTGCAACACCAGACAAGAATGCAGAATTTAAGCGATCCGTTTTCCTACATTTATTTACCATATATCCAGGTTAGTAAATTTGCGAGTTTCTTACATTTTTATGAATTATAACTTAGTCTATTATATCAAATTATATTAAATGTCATAAGAATTTTATTATAATCGTATCAATCTAACAAATTCCACAATTGTTAGCCACATATAGGCTTCATTTTTGTTACTATCTAGTGTAGGCCATAATTAATAGTTCATTATTTTCACGCCCAACGTGGAAAACGCATTGAATCGTAGATGTCAGATTTATTGTATTGTATTTTGTTAAATGGTAGTAATACTTTTATGTGAGCTCTTGAAAAATGTCAAGTACATATAATTAGATTCCATGATAATTATATTATTTGCATAATCTTATATTATTTAAGGTTTATTTAGAACTGTTTTACAAATAAGATATCTAAGTCAATAAGAAGTGTTGGGTAACAATAATAATTGTTAGGTGAAACTTTCCTTAGTTTATCTTAATTGGCATTAAAATCTGGATTATTGTATAATTAAAATTTTGGTTAATTTGAATAAAGATATGGATAGTGGGCTTAATAGTTTTCTCTTTTTCCTTCAATGGTAGGTAATCTTCATCAATGTGGAGCATAACGAAACAAAGAATTGATAAGATTGTTGGTCATGACATTTCAATTCACCCTGAAGACTTTATCATTAACATGGTAAGATTTACATGCCAATATATAAACTTCATTTGACTGTAGATATATATGCTACTCCATTTTGTAGGTTTATGCATACTAACCAAACTTACTTACGTGATTTAAATAATGAGTAATATCATTTAGGTTACATCTAAATAAGTTTAATACCATGTTTAATCTGAGATACACGTTTGGCTCAGGATAATTCTTGGATAAATGTTATTTTCTTGGTAAAAGTATGTATATTTTTCCATGAAAAATGGCCTAGACATGCCTATGTTGGAATGTCTAGGAGGCTGCCTATTTTTATTTAGGCCATTGATAAAAATTTAAAATTATTAGAAGAATGTTTTATTCATTTATTTTTTTAAGTTCACTTCAAACACCTAAACCTTTTATAGATTCTTACATGTACGTGACCTATCATTTTTTAGAAGAATCTTTACCTTATTTATCTAATAAATTGGTATAGAATAGAATAAACGACAGAGTTGTAAGAGTTAGAATTAAAAAATGATGTTGTATCAATTACAACTCATCTAACCATGGGACTATAACGAATATAATAGCAAAATATAACCACCACAACCACAATGTTTATCGATCTTTGAGAATATGATTAACGAGTTGCCATTTTAGAATAATCTTTTATTTTCCATTGAAGAGTAATGAGAAGAAACAATCATTAATTTGTTGTATGCTTTTAGATATTCTCTTAGTAAATGTGGGTCTAGTTGTTAACCTGGTTGAAGTCCATCTAAGACTAGTTTATCTAGTCTAGTCATGAATTAGGTAACCTATCTTAGAGTAGTGTTAAAATTTTAGTAAATATTTTAACATGTGAATAATATAAAACATTATTTCCAGCTATCAAGATGAAGTGATGGCAAGGGACTTGAGTTTTTCAAATATTGGAAAAATTAGTGAAGGTAAGTTTAATCATCCATTTTATCACTAGATAATTCCTTGCTTTGTTCTCTTACGTTTATATGCGTGTTGTAGCTCTCTCTTTATTCATCCACTAAAGGTTTTGAATTCAAGCACTTAAAGTTATGTTTTTTCTCAGGACGGTGAAGTATAATCTACATCAAGATATATGGATGATGAAAGAATATGGTGTGTTAGATTAATAGTTGCTCTAGTGGTTAGGTTACTCATGTATTATATTAAAAATTAAAGATTAGGTAATTTATTGGATAATAAAGTCAGTGTTGGACCTCTTAATGAAAATCTTTTCAAAAGGATATATGTTTAACTGTATTTTTGTTCAATGGTCTTTTTTTCATTTATACTCAACAAGTCAACTTAATATCAAAATGCAACTTCGGTCAAACGACCTGAAATAAAGCCAAAAAATTATTGAAGTTATTTGACTTAATATTAAAATGAAACTTCACTACTGAAATTTCACAGACGCTCCATAGATTATTATATTTAGTTACTTTTCTAAGTTATGTCCTTCCTGGTTATCTTTCCTCTTTGATTTTACTATCTTATTTCTATTATATACAAGGAGTTCCTCGTTCCTCGTTCCTCTTAAATTTCTTATGCATTTGATTGTATATATATGTCTCTATATTTGTGCTTTAGTTTTCAATATAGTAATACATTAAGGAGTTTTTTTTATCAAATATCATTTATTTATGGTGTACGTTATTTTAAGTTATGGTAGTGTTTATGTTAAAACTTAAAAACTAACAGTTTAGTTTAGGTAGCATAGTTAATATAGAAATCTAGTTGTACATATATAATAGTAATCTACTTATGTCAATTGTTGATGATACGTGTGACCTTGTAATATTTTCCACTAATAAATTTATCCTTGGAGTTATTCTTAGTTACCTGAGTTGATATACCATCAATAGAGACTTGTACTACTTCGTTGACACGATCTTGGAATATATAGAAAGCTAATTGTATCTTAAAGTTATAGAAGTCTCTTTATTATAAATTAAAGCTCTAGATCTTGACCTCTTTTATTCTTCATTTCTAAAAAGATATAAATTTAGTCAGAAATAATCTATTCTATTTCAGCTTTTATAATCGGCCTTAAAATCATTCGGTTTGTAAAACTCCTCAGAATCCGTATGGTATGAAAAAATATAATCAGAAGAACATGAATACAGATGGGATTATTGTTTTATAGGGGATTTTTATTGAAATTGATACCATTTTGATTTCTTCCTTATTTGGGAATATAAGAGATTTTACTGTTATACCACTTTAAACAAACGTATCTATCAAAAACTGAAAGAGAAAATTGTCTGATCGGCCTTACAACAATCAATTTTCTTAACGCGTAACTTTGAGTTCTGACTTACAAACGTATCTCTTCCGGTGCCCGTTTTCACTTGATAAACTCCGGTTATACACTAAGAGAGTCAACTAGGTAGTACGCTCGTTTTTGTTGTTCTTACCACTACTTCCTAATATGGTCTTTTAGTCAAAAGATAAACGCTTTTTCTACAGCGATAGAAAACACTCCGCCAAAGGCTTTTCGATTCTCTACTAGTGTCGATTCCGTCTTAGTATTTGCATTTCTTGCCATGAATTGATAGAAAGGTGTTTACGCCATGAAAGTTGCTTCCCAAGGCGGCCTCAAGGGGAAATGGTTTATTGGGCCCACATAAGCTTATTAACCACTCTTGTCATGCAATGATACACTTGAGACACCATAGATAAATTTTGAGGAGTTTTACCTTAGGTTAAATAGTAAAGAAGTCCTTACAAGAACCCTTCCGACGAAAAGCAATACATTCATGGGTTTTGTTGAAAATTTGCATGCAACTCTTAGCTACTTTATGATTTGATTTTATTTAAGCTCTCTTAGTAATACCTATGATAAACAATAAACTATGTCACATGAACCGTTATAAACTATGTCACATGCAGGGTTATGGTATAATTTTGTCGCTTCTTATTCATTTTACTTCTCTTGCTACTTAACTAAGACAGAAAATTGAGAGAATCTTTGGAAGTTCTTTTATTTCGATAATCTAGTAAACTTGTCGACTACATTGGTCACTAATAACAAATTACTGATCAACTTTCCAAATCATGATCTTTGTTCGAATTAAAAGGTAGAAGAAATGATTTTTAGGCACCCTTGACTATAGCTTTTCTAGATTTTATAGCTCTTTTTTTGTTATCAAAATTGTGTTAATTTGATCACGTATTTCTCCTTTCTATATAATCTTTATTACGCTATCCATTGTTAGATTTTGGTATAGATGACACAATATATCGAAATATTTGTTGATATAAAAAATCAACAAAAACCATGAAACTAGAGATAAAGAAGAGTTAACCAATTATACAAACCAATATTTGAGCCAAAAAATTAATGTACAAAAAAATGATAGAAAGGTTCGATTAAACAAGTCCCACTATAATTATGGATTTTTAAGCCAATTGATAAAATTATGGAACTAATGACTACCTCAGGCGCTAACCTACACATGCGAGACTCCTTGTAGGTATTCTCTACAATTCCTTAGAAAGTGGAATATAGGAGAGGAAAATTATTGGTTCATGCAATTGTTAACCGTGCTTCTCTTCTTGTTGGTCTATGTATCGACGATGAGATATTATACCAGACTCAATTTCTTCTACTAAAAATGTATCCCTTCATTTGTGTCATGTTTATCTTGTTCAAGGATCTAGGAACACAACCATTATATTTTACAAACTAAAATGAGTCGGTCAAAATGAAGAAAGATCCTTGTGCCCAAAACATATGATTCTGCTAATAGAAATTGTTTTTATATCATACAAACAATTCAATCTGAATAAATTATAAGCACAAAAAAATGGCTACCTATATAGAAGTCATTCTAGAACTCTTTTACTTCCCAGGGATGTTTGTGTTGTAGAAAGGCGCGTAAAAAGATCCTGAAAATTCTCGATCTTCTGTGAATTAACTTTGAAGGTTCTTCCATGAGTTTAGAATTAAATGGAAAAGATATATCAGGTTCACTAAATTAGGATAACACTGCTTTGAGAATAGCTTTTAGAGACCGCATAGTTATTTGCAATCTTTTGTGGTCCTTAAAGGTTGCTCGTTTTCGAAAAGTTGTTAACTATTCATTTTTCCTGAGAAATTCTTTCTGTGGTAGCTAGATGGTTTATCATTACAGACCACCCAGTCTCTCGCTATAAGTTATGACTTCTAGCGACTATATGTGGTCATTAGATAATTTTATTTTAGCCATTGCGTTTTGGTCGCTAATTCTTTATTACTTTAGCAACCATTCATCCGGTATTTAGTGGCTAGCCTCTTTTTGCGGTCGTTAAAGGTGTTATAACTGAAAAAACATTTTTATTAAAGTTATTCATTTACATTTGTTCGTAAATAGACATGATAAACCCAAAGTACACTAAAAGTATAATAATTCTACAATTCTCAACAAAAATCTCCAAAATCTAGTTATGAACACATATAAGTTATTTAGATATAAACAAATAAAACCAATCAACTAATACTACTAGTTTGTCTCATATCCTCCCCTTTCATCTGCAATAATCACATGATTACTATTTATATGCATCATTTGGTGGATATCAGCCGCATCTTAAATTATCTTCGGACTCTTCATCATCTTCTAAAATAGTTAGATCATGCTCTACTATCACTTCGTCGACTTCGGGGTACTCTTTTTTTATTAATGCGTAATCCATCTATGTGTGTCGTCTCATTTACAAAAGGTATCGACCCAAATGTATAAACTATCGACACGGAATCCTAAACATCCACACTCCAACCATGACAATCGCTCACTTTCCAAACCACTTTGAAGCACGTCGCGGTCCCTTAGTGTCCACTAGATCAACATTGTATAACATGTTATTTGCTTGATTTTCTAAAATTTATAACTCATCTTTGTACCAATACGAATTATTATCGATTTTGGTTACACTGTGCTTATTCCGTATTCTTCCTTTCTTGGTGTTATAGCATTCTCACTCAAATACCATTACCGAATGTTTTTTAAGAAGTCCACCTCGAATACTTTAACCAATTCACCATACCAAGAAACTCCTTCGCCAAAACAACAAAACCCATAATCCGCAATGAGACATTTATCACCTTTCTAACGCCAAACAAAGTTCACCCCATTAATAACACATAGATCATATTTCTAAATTGTACAATTGGAACCCTTAGCCACATACAAAAATTATTTGGTTTATACTGGATGGCATGCTAGCTTCATGTTAAATACCTATTAATGGAAAAGCTATTGAGTTATACTTTCTCTATTAGTATTTTGATTTTGAATTATAGTATACATTTATCAATAACGAATTGTAAAATCTAGTTTGATGAATTCTTTCAACATCCACATGTCCATCTGTAATTGTAACTGACTTATGGTCCCTGGAATACAAAATATTTGAATTACAAAATTATATAGAATAAGAAAGTGACAAAGAACATATTAAAAAAGAACAAACTATATGTAAACTTGAATCTCATCATAAGATCGTAGATTGCACCAAACAATCCTATCATGATCTATTTGGGGGAAGATAAACGAAACACTATTTTAAATTTGGGTGACATTAACTTCCGAAAGTCAATATATCTCTTGGTTCTGGACCTAGATCCGCATATCTATGAGGATGATTACACTTTTTTTCCTTATTGATATAATGTGATGTGAAAGTCAAGATATCTTCCACAACATAACCCTCGGCAATCGAACCTTGTGCCTTTTACACATTATGTATGTACTCCTTTAACTTATTCAAATAATGCTCGATCGGATACATCCAACACATCTGGATTATTCCACCAAAAACTGTATCGTCATGGAATATTCTTGTCCAACATTTTAGTATACGCTTCATTAACAATGCCACTCAAATCATCTATCACATTTATCATTTCCTCATATACATAACTAGGAATAAATTTCATTGGAACGGGTTTACTTCTCCATAGAAATTCCAAATTTCATATGTTGCTTAAAACCCATTTTGAGTTTTTTGGGATTTTTTTAATAAAAATGAAGAAAAGTAGTTAGGTAGATTCTGCTTAACCTGTCTTCTATTTATTACACAAATATTTAGTAAACTGCAATTAACCGTCGCTAAAGGTATGTTTAGTCCTCGCTAGAAGTCTAAATACAAACCATCACGCTGGCAAATAATGTGGCTATAGTCTTCAGCAACCACAACGTTGGTCGGTGATGATATTTGAAATTTTAAATGATTTTTGTAAAAGTACCTTCACCGACTACACGATTGGTCGCTAATGAGTACAAATCACTAAAGATCACTTATTGGCCGGTAGAAAATTTCATTGTATTTATTTTAAATTTAAAGCACTTACAAGCGACCACTGTTGTGGTCGCTAATGTTATCCAATCTATAGCGACCTAGAAGTTATTTAACTTTTTCTTTTAATCTTTCGTCGACCATTATTGATTATTGGTCTTCAAAACTCAAATTACTAACAACCAGTTGTCTAGTGCAAGAGTGGGGTCGTTAATCAATATATATAACATAGTATAATAAGAATTAAGAATGGTTTCTTTGTATACAGTGGTGGGTTGAATTTATAAATGGTGTACTATGTTAAAGCCTAACTGTAATGGATTTAATTTAGAATTTATATTTTCTTGTAATGCCATTATTTAACCTCATTGATGAATCTTACACTTTTTTTTACATCTTAGGCAGAAGCTAGTAAAAAGAAAGAAAGGAATTTAAATAAAATCATATAAGAGAAAAGCAACAAAGGTAGATTAATGGAAAACAAACTTGAAGGATGAACTCAATGAACTATTGTTAAAAATAGTCTCTACTTGAACACCATAATTCTCAATGTATCATGAAACCCATTAATTTACAATTTATTAATTTCATGGCTATATTATAAGAGATACATTCCATAGTGGAAAACCAATGGAATACTTTACGTAATAATATTCTAAAACAAGAAGTGTACTATATAGTTGGCAACTCACAATTATGTACAATTTCATTACTAATGTTTTCAATTCGATAATGTGAAATGTTGTTGGTAAATATATAGACTTAATGGTGGATATAATTAACAAATTTATAGAATTGTCACATTTTTTCATATACTTACAAATAAAATAAAGTTGTGACAAATCTTCCTCACTTGTTTCTAGTGTGTTAGATGGGATATTTATTTTGTTCTTCACAATATATAGACACACCTTTGTGATATAAACTAAAATCTAACAAGGTTTGTTTCAACCACAACACTCGAGACACATAATTGATGATGACCATATATTCCACTTCGGTAGTGAATAGAGCAAATATTTTTTGCTTAATGAATGACCAATATTCAATAGTACAAATTATGTCTCTCATTTATGGATATATTTATATACTTAAGAGACATCATTTTGGTATACGTTTGACGTATAATTGTGAAGTTCATCCCAATTTTTGTTGTTATTTGATTTTTAGCTAATTTTGGATGATATATGTATGTTTGGAGTACTTTCAGATGATTTGTGTGTTATGTATGTGTATCCTAGCTACATGGAGATTTTATACCCCAAATAAAATCAATTAATTCAAAAGTCACAAGGAAAACCAAGCCAAGTTACGAAAAGAGCCAAGTAGTGCATTAAGGCTCAATGAAAATTCTGAGCATAATGCTTATTTCAGTAAGCTTAAATTATAAAAAAATAATTGGTAATCGAATTTCAAATACACACAAGATATATATTGGAAGCTAGTACATGTCGTAAAAAGGGATTCAAATTTTGAGTTGAGACATGAATAATATACCAGTTTTACTAAAGAGACCCAAGTTCTTCAGAATTAGAAAAAACAGTATTGAACCACTTTGACTTGGTTAAGTCAGCTCAACTTGTTCCACAAGATTTTTGTAGTCTATATAAAGAGGCTTCTAGCTAAAAACACAGCACTTATCGAATCAAATATCTAAGGAAGGATCGGAGAAAGGAGAGAACGAGGGGTACACCTATTTAATCATTTCTTACTAATCTATTCATGTAAACCTTCATTTATCTATTTTCTTTAATTACGAAGATCTTTTATTTTTTCTCTCTCCAAATATAAACTAAACATAGTATAGCTTTAGATTACACATGTATGAACCCAAGCTATGGTTTGTGATTATTTTCTATAATAGTTGGGATTACATGATAATATAATTATTTGTGGATTGCTTGCTTATTATAATTCTTTAATTATTGTCATTATTTATCTTGCACATAAATAATTAAACTAATGCATCGAAGAGGTGTTAATATTCAAAAACTAGAACTATAATTCTTTAGTTTTGAGTCTTGAGAATCGGTAGATCTAAACTAGTTAGATAATAACATGGGATTTGAACTTTAGGTGTCTAGATAACATACATAAGATTCACATGGAAGAGGTTGATAGGATTAGATAAAAGCACCCTACTTATTCTGAAGGAACTTAGGCAGACTTTAAAATCCCAATCAACAAGTAAAATTCCTAATTCATCCTTATATCGTGAATAATCATAAGTTATACTAGTTGTGAGTATGAAATCTTGAGCTACGATCTCTCAATATTAATCTTAGTCATTTACTTGTAGTCCTTTAATTTGTTATTAATTAATCTTAAATAAAAAGCTAAAAAAATATATTTCTTTTAAGTTTTTGTTTTTACCCAATAAATATTTAGAACTTAAACTTAAATTACACGGTAACTTCTTATTCCTTGTGGAACGAACTTTACTTATATTTTTATTACTTTTGACGACTCGTACACTTGCGAGTTATCATGCATCAAAAGGTTGATTTTATATCACACATCTGGAGACAACAACAATCAAAACATTTTCATGTAACACAAGTACTCCTTCTTTCAAGTCAATAACCCGCATAATCCACATTGAAGTAGCCCACTAGTTCAGTAGATGAAAATTTACAGTGCCAAAGTTTTAGGAGTACCTTTCATTTAATATAGGATTCTCTTAACAACACTGATATGCAATTCTTTAAGATAGGATTGGAATATAGCATATACGTATACGAAAAACATAATATTTGGTTCATAGGTTGTACGATAAAGCAGGATACAATACATACATCGATATGTTTTCTTACAAACCTTTTACCATCTCCCTCTTGATAAATCTTTCTAGATGTGCTCATGGATGTAGAGATCTCTTTCTTATTCCAAGGACAAACTTCATATATGTTACTTTGTATATTTGGCTTGTTTCTCTAACGTTGCTTACATAGTTTGTTTACTTTGATACTGATTTAAAATTAATTATTTTCTTGGAAAAGTTCCCATAAATAAAATCATCAGTGAATAAAATAATATCAACCACACAGATTTTCACAAAAAGGAAATCACTCAAACATTTTCGAAATGAATAGGGTTGAATACGAATTCGCCCATCTAAATTTTTTACAAAAACGGTTTTAAATCATTTTGCCAAACTTGAAGGAGGATCTTTTAATATATATTAATAACTTTTCAATTCAAAAAAATGGTTTGAAAAAGGCACATCTTTAAATCCAAGTGGTTATTTAACATAAATATTTTCATCAACTATTAGATTCAAAAATTTGCATATCACATTTATTTGAAATGCATATATTAAGAAAAAGAAAATAGCACACTAATAGATCCAAGCCTATCAAAAGGAGCATAAGTATCATTAAAATTAATATTATCTTATTGATTATACCCTTAAGAATCCAATCCTTCATTTTTTTCTTATAACAAAAATGATATTATCTAACTTATGATACCGAGATGAACTCTTCCTTGGTAGCAAAAAATGGAGGCCCCAAGTAAACGATGACGAATCTTTCCCCAACTCCAATAAACATCATCCCACATTACCGATAGAATCATTGATATATACCAACCATATAATTAACAAGGGCGAGGCGATATGTCTTGTAGTGACCAAGTATTTTATGCTCTTACACTACAACAGGTCGGGTATTTACCGACGAGCATTCTCGTCCACTAAAACACATACTTCGTCGGTAAAAAGTCTTACCAACGACAAGTCGTCGGTAAGCTGTCGTCCCTAGAAATCCGACGGTAAACCTGCCCTTTACCGACGTCTTCTTTGTTTCTCGCCGTTAAACGAGTCTTTTTTACTAACGAATGTAGTCGTCGGTATATTTAAATTATTAACGACGAGAACTAGGTCGTCGATATATGTTGGTTCTTTACCAACGACTGTGTCGTCGGTATTAAATTATTAATTACTAATTTTATTTTTAAATACCCGACCTTTTTTTTAAAACTCATTACCGACGATGTTCAAATCATGAACGTCGTCGGTAATTTTTTTTTTAAATTGACGTCAATACATTTGCCGACGACATTCTATACTTGAATGTCGTCGGTATCAATATGATTTTTTTTTTAAAACCGTTTTTTGAATTTTTTTTTTTTTTTTTTTTGATGACGAGGGTTCCCGGGCTTACACCCGACTAGTCCCCCGGGAGATATGACTGCCTCCCCAACCATACCTCCAGGCAATCAGAACTAGGTTGACCATGTTCTAGGGAGGGTTTCGGACCTTGGAAACTTTCCAAACATAATAACTTTATTCCGCTTGCGAGATTCGAACCATGTACCTCTCACTTGAGAGACTTTTCCAAACTTTAATAACTTTCTGCCGCCTGCGGGATTCGAAAACCTGTACCTCTCACTTGAGAGACAGAGCCCTGGCCAGATGAGCTAGCTCACCTGGTTTTTTGAATTTTTATCTTTTTATACTTTTATTTATTTTTTTTTTATTATATTTCATTTAATATTAATAAAAGAAAATAATTAAAATAAACATTTCATATACTGATAAATATAAATAAAGCAACCCGAGTAGTCAAACTCGGGAATAAAAAGTCAAACTCTGGGAATAAAAGTCAAAACATTACCCAACTTAATTATAATAATAAAATTAAAGTCTTAGCACATAACAAATAAATCAAGGATTGGATAAATTCTCATCATCTTCATCTTCATCTTCATCTTCGGAATCGGAATCGGGCTGGAGCGAAGGAAGACCCGAGGTGGCTTGAGATTCATTCAATGCTCGAAGCATCGACACCATAAAATCGGGTTTAGATGAGGAGGCAGCTGGTGTAGGTTCATCCTCAACCACTGGAAGACCTTGATGCCGGAGGAGCTCGTTCAAACTTTTTTGCATCCGCTTGAGTAGCTTCGCGTTTTTCTATGCAGTCCTGTCTGGAATAGTAGAAGCCTTCGGTGTCTTCCGGACTGGTCCAATTGATGGGACTCAGTGTCTTTGCTTCGATGGTTTGATCACCTCATGTACCGTCTCCTTCATCTCTTTGATTTGGTTCTCCATCGTAACATCCTCAGATTGGGACCCTGCATCGATAACCCGATCTTTGAGCTTCTCCTTATAGACGCCCTATAATAAATTTTCAAATAATTAATTAATAAAACTATAAAAAAATTAAATTTAAACTTAAATCATTAATTTTAAACTTTAAAAAAAATAGACCACTTACACTAGTCTTTTCCCATCTTTTGTCCAACCAGGTTCCTTTTCCTTTGTCATAGCCCAGGTACTCGAAGTACCCGCCAATTGGCAGAAGTGGGACCTGCTCTTGTGTCTGCTCGTCAACGAAACTCAAGGGATCCTTAGTAGTAATCTTCATCTTACCCTAAAAAATATACAATAAAAAGTATAATTATTAAAGAATTAAATTAAATAACGAATAAATTTTATTTTCTTTTTAAGTAATTATACCTCGATAATCTCGTGCCGGTCTGTGATTGGATCCTAGAACCTGACTTGTTCCGCTTCTTCTGCGTATTCTTTTTATTGATCTCCGACTGAGCCTGTTAAGTTTAAAAAATAATTAAATACTAATTTAATAATAAATAATAAACATATAATATTACCTTTTTATTCGGGTCTTGGAATAAATCACAGGTTTTCCTCCAATCATCGGAAAGCACATCCGGATGACACTCGTCCGTATCAAAAAAATCGGTCTTGAGGTCATGTTTCCACCGCCTGTACAGCTTACCACTTATATAAGCCCAATCTTTTCGGGCCCCTCACTTCTCAAGGATGAAAAACTACTCGAGTTTTTCAAGAATCACGGCTCTTAAGTGCCTCGGGACTTGACTCCATCGGTCATAGTAAGGCGGGACTGTGTCTCAGACCGCGGACCCCACCACCTGGGCCACGTGCTTACCAAATGGGTTCCACGTATCATCAAGGATAAATCGACGGGTAAGGGCCCACCTAATTTGTCTTTCGCCTGTAGTTTTGAGGGTCTCTGCGTTTTCTCCTAACTGTTCAATGAAATAGTATTAATTAAACTATTAATTTATATTAATTGAATTTTGTAATATTAATTTATACATTGAAGTTGTGGTTCAGATTCCTAGACGGATCCTCCCCGTTATTATCACCCTAGATAATTTGACATTACATCGGCCATCTATAATTTAAATAAAATTAAGAAATTAGTTTTTTTTTATATTTACAAAATAGTCCTCATATTTTTAATAATTACAAAAATACCCTAAATTCTACTATATTATTTTTTAATATTTTGTAAATAGCATTTTGGTCCTTATGTTTTTAATAATTACAAAAATACCCTAAATTCCGAAGTAATTTTTTTAAAAATATTTTGAAATTGCATTTTAGTCCTTTTATTTTTATTAATTACAAAAATACCCTTAATTCTACAATATTATTTTTTTAATATTTTGTAAATTATATTTTAGTCCTTATATTTTTAATATTTACAAAAAAACCCTTAAACTCTATTATAATTTTTTAATATTTTTTTAAGTTGCATTTTTGTCCTTCAAGTTTTCATATTAACAAAAATAAATATAAATTAATTTTTATTGTCCATATTTCGTAAATTGCATTTTAGTCCTTATATTTTTTAATTTACAAAAAAAAATCTTAAAGTCTAGTATTTTTTTTAAAGTTTATTAAATTGCATTTTAGTCCTTCAAGTTTTTTTTATTTACAAAAAATGACAATATTTATTTTCAAATAAGTCCCTACATTTTACAATATCAAAGTTATTGACATATAAAAATTTTAAAACCTAAATTTCAAATCACATATTTACAATTTAATCAAATAACATCTATAAAAATCCAAAAATCTATCAAAAATCCTAAAATCCATCAAAACCCTAATTTAGCTAAAAATTAACAAAAATTATAGTTACATGTTGTATTTAACTACCAAAATCATTTACACAATCCCTAACACAAACATAACAATTCGGAAATAAAAATTAATCAAATACAAAACCCAAAAAAATTCAATCCATAAATTAAAAAAAAGGATTTGAATCGGATTTTGTGTACCTATTACGTGGAAATTGTGTTGAATATATCCAGCAATCCATGCCCAACAAGAGGAGAGGAAGAACACAAACAACAAAAAAGTTAGGATTTGATTTAGGAAAAAAGAAAAAAACTGAATAAACACTATATATTTGGCATGAAATCACTTACATTTCGTGTTGTTTGAGTGTTGGTAGGCCTCGGAATGGCTCCTTCCTACTGGAAATCGAATTTTTTGAGAGAGTTTTGATGTTATTCTGTTTCAGAAATGAGCTCGGTAGGGTTTAATAGAATAGATGTTTACCTACGACATGCGTGTCGTCGGTAAATAGGGCTCTTTCGTCAGTAAAAGTGACACGCGACGATCAGTCGTACGCACGACTGTTGCGTGTCTTTATTTACCGACGACTTGTTTTGGACTTTCGTCGGTATATACTATGGGCGAGAAATTGGACCGCCCATTTTGACCAATGAATTTTTAACTTTTAAATATCGACGAGATATTGGATGATTTTTGTCGGTAATTAATTACCGACGACATTCAAATCAACCATGTCGTCGATAAGATCTTAAATGTCGTCGGTATTTCTTTTTTTAATTATTTTTTATATATTAATTGACAATTTGTTACCAATTTTCCTTTTCCCATTAGTATGTGTTTCATTATTTATTTTCATGTGCTTATTTTAGCATTTATGATTAACTTCAAAACCGATAGTTCAACTATTTGAGTCCAAACTTATCCGATAGGGTATAAAGTCAATAGTTAGAATGAAACTTGAGTGTTTGGAGTGTTTAGTCAAACTTTATTGTCAAACTTGAGTGTTTGGTCAAACTTTAGAGTCAAACTTGAGTGTTTGGAGTGTTTAGTCAAACTTTAGAGTCAAACATGAGTGTTTAGGGAGTTCAGTCAAACTTTAGAGTCAAACTTGAGTGTTTAGGGAGTTTAGTCAAACTTTAGAGTCAAACTTGAGTGTTTGTAGTGTTTAGTCAAACTTTAGAGTCAAGCTTGAGTGTTTGGAGTGTTTAGTCAAACTTTAGAGTCAGACTTGATTGTTTAGGGAGTTTAGTCAAACTTTAGAGTCAAACATGAGTGTTTGGAGCCTTTAGTCAAACTTGAGTGTTTAGGGAGTTTAGTCAACAGTTAGAGTCAAACTTGAGTGTTTAGGGAGTTTAGTCAACAGTTAGAGTCAAACTTGAGTGTTTGGAGTATTTAGTCAAACTTTAGAGTCAAACTTGAGTGTTTGAAGTGTTTAGTCAAACTTTAGTGCCAGACTTGAGTGTTTAGGGAGTTTAGTCAACAGTTATAGTCAAACTTGAGTGTTTAGGGAGTTTAGTTAAACTTTAGTAAATGAAAGACAATTAACAAAATTCAAACTCCAATCCAAATAACAACTAATAAATGAAAGACAAATAACAAAATTCAAGCTCCAATCCAAATAACAACTAGTAAATGAAAGACAAATAACAAAATTTATTTAGTCAGTTTCATATCCACTGTTATCCATAGGTTCGTCATCGCTATTAACCTTGATAGGTTTTTCGTCTCCATATTCTTCCCACGCGTCATCTTCAATTCCATCATCGATGTCCACTGGGATAGTATTTTCATTTTTTGGTTCAGTAGTCAACTCAATACGAAAAAACGAAGAATCGATCTCAATCTCCTCGGTAGTTGCCAAGTTTACCGGATCTGATACTGTCTTAGTGTTTACCAAAGGTATCATGATGCTCTCGTTGTTAGTAGGTACTTATTCCAAACCCCATAACTCAGGACTCCATCTGTGACAATCATTTATTTCCCAAACGGCTTTCAAACCTTTCGTTGATTTCTTTGCACTAATATCATCAATGTAAAACACTTTCTTAGCCTGCGATGCTAAAATGTATGGTTTATTTTCCCAATCAAAGTTTGATGTGTTGATAAAGGTTACCCCGTGTCCTGTCCTCGCATCACGCATTCTGTAACACTTACAAACAAATAAGACAACTGAGCACCCTTTAGTGTACTTAACCTCCAAGATCTTCAATAATTCACCGTAGTAAGGTCTTTCATCGAACATGACACTAACTCCGTAATCCTGTGTCACTCTTTTTTCACCTTTAGACTTAGTTACCCACTTGACACCGTTCACAATACATGAATCGTATTTGTGCACCACACCATAAGACAAGCTTGCCAGTGATATCATCTCAATGGTAGCTAACGCATCACCACGAGATTTCATTCCATGAATCTGTGATTAAAAAATAATACTTAATGGTGTGAAAATAAATATTTCATATTTAAATAAATGTCACAAGTTACATACCTGTTCCATAAACCTTCCCTTGAACTTTTGACGGTGCATACTCTCTATTCTGCCACTAGTTCCCAAAAGTGTGGATTTGTATTCACTACGAATGAAAATGAATATAAGTATTAAGTATAAATAGAAATATTAGGTATAAATATAGTAATATAAATATAAATATAGATATATTAATATAAATATAAATATAAATATAAATATATTAATATAAATATAAATATAAATATATTAATATAATTATTACTATAAATATTAATATAAATATTAATATATAAAAATATTAATGAAAAAATAAAAATATTAGTTACTTACGTCCTGTATGCTTCGATTTCCTCGCAATTATTCAAAATATACTGATGTGCTCCAGCTCCTTAGGTGGTAAAGCTCCAGAATCTTTCTTGCCAACTGAAGAACACTGAGACTTGAATACAGAAAGCTTCTTTGGTTCTGGTGGTGGTTCATTGTATCTACCTGGTTCGTTGAACTTTGTTTTTTCTTCACGAAGATACCGTGATATGAAAGTCAATGGCTCTTCCGCCACGTAACCCTCGGCTATAGAACCCTCCGGCCTAGCCGGGTTTCGAATATATTCTTTCAACTTTTTCAAATACCTTTCAAACGAGTACATCCATCGCATTTGAACCGGGCCACCTAGCAATGCTTCATCGTACAAGTGTATCACCAAGTGGATCATTATATCAAAAAACGCGGGAGGTAAAATAATTTCTAGTTTGCACATCACTTCAACCACTTTCGCCTTACCGGCTTCCAACTCTGACCTACTCAGATTCTTGTTACAAAAAACTCTAAACACGTTAGCTAACCCAATAATCGCATCACTAATCGGTTTATCATCTAGAAGACCGGGGAGACAACAAACAAAAAGATACTGTATCATAGCGCGACAATCATATGATTTTATTCCAATATTCTTCCCCGTATCGGCTTGAACATTATTTATCAAACTAGACGCGAAGCCATCGGGAATTCTCTGTGTCTGTAACCACTCAAGAAAAATCTTCCTCTTCTCAACTGACAAAGTGTACTTTCCTCGGTTTAATATAGCTTTACCTCCTCTAGATATCAACCACAACTCTTTTCTAATTTTCATAAACTCAAGATCCAATCTCGCCTTCACATTATCTTTGTTAATATTCACATCAAGTCCTATAACTGTACCGAGAAGAGCATCGCACACACTCTTCTCGCAATGCATTACATCAATGTTATGTTTCAACACATTTTCAGACCAATAAGGCAAACGATAAAATATACTTTTTTCTTCTAGTTCGACTCGCGGGGACCTGTTTTCTTTGTGACCTTGCCCCCAAAATCCTTGTGTTTACCAGGAAACACAATGGGTAGCCCATCTCTGTGTCTGAATATAAGCGCGAGAATGTTTCCTCGGTGGTTGCTTATGGTTCGATTCCTGGTACAAAACCTTGTCTTTTCTAGACCGATGTTCACGAGGTAACCAACATATGTGATCAAAATAAACCACCCCTTTCTTCACCCTCAAAGACGGAGTAGGATCCATGCATTTTGGGCAAGCCATGTAACCTTGACCCGACCTTCCTGAAGTGTATGGCCGAGCAGGGTAATCGTTGGTGGTGGACAACAGACAAACCTTCATCGTAAACACTCGCTTCGTATGAGCATCATACGTAGGGATCCCTGTTTCCCATAGCTCGTCCAACTCATCGATAGCAGGGCGGATAAAGACATCCATGTCCTTTCCGGGTGAGCGGGACCCAGAATCAACAAACAAAGCTGAAATATGGTATCCTTCATGCATGTCCACGGTGGCAAGTTGTAGACGGTCAATATTACAGGCCACATGCTGTACGAGTTGTTCTACATAGAAAAAGACAAAAACCATCGATACCCAGGCCCAAATACACATTCCGGGGTTCACTGGCATACTCTGGATGTAACTCTGCAAATCGTTTCCAGCTATCACCGTCCACTGGATGACGCAAAACATCTGGATCGGTACTCTTTCCGGTATGGTGCCATATCATTTCTTCGGCGGTGTGTTTCGAAGCGTACAGTCGCTGCAATATCGGAGCAATCGGAAAGTAACAAAGTTTTTTATGCGGTACTTTGTTACCCTTCTTCGGATCCCATCTAGACTCACTACATACAGGACACTTGTCGAGGTCTTTATTCTCTTTGTAAAAAAGATAGCAATCATTCTGGCAAACATCGATAATTGTGTATCCCATACCTATGCCTTTCAACTTCTTGGTGCATGCATCATACAAATCGGGTAAATTGTGAGGTTTGGGCAAAATACGACCAACCAACTCTAATAGCTCGGTGAATGAAGTGTTATTCCACTTGTTCTTTACATTAATGTGCATAAGCTTGGCAATGAAGTTCAACGAACTCATCGTTGTACAACCAGGATACAATTCTGTCTCTAATTCGTCAAACAGTTTTTCGAAACTACTCCGAATTGGAATATTTGTGTCTCTCATCTCGGTGTCACCCTGATGTCCACCAACATCGTAACCGTGTCTCAAATCTTCATAAACATTAGCCATTTCGTTATCCATATTCGGCATAGTAATTTCTTTGGGAATGCCCAACTTTTCCCCGTGTTTTGTCCATACCTTATATGATTGCATTATCCCATGCTGAAAGAGGTGGCCCCTAACCGTCTAGTGGGCTATTTACGATGATTTCTACAATAGTTACTCGGGCAAGACATACTATCTTGATAATCTTTTTGCTTTTTACAATATGCGATAAAATCAAAAACCCCTGAAATATATTGTGGCATGAGAAAATCCTTTATATAGATCCATCTCATATCCATACCCGCAACCATCTCATCCATCTCTTAGAAACAATTTTATATAACTAGGCAACTACATTCATGTGAATATAAAATACATAATTATTACAACTCAATTACAAAAATGAATAAAAATTACAACACAATAAACTCATTATAATTTCATATAAAGAATTACATAAATACAAATATATATGATAACATAATAAAAATAAATGAATGTATGCATGATTTAAACTTACAAATAAACTAGAAAATAAAAAAATATACATAATCATAATTTATAGCTACTACAACACAAATCAAAATCCATGCATAAAAAGAATTAAAAAGTTTAAAATTTAAAGAAAATACATTGCTTTGTTGGGAGAACTTGGAGATTGATGATGAAGTCTCACCTTGATAATGTATTCCTTAACCTAATCACATAATATTACAAGAATTACACACAATTTGATAATAAAAAAATGAAAATCAAGAAATTACCTAATATTTGTGGATGAAATTGTGTATTGAGTGTGACCCACCTTGATTATAAGCTTGGAAATGTTGAAAGATTAATTGAAGAAGGTATTGCAAAAAATTTGGGTGAGTTTGATTGAAGGTTATGGGAGAAAATGGGGAGGAAAAATTGGGTTTTTTGGGGTTTTAAGGCTTAAAAACTGTCTATCCAACAATAAATACGTTTCTTTTTTATTGACGAGTTACGTTTCGTCGATAAGCAAGGAAAACTCGTCTGTAATAATCAAAATACCGACGACAGTATTGTTGTCGCTAACTTACCGACGACAATTCGGAACAAAAAAAACAAAGAAAAAATTAATATAGCGACAAGATTTTAATACTTTACCTACGAAATAATGTTGTCCTCGTCGGTAAACATCTGTCGTCGGTAAGTTTTACAGTTTACTGACGAACTTGCGTGTCGTAGGTAAATAGCCGATCTGTAGTAGTGTTATTACCCAAACTATAGAATGATTTCTCAACTAGCAGGCGCCTCCCGCTCATGAACCTCCAATTGTGGATATACTAGATAATATCACAATTTTAGTGAGAGATATTGATCCGTGAACATGAAGATGATTAAATTTGTACGAGAAAGAACCAAGGAAGGGAATATGGTAGTTCCCAAAGTGTGATATGAAACCTGAACTGAGGATTTCACGACCCTGCAAGTAAAAATGTCAACAAGTAATACAAGTTTGTAAGAAAATCGTCTTCACATTGATTATAAGATTAATATAGAATGTTTAAGTAAGGATTAGAATATTCATTATACCAAAAAGAAACAATAATTTTTTTTGATCTTTATGAGTTAAACTAAACTAAATTAATGTTCTAAGTATTACAATATGAAAAAAAAAATTAAGGGTTTTGAAAGAGCAAAGAAGCTATATTGGCATGTCTATACTCCGTAAATCAAATAATATTGTGATTACTTAATTAAAGGAGAAAAATTGGAAATCTTTGCATTGACCAGGATTCTAAATTCCACCTAGGAATCTTTCGAGTAAAGAGATGCTACTTTCTAATCAAAGAAATTCCTCCCGAGTGATGTATAATTTATAGAGTCGATTATAACTAAATACCTAAGACCAGATATATAAACTGCCTAGATCTTTCGATTCTTAGAAAATTTTTATACGATTATTATATTATTTTTTTTAGACAAAATTGAAAATAGCTCCCCACGATCCTTTATCGAATGCCTAGTCTCGACACCCCGAGTCTGATATCCTCCCTTACCAAAGCTTGATTCCTGGCTCCGCATCTAGCCCTTTTCGCGAGATCATCTGCTTGACCATTTAACCGTCTCGGGATAAACCGAAATGCTAATCGGCCATGCTCCTCCGTTACCCTCAAAATTTCCCGGATAATCTGTAGGATTGTCCATCTCGCCGCTGATGCCTGCCTGATACCCTGTATTAATTCAAGGTTGTCGGAAAGAATTACCTTCGTTTCTCCAGGGAAATCTTCGCATTTTTGGGCAGCCTTAAGAACCGCCATTGCTTCCCCTTCTAGTGCTGAGTTACATAGCTTGGTGTCCATCATGGCTACTTCAATTTGTCTGCTCCGCGGTCTTTGGTGTTGTTGTACTACTCCGATCCCCGTGGCCTCTACATTGTTCGTGAACGACGCATCACATTAGAAAATGATATCCCCATTTGTAATGTCTTGTTGGGATGTCGTGTATGTTATGTTTAGGTTATTATCTTCACAAGTTTGAGTCTGTAGGTATCGCAATTCATTGCCGTGTAGCTCGTCCATGAGTTTATGTATTGTTGTAAAAACCTGGTCAATATAAATGGTTGTATTCTCGTGTATAGATTTCATCTTTGTTTTCCATATGTTCCACAAAGTGATGAAATATAATCCTTGACTTTATGTTCTTCCCATCCCCCCTTGCTAAAGCCTCTGATGATCTCTGGTAGCCATGTTGTTAAGTCTAGTGATTGTTCCGGCTGGTTCCGTATCTGGAAAGTAGAAGCCGCCCAGATAGCTTGTGAAACTTTGTAGTTCAGTAATAGATGCTCCGTTGTTTCTATGTGTTCTGGACACCATTCGCACTTTGATGTGTCTGTGTAATGTCGCTTCTCCAAATTCTTCCTTGTCGGTATTGCATTGGTACATATTCTCCATCTGAACAGCTTAATTTTCTTCGGAATGTTTGTCTTCCAAATAAGTTTCCATATTTCTTCGTTAGTGTTGGCCCCCATGTTAGCCGATTGCGGCGCCAGGAGGGTTGCTTCATCCGTGAGTCGTTTATATCCTGTCTTGGTTGTGTATTCTCCATTCTTCGAGAATGGCCATATAAGCCTATCAGAAAGATCTGTATACGTACCTTAAGTATTTCTGGTATTATAGGTTGCGGGAACGTGTCATCAAGAATTCCACGGTCCCACTCTGTTGTGTCCGGCTTCCATAGTTGGTTAACATGTTGAAAATCACATCCTTCTGGTTTGGTAATTTTCCAGCTCGTTTGTATCCATTTGTCGTTCCAGATACTAATACTCTTTCCATTCCCAATTTGGTATACCCCGTGTGCCTTTATGAAATCGTGTCCTTCGATGATGCTACTTCAGCTCCAAGTGCGGCTCTGCCTTAATTTGACGTTCATAAAATCTGTATTCGGAAAATAGATTCCTTTCAGTAGCCTGGCTGCTAGAGAGGACGGATTGTGGAGTATTCGCCATGCTTGGCCCCAAGCAGTGCTTTGTTCATTCGCTTGAGGTCCCTAAAACCCAATCCTTTAGAAGCTTCCCCACCGTCACCTAATCCCAGGCCAACCAATGGATTCTGTTTCGTTCCCCTGACCCCCACCAAAAGTTGGAAATGGCGGAGACCAACTTCTTGTAGAAAGCCTCTGTGTAAGAGAAAAGCGACATAGTATATACTGGAATAGCCTGTAGTATAGCTTTTATTAACACTTCTATCCCTCCCTCTGACAGTAGTTGTGCTTTCCATCCTTCTGTTTTTGCGAAGAGTGTTTTCGCTATCCATCCCAGTGCTTCAACTTTAGATCGTTTGTGACATAACGGGATTCTCAAATACTTCCCCAGATCTGTCATTTCTCTGATGTGTAATTGTGTTGTGACTCGCTCTCGTACTGCCTCTGTTGTTTCATTCCTAAAATATACCGCTGATTTATCAAGGTTTAGGTTTTGTCCGGAGCCCTTGCAGTAATCCTGCATACATTCCTGAAAAGCCTCCATTTCTTTGCCTTCAAGGTTCATAAAGAACAGTGAATCATCTGCAAAAAGTAAGTGGGAAATAATCGGACAGTTCCTAGTAATTTGTATCCCTTTGATTTCTCCTATCAATAGTTTATTTCCTATTAGCGAGATAAGAGCCTCTGTCATTAAAGAGAAAAGGAAAGGTGACAGCGGGTCCCCCTGTCTCAAACCGTGCCCCGAAGAGAAAGTGGGGAGTCTTTCGCCATTGAGGTTGATCTGGAACGACACCGTTGAGATACAATTCCTAACCCAGCTTATCGACTTATCACAAAAGCCAAGTTTACTAAGCAAAATAAAAAGAAACTCCCATCTAACCTGGTCGTATGCTTTAGCCATATCTACCTTAACTGCCGCCATTGGTTTGGGATTTTTTCGTTTTCGATTCATAAAAAACGAGATTTTATGTGCTATGATAATATTATCTTGAATAGCTCTTCCTTTGATAAAAGTTGTCTGTGTGGGAGCGACTATGTCATTCATCATGTTTTGAAGTCTGTTTGCCATTATTTTCTCTATTATCTTGTATCCGAAATTAACGCACGAGATTGGTCTGAAATCCCCAAGCTTCTCCTGTGTCTCTCCCTTTGGGATTAGTGTTATCAGTGTATGGTTGAGTGCTTCTAATGAGATGTTGTTATTGAAAAAATCATGTACCAAAAGAAACACATCTGTTTTGATAATATCCCAAAATTCGTGATAGAATTTACCGTTTAGCCCATCCAGACCCGGAGCTTTCGTTGGTGAGAGGCTTTTAACCGCTTCCTCCACCTCCTCCATCCTTGGGATTCTCGTAAGATCGTTATTCATTTGTTTTGTCACTTTAGGTCGCACGTATCGAACCACATTTTTCATATTGCAATCTGAGGTGGCTATGAGAACAATGTCTTGTAGTAGTCTTGGAAGCACGTTCTAACCTCAGCCTCCTCCTCCTGCCATACTCCTTCTTTATTATAATTCATAAGATAAGGAATTAAATCATGTGCACATCATAATAAAATTCAAATTAAATCAAAGTCAATAAAAAAAGTACCCAATTAATTATTACCTATAAATCAAAATAATAAAAAACAATCAAGATATTTATAAATGGGGCTCCCAAATAAGACGTCACAAACTATATAAGAGTTCAGTTCATATGTTTTGATTATTCTAGAGTCCTTATTTTTGTAAGCGCTGAAGGGTCCTTCTTGAAAAACCATCCATAGGTCATAATCAGCGGATTTTAGGAAGGTTTTCATTTTTATTTTCTACAACTAAGAACATGTACCATAAACACTGATGAGATAGGAATAATATAAGCGTCAAATATATTTGTCAAAATGATCGTTAACTCTACTAACGATAAATTTATTTAAGAAGAGTTAATCTCTGATACCACATGTTAGTCCTTGAGAGGTGGGAGTGAATAGAACACCAAACTAGTCTATGCATAATTAAAAAATAAATTGGTCCAAATTAAAAGTTAAACAAACATATAGGCCAAAATTTAATACAATATTCTAAAGATGTTCGTAGGAGTTTGTACTAGGGACATTAATTGATAGGAAAGTTGAGAGGCTAGCTAAAGAATGATGAAGCTAAGCAAGTAAAACCAAGAATTATTTTTTCATGCAAGATATGGATATAACCTATTTAATAGCTGATTTACTCTTATTACTAAAATAAAATCTAAAATCAATAAAGTGGGACAAGAGTTATCTTAAGCTTACTATCAAACACTAAAGTGATTGAAAGATAAACAATATTCCATAAAATAAAGTAAATGGAAGTATAATAACGTTGAGTAAAACATAAGGGAAAGAAGCTACAAGAGAATTTATAGTGGTTTATGTATCCCTACGTCTAGTACCTAGTGTCTTCACCTTAAGATTGTCAAGAGTCTCGACTAAACTCCTTGATATCTCTTAAAGGTGGGATATAAACCATTACAAAGAATTTGGTTAGGGATAAACTACAACCTACAAACCTGAGACTTTTAATCATTAGTCACAACTCGATGAGACTTTTAACAGATATGTCACAACGCAAACTTGAGTAAATCAAGTCAAATCCCTTGTGAAAACCTGAACTAGATCCGTTCTAATCTTTTCTTGAATCTTCAATTCTAATATAGAGCTATATCTGGAGATAACTTACCGTTATGTGTGAAAGTAAAGTACAAAGATAGTGAATGATTACTCCTAATGAGTGAATGTAAAAATTAATACAACAAGCTTGATTTTATCATAGAAATGAGATAACAGGCTTGTGAATTCTTTCCGGAAATGTTGGATCATAATATGAGCAATTAGAGTTTCAAGAGGTGAGTTGTATCATGCACAAAATCCCTATATATAGATATAGGTGAGGTCCAATGGATCTATAAAGTTGATACATCTTTCGATAAAAAATGGCATTTGTTCCACATCAATTATCTTCCATGTGATAGCCTCGTCAAAGGTCAAAATATCTGAAAGATTTTATACGATTTCATCTTCAACAAAACATCAAACTATTTTCTTTCTCAAAACAAGAACCTGTTTTGGATTGACATTTTCGAATTAGGATGTGCGAAGTTGTTAAATAACGCTTTGGTTTTTGGCAAAATAATGAATTTTAACTCTTAGAAATACTTTCACAAAAAGGATTTTGGAAATAGTTTTGATTCTTAAATGGAAAAGCATAAAACTTAAAAGTTGTTGGAAATTATATATTAAGAAAGAATTTAGTTCAAAGGAAAACCCATTTCTCAACGTATAAAATTTATGGCATGATTTAATGAATAGAATTAATTCTCAAATATTTAAAACGTTTTTATGTTCGATACTTCGAAATAGAAAGCTACATCTATGGAAAGTATTTATAATGAATTTTTGAACAATAATGTAGTTGAGCTCAAGAACCAATATTCAACACATCTGAATATATGACTTCAAAAAGTAAAGGATAAATTGAGGGCTAAGAAGTTTAAAAGTGAACAGGTAAAATATATGTTTTCACAAGCATTGGGATGAAATATGAGAAAGAATAAACATCTAATTAAAAATTTAATCATCTAAGTATTTGTTAAATACAAATAAACTAGAAGGGGTATATATACCAATAATATGGCTTGTACACTTTTGACCATGCTTCTCTTGTCCCAATAGTGTAGTTGTTTGTCCCTTCCATAGGCAAGCACACAAAATGTGTTTTATATCTTTAATATCTCCTTCTGTAATGAAGCAAAAAATAGAAGGGGGAGATGGGGTCACCCTGCTTAATACCATCAAGACGAGTGATCGCACTTAATTACTCATTGTTAAAGGTAAGTTGACAACGAACCAATGTAACACACTTTATAATCCACCCAATCTAAATCTCTCAAATCCTAATTTACGAAGGCCCATCTCCAGAAAGTCCCATCTAACTTTCTCATATACTCTTTCCATATCCAACTTGACAGCGACATAGTGCTTGTTGTACATACGATTTGTCTGAAAGAAGAAGGATACTTGATGAGAAAAGATTATACTATCATAAATAACCCTACATTTTAAAAATATAATTATGTAGCAAAAATGATTTCCTTTAGAACTATTTCAAGTATTTCTGCCATAATTAAATAAATAACTTTGTAATAAAAGTTCGCACAAGATATGGTTCTATAGTCTATGATACTTTCTTGATATTATCCATTAGCAACAAGCGTGATGTTCGTCTTATCACATGATTTTGTTATACCTGTAAAATCTCCAATAATATTCTAAGTCACAAAAATTGTTATTCTAATTAGCTAAGTCATTTTTAACACGTTCTTTATAGTTTGTCGAAGCATGGATGAAAATGATATAACGAACAGAAGCATTATCAGTAAACTCATCTCATAGTACTTACACACATTAATATTACTAATACTAATAGTGCTTTGGGACATGACTAACATTGCCATGATTTAGGAATGCTACCCTCAGGGTCTTTAACAAAAATATTATTATATTTAAGTTTTTTAACAATATTATCTGAATTTTGGATACTTAACATAGTTTTAAAGATGAATCAAACATGTCATATGATTGGTTATCAATGACTTAAACACCTTGCTTGTCAAATGTAAATGAACCTCTTGATAGTTCCACAATTGGAAAGGTGGGGTGTAACCATGGAGCAGTCATCTAGCTAACTCTTGTTGAAACCTTGTCCATGCTTCTCCTAACTTCTCATCATACTCTTGACCAAACCTTGCAACCTTGCTTTGATCTTTTAATCTCATACTCTTTGGATAAAAACAGTTAAAGAAAGCAGCTTGAAGTTCATCCAAAGTCTTGATTGAATCTGGTGGTTGTCTGTCCAACAACTCACTAGCACTTCCAGTTAGATAGCACGGAAACATATGACAATACAGTTGCTCGCGTGTAATGCCTGGAGTATTATAGGCATCACAAATCTGCATGAACTTCTGAATCGCTGTAACTGAATCTTGAGTTGCCACACCACTATAAAGTCCAAAACCTTGAAACTGGTTAATCATACCCAGATCGGGTCTAAACTTTATATTTTGGATCTATGGAGGACGATAACCTAACGGTTGTACATGAAAAGCTGCTCCCAAGCCAGGGAGATCATGTTCAATTCAGTTATTGTTCATGTTAACTCATCCTGGTGATGGTGGTGGTTGTAAACCCCCTTCTAGAGGACCTAAGGGTGGATCCTGTTGGCCTCAAGCTGGTGGTGGACCATCTCCTACTCGTTGTTGGTTTAGTGCCATCTCCTTTCTTGCGGCTCTCTCTTCTCGTATGCGTTTATGATAAGGTCTGAATAAGGTTCTTTCGGGCTCCGGAAGAGGAGGCAAGAGATTCAGTTCGATAACCTGAGATAGACAAAAACAACACAACCAAGTGTAAATCCGGAAAAATGAAAACTTAAATGAAAAATAAAAATAACTAAAAATTACTATAACTGAAAATGAATAACCCACACGCTAACAAGACACAAGTCCCCAGCAGCAGCGCCAAAAACTTGGTGTCGCCTAGGGTGTGATAAAAATATGATAAATAACTGCGGAAATAATGCACTAATTACCCTAGGTCAAGCACTGAACTACAAGTATTACAGATCGTATGCAAGTTTTAATGAATAAGTAAGATTCGTTCCTCAGGGACTTAAATGCGTTATACAAATGGGTATTCAAGCTCAGAGTAGTAATAATTAATTAAAACAGAAAATAAAGATGGAAGATTGATTTGGAGAATTAATTATTAAACTAATGAAAATAAAAGACACTAAAACAAATAAAAGATGAATAATATGAGAGAAATATAGCTTAGGTATTTGCTAGTATGCACTAATCCTTCTATTTCTTTCTAGCTATTAAGGGAGATAATAGCTCTTAAATTACTTAGTCAGGATTCTAAATTCCAATACCCTAGACCTTGAGAGCGACTAGGGGGGCTACGACACAATCACTAGGTAGTATCAAATAGGGAGATTAAACGCTACTAAGGTCCCTAAACATACTTTTCCTAATTGATGATATGGTGGTTAAAACAAATCCTAATGAATATCTAGTTAGAATCGGTGTTGTCAAGACCAATATCGGACACTAGACGTTATGTGGTGTTTCAATAATTAGACACCAGTTGAGGTGAACATCTAACTACTATAATGAAAGCCTAAAGTGATCAGTTTTAGGTCAGGCAATAAATCTAAACACATAAACAAATATAGTGGTAAGCAGCTAATATCAAATTAAAACATATAGTTCCCAAAGAAACTTAGATTAGAAAGAAAATATAACTCATTGATTATACATAATGCAAAACCCAAACTATGGGAAAATTAGTTCAATCCTGAAGGAAATAAACTAAGAATTTGATACATAACTTTCATCTTGCTCTCTACAAAACTCTAAAATAATAAACCTTAAGACTAATTTAATTATGTGAGGCAAGGATGCATTACATAAGGTATAAGAGTGTATTTATAGGTGCTAGGAAGCCCTAATTCGTTTGGACTTGGAGTGGAAGGAAAGAAAACAACTCTTCAATTCGTAGGCCCAATTATAGATAAGGTATGATTCTGCTGCTATCTCGATTTGGCCATATCGCTTTCAATACTTCCGTTTGACGCGTTCTTTATATGCAAACCGCTTGTCTCGGAAAGCTCTATCCATTGGTTGCAGACCATTCTCACAAATTCATTGCCAATCAAAAGTTATGGACTCTTCTTTGAACGTGGCTGAAATTGGATATATATTTGGTAGCTTTATCATTTCCTTTTCTTGATAATTATTTCCTTTATCTTCTTGTTTCCATGTAAATCCTTTTCCCTTTCCTTCTATAATTGACTTGGTCTTTTATTTCTAAAGCTTCACATTAAATAAATAATTAAACCATATATGCTTTAAAAATCATAAAATACTAAATCAAGACTAGAAATAGGAAAGTGAATATTTTAAGCCTAAAATCGACTACATGACTTCCTAAAACACTAAAAATGATGTCTCTAGCTAGGATTAATTCATCACAAATAGAAAGATATCAAGACCCCCAACTCAAAGTTGTATCGTCCCGATACAATAAAGATAAAGAACAAAGGGAAGTCTCTAAGTACACACCTAGGTCAATTAAGCACAATGGGAAAGAAATAGCAGAATATGCAAAATAGACTCAAAGCAATTACTCAGAAAATTTCATGCCATATATTTACAAACTACATACCTGCATACTTGTCATATCTATAGACAACACGGCTGAATTAAAGATTAGATTAGCTTCGCAATGTAAGAAGGATTGAGACTTTACTTAGTTCGCCAAGGAGGCTATAGATTGTTCATCGAACTTGACTAGTCTCCAAAGATCCAATTAACTACTCTCTAACGGCTCAATTACTTCTAGATTGCATAGCGAAGAATAAAAAGGTCTTTAAGGTTGTAATGTTTGCTTGGGGACGGTATGATAGTATATTTGGATAATTTAGAGTGAGCTTTTGGCTCTCTCCTCACTAGCCATCAACAAATTTCCCTAGAGTTTCAGTTACTCTCATAAAACGTTTCTCACTCAACCCAATGAATTCTTGATGCAAAATTAGCATCCCCAATAACCCAATTTAAAGCATAATGATGATGTACACCTAAAATTCCAATTTGCCAGTCCGAGTATATATTTTTTCAATTTTTTCCTTTTGTATAGCTATGACACTCTTTTTTGATGTTCGGGATATCACACTATTTTTCTCAAATATATATTTTCTTTTATTTTAATGCCCTTTTTGGCAAATTTAGCTCGTAGCTTCTTTTACATTCACTATTACCCCGGCAAAGGGTTACAATATAATTACTTGTGAATCATCATATAATTAAGAACAGAGCACAATTAATAAGCTAAAAAATCCCAACCCAATAATATTTCCCATAATGGTGGACCCACCACCCCAAACTCAAGCTCTAAAACAATTGTCTATGCATCGCGATTCGAGTGCGGGTCATATGGAAAAGTCCTAAAATCTAATATGGCTTATAATGTGGCTAAATAAAAAGGCTTTAGAAAGGCTAGAAGGGGCTAAGAAGGATATACAAATATAATAACGGGATATAAAGATAAAAGGCAACAAGGGGCTTATGAAAGTACCGCCTTAATCACTTTCTAAACTATGCAATTTTGTCATATTCTTACCTTTACCACATTCATTAAATGGGTTTGTTAACTAGCTTGGATCTCACGGCCTACACACTACTCATGGATCCCTGAGATCGAACATAAATTCTATCGCATTGCTAACTAATCTTTTCTTTACTCATGTGTTTCCTGCAAATACTCAAAGCATACAAAGTAAAGCAGCTCACAAACATACTACTTTATATCATTAACTTCCTAAGCTTATGCTTTCAAGCTATTAAACACATTCTACATCTAATTCCCATGTATCAAAAATTTTATTTTCGACCTAAAAACATAAAAATCACAGAAAAATGGAGATGAGAGACAATGAATCCCCACACCCCAACTAAAAAATGAGCCGTGTCCCCAAGACTCGAAAAAGACTCTAAAAAGAAATTAAAATTAGCAGATAACATATTTACAGAAATGGTAAGGAAGAATGAAAAAATACTCTCGAGGCTTATTACCTCGCATTATTGACATCCAAGGTGGAACATACTGGATCATTCTTTAATAGCTCAAGGAAGTTCATGATGAGCACCTGATTTTCTTTGATTTGCGCCACATCATTGGCCAAGGTAGATTGAGCTGCTTCGATCTTGTTTAATCGCTCCTCCATCTTTCCTTGCCAAATACTATCTTTCTCCTCTTTTGAAACTTGCGTAATTCTAGCTCCTTTCAACACTTTTGTAATCCAAGTATTGTCAATCTCATTCATCTTATATTCAAGTTTCTCTTCTTCACCCAAAATCACATTCGATTTTCGCACAAGACACGTGATCATCGTAGGATATTTCATACTAAATAACGAAGTAGTAGAGACCGAAAATCGCATCACCTCCTCAAATATCAATTGTGCCACATCTACTTCTTCCCCTCTCAAAATACAATTCATAAGTATAGCGTTCTTCTTACTAACCTCCGAATTTCTCGTGTTTCCAAATACACTAGCTGAAAGGAATTGGTGCCAAATTCTCGCATTTGCTTGAAGAAATCTGTAAGGCCAATGTTCCTTTACTTTTCCTTCATGTGATTGCACTTTTTCCTTGTCCAATACATGCTCATTAAGTAGATCCCAATCAAAAGTCTTGATCTTTTCCACCGCTTCTCTATACTTACATGATCCAATAAATTTCTTAATCTCGAAGTGGCTTCTAATCTCTTCAACTGTGAAAGGAAATAACATTCCTCTAACTGGAACACAACCTTGACTATCTCGGCTAAAGAGGCCTAAATAGAATTCGGATAATAACGTTTCACAAAAATTTGAACGCCTTACCATGAATGTAGACAAACCCAATTCAACACCAATCTCCAAGAATCTCTTGTATTTTCCCTCACCAACAATTTCTTTGAATACTCTCTCATGAGCAAATTGAAGTTCATCTAAATGTTCTTTGCAGAAGCTAACAAGGCCTTTGAAGCTTCATCTTTATCCTTGGGTTTCAGATTCTCAATCATAAGAGGTTGTGTTATCTTCTTCTTCACATAAGGTCGAAGCTTTTTGCCATAAGCATTAAACACAACATGCTTACCCCTTTTTCTCTTGAATCGTTTGCCCTTTGAATTAGAACTTGAACCCTTCTCAATCAATTTTTATTTAGGACCCAATACCATGCTCTTCTTAATCTCCCCACTAGTTGCTAACTTTTCTGTTCTTCTAGTCATCTCAATTGACCCTCAACTCAAACCTTTTACTACCCGTGAAATATGAAACTCTTGATTAGTGGTTGCAAAAGCTTTATCTGGGTTAGGAAAGGTGTTTTGAAGATGATTCTCTATATGGATATGATCAATTTGTCTTCAATTGGTATGGAATTAAGGATTTGTTGTGATGGAATTCTTCAATTTTTGGATTTGATTCTTTGATTTGAAGTGGTATGGTATGAATTTGAATGATGAATATTATTTGTATTGATATAAGGAAAGGTTTTGATGTGTTTTTATTGTGATTGGGTAGTGTTTTGATGTCTAGGAGAGCTTTGATGGAGTAGGGAGGGGTTTGGAGAAGAAGAAGATACTTGGGGATTGAAATTTTCAGAATAAAATAGCCTTCCTCTTTTTTTATAGCTTCAAAACGAATTTTCCCTTTCTTCAGCGGCGGCGGCCGGCTAGCCGGCCCTGGGGGCCGGTATACCGGTGTTGATGTCATGCTACCGTGTCGACAAGTCGCGACCACGGTTTTCCTTCGTGCTCCATTCTGACCTTGACCGTGACTAAAAACTGTGTCACGGTTTTCTCTGGGCGGTATACCAGTGGATTCGGCCGGCATACCGGTGCGGCTATTTTCGATTTTGCACCAAACTGTCTTAGACCGTCCCAGGAAACCGTGTCACCCTTTCTGACACACCGGCATACCGGTCGTGTGACCGGCTAGCCGGCGGTCAGGTCAGATTTTTCTCAGAAAATTCTTTCTCCTTCCCTAGCTCGATTTCTCGGATACCTAAACATCAAAAATACTAATACCTTTCTCAAATATGCAACATCAACTAAAAACAACTAAACTAAACATAAATTAAAAACTTAAAAACATAAAATAAACTTCGGGTTGTCTCTCGAACAACACTTTTATTTTACGTCCTTCAAAGTTAGACGCGTTACCTCTATCAAGATATGCGAATATAGCCTCCCCAACAACGAGTACGGCTATTAGAAGGTACTAACCTTCGTTTAAGGCCCTTTTTAGGCCAGATTTCTGTCACCTTAGCTGAAACAACTTGTGTGACAATGAAAGGTCCTATCCACGAGTCTCTGAAACTGCGTGGCCTATTCTCTGGTTTGAGGGTTTTCCATAAAACTTCATGGCCGACCCCAAACTCAATTTTTGGCTCAGTATCCACAAATTTTGAGTGGACTTCTTTAGGATCTTTACGATGTGAAAGCTTGTGGATGACAGAAATGATGGGGTCTATCTTCCTTGGTTTCTTACCCCAGACATAGATTGTCTCGGATATATTTTTAGCATGGAGGGTAATTGTCCCTTTTCGGAAGTTTATTATGCTCTGACTTGTACCCATGAAAGGCCTTCCAAGTATGATTGGAACCTGCTTATCTGCATCGAATTCAAGTATAACAAAATCAGCAGGGATGGTGATATTACCTGATCCGACTAGAACGTCCTCCACTGTTCCCCATGTCTTGGTAACTGAATTATCACCAAAGTGCAACTTCACTGGAGCTTTCTCTGATTTCTGATGTCCAAGTCTCTCGAACACGGACTTTGGCATAATATTCACCGCTGAAACCACATCACACATAGCTTTGAACTTGAGAGTACCATTTATTTGAATTGGAAGATTAAAGCTTCCAGGATCATTGAGCTTTAATGGTAACTCCTACTCTACTATTCTTGAGACTCTCTCAATATGAGCCGCAGTCTCTTTCTTGGCTTCTACACTTGCTTCTGGGATGATTTGCGTATAAACTTGTTGCGGTGTAAGCCCTTTCTTCACAATCTCAAGCATTTGGGCGTTGATGTTTTCAGGACTATACGCCTCTAAAAATGTCTTGAGCTCAGTGTCAACCTTTGGATTTGTATCAGGAATGGCTGGTGACACTGTTTCAACAATAATGGGTGGAGATTCTACCTTATCTTCCTCTTTCTCTTTCACAGCAGGTGCCACAACTTCTTCTACCTTTTCTTGCACAGTAGATGCAACACTTTTTTCTTTCTCTTCTTGCACAGAAGGTGCAACAACTTCTTCCTTCAAGGCTTCTTCCTCGTTCTCTTTAGCTCGCTCAGCTTGTAACCTCATAACTGATCTAATTTCTTCTTGCATATCCTTCTGAAGCTGTATAAATTCGGATTTCTCAACTAACTCCTCAACATCAGAACAATCAAACACCTCGGGCTAGACTTGGTTGGTTCTATATCAATTGTGGGAGCTAACACGTCAATTTCTGCAGCATGTGGTACTTCCTATTTCTTCTCTTCTGTATCAAGGCAGATAGCCTTACTAGCTTCGAACCCAACTCTGGAATCACCTTCTTCAATAGCTTCCACTTCTCCATTTCCATAGATATTCACTAGAGTTTTATTTATTTGCTCTACATGAGTACTTAGGATTTGAATAGCAGCTTCTTGTTGTCTGATCTTCTCATCTCGTTCATTAGCAGATTTAGTCATCAAATCCATAAACTGTGTTAACTGTTGAGTCACAACTCATTGTTGAGGAAATTGTGGTAAAACTTTTTGAGCTAAACTATAGGTATATGCGTCATTCTCAGGTTGTGGTGGAGGGGCAGTTTTGTTATAATTTGGATTGTTTTGATACGGAACCTGACCTCTTTGTTGGTAAGAGTTGTTTTAGGGGCGATGTTGATATGTACCTTGATTAACGGCCCCCTGTGGATTTGAGCATTGCATACCCAGATGATTTCTATTACCGAATTGGTAATTTCCTCGATTGGATATGGAATAAACAGATGCTGGATTTGCTTCACACTCTTCCCATGTATGATTTGTAACCTCACACCTTGGACAACCTTTTGCTTCTTGCACTACATTTGATGCGGCTAAATTCTTCTGTATCTCAAGCTTCAACTCTTTGATTTGATTTTCTAAAGATCAAAGTTGAGCTGAAGTAGCAGTATCTGCATCTACTTTGAGCGTACCTTTGGCTTTAGTAATAGGAGCTCACGAACTAGGCCAACTCCTTTCTGTTTCGATAATGTTTTCCAAGCCTTCGGTTGCTTCTTTAGGATCCATGGACACAAAATTACCCTTTCCAAGATTATCCAACCTCGCTTTACCTTCGGCATCGATACCTTCATAGAATATAGCGAGTTGTAAAGCTGGGGTGTAACCATGGAGCGGACATCTAGCTAACTCTTGTTGAAACCTTGTCCATGCTTCTCCTAACTTCTTATCATACTCTTGACCAAACCTTGCAAGCTTGCTTTGATCTTTTAATCTCATACTCTTACGATAAAGACGGTTAAATAAAGCAGCTTGAAGTTCAGCCCAAGTCTTGATTGAATCTGGTGGTTGTTTGTCCAACCACTCACTAGCACTTCCAGTTAGATAGAACGGAAACATATGACAATATAGTTGCTCGCGTGTAATGCCTGGAGTATTATAGGCATCACAAATTTGCATGAACTTATAAAATCGCTCTAACTGAATCTTGAGTTGCCACACCACTTTAGAGTCCAAAACCTTGAACTGATTAATCATACCCAGATCGGGTCTAAACTTTATATTTTGGATCTCTGGAGGACGATAACCTAACGGTTGTACATGAAAAGGTGCTTCCAAGCCAGGGAGATCCTATTCAATTCGGTTATTGTTCATGTTAACTCCTTCTGGTGGTGGTGGTGGTGGTAAACCCCCTTCTAGAGGACCTAAGGGTGGATCCTGTTGGCCTCTAGCTAGTGGTGGACCATCTCCTACTAGATGTTAGTTTAGTGCCATCTCCTTTCTTGCGTCTCTCTCTTCTCGGATGCGTTTATGATAAGGTCTAAATAAGGTTCTTTCGGGCTCCGGAAGAGGAGGCAAGAGATTCACTTCGATAACCTGAGATAGACAAAAACAACACAACCGTTAGAGAGTAATGAGAAGAAACAATCATTATTTTGTTGTATGCTTTTAGATACTCTCGTAAGTAAATGTGGGTCTAGTTGTTCACCTGGTTGAAGTCCATCTAAGACTAGTTTATCTAGTCTAGTAATGAATTAGGTAACATATCTTAGAGTATTTTAATGTTTGAATAATATAAAACACTATTTGCAGCTATCAAGATGAAGTGGTGGCAAAGGATTTGAGTTTATAAAATATTGGAAAAATTAGTGAAGGTAAGTTTCATCTCCATTTTATCATTAGATAATTTCTTGCTTTGTTCTCTTACGTTTATATGCGTGTTGTGGCTCTCTTTTTATTCATCCACTAAAGGTTTTGAATTCTAGCACTTAAACTTATGTTTTTTCTCAGGGGTCAAGTATTATCTACATCAAGACATATGGATGATGAAATAATATGGTGTGTTAGATTAATAGTTTCTCTAGTGGTAAGGTTACACATGTATTATATTAATAATTAAAGATAACTGGGTGGTAGGTAATTTATTGAATATTATTCGACTTAATATCAAAATGCAATTTCACTACTGAAATTTTACACAAGCTCCATAGATTATTATATTTAGGTCGTTTTCTAAGTTATGTCCTTTCTAGTTATCTTTCCTCTTTGATTTTCCTTTCTTATTTCTATTATATACATGGAGTTCCTCGTTCCTCTTACATTTCTTATGAATTTGATTGTATATATATATTTCTTATGAATTTGATTGTATATATATATATATATCTCTATATTTTTGGTTTAGTTTTTAATATAGCAATATGTTAATGAGGTTTTTTTTCCAGAAGTATCTTTTATTTATGGTGTACTTTATTTTAAGTTATGGTAGTGTTTTATTTTAAAACTTAAGAACCAACATTCTAGTTTAGGTAGCATAGTTCGTTGCTGATGGTACATGTGACCTTGTATATTTTCCACTAATAGATTCATCCTTGGACTTATTCTTAGTTCCCTGAGTTGATATACCATCAATAGAGACTTGTACTACTTCCTTGACACGATCTTGCATATTAAAGATATAGAAGTCACTTTATTATAACATAAAGCTCTAAATCTTGACCTCGTTTAATATTTTTCATTTCAGAAAATATAAATTTAGGCATAAATAATCTATTCTATACTAGCTTTTTTAATCAGCCTTAAAATCATTCGGTTTTGTAAATCTCCTCAGGATTAGTATGGTATGAAAAATTTTAATCAGAAGAACATGAATACAGATGGGATCGTTGCTTTATAGAGGCTTTATCACATTCGGTCGAAGAGATTTGGCAATAGTTTCACAGTGATAAATTAATTTTTCTATCTTTCAACCTACTTTTTGAATGTATGACAAGGGATTACCTAATCATCGCTTGACTCATATTAAAATCTTTTTTGATATGTGGATTTTTGTTGAAATTGATACCATTTTGATTTTTTCCTTCTTTGGGAATATAATATATTTTACTGCTATCCCACTTTAAACTAAGGTATCTATTGAAAACTGAATGAGAAACTTTTTTAATCTGTCTTACAACAATCAATTTGCTTAACACAGTAACTTTGAGTTCTGACTTACAAATCTCAAACAAGTAGCTATGATTTATAACTTAGAAAGCTCGTGCATGTGCAAAACCAAAATACAGAGTATATAGAAGGCTTTAATAATAATTGGGACATGAGAGATTTTTTTAAGTAATCAAGGACCAGATAGCAGTATCAATTCTACTACTTTATTAATATTAACAGTCATACAGTAGAATAACTTTTGTACTATTAATATCTCTTCTGGTGCCCGTTTGCACTTGATAAACTCCTGTTATACACTAAGATAATCGGTTAGGTAGTACACAATGAGGGTTCCCCACCTGTCATTTAGGAAAGCTCCTTTTTGTTGTTCTTACACTTCGCCAAAGGTAATTAGATTCTCTACTAGAGTCGATTCCATCTTATTATTTGCATTTCTTGCCATGAATTAATAGAAAAGTGTTTACGCCATGAAAGTTACTTCCGAAGGTGGCCCCAAGGGGAAATGGTTTATTGGGCCCACATAAGCCAATATGTCCACTCTTGACATGCAATGATACACTTGAGTAACCATAGATACAGATACACCTTAGGTTGAACAGTAAAGAAGTCGTTTCAAGAACCCTTCTAACGAGAAGCAATACATTCATTGGTTTTGCCGAAAAACATTGAATGCAACTCTTAGTTTTATTCATTTACAATTGTTCGTAAATAGACATGATAAACCCAAAGTACTCTAAAAGTATAATAATTCTACAACTCTCAACAAAAATATTAAAATCTAGTTATGAACACATATAAGTTATTTTGATATAAAAAATAAAATCAATCAACTAATACTACTAGTCTGTCTCATATCCTTCCCTTTTCATCTGCAATAATCACATCATTACTATTTATATGCATCGCTTGATGGATATCAGCTCATCTGCAGACTTTTTTAAAGTATCGTCGGACTCTTCATCATCTTCTAAAATAGTTATATCATGCTTTAATATCAGTTCATCGACATCGGTGTACTCAAATGTTATTAATGCATAATCAGTCTATGTCTGTTGTATCATTGACAAAAGGTATCGACTCAAATGTATAAACTATCGACACAGAATCCTAAACATCTACACTCCAACCATGACAATCGCTCACTTTCCAAAACACTTTTAATGAAGCGCGTCAGGATCCCTTATTGTCCACTACATCAACAATGTATAACATGTTATTTGTTTGATTTTATAGAATGTATGACTCATCTTTGTACCAATATGAATTAGTATCGATTTTGGTCACACCATGCTCGTTCCGTAATCTTCCTTTCCTGGTGTTATATAATTTTCACTTGAATACTATTACCGAACAATATTTTGAGAAGCCCACCTCGAATACATTAACTAGTTCACCATACCAACAAATTCCTTCTTTAAAACAACAAAACCCGTAATCCGCAGTGAGACGTTTATCATCTTTCTAACGCCAAACCAAGTTCACCCTATTAATAACACATAAATCATAATTCTAAATTGTACAATTGGAACCCTTAGCCACATACGAAAATTATTTGGTTAATACTAGATGGCATGCTAGCTTCGTGTTAAATACCTAATAATGGAAAAGCAATTGAGTTATACTTTCTCGATTTGTATTTTTATTTTGAATTATAGTATACATTTATCAATAACCAATTGTAAAACATACTTTGATGAATTATTTCCACATCTATATGTCCATCTGTAATTATAACTGACTTATGGTTCCGAAACACAAAATATTTGAGTTACAAAATTATATAGAATAAGAAAGTGACAAAGAACATAGAAAAAAAGAACAAACTATATGTAAACTTGAATCTCATTGCAAGATCATAGAATTCACCAAACAATCCTATCATGATCTATTTGGGGGAAGATAAACAAAACACTGTTTTAAATTTGGGTGACATTAAGTTCCGAAAGTCAATATCTCTCTTGGTTCTGGCACTGGATCTACATATCTACGAGGATCATTAAACTTTTTTTCCTTATTGATATAATGTGATGTGAAAGTCAATATCTCTTGCACAACATAACCCTCGTCAATCGAACCTTCTGCCTTTTCTATATTATATATGTACTCCTTTAACTTATTCAAATAATTCTTGATTGAACACATCAAACACATCTGGATTTGTCCACCAAGTAGTGTTTTGTCATGGAATATTCTTGTCTACCATTTCTGTATACACTTCATTAACAATGCCACTCTAATCATCTATCAAATTTATCATTTCCTCGTCTACATAACTAGGAATAACATTTGAGGGAACAAGTTTATTTCTCCATACAAATTCCAGATTTCATATGATGCTTAAAACCCATTTCTCAATATCCATCTTAACCTCTGGAATAATTTTTTCCTAGTAAATTCATTCATCAATTACATGAAAATTGAATTGAATTAGAAATATCCATATGTGAAGATTCAAATTCAACGAAACTCTTAACACCCTTCACAAAAGCTAGAGTAACCTTTCTTCTCGACTTAATCAACGCTTTATCCATAGGCACTTCTATTTGGACTTGATTGCGTCGTAAACTAAATTTTTTTGATAGCTATAATAATTTTATGAATAAATTGTGTAAATCATCACATTCATTCTCATACTTCATAGATTAAGCAATATAATACTTCATAAGTCTTACTCTATAATAATTTCCCATTTTCAAACCCAAACTTTTTTCTCATAATCCAAAAATATATTTAAGATTATAGCAAAAAATCATATATAACTACATATATTATGTAAATACATCATTTAACCATCAACACAACATAATATAAACCATAATAAATAAAAATACTAGTTTTTATGAAACAAAAAGTGACAAAATACCTGAAGGAATTGATGGTAGAAATGGGTCCGAAAGAGTGGAGGTAAGTAGATAAAATACGTTAACAAAATAGGAGGAGGTTGTTGAAAGCGATGGATCCATAGTAAGAATATTTAGGGATCAAAAGTGGTGGATCATTAGTCAGAATATTTTGGGATCAAATTTTTAGTTTTTTGGATTTTTATAATAAAAATGGAGACAAGTGGTTAGGTAGATTATGCTCAAACTGTCTTGTATTTATTAAACAAATATTTAGTAAACTGCAATTCATAGTCTCTAAAGGTATGTTTAGTCCTTGCCAGAAGTCTAAATACACACCATCACGCTGGCCGATAAAGTGGCAATAGTCTTCAGCAACCACAACATTTGTCGGTGATGATTTTTCATTTTTTTAAATGAGTTTTGTAAAAGCACCTTCACCGACTACACCATTGGTCACTAATGAGTACAAATCACTAAAGATCACTTATTGACCGGTAGAAAATTTCATTGTATTTATTTTTAATTTAAAACACTTACTAGCAACCAATGTAGTGGTCGCCAATGTAATCCAATCTATAGCGACCTACCTTGTGCTCGCCAAAAGAATTTAACTGTTTCTTTTAATCTTTCAGCGACCATTATTGGTCTCCAAAACACATATTACCAACAACCAATTGTCTAGTGCCAGAGGTGGCCGTTAATCAATACATATAGCATTGTATAATAAGAATTAAGAAGTGTTTCTTTGTATATAGTGGTGTGTTGTAATATATAAATGGTGTACTGTGATAAAACCTAACTGTAATGGCTTTAATTTAGAATTTATATTTTCTTGTAATGCCATTATTTAACCTCATTGATGAATTTTACACTTTTTGGTACATCTTAGGCAAAAGCTAGTAAAAAGAAAGAAAATAATAATAATAAAATCATATAATAGAAAAGCAACAAAAGTAGATTAATGAAAACAAACTTGAAGCATTAGCTCAATGAACCATTGTTAGAAATAGAGTCTTCTTGAACACCATAATTCTCAATGTATCAATTTATAGTTCACTCATTTCATGGCTATAGTATAAGTGATACATTAATTAGTGGAAAACAAATGGAATACTTCACTGAATAATATTCTAAAACAAGAAGTGTACTATATACTTGGCAACTCACAATTGTGTACAATTTAATTACTAATGTTTTCAATTCGATAATGTGAAATGTTTTTGGTAAATATATCGACTTAATGGTGGATATAGTTAACACATTTAGTGATTTGTCACATTTTTTCTTAGGATTACGAATAAAATAAAGTTGTGACAAATCTTCCGCACTTGTTTCTAGTGTGTTAGATGGGATATTTTGGGATATTTATTTGTTATATCACAATATATAGACACACCTTTGTAATCTAAACTAAAATCTAACAAGGTTTGTTTCAACCACAACACTTGAGCCACATAATTGATGATGACCATATATTCTACTTCGGCAGTGAGTAGAGCAAATATTTTTTGCTTAAAGAATGACCAAGATTCAAGAGTACAAATTATGTCTATCATTTTGGGATAATTTATATACTTAAGAGACATCATTTTGGTATACGTTTGAGGTATAATTTTGAAATTTATCCCATCTTTTGAGGTTCAATCTCCTCCGATTCTCTCATTGGCTCATAAGAAAAACGCCTATAATTTTTATTTCCAGATTTTAGAGCTGCCTCTGTTTCGACAAGCTCTTCCATCATCTCCGGTAAGTCAAGTGTTAAGGAAGCCTGCAAGATATAATCAAAATTCATTTCATTAAATACCTCTTGCGTAGCATGATTAATTGCATCCACTAGGAAACATTCATCCTTGGGATCCGGAAACTTCATTGCCCTAAACACGTTGAACTTTACCTCCTTGTTCTGAACAAACATTATTAATTATCCATTCTCTACATTCCCCGTGGCTAGGAATGGTCTTCCCAAAATTATGGGGACATTCCTATCCGCTTTGTGGTCAAGTATAACAAAATAACAAGGAAAAATTAAGCTACCTACCTTGACGAGGACATATTCCACCCTTCCTTAAGGATGTGCGAGGGATCTATCAGCCATATGCATGAACATGGTGGTGGGTAATGCATTTCCTATCTTCAACTTCTCAAATACCGATCTAGGCATGCGATTAATACTTGCACTCAAGTCACACAGAGCTCTCCCATGCCACTCATCACCAATAGAAATAGGAATATTAAAACACACATGATCAACCAATTTAGGTGGCAACTTACTATGGCATATCACACTACACTCTTCTAGCAAACCCACCATTTCATTCTTTAAGATATATGCATTTGTTAGAGATACTCTTTTCAAGAATTTGACATACTTTGGCATTCCTAGAACAACATCTAAAAATGGCAAATTGAATTAATCTTACTCACCACATTTAGGAATTTCTGATATTTATTCATAGATCCTTTTTTCTGAACTCTCGAGGGGAAAGGTGGAGGAGGGTGATTTTCTTCAACTATAACATCTTTCTTTGTTTTCTTTTTCTGGAATTTTCTCAACTTCCACCTCAATTATCTCTGGTTCACGTTCTTTCTCTACCATATCCTTTACCATTTTCTTTTTTACAGTTGTTTATTTTTCCTTCATAACAGGAAAATGTGGTGGTGGTAATTGCTTACCGCTTCTGAGTGCAATGGCATTACAATCTTCTCTTTGTCTCGGAACTTCAGTGTCACTTGGGAGTTGCCCTTGTGGAAGCGGATTTAGCTTCTTTTCCATTTGAGCGACATGATTCTCTAAGATTTTGAATTCGACACTCTGTTCATTAAATCTGGCATTGAAAGTTTGTTGCTTTTGTTGTGCTTTATGTGAAATCGCAATTAGAGCTTGTAAAGATTGTTGAACATCTAATGCACCTTCTTGAGGCTGAGAGGGTATGGCTTTCTGAGTTAAATTATCAGTATAGAAATCTTGAACAGGTTGTTGTTGAGCTATATTTCCATAATGTTGCCCCTTTTGTAATTATTTTATGGTATTTATTGATGGTTATTCCCTTGGGTCGCAGTTGATATGCATAAGTAGGATTTGTGGCCCCATTCGGATTTGATTATTGGAAACCAGGATGGTTTCTGTTTGGCTGATAATCTTGACCACCTAATTTATAGTTCCCTCGGTTGGAAACAAACATCACAGACTCTCGATTGCTTTGACAATTCTCCCAATCATGATCCTGTACACCATAATTTGAACACCCATAAATTTATTGCGTAACATTCACATCAGCTCGTCTACCCGTAAAACCTTCTTTAACAGCCAACGTAAGGCGTTTCATTTGTTGATCAAGTGCATTCTTCAGTTTGTTCTTTAATGAATAGAAATTTTCATCAATTCCGGCACCACTATATCGAAATGCTGCACCTCGGGTAGGTTCTCTCATGGTACTCCATCCAACTCATTCTTCATTGTTTTGTCTAATATTATTTTTGCATGGCTTGGCATTACATGTAAGAAGCCTCCTCCACATAACAAATATAAAACTTTTCTCGAATGTCCCTCAAGGCCTATATAAAATATTGACATTTGTTGCTCTTCAAAAAAAATATGATCTGGTAATCTTCTTAAGCATATCTGAAATCTTGTCCAACATGTACCCAGAGGTTCACCTTGTTTCTCGAATTATGTAAATTCAAGTTTTGCATTGAACCTCATGTGTCTGGATAAAAACAGTCAAAGAACACTGTTTGTAACTCATCCCAATTAGTTATCTGACCTCTTTGTTGTTAGTCATGCCACTCACTCGCTGCGTCTATAGGAAAAAACTAAAATTCTCAAAGTACATCTGTTCTCTACTCACACCTTGCGTAATATACGCATCACATATTTGCATATATTTCTGTACTACATGAACTGCATCTTCTCCAACCACTCCTAGAATGTTTCCGAAGTCTCGGAAATGATTCGGCATACCCGGATCGGGTCTAAATCTTGCAACTTGAATATCTGGAGGGTCAACACCTGTAGCAGGTGCTCTGTATGGTAATTGTTTAAAAGCTTACACGAACCACGTGTCATACCCCAATTGGAGTTGAGCATTTCCTGCAGGTGGAGGATGAATTCCTTGATTTTAATTGTTTAGAGTTTGAGGAATTGGGACTTGCGGAGCAATAGGATTCCCATTCTAATCTACTTCCACCTGAGGATTGTTGCTATTCACCGCGACCATCTCTTCTTGGGCCATCTTTTATCCTTTTTCTCTTTTCTTTTCAGCTCGGAATAAACTCTCAGGGTCTGAGAGCATACACTAATCCTGTAAGATTTGAAAAAGATAACACAACAGAAAAGCGTAAAACTGAAAATAAACAATTAAAACTACTTAGGGATTAAACACATGGTCAAATGCTGCAATCCCTAACAGAGGCGCCAAAAACTTGGTGGGTCCTGGGTTATGATAAAAATAAACACTAAATAGGAGGACCCACTAACCGCAAGTGTACGGGTCGTTCCAAGTAATATATAGATATAAGGGATTTCGTTCTCAGATATTCCAAGTAATACATAGACCAGTGCCTAGCGCCTAGGCGAGATTACACGGGGCCTAGGCGGAATTATACGGTTTTGAATCCCGATGTGTAATTTCATATATTTAGTAATATATGTAGTAATTAGAGAAATTTTAACTATTTAAATCATAAAATTCATCTAACAAAACTATAGTAAATATAAAAAACTAAAAATTGAGTTATAATATCAACTAAAGCATTCTCGAGAATAAGAAAAATAACAAAAAGGTCTATGCGGGCATGTTTTTACATTAATCGGCGCATACGCGATCATTTTTTTCCATTAATCGGATCCTAGACGGGCTAGGCATCTATTCAAAGACTAAGGCGCTAGGCAAAAACGGCTATAATTTCAACTAGGCGTAAGCGGCTGAGGGGGGACTTGACACCTAGGCGAGAGATCTACATCATAGTAACCAATGTGTTCAAGAGATAAGTAGAGATGATTGCAAGTACAGAAAATAAAACATAAAATATATTTTTTTTGTTTTCAAATATTAAACTACTGAACGCAAATATATAAAGTACTAAAGATTAACTAGACAGTGAATGAATTAAAAACTAAGGTATGTAGATGCAAGGATGAGAGGTGTACTTGAGTCTCGCAAGGATCGTTTAAGGGTGAAGTCATTATTTATGTACTAGTCGGGACTCTAATATGCATTAACTCCCGTCAGGATAAACTTAGGAGCTATTATATGGTATTACAAACCTCGCCAGGGCGATTATAAGTTACTTTCGGATGTAGAAGTTTTTTACCCAATTGGCTGTTGATGTCTCCCGTTTTGTTCTAAATATTAGCCCTTAGGAGACATCATTTTAGTTGATTAATTGACTTATTCGATATACTTTTAAGATGATTTGGTTATATTGCGTTTTCTCCCCTTGGATTTGTATTATTTGCTTTTTAGAGCTTTTGTCCGTTAATTTGTTTGTTTTTAGTGTAAATTTCTTAGGTCCATGGATTAGATGGAGCACCAAGACAAGGAGGAGAAACAGGAATTAAATTCATAGATTGAGTGTAAAAGTCAAAGGTGAGAAAAGTTGATTCGAATAATTTATTAGATGAGAATGAAACCTGGAAGGCTGTTACAAATCACTGTTTTAGCCACTTAGCCAGTGATGCAGCCTTAGAGTCGTGAAATAAGGAAGTTGCATATCTGAGTCAGGAAGATTTTTTTAGTCGAACAGAGTGATTCTGAGTCTGGAGCAAAAGTTACATCCGTTTTAGTAACAACTGTACATCATTTACATGATTTCATTTAAGGATTCGGCTTTTATTTCATTTAACCTATTTTCTTTTAAGAGGGGAGCCCAATCCGTTTTTCCATGATATATCAGCCTTAGACTTTATTTTAAAAAGGGAGGACTTATATTACACAAGTCAGAACGCCAGAGAAGAAGTCAGAAGCAAAATGAGAGAAGAAACTAGAGCTGGAGAATCCCAATTCTTCCATCAACAGTCAAAATCAATCATTTAATTAGGCTACCCATTTCACTCTTGTAATTGTATATGACTATTTAATCTTTTAATTTAGTTTTTCATTACACTATGAGCTAAACACATTAGTGCTTGAGACTCGCAATAAAAGGGATGAACCCTAATTAATTTCTTAATGTTTCAGAATTTGGGATTTCTTTAATGTATACTGAATTTGGTATTATTTATTGGTTATTACTTTGTGATTATTTATTATTTCTTTTCTAGATTAATTAGAAATAAGAATTAGTATTTGGGCTATTCACTTTATGTGGCAAAAGTGATCATCCGATGGGGGTGTCGAATACGGACTTAGTTAATAACCGTGTAATGTTCGTCATTGCCCGACAGGCTTGACTAGTTACACAACCAATGAGGTAAGACCTTCACATCTGAAGAGGCATATTCGGCCGATAGGTGTTTATAGCACTTTAGGATAGCTCTTAGGTCCACCCAACAGGGGGCTAGGAGATATTAGAATCTCGACTAGTATAATAATACCGATTCTACCCTTAAACAGAAACGTTATTGATATTGATTAGCTGAACCCTTGCGAGACTCAAGTACATCTTCTTACTCTTGCATCCACTCATTTTTACTTTACTTGCGTCTAATAACTTGCATTAATTTAGTATTTTATTTCTTTGCATCTCAGTTTATAAACAATACCAAAAATAACATTTTATCATTTATTTTCTTGTCTTATAACAACTATCCCCACTTATTGCATAACATAATTAGTCATATTTATCCATCCCTGAGATCAAAAACCCCTTCACCGATATTACTTGGACGAACCGTACACTTGTAGTACGTGTCCCTCTATTTTAGGGGTGTTATTTTATAACACACCAGGAGACACCAGCTGTGTGGTTAGTCAAGCTCGTCAGCATCATTGACGAATACCACACGTCTATTACCAAGGTTCGTAATTAAACCCCCCGTCAAGGTGATCACCGCCACTAGTGAATAGCTCAATTACAATTACATATTTCTAATTCAAGCCTTAATTAAAATTAGTAAACAAGCTCACGATAATAGTCAATACAAAATACCCAACATAATTTAAATTAAACAATCCCATATTCGAAAGAACATCAAATTGTATAAATTAAGGCTTAACCCATGTTGCGATTCTCAAGCACTGAATGTTTAGCTCATATTCAAAGTAAAAACAATAAATAAATTAAAAGTATACATGTTTCATGAAACAAAAATAGATAAAGAACCTAATTGAAGGAATGGGTTGAGCTGTTGTTGAAGAAAAATGAATTCTCCAGCTCTTCCTCAACCTTCTGCCTTTTTTCTCTCTTCTGAACTTTAGAAAATTGAAGCGTACTAAAAATGAGGTGTAAAAGGATTTATATACTAACTAAAATTGGATTGGGCTTTTATCTTATTTACTTAAATGATTAAAATCTCACGTCCAATTAGTAATTCTCGTAACTTTTACGTCTTAAATCCAAATTACCTGATTTCAGTTCTCAATTCGAGCTAACTCAAAGACGCACCTTTTGCGTTTAAATCGGCATACCTGGATCAGTACCGTTTGGGTTCGAAATCAGCGAGAAGTGACAACTTCCCAATATCTTACGCTCCTCTTCATCTCTTTGAGTGGTACCTTTTGCTCTTTTGACCTCTCCTTTTGATCTAAGACTTTAAACTTCAGTTCTCCAACTCATCTTACTGCTTCATAGCATTACATGTACCTAAGAACTTCATGCTAAAATAAATGAATTAACGACAAAAGCTCTAAAAATACAAATAATATAATTCCGAGGGAAGATAGTGCAATATGACAAAATAAGCTCAAACGTCTATTTAACAAGTCCAATTTCTACCTAAAATGATGTCTCCTAAGGGCATATACTTATCACAAAAAGGGAGACATCACATAGAATTCACGACTACATAGTTGGTAGGGACGAAACCTTACCAGCTTGTGAGCTTCGAGAAACCGAAGGTGGTCTTTGATAAGTTATTTGTCCTAATGTGTCTGAGGATGGCCGTATATGTGAGATCGAATATATCTAATTTTTAGATGAAGTATCTAAACCTACGTACCAGGTGTATTTATGTACATAGGGGCTACTATAGAATATTGTCGTTGATGATTTATAATTATTCCCATACAAAATAATGACGTGACATGTAAAAGTACATATATTCAAATAAAAGACGATAAATTTATACGAAATAATAATCCTGACAAATAGTTGAAATATTTTGATTAATGACTATAATAAGTCATTTTGAGTATGCACATGTGCAACTAAATAATAAATATTAATACACATTCATATGAGATGATTAGCAAATTCTGGAGATTCAAATTCATGGGATGTATCAATAAATTATGTTATTAGAAATTTGAATCTCAAGAATTTCTATATAAATCACTGGGGACCCTAAACGGACGCTTCTTTCGCATACACCCAGACCGGACCTGAGAGACGGATGTGAAATGATTTCAATTTCATTGAAATAAAACATGAAAATTAGTTGTCATTAAAATTAGATTTCATTGGCAGAGGGGATCGCTATGTCTTCGAGGGGAAAAGCAATATATATGTGATTTGAGTCCCAATCGATGGTCTCGATTATGAAGATTGTAGGAGGCGTGGTGTGTTTAGATCAGTGGCGGAGATCAAGTAGGTAAGACGACAGTTGTGGAAAGAAATGGATTGAACCTGAATTGTATTGATAGGGCATCGACACACGAGCTTCGTTGAGTTCATAGTAAGCTTCAATTTATGTGAGTAGTGTTTTAGGGAGAATAGTGGTATGGAACCGTCGTTAAAGGTGGTGGATATGGCGGCGGATCAATTTGATCATGGGCTGCGTATTGGGATTTTTCGATTCACGAAGAGGAAAAGATGGTTTTTGGTTTTGGAAAATATGGCAGGAAATATTTCGATTGTTGAATTATATATGTAAATCAAGCATGGTGATTTTTGTTGTAAAACAAAAAATATGGGTAGTTGTTGATGTTGGATAGTTGCATAGAAGGAAATGAACAACACTTTGGTCCACAGCATATCTATCACCACATCTCCTATCCATGAATTCCTTCTACTCATATTGTTGTGCACTCCGACTTAGTGGGGGCATCTCATGTCCATTGGAAATAATGTCTGGGTAGCTGGAATAATTGTACACAAGTTCCTTGGGTGTCTGTCCAATGGACCTTGGCTCCGGTTTGCTCCCCCTTAGTACCCAATGATGTGCGAGGCTTTTTGGATCAACCAATCAAAACATAAATTTTTTCTTTCCTTGTACTTTGATCACCTTATTTGAGACGACTTTAGTGACTGTAAATGGCCGTACCCAAGTCTCTTGGTAGTTGCGTGTTTTATTTGTGGTGGTGGGAGTTTTCAAAACAACTTTATCCCCTACCCCAAACTCATCTTCTTCTCTTCCGCATGGTTTTTCTTGGGGTCTTAACAATTGATCTTTAGGCCACACCTTGTACCATTGAGATGTTCTTTAGATATAGACCATTTGAGATTTGTTTTCGATGCTCAAGGTAATTGATCCTACATATATGTTTATCATTGTGCTCCTTGTGACCAAGAATGGATTTTCCAATATGAGAGAGATGTTTTGATTAGCATCATAATGAAGTATCGTAAAATCATATATTGAATTCACCTACGTGCACTAATACGACCTCGACCACTCCTCATGGGCATGTAAATGTATGTTCCTCCACTTGAAATATGGTAATGTTCGGTTTCGCTTCTTTAATGCCCAACTCAATAAACACAATATTGGGCACGAGGATTACACTCGCTCCCAAGTCACATAAATCGTTTTTGTTATGTATTACCAATTTTGGTTAGAAGGTTGAAACCTCCCAGATCTTTGAGATTAAGTGGATTCTTTCTTTGTATTTTGAATGATACTTCCCCAGTTTGTACAATAAATCTCGTATTATTTGATTTTTTTCTTCTTAGAGAGTTGTGTCTTGAAGAATCAAAGGTACTTAGGTACTATCTTGATGGTTACGTGTAAATGAATGTTGACATTTAGTTAGCTTAACATCTCGATGAAATTCTTGTACTCAGAAGTATCGATCTTTTTGGCTACTCTTGATGGAAAAGAGGGTGGTGGGCGAGCTTTTTATGGTGGAGGTTTGTCTCTCGTTTTATTTCACTCTTGGTATTTTAAATGGATTCTCGAACACTTCCTCTTCCACATAGTTCACCCAATTCTCAATTATTATCTCTTCTATATTTGGTTGCAGAAAAACTTTCTCCTTGATCATCTCTTCACTAGACACAACATGTGGTGGTGCTAGAAGAGTTCCACTCTAGAGACCGATGGTGTTACACAATCCATAACTAACATTTCCATCCCCATTGTATTGAATATGTTGTAGTTGTTGACGAGATTTGGTGATCTGAGTAATTTGTTGTTGCAATATTTGCAATATTGGCCCTCAAGAGTTTAACGTATCATTGTTTTTTTCCATTTTCTCACATGTCATCATCATGAAATTATTTAGAGTTTTATTTAACTCAGCTGAGCTTTCTAATAGAGATTCTAGGAGTGCCTTCAAAGCTGGTGTCGTCACCAAAGGTGTGATAATAAATAGACACAAAAGAAGGGTGACGTACCGCAAGTGTATGGGTCATTGAGAAGTAATAAATTTATAAGTATGGAGGTTTATCGTCTCCACGGGGACTATTAAGGTTATAATAATTGTGTTTATGAGTATAATAGCCTAGTTGCAAGATAAATGACGATAAAAGTAAATAATGTTGTTTTGGTTTTTTTGATAATTAAAACTAAGTGAAAATAATTAAAGACAATATGTAAATAAACTAAAAAAAGGTTTTGAGTATGAGAGAGATATGTTTGATTCTAGCTACTAATTCCCAAATTCAACTAATTTGGTATTTCTAGATATAAGGGATAATTGGTCATTTCACATTAGTCGGGATTCAGCGGTCTTCCCAAATCCCTCCTGGGGAGATAGGAAGCTATCCTACGATATTAGAGACCTCTCCCGAGTGACCCTATAATACTTTTAGATGTTTTAGGTTCAAACCTTAACGACTACTTGACTAATCAAGACCTCTTGACTCACTGACGCACACCAAGCGCCTATATACTATGTCTGTAATCCAACCCACCTCCTAGGCGATAGTCCAATTACTAATACTATCCAATATGTGATCAATATATGAGTATACAACACCAAAAAGATATTTTTCAATGGAAATAAACTCAATTTATTTTAATAATATAATCTCAATATCCAAATAACATCAAATTAATATTTTAAGGTTCATACATAAGCAATTCTCAAGCAATCAAAGGTTTAGTTCATACTCATACAAGAAAAAATACTGAATAATAATACGATAATCATCTTTAAAATAAAAAATGGAATTAAGTTACTCTACAAAATTGATAGCAAACGGAGTTCGGATGATAAAGAATGATGGATTTTGGTGTAGAAACCCTTCTATTTTTCTTTGTCTCTGGATCTATGCGTTATTTCCTTCTCTTCTAATCATTGGTTTTTGTTTTTTAGCTTCTTAAATAATTATATAGCTGATATAAAATGGTTTGGATCCACTTGGCCTACTTGGTAGGTTAAAATTACCTAACCCCGTCTTTTTTATTGTTGGACTAGTTCGAGCCACGATGGAAATATTAGCATAACTTCTTCATCTTATTTTCGACTTGACTTCTGACAATACTCAAGTGTCACTGACTTCAAGATCTATCCAAATCACAAGGAATTTTGTCCAAAAATCTGACTAAATTATTCGTGGTAACTGAATCAAGTGGCTTCAAGGATTTTGCGGGTAAATGCTCTAACTTCTCCAAAGTGACTCTTTGCTCTTTCAACACCTTGGTTTGGGGTTGGACTTGACTTCTTGACTTCTCCTCATCATCTAGACATATTTTATTAAACATGTACCTAAAATCTACACACATAACACAAAATTAAGGCACAAAATCTCTATAAATAGAAATATTTCTAAAATGAGAAGGAAAAATACAATATGTCAAATATTAGAGAAAAGTCCATCATTTAGGCCCAATAAACTCCCAAAAATATTTCTCATGATATGATTAAATCATCACAAAAAATAGACATCAAGACCTCCAAATCAAATTTTGTCGTCCCGAGAAAATAAAAACAAAATTAACTCAATGGGGCTTAAGTCCAATCAATCAAAGAAGAGAGAATATAAATAATGATCCCAAAGCTATAACTAAAAAAATATCATGAAGTAATGCATAAGAATTAATATACAAGTATACTTATCATACAAATAATCAACATAATAAAAATATCAAGAATAAAATTAGTTTCGCTATTTCACTTAGTTCGAAACGGTGGCTATAGGTTGTTCCTTGGTCCTACCATATTGTTTAGTACTCCACTCAGCCGATCCTTATCTGTTTAACCGTTACTTATCCAACAACCTAGAAATATTGAGGTCTTAAGGTGTAGCGTAGTCTTAAGGTAGGGTGTGATAAATATTTGAGATAATTTAGAATGAGCATTTGGCCCTCTCCTCACTATCCATCAACTAATCCCCCAATAGCTTGAGTTTCTGCTCATAATCATGCTCACTCAACCTATCTGATGTCGTAGCATTGCCTCCAAAAGTCCTAACCAATATCATAATATGTCCTATCCGAGATTTTTTCTTTATTCTTTTAATATCTTTATTCTTTCTTTTCCTTTTCATCACTTTTTGTAAGTCAAACACGACACCTTTTTTTATGTGAGTCTCATGTCGCTTATTTTCTTTAACTTTTTTCTCAATTTTTTTTTCCTTTCTCAAATCTGGCATGGATTAAAACTAAGGGCACAATGAATACGCATGAAATAAACATCTACCCACCCGATGTATCCCATAATCAGATACACCCACCACCCCAAACTCAAGCGCCAAGTCAACTAGTCCTAGGAATGTGATTCAAGAGCAGGTCATATAGTCAAGTCCTAAAACTATAGAGTATAGGTTTATAACATGGCTATAAAAGAAAATGCTACAAAGGCTAGAACGAGGCTAAGACATGATAGATGACCAAGCAAAAGGCTTAAAGGGATAACAAAGAATTGCCTCAATCATTTGTCTAGCTAAGTGGTCTCCTTAAACTTTTACTTTTCAATTGTAAATTAATTGATTTTAGGTTGGACCTCACGTTGTACACACCACTCGTTCTCACCTCGTTCAAACTTATCTTCTTTGCATTTCTTACTAATTAGTTCTATATAATTACATGTTTACATATAAGAACTTTAAGCAAAATATAAACATTTCAAAAGACACACTTCTTATCTATCATTAAGTCATCTAGATTAAGCTTACTAGGTACATACTTTAACTTCTACACCTATTCCCTATATTATACAGTAATTTTTTTTTAAAAGTGTGTGATTTTTCTAAAGCAATTAAAAAAATGGGAATCAGTACAACGAATCCCCACCCCTAAATCAAAACTGAGTCATGTCCCCATGAGTTGAAAAGACACAAAAAAATTTTAAAAAATAAAAATAAGCACATAACACAGTTCACAAGAAATGGAAAGGTACTTACTTTTGCGAAAATTGCTCAATCCCCACGTTTGGGGTTGACGTTCTCGATCAGTTAAAATGCGCTTAAACCCTCCTTGGCCTTATTCATGGGTGGATGCAGCTTTATTTATTCCTCATACTGAAAAATGTTAGCAACGGAAGTTGTTGACATTTTTCTCAGCTTTCTGTGGCCTCCTGAACCACTGAAGTTATGGATCATTAATTACATCTTCTGAAAACTACTTTTGTACTCCTTTTTTTCCATCGAGATGGTAATCGCGCATGTCGATACTCAATGGCAGTGGTATACCGCCTGTAGAGCACAGTAATCCACTCGAATTCTTAGTCTTTCTAAATTCACAAAACGTGGCTCTCTCGCCATGACCCTTGGATGGAGAACAGTATAATGCCCGATGGGCGCGGTATACCACTCACATCCTTAAATGTATATGTCCTTTTGTGTTGCATGTGTAGTGACCACAGTCTCTTTCATGCTTACTTTACTGATTCCGGGTCCGAGTTGTCCCAGTAAAGATATGTATATCTTTCTACACCCTCTTATCGATGAGTTAGAGATGTTGTGTTCTATGGGGATTTCTACATATAATTCGCACACACAATCTGAATTTGTCATGATGGGGTTTTTGTTATTAACAATCAACGATTAACCTTCTAGTTCTACACCATAAATTCATGTGTGTAAATGTATAGTTTATTTTGATCATCGTTGGTGGTTACCTATATGAGACCGTCTTGAAAGCAACGTGATTTCATACTGTAAAAACGAGAACAGAATCCAGCCTAGAAAACATAGCCCAAGAGATATTTAGACGCAAATTGTTGGGTTGCCTTTTGTGTTTCCGGGATAACACAATGATTCTGGTGGAAAAGAAAGTAAGTAAACACTCCAGAAAGAGTTTATGTGGAAGAAAAAGTATTTTCGTTAGCTTACTATATTGGTCGGAAAACCTTCTCAAACATAGCAGTGAAGTTATGTACTATGAGAAGACGTGTGTCATATCATGCTTGGTACAGTGATTTGAGAGATTTGAATATCAGGAGTGAGTTGTGGTTGTTCCAAAAGCGAAATAAATGGAGGCAGTCGCAGGCCAAAATTGCGTTTCCCCCGAAAAACAATATTCTTTTCTTGACTAGTTAAAGGTGAAATTATGTCCAGACGGGTTTGCATCTTGTTTGAGGACTAACGTTTTGAGTGACGTAGGAATGATCATTGGAAAAAAATCACACGATTTTCACATGATGTTGCAGTTTCTTTTTGTGGAAACTAATTCAGGATTGATTGATGATAAATTAGTGAATGATCTGATAATAGGGTCGTGAAACAAATTTGAAAGGGTTTGTAAATGAAACCTAATAATTACCATGCTCGAAAGAGGAAAAACTTAAGTTTTGTTGCTTATGTGTAAGCTTGAGATAATATTTCCTCCTGCTTTTTTTGACATCATGGTCCACCTTGTCATGCACTTATACGAGGAAGACCATCTAGGTGTCCCGGTTCAAATGCATTGGATGTATCCATCCAAAAGGTATTTGAAGAAGCTTAAAGAATATATTTAGAATTTGGCTAAGTCTGAAGGGTCGGTCGTAGAGGGATGTATTGGAAAGGAGATGTTGACATTATCTCACACTATCTATGAGAAGAAATAACTAAGTTCAACCAAACCGGTAGATATGGTGATTCGATCCCAAAACTAAAACAAATATCCATGTTTAGGAGCGAGTATTTAACAGTGGGTAAGAAGGAGATTTTCACTCTCCCCTACAAAAAAAGGAGATAATTGATTGGTACATTTTCAACAACTAAGACAAGATCCAACTATATAATATAAATAAATTTAAAGTTTAATTTCCTTGCTCTTAAGAAGAGTGTATTCAACTGGGATTATGTTGTATTTTTTGGACTTTTAAAGTCCATGGGTATTCAATCACGATTTTTAAAAGTCCATCAAAATTTTGGGGGTATTCAGTTGGGATTTTAAAAACTCTTTTAATATCTAGATGTATTCAATCAGGACTCTTTTAAATTTTACAAGTCATTGGACTTTATAGGAGCTTAAGGTTTGAGTATAAAAAAAAATTATTCTACAAATCCTTATGTAGAAGTAGAGATTTTATAAATTTCAAGTAAAACAACTGAGGTAAAAAAAATTATAAGTTATTTTATAATTATTCTAATTTCTAATCGTTCATGGTCGTGCCCGTGTTTCTGAATTGGGATTAGACTAGTTAACATATATGTCATCCATATATATTCACTAATATCATATAGGAATATCAAATTTCGATACCTTGCAACAAGCCCGAGTTACTCACTTTCCTCCCTTTCCGCAGCCTAGAAGACTTCGCTAGGCTTTCCATCTTAATAATAGAAAGATACTTTCAGCTTTCACTCTTAATGAATGAGTAAGAAAAATAAAAATATGAGCGCTCCTGCACTATCTGCCGTTATATCTATGTTCGGCTAAGAGAAGTCATCCTTTCCGCAGGCCTTGTTAAGTGTGAAGAGATGGATTTAGGTTATCATGTTTTATTATTTTTTGTATCGAACAGAGATGGATTTTAGGTTATCATGTTTCATTGTTTTTTTATCGAACATAAAAATAATGTTTCATTATTTTTCATATTATAAAAAGATGGGTTTTAGGTTATCATGTTTCATTGTTTTCTTTATCAAACATAAAAATAATCTTTTATTTTTTCAGAATTTACTTTTTCTTTTCATTTTCTGTTCAGAAAATTTTCAAAGTTTTTAAGTGAATATATTTTTTTATCTTAAAAATTATTATTTATTTAATATGTAGACGGTAAAATCGAAATTATAAATCTGAAACAAAAATCGAATCGACCACAACGGTGGAGGAACACCTTTTTTTGTTAAATTGTTTAAGTAGATGTATATTTTATGTTTTAGAAGAAAATCAAAATCCATTAAAATATTAACATAAGCCTTTAAATTCTACATAGATTTAAAAATAATCTTATAAATTCTATGTGAGATTAAAACAATCAGTAAAGTTTGCAAAGTCTATGGATTTTAAAAATCGAAAAAAAAAATCCAACAAACTCTCAGTTGAATACACCCCCCTCCCCTAAATCTTATTTACATGATTTCCGTTTACAACGAACACAAGACTTTCTTACAAGTACCTGCCACGGATGTAGAAAGAATTCACCGAGTACATTTTGCTTGATGATTCACTGAAAAGGTATATATAATTTTCCTATTTTGTATACTTTCCGACTCTCACTGAACTTATATGGATTCATTCCAGGTTTTTGGAATATGGGCCAGAGAAGCATGTGTAACAACAAAACTTATTTTAAACAATTCATAAAATGTCGTGTATAGATACGATTATTGTGTTAAAAATAGGGTAAAATGAGTTACACGTGTAAAAGGTTAACAAAGAGTTACTCAAGATTATGATATTTATAAATTCATGGATAGAGTTTGTTTTACGGTGAGTTAGTCAAAATCATCAATGTTGAATCGGTGGTGATTATTTGGTTGTCATGTTCGAATGAAAGTGGTATAACACCGACGCGAGTAAGAAAAAGAGGAAGTCAGAACACTGAACTACTATGATCAGTATGGGTTCTTTCTGGTGGAGTGAAAAACTCATGAAAGGAATGTATTCTCTATAGATAAAATAAATGCAAAAAATTTCCAAAAAGGGGTAAAAAGTTGTATGGGAAGTAAACGATCGTCATGAGTGGATTGCCGATTTATGGGGTGTGGAATCTATCTCGCCTACTACATATCTGATTTCCCTACGACATATTTGATCTCCAATCCTATAGTTGATACGAATATCTTAGATACAGATGACTCTCAATTATACTTGACTACAGTAGAAGGTGTATAGGTTGATCCAAACTTGTTGGGGGCATGATCCCTTGATCGAAGATGATGATGAACTACATGATGATACATGGGATGATTGATGGCTCTAAAAACCCATCTTCTCAACCCATATATGTTGATTGCGATCAAGAAATCGAGGGCTATGATGATTATGGATATGAGATAGACTACTAAATTTTTTCCACTAATTTATAAGAAGTTTAATGTTTGTTAACTCTTCATTTGTTAACAGATATATGTTCGATAAAATAGGTGCAAACAAGACATGATGTACATATAGGGAGAAACACATCAAGGCCCCTCCTATTGGGACAATTATTTGGATATTTTGACAATTGTATACGATTTTATGACTTATAATGTGAAGCATTGTAACTTTTTGTGATGTGTTAACTAAATGTTTTAGGAATGGTATAATAGTAATGTTTATTGAATTGATTATGTATTAACAGAGAGAAAAATTACGAGATTAAGCTATAATACATTTTTTTAATGTTTGGCCTTAGCGACAACTATGTCGTCACAAAGACATAAAAAGTTGTCGTTAATGTCAAGGATATCGTCGCCAAGGATCATTGTCATTAGCAACGAGTTCTTAATGAAGAACTAGTTATTAATGTAAAGGATCGTCATAATGACTGTTTCTTTTTTTAAAAAAATCAAAAAACTCACAAGGGACGACAAAATATCGTCACTAATGATAAACATTACTAGCGACAGCACGATGTCGTCGCTAGAGTTCAAAATTCAATTTTCGAGTTAAGTGTTTGGTAGACTATTTTTTGCGGGCCAAGTTCCAAGTATCATTAGCGGCAACATATGTCGTCGTTAATGACAAAAAGTAATTAAAAAATAAAAACGAATATTAGCGATGATACTTTGAGGTCATTGGCGACGACAAAATGTCGTCGCTAATGACTGAGCTTATAAAAATAATTCCAACCATTTCAGTCGAATTAAAGTTCAATCCAACATAATTTTTTCTTCTGATTCGGAAAGGCTATCCATCCGATTCCATTTTCAATCAATCCCCACTATGAAAATCCTTCTAAACAAGTAAGTTTCTTTGATTCTCACATATTTTTTAGTTTATTTTGGTTTAATTAATATTATTGATTCTGAATTTGAGCATGTATTTATGGATATGTATAGAATGTGTTTTATCTTTTTATTCATTTGTGTTAATTTTTTGTGATTTTGGCTTATGATAATTTTTTTTTGTCATAGAGAAATAAAAGTTACAATATTACACCACTTTTGCACATAAGATTGAGACAATTAAACACTCTAAATAGAGACAAATCCTTCCATTGGGACAAGTTGATGTAATTCCTAACGAATTTGTCTAGGGCATCATTAGCTGTTTGTTAGCCTCACCTTGTTTTTATTCCCGTTTTAATATTCGACAAATCATCTTTTAAACTAAAATTCATTTGGTATCACTTTAAAGATTTTCCAAAACCCCTCATTAGATTAGTTGTGTTTAAATGCTTGGACTTTAGCTTGAGATTCAAAAGAACAGTGCCGCGGTACACCGGACGAGACAAGCGGTACACCGCAGAGCCACGGACCAGAGACGCGGTGCACAGGATAGCCCGTCAGTAAGCTAATGAAAATGCACGGTACACCGGACCAAGGCGCGGTACACCGGACTGAGGCACGGACCAGGGACGCGGTGCATAGGATGGTCCGACCAATAAGCTTGAAGTTTAGACGAACGTTTTCGCGGTGCACCGGACCATACCCGCGGTACACCGCAAGAAAGGGTTTTCTGCACTATTACTAGAGGACAAAGCTTATATCCGTTGGAGATAAAATAGATCCGTTAGATAGAAGCCTATTGACCGTTGGAAGATATTTTCAGCTATAAATTGGACCTCATTCAAGACACAACTCAAGCCTTCCATCTACCAATCTTAAGAGCAATTAATATTATCATTCAAGGAGGTTTCAAAGGAGCATTCAAGTCATATTCATTGTGAAGCTACATAGTTCATATCCACTCATTTAGGAGTTTAGTTACAAAGCTTTTATAAGCACCCCCAAACACTTTTTCATTTCCTCTTAGTTCTTTTAATAGATTAAGAGAGTAGTGTGAGCATAGGTTTTATGCTTGGTTCCTTGTGTTGGTGATAACACAAGTGTATTTCCTTCAAAGGTTTTTGAAGTGGTTGTAAAGGGTTTGTAAACTCACCCGGTTAAGAGTTACGAAGATTAGTTGAGAATCTTGCAAATCCTAAGGAGGCTTCCTTAGGTAGTGGATGTAGGGAAACCGAACCACTATACATCGTTGTGTATCGTATTCTATCTCTACACTCTTTACATTTCCGCACTCTATATGCTTGATAAAATGCCTACATGAATAGTTTGATAATATTGTCTTTTAGGATTATCTAGTTCTTTACTATTTAGTTTGCTAAAACAATAGGATTCAAATTAGCTTTTGATTTTATTTACTTGAAATAAAATTAGCCGATTAATTTCTATTGTCCTATTCAACCCCCCTTCTAGGACGCATATAGACTATCAATTGGTATCAGAGCCTAGCTCTATTGTACTTAATAGTTTCTAGAGTTAATACGATATGGATTCTAATCAACCGGAAGGTTCATGTTCTACTAGACCTCCGCTTTTTGTAGGAAAAGACTACTTTGGATGGAAAAAGAAAATGGAGATTCACGTCAAAGGAATTGATTACTTTTTGTGGCTTGCTATCAAGAAGGGTCCTTATATTCCTTACGTTACGGGTAGTAGAACGGAGGTGAAAGATGAAGATGATTACAATGATCAAGACATAGCTAAACTCACCAAAAACAACAAAGCTATGAACATCCTCATTAATGGATTAAGTGTCATGGAATACGCTAGAGTTAGTGAATGCAATTCCGCTCATGAAATGTGGCAACTCTTGGAGCTATCATATCAAGGAACGGAAGATATCAAAGAAACTAAGATTGGTCTCTTTATCACTAAGTATGAGCTATTTCGTATGGAGCCCGATGAAGCCTTAAATGCTATGCATCAAAGATTTTCCAACATTGTCAACACATTGAAGACTCTTGGTCAAGAGTACACCAACAAAGAACAATGCCGAAAAATCTTATTTGCTCTTCCAAGGAAATACAAATCAAAAATCAACTCTATAAGAGACACTAAAGATCTTTCAAAAATGACGGTTCATGAACTCATTTTCAACCTCATGACGGAAGAGCTTGTGCTTGAAGAAGAAAAGATAAGAGATGATGAGGAGAAGAAGATTAAGAAATCCATTGCTTTCCATGGCTTGAGTATCAAGTTGAAAGAACGAAAAGAAAGGAAGGAAAGTGAAGAAGAAGAAAACTCACATGAAGAAGAAACTAGTGAAGATGAAGGAGTGGCTATGTTGGCAAGAGATATGAAAAAATTCATGAGATACAAACGCTTTGCCAAGAAAGGAAGTTCTTCCTCACCCTACAAGAAGAATGTTAGAGCTATCAAACAAGATGAACCCACTTGCTATCATTGCAAGAAAGTTGGTCACATCAAAACTTATTGTCCTCTTCTTCAAAAGGATAAACCTAAGAGAGCAATGCATGCTAATATCACTTGGGATACTCAAAATTCGGAGGAAGAAGAAAGTGATAACGAAAATGTTAATCTTGTTGCTTTTATGGGAAAACTTGAGAATGATGAAGATGCTTCTTCGGATGATGATACCGGTTCAACTCACTTTGCCTTTATGGCAAATCATGATGGGGTAACTCCTAAATCTAAACTCTCTTTATCTAATGATGATGCTAGTGAACAAGATATTCATGAGGCATTTGATTCTCTTTACAATGATTTTTTAAACTCTATAGAAACAAACAAAGTTTTAACAAAAGATTTAGAATTTGAGAAAAATAGAACTAAAGAGGTTTTGAAAGCTTTGGAAGATTGTCAAAATCTTTGTGATGAATGTATAGATGAAAATGAAAAACTTCATCTTATTGAGAAAAATCTTTTAGAAGAAAAAGCTTTGTTAGAGAAAAATATTGTTGATCAAAATGATATTATTTTAAAATTTACAAGTGGGCAAGAAAACTTGGATTTGATTTTAGGTTCTCAAAGAATGGCTTGTGAAAAAGTGGTGTTGGATATGATCCATTCACTAACCAAAAACCCTTGAAAAATGTTTTTGTAAAACCAAAAATTTCAAATGAAATTCCATCTTCTTCAAAATCTTCTATCACTTGCACCTATTGTGAAAAACTTGGTCATGATGCATCTCATTGCTACTATCGTAAATTATTGGATTTGGGATCTCTTGTGCCAAGTTGGAAAAGGCCCATATGGGTCTTAAAAAGAAAATCCACTAACCCTCATGGACCCAAACCGAATTGGGTACCTAAAGCTTAAATTATTTTTGTATGTAGGGATTGAGCATCAAGAAGCAAAATATATGGCTCCTTGATAGTGGATGCTCAAGACACATGACCGGGAATCCATCATTATTTACACGTTTATATAAAACAAAAGGTGATAGAGTTACTTTTGCCGACAATACTAAGAAACGCGTTTTGGGTAAAGGTAACATTGGTAATATGAATTCTTTACTTATCTCTAATGTGTTGCTTGTTGAGGGTCTCTCTTTTAACTTGCTTAGTATAAGTCAACTTTGTGATGTTGGTTTTAGTGTTAAATTTGAAGCATCTAGATGTGTTGTTTTCAAAAGTGATGAATTAGATACTATGTTTATTGCAAAAAGATCGGATAATGTTTTTGTTGTTGATCTTGAGAGTCTTATGTCTAAACATATTAAATGCTTATCCGTGGTAAATGATAGTTGGCTTTGGCATAGACGTTTAGGGCATGCTAGCATGGATTTGATTTCAAAATTATCTAGAAAAAATCTTGTTGTTGGTTTGCCTATTTATAAATTTGATAAAGATAAATTATGTGATGCATGTCAACTTGGTAAACAACATCGTTCATCTTTTAAATCCATAAATAAGGTCATCACCGTTAGGCCACTTCAATTATTGCATATGGATCTTTTTGGTCCCGTTGATGTCACTAGTCTAGGAGGATCTAGATATGTCTTTGTTGTTGTTGATGATTTCACTAGATATACATGGGTGATGTTCCTTGCTTTAAAAAGTGATGCCTTCAATGAATTTGCAAAACTTTGTAGAAAGGTGCAAAATGAGAAAGGCTACTCTATTACATGCATTCGTAGTGATAATGGTAGTGAATATGTGAATTCTCCTTTTGTGCATTTTTGTGATGAATTTGGGATTGAGCATAATTTTTCGGCCCCTAGAACTCCCCAACAAAATGGGGTAGTGGAAAGGAAAAACCGAACTCTACAAGAAATGGCTAGAACAATGCTAAAAGAACATAGCTTGCCTACATACTTTTGGGGAGAAGCCGTTCATACGGCTTGTTATGTGTTAAATAGAGTTCTAATTAGACCCCTTATTAAGAAAACCCCTTATGAGCTTTGGAATGGTAGACCACCAACTATTGCTTATTTTCGTGTTTTTGGGTGCAAATGTTTTATCTTGAACACTAGGGACTATTTGGGAAAATTTGATGCTAAATCGGATGAAGGTATTTTTCTTGGTTATTCCACTAAGGGAAAAGCCTATCGTATCTTCAACAAACGTACTCGTACTATTGAGGAATCTATGCATGTTGACTTTGATGAGACTAATCCTTTTTGTATCAAGAAAGTAGTAGATGTTGACTTACATGAAGATACTCCACAAGATCAACCCTTAGAATCTCCTACTCAAGAATTATAATCTCATGATGAACCTCCTAAGGAAAATGGTCAAGTCTCAAATGAAGCTAGTACGGATTTACCAAGGTGTTGGAAACATACCAAAGATCACCCAAGTGAATTAATTCTAGGTGATCCAAAAGAAGGTGTTACCACTCGCTCTCGTATTATTGCTCTTTGTGCTCATCAAGCATTCTTATCTCAAATTGAGCCCAAGAATATTAAAGAAGCCTTGCTAGATGATCATTGGATAAATGCTATGCATGAGGAATTAAATCAATTTGAGCGTAGTAAAGTTTGGACATTAATGGAGAAACCAATTGGCCCTACTATTATTGGCACTTAGTGGATATTTCGCAACAAGCTAGATGACACCGGTATTATCACTAGAAATAAAGCAAGGTTAGTTGCTCAAGGATACAATCAAGAAGAAGGTATTGATTTCGATGAAACTTTTGCTCCGGTAGCTAGACTTGAATCTATTCGTATGCTACTTGCTTTTGCTTGTTATATGAATTTTAAACTTTACCAAATGGATGTCAAAAGTGCTTTTTTAAATGGTTTTATAGACGAGGAAGTCTTTGTTAAACAACCACCGGGTTTTGAGGATCCAAAATTTCCAAATCATGTTTTTAAACTTTCAAAGGCTTTATATGGTTTAAAACAAGCACCTCGTGCTTGGTATGAACGTTTAAGCAAATTTTTGTTAGATGATGGTTTTAAAAGAGGAAATATTGACTCCACTTTATTTATAAAAAGGTCTTCTAAAGATATCCTTCTTGTTCAAATTTATGTGGATGATATAATATTTGGTGCTACTAATGAAAATCTTTGTGAGAATTTTTCTAAAAGCATGCATAAGGAATTTGAGATGAGCATGATGGGAGAATTGAATTACTTTCTTGGACTTCAAATCAAACAAATGAAGGATGGCATCTTTGTCAATCAAGCCAAATATACAAAAGAATTGATCAAAAAATTTGGACTTGAAGATGCAAAGGAAATTGGAACTCCAATGAGCACATCCACAAAATCAGACAAAGATGAAGATGGTAAGGATGTTGATGAGAAAGTATATCGAGGTATGATTGGTAGCTTACTTTATTTAACCGCTTCTAGACCCGATATTATGTTCCCCGTGTGTCTTTGTGCTAGATTTCAATCCTCTCCTAAAGAATCCCATCTTAGTGCCGTTAAGCGTATTTTTAGGTATTTGAAAGGAACCCTTAGTCTAGGTCTTTGGTACCCAAGATTTACCTCTTTTGAGCTAATAGGTTACTCGGATGCCGATTATGCCAGTTGTATACTTGATAGGAAGAGTACTAGTGGTATTTGCCAATTCTTAGGTCAATCCCTTGTTTCTTGGTCTAGTAGAAAACAAAATAGTGTTGCTTTATCCACGGCCGAAGCCGAATATGTTGCGGCCGGAAATTGTGTGACTCAAATTCTTTGGATGAAACAAACCTTACTAGATTTTGGCCTAGAGTATGATCGTGTTCCCATTCGTTGTGATAACACTAGTGCTATCAATCTTACCAAAAATCCTATTCAACACTCTAGAACAAAACACATCGAAATCCGTCATCTTTTTATCCGTGATCACACTCAAAAAGGGGATATTGTACTTGAATTTGTCACTTCGGAAAATCAACTAGCCGATATCTTTACTAAACTTCTACCCCAAGATCTTTTTGAGAAAATTCGTTGTGAGATTGGCATGCAAATTCTCTAACCTTCTTATCATGTCATTATTGTTTAGGGCTTTTTGTGTATATTCTCTTGTTGCTAATATTTTCTTGATGTTATAGGGTCTTTTGAAGCTTCTAAATTGTTATCCATTTACTTCTTTAGTCCTTGTTTTTACTCAAAATGTGTTTTGACCCCTTAAAATTTTTAAATATCGTATCATTAGTTCTTTTTGTTGTTGACAAAGGGGGAGAAATTTTAGTTAAACTTTTTCAAATGCATTTTGTGAGGGGGAGTTTTATAAAAACTCTAGTGATTAGGTTGAGGGGGAGTTTTTGATCAAAACTTAATCTTAGGCATCTTCAAAAGTTTATGATTTGTCAAACATCAAAAAGGGGGAGATTGTTAGCCTCACCTTGTTTTTATTCCCGTTTTAATATTCGACAAATCATCTTTTAAACTAAAATTCATTTGGTATCACTTTAAAGATTTTCCAAAACCCCTCATTAGATTAGTTGTGTTTAAATCCTTGGACTTTAGCTTGAGATTCAAAAGAACAGTGCCGCGGTACACCGGACGAGACACGCGGTACACCGCAGAGCCACGGACCAGAGACGCGGTGCACAGGATAGCCCGTCAGTAAGCTAATGAAAATGCACGGTACACCAGACCAAGGCGCGGTACACCGGACTGAGGCACGGACCAGGGACGCGGTGCATTGGATGGTCCGACTAGTAAGCTTGAAGTTTAGACGAACGTTTTCGCGGTGCACCGGACCATACCCGCGGTACACCGCAAGAAAGGGTTTTCTGGACTATTACTAGAGGACAAAGCTTATATCCGTTGGAGATAAAATAGATCCGTTAGATAGAAGCCTATTGACCGTTGGAAGATATTTTCAGCTATAAATTGGACCTCATTCAAGACACAACTCAAGCCTTCCATCTACCAATCTTAAGAGCAATTAATATTATCATTCAAGGAGGTTTCAAAGGAGCATTCAAGTCATATTCATTGTGAAGCTACATAGTTCATATCCACTCATTTAGGAGTTTAGTTACAAAGCTTTTATAAGCACCCCCAAACACTTTTTCATTTCCTCTTAGTTCTTGTAATAGATTAAGAGAGTAGTGTGAGCATAGGTTTTATGCTTGGTTCCTTGTGTTGGTGATAACACAAGTGTATTTCCTTCAAAGGTTTTTGAAGTGGTTGTAAAGGGTTTGTAAACTCACCCGGTTAAGAGTTACGAAGATTAGTTGAGAATCTTGCAAATCCTAAGGAGGCTTCCTTAGGTAGTGGATGTAGGGAAACCGAACCACTATACATCGTTGTGTATCGTATTCTATCTCTACACTCTTTACATTTCCGCACTCTATATGCTTGATAAAATGCCTACATGAATAGTTTGATAATATTGTCTTTTAGGATTATCTAGTTCTTTACTATTTAGTTTGCTAAAACAATAGGATTCAAATTAGCTTTTAATTTTATTTACTTGAAATAAAATTAGCCGATTAATTTCTATTGTCCTATTCAACCCCCCTTCTAGGACGCATATAGACTATCACTGTTAAGAGACCTCACGATGTGACTAATTTTCCACGAAGTAAATTTATTTAACCAGATCTTCATTTCATTTATTAGGATAGAGTTGTTGTTTTAGGGTTGCAATTTTTCAAACTTTAGAGACCTAATGCAATTTTTCAAAATTAAGGTAAATTTGTATTATATTTAGACGAAGGTGCCTTGAGATAGTTAAAATTAATTTTAGTGTAGAGTTGTAGTAATTATAAATTAGAACTCAAAATTGTAGTCTTTAAAACTTTATGGATCTATGTGCATATTTTTCAAAATTAGGGTCCAAAATTGTTTTTTTTAAATGTAGGTACATAAAGATAAGTGAAATTAAATTTGGGGTAAAATGTAGTTTTTATAAAATTCGGGCTCGAACTTCAAATTTTTAAAACTTTAAGGAACCTAAGTGCATATTTTCCAGAATTAGGGGCCAATATTTTTTTAAAATGTAGGTGTCTTTAGATTATTAAAATTAATTTAGGGTAGACTTGTAGTTTTTATGAAAGTTTGGCTCGAAGTTGTAATTTTCAAAACTTTAGGAGACCTAATTGCAAGTTTAATAGTTATTAATTAGATTATTTTTGTTATGCCACAAGGACACTGCAGAGTGGAATAGAGAGGATTCACCACCTCCATACAATAGGAGGATCGCCGGTAATGAGAGTTTGTCATCAGGTTGTGTTGAATTTAAAATTCCTTAACACATAAACAATATTCGAATTTCCTCACTGAAAAGCGGGTTAGCCGAAGAGAAAGCCACGGGGTAAGGCCATACTGGCATCTGTAAGGAAGGTCGTGGAAAAAGCCGGTGAACACTTTTCGGTAGACTTCTACGACATGGATAGGACGTAGCAACCGAGTTCCACCAATTGTAAGCACGTGGTGAAGGTCATCGGCTTGGCAATACGCGTAAAACGTAAGTCGATGTTCCTGCAAGTTTGTAGCAGCGTGCTTTCGACCGACTATGGGTAATTTACCAATTCCATTTTTTTAAAAGAGAATACACTTAGATAATATAATTGTTGTAAATAATTTACCGTATAATTTTTTTATCCAGGATTTTTTGATACAGGGGATAGAGGCGGAGGGAGGATTGTATTAATTTTATTAGGATGCCTCACGGATACTTGTGCCAGGATATATCGATGAAACAAACACATAATCAACTAAAATACTACCTCACTGGCACAAAACCTGACGATATGTCAGATGCGCATTGGAAGCTGAGCTGTGATTTTCGAGGGAGTGATAAAGAACATGTACCATTGCGCCCCCTTAATATATAAATTAATTTAAATTTGATAATAATAATATTAGTTATTCATTTTTTAAATTAAATTATTCAAAATCGAGCGAACGCAAGTAGGACAAAGCAGGATCGCCCGAGCGAAGGAGGATCTTGGAGTTACTCCCAGATCCAGAAGTTATTGCTAGAGGTGTTTTTTTCACTTTGTTAAATTAATGTTAATTCATGTATTAATGCCTAAAAAAGATTCGATACCCTTCGTTGACACACAACAATGTAAGGCAGGAGAGAAGAGTCTACCACTGCCCCCGAATGCCAATTTCTTCTATACAGTCTGTTTCGACACAATACGGACACGTGGAGGGCCAAGCGCTATCGTTAATCAGAGTTAAGTGTTCTAAATCTCGTTTTATATTTGAATACAATTGTTTGAAAGGAAGTACTGCAACGATGGTTGCTGTCACTACCCACGCATGCGACCTCACAGAGTTGGTCGGTGTATTCTTATCTTCCACCCCCACTATTTCACGCCATGAACAGATTCAATCGGCGGTGAGTGTTGTTGAGAAAGGAACGGGGAAGGGAACGTGTGGGTGGTTACCCGTTGTTGTCCCTGCAAAAAAGGCAAAGAAGGAAGGAGCTCCTCAACCAAGCCAGGCATTGAAGATGGAAGCTATTTTCGACGCCATGGTCTATTACAAGAACCGGTGCATGGTTGAGCAGGGATTTCAGATATTTGACTTTTTGGCCAATCAATCATCCCAATCTACCACCAACACGCAACAGTCACCGTGCGGGATAGACAAAATGAGTGTATTTATGATTTATTTTAACTAGCAACAGGCCAGTCGAGAACTCCCGATATTTGATCCCCTCACTCAGTAGGAAGTTCCCCCTGCTTCAGGCTCTACACCTTCGAATCATCATCCAACAGATCCTACTCCTTGAAATCCGAATCTTCCAAAAGTCGTTGTTGATTATTCGAGACTTTCTTTTTGGTTTGTAATATGACTTAATTTTTTGTTTTTTTTTAATTTGAACTTATGTATTTTTGATTTAGTAGTATAAGCTTTTCTAATTTATCGTATTATAATTGTGTTTTCGGTAATTTAATTCTTTTTTTCCTATTTGGTTAATATATTAACGAATAAATCGTATTTCATATAATTTAAAAAACAAAATAATCAATTTAATATCAAAGTTAATAACGACAACAATGTCGTCACTAAAGATCACATTAATGCCGACGAAAATGACTTGGTGATGACCCAAATCTTTAGCGACAAAATATGTTGTTCGTAACGAAGGGGTTTTCACAAACAATTTCCGTCGTCGCTAAATATCACTTTATGCCGACGAAAAATATCGTCGGTAATGACCCAAAAATTTATCAGCGATATCTGTCATTGGTAATCCTCAAATTTGTAGTGACATCATTCGTCATCGGTAGTGACGAGGTCTCTAGTGACAACACCTGTCGTCACCAATAACGAAAAAATTTGTTGGTAAAGATCAACAAATGTCTTCGTTAAAGATAAGAGATTTATTAGGGACAATATTTCACTTATCGTTGTCATTGCCAATCTTTAGCAACTAAACTTTAGGGACGACTCGTTAGCGACCACATGTTGTCGTTAAAGACAAGCACGGGTTAATAGTGACAACTAAATCTATAATAGAAAACATAGCATCGATATGAGTATTTTTGTCATTTAACATAAAAATTAATTAATTACGTTATTATAAGAGCACAACATTAAGTGGGCATTATTTGGAAGTCAAATGTTATGAATAAAGTTAAATCCTTTGGATGAAAAATTTGCAATGGAGCCATTCCTACCAAACGAAATCTTAAAATAAGGAAATGTGTCAAAGATGATACCTGTGAATGGTGTGAACTGGGTAAGGAAGATATGGAACATCTCTTCATTAAATGTCCCTTAAGTATGGCAATTTGGGCCAATTCAAGACTACTAATACTTATTGAAAAAGAAAGAAAATATGATTTGGAAGATTGGTTAATTGAAATGCGTAAAAAGTACGTTAAGAATGGATGGGACCAAAATGAATTTACCGCCTACTTTCTACTTACCTTATGGAACATATGGAAGGCGAAAATGAGAGGTTTTCACGATAATACTCCATGAGCTATTAAAGACGTATTATTTAAAATTCACTCGGCTATGAATGATCTCTTTAAAAATAAGATTACTGAGGATTAGAGGCAGGAAGAGGAAAGTACAATAAGAGACAAGAACAATAATGATTATATGATTGAGAATAACCCAATTCTTACGGACGGTTCAGATTATATTTTCATGAGTGATGCATCTTTTAAAAAAGATTATGAACCGACACCTATAGCAGTGATTGCAATTGACAAGGAAGGTAAAGTCGCTCACAAGATTGTCTCCAGATCTATCGTTAGAAGCCCTATTGAAGGAGAATGTTGGGCGATCCTTCTCGCTATGAGAAAGGCCGCTAGTTATATTCTGCGGAGTGTCTCCTTTTACTCCGACAACCTTGAATTGATTCAAGGTATATCTAAATGCACAGGTTTTCGATGGCAAATCTACCTGTTTATTGCCGAAATGAGGAACTGGCTCGCGAAGTTCCCTTACTGGAAGGTTAACTTCGTTAACACGAAATTTAATAGTGTCACGGATCTCAAGTTAAGAGTGCAAGACGTAACATTGATACTTCTACTTTGAAGAGTGGCTCGTTGAGCGATTTTTATGTTTTCCTTAAATCGTTGTATAAACGTTCTTGATTTACTAATTTTTGGGGGAAAAAAAACTGAAGAGAATGGGCCCAAAAAAATATGATAAAGACCCTAACACATAGTCCTATTTTTTTCAAATGCATAATTATATAAACATAATTCAATCAAGAGGAAATTACCTTTTTTTGGACGGAAATGAAATTACACAAAACCTAGCTATATATGATGCATATTTAAGAGGAAATTACTTTCTAAAACCCAAAATAGAATATATATATATATATATATATATATATATCGTTTAAGTTTCAATTAAATAAACCTTATATAAGGTCTAAATCTAATTTTCTGGTTTAGTTTTTACCCTTATTTCCTTTTTTTACTTTATCGGTAAGAACGTACCTAATTAAATGCTCATCACAATTTTTGTAAATTAACCAATTGGGTATGTACCCATGGGTCTGTACCTATTCCGTTTATTAAATGTTACAATGTTATTTTTATATAGTTGCATTATAAGTCCTTATTATCATTATAGTTTCATTACAAGTCCTTACTATCATTATAGTTGCATTATAAGTCCCAATAGCATTTGGGTATAAACCTAATTCATATGTGTACATGTCAAACTCCTAAGTATCCAATTCAAAATACAAACTATCCTCCAACAGTTATGCCAAGGTTCCGTACCCAAAAAGCCCATACCGAAATAGTCGTACCAAATAGCGTATCCAGTTAGAAGACCATCCCCAATGAATATAAAACCTGTGTATCCAGGTTGGTGTACCCAAGTGACTATACCCAAGTAGGACAACAACAGTGTGTATCCAAGTGGTTGTACCCATCTCCAGCAGTTGTTCAACTGTTACTCTGCAAAACAATTACAAAAAACAAAAAAGTAAGCTCTTCACACTCGCTGGAACAAAAAACAATTAGAAATATCTTCACACTTGATGGAATAAAAAATAAAAAACAAAAAACAATAAAATAAAATGAAAAACAATTAGAAATATCTTCACACTTGATGGAATAAAAAACAAAAAACAAAAAAGAATAAAATAAAATGAAAAACAATTAGAAATATCTTCATACCTGATGGAGCAAAAAGCAATAGTAATCTATACACACTCGCTCAAACAAAAAACGCATAGAAATCTTTCCATACTCGCTTGAAAAAAAAAAGTATGTTAATAGGATTTTGATTATGAAAAATTGTTTTTTCACTGTGATAGAGAAAGTGTATGTTTTTTAGTATTTTTTTATTCTTTTATTAGGTTCTAGACCAATTAGTGTTGGTTTTTGTAAATATTGTTAATAGGTTTAAAGCCTTAAAGTTAACGCCTCTTCCATCAATATCCATAATATTATGGGCTGAAAAAATAACACTTTTCGCTAATGCTAATTTGCACTTTCTTAATCTACATCATTGTGGATTGGAACAAAAAATAGAAGATCTACATCATTGGGTTTTTATGGTGTTGAAAAACTCTAATATTATGACTACAAATTTAGATCTTTGTTGCATCGATCGATCTCTTTCCAATCTGGTGACTTTGATAATATCTATCAAGATAATATTTATATTTTACTTTCTTGTATAATCTTGGTGTCTTCTCATCAATGAGCTTCTCTGCCGGTCCAATCTCTTTATCTGGGTCTGGGGAACAAAACACAGCTATAACATTTCTTTCTGTTTCTGAGTTTGTCACTACCCTGTGCACGGGGCTCTTAAATATTCCGTTGCTCATTCTCTGCGAGAAATTACTTAAGGTAGTTAGCGTTACTTGCACACTCAATGTAGCTAGAGAAGGTACAGATACTCATTGAAGACCATAATTATTAAGTACTAGATTTTATAATTATATAAGCAATTTGGTATTGTCATTTACTTTAACATGTTTTGATAAAGTATGCCTCTATTTTGGATAAACAAGAAATGATGACCATATGTATTTGAAGTATTACCTCCATTTGATCTCCAAGATTGACGAGAATAGCATAGGGAATAATTGGAACTTTGAACCATTGATCGTCTTTCAAGATCTGAAGGCCTTCAACTTTTTTGTCTTGCAGCAGAAAAGCAAGAACAGATCCATCAGAATGAGGTTTCATGCCAAGGATACGATCAGGCAATGCACATGGTGGGTAAAGGTTAAATCGAGCATTCATTATCGCTCTTTCTCCACATTGATTTACAAAGCAGTCTTCTTCCAAACCCAGTGACCTTGCCATGGTCTTGAGAAGCACTTCATTTAATGATTTCAACTTATCGGTATACTCTGTCAACTGTTATATTAATAACCACCAGTTTTACAAGAGAAAAATGGTTTCCGAAAAGAAAAATAATGAAAGAAAAAATGAGTTTAAAAGTAAACAAACTCTTACACGAAAATAAACGAAATAACAATTACACGGAATTGGAAATAACAATACACGGAAATTCCAATAACAATACACGGAAAAACAGAAATACACTTACACGATATCGGAAAACGAAGTCACCGTCAATCTATGGTTGTTAAAAAGATATTCCGGGGTGACCGGTATCTCTAACAGAACTAAAACTACGTTTAGGAAAAAATAGAGAGAGTAGGTGGTGAGACAGAGTGTTTTTCCTTGGTGTATTTTCGTGGCTTCTGAGAGTGGAGTGAGTGCTCCTTATATAGGGGAGTGGAGAGGAGGACTCAAGCCTTCAGAAACGTCCCCATTAAGGCCCACGATTTCCTCCCGAAATTGGCTTAATTGGGTTGACGTTTTGATTGTCTTGTAACCCCCACGTTTTGATTTGATTGATTTCCTGTAACAGCTTAGTTGACCCACGTGTTTGACTTGACTAAGTAACAGCTGGGATATTCTTTCATCTTAACGTGTGCGAGATTCGTGGAGCCTTGTCTCTACGTTTAAGTTGAGTAGTCAACCCTCCACACTATAAGAGCTGGTACAAAATTCATTTCATTTTTCATTTTTTGACTCCCCAAACTCCCCACGAACCACGAACCACGACCCACGCTCCACGCCTCACGCCGTCGCCGTCGCCGTCGCCGGTGCCGGTGCCGGTGCCGGTGCCGGGTCGGGTGGGTGGGTGGGTGGTGGTGGTGCGCGCGTGTGGGTTATTCCATTGCTTTGCTATGTGCATGGTTGTTGGCCATTTGGACTTTGTTAATATTAGTCTATATAAAAGAAGCAAATTTACTTCTCCCCCCACCGATGTGGGATAACAAAGAAGTCCAAAAAATATACTTTATTACATTCAAGTTTTCCAACAATCCCCCACACACTTGAATGTTAGCAAAAGGTTTGGAGAGAAGGTTCCAAAAAGAAGAATGGGTGAATTGTACTTATGTGTCAATATCTTGCGATTTGAATTGACACGTAGTGAAGTGAGGCAACCACCGAATTCCGTTTAAGTGAACTTACTCTTGAACTTTAACGGTTATCGATCGAGACCCTCACAGCACATACTCTACCCGATTCAAGGTTATGGTTCCCTCTAACATTACCTTTTGGTTCATCAAGTCCTTCTCTAAGGACCACCCTTTAAGGGCTATGAACTTGGTGGATTTATTCATTTGAGAGTGGTGTAAGGACGTCTCCTTAACACTCTACCATGAATATTTGGGTTTCAAAGTTACCCTTGAATTCATCAAGTCCTTCTCAAAAGAACCACCATAAAGGCTATGAATTCAAATGTGAGTTTCAGCACTCGGTACGTCTTGTTCATCAAGTCCTTCTCAAAAGGACCACCACAAGTGGCTATGAACGAGACGATTTAGGTTTGAGCCTTAGGGATGGGGAAATCACATTGACTCATTAGTCACATGTTCCCACTTAATGGGTTTTAGACCCATCCCCCTCGACGTCTCCAGGACTAGTCTCCTGGTCAAGCCTTTGGTGAACGGATCAGCTAGATTCTCCTCTGATCGTACAAATTCCAAGGCTATCACACCATTCTTCAGTAATTGTCTTACTGACCCATGTCTGATGCGAATATGTCTCTTCTTCCCATTATAGGCGCTATTATGAGCGACTCCAATGGCTGCTTGTGAATCGCAGTGGATACATACAGGTGTGGCACTTCCTTCCCAAAGTGGCACATCCGATAAGAGACTTCTCAACCACTCAGCTTCTTGCCCAGCTAACTCTAGTGCTATGAACTCAGACTCCATGGTGGAGCGTGCTATACAAGTCTGTTTGGAAGACTTCCACGATATAGCACCTCCCCCTAAGGAGAACACATAACCACTGGTGGAGTTTACTTCGTCATTGTCAGAGATCCAGTTTGCATCACAAAAACCCTCAAGGACTGCAGGGAATTTGTTATAGTGCAATCCTAGATCGATGGTACCCCTCAAGTATTTCAATAGACGGCGAAGTGCAACCCAGTGGTCACTACTCGGGTTATGAGTATAGCGACTAAGTCTACTCACGGTATAGGCAATATCGGGTCGAGTATAGTTCATTAAGAACATTACACTTCCTATGATTTTAGCATATTCATTTTGGGATACAGCATCCCCAACATGTTTAGATAAGTTAATGCTAGAATCATAAGGAGTATTTACAGGCGTTACATCAAAGGAATTGAACTTCTTCAGCATCCTTTCTACGTAATGAGACTGATTCAGGGTAATACGATTACTGCTTCTAATGATTTTTACCCCAAGTATCACATCAGCTTCTCCCATGTCTTTCATGTCGAATCTGGAAGACAAAAAACGTTTAGTCTCATTTATAATATGAATAGTAGTACCAAAGATGAGCATGTCATCTACATAAAGGCAGATGATAACACACTCTGAATTTGTTACCTTGGAGTAAACACATGAATCAGAAGTGTTAGCTATAAACCCATATGAAATAAGAGTACTATCTAGTTTTTCATACCATTTTTTCGGTGCCTGTTTCAAACCATACAAGGATTTTTTCAACTTACACACTTTGTCCCCTTGACCAGGGACCACACACCCTTCAGGTTGAGCCATGTAGATCTCTTCATCTAGATCTCCGTTCAAGAATGCGGTTTTGACATCCATTTGATGTATTACAAGTTCGTGAATGACGGCTAAAGCAATAAGGGTTCTTATCGTGGCAATTTTGGTCACTGGGGAATAAGTGTCAAAGTAGTCTAGACCTTTCTTTTGGGTGAAGCCCTTAATAACAAGTCTGGCTTTGAATTTTTCTATTGAGCCATCGGGTCTCAATTTTTTCTTAAAAATCCATTTGCTATTAATTGCTTTGCTACCCCTAGGTAAGTCAGTTAACTCCCATGTATGGTTACTTTTAATTGACTCAAGTTCACTATTAATAGCATCTTTCCAAAAACTAGCATCTATAGATTTTAACGCATCATCATAAGTTTTTGGGTCATCCTCCATGAGGAAACAATTGACTACCTGTTCGTCTAATAGATCGATGTGAGAACCTTCTGTTATAAAGGCTGTTATAAAGTCAGGGCCGAAGCTAGACTCGATCCTGCGCCTCTTACTTCTCCTAGGTTCTTCCTCGGGAATACTACTAGGCTCCATGGAAGTGGAGGGGTTAGGAAAAACATCACAAAGAGGTACCATATCATTAGTAGATAAATTATCAACAGGTAAAGAAGTATTGACAGTATTTAAATCTTTCAAAGGAAAAACATGTTCAAAGAATTCAGCGTCTCTAGATTCACAAATAGAGTTATCTTCTAGTGACAAGAATCTGTAAGCCGCACTATTCTGAGCGTACCCTATGAAAATTGAGTCAATGGTTTTGGGACCAACGGTGACCGTTTTAAAATCAGGTAGTTTGACTTTGGCAAGGCACCCCCACACTTTTAAAAATTTCAGGTTTGGTGGAAAACCCTTCCACATTTCATACGGGGTCTTTTCTAGGGATTTATGCGGTACCCTATTAAGTACGTAACAGGCTGATAGGACAGCTTCCCCCCACATGTTGTTTGGTAAACCTGGACTTATTAACATGGCATTCATAGTCTCTTTAAGGGACCTATTCTTCCTTTCTGCTATGCCGTTTTGTTGGGGTGTATAAGGGGCACTTAGTTCGTGGATAATTCCATTTGATTCACAAAACTCTTTAAGGGAATTGGAACTATATTCGCCTCCTCTATCGGACCTAAGTCGTTTGATTTTACAATCTAGTTGGTTTTCAACTTCGGCTTTATATTTTAAAAACGCATTTTCCGCCTCATCTTTAGTTTTAAGAAGATACACTTTAGTAAACCTAGAGTAGTCATCTACAAAGGTTATGTAATAAAGTTTTCCACCTCTACTAGCGGAGTTTTTAAAATCAGCTAAGTCCGAATGAACTAATTCAAGTAGTTTAGTTTGTCTCGTGGTAACGGGTTTAAAAGGTTTTTTCGCAAGTTTGGACTCTACACATATTTGACATTTTTCAAAGTCATCCACGTTGTTAACGGGTATTAGTCCAAGATTTTTAAGCCTTTTAATGGACGCAACATTTAAATGGCCTAATCTACCGTGCCACGTTTGAACGGACTCAACAATATAAGCGGAATTAGATGCATTCTCATTAAGGGTTACAGTGTTTAAAACAAACAAGCCATTATTAAGGTACCCTTTCCCCACGAATTCATCATTTTTGGTGATAATGACTTTACCCCCCCGAAAACAAGTTTGAGACTAACTTTATTAAGGAGAGCCCCGGAAACTAAGTTCCTACGGAGAGAGGGGACGAAGAGAACATCATTAAGTTCAAGAGTCTTACCAGATGTGAGTTTGAGGGGAACTTGACCCTTACCAAGAACAGTAGCGGTGGAAGAGTCACCCAAGTACACACACTCACCATCAGTTGCCTTTTCGAATTTCTTGAACAGGGATTTGTTTGCGCAGAAATGACGAGAAGCTCCAGTGTCAAGGATCCACTCGCTCTTATTCTCTACCAAGTTTACCTCAACCATTACCGCAGCGATTATTTCTTCGGTCTCAGTCAGATTCGCGGTGGCCTTGGAACCCTGGCCAGCTCTCTGGGGACATTCGAAAGCTTTGTGCCCTTCTTTGCCACAACAGTAACAGGCCCCTTTAGGTTTTTGAATCTTACCAGAGATCTTGAACCCTCCACCTTGTTTGTTGGTGTTGCCGCGATTCTTATTTCCCCCAGACTTAGATTTGTTGGACCCTTGTTGCTTTCCCTTCCCTTTGAACCTATCTTTGTTACCTTGGCCAGAGCCTTCAACTAGATTAGCTTTGGAGGAATGAGAAGGGAAAGAGATTGACTTATCCTTTAGTCGATTTGCTTCCTCGACTTGGATGTGGCTGATGAGCTCTTGGAGGGTCATTTCTTTCTTTTTGTGCTTGAGGTGGTTGCGGTATTCACTCCAAGATGGGGGAAATTTCTCAAGCAAAATGTTGGATTGAAGAATTTCACACATCTTCATGCCTTCGGCGATAACCTCCGCGCATAGGTTCTCGTACACGTGAAGTTGTTCAGTCATGGGTTTCTGATCCGTAAGTCTGAAGTTATACCAATTCCCAGTCACGTATTTTTTCTTACCCGAATCATCAGCCCCATACTTCTTCTCGAGAGTTTCCCATATGACCTTTGCCGATTTCTCTTTGGCAAGGAGGTCAAAAATGGGATTAGTAACGTTGTTCAACATCCAGCCCCGAGCCATGGTGTTAGCTCTTTTGAACCTAGATTCGAGGGCAGCATGCCTAGCTAGCTCTTGTTCAGTATGAGCTCCAATCTCCAAAAGTGGAGGAGCCTCGACTATAGCAAAGTCAAGTTCATACTGTTCAAGGCATATCATTATTTTTTGCGCCCAACGCTTATAGTTAGAACCATTAAGGGGCTCTAACTTGTTCGCGTCGAGAAGTGGCTTAGTGTTCAAAGAGGAACCAACAGCCGAAATAGGAAGAGCCATTTTCTAAAATAACCGGTGGAAAAGAAAATGAATATCTTTTTAAATTGTTATATTAATAACCACCAGTTTTACAAGAGAAAAATGGTTTCCGAAAAGAAAAATAATGAAAGAAAAAATGAGTTTAAAAGTAAACAAACTCTTACACGAAAATAAACGAAATAACAATTACACGGAATTGGAAATAACAATACACGGAAATTCCAATAACAATACACGGAAAAACAGAAATACACTTACACGATATCGGAAAACGAAGTCACCGTCAATCTATGGTTGTTAAAAAGATATTCCGGGGTGACCGGTATCTCTAACAGAACTAGGGGAGACAGAGTGTTTTTCCTTGGTGTATTCGTGGCTTCTGAGAGTGGAGTGAGTGCTCCTTATATAGGGGAGTGGAGAGGAGGACTCAAGCCTTCAGAAACGTCCCCATTAAGGCCCACGGTTTCCTCCCGAAATTGGCTTAATTGGGTTGACGTTTTGATTGTCTTGTAACCCCCACGTTTTGATTTGATTGATTTCCTGTAACAGCTTAGTTGACCCACGTGTTTGACTTGACTAAGTAATAGCTGGGATATTCTTTCATCTTAACGTGTGCGAGATTCGTGGAGCTTTGTCTCTACGTTTAAGTTGAGTAGTCAACCCTCCACACTATAAGAATTCATTTCATTTTTCATTTTTTGACTCCCCAAACTCCCCACGCTCCACGCCGTCGCCGACTCCCAAAACTCCCCACGAACCACGCTCCACGCCCACGCCGTCGCCGGTGCCGGGCCGGGTGGGTGGGTGGTGGTGGTGCGCGCGTGTGGGTTATTCCATTGCTTTGCTATGTGCATAGTTGTTGGCCATTTGGACTTTGTTAATATTAGTCTATATAAAAAAAGCAAATTTACTTCTCCCCCCACCGATGTGGGATAACAAAGAAGTCCAAAAAATATACTTTATTACATTCAAGTTTTCCAACATCAACACTTCTCTGCAGCATTAATGAAAATGAAAACATGACAAATATAAACAACTGTTAGTTATTTTGAGTAATTAATTAGAAGGGTACCTAAAACATTCAGGATTTTCCGGCCAGAAGTTTAGTTTACGCTTATCCTCTGGGCTTATATTTAGAAACAAGCGATCTTTCCAATCAAGAGTTTGATGCTCTGATAAAATAGAATCATTGCCATAACCTTCCATATCGTCAACTGTTCTAGCATATTTCTTCTTGACTTCCAAGGGAAGGGCAAAGAATTGGCGGCTCATCTCATGTACTATGTCCAGAAATGAATCGGCCATTTCATGGTTTATCAACTGCATCAATATATACGAGTAAAACACATGTATATGTACCTTGTATGTCTGACAACTAATTAACCACAAGGAATAGCTCATATGTATATGAACTACCAGAAGGAGTTTGAAACTCATGAGAGGTCTACTAAGTAATAGACACCAGCCATGGCATTTTTTTGGGTATAAGCCCAAATCTAATTATTAACATATTAATTGTTTTACCTTGAAAATTAAAAGAATGAGTTGGTGAAATATACCTATATATCTATATAAAAGAGTTGGTGAAATAACTCAAAGAAAAATTAGCGGTAAAGAAAGAGTTTGTATAAAATATCACCTGAAAACAGCCACAAAAATTTGTAAGAGATGATCGGAGTTTTGTGATCTCGAGTTCTCCATCCTCCGATGCAGATCGTAGGAGGCCAAAATCAATTTGTGGGATGTCTAGGACTGGGAGGGATGATGCATGAATAGTGTCTCCTCCATAATTCCCACTTTTGTATAAGTATTTATCTATTGGGCAATTATTTCCAATTTTAGCAAGTTCTTGAACAGAGTCGGACAATGATTCTCCGTTGATATGGTTAGGAGCTTCCGTTTCAGACATGACTTTGTTTTAGGTTGCTCCTAGTCCTAGTGCTAATTTTAACCTTTGATGGCATATAAGAAAGTTGTGCATGTTATCTTTTTTTTTTCGAGTAATGATATATACCATCTAAAATTATACCATCCAAATACCATATAATGACGTACCTTATTTATTTTCTTAATCTAATTAAAAATTTGTAACTAATCAATTCACGCGACATCATTGAATGATATTTGGGTAATATAATTTAGGTGGTATATAAAATTACTCTTTTTTTTTACTAAGGATGGCACCTAAAAGGCACCAAAAGAAAGAAAACAAAAACAAACAAAATGACCTAAAAAACCGAGAAAATGATAGTTTGTCTTTTCTTTCTTTTTATTAAAAAAAAAAGAAGCCGATGAAAGAAAAAATGAAACAGAATCCCTATACTATACCGGACTTTTGGAACATACTAGTAAAACTAAAGATAGGATCAGAACTTCTTATCTCAAATGTGGCTTTGTGCCTAGTTTTCTTCGTGATCTTGTCTGCTTGACTATTGAATTCTCTTTTAATATATTTGAAGAAAATAGGACCAAATTTAATACTGTTTTGTTTGATCCTATTAATGATCGGTTGGATTCTCCAATTCGCAGCTGAAACCTGCCTAATACCTTGAATAATATCAAGGTTATCTGAAAGAATACGTTTCCTTTCGTTGGAGAACTCTTCACGTCTTTCGACAGCCATTAATATTTCCATTGCTTCATCCTCTAAAGCTGATTCACATAGAAGGTTGGCTTCTGACTTTATCGTGCTCTTGGCACTTTGTGTGCCTAGATAATTCCTATACATGTTGGTTCATAATTATTTTTGAAAGATGCATCATAAGACAATGTTAAGTCTACCACTTCATAATTAGTTACGCTTTTCTCCGCCGGTTTTGTACACCTTTTTGAAGATTGAACACTATAGATTTTCTTCCAATCTATACCATACAATTCTGCTATAAGTTTATTTGTGCTTTATATGATATTATCCCCATATATGTTTTTGTTTTCATGATAAGCCTTCATTTTTCCTTTCCAGGTATTCCATGTACAAACAATAATATAGTCCAGAACAACTTTCTTTTCCCATCCTTCTTGCCGTATGCTTCTATAACTTTATGATCCACTCCACAAAACTGCATGTTTCTCTGTCCTCTATTTTAATTTGTAGTGAAATTTCTGCCCAAATATCTTTGCAAACATAGCATCCTAATAATAGATGCTCGATAAAATCCAGAGAATTAACACACCCAATACACTTATCTGAATCCAAACATTTCCTATTATATAAGTTTTTGTTGGTAGGGACGTCATTAATACACACTTTGCAAACGAATATTTTATTTTTTTTGGATATTCGACTCCCATATTACTTTCCAAATGTTTGAATTTCATTTTTTTGGTTCGCTTGTATTTTTCGATTGATTAAGCAATTATTCCACAATAAGAAATTTTTATCCATATTTTGTACTATATTTACCTCCCTTAGTAAAAGGCCAAACAAACTTGTCTTTAAAATCTATAATCATTATGCGAATCTTAGTGATCGGTGAAATAATAAGTTTCGGCATAATATCATCAATAATCTCCATATTCCAAGAACCCGTATTAAAATTAATTAACTGGCTTACCTTGTCAATCGTGCATCCTTTAGGTTTGTCTACTTCCATATTGAGTCGATCCATCTATCATTCCATATATCGGTATCCATACAATTCCCTATTTGGTATAATCCATGCTTCTTTATAAAATATCTCCCTTCTGTCAAGCTTGCCCAGCTATAGATTCTACTCTATCTTACTTTAATATCCATAAATTCTATGTTATGAAAGTAAATACCTTTAAGTAATCTTGCTGCCAGGTATCTGGATTTTCTTTCAATCTCCATGCTTGTGCCGCTAATAGTGATGTGTTCATTCTTTTAAAATCTTTAAAGCTCAGTCCACTATCATGTTCCCTACTGCCAATTTTTCCCAAGCCAACCAATGAATACGATTTCTCTCTCCTGAATTCCACCAAAAATTAGAAATGGACAAAAATTAATTAATTAGAAAAGGAGATAGAAAAATAAAAAATAGACATATAATAATTCGGAATTGATTGTAAGATGACTTTAATCAAAACTTCTTCCCTTTCCTCTACCAGATGTTTAGTTTTCCATCCATCTGTATGTTTAAATAGCCTCTTTGTTATCCATTCTAGAGATTGGTGGTCCCTTGTGTGTTCTAAAAATAATGCAATAAGGAAAAGAGGAACCACAACTGCAAGTGTACAGTTGTCCCAAGTAATATATGTGATAACAGATTCGTTCGCAGGGGCGAATTGGTTTGACTCTAATGCTTATCAAATAGCGATTAATTGCAAGTAAAGACAAGTAAATAATTTTATAAATGTTTGTTTAGTTTTCTATTACTAATGCAAATAATTAAAATACTAAAATTAAATGAAAGTAATGCAAAGATTAAGCTAGACGCAAGAAAAGTAAAATGAGTAAACGCAATAAAGAGAGATAGTACTTGAGTAACGCTAGGATTTCACCTAAATCTATTCATTCAATGTCTTGTTTAAGGGACGAATTGGTAATTACTAATAGTCGGGATTCAGGATTCTCCTTACCCCCGTCAGGGTGGACTAAGGAGCTATTCTTGGGTGCTACAAACCCCGTCAGGGTGATTATAGTCCACCTTCGAATGATTAAGTTTTATTTAACCAATTGGCTATAAGATTAATTAAGTCTGTCAAGGTCAATAATTTCTATCCTACATTTATTACCAAGTTCCGTAACTAAACCCCCCGTCAAGGTGATTCATATGCCACTTTATGAAATAACCTAGTTACTAATTCCTATTATCAGTTGATCAGGTCAATAACAGTAAATAAATGCAAAGTAATAAAAATTACCAATTAACCAATTCGATTTCAATTAAAATAATCCCAAACGCAAAAACTTTGAATAGAATAAATTGGGGCTTAACCCATTAATGCGTTTTCAAGTACTAATTAAATTTAGCTCATAATTGAAAAGACTAACAAAATAAAAGTAATTGAATTCATATTGTTTTACAGAAATAAAATATAAGAAAACCTAATTGAGGAGTTGATTCGGTTGCGATTTAGAGAAGATGAATTTCTCTAACTCTCAGCTTTCTTCTCTACCTTGCTCTGACTTTCTTTCTGATGCTCTGACTTCTCTATAATGAATTGTGTGTAAAAATAAAGTATAAAAGCCTATTTATACTAATAAATTCGGACTACGACTTTTAATTAAAAGAATAAGCAAATATTAAAAGCCCAAGTCCATTCTTCAAGCCCAAAATCCCGTAACTGCTGTACACCCTTCACTAAAACGGTTGTAACTTGCTCAATATAACTCGGAATTGAGCAGTTCAACTTGCTAAATCTCCATAACTCAATAAGGAATCTAATATCTTCACAAGTAAACTGATGATTCCTCGTTTAAGTGGCTCAAAATCAGCAATCTTCAGCAGCTTTCCAGATTTTCAGTTTCGTAAATCAACTCTATGGAATATTTCTTTACGCCTTTGACTTCTTTACATGATCTATGAATTTAATCCACGATTTCCCTCCTTGCTAGTATTCCAAACCTATCAACTTTTCACTAAAAATAAACCATATTACATGCAAAAGCTTAATAAATCCAAAAATACTAATTTCCAAGGAGTGAAATTGGAATATTGCAAATAATCATTAAAAGCCTATCATATTAGTTCATAATTCACCTAATTTGAAGTATATATAAATATATAACAAAAAAGGAGACATCATAGATCCAACTTTGGATCTCTTGTAACATAATGGGATCCCCATATATTACCCTAATTCCTCTATATCAGTTATATTAATTTCTGAGGTAATAAGATCCCTCTTTTCTTGAATTGTTTCTTTACTAAATATAATTGTTGATTTATTGAAGTTTATTTGTTGTCTTGGGTCTGTTTGCAACAAATATTGATGCATTCTTGATAAGCATTTATATTAGTTTCATCAATGGTTATGAAAAAAGGGAGTCATCAGGAAAAAGTAAATGAGATATTTCGGGGCAATTTCTATTGATCTGAATTCCTTTAATATATTATCTTTCTGAATAAGATTAAATAATATTTTGAATATGATTCAATAATACTTATAAGAGATTTTGTCATATTGGTAAATAAAAAAAGCGATACAGGGTCTCCTTGTCTCAATCCCCTACCTGAAGAGAACTTCTCCAACCTTTCTCCATTAGTATTAAGATGAAAAGATACAGTTGTTATACATTTTCTTATCCATAAAATCCATTTTCACAAAAACCAAGTGTCTATAAAACTAAAATAAGGAATTCCCATCTTACCTGATCATATGCCTTAGCCATATCAATTTTAATAGAAGTCATGTGCTTTTTGTTCTCCTTTTTCCTATCATAAAAAATGATATCTCTTGAGAAATAATAATATTATCCTAAATCGCATGTCCTTTGATAACGCTGATTGATTTTGTGAAACAATAATATTCATATAATTTTGTAATCTGTTAGCTAAGATCTTGGTAATAATTTTATAAATAAAATTGACACATGAAATAGTTCTGAAGTCTCTGAAACCATCTTGAATGTTCCCTTTGGGTATAAGTGTAATAAGAGTATCGTTAATTCCCTCTATATTAACATTATTAGAGAAAATCCAGAATTAAGTTAAATACGTCATCTTTAATAATGTCCCAGTATTCTTTATAAAACTTACCATTTAGACCACCAGGGCCCGGAGCTTTAAGTGCTGCTAACTCACTAACCGCTCTCTCTTTCCCTCCATAGTGGGTTCTTTTGTTCATAAGTTCATTAACTTTAGGTTGAATACATTGTGTGGCTTTATTCATATTTACCCTCTCGGTATATTGTTCAGAAAAAAGATTAGAAATCTTTAAAAGCCCTTTTAATCTCTGATTTATCCTCTAACCATTCTCCTTATTCATTCCAAATTCTAATAACTGTGTTAATTTTTCTTCTCTGAATCGTAGATAAATGAAAAAAATTTGTATTCTTATCTCCATATATAAGCAAATTTTGTCTTGATCTATCGCCCCTATACTTTTCTTCACTAGAATATTTAGTCTTAATTCTATCTTTAATAAGATCTACATTTTGTGTCTGATTATTGATTTCCATTAATCTATTTTGTAAGTTTTTACTTTTCATTTCATGATTTTTGAAAGTATTTTTACTCCATTTATGTAGTTCCTTTTTAGTATTCTCTCTCTTGTTAACATAATTATTAATAGGGGGATTGGTGTTAGGTATATTCTATCCTTTCTCCACCATATTTCTACAGTTTACATCATCTAACTAAAACGACTCAAACTTGAAATATTTAGTATGACAAATCATTCTTGGACAGAACTTCAAGCCGCATTCTCTAACCGTTTTTATCCAAAAAGTATGAGACTCAAAGATCAAACCGAGCTTGCAAGATTTTGTCAAGAAGATGGAGAAACAGTAGGAGAGTCATGGACAAGGTTTCAACATAAATTAGCTAGATGTCCTCTCCATGGTTATACACCCGCTCTAAAACTTGCTATATTCTATGAAGGTCTTAATGATAAAGGTAGAGAAAAGTTGGATAACATTGGAAAGGGTAATTTTGTGTCCATGAATCATAATGAAGCTTCCGATGTTTTGGAAAATATTATTGAACAAGAAAGGAGTTGGCCCTCAACGCGAGCTCCTATTGCAAAGACCCGAGGAACGCTTCGTTTAGATGCAGAAACTGCAAACTCAGCTCAAATATCCGCATCAGATAATCAAATCAAAGAGCTGAAGTTAGAGATGCAAAAGAATTTAGCCGCAGCAAACGTAGTACAAGAAGCACAAGGTTGTCAACAATGTGAGGTTAATAATCATACGTGGGAAGAGTGCGAATCAAATCCACAATCTGTGTACTTCATATCCAACCGAGGAGGCTATCAATGGGGTAACCGAAATCATCCGGGTATGCAGTACTCGAATCCACAAGGGGCCTCTAATCCTGGTCATTATCAACCGCGCCCCAGAACAACTCTTTCCAACCGAGAGGTTAGTATCAAAATCAATATCAAAATAGACCTGCTCCACCTCAACAACCTATTCAAGATGCCTATACCGATTCATTAAATCAGAAAGCTTTACCTCAGTATCCTCAAGAAGGATCTATGGATAATCAGCAAATAATACAAATTTTGAACCGTTTGACCACAAATATGAGCGCTCACGAAGAGAAAGTCTGAGGACATGATGCCGCACTTCAGATTTTAGGTACTCAAGTAGAACAATTAAACGAATTTCTAACAAATTTAATGGAACGGAAAGAAGTGAAGGCAATCGATGGAGGTGATGACAATGTTGGGTTCGAAGCTTGTAAGGCTATTTGCCTTGAAATTGAAGAAAAAGAGGAAGTACCGCATGCTGCCGTTAGTGCCGTGGAAGTTCCGAGTACCGAAGAAGAACCAACCAAGTCTAGCCCCGTGGAATCTGACTGTTCTGAGGTTTATGTGGAGGACGATTCAGAGAAAGACGAATTTATACAGCTGCTGAGGAAGATGCAAGAGGAAATTCAATTGGTTATGGATTATCAAGCTGAGCTAGATAGAGAGAAAGAGAAAGAAGCCTCCAAGGAGGAATTAAAGAATGAACATGAAGTTGCACCTGCTGTGCAAGAAGAAGTAGAAAAGGTGGAACCGCCACCTGTTGTTCAACGAGTGTCATCAACTATTCCTGATCCAAATCCTAAGGATGACACTGAACTCAAGACGTTTGTAGAGGCGTATACACCTGAAAATATCAACGCCCAAATGCTTGAGATAGCAAAGAAAGGACTCACACCGCAACAAGTTTTTACGCAAGTTATTCCTGAGAAAGAAGCGAGTGTAGAGATCCCAAGAGAAAACCTGAGAGTCTCAAGAAGAAGTGAACGAGAGCTACCAACAAAGCTTAAAGATCCGGGAAGTTTCAACCTTCCTATTCAAATTAATGGTATGCTCAAGGTGAAAGCTATGTACGATGTGGGTTCTGGTGTGAATCTTATGCCTAAGTCCGTGTTCGAGAGACTTGGACTTCAGAAATCAGAGAAAACTCTAGTGAAGTTGCAGTACGCTGACAACTCAGTTAAAAGGACATGGGGAACAGTGGAGGATGTCTTAGTCCGTGCAGGTAGTATCGCCATCCCTACTGACTTTGTTATACTTGGTTCCAATCATACTTGGACGGCCCTTCATGGCCACAAGTCAAAGTGTCATCAACTTCCAAGAAGGGACCATCACCCTTCATGCAAAGAATGTATTCGAGACCTTCTATGTCTTAGTTAAGAAACCAAGGAAGTTAGATCTCACCGTTCCTGTCATCCACATCCTTTCACATCACAAAGTCCCTCCTGAGAAGATCCACTTAAAGCCTATGGATATTGAGCCAAACATTGAGTTTGGGGTTGACCATGAAGTTCTATGGAAAGCTCACAAATGCGAGAATATGCCACGTAGTTTCAAAGACTCGTGGATGGGACCTTTCATTGTCACTAAGGTTGTTTCAGCCAAGGTGATAGAAATTCGACCCAAAACGGGGATCAAGCGCAGATTAGTTGACGTTCATAGCCTAACTTGTTGTTGGGGAGGCTATATTCGCAAATCTTGATAGAGGTAACACGTCTAACTTTGAAAGACGTTAAATAAAAGTGTTGTATGGGAGACAACCCGCAATTTTTAGTTTTTATGTCTTTTACTTTTTTAGTTTATGTTTAGTTTAGTTATTTTTAGTTGATATTGCATATTTGAGAAAGGTATTAGTGTTTTTGATGCTTAGGTATTGGAGCAATCGAGTTAGGGAAGAAACAAATTTTTCAGAAAGGGTACACCATCGGTGCGGTATACCGTACCTCAGCCGCGGTGTACCGCAGAGGACAAAAACCCGTGTCACGGGTAGATGCCGCGGGTTTTATGCCGAGACGAAAAAATATCACAGCGTTGGCTGTGGTGTACCGGACCCTGTTCCGCACCCCTATACCGCACGCCCGAAACCCGTGCCACGGGGTGCTACCACGTGTATTTTGCCGAAGCAAATTTTTTTTGAGCTACAGAAGCTACGGTGCACCCATGTACCGCACCCATGCACCGCGCCGCGCCGATAGAGAGAGAAAGTTACGGGATTTAGGTTATAAAAGAGGTATAAAGCTCATTATTCCGAATTTACAAAACCTCAAGCCTCTTTCTCTTCTCCAAAACTCTCCCAACTCCATTAAAGCTCATAAAAACCTTCACCAATCATCATAACACTACCCAATCATCAAGAAAAACACATCAAATCCTCTCTCCACATCATTACAAGAGAGATTCAAGCACCCAATTCTCACCAAATCCATCAAATTGAAGAATCAAAAGCTCAACTTTTCACAAATTCATCCTACAATTTCTTAAATCCAAGCCTATCCTACACGAATCCACCTCACCCACATAGAGATTCATCATCAATTCATCTTTCCTAAGCCAAATCAAGCTTGTTCAACCAAAAATTCACAAGTTCAAATTTCAAGGGTTGCTAAAGCTTTGAGTTGGGGGTTAATTGAGGATGACTAATAGAACAACAATATTAGCTAGCAAGAGGGAGGTGAGGAAGAGCAAGGTATTGGATCCAATCAAGAAGAAATCAAATAACAAAGGTTCTAGTTCTAATTCAAAGGGTAAAGATGATGTTGAAGATGGAGGTATAACTTTGTGTGATCGTAATGGTAAAAAGCTTTACTTTTATGCAAGGGATAAAACACAACTTCCACAAGGTCCTACACCCAAGGAGAAAGAGGAAGCTTCAAGGGCCCTGAAAGTTTCTGCAGAGAAACAATTAAAAGAACTACCTTTTGCTTATGAGAAAGTATTCAAGGAAGAAGTTGGTGAAGGAGATTACAAGAGATTCTTAGAGCTTGGTGCGAAATTGGGTTGGTCTACGTTCATGGTAAGACGTTTTGAATTATATCACGAGTTAGTTTTGGAATTCTGATTAGGCCTCTTTAGCCGAGATAGTAAAGGTTGTGTTCCGATTAGAGGAAAGTTAGTTGCTTTCACAGTTGATGAGATTAGAAACCACTTCAAGTTTAAGAAATTTAAAGGTTGTTGCAAATTTGATGAAGCAGTTGCTAAACGAAAAATATTTGATGAGGAACTACTTTTTGAGCATGTTTTAGACAAGGAGAAAGTGCAATCACATAAGGGAGAATTGAAGGCACCTTGGCCTTACAAATATCTTCAGTCGGATGCGAGAATTTGGCACAATGTCCTTATTCCTAATGTCTTTGGAAACACACGAACTTTGGATGTGACTATGAAGAACGCACTACTTTTGGATTGTATTTTGAGAGGAGAAGAAGTAGATGTGGCACAGTTGATCTATGAGGAGGTGATGCGATTTTCGGTCTCTCCTAAATCGGTTTATAATGTTAAATTTCCTACTATGATCACGTGTCTTGTGCGAAAAGCGAATGTAACATTGGGTGAAGAAGAGAAACTCGAATTTTAGGAGACTTATATTGATAATTCTTGGATCAAGGATATCTTTCGAAGAGCAGGTTCTACGCAAGTCTCGAAAGAAGAAAAGGAGCAAAATTGGCAAGAGAAGATGGAGGAGCGTTTAACAAAATTAGAAGCAGCTCAAACTTCGTTAGTCAACAATGTGGCACAAATCAACGCTAATCAAGTGCACATCATGAAACTCCTTGAGCAATTAACGATAGGTCCAGCAAATCCGACCTTGGATGTCAATAATGCGAGGCAAAAGCCTCGAGAGTATGTTCTCTTTCTTCCTTACCATTTCTGTAAATGCTTTTATCTGCTAATTTTAATTTCTGTTTCGAGTCTTTTTCGAGTCGTGGGGACACGACTCATTTTTGAGTTGGGGGTGTGGGGATTCGTTATCTCTCATCTCCATTTTTCTGTTTTTAGGTAGAAATTAAATTTTTCGATACATGGGAATTAGATGTAGAGTGTGTTTAATAGCTTGAAAGCATAAGCTCAGTGAATTGATGATAGTAAGTAGTATGTTTATGAGCTATGTTATTTGTATGCTTTGAGTATTTGCAGGAAAACACGTTGATAGTAAAGAAAAGATTAGTGAGCAATGCGATAGAAAGTATGTTCGATCTCAGGGAACCTTGATAAGTGTGTAGGCCGTGAGATCCAAGCTAGTTGACAAACCATTTGATGAAAGTGCTAAAGGTAAGAAAATAACGAAATTACATAGTGTATAAAGTGATTAAGGCGGTTCTTTCATGTTTGAAGCCTTTGAAGCCTTTTTATACCTTCTCACCTTGTTATTTTGATTTTATATGCTATATCCTTCTTAGCCCCTTCTATCCTTTCTAAAGCTTTTTATTGAAACACGTTATAAGCCTTATCCCTTTAGATTATAGGACTTTTCCATATGACCCGCACTCGAATCGCGATGAATAAACAGTTGTTTTAGAGCTTGAGTTTGTGGTGGTGGGTCCACCATTATGGGAAATATTATTGGGATGGGATTTGTGAGCTTATTAATTGTGCTTTGTGCTTTATATTGATGATGATTCACAGATTTTTATTGTAACCCTTTGTCGGGGTAATAGTGAATGAAAAAGAAGCTACGAGCTAAATTTGCCAACAAGGGCATTAAAAGAAAAAAATATATATCTGAGAAAATAGCGTGACATTAAAAGAGAGTCATAGCTACAAAAAATTGAGTTGCAAAGAATATATATATTCGGACCAGCAAAGTGGGATTTTTATGTGAATATCTTACGCTTTAATTGGGTTATTGGGGATGCTAAATTTGCATCAAGGAATTCATTGGGTTGAGTGAGAAACGTTTTACGAGAGTAACTCAAGCTCTATGGCGATTCGTTGATGGTTAGTAAGGAGAGATCCAAAAGCTCACTCCAAATTATCCAAATATACTATCATACCGTCCCTAAGCCTAAATTACAACCTTAAAGTCCTTGTGATTCTTTGCTATGTAATTGAGAAGTGATTGAGCCATTAGAGAGTAGTTAAGTGGATCTTTGAATACAAGTGAGGTTTGATGAACAATCTATAGCTTTCTTGGGGAACTGAGTAAAGTCTCAATCCTTCTTACATTGCGAAACTAATCTGATCGTGAATTCAAGCCGTGTTGACTATGGATATGAGAAGTGTACAGGTATGTAGTTTATGAACATTATTGCATGAAATTTTCTGAGTTGTTGCTTTAGGTTTATTCTATATATTCTGCTATGTTCTTCCCATTGTGTTGAGAATTTTATAAGTGTGTATTTATAGACATCCCTTTGTTTTTATCTTTATTGTATCGGGACGATACAACTTTGAGTTGGGGGTCTTGCTGTCTCATCATTTGTGATAGATTTATGTTAAGATGAGACATCATTTTTAGTGTTTTAGAAGTCATAATAGTCGATTTTCTTGAGAAATAGTGCACTTTCCTATTTTGAGTCTTGATTTAGTTAAATAATATTTTTCGAGCATATTGGATTTAATTGTTTATTTAGTGTGAAGCTTTAAAGATAATTATGGAGATTAATTAGAGTCCAAGTCAAAGACTACAACATATGGAAAGAGATTAGCATAGTAATTGGAGATAAGGAAACAAAAGCTAAAAATATGGAAAAGGAAAAGCTGCCTAAATCTGAATTTCTGCAGCACACGCCTAAAGAAGTGGTGATAACTCCAAAAGGAAACCGATTTTGGTAAATTCCTTTCATAGGGACGTAGATAATTCGCTGAGGATTGTTTTGGTATATTGTGGAGCAAAAACCGACCAATAACGAAGAAGATATGCTCAAAACAAGTCAGCAGAATTTATCTTTATTTCCATACGAATTTGAGTTGGGCTTGGAGTCCACTACTTTGCTTCTCCCTCAAGAAAACGAATTTGGTCTTCTAAACACCTATAAATACACCCTTATATCACTTGTAAATCATCCTTGCCTCATAGTAATTAGTTCTTAAGGTTTTATTCTTCCAGTTTATTGTAGATAGCAACATGATGTCTTTTGTAATTTCTTTTAATTTATTTCCATCAGGTATGAACTAAACTTCCCATAGCTTTTGCATCATGTATAAACTATGAATTCTAATTCTTCTATCTAAGTTTCTTTGGGAATTACATGTTTTAATATGATATTAGCTACTTACCTTTATATTTGTTTATGTGTTTTGATTTACTGTCTTTCCTAGAACTGATCACTTTAGGATTGTTTTAATAGTAGTTAGATGGTCACCTTAGCTGGGTGTCTAATTATTGAAACACCACATAACGTCTAGTGTCGATATTAGTCCTGACAAAACTGATTCTAACTAGATAGTCATTAGGGTATAACTTAATCACCATATCACCAATTGAATGAATTGTTTGCTTAGGGCCTTAGTAGCGTTTGATAACCCTATTTACAACAGATTCTTGGTTGTGCCTTAGCCCCCTTAGTCGCTCTCAAGGTCTAAGGTATGGGAATTTAGAATCCTGACTAAGTATACAAGAGCTAATATTCTCCCTTATTAACTAAATCTAATAGAAAGAATTAGAAGGATTAGTGCATACTAGAAAAACCTAAGCTATATTTCTCATCTCATAGTATTTACTTTATTGTCTTTTATTTTCTTAGTTTTAGTTATTAATTTCGAAATTCAATCTCTTTTATTTTCTGTCTTTAATTATTTATTGCTTACTCGTTATTGTTACCCATTCGTTTAACACACTTAAGTCCCTGAGATCGAAGTCAACTTATCAACTAAAACTTGCGTACATCCTATAATACTTGCAGTACTGTGCCTGTCTAGGGTGTGAGTGCGTAGTTTTCTTGACTTATATTTATCTTATTTTTATCACACTGTAGGCGACACCAATGACTAAATAAGCTTAAAATTCTAGTAAATAAGTCAAATAATCACCTAATTTGATGTCTCATAAGGTCATATAATAAGAACAAAAAGGGAGACATCAAGACCCCAAACTTAAACCTTTGTCGTCCCGACAAAGCAAAATAAAAACCAGGGTTCAAGGTGATACGCAAAAAGGTAGAGTCTAATGAATAACACTCAAAGCATAAATTAAAATAAATCTCATATAGTATGATCCTAGGAATCAATATACACATACAAATATCATGCAAAAAGAAACACAAATAATCAATTAAAAATTAACTTCACAATGCTAGAAGGTTACGCTTGTACTTATCTCAAGATGATGTCTATAGGGTGTTCATCGACCCTCACTAACTTTAAACGCTCCACTTAGCATACTCTCTACAAGCTGAATTACAAATCCACTATACAACTAGGAATCAGGAGGAATTTATGGTTATCACATAGGCTTAGGGACGGTATGTAATGTATATTTGGTAAATTTGAAATGAGCTTTTGGCTCTCTCCTCACTACCATCAACAAAATGTCCTTGAGCTTGAGTTTATACTCGAATATCGTTCTCACTCAACCCATTTGATGCACTAATGTAGCGTCCCCAAAATTACCCAATAAGCACTAAAGATGATTTCTAAAATTCCACTTTGCCAGTTACTTCATTTTTTTCTTTATTTTATTTTTCATTTCACTTTTCTCTTTTTTTAACAAGATACCCATGACCATCATTTTGATGTGAAAGGTCATGTCTCTCATATTTATTTATTTTCAAATCCCGGCAAAGGGTTACAAATAATATATATCATCAACAATTGCACATAAATACAAACGCATACAAGTTCCCTCCCAATGTAATTTCCCATTAATGAAACCCACCACCCCAAACTCAAGCTCAAGACAGGAAGTCTCAGGATTGTGATTCAAGTGCAGGTCATATGGTAGTGCCGCATATTCTAAGGGGATATGGGCTTATCTAAGGGCGACAAAAGAAAGGCTTAAAGGCTAAAAATGGGGCTAAGACGGATAATATTAAATTCAGGGATTGAAGGCCAAAAAGGATTCAAATGGCTAACAAAGAACTGCCTCTATCATCTTCCTAATTACATAGTTGCCTCTAGTTCGTACCAAAGTGGGTTCTCTATCAATTTGGATCTCGCGTTAAACACACCAAACATTTTCCTTAAGTACAAGTTTACTTCTTTTACATTGTTTATTAATTCTACCTATTAATTTCCTATATTTGCATGCAATCTAAATGCGGTTTATACTAACTCCTAAAGTCTACTATTTTCTATCATAAATTCATAAAAACTTTCCTTAATGGGGACATTTAAAATTCTCTACAGTCAAACGCAACCCTAAAATTAGTTTTATTGAAAGCAAATAAACAAATAACACATAAAAATTGGGATGAGGCAACGAACCCCATCCCAAACTCAAAAATGAATCGTGTCCCCATGACTCGAAAAGACTCAATAAAGCAAATAAACTATTATACACTACTAAATGAGAGAGTTAGGAATACGTATCTCAACCAGCACTAGGCTGGTTTTCGGTGCTTCGTCCACGTAAAACTTCCTTCGTGAGTACAGAGTAGGTGGCATGTTGTATGGTGCTCACCCCAAGTAGCATATTTCTGAGGAGGTCTACTCTTTTGTCACGCTTCCTAAAGTGGAAATCATCTTATCTTGGTTCTCCTCTAACACTCGAATCTAGCTTCCAACTCATTATTGGAATACACCTTCTGCGTTGGTGGAAGGACTCTAGGAGTCCTCCTTGCTTCAACCTCTTCAAACCAGTGATGACCTATCTTCGGGATTTCAATACCCTTAGCTAAAGTTACTCTACTAGTTTTAGGATTAAATCTAGCTCTTCAATTATAACACAAAGAATCAGTCATGTTCGTCTCTTCAATGAACCCCAAATTCAAAACTTAAAAAATTAAAAAACAAGAGAAAATGTTTTGAACTTTGATGTTTTGAGGATATAGGAAGATGGTATGAGGTGTTATGTGAGATGGGTAATGAATATCTAAGGGAGAAGATGAGGTTTAATGGGTGAGAGTGAAGCTTTGATGAAAGAAAGGTGAATAATTTTGGTGTTTGGTGGAAGGATTTGATGATGATTATGTGTTAGGAGGGGTTTAGAGGGAAAGATTTGATGTGACTTGGTATTTTGATGATGAATAGCAGGTATATAATGGGTTAGGGGTCATTCATAATGGTATCTTGCAAAAGAGGCTAGGTTAAACGGGAAGAAATTAGGGTTTTCATAAGGTTTTGGGAAAATTCCCGCTGGTCGGGTCGGCATACCGGTCAGATGACCGGCTAGCCGGTCCGAGACCTCATCAAATTTCTCCTCTCGGCACAAAACCCTATTCAGCTACCCGAGGCCTCGTGTATTTTTGTGGCCGGAATACCGGTGGTCTACTTTTCACATATCCTTGCTCTCGGCAAAATACACGAGTCAAGACACCGAGCCCTCGTGTTTTCCCTTGGCCGGCATAGCGGTTAGGTGACCGGCTAGCCGGATGCACAAGTGATTTTATCGGCGAGACACTGTATAGGTGCGTGTAATGATCTTCTTTTTATCCTCGTTAACCGGCATACCGGTCATATGACCAGCTAGCTGGTGCGAGTGATCAATACTGTGACCAAAACACGCTTTTTCTCGCGTCTCACACCTGTTAACCCCAAACTCATGGATTAAGTACCTGTAAATCATCAAAACACCATACCTTTCACATTTCCTTTTAAGAATATACACTAATATTAAATTAACAACTACGAAATAAAAGACATAAAAGCGTTTAAAATACTATACAATTGAAGTTGCTTTTGTTTAACGTCGTTAAGCTCGACGGATTACCTCATGCATCATTTCTTAACATAACCTCCCCAGCAGTGAATGAGGTTATCAACGTTAGCTATTCGGAATTTGCATCCTTTGGCTTTGATTCCAACTAGTTTCTCTGAAATAATTTGTGTGACCGTGAATAATCCATTCCAAGAACCGTTTAACTTAAGCGTTTTCGGAGGGGGTTTAGGCTTTCTCAATGAGACTTCATCTCCCACTCTTATCTTCTCCTTCTTCATTTATTTCTTAGGTTCTTTTGGCACTTTCATGGAATGTTCCTTACCTTTCTTCTTTGCACGATCAAGGTGTGGGTTTTATTTAGGATCTGGAGGAGATTTATTAGGTGGTTTCTTTCTTAGCTTTTTCTCCTCCATTCTTAAGATTTTCACTACCTTGGTTGGTTCTTTCTCTTCTTGATCAATGGTCTCCAATCGGAAGCACTCCTCCTTGGAATCTGGAAACTTCATAGGCTTAAACACGTTGAATTTCACCTCCTCGTCTTGGATTCGCATAGTCAATTCTCTGTTTTCTACATCAATCAAATTACGCCCCGTGGCTAAGAATGGTATTCCCAAAATGATGGGGACGTTACTATTCGCGTCGTAATCAAGTATAACAAAATCAGCGGGAAAGATTAACATACCTGCCTTGACGAGGGCATCTTCTATTCGTCCCTCTGGATGTACGAGGGATCTACCAGCCATCTGCAAGACCATAGAGGTCTGTTTCGCATTTCTTATCTTCAACTTCTCAAAATTCGATCTAGGCATAAGGTTAATACTCGCACCCAAATCACACAAAGCTCTCCCTTTCCATTCATCACCGATAGAAATCGGATTTGTAAAACTCCGAGGATCAAGCAACTTAGGTGGCAACTTACTCTGGCATATTGCACTACATTCTTCTGGAAATCCAATAATTTCATTCTCGAGATATTTACGTTTATTGGTGATAGCTTCTTTCAAGAATTTTAAATACTTTGGTACCCCCTTGATAGCCGCTAAGAAAGATATATTAATGTTGAGCTTACTTACCATATCCATGATTCTATGATATTCAGCTGTATCTCTTTTCTTTTGAACTCTTGAAGGGAAAGGTGGAGAAGGACGAGTTTCTATAACATCTTTCTTCTTAGGAATTTCCGGAATCTTCTCCACTTCTACCACTTCAGGTTCATCATTCTTTTCTTCCACATCCTTTACCGGTTTTTCTTTGTTGGTAACTTTTTTTTTCATAACTGGAAAAGGAGGTGAAGGGAGCTTCTTACCGCTTCTTAGTGAGATAGCGTTACAATCTCTGTATTGGGTTGGGACTTCAGTATCACTATGGAGTTTTCCTTGCGGACGCCGATTTAACTGTTTTGATATCTGGTCAATTTGATTCCCAATAATTTAAGTGCAGCCTCATTAGCTTGCTGACTCTGGATAGATTGTGCCTGAAGTGCCATTAATCTTTCTACAGTTTGACGAAGATCATCTGTACCTTCTTGAGGTTGAGCAGGTAAGGCTTTTTGATTCATAGTATCATTGTAATTACCTTGAGGAGTCTGTCTCTGAACCTGATTTCCATAATTCCATCCTCCTTGATAATTACTTTGTGGTCTAGGTTGATAAGTGTTACCTTGGTGACATGGTTGATAAGCGTATGTAGGATTAGCTGCCCTGTTAGGATTCGAGTACTAGAAACCCGGATGGTTTTTGTTGGGTTGGTATCCTTGTCCACTCGAATTGTAATTCCCCCTATTAGTACAAAACATTACCGCTTCGGGATTACCTTCACAATGTTCCCAGTCATGGTCTTGAACACCACAATTCGAACACCCATATACCTCTTGAGTCACATTAACACTTTCCTTCTTACCTTATAAACCTTCTTTAACAGCTATCGTGAGCTGTTTCATTTGTTGTTCTAAAGTACTCTTCAATATATCCCCCAATGAGGATAATTTCTCATCAATACCCATATTACTTTCTTTTCTACCTTGAATAGGTGTTCTTACTGTACTCCAACCTTTCTCATTTTTTACCGTTCTATTTAAAATAATCTCCGCATAGACTGGAGCTACCTGTAAAAATCCACCACCACATAATTAATCGAGATATTTTCTTGATCCTCCATACAAGCCTTTATAAAAGATTTTTAACTATTGTTATTCATTATGGCCATGTCCAGGAACTCTTCTCAAACATGATTGAAATCTTGTCCAACATCTTCTCAAAGTCTCATCTTGTTCTTGGACAAACGATGTCAAATCCACCTGTGCGTCTAATCTCATATTCGTCGGATAATAGCAATCGAAAAACGCTGTCTGTAACTCATCCCAAGTATTGATTGTTCCAGGTTCTTGCGAATCGTGCCGCTCACTAGCTGCGTCTATCACGAAAAATCTGAAATTAGCAAAGTACATCAACTCTTTAGTCACTCCTTGAGTTATATACGAATCGCAGATTTGCATAAACTTTTGAACTTCACGAATAGGGTCTTCTCCAGGTGTTCCACGAAAGTTTCCAAAATTTTGAAATTAGGATAGCATACCAGGATCGGGTCTATAACGTGCAACATTGATATTTTCAAGACCAATATTGAGAGCAAGAGCGCAATAGGGAGCTTACTCTGGACCATGTACGAACCATGGATCATAATACATAGGGTGTTGAGCTTGTTGCATAGGCGAATTATTTTGTTGACTGTTGAGAATGGGATTCAGAATGATTGGCGGTATTATTGGTTGACCATTTTCGTCTAACTGAATGCCAGGATCTTCAACGTGATGAATGTTCAAATCCTCCATTTCTCGTTCTCTCTTTGCCTGTTCTCTAGCTTCTGTTTCTCTTTTGTTTCTTTCTTGAACTAACCTCTCGGGGTTTGAGTACATGCACCAAACCTGTAAGACCGCAGAAAGAACAAAGACAAAGAAAAGTGTAAAACTGAAAATAAAAATTAAAAATAACAACTAAAACACTTACGGATAACACCGTGGTCACACGCTACCATCCCCGACAGCCGCGCCAAAAACTTGGTGTCTCCTTGTGTGTTCTAAAATAACACACCTAAAAAGGCAAGACATGTACCGAAAGAGTACGGGCCGTCTAAGTAATATCCGGTAAACAGAATTTTGATCTCATGGACGGATTGAATATGACTTTCGATGATATGTAATAAGTGCGATTAATTGTTATATGATGCGGAAAATAAATTATGTAAAGATTTGTTTTGGTTTTTGATTAAGAACTAAGATGCAATAAAAATAAAATACTAAATTAACTAATGCAAATAAATAAGACGCAAGTAAATAAATATGAGTGGACGCAAATATTTATAGGCAGTACTTGAGTTTCGCAAGGGTTTCACCTAACTCTATTAAATCAATGTTTATGTTTACGGGATGAATTAGGATTAAGTACTAGTTGGGATTCTATAATCTCCTAACCCTCGTCAGGGTGGACTTAGGAGCAATTCTTAGATGCTACAAACCCCTTCAGGGTGATTATAGTCCACCTTCGAATGGTCAAATATTCTACCCAATTGGCTATAAGGTTAACTAAGCCCGCCAGGGTCAATAATTTCTACCTTACGTCTATAATTTAGTTCTGTAATTAAACCCCATGTCAAGGCGATCACTTACCCACCAAAGTGAATATCTTAATTACTAAATTCTATATTTGATTCATGACTTCAAAGACAATATTTAAATGAAAAAAAATAGTCAATACGAAATTACACAATTTAATTTAAATTAATCAATCCCAAATTCAAAAACATAAATTCAATAAAATTGGGTTCAACCCATTAATGAGATTGTCAAGCACTTAAGTAATTTAGCTCATGCTAATGTTAAAAAATACTAAATTAAAATAAAATGTGTTCATAATGAATTACAGAAATAGAAAAACCTAATTAAAGGGTTGATAATTGTTGTTGTTGGAAGAAGGAATTCTCCAGTTTCAGCTTTCTCTCTCCTTTTTGCTTTTCTGACTTCTCCTAAGAGTTGCCTCTTATCTAATATGAATTATCTGTCTAAAAATTGAAGTAAAAAGCCTTTTTATAGTGGAAAAAACGGATTGGGCTTTGAAAAAGAAGAATTAGGTTAATTAGAATAAAAGCCCAATCCCTTTAATAAAATCCCGTAACTGGTGACCAGCTGTTACTAAAACAGTTGTAGCTTTTGCGTCCAGACTCGGAATCACTTCGTTAAACTCGGAAAATCTTCCTTACTTCAAGATCTATTTACCTCATTTTATTCTACAAGACTGAATCAGTGGCTAAGATGCTCAAAAACAGTGATTTGTGACAACCTTCCAGATTTCATTCTCTACTAATTACTTCTTCGAATCAATTACTCTCGCCTTTGACTTCAACGCTCAATCCAAGACTTTTATTTCCATTTCTTCTCCTTGTCTTGATACTTCATCAAATCATAAACCTAAGAACTTTACACTAAAAATAAACGGATTAACGCATAAGAGCTCTAAAACACAAATAATCCAAATCCAAGGGAAGAAATCGTAATATGACCAAAGAAGCTTAAAAGTCTAGTAAATAAGTCAAATAATCACCTAATTTGATGTCACCTTAGGTTGAACAGTAAAGAAGTCCTTACAAGAACCCTTCCGACAAGAAGCAATACATTCATGGGTATTGTTGAAAATTTGCATGCAACTCTTAGCTACTTTATGATTTGATTTTATTTAAGCTCTCTCAGTAATACCTATGATAAACAATAAACTATGTTATATGAACCATTATAAACTATGTCACATGCATGGTTATGGTATAATTTTGTCCCATTTATTCATTCTCTTGCTACTTAACTAAGACGTAAAATTGAGAGAATCTTTGGAAGTTCTTTTATATCGATAATCTAGTAAACTTGTCGACTACATTTGTCACTGATAATAAATTACTGATCAACTTTCCAAATCATGATTCTTGCTCAAATTAGAAGGTAGAAGAAATGATTTTTAGGCACACTAGACTATAGCTTTTCTAGATTTTATAGCTCTATTTTTGTTATCAAAATTGTGTTAATTTGATCACGTATTTCTCCTTTCTATATAATCTTTATTACGCTATCCATTGTTAGATTTTGGTATAGATGGCACAATATCTCGAAATATTTGTTGATATAAAAAATCAACAAAAACCATGAAACTATAGATAAAGAAGAGTTAACCAATTATACAAACCAATATTTGAGCCAAAAAATTAATGTACAAAAAAAATGATAGAAAGGTTCGATTAAACAACTGCCACTATAATTATGGATTTTTAAGCCAATTGATGAAATTATGGAACTAATGACTACCTCAGGCGCTCACCTACACATGCGAGACTCCTTGTAGGTATTCTCTACAATTCTTTAGAAAGTGGAATATATGAGAGGAAAATTATTGGTTCATGCAATTTTTAACCATGCTTCTCTTCTTGTTGGTCTATGTATCGACGACGAGATATTATACAAGACTCGGTTTCTTCTACTAAAAATGCATCCCTTCATTTGTGTCATGTTTATCTTGCTCAAGGATCTAGGAACACAACCATTATATTTTACAAACTAAAATGAGTCGGTCAAAATGATGAAAGATCCTTGTGCCCAAAACTTATGATTCTGCTAATAGAAATTGTTTTTATATCATACTATAAATTCAATCTGTAAAAATTATAATCACCAAAAATGGATATCTATATAGAAGTCATCCTAGAACTCTTTTACTTCCCAGGGATGCTTGTGTTGCAGAAAGGCACATAAAAAGATCCTGAAAATTATCGATCTTCAGTGAATTAACTTTGAAGGTTCTCCCATGAGTTGATGAATTAAATGGAAAAAATATGTCGGGTTCACTAAATTAGGATAACACTACTACGAGAATAGCTTTTAGAGACCGTATAGTTATTTCCGATCTTTTGTGGTACCTAAAGGTTGCTCGTTTTCAAAAGGTTGTTAACTATTCATTTTTCCTGAGAAATCATTTCTGTGGTAGCTAGATGGTTTATCTTTACAGACCACCCAGTCTCTTGCTATAAGTTATGACTTCTAGCGACTATATGTGGTCATTAGATAGTTTTATTTTAGTCGTTGCGTTTTGGTCGCCAATTCTTTATTACTTTAGCAACCATCCATCCTGTATTTAGTGGCTAGCCTCTTCTTGCGGTCGTTAAAGGTGTTATAATTGAAAAAATATTTTTATTAAAGTTATTCATTTACAATTGTTCGTAAATAGACATGATAAACCCAAAGTACACTAAAAGTATAATAATTCCACAATTCTCAACAAAAATCTCCAAAATCTAGTTATGAACACATATAAGTTATTTTGACATACAAAAATAAAACCAATCAACTAATGATACTAGTCTGTCTCATATCCTTTCCTTTCATTTGCAATAATCACATCATTACTATTAATATGCATCATTTGATGGATATCAGCCGCATCTTAAAGTATCTTCGGACTCTTCATCATCTTCTAAAATAGTTAGATCATGCTCTACTATCACTTCGTCGACTTCGGTGTACTCTATTTTTATTAATGCGTAATCCATCTATGTGTGTTGTCTCATTTACAAAAGGTATCAACTCAAATGTATAAACTATCGACACAGAACCCTAAACATCCACACTCCAACAATGACAATCGCTCACTTTCCAAACCACTTTAAAGTGCGTCGCGATCCCTTCGTCGACTTCGGTGTACTCTATTTTTATTATTTGCTTGATTTTCTACAATTTATGACTCATCTTTGTACCAATACGAATTATTATCGATTTTGGTTACACTGTGCTCATTCCGTATTCTTCCTTTCTTGGTGTTATAGCATTCTCACTCGAATACCATTACCGAATATGTTTTTAAAAAGTCCACCTCGAATACTTTAACCAATTCACCATACCAAGAAACTCCTTCGCCAAAACAATAAAACCCGTAATCCGCAATGAGACATTTATCACCTTTCTAACGCCAAACCAAGTTCACCCCATTAATAACACATAGATCATATTTCTAAATTGTACAATTGGAACCCTTAGCCACATACAAAAATTATTTGGTTTATACTGGATGGCATGCTAGCTTCATGTTAAATACCTAATAATGGAAAAGCTATTGAGTTATACTTTCTCTATTAGTATTTTGATTTTGAATTATAGTATACATTTATCAATAACGAATTGTAAAATCTAGTTTGATGAATTCTTTCCACATCCACATGTCCATCTGTAATTATAACTGATTATGGTCCCTGGAATACAAAATATTTGAGTTACAAAATTATATAGAATAAGAAAGTGACAAAGAACATAGTAAAAAAGAACAAACTATATGTAAACTTGAATCTCATCATAAGATCGTAGATTGCACCAAACAATCCTATCGTGATCTATTTGGGGGAAGATAAACGAAACACTATTTTAAATTTGGGTGACATTAACTTCTGAAAGTCAATATATCTCTTGGTTCTGGTACTAGATCCGCATATCTATGAGGATGATTACACTTTTTTTTCCTTATTGATATAATTTGATGTGAAAGTCAAGATCTCTTCCACAACATAACCCTCGTGAATCGAACCTTGTGCCTTTTACACATTATGTAGTACTCCTTTAACTTATTCAAATAATACTCGATCGGATACATCCATCACATCTTGATTATTCCACCAAAAACTGTATCGTCATGGAATATTCTTGTCTACCATTTTATTATACGCTTCATTAACAATGCCACTCAAATCATCTATCACGTTTATCATTTCCTCATATACATAACTAGGAATAACATTTGATTGGAACGGGTTTATTTCTCCATACAAATTCCAAATTTCATATGTTGCTTAAAACCCATTTATCAATATTCATATTAGCCTCTAGAATATTTTTCCTAGTAAATTCGTGCATCAGTTACATGGATATTGAATTGAATTAGAAATATCCATGTGCTAAGATATGAATTCAACAAAACTCTTAACACCCTTAACAAAAGCTAGAGTAACCTTGTTTCTTGACTTAATCAACACTTTATCCATATGGACTTCTATTTGGACTTGATTGTGTCGTAAACTAAAAGATTTTGATAGCTATAATAATTTAATAAATAAATTGTGTAAATCATATTGATATTCAGTCTCATATTTCATAGATTAAGCAATATAATATTTCATAAGTCTTACTCCTATATTAAATCTCCCGTTTTCAAACTCCAACTTTTTTTCATAATCCAAAAAAATATCTAATATTATAGATAAAAAATCATATATAACTACATATATTATGTAACTAAATAATTTAACCATCTAAACAACATAATAGAAACCATAATAAAGAAAAATACTAGTTTTTACGAAAAAAATGTGACAAAATACCTGAAGGAATTGATGGTAGAAATGGGTCCGAAAGAGTGGAGGTAAGTAGATAAAATACGTTAACGGAAAAGGAGGCGTTTGTGGAAAGTGGTGGATCAATAGTAAGAATATTTAGAGATCAAATTTAGAGTCTTTTGGGATATTTTTAGTTTTTTTAACTCTGACGAAAAATTATAATTGAGCCATTGTTGAAAAAATTTTAAAGAAAAAATAAAAAAGTCACAATGATATATTTTTATCTGAATAATTATAAAAAAAAAGCTCGCCTAAGTAAAAAAAATTATCTAGTTGACTAGCAGCTGCAAATTAAAAATATAGAGAATGTTCATTAATATATATTTATAATAAAATTATTTTTAAATAAAAAAATTTATAAAAAAATTTGTATTGATCTAAATTTATGAAACAAAGATTATTTCCCTATAGTTCAAGATGAATTGTGGCATTTTAGGCCTAAATATTTAATTATTTCTTATAAATAAATTTATCTTTAAAAATAAAATTAAAGCCCAATCCATATTGTAAAAGCCCAACTCACATGCATAAAATAAAACCTAATTACCCATCAAATCTACCCTAACACCATTGCCCCCTCGCGCCTCAAAATTTCTCTGTACCATCTGATCCCAAATACCGAACTTCATTGCAATTAACCAGTTCCTCTCTTCATTTAATCCCTCCATTCTACTTCTTTAAATCTCCACAAATTCGTACTAACTTTGAATGTTGATTCATTGAATCAATTTGAAACACCAGACAAGAATGCAGAATTTTAAACCATCGGTTTTCCTACATTTATTTACCATATATCCAGGTTAGTAAATTTGTGAGTTTCTTAAATTTTTATGAATTTTAACTTAGTCTATTATATAAAATTATATTAAATGTCATAAGAATTTCATTATAATCGTATTAATCTAACAAATTCCACAATTGTTAGCCACATATAGGCTTCATTTTTGTCACTATCTAGTGTAGGCCACAATTAATACTTCATTATTGTCACGCCCAACGGGAAAAACACTAGATGTCAGATTTATTGTACTGTATTTTGTTAAATGGTAGTCATACTTTTACGTGAGCTCTTGAAATATGTCAAGTACATATAATTAGATTCCGTGATAATTATATTATTAGCATAATCTTGTATTATTTAAGGTTTATTTAGAACTGTTTTACAAATAAGATATCTGAAGTCAATAAGAAGTATTGGGTGACAATAATAACTATTGGGTGAAACTTTTCTTAGGTTTATCTTAATTGGCATTTAAATTTAGATTATTTTATAATTAAAATTTTGGTTAATTTGAATAAAGATATGGATAGTGGACTTAATAGTTTTCTCTTTTTCCTTCAATGGTAGGTAATCTTCATCAATGGGGAGCATAACGAAACAAAGAATGGATAAGATTGTTGGTCATGACATTTCAATCCACCATGAAGACTGTATGATTAACATGGTAAGATTTACATGCCAATAAATAAACTTCATTTGACTATATATATATATATGCTACTCCATTTAGTAGGTTTATGCATACTAACCAAACTTATTTAGGTGATTTAAATTCTTAGTAATATCGTTCAGGTTACATCTAAATAAGTTTAATACCATGTTTAATCTGAGATAAACGTTTAGCTGAGGATAATTCTTGTTTCAGTTAACAGGATAAATGTTGTTTTCTTGGTAAAAGTATGTATATTTTTCCTTGAAAATTGGCCTAGACATTTCTATGTTGGAATGTCTAGGAGGCTGCCTATTTTTATTTAGGCAATTGATAAAAATTTAACTTTATTAGAAGAATGTTTTATTCATTTATTTTTTTAAGTTCACTTCAAACACCTAAACCTTTTGTAGATTCTTACATGTACGTGACCTATCAATTTTTAGAAGAATCTTTACCTTATTTATCTAATAAATTGGTATATAATAGAATAAACCACAGAGTTATAAGAGTTAGAATTAATAAATGATGTTGCAACAATTACAACTCATCTAATGATGGGATTATAACGACTATAATAGCAAAATATAACCACCACAACCAAAATGTTTATCGATCTTTGAGAATATTATTAACGAGTTTCCATTATAGAATAATCCTTTATTTTCCATTGAAGAGTAATGAGATGAAACAATCATTAATTTGTTGTATGCTTTTAGATATTCTTGTAAGTAAATGTGTGTCTAGTTGTTCACCTGGTTGAAGTCCATCTAAGACTAGTTTATCTAGTCCAGTCATGAACTAGGTATCCTATCTTAGAGTAGTGTTAAAATTGTAGTAAATATTTTAACGTGTGAATAATATAAAACATTATTTGCAGCTGTCAAGATGAAGTGATGGCAAGGATTTGAGTTTTCAAATATTGGAAAAATTAGTGAAGGTAAGTTTAATCATCCATTTTATCACTATATAATTCCTTGCTTTGTTCTCTTATGTTTATATGCGTGTTGTAGCTCTCTTTTTATTCATCCACTAGAGATTTTGAATTCAAGCACTTAAAGTTATATTTTTTCTCAGGACGGTGAAGTATAATCTACATCAAGACATGTGGATGATGAAAGAATATGGTGTGTTAGATTAATAGTTGCTCTAGTGGTTAGGTTACTCATGTATTGTATTAAAAATTAAAGATTAGGTAATTTATTGTTAGACATCTTAATGAAAAGATTTTCAAAAGGATATATGTTTAACTGTATTTTTGTTCAATGTTCTTTTTTAATTTATACTCAACAAGTCAACTTAATATCAAAATGCAACTTCGGTCAAACCACCTGAAATAAAACCAAAAAATTATTCAAGTTATTCGACTTAATATCAAATTAAACTTCATTACTGAAATTTCACATACGCTCCATCGATTATTATATTTAGTTACTTTTCTAAGTTATGTCCTTCCTGGTTATCTTTCCTCTTTGATTTTACTTTCTTATTTCTATTATATACAAGGAGTTCCTCGTTCCTCGTTCCTCTTAATTTTCTTATGCATTTGATTGTATATATATGTCTCTATATTTGTGGTTTAGTTTTCAATATAGTAATACGTTAATGAGGGTTTTTTATAAAATATCTTTTATTTATGGTGTACTTTATTTTAAGTTATGTTAGTGTTTTATGTTAAAACTTAAAAACTAACAGTCTAGTTTAGGTAGCACAATTAATGTAGAAATCAAGTTGTACATATATAATAGTAATCTACTTATGTCAATTGTTGATGGTACGTGTGACCTTGTACTATTTTCCACTAATAGATTCACCCTTGGAGTTATTCTTAGTTACATTGTTATACCATCAATAGAGACTTGTACTACTTCGTTGACACGATCTTGGAATATATAGAAAGCTAATTGTACCTTAAAGATCTAGAAGCTACTTTATTATACCTTAAAGCTCTAGATACTAACCTTTTTAGTATTTTTCATTTCAGAAAATATAAATTTAGTTAGAAATAATCTATTCTATTTCAGCTTTTTTAATCGGCCTTAAAGTCATTCGGTTTGTAAATCTCCTCAGAATCCGTATGGTATGAAAAAATATAATCAGAAGAACATGAATACAGATGGGATTATTGTTTTATAGGGGCTTTATCACATTTGGTCGAAGAAATTTGGCAATATTTTCACAGTGATAAATTAATTTTTCTATATTTCAACCTACTTTTTGAATGTATCACAAGGGATTACCTAATCATTGCTTGACTCATATTGAAATATTTTTTGAAATGTGGATTATTATTGAAATTGATACCATTTTGATTTATTCCTTATTTGGGAATATAAGAGATTTTACTGCCATACCACTTTAAACAAATGTATCTATCAAAAACTGAAAGAGAAAATTTTCTAATCGGCCTTACAACAATCAATTTTCTTAACACAGTAACTTTGAGTTCTGACTTACAAACGTATCTCTTCCGGTGCCCGTTTTCACTTGATAAACTCCGGTTATACACGAAGAGAGTCAACTAGGTAGTACAGAATGAGGGTTCCGCACCTGTCATCTAGGAAAGCTCCTTTTTGTTGTTCTTACCACTACTTCCTAATATGGTCTTTTAGTCAAAAGATAAACGCTTTTTCTACGGCGATAGAAAACACTCCGCCAAAGGATTTTCGATTCTCTACTACTACAGTCGATTCCATCTTAGTATTTGAATTTCTGGCCATGAATTGATAGAAAAGTGTTTACGCCATGAAAGTTGCTTCCCAAGGCGGCCTCAAGGGGAAATGGTTTATTGGGCCCACATAAGCTTATATGTCCACTCTTGTCATGCAATGATACACTTGAGACACCATAGATACATTTTGAGGAGATACACCTTAGGTTGAACAGTAAAGAAGTCCTTACAAGAACCCTTCCGACGAGAAGCAATACATTCATGGGTATTGTTGAAAATTTGCATGCAACTCTTAGCTACTTTATGATTTGATTTTATTTAAGCTCTCTCAGTAATACCTATGATAAACAATAAACTATGTTACATGAACCGTTATAAACTATGTCACATGCATGGTTATGGTATAATTTTGTCCATTCTTATTCATTCTCTTGCTACTTAACTAAGACGTAAAATTGAGAGAATCTTTGGAAGTTCTTTTATTTTGATAATCTAGTAAAATTGTCGACTACATTGGACACTGATAATAAATTACTGATCAACTTTCCAAATCATGATCTTTGCTCGAATTAGAAGGTAGAAGAAATGATTTTTAGGCACCCTAGACTATAGCTTTTCTGGATTTTATAGCTCTTTTTTTGTTATCAAAATTGTGTTAATTTGATCACGTATTTCTCCTTTCTATATAATCTTTATTACGCTATCCATTGTTATATTTTGGTATAGATGGCACAATATATCGAAATATTTGTTGATATAAAAAGTCAACAAAAACCATGAAACTACAGATAAAAAAGAGTTAACCAATTATACAAACCAATATTTGAGCCAGAAAATTAATGTACAAAAAAAATGATAGAAAGGTTCGATTAAACAACTGCCACTATAATTATGGATTTTTAAGCCAATTGATGAAATTTTGGAACTAATGACTACCTCAGGCGCTCACCTACACATGCGAGACTCCTTGTAGGTATTCTCTACAATTCATTAGAAAGTGGAATATAGGAGAGGAAAATTATTGGTTCGTGCAATTTTTAACCATGCTTCTCTTCTTGTTGGTCTATGTATCGACGACGAGATATTATACCATACTCGGTTTCTTCTACTAAAAATGCATCCCTTCATTTGTGTCATGTTTATCGTGCTCAGGGATCTAGGAACACAACCATTATATTTTACAAACTAAAATGAGTCGGTCAAAATGACGAAAGATCCTTGTGCCCAAAACTTATGATTCTGCTAATAGAAATTGTTTTTATATCATACTATAAATTCAATCTGAAAAAATTATAAGCACCAAAAATGGATCTCTATATAGAAGTCATCCTAGAACTCTTTTACTTCCCAGGGATGCTTGTGTTGCAGAAAGGCACATAAAAAGATCCTGAAAATTATCGATCTTCAGTGAATTAACTTTGAAGGTTCTCCCATGAGTTGATGAATTAAATGGAAAAAATATGTCGGGTTCACTAAATTAGGATAATACTACTACGAGAATAGCTTTTAGAGACCGCATAGTTATTTGCGATCTTTTGTGGTACCTAAAGGTTGCTCGTTTTCAAAAGGTTGTTAACTATTCATTTTTCCTGAGAAATCATTTCTTTGGTAGCTAGATGGTTTATCTTTACAGACCACCCTGTCTCTTGCTATAAGTTATGAATTCTAGCGACTATATGTGGTCATTAGATAGTTTTATTTTAGTCGTTGCGTTTTGGTCGTCATTTCTTTATTACTTTAGCAACCATCCATCCGGTATTTAGTGGCTAGCCTCTTTTTGCGGTTGTTAAAGGTGTTATAATGGAAAAAACATTTTTATTAAAGTTATTCATTTACAGTTGTTCGTAAATAGACATGATAAACCCAAAGTACACTAAAAGTATAATAATTCCACAATTCTCAACACAAATCTCCAAAATCTAGTTATGAACACATATAAGTTATTTTGACATAAAAAAATAAAACTAATCAACTAATACTACTAGTCTGTCTCATATCCTCCCCTTTCATTTGCAATAATCACATCATTACTATTTATATGCATCATTTGATGGATATCAGCCGCATCTTAAAGTATCTTCGGACTCTTCATCATCTTCTAAAATAGTTAGATCATGCTCTACTATCACTTCGTCGACTTTGGTGTACACTATTTTTATTAATGCGTAATCCATCTATGTGTGTTGTCTCATTTGCAAAAGGTATCGACTCAAATGTATAAACTATCGACACAGAACCCTAAACATCCACACTCCAACAATGACAATCGCTCACTTTAAAAACCACTTTAAAGTGCGTCGCGATCCCTTAGTGTCCACTAGATCAACAATGTATAACATGTTATTTGCTTGATTTTCTAAAATTTATGACTCATCTTTGTACCAATACGAATTATTATCGATTTTGGTTACACTGTGCTCATTCCGTATTCTTCCTTTCTTGGTGTTATAGCATTCTCACTCGAATACCATTACCGAATATGTCTTTAAGAAGTCCACCTCGAATACTTTAACCAATTCACCATACCAAGAAACTCCTTCGCCAAAAAAACAAAACCCGTAATCCGCAATGAGACATTTATCACCTTTCTAACGCCAAACCAAGTTCACCCCATTAATAACACATAGATCATATTTCTAAATTGTACAATTGGAACCCTTAGCCACATACAAAAATTATTTGGTTTATACTGGATGGCATGCTAGCTTCATGTTAAATACCTAATAATGGAAAAGCTATTGAGTTATACTTTCTCTATTAGTATTTTGATTTTGAATTATAGTATACATTTATCAATAACGAATTGTAAAATCTAGTTTGATGAATTCTTTCCACATCCACATGTCCATCTGTAATTATAACTGCCTTGTGGTCCCTGGAATACAAAATATTTGAGTTACAAAATTATATAGAATAAGAAAGTGACAAAGAACATAATAAAAAAGAACAAACTATATGTAAACTTGAATCTCATAATAAGATCGTAGATTGCACCAAACAATCCTATCGTGATCTATTTGGGGGAAGATAAACGAAACACTATTTTAAATTTGGGTGGCATTAACTTCTGAAAGTCAATATATCTCTTGGTTCTGGTACTAGATCCGCATATTTATGAGGATGATTACACTTTTTTTTCCTTATTGATATAATGTGATGTGAAATTCAAGATCTCTTCCACAACATAACTCTCGTCAATCGAACCTTGTGCATTTTACACATTATGTAGTTACTCCTTTAACTTATTCAAATAATGCTCGATCGGATACATCCAACACATCTGGATTATTCCACCAAAAACTGTATCGTCATGGAATATTCTTGTCTACCATTTTAGTATACGCTTCATTAACAATGCCACTCAAATCATCTATCACGTTTATCATTTCCTCATATACATAACTAGGAATAACATTTGATTGGAACGGGTTTATTTCTCCATACAAATTCCAAATTTCATATGTTGCTTAAACCCCATTTCTCAATATTCATATTAGCCTCTAGAATATTTTTCCTAGTAAATTCGTGCATCAATTACATGGATATTGAATTGAATTAGAAATATCCACATGCTAAGATATAAATCCAACAAAACTCTTAACACCCTTAACAAAAGCTAGAGTAACCTTGTTTCTTGACTTACTCATCACTTTATCCATATGGACTTCTATTTGGACTTGATTGTGTCGTAAACTAAAAGATTTTGATAACTATAATAATTTAATGAATAAATTGTGTAAATCATATTGATATTCAATCTCATATTTCATAGATTAAGCAATATAATATTTCATAAATCTTACTCCTATATTAAATCTCTCATTTTCAAACTCCAACTTTTTTTCATAATCCAAAAAAATATCTAATATTATAGATAAAAAATCATATATAACTACATAATTTAACCATCTAAACAACATAATAGAAACCATAATAAAGAAAAATACTAGTTTTTATGAAAAAAATGTGACAAAATACCTGAAGGAATTGATGGTAGAAATGGGTCCGAAAGAGTGGAGGTAAGTAGATAAAATACGTTAACGAAAGAGGAGGCGTTTGTGGAAAGTGGTATATCAATATTAAGAATATTTAGGGATCAAATTTAGAGTCTTTTGGGATTCTTTTAGTTTTTCTTAGCTCTGACAAAAAATTATAATTGAGCCATTGTTGAAAAAATTTTAAAGAAAAAATAAAAAAGTCACAATGATATATTTTTATCTGAATAATTGTAAAAAAGAAAAAAGCTCGTCTAAGTAAAAAAAATTATCTAGTTGACTAGCAGCTGCAAATTAAAAATATAGAGAATGTTAATTAATATATATTTATAATAAAATTATTTTTAAATAAAATATTTTAGTAAAAAAATTTGTATTGATCTAAATTTATGAAACAAAGATTATATCCCTATAGTTCAAGATGAATTGTAGCATTTTAGGCCTAAATATTTAATTATTTCTTATAAATAAATTTAGCTTTAAAAATAAAATTAAAGCCCAATCCATATTGTAAAAGCCCAACTCACATGCTTAAAATAAAACCTAATTATCCATCAAATCTACCCTAACACCATTGCCCTCTCGCGCCGCAAAATTTCTCTGTACCATCTGATCCCAAATACCAAACTTCATTGTAATTAACCAGTTCCTCTCCTCATTTAATCCCTCCATTCTACTTCTTTAAATCTCCACAAATTCGTACTAACTTTGAATGTTGATTCATTGAATCAATTTGAAACACCAGACAAGAATACATAATTTTAAGCCATCCGTTTTTCTTACATATATTACCATATATCCAGGTTAGTAAATTTGTGAGTTTCTTATATTTTTATTAATTCTAACTTAGTCTATTATATCAAATTATATTAAATATCATGAGAATTTCATTATAATCGTATCAATCTAACAAATGCCACAATTGTTAGCCATATATAGGCTTCATTTTTGTCACTATCTAGTGTAGGCCACAATTAATAGTTCATTATTGTCACGCCCAACGGGAAAAACACTAGATGTCAGATTTATTGTATTGTATTTTGTTAAATGGTAGTCATACTTTTACGTGAGCTCTTGAAAAATGTCAAGTACATATAATTAGATTCCATGATAATTATATTATTCGCATAATCTTGTATTATTTAAGGTTTATTTAGAACTGTTTTACAAATAAGATATCTGAAGTCAATAAGAAGTGTTGGGTGACAATAATAACTATTGGGTGAAACTTTTCTTAGGTTATCTTAATTGGCATTTAAATTTAGATTATTGTATAATTAAAATTTTGGTTAATTTGAATAAAGATATGGATAGTGGGCTTAATAGTTTTCTCTTTTTCCTTCAATGGTAGGTAATCTTCATCAATGGGGAGCATAAAGAAACAAAGAATGGATAAGATTGTTGGTCATGACATTTCAATCCACCATGAAGAATGTATGATAACATGGTAAGATTTACATGCCAATAAATAAACTTCATTTGACTATATATATATATATATATATATATGCTACTCCATTTTGTAGGTTTATGCATACTAACCAAACTTATTTACGTGATTTAAATTCTGAGTAATATCGTTTAGGTTACATCTAAATAAGTTTAGGGTAAAGCCTTCCTGAAACCCTTTATCTTTCCCCAAAGTGCGCGATCCGCCCCCGATCTTCACTTTTACCCTTTCTGGCCCTCCATCTCAATACTTTGTGACGCCTATAGCCCTTTTTTGGGTTTTCTGTTAATTGACCGTTAGTCAACGCCACATGGCGCCAGGTCATCGCCACATAAGCTCCACGTCACCGCCAACTAAGCATTAAGTCATCAGCAATTCCATGTCATTAGTTTTATTTTATTTTTAAAATCATTTTATATATATTTTTTAAATCATTAATCTTTCTTTTTCTTTAAAATAAAAAAACCCAAAATTAACCTAGCGTTTATTCCTTCTTCTTCTTCAAGATCAAAGAACCCAAATTAACAAACCACTCGAGCTTTCATTCTCCACCATCATCACCTTCCCACGCAAGCCGCTCCCTGAACAATGAAACCGCCGCCACTCATCACTTCTCCACCATCATCAACCGGTTTGGATAGGCCATCAACAATTGAAGATGGGTAAAGCCCTCCCGTGGCCGCTCTCAATACAAGCAATACCGCCACCACTTCGGACCTTTCTCCACCATCATCAGCACCGGCTTGGAGAAGAACCCAAATTAAGGTAAAATAATTGAATTATTAATTAATTGCACTATAAGTTACTGTTTATGCAAAATAGCCTGTTATCAACAAAGATGACCTTGAATTCAAAAAATTAAGGTTGTATTTAGTCAAAAACCGGGACGTGTAGTGCAATTTTTGCATAATTTAGGGACCTGTAGTGCAATTTTTTGTATAATTAGGGACCTATAGTGCAATTTTGCATAGTGGGGATCTATGGTTCAACATTTTGACTATACAACATGATGTTGAACATTTAGCTTCGCATTCTCAATCTCAATGGTACACTCAAACTAAACAGGAAGATTTAAGAAGTGATAATGTAGAAGATGTGTATTCACAAGGGTGAGAATTTGACAATTTGTACGAAATTTCTCAATGCAAATTTAAATTTATATAAACTAACAGTTTTTTTTGTGAGTAGGTTGTTAAGCACGTTAACTCGTGCATTACAATCTTCAGGGGTAGATTTGTCACAAGTGAATATCTCAGTGCAACTTGATATAGCGAGACAAGCAAAGGTGATAGATATTATTTTTTTACATTTAATCATTTTTCTTGTATTTTGAAGCACAAAAAATAATTTGTGATATGGTTTCAGAATGAAAAGAACCAAACAGTGGTTGAACCAATGGGCCTCCAGAGTACTCCAATTAGAGGTGGTGAAAGCTATGATCATGGTCATAAAAGGCATAGAACAGAAGAAAACTAGCTAGATACCCCCTTTAGTATTATAAGTTCCAGTTATAGTTAGATTGGAGCTATTTATGCAAATCTTATGGACCTGTACATGCATATCATCAATGAAGAATATGAACCCCATCTTTTTATTATTATGTTGTTGTCAGATCTTATTTTAGACATAGACAAAGGCTTCCTTTGATTATGAGAAGCCGCGTCCTTTTCTTTTACTTCAAACTTATAAATTACCTGGATGTTTATTTTATTATCCTTTCCTAAATTTCTCTATTATTTTTTCACCATATACTCTATTAAATGCCATAAGATGCAAGGTTAACAAGTACTATTACTACTACTACTATATTTTTCTCTTTTTACCAAAACCAGATCCTTCACCATAAGCACCACCCATTTTCATAAAACAAATTACATTTATTTCACCTTAGACAAAAATTTGTTAACAATTATATTGTGTTTATAAGAAAGCACCTAGGACGCGCATTGGCTAACATTTGAAGGTATCAACTTTCATAACATTTTCAGGAATTAGGTTTAATGTACATACATTTACTTCCTAGGAATTAAAAACAAAGTAATACAACTCTAGTTTACTCACAAACATTGGACTTACAAACAAATAACAAAACAACTAAAAAGATCCCACTTCAACTTTTCCCAGCATTAATGGCAGCGTTTACGAAATCCTCACATTTCGTAACCCCATCACTAAGCACATCCGCTAAAACCCCAGTAGAGTATCAAACGCCTCTTGTAAATCCGAAGCAGACATCACATCAAACCCCATCAGTAAGCACCCAGACCCAGATCCGGGCCCACTTTTCTTCACTTTAAAAAAGCCTTGTAACTGTTCAATTAACCCACCCAGTATACACAAGCATTGGTTGAACAATCGATAACAACTCATCAGAATTCGAATTCGAAGAATTCGAACTTCAACTCGAACGGTTACAGTTACGTTGCATATACGCGTGATAAATCCCACGTTGTAAAAACGACTTACGATGTTGAAGCCAAGAATCGTAAGATTCGGATAATAAAGAACTAACCATCATGAATTGTACAGTTTATTCAGTTTTGGAATCTAAAGGTGCAGATAGTAGATATAGTGAGTCTTTGTGAAGGGTCGTGATCTAGAAGGTAACGAGCCATTTGGATCATGAAAGGTAAGTAACGAGCGTTGCTTTCTTTTCCACCACCTCTACTATCTGCACTGAATGATGCACCTATAGCAAATCTTGCTGGCATCTGTAAAATAGTATAATTTTGTTATATTATGCCTAATAAATGAATCTGTCATGTTAGTAAACATAATTTGGATCTTTACTTTTACACTTTATACTGATCATTAGTAATAACTAATATATAACCCATTTTATATCCAATAGTTAGGAACAAAGACATGTTTTTTAGTTTATTGCACTATATTCCCCTATATTATACAAAAATTGCACTATATTCCCCTATATTATACAAAAATTGCACTATAGGTCCCTAAATTACTTTTTTGAGTTAATTGCACAGTATGTCCCGCTATGATTTTTTTGGGATGATGGAACTATAGATCCCTATATTATGCAAAAATTGAACTGATCCCTCATTATGCAAAAACTAAACTGCAGGTTCATATATTATGCAAATGTTGAACTATAGATCCCCACTATGCAAAATTGCACTATAGGTCCCTAATTATACAAAAAATTGCACTACAGGTCCCTAAATTATGCAAAAATTGCACTACACGTCCCGGTTTTTGACTAAATACAACCTTAATTTTTTGAATTCAAGGTCATCTTTGTTGATAACAGGCTATTTTGCATAAACAGTAACTTATAGTGCAATTAATTAATAATTCAATTATTTTACCTTAATTTGGGTTCTTCTCCAAGCCGGTGCTGGTGATGGTGGAGAAAGGTACGGAGTGGTGGCGGTATTGCTTGTGCAGAGAGCGGCCACGGGAGGGCTTTACCCATCTTCAATTGTTGATGGCCTATCCAAACCGGTTGATGATGGTGGAGAAGTGATGACTGGCGGCGGTTTCATTGTTCAGGGAGCGGCTTGCGTGGGAAGGTAACGATGGTGGAGAATGAAAGCTCTGAGTGGTTTGTTAATTTGGGTTCTTTGATCTTGAAGAAGAAGAAGGAATAAACGCTACGTTAATTTTGGGTTTTTTGATTTTGAAGAAAAAGAAAGATTAATGATTTAAAAAATATATATAAAATGATTTTAAAAAAAAAACTAATGACATGGAATTGCTGATGACTTAATGCTTAGTTGGTGGTGACGTGGAGCTTATGTGGCGATTACCTGGCGCCATGTGGCGTTGACTAACGGTCAATTAACAGAAAAACCAAAAAAAAAAGGGTTAACGGCGTCACAAAGTATAGAGATGGAGGGCGGTAAAAGTGAAGATCGGGGGCGGATCGCGCACTTTGGGGAAAGATAAAGGGTTTCAGGAAGGCTTTACCCATAAGTTTAATACCATGTTTAATCTGAGATACACGTTTAGCTTAGGATAATTCTTGTTTCAGTTAACAGTATAAATGTTGTTTTCTTGGTAAAAGTATGTATATTTTTCCTTGAAAAATGGCCTAGACATGCCAATGTTGGAATGTCTAAGAGGCTGCCTATTTTTATTTAGGCAATTGATAAAAATTTAACTTTATTAGAAGAATGTTTTATTCATTTATTTTTTTAAGTTCACTTCAAACACCTAAACCTTTTGTAGATTCTTACATGTACGTGACCTATCAATTTTTAGAAGAATCTTTACCTTATTTATCTAATAAATTGGTATATAATAGAATAAACCACAGAGTTGTAAGAGTTAGAATTAATAAATGATGTTGCAACAATTACAACTCATCTAATGATGGGATTATAACGAATATAATAGAAAAATATAACCACCACAACCACAATGTTTATCGATCTTTGAGAATATTATTAACGAGTTTCTATTATAGAATAATCCTTTATTTTCCATTGAAGAGTAATGAGAAGAAACAATCATTAATTTGTTGTATGCGATATTCTTGTAAATAATTTTGGGTATAGTTGTTCACCTAGTTGAAGTCCATCTAAGACTAGTTTATCTAGTCTAGTCATGAACTAGGTATCTTATCTTAGAGTAGTGTTAAAATTTTAGTAAATATTTTAACGTGTGAATAATATAAAACATTATTTGCAGTTGTCAAGATGAAGTTATGGCAAGGGATTTGAGTTTTCAAATATTGGAAAAATTAGTGAAGGTAAGTTTAATCATCCATTTTATCACTAGATAATTCCTTGCTTTGTTCTCTTATGTTTATATGCGTGTTGTAGCTCTCTTTTTATTCATCCACTAAAGATTTTGAATTCAAGCACTTAAAGTTATGTTTTTTCTCAGGACGGTGAAGTATAATCTACATCAAGACATGTGGATGATGAAAGAATATGGTGTGTTAGATTAATAGTTGCTCTAGTGGTTAGGTTACTCAAGTATTGTATTAAAAATTATAAATTAGGTAATTTATTGGATAATAAAGTCCGTGTTAGACCTCTTAATGAAAAGCTTTTCAAAAGGATATATGTTTAACTGTATTTTTGTTCTATGTTCTTTTTTCATTTATACTCAACAAATCAACTTAATATCAAAATGCAACTTCGGTCAAACCACCTGAAATAAAACCAAAAAATTATTCAAGTTATTCGACTTAGTGCCCGTTTGGAAGTGCTTTTTTGAAGAAGCACTTAAAAGTGCTTTTAGCATTTTAAGAGTTTTTTTTTACTTTGAAAAGCACTTTTTTGAGAAGCACCAAATAGGTGCTTTTTAAAAAAAGCACTTAAAATAATTTTAGATTTCAAAATTATTTTTAATAATTTTTTAAAATTTTGAATTTTATTCTAAAAGTGCTTTTTTACTCTAAAATAAGCACTTCCAAACGGGCCCTTAATATCAAAATGAAACTTTATTACTGAAATTTCACAGACACTCAATAGATTATTATATTTAGGTATTTTTCTAAGTTATGTCCAGCCTGGTTATCTTTCCTCTTTGATTTTACTTTCTTATTTCTATTATATACAAGGAGTTCCTCGTTCCTCGTTCCTCTTAAATTTCTTATGCATTTGATTGTATATATATGGCTCTATATTTGTGCTTTAGTTTTCAATATAGTAATACGTTAATGAGGTTTTTTTCAGAAATATCTTTTATTTATGGTGTACTTTATTTTAAGTTATGTTAGTGTTTTATGTTAAAACTTAAAAACTAACAGTCTCGTGTAGGTAGAACAATTAATGTAGAAATCTAGTCGTACATATATAATAGTAATCTACTTATGTCAATTGTTGATGGTACGTGTGACCTGGTAATATTTACCACTAATAGATTCACCCTTGGAGTTATTCTTAGTTACCTGAGTTGATATACCATCAATAGAGACTTGTACTACTTTGTTGACACGATCTTGGAATATATAGAAAGCTAATTGTATCTTAAAGATCTAGAAGTCACTTTATTATAACTTAAACTCTAGATATTGACCACTTTTAGTATTCTTCATTTCAGAAAATATAAATTTAGTCAGAAATAATCTACTCTATTTCAGCTTTTTTAATCAGCCTTAAAATCATTCGGTTTGTAAATCTCCTCAGAATCCGTATGGTATGAAAAAATATAATCAGAAGAACATGAATACAGATGGGATTATTGTTTTATAGGGGCTTTATCACATTTGGTCGAAGAAATTCGGCAATATTTTCACAGTGATAAATTAATTTTTCTATATTTCAACCTACTTTTTGAATGTATCACAAGGGATTACCTAATCATTGCTTGACTCATATTGAAATATTTTTTGAAATGTGGATTTTTATTGAAATTGATACCATTTTGTTTTCTTCCTTATTTGGGAATATAAGAGATTTTACTGCCATACCACTTTAAACAAATGTATCTATCAAAAACTGAAAGAGAAAATTTTCTAATAGGCCTTACAACAATCAATTTTCTTAACGCAGTAACTTTGAGTTCTACAAACGTATCTCTTCCGGTGTCCGTTTTCACTTGATAAACTCCAGTTATACACTAAGAGAGTCAACTAGGTAGTACACAATGAGGGTTCCGCACCTGTCATCTAGGAAAGCTCCTTTTTGTTGTTCTTACCACTACTTCCTAATATGGTCTTTTAGTCAAAAGATAAACACTTTTTCTACGGAGATAGAAAACACTCCGCCGAAGGTTTTTCGATTCTCTACTACAGTCGATTCCATCTTAGTATTTGAATTTCTGGCCATGAATTGATAGAAAAGTGTTTACGCCATGAAAGTTGCTTCCCAAGGCGGCCTCAAGGGGAAATGGTTTATTGGGCCCACATAAGCTTATATGTCCACTCTTGTCATGCAATGATACACTTGAGACACCATAGATACATTTTGAGGAGATACACCTTAGGTTGAACAGTAAAGAAGTCCTTACAAGAACCCTTTCGAAGAGAAGCAATACATTCATGGGTTTTGTTGAAAATTTCCATGCAACTCTTAGCTACTTTATGATTTGATTTTATTTAAGCTCTCTTAGTAATACCTATGATAAACAATAAACTATGTTACATGAACCGTTATAAACTATGTCACATGCATGGTTATGGTATAATTTTGTCGCTTCTTATTCATTCTCTTGCTACTTAACTAAGACATAAAATTGAGAGAATCTTTGGAAGTTCTTTTATTTCGATAATCTAGTAAACTTGTCGACTACATTGGTCACTGATATTAAATTACTGATCAACTTTCCAAATCATGATCTTTGCTCGAATTAGAAGGTAGAAGAAATGATTTTTAGGCACCCTCGACTATAGCTTTTCTAGATTTTATAGCTCATTTTTTGTTATCAAAATTGTGTTAATTTGATCACGTATTTCTCCTTTCTATATAATCTTTATTACGCTATCCATTGTTAGATTTTGGTATAGATGGCACAATATATCGAAATATTTGTTGATATAAAAAATCAACAAAAACCATGAAACTAGAGATAAAGAAGAGTTACCCAATTATACAAACCAATATTTGAGCCAAAAAATTAATGTACAAAAATGATAGAAAGGTTCGATTAAACAAGTGCCACTATAATTATGGATTTTTAAGCCAATTGATGAAATTATGGAACTAATGACTGCCTCAGGCGCTCACCTACACATGCGAGACTCCTTGTAGGTATTCTCTACAATTCATTAGAAAGTGGAATATAGGAGAGGACGAGATATTATACCAGACTCGGTTTCTTCTACTAAAAATGCATCCCTTCATTTGTGTCATGTTTATCTTGCTCAAGGATCTAGGAACACAACCATTATATTTTACAAACTAAAATGAGTCGGTCAAAATGACGAAAGATCCTTGTGCCCAAAACTTATGATTCTGCTAATAGAAATTGTTTTTATATCATACTAAAAATTCAATCTGAAAAAATTATAAGCACCAAAAATGGCTATCTATATAGAAGTCATCCTAGAACTCTTTTACTTCCCAGGGATGCTTGTGTTTCAGAAAGGCACATAAAAAGATCCTGAAAATTATCGATCTTCAGTGAATTAACTTTGAAGGTTCTCCCATGAGTTGATGAATTAAATGGAAAAAATATGTCGGGTTCACTAAATTAGGATAACACTACTACGAGAATAGGTTTTAGAGACCGCATAGTTATTTGCGATCTTTTGTGGTACCTAAAGGTTGCTCGTTTTCAAAAGGTTTTTAACTATTCATTTTTCCTGAGAAATCATTTCTGTGGTAGCTAGATGGTTTATCCTTACAGACCACCCTGTCTCTTGCTATAAGTTATGAATTCTAGCGACTATATGTGGTCATTAGATAGTTTTATTTTAGACGTTGCGTTTTGGTCGTCATTTCTTTATTACTTTAGCAACCATCCATCCGGTATTTAGTGGCAAGCCTCTTTTTGCGGTCGTTAAAGGTGTTATAATTGAAAAAACATTTTTATTAAAGTTATTCATTTACAGTTGTTCGTAAATAGACATAATAAACCCAAAGTACACTAAAAGTATAATAATTCCACAATTCTCAACAAAAATCTCCAAAATCTAGTTATGAACACATATAAGTTATTTTGACATAGAAAAATAAAACCAATCAACTAATACTACTAGTCTGTCTCATATCCTCCCCTTTCATTTGCAATAATCACATCATTACTATTTATATGCATCATTTGATGGATATCAGCCGCATCTTAAAGTATCTTCGGACTCTTCACCATCTTCTAAAATAGTTAGATCATTCTCTACTATCACTTCGTCGACTTCGGTGTACTCTATTTTTATTAATGCGTAATCCATCTATGTGTGTTGTCTCATTTACAAAAGGTATCGACTCAAATGTATAAACTATCGACACAGAACCCTAAACATCCACACTCCAACAATGACAATCGCTCACTTTCCAAACCACTTTAAAGCGCGTCGCGATCCCTTAGTGTCCACTACAATGTATAACATGTTATTTGCTTGATTTTCTAAAATTTATGACTCATCTTTGTACCAATACGAATTATTATCGATTTTGGTTACACTGTGCTCATTCCGTATTCTTCCTTTCTTGGTGTTATAGTATTCTCACTCGAATACCATTACCGAATATGTTTTTAAGAAGTCCACTCGAATACTTTAACCAATCTACCAAACCAAGAAACTCCTTCGCCAAAACAACAAAACCCGTAATCCGCAATGAGACATTTATCACCTTTCTAACGCCAAACCAAGTTCACCCCATTAATAACACATAGATCATATTTCTAAATTGTACAATTGGAACCCTTAGCCACATACAAAAATTATTTGGTTAATACTGGATGGCATGCTAGCTTCATGTTAAATACCTAATAATGGAAAAGGTATTGAGTTATACTTTCTCTATTAGTATTTTGATTTTGAATTATACTATACATTTATTAATAACGAATTGTAAAATCTAGTATGATGAATTCTTTCCACATCCACATGTCCATCTGTAATTATAACTGACTTATGGTCCCTGGAATACAAATTATTTGAGTTACAAAATTATATAGAATAAGAAAGTGACGAAGAACATAGTAAAAAAGAACAAACTATATGTAAACTTGAATCTCATCATAAGATCGTAAATTGCACCAAACAATCCTATCGTGATCTATTTGGGGGAAGATAAACGAAACACTATTTTAAATTTGGGTGACATTAACTTCCGAAAGTCAATATATCTCTTGGTTCTGGTACAAGATCTGCATATCTATGAGGATGATTACACGTTTTTTTCCTTATTGATATAATGTGATGTGAAAGTCAAGATCTCTTCCACAACATAACCCTCGTCAATCGAACCTTGTGCCTTTTACACATTATGTAGTTACTCCTTTAACTTATTCAAATAATGCTCGATCGGATACATCCAACACATCTAGATTATTCCACCAAAAACTGTATCGTCATGGAATATTCCTGTCTACCATTTTAGTATATGCTTCATTAACAATGCCACTCAAATTATCTATCACATTTATCATTTCCTCATATACATAACTAGGAATAACATTTGATTGGAACGGGTTTATTTCTCCATACAAATTCCAAATTTCATATGTTGCTTAAAACCCATTTCTCAATATTCATATTAGCCTCTAGAATATTATTCCTAGTAAATTCGTGCATCAATTACATGGATATTGAATTGAATTAGAAATATCCATGTGCTAAGATATAAATTCAACAAAAGTCTTAACACCCTTAACAAAAGCTAGAGTAACCTTGTTTCTTGACTTAATCAACACTTTATCCATATGGACTTCTATTTGGACTTGATTGCGTCGTAAACTAAAAGATTTTCATTGCTATAATAATTTAATGAATAAATTGTGTAAATCATATTGATATTCAATCTCATATTTCATAGATTAAGCAATATAATATTTCATAAGTCTTACTCCTATATTAAATCTCCCATTTTCAAACTCCAACTTTTTTTCATAATCCAAAAAAATATCTAATATTATAGATAAAAAATCATATAAAACTACATAATTTAACCATCTAAACAACATAATAGAAACCATAATAAAGAAAAATACTAGTTTTTACGAAAAAAATGTGACAAAATACCTGAAGGAATTGATGGTAGAAATGGGTCCGAAAGAGTGGAGGTAAGTAGATAAAATACGTTAACGAAAGAGGAGGCGTTCGTGGAAAGTGGTGGATCAATAGTAAGAATATTTAGGGATCAAATTTAGAGTCTTTTGGGATTTTTTTAGTTTTTTTTTAGCTCTGACGAAAAATTATAATTGAGCCATTGTTGAAAAAAATTTAAAGAAAAAATAAAAAAGTCACAATGATATATTTTTATCTGAATAATTGTAAAAAAGAAAAAAGATCGCCTAAGTAACAAAAAATTATCTAGTTGACTAGCAGCTGCAAATTAAAAATATAGAGAATGTTAATTAATATATATTTATAATAAAAAAAATTAAATAAAATATTTTAGTAAAAAAATTGGTATTGATCTAAATTTATGAAACAAAAATTATTTCCCTATAGTTCAAGATGAATTGTGGCACTTTAGGCCTAAATATTTAATTATTTCTTATAAATAAATTTAGCTTTAAAAATAAAATTAAAGCCCAATCCATACTGTAAAAGCCCAACTCACATGCTTAAAATAAAACCTAATTACCCATCAAATCTACCCTAACACCATTTCCCCCTGGCGCCGCAAAATTTCTCTGTACCATCTGATCCCAAATACCAAACTTCATTGCAATTAACCAGTTCCTCTCCTCATTTAATCCCTCCATTCTACTTCTTTAAATCTCCACAAATTCGTAGTAACTTTGAATGTTGATTCATTGAATCAATTTGAAACACAAGACAAGAATGCAGAATTTTAAGCCATCCGTTTTCCTACATTTAATTTACCATATATTCAGGTTAGTAAATTTGTGAGTTTCTTATATCTTTATGATTTCTAACTTAGTCTATTATATCAAATTATATTAAATGTCATAAGAATTTCATTATAATCGTATCAATCTAACAAATGCCACAATTGTTAGCCACATATAGGCTTCATTTTTGTCACTATCTAGTGTAAGCCACAATTAATAGTTCATTATTGTCACGCCCAAAGGTGAAAAACGCATTGAATCCGTAGATGTCAGATTTATTGTATTGTATTTTGTTAAATGGTAGTCATACTTTTACGTGAGCTCTTGAAAAATGTCAAGTACATATAATTAGATTCCATGATAATTATATTATTAGCATAATCTTGTATTATTTAAGGTTTATTTAAAACTGTTTTACAAATAAGATATCTGAAGTCAATAAGAAGTGTTGGGTGACAATAATAACTATTGGGTGAAACTTTTCTTAGGTTTATCTTAATTGGCATTTAAATTTAGATTATTGTATAATTAAAATTTTTGTTAATTTGAATAAAGATATGAATAGTGGGCTTAGTTTTCTCTTTTTCCTTCAATGGTAGGTAATCTTCATCAATGAGGAGCATAAGGAAACAAAGAATGGATAAGATTGTTGGTCATGACATTTCAGTCCCCCATGAAGACTGTATGATTAACATGGTAAGATTTACATGCCAATAAATAAACTTCATTTGATTGTATATATATATATATGCTACTCCATTTTGTAGTTTATGCATACTAACCAAACTTATTTACGTGATTTAAATTCTGAGTAATTTCGTTTAGGTTACATCTAAATAAGTTTAATACCATGTTTAATCTGAGATACACGTTTAGCTTAGGATAATTCTTATTTCAGTTAACAGGATAAATGTTGTTTTCTTGGTAAAAGTATGTATATTTTTCCTTGAAAAATGGCCTAGACATGCCTATGTTGGAATGTCTAGGAGGCTACCTATTTTTATTTAGGCAATTGATAAAAATTTAACTTTATTAGAAGAATGTTTTATTCATTTATTTTTTTAAGTTCACTTCAAACAGCTAAACCCTTTGTAGATTCCTACATGTACGTGACCTATCAATTTTTAGAAGAATATTTACCTTATTTATCTAATAAATTGGTATATAATAGAATAAACCACAGAGTTGTAAGAGTTAGAATTAATAAAAGATGTTGCAACAATTACAACTCATCTAATGATGGGATTATAACGAATATAATAGCAAAATATAACCACCACAACCACAATGTTTATCGATCTTTGAGAATATTATTAACGAGTTTCCATTATAGAATAATCCTTTATTTTCCATTGAAGAGTAATGAGAAGAAACAATCATTAATTAGTTGTATGCTTTTAGATATTCTTGTAAGTAAATGTGGGTCTAGTTGTTCACCTGGTTGAAGTCCATCTAAGACTAGTTTATCTAGTCTAGTCATGAACTAGGTGTCCTATCTTAGAGTAGTGTTAAAATTTTAGTAAATATTTTAACGTGTGAATAATATAAAACATTATTTGCAGCTGTCAAGATGGAGTGATGGCAAGGGATTTAAGTTTTCAAATATTGGAAAAATTAGTGAAGGTAAGTTTAATCATCTATTTTATCACTAGATAATTCCTTGCTTTGTTCTCTTATGTTTATATGCGTGTTGTAGCTCTCTTTTTATTCATCCACTAAAGATTTTGAATTCAAGCACTTAAAGTTATGTTTTTTCTCAGGACGGTGAAGTATAATCTACATCAAGACATGTGGATGATGAAAGAATATGGTGTGTTAGATTAAAAGTTGCTCTAGTGGTTAGGTTACTCATGTATTTTATTAAAAATTAAAGATTAGGTAATTTATTGGATAATAAAGTCCGTGTTAGACCTCTTAATGAAAAGCTTTTCAAAAGGATATATGTTTAACTGTATTTTTGTTCAATGTTCTTTTTTCATTTATACTCAACAAGTCAACTTAATATCAAAATGCAACTTCGGTCAAACCACCTGAAATAAAACCAAAAAATTATTCAAGTTATTCAACTTAATGTCAAAATGAAACTTCATTACTGAAATTTCACAGACGCTCCATAGATTATTATATTTAGATACTTTTCTAAGTTATGTCCTTCCTGGTTATCTTTCCTCTTTGATTTTACTTTCTTATTTCTATTATATACAAGGAGTTCCTCGTTCCTCGTTCCTCTTAAATTTCTTATGCATTTGATTGTATATATATGTCTCTATATTTGTTCTTTAGTTTTCAATATAGTAATACGTTAATGAGGTTTTTTTTCAGAAATATCTTTTATTTATGGTGTACTTTATTTTAAGTTATGTTAGTGCTTTATGTTAAAACTTAAAAACTAACAGTCTAGTTTAGGTAGCACAATTAATGTAGAAATCTAGTTGTACATATATAATAGTAATCTACTTATGTCAATTGTTGATGGTACGTGTGACCTGGTAATATTTACCACTAATAGATTCACCCTTGGAGTTATTCTTAGTTACTTGAGTTGATATACCATCAATAGAGACTTGTACTACTTCGTTGACACGATCTTGGAATATATAGAAAGCTAATTGTATCTTAAAGATCTAGAAGTCACTTTATTATAACTTAAACTCAAGATATTGACCTCGTTTAGTATTCTTCATTTTAGAAAATATAAATTTAGTCAGAAATGATCTATTCTATTTCAGCTTTTTTAATCGGCCTTAAAAACATTCGGTTTGTAAATCTCCTCAGAATCCGTATGGTATGAAAAAATATAATCAGAAGAACATGAATACAGATGGGATTATTGTTTTATAGGGGCTTTATCACATTTGGTCGAAGAAATTTGGCAATATTTTCACAGTGATAAATTAATCATTGCTTGACTCATATTGAATTTTTTTTTGAAATGTGGATTTTTATTGAAATTGATACCATTTTTATTTCTTCCTTTTTTGGGAATATAAGAGATTTTACTGCTATACCACTTTAAAGAAATGTATCTATCAAAAACTGAAAGAGAAAATTTTCTAATCGGCCTTACAACAATCAATTTTCTTAACGCAGTAACTTTGAGTTCTACAAACGTATCTCTTTTGGTGCCCGTTTTCACTTGATAAACTTCGGTTATACACTAAGAGAGTCAACTAGGTAGTACACAATGAGGGTTCCGCACATGTCATCTAGGAAAGCTCCTTTTTGTTGTTCTTACCACTACTTCCTAATATGGTCTTTTAGTCAAAAGATAAATGCTTTTTCTACGGAGATAGAAAACACTCCGCCAAAGGTTTTTCGATTCTCTACTACAGTCGATTCCATTTTAGTATTTGCATTTCTTGCCATGAATTGATAGAAAAGTGTTTACGCCATGAAAGTTGCTTCCCAATGCGGCCTCAAGTGGAAATGGTTTATTGGGCCCACATAAGCTTATATGTCCACTCTTGTCATGCAATGATACACTTGAGACACCATAGATACATTTTGAGGAGATAAACCTTAGGTTGAACAGTAAAGAAGTCCTTACAAGAACCCTTCCGACGAGAAGCAATACATTCATTGGTTTTGTTGAAAATTTGCATGCAACTCTTAGCTACTTTATGATTTGATTTTATTTAAGCTCTCTCAGTAATACCTATGATAAACAATAAACTATGTTACATGAACCTTTATAAACTATGTCACATGCATGGTTATGGTATAATTTTGTCGCTTCTTATTCATTCTCTTGCTACTTAACTAAGACATAAAATTGACAGAATCTTTGGAAGTTCTTTTATTTCGATAATCTAGTAAACATGTCGACTACATTGGTCACTGATAATAAATTACTGATCAACTTTCCAAATCATGATCTTTGCTCGAATTAGAAGGTAGAAGAATTGATTTTTAGGCACCCTAGACTATAGCTTTTCTAGATTTTATAGCTCTTTTTTGTTATCAAAATTGTGTTAATTTGATCACGTATTTCTCCTTTCTATATAATCTTTATTAAGCTATCCATTGTTAGATTTTGGTATAGATGACACAATATATCGAAATATTTGTTGATATAAAAAATCAACAAAAACCATGAAACTAGAGATAAAGAAGAGTTAACCAATTATACAAAACAATATTTGAGCCAAAAAATTAATGTACAAAAAAATGATAGAAAGGTTCGATTAAACAAGTCCCACTATAATTATGGATTTCTAAGCCAATTGATGAAATTATGGAACAAATGACTACCTCAAGCGCTCACCTACACATGCGAGACTCCTTGTAGGTATTCTCTACAATTCCTTAGAAAGTGGAATATAGGAGAGGAAAATTATTGGTTCATAAAATTTTTAACCATGCTTCTCTTCTTGTTGGTCTATGTATCGACGAGATATTATACCAGACTCGTTTTCTTCTGCTAAAAATGCATCCCTTCAATTGTGTCATGTTTATCTTGTTCAAGGATCTAGGAACACAACCATTATATTTTACAAACAAAAATGAGTCGGTCAAAATGACGAAAGATCCTTGTGCCCAAAACTTATGATTCTGCTAATAGAAATTGTTTTTATATCATACTAAAAATTCAATCTGAAAAAATTAGAAGCACCAAAAATGGCTATCTATATAGAAGTCATTCTAGAACTCTTTTACTTCCCAGGGATGCTTGTGTTGCAGAAAGGCACATAAAAAGATCCTGAAAATTATCGATCTTCAGTGAATTAACTTTGAAGGTTCTCCCATAAGTTGATGAATTAAATGGAAAAAATATGTCGGGTTCACCAAATTAGGATAACACTACTACGAGAATAGCTTTTAGAGATCGCATAGTTATTTGCGATCTTTTGTGGTACCTAAAGGTTGCTCGTTTTCAAAAGGTTGTTAACTATTCATTTTTCCTGAGAAATCATTTCTGTGGTAGCTAGATGGTTTATCTTTACAGACCACCTAACATCTTGCTATAAGTTATGACTTCTAGCGACTATATGTTGTCATTAGATAGTTTTATTTTAGTCGTTGCGTTTTGGTCGCCAATTCTTTATTACTTTAGCAACCATCCATCCGGTATTTAGTGGCTAGCCTCTTTTTGCGGTCTTTAATGGTGTTATAATTGAAAAAAACATTTTTATTAAAGTTATTCATTTACAGTTGTTCGTAAATAGACATGATAAACCCAAAGTACACTAAAAGTATAATAATTCCACAATTCTCAACAAAATTCTCCAAAATCTAGTTATGAACACATATAAGTTATTTTGACATAAAAAAAATAAAACCAATCAACTAATACTACTAGTCTGTCTCATATCCTCCCCTTTCATTTGCAATAATCACATCATTACTATTTATATGCATCATTTGATGGATATCAGCCGCATCTTAAAGTATCTTCGGTCTCTTCATCATCTTCTAAAGAGTTAGATCATGCTCTACTATCACTTCGTCGACTTCGGTGTACTCTATTTTTATTAATGCGTAATCCATTTATGTGTGTTGTCTCATTTACAAAAGGTATCGACTCAAATGTATAAACTATCGACACAGAACCCTAAACATCCACACTCCAACAATAACAATAGCTCACTTTACAAACTTCTTTAAAGCACGTCGCGATCCCTTAGTGTCCACTAGATCAACAATGTATAACATTATATTTGCTTGATTTTCTAAAATTTATGACTCATCTTTGTACCAATACGATTTATTATCGATTTTGGTTACACCGTGCTCATTCCGTATTCTTCCTTTCTTGGTGTTATAGCATTCTCACTCGAATACCATTACCGAATATGTTTTTAAGAAGTCCACCTCGAATACTTTAACCAATTCACCATACCAAGAAACTCCTTCGCCAAAACAACAAAACCTGTAATCCGCAATGAGACATTTATCACCTTTCTAACGCCAAACTAAGTTCACCCCATTAATAACACATAGATCATATTTCAAAATTGTAAAATTTGAACCCTTAGCCACATACAAAAATTATTTGGTTAATACTGGATGGCATGCTAGCTTTATGTTAAATACCTAATAATGGAAAAGCTATTGAGTTATACTTTCTCTATTAGTATTTTGATTTTGAATTATAGTATACATTTATCAATAACAAATTGTAAGCTTCGAGAATTGGTAGGGACGAAACCTTACCGGCTTGTGAGCTTCGAGAAACCGGAGGTGGTCTTTGATAAGTTATTTGTCTTAATGTGTCTGAGGATGGCCGTATATGTGAGATCAAATATATCTAATTTTTAGATGAAGTATCTAAACCTACATACCGGGTGTATTTATGTACATAGGGGTTACTATAGAATTTTGTCGTTGATGATTTATAATTATTCCAATACAAAATAATGACGTGACATGTAAAAGTACATATATTCAAATAAAAGAGGATAAATTTATACGAAATAATAATCCTGACAAATAGTTGAAATATTTTGATTAATGACTATGATAAGTCATTTTGAGTATGCACATGTGCAACTAAATAATAAATATTAATACACATTCATATGAGATGATTAGCAAATTCTGGAGATTCAAATTAATGTGATGTATCAATAAATTATGTTATTAGAAATTTGAATCTCAAGAATTTCTATATAAATCACTGGAGACTCTAAACGGACGCTTCTCTCGCATACACCCAGGCCGGACCCAGAGACGGATGTGAAAAGATTTCAATTTCATTGAAATAAAACATGAAAATTAGTTGTCATTAAAATTAGATTTCATTGGCAGAGGGGATCGCTATGTCTTCGAGGGAAAAAGCAATATATATGTGATTTGAGTCCCAATCGATGGTCTCGATTATGAAGATTGTAGGAGGCGTGGTGTGTTTAAATCAGTGGCGGAGATCAAGTAGGTAAGACGACGGTTGTGGAAAGAAATGGATTGAACCTGAATTGTATTGATAGGGCATCGACACACGAGCTTCGTTGAGTTCATAGTAAGCTTCAATTTATGTGAGTAGTGTTTTAGGGAGAATAGTGGTATGGAACCGTCGTTAAAGGTGGTGGATATGGCGGCGGATCAATTTGATCATGGGCTGCGTATTGGGATTTTTCGATTCACTAAGAGGAAAAGATGGTTATTGGTTTTGGAAAATATGGTGGAAATATTTTGATTGTTGAATTATATATGTAAATCAAGCATGGTGATTTTTGTTGTAAAACAAAAAATATGGGTAGTTGTTGATGTTGGATAGTTGCATAGAAGGAAATGAACAATACTTTGGTCCACTACATATCTATCACCACATCTCCTATCCATGAATTCTTTCTACTCATATAGTTGTGCACTCCGACTTAGTGAGGGCATATTATGTCCATTGGAAATAATGTCTGGGTAGCTGGAATAATTGCACACAAGTTCCTTGGGTGTCTGTCCAATGGACCTTGGCTCCGGTTTGCTCCCCCTTAGTATCCAATGATGTGCGAGGCTTTTTGGATCAACCAATCAAAACATAAATTTTTTTCTTTCCTTGTACTTTGATCACCTTATTTAAGACGACTTTAGAATGGCCGTATCCAAGTCTCTTGGTAGTTACGTGTTTTATTTGTGGTGGTGGGAGTTTTCAAAACAACTTTATCCCCTACCCCAAACTCATCTGTTCCGCATGGTTTTTCTTGGGGTCTTAACAATTGATCTTTAGGCCACACCTTGTACCATTGAGATGTTATTTAGATATAGACCATTTGAGATTTGTTTTCGATGCTCAAGGTAATTGATCCTACATATATGTTTACCATTGTGCTCCTTGTGACCAAGAATTGATTCTCCAATATGAGAGAGATGTTTTGATCAGCATCATAATGAAGTATCGTAAAATCATATATTGAATTCACCTACGTGCACTAATACGTCCTCGACCACTCCCCATGGGCATGTAAATGTATGTTCCTCCATTTGAAATATGGCAATGTTCGGTTTCGCTTCTTTAATGCCCAACTCAATAAACACAATATGTGGCACGAGGATTACACTCGCTCCCAAGTCACATAAATCTTTTTGGTTATGTATTACCAATTTTGGTTGGAAGCTTGAAACCTCCCAGATCTTTGAACTTAAGTGGATTCTTTCTTTGTATTTTGAATGATACTTCCCAAGTTTGTACAACAATCTCGTATTATTTGATTTTTTTTCTTCTTAAAGAGTTGTGTCTTGAAGAATCAAAGGTACTTAGGTACTATCTTGATGGTTACGTGTAAATGAATGTTGACATTTAGTTAGCTTAACATATCGATGAAATTCTTGTACTCAGAAGTATCACTATTTTTGGCTACTCTTGATGGAAAAGAGGGTGGTGGGCGAGCTTTTTATGGTGGAGGTTTGTCTCTCGTTTTATTTCACTCTTGGTATTTTAAATGGATTCTCGAACACTTCCTCTTCCACATAGTTCACCCAATTCTCAATTATTATCTCTTCTATATTTGGTTGCAGAAAACTTTCTCCTTGATCATCTCTTCACTAGACACAACATGTGGTGGTGCTAGAAGAGTTCCACTCTGGAGACCGATGGCGTTACACAATCCATAACTAACATTTCCATCCCCATGAATAAGTAACTTAACATCAATATTTGTACCTAGAACAAGCTGCGTTGTATTGAATATGTTGTAGTTGTTGACGAGATTTGGTGATCTAAGTAATTTGTTGTTGCAATATTTGCAATATTGGCCCTCAAGAGTTTAACGTATCATTGTTTTTTCCATTTTCTCACATGTCATCATCATGAAATTATTTAGAGTTTTCTTTAACTCAGCTGAGCTTTCTAATAGAGATTCTAGGAATGCCTTCAAAGCTGGTGTCGTCACCAAAGGTGTGATAATAAATAGACACAAAAGAAGGGTGACGTACCGCAAGTGTATGGGTCATTGAGAAGTAATAAATTTATAAGTATGGAGGTTTATCGTCTCCACGGGGACTATTAAGGTTATAATAATTGTGTTTATGAGTATAATAGCCTAGTTGCAAGATAAATGACGATAAAAGTAAATAATGTTTTTTTGGTTTTTTTGATAATTAAAACTAAGTGAAAATAATTAAAGACAATATGTAAATAAACTAAAAAAAGGTTTTGAGTATGAGAGAGATATGTTTTATTCTAGCTACTAATTCCCAAATTCAACTAATTTGGTATTTCTAAATATAAGGGATAATTGGTCATTTCACATTAGTCGGGATTCAGTGGTCTTCCCAAATCCCTCCTGGGTAGATAGGAAGCTATCCTACGATATTAGAGACCTCTCCCGAGTGACCCTATAATACTTTTAGATGTTTTAGGTTCAAACCTTAACGACTTCTTGACTAATCAAGACCTCTTGACTCACAGACGCACACCAAGCGCCTATATACTATGTCTGTAATCCAACCCACCTCCTAGGCGATAGTCCAATTACTAATACTATCCAATATGTAATCAATATATGAGTATACAACACCACAAAGATAATTTCAATGGAAATAAACTCAATTTATTTTAATAATATAATCTCAATATCCAAATAACATCAAATAAATATTTTAAGGTTAATACATAAGCAGTTCTCAAGCAATCAAAGGTTTAGTTCATACTCATACAAGAAAAAATACTGAATAATAATACGATAATCATCTTTAAAATAAAAAATGGAATTAAGTTACTCTACAAAATTGATAGCAAACGGATTCCGGATGATAAAGAATGATGGATTTTGGTGTAGAAACCCTTTTCTATTTTTCTTTGTCTCTGGATCTAGGCGTTATTTCCTTCTCTTCTAATCATTGGTTTTTGTTTTTTAGCTTCTTAAATAATTATATAGCTAATATAAAATGTTTTGGATCCACTTGGCCTACTTGGTAGGTTTTAATTGCCTAACCCCGTCTTTTTTAGTGTTGGACTAGTTCGAGCCACGATGGAAAAATTAGCATAACTTCTTCATCTTAATTTCGACTTGACTTCTGAAAATACTCAAGTGTCACTGACTTCAAGATCTATCCAAATCACAAGGAATTTTGTCCAAAAATCTGACCAAATTATTCGTGGTAACTGAATCAATGGCTTCAAGGAATTTGCCGGTAAATGCTCTAACTTCGCCAAAGTGACTCTTTGCTCTTTCAACACCTTGGTTTGGGGTTGGACTTGACTTCTTGACTTCTCCTCATCATCTAGACATATTTTATTAAACATGTACCTAAAAGATACACACATAACACAAAATTAAGGCACAAAATCTCTATAAATAGAAATATTTCAAAAATGAGAAGGAAAAATACAATATGTCAAATATTAGAGAAAAGTCCATCATTTAGGCCCAATAAACTACCAAAAATATTTCTCATGATATGATTAAATCATCACAAAAAATAGACATCAAGACCTCCAAATCAAATTTTGTCGTCCCGAGAAAATAAAAACAAAAATAACTCAATGGGGCCTAAGTCCAATCAATCAAAGCAGAGAGAAGATAAATAATGATCCCAAAGCTATAACTAAAAAATATCATGAAGTAATGCATAAGAATTAATATACAAGTATACTTATCATACAAATAACCAACATAATAAAAATATCAAGAATAAAATTAGTTTCGCAATTTCACTTAGTTCGAAACGGTGGCTATAGGTTGTTCCTTGGTCCTACCATATTGTTTAGTACTCCACTCAGCCGATCCTTATCTGTTTAACCGTTACTTATCCAACCAACTAGAAATATTGAGGTCTTAAGGTGTAGCGTAGTCTTAAGGTAGGGTGTGATAAATATTTGAGATAATTTAGAATGAGCATTTGGCCCACTCCTCACTATCCATCAACTAATCCCCCAATAGCTTGAGTTTCCGCTCATAATCATGCTCACTCAACTTGTTTGATGTCGTAGCATTGCCTCCAAAAGTCCTAACCAATATCATAATATGTCCTATCCGAGATTTTTTCTTTATTCTTTTAATATCTTTATTCTTTCTTTTCCTCTTCATCACTTTTTGTAAGTCAAACACGACACCTTTTTTTATGTGAGTCTCATGTCGCTTATTTTCTTTAACTTTTTTCTCAATTTTTTCCTTTCTCAAATCTGGCATGGATTAAAACAAAGGGCACAATGAATATGCGTGAAATAAACATCTACCCACCCGATGTATCCCATAATCACATACACCCACAACCCCAAACTCAAGCGCCAAGTCAACTAGTCCTAGGAATGTGATTCAAGAGCAGGTCATATAGTCTAGTCCTAAAACTATAGGGTATAGGTTTATAACATGGCTATCAAAGAAAATGCTACAAAGGCTAGAACGAGGCTAAGACATGATAGATGACCAAGCAAAAGGCTTAAAGGGATAACAAATCATTGCCTCAATCATTTGTCTAGCTAAGTGGTCTCCTTAAATATTTACTTTTCAATTGTAAATTAATTAATTTTAGGTCAGACCTCACGTTCTACACACCACTCGTTCTCACCTCGTTCAAACTTATCTTCTTTGCATTTCTTACTAATTAGTTTTATCTATAATTACATGATTACATATAAGAACGTTAAGCAAAATATAAACATTTCAAAAGACACACTTCTTATCTATCATTAAGTCGTCTAGATTAAGCTTACTAGGTGCATACTTTAACTTCTACACCTATTCCCTATATTATTCAATAATTTTTTTTAAAAGTGTGTGATTTTTCTAAAGCAATTAAAAAAATGGGAATCAGTACAACGAATCCCACCCCTAAATCAAAACTGAGTCATGTCCCCACGAGTTGAAAAGACACAAAAAAAATTTTAAAAAATAAAAATAAGCACATAACACAGTTCACAAGAAATGGAAAGGTACTTACTTTTGCGAAAATTGCTCAATCCCCAATTTTGGGGTTGACGTTCTCGATCAGTGAAAATGCGCTTAAACGCTCCTTGGCCTTATTAATGGGTGGATGCAGCTTTATTTGTTCCTCATACTGAAAAATGTTAGCAACGGAAGTTGTTGACATTTTTCTCAGCTTTCTGTGGCCTCCTGAACCACTGAAGTCGGAGCTCGCATGCCAAAGTTATGGATCTTTAATTACATATTCTGAAAACTACTTTTGTACTCCTTTTTTTCCATCGAGATGGTAATCGCGCATGTCGATACTCAATGGCAGCGGTATACCGCCTGTAGGGCACAATAATCCACTCGAATTCTTAGTGTTTTTAAATTCGCAAAACGTGGCTCTCTCGCCATGGCCCTTGGATGGGGAACAGTATAATGCCCGATGGGCGCGGTATACCACTCACATCCTTAAATGTATATGTCTTTTTGTGTCGCATGTGTAGTGACCACAGTCTCTTTTGAGCAGCGTTATACCGCCCGTAGGGCACAATATACTGATCGAGGCCTTAGTGTTCTGCCTTTTATAGTGTAACGTTGTGGTCGAGAGGGCTTGATGCTGAGCGGTATACCGTTCATTGGGCTTGGTATACCGTTTGCAACAATTAGAGTCTCGGTTTCTCCTCTCATTTCACTCAAAACTCAAACGTTTCCTCACCTATTCATTAAAAACATTAATACCTTCTCATTAAACATAGTAAACACTTAAAACTCATATATTACAACTACTAAGAACGAAATTTAAACTACTAAAAATGCAATAAACTAATATACAAATGAATTTTCACCCTTATTGGATTTTGTTAACGTTAGTAAACTCGGCTGGTTACCTCAAGTTTTTCTTTTCTTAACAAATAATCCCCAACAATGCGTGTGTCTACTCTGATCAACCAATCAAAACTTAAAATCTTATTAGCTTTCACTTTAGTCACCTTGTGTGAAATAACTCCAGTAAAAACGAATGGTCCCACTCATCTCTTTCACTCTTTCTCATGGTCTCTCTTGGAATCTTCTTATACAAGTTCTTGGTCACACTCACATGGGAACTTCATTGCCTTGAACACGTTGAATTTGACCTCCCCTTCTTGCACTCGCGTGATCAGTTCACCATTTTCTACATCAATCAAAGTATTCCCCATGGCTAAGAATGGCCGCCCTAAGATGATTGATACATTATAATCAGCGTCATAGTAAAGAATAATGAAATTACACAGAAATATAAAATTACCTGCGTTGATGAGTACATCCTCTGTCTTTGACTCGGGTTGGGATATAGACCTATCCACCACTTTTCAAGGTCATGGTAGTAGGCCTTACTCTCCCAATGTTCAACTTCTCAAATAATGACTTTGGCATGAGATTGATACTTGCGGCTAAATCACGTAACGCTTTCCCGGTCCACTCTTCACCAATGGAGATAGTAATGATAAAACTTATGGGATCCTTTAAATTCGGAGGGAACTTGCATTGACCTATCGCACTACATTCCTCGGGTAATCCAACCATTTTCCCCACTAAGTTTTTCCATTTGTTGGATAGCATACCCTTCATGAATATTTGATATTTCGGCATGTGTTGGATTGCTTCCACAAAAGGTAAATTGGGTTGCAATTGACATCTCCTCTTTTGTGACAGATTAATCTATTTACGAGACATCTTTTTGAGGGTTTATTAGACCTAAGTAGGGGAATTTTTTCTAAAATTTTCCATATCTTTCTTTGGACATATTTATGTTGATAGAAATGTTATGACTTGATTTTATGTTAAGTGTAGATTTTAGGGTACATGGTTGAAACTAGAGTCCAAGGAGATGAGGACAAGTCAAGAAATCAAGTTCAAAACCAAGAGAAGGCGTCAAAAGAGTTAGATGTCACTTTGGAAAGCTTGAGCGTTCACCAGAGAAATCTTGACGTCACATTGTTTCAGTTACCACGATTTATTGGTAATGGATTTTGAAGAAATTCCTTTTGATTCAGATATAGATAGAAGTTGGTGATGCGTGAGAAGCAACAGAAGGCAATTCATGGAATCGGCGGGGTCGTACTTTACCTAAAGGAGATAATTTGACTATTGTATGAGGAGTGCAACTATAAGTTAAAAGTATGGGTATAGGATACATTACGATCACTGTTTGTCTAAATGATTGTGCATTCTATTATATAGAGAATGAAATCCTCAAGAGATGTCAAGTTTGTTGTGAATCTAGGTGGGTTCTGAATAAGGGGAATAAAGTACCTCATATAATATTTCGATACATTTTTAAGGATTCAAGGTTGCAACGACTATAAAATTTGAGACACACCCCAAAGGATATGATATGACGATGTGTTACGTCATCTAGTCGATGATATCAGTTGGAAAATACGAGCGTAATCCAAATTTTTTTTGTGATCAGAGTAATGTGTATTTGGGTTTGCCCATCGATAGAGATTTCCCTTTCTCCATGTATCTCCCAAGGTGTGATAAACTAATCTAGACCTCTAGATCACTCCATGAAATTGTACCAGACGTTCTCAAGAAATAAGTAATTATATAAGATCATTTTCTATAGGAAATTTGATGTTAAGTACTATCGTGTTTTTGTAAAGCATTCAGAATTTAGTTGAGATAACGAAAGGACAAGAAGTAAAAGATGTAATATTTGTTTTTGTTTTCAATTAAGGGATTAAAGTGAAATATAATAAAATTTATATTTTAATTAAATAAGAATGGAATGCAATTTTACAACGAGATAAGATATGAGATATATAGCTTGAGTATAGCTAGTAATCCCCAATAGTCACGAATGATGATTCTAGTTATAAGGGAAAATCGGTAAGTTCACATTAATCGGGATTCTAACTTCCTTATAACACCCTTTTGTGTAGCTTATAAGGCTACCTAACACCGTAAAATACCTCTTCGGAATGAACTATAAACGAGTACTCGACGTTAATGGTAATTACCCTTTACGATTATCTGGCTATTCAAACCCGTCAGGGACACTAACGCGCACATGACGCATATGAATGATTCCTATGTTCTCGACCCCCATTCCGCGTGTAATTAGAAAACTAATAGGTTGCCTAATATTTGATCAGGATAAATGCAACAAATAAATTAAATTAATAAAAAAAGGAAATTATATACCTAATTCAATTAAACATATATTAATCATAAACAACATAGATAATCATCAATCATCACTAAGGTTCATATATAAATGAAATACTCAAGGTAAAATGTATTTATTTCATAATGAAAGAAATAAATTTAAAGGATAAAAGTTTCAGAATCATGTTTAAAATATAAAACTATTACAAATTACCCTAAGAATGAGGATGGAATTCTGTAGAAGGATGGAGTAAGGTTCCAACTTAATCTCTTCTATACTCCAGGCGCTTCTCTCTTCTCCCAAACATGTCTAATCATGTGTTTTGAATTGTGTACCTTTCTAGATAATTGTTCTTGATATAATAAGGTACCAAAACGTCTTTGGAGTTGTGGACCCCTTTTAAAGGGCCTAAGTCAACAAAAAAATGTTTTACATGGGGAGCAGACTGGTTCGAGCCATGGCAGTTGCGACTTCACTAACTCTTTCATCTTAACTCGAAATCACAAACTGTTGCCTCTCAAGCTCTCCCAACTTCAAGTTCTACCATGAAACCAAATGTCTCTCTAAGAATATTTGTCAATTTCACGTGGTGACTCTCTTAAGTCGATTTTCCAAGCTTTGCTTGTAAACGCTCTAGTTTTCCAAACGTGTCTTTTTAGTCCTTTAACACCATAAATTGGGTTTGAACTTTCTATCTTAACTTATTGTCCTCGTATTATGGTATTTTATCATCCAAGTACCTAAAAATTCCACACTTAAGATTCATTTCACGCACAAAAATCTCTAAAAGTAAAACTAGATAAGAAATGAGAATATGTCTAAACATAGGGAATAATCCCTCAAATAACTCCTATTTAACCCCCCCAAAAATATTTACTATGATACGATTAATCTATCACACAAAAGGATACATCACCCTTCAAAACAACTCATATAGTAAGTGGCTAGTTATATTGAACGCCTTCGACTTGCCACCATGGTTATTGATGTCTCCCTAAATGTTCTAATTTTATACCTTTGGGAGACATCATTTTTGGTGTTTATTTGACTATTTAGATAGACTTTTGGTGCTAATATGCAATAATCCAGAATTTCCATTTTATTTCTAGTAATTTTGTTTTATTAAACTTTTGCGCGTAATATTGGTATTTTTAGTGTAAAGTTTACAGGTTTTAGATGTTAGCTAGAAGAGGAATCTGAGGAGAAAGACAAAGATCGTGATATAGAGTCAAGACTTGAAGATAAATCCCGAAGATATTATTTTTAGAGCTGAAAATCTGTTTTCCAGGCCATAGATTGCTGATTTCGAGGTATTTAAGAGATGATTTAGCCGCTGACCTTTAAAGAGAAAACATTCCTTATCGAGTTACGGAACTTTAGCAACTGGAATTAGGTCAATCGGAGTCATAACGAAGCGGGAAAAACCGTTTTAATGAAGGTGTATCAGCAGTTACGGGATTTTGGGCTTAGAAATTGGGCTTGGACATTTAATTATTGATTTATTCTTAAGTCCAAGCCCTAATCCGTTTTTAACATTATAAAAGGGCGTCTCTCAAGTACTGCCTGCTCTCACTTGCGTATCACTTTTATTTACTTGCGTCTTAGTTATTTATTTACATTTTCGCATTAGTCTTAATACCTTAGGAATTAGAAAACCAACCAATCAATCAAAATATCTTTTACTTGCTTTCATAAGTGCAACCAATCATTATTTGACAAGCATTGTAGTCGACCATTCCGTCCTTGGAACGAATCTGTTTTATCAACTATATTACTTGGGATAACCGTACACTTGCGGTTGTGGTTCTCTTTACTTTTTGCATTTATTGTAGAACACACAAAGGACCACCAAGTTTTTGGCGCCGCTGCCGGGGACGGTAGCGTGTGACCACGGTGTTTATCCTTTAGTGATAGTTGCATTTATTTTTATTTTTGTTTTTATCAGTTTTACGCTTTTTGCTTGTTTAGTTTCCTCAGGTTTTTAGGTTTGGTGTATGCGAAGAAGGCTATTCAAGGATCTAGAGCCAACACCTCTGATCCTTAGTAATCCAGAATCGTTGATCAGACTTGCTAACAAGAGAAGAAGAGAACAAGAAGCTTTAGAGGTAGAAGAATTAATTAACAGAATGGAGGAGATAAATCTTCAGAATCAACAAAATAATGGACAAGATCAATTAGGCGCGAATGGCCAACCTTTAGCGCCATCTATTCCTCAAATTCCGCCACTGAATCCCAATCCTCAAGTTCAGATAGTGATGAATCAAGATCCATGGTTTGTTAATGGTCCACCAGAAGTACCGTTCCGTGCTCCTGCTATAGGAGTAGGTGCTCCAAATATAGATGTTCCAAGATTTCGTCCAGACTCGGGTATGTTAACTCAATTCCAGAATTTTGGAAATTTTCGTGGTAGACCAGGAGAAGATCCTATCCAAGCCGTTCAGAAATTTAAGCAGATATGTGATTCTTACATCACACAAGGAGTTTCAAAAGAACAGATGTACTATGCGGTGTTTCGATTTATCGTTATAGATGGAGCGAGTGAATGGCACGATACGCAAGATCCTACGAAGATAACAAACTGGGACCAATTAGAAACCGCTTTCTTCGAGAGATTTTACCCAAGTAACATGAGGTTAGACGATCAACTTAAATTAACACATTTCCGTCAAGAGTATGATGAAAATTTGGGTAAAAGTTGGACAAGATTTCAGATGTGTTTACGAAGGGTTCCCGATCATGGCTTTACAGAACAACAACAACTAAAAATATTTTACAAAGGCCTTGATGGAGCTTCGAGAGAGAAGTTGGCTTTGTTATGTGGTGCAGGTTTTCTTCAAGTTCAACCCATGTATGCTAAAATCATTCTGGAAAGAACAGTCAAGAATGAAGTTGGGTGGAATTCAGTAAGAACACCGGTTAAAGGAGTGAATAATGTTAATATCGAAGAAAAGTTTGCTACGCTTGAAAATAAGATTCAAAATACTATAGAGCAACAGTTGAAACAGCTTACTTTAGCTGTAAAGGAAGGATTTTCGGGTAAGAATGTAGTTGTGCAAGCTGCACAAGAGGTTTATATGTGTTCGATTTGCAGAGTAGACGATCATGATGAGGAAAATTGTCCGAATAATCAAGAGCCTGTGATGTTTGTGTCCAACAGAGGTAACTTTAATTCGAATGGTAATGGATATCAACCTAACAGAAACCATCCTGGGTTTCAATACTCAAATCCTAGTGGGCAGCCAATCCTACATATGCATATCAGCCGCGTCCCCAAGGTAACAACTTTAATCCAAGACCAAACAATAATTATCAAGGAGGACAGAATCAGGGAAATTATGTGCAAAGACAAGCTCCTCAAGACACTTACAATGAAACCATGAACCAAAAAGCCTTACCGGCCCAACCACAAGAAGATGTGATTACCCTTCAGAAAACCGTAGAACAATTGATTGCCCTACATGCACAGTCAATCCAAAGGCAACAAGCTGCTGAAGCACACATTCAGATATTAGAGACTCAAGTTTCGCAAATGAATAAACAGCTGAATCAACGTCCACAAGGGCAACTCCCTAGCGATACTGAAAATCCGATCCAAATCGAAGATTGTAAAATCATCTCTCTCAGAAGTGGTAAGAACCTTCCTCCACCTCCTTTTCCTGTTATGAAAGAGAAGGAAGTTGCTAGAAAAGAAAAGGATGTGGTGGATAAAGATAAAGAAGTTGAAATAGAAGAAGTGGAGAGGCATGTTGAAGTTCCGAAAAAGAAAGATGATACTATAATAAACCGTCCTCCTCCACCATTTCCATCAAGAGTTCAAAAGAAGGGTGATATGGCTGAGTATTAAAAATTCTTTAACAGGGTAAGAGGTCTTAGCATAAATATTCCGTTATTAGAAGCTATTAGAGATGTACCAAGTATGCTAAGTTTCTGAAAGGAGCCCTCACCAACAAACGGCCATATTGCGATAATGAAATGATTGGCTTACCTGAAGAATGTAGTGCTATATGTCAGAATAAATTACCTCTGAAACTAATCGATCCTGGGAGCTTTACAATTCCGATATCAATTGGTAATGAGTGGAAAGGAAAAGCATTATGCGATTTGGGTGCACGTATTAATCTTATGCCCAAATCAATCTTTGATAAGCTTAATATTGAAGCAAGACCCACTTCTATGGTCCTGCAAATGGCGGATCGATCTCTTGCACATCTAGAAGGCCGAATCGAAGATGTCCTCGTTAAGGCAAGTACGTTAATTTTTCCCGCTGATTTCGTTATACTTGATTACGACGCGGATAGGAATGTTCCCATTATTTTGGGAAGACCATTCCTAGCCACGGGGCGTACTTTGATTGATGTAGAGAACGGAGAAATGATTATGAGAACCCAAGACGAGGAAATGAAGTTTAACGTGTCCAGCCCAATGAAATTTCCAGATGCAAAGGAGGATTGGTTTCGTGTAGATGTTGTTGAACAGGTACCAATAGAGCCAACTAAGGTTGTGGAAACCTTAGAAGTGGAGGAAAAAGAACTAAGAAAGAAACCACCGATCAAAGTTCCTCCAAATCCTAAGAGAAATCCACAACTCAATCATGCGAAGAAGAAAGAGAAAGCACGTGCCACGAAGTTTCCAAAGGAACCTAAGAAGGAAAGAAAGAAAAAGGAGTTCAAAGTAGGCGAAGAAGTTGCTATGAAAAAGCCTAAACCTCCTCCAAAGACATGTGAATCAAAAAGTTCTTGGCTAGGACCATTCATGGTCACGAAGGTTATCTCAGACAAACTAGTTGGAATAAAAGCCAAGGGATGCAAATTTCGAGTTGCAAATATTGACAACCTCACTCACTGCTGGGGAGGTTATGTCAATGACTAAAGAATGAGGTAACCCGTCGAGCTCAGCGACGTTAAACAAAAGCCATTTCTTGTATATTAGTTTAAGCATTTCAATTTCGTAGTTTGAATTAGTTTGATTTTCGTTAATTTAGTGTTTATTATTAAGAAATGAGGAAGGGTAGTTGTTTTTGATAATTTCAGGGGTAAAAAGGTCATGAGTTTGGGGTCAAAACGATGAGAAAACGAAAAATTATGGAGTTAACAGCAGGTTTGACCGGCTAGCCGGCGAGCTGGCCGGCATACCGGCCAAAACGAGCTGATGACCCCAAACCTTCTGACCACTGCGTTAGCAATGACGCAGCACTGCTGCTTCACGATTCGCGCCAGAGGGATTCACCGGCATGCCGGTCAGATAACCGCCTAGCCGGCCAGCAAAAGGAGGGGTTCTGATCACTGCGTCAGCGATGACGCAAGCACGCTGCGTCTCCATTCCCGCCATCGATATGTCGCCGGCATGCCGGCGAATCCGCCGGCTAGCCGGCCGATGAATGTGGACTTTCTGATCACTGCGTCAGCGATGACGCAAGAAGGCTGCGTCAGAGGAAAAAAAAAGTAAAATTTTCATTTTCGAAATTTATTTTTTCCGACACAGTGACCGGCATGCCGGTCAGCTGCTGTGATCGGCGGTTTTAAGGGATCAAACCCTATAATTTTTTGCCCTCTTTCCCAAGCCTACCTTTTATTACGAATCCTAGCCTCCTACCTCTCCGAAAATCATCATCAAAACAACATTATACCACCAATCCTTCCCTCTAAACATCATCCAAGCTCACAATCATGCCATTACAACTTCCAAAATACCAAAGATTCACACTTTAATTCGAAGTTTTCTTTCACCAAAGCTAAAGTTTATCCAATAAACCTTTCCCAAACCTTGAAATATCCATAACCCAGCTCTAAACAATCCATAATTCAAACCCAAACCTTCAAGAACACTAAAATCACAATTTTATCCAAACCTTTTGAGGGTCTTGAAGCTTTGAGTTTGGGGTCATCAGAGATGACCATGAAGGTTGGAAAAGGTACGAAGAACATGGTGACGAAAGCGAATTGGATATTAAGGGAAGATTTTGATAGAGGAGATGATGCTTAGAGGGCAAGTAATAAATGAAAACGTGGGAAATTTGAAGAAGTTCGATGTGATGAAGAACACTTTAAACGCAACCATTTATGAAGAAGAATTCAAAACCTCAACTTGGAGCCAACACCGACACCAGCCTCGCGCTGGTTACGATACGTTTTCTTTCCCTTCTCATTTAGTGTAGATTATTTTATTGCTTTGAGTCTTTTTCGAGTCGTGGGGACACGACTCATTTTTGAGTTTGGGGTGGGGTTCGTTGCCTCATCCCAGTTTTTATGTGTTTATTTGTTTTAATTGCTTTCAATAAAATAATTAGGAGTTGCGTTTGACTGTAGAAGATGTTAAATGTCCCTTTTAAGCATACTTTTGATGAATCTATGATAGTAGATAGTGGACTTTAGGGAATAACATAAAACGCACTTACAATTGCATGCTAACATAGGTAATTGATAGGAAATATTAATGAACAATGCAAATGAAGTAAGCTTGTACTTAAGGAATATGTTTGGTGTGTAGAACGTGAAATCCTAATTAGTAGAGAACCCACCTAGATATGAACTAAAGACAAGCTATGTACTTAGGAAAATGATAGGGGCAGTTCTTTGTTAACCATTTGAAGCCTTTTAGCTTGCTATCCCTTATTATAATTTTATCCGTCTTAGCCCAATTTTGAGCCTTAAGCCTTTTCTTTTGTAGCCACGATATAAGCCCATTATCCTTTAGATTATTAGGCATGACCAAATGACCCGCACCTGAATCACAACCCTGAGACTTGTCTCGAGCTTGAGTTTGGGGTGGAGGGTCCACATTTGGGAAATTACATTGGGAAGGGATTATATGTGTTTGTATTGAGGCACAAAAATGTAGATGATATTATTATTTGTAACCCTTTGCCGGGATTTGAAAAGAAAAAAAAGAAAAAAAAATTATTATTATAAGAGACATGACCTTTCACATCAAAGCGAGGGTCATGGGTATCTTGTACAAAAAAAAAGAAGAAGAAGAAAAAAAATGGAAAAAAGAAAATAAAAAGAAAGAAAGAATAAAATAAACCGGCAAAGTGGAATATTTTTGGAAATCATCTTAGTTTTCATTGGGTTGACATGGGGACGCAACATTAGTGCGTCAATTGGGTGAGTGAGAATATTTTTGAGCGTAAACTAAAGCTCGAGGACATTGTTGATGGTAAGTGAGGAGAGAGCCAAAAGCTCACTTCAAATTTACCAAATATACATCCACACCGTCCTTAAGCCATTATTAAAACCATAAAGACCTCGTGATTCCTAAGTTCATAGTGAATTTATGATTCTGTTGATAGAGAATACACTAGGTGGAGCGTTCAAAGCGAGTTAGGATTAATGACCACCCTATAGCCATCATACAGAGATGAGTACAAGTGTAACCTTCAAGCATTGCGACTTTAATTTTATGATTGAGATTATTTATGTTTGATGTTGCATGATTAGTGTATGTATATGTTAGTTCTTAATGTTTGCTATATGAGATTTATCTTTAGCATTGCTTTAGGGTTTATTTTCTAGCTTCTATTTTCTCTTGCATCTACTTCATTAACCTTGTTTTAGTTTTGCTTTGTCGGGACGACAAAGGTTTGAGTTGGGGGTCTTGATGTCTCCTAAATGTTCTAATTTTATACCTTTGGGAGACATCATTTTTGGTGTTTATTTGACTATTTAGATAGACTTTTGGTGCTAATATGCAATAATCCAAAATTTTCATTTTATTTCTAGTAATTTTGATTTATTAAACTTTTGCGCGTAATATTGGTATTCTTAGTGTAAAGTTTACAGGTTTTAGATGTTAGCTAGAACAGGGTCGTGAAACAAATTTAAAAGGGTTTGTAAAAGAAACCTAATAATTACCAAGCTCGAAAGAGGATAAACTTAAGTTTTGTTGCTTATGTATAAGCTTGAGATAATATTTCCTCCTGCTTTTTTTGACATCATGGTCCACCTTGTCATGCAGTTATACGAGGAAGACCATCTAGGTGTCCCAGTTCAAATGCATTGGATGTATCCATCCAAAAGGTATTTGAAGAAGCTTAAAGAATATATTCAGAATTCGGCTAAGTCTGAAGGGTCGGTCGTAGAGGGATGTATTGTAAATGAGATGTTGACATTATCTCACACTATCTATGAGAAGAAATAACTAAGTTCAACCAAACCGGTAGATATGGTGATTCGATCCCAAAACTAAAACAAATATCCGTGTTTAGGAGCGAGTATTTAACAGTGGGTAAGAAGGAGATTTTCACTCTCCCCTACAAAAAAAGGAGATAATTGATTGGTATATTTTCAACAACTAAGACAAGATCCAACTATATAATATAAATAAATTTAAAGTTTAATTTCCTTGCTCTTAAGAAGAGTGTATTCAACTGGGATTATGTTGTATTTTTTGGACTTTTAAAGTCCATGGGTATTCAATCACGATTTTTAAAAGTCCATTAAAATTTTGGGGGTATTCAGTTGGGATTTTAAAAACTCTTTTAAAATCTAGATGTATTTAATCAGGACTCTTTTAAATCCATTAAAATTTGAAGTATTCAAAAGTTATTGGACTTTACAAGTCATTGGACTTTACAAGTCATTGGACTTTATAGGAGCTTAAGGTTTGAGTATAAATAAAAAATTCTTCTACAAATCCTTATGCAGAAATAGAGATTTTATAAATCCCAAGTAAAACAACTGAGGTAAAAAAATTATAAGTTATTTTATAATTATTCTAATTTCTAATCGTTCATGGTCGTGCCCGTGTTTCTGAATTGGGATTAGACTAGTTAACATATATGTCATCCATATATATTCACTAATATCATATAGGAATATCAAATTTCGATACCTTGCAACAAGCCCGAGTTACTCACTTTCCTCCCTTTCCGCAGCCTAGAAAACTTCGCTAGGCTTTCCATCTTAATAATAGAAAGATACTTTCAGCTTTCACTCTTAATGAATGAGTAAGAAAAATAAAAATATGAGCGCTTCTACACTATCTGCCGTTATATCTATGTTCGGCTAAGAGAAGTCATCCTTTCCGCAGGTCTTGTTAAGTGTGAAGAGATGGATTTAGCTTATCATGTTTTATTATTTTTTGTATCGAACAGAGATGGATTTTAGGTTATCATGTTTCATTATTTTTTTATCGAACATAAAAATAATGTTTCATTATTTTTCATAGTATAAAAAGATGGGTTTTAGGTTATCATGTTTCATTGTTTTCTTTATCAAACATAAAAATAATCTTTTATTTTTTCAGAATTTATTTTTTCTTTTCATTTTCTGTTCAGAAAATTTTCAAAGTTTTTAAGTGAATATATTTTTTATCTTAAAAATTATTATTTATTTAATATGTAGACGGTAAAATCGAAATTATAAATCTGAAACAAAAATCGAATCGACCACCATGTTGGAGGAACACCTTTTTTTGTTAAATTGTTTAAGTAGATGTATATTTTATGTTTTAGAAGAAAATCAAAATCCATTAAAATATTAACATAAGCCTTTAAATTCTACATAGATATAAAAATAATCTTATAAACTCTATTGAGATTAAAACAATCAGTAAAGTTTGCAAAGTCTATGGATTTTAAAAATCCAAAACAAAAATCCAACAAACTCTCAGTTGAATACACCCCCCCTTCCCTAAATCTTTTTTTTTTTAACCATACCTCTAGGCAATCAGAACTAGGTTGCCCATGTTCTGGGGAGGGTTTCGGACCTTGGAAACTTTCCAAACATAATAACTTTCTTCCACCTGCGGGATTCGAACAATGTACCTCTCACTTGAGAGAACTTTCCAAACTTTTAATAACTTTCTTCCGCCTGCGGGATTCGAACCATGTATCTGTCACTTGAGAGAAGTTTCCAAACTTTAATAACTTTCTGCCGCCTGCGTGATTCGAACCCTGTACCTGAGCCCTGGCCAGATGAGCTAGCTCACCTGGTTAAATCTTATTTACATGATTTCCGTTTACAACTAACACAAGACTTTCTTACAAGTACCTGCCGCGGATGTAGAAAAATTCACCGAGTACATTTTGCTTGATGATTCACTGAAAAGGTATATATAATTTTCCTATTTTGTACACTTTCCGACTCTAACTGAACTTATATGGATTCATCCAGGTTTTTGGAATATGACAGGTTAGAGAAGCATGTGTAACAACAAAACTTATTTTAAACAATTCATAAAATGTCGTGTATAGATACGATTATTGTGTTAAAAATAGGGTAAAATGAGTTACACGTGTAAAAGGTTAACAAAGAGTTACTCAAGATTATGGTATTTATAAAGTCATGGATAGAGTTTGTTTTATGGTGAGTTAGTCGAAATCATCAATGTTGAATCGGTGGTGATTATTTGGTTGTCATGTTCGAATGAAAGTGGTATAACACCGACGCGAGTAAGAAAAAGAGGAAGTCAGAACACTGAACAACTATGATCAGTACGGGTTCTTTCTGGTGGAGTGAAAAACCTTGCATCTTAGCTACTCATGAAAGGAATGTCTTCTCTATAGAAAAAATAAATGCAAAAAATTTCCAAAAAGGGGTAAAAAGTTGTATGGGAAGTAAACGATCGTCATGAGTGGATTGCCGATTTATGGGGTGTGGAATCTATCTCTCCTACTACATATCTGATTTCCCTACTATATATTTGATCTCCAATCCTATAGTTGATACGAATATCTTAGACACAGATGACTCTCAATTATACTTGACTACAGTAGAAGGTGTATAGGTTGATCCAAACTCGTTGGGGGCATGATCCCTTGATCGAAGATGATGATGAACTACATGATGATACATGGGATGATTGATGGCTCTAAAAACCCATCTTCTCAACCCATATATGTTGATTGCGATCAAGAAATCGAGGGCTATGATGATTATGGATATGAGATAGACTACTAATTTTTTTCCACTAATTTATAAGAAGTTTAATGTTTGTTAACTCTTCATTTGTTAACAGATATATGTTCGATAAAATAGGTGCAAACAAGACATGTGTACATATAGGGAGAAACACATCAAGGCCACTCTTATTGGGACAATTATTTGGATATTTTGACAATTGTATACGATTTTATGACTTATAATGTGAAGCATTGTAACTTTTTGTGATGTGTTAACTAAATGTTTTAGGAATGGTATAATAGTAATGTTTATTGAATTGATTATCTATTAACAGAGAGAAAAATTACGAGATTAAGCTATATTACATTTTTTTAATGTTTGGCGTTAGCGACAACTATGTCGTCACAAAGACATAAAAAGTTGTCGTTAATGTCAAGGATATCGTCGCCAAGGATCATTGTCATTAGCAACGAGTTCTTAATGAAGAACTAGTTACTAATGTAAAGGATCGTCACTAATGACTTGTTTCTTTTTTAAAAAAATCAAAAAACTCACAAGGGACGACAAAATATCGTCACTAATGATAAACATTACTAGCGACAACACGATGTCGTCGCTAGAGTTCAAAATTCAATTTTCGAGTTAAGTGTTTGGTAGACTATTTTTTGCGGGCCAAGTTCCAAGTATCATTAGCGGCAACATATATCATCGTTAATGACAAAAAGTAATTAAAAAATAAAAACGAATATTAGCGATGATACTTTGAGGTCACTGGCGACGAAAAAATGTCGTCGCTAATGACTGAGCTTATAAAAATAATTCCAACCATTTCAGTCGAATTAAAGTTCAATCCAACATAATTTTTTTTTCTGATTCGAAAAGGCAATCCATCCGATTCCATTTTCGATCAATCCCCACTACGAAAATCCTTCTAAACAAGTAAGTTTCTTTGATTCTCACATATTTTTTAGTTTATTTTGGTTTAATTAATATTATTGATTCTGAATTTGAGCATGTATTTATGGATATGTATAGAATGTGTTTTATCTTTTTATTCATTTGTGTTAATTTTTTGTGATTGTGGCTTATGATAATTGTTTTTTTGTCATAGAGAAATAAAAGTTACAATATTACACCACTTTTGCACATAAGATTGGGACATTTAAACACTCTAAATAGGGACAAATCCTTCCATTGGGACAAGTTGATGTAATTCCTAACGAATTTGTCTAGGGCATCATTAGCTGTTAAGAGACCTCGTGATGTGACTAATTTTCCACGAAGTAAATTTATTTAACCAGATCTTCATTTCATCAATTTGGATAGAGTTGTTGTTTTAGGGTTGCAATTTTTCAAACTTTAGAGACCTAATGCAATTTTTCAAAATTAAGGTAAATTTGTATTATATTTAGACGAAGGTGCCTTGAGATAGTTAAAATTAATTTTAGGGTAGAATTGTAGTAATTATAAATTTGAACTCAAAATTGTAGTATTTAAAACTTTAGGGATCTATGTGCATATTTTTCAAAATTAGGGTCCACAATTGTTTTTTTTAAATGTAGGTACATTAAGATAAGTGAAATTAAATTTGGGGTAAAATGTAGTTTTTATAAAATTCGGGCTCGAACTTCAAATTTTTAAAACTTTAAGGAACCTAATTGCATATTTTCCAAAATTAGGGGCCAATATATTTTTAAAATGTAGGTGTCTTTAGATTATTAAAATTAATTTAGGGTAGACTTGTAGTTTTTATGAAAGTTTGGCTCGAAGTTGTAATTTTCAAAACTTTAGGAGACCTAATTGCAAGTTTAATAGTTATTAATTAGATTATTTTTGTTATGCCACAAGGACACTGCAGAGTGGAATAGAGAGGATTCACCACCGCCATACAATAGGAGGATCGCCGGTTATGAGAGTTTGTCATCAGGTTGTGTTATATTTTAAAATTCCTTAACACATAAACAGTATTCGAATTTCCTCACTGAAAAGCGGGTTAGCCGAAGAGAAAGCCACGGGGTAAGGCCATACTGGCATCTGCAAGGAAGGTCGTGGAAAAAGCCGTTGAACACTTCTCAGTAGACTTCTACAACATGGATAGGACGTAGCACCCGAGTTCCACCTATTGTAAGCACGTGGTGAAGGTCATCGGCTTGGCAATACGCGTAAAACGTAAGTCGATGTTCCTGCAAGTTTGTAGCAGCGTGCTTTCGACGGACTATGGGTAATTTACCATTTCCATTTTTTTTAAAAGAGAATACACTTAGATAATATAATTGTTGTAAATAATTTACCGTATAATTTTTTTATCCAGGATTTTTTGATACAGAGGATAGAGGCGGAGGGAGGATTGTATTAAGATTATTAGGATGCCTCACGGATACTTGTGCCAGGAGATATCGATGAAACAAACAAATAATCAACTAAAATAGTACCTCACTGGCACAAAACCTGACGATATGTCAGATGCGCATTGGAAGCTGAGCTGTGATTTTCGAGGGAGTGATAAAGAACATGTACCATTGCACCCCCTTAATATATAAATTAATTTAAATTTAATAATAATAATATTAGTTATTCATTTTTTAAATTAAATTATGCAAAATCGAGCGAACGCAAGTAGGACAAAGCAGGATCGCCCGAGCGAAGGAGGATCTAGGAGTTACTCCCAGATCCAGAAGTTATTGCTAGAGGTGTTTTTTTCACTTTGTTAAATTAATGTTAATTCATGTATTAATGCCTAAAAAAGATTCGATACCCTTCGTTGACACACAACAATGTAAGGTAGGAGAGAAGAGTCTACCACTGCCCCCGAATGCCAATTTCTTCTATACAGTCTGTTTTGACACAATACGGACACGTGGAGGGCCAAGCGCTATCGTTAATCAGAGTTAAGTGTTCTAAATCTTGTTTTATATTTGAATACAATTGTTTGAAAGGAAGTACTGCAACGACGGTTTCTGTCACTACCCATGCATGCGACCTCACAGAGTTGGTCGGGGTATTCTTATCTTCCACCCCCACTATTTCACGCCATGAACAGATTCAATCGGCGGTGAGTGTTGTTGAGAAAGAAACGGGGAAGGGAACATGTGGGTGGTTACCCAGTGTTGTCCCTGCAAAAAAGGCAAAGAAGGAAGGAGCTCCTCAACCAAGCCAAGCATTGAAGATGGAAGCTATTTTCGACGCCATGTTCTATTACAAGAACCGGTGCATGGTTGAGCAGGGATTTCAGATATTTGACTTTTTGGCCAATCAATCATCCCAGTCTACCACCAACACGCAACAGTCACCCTGCGGGCTAGACAAAATGAGTGTTTTTATGATTTAGTTTAACTAGCAACAGGCCAGTCGAGAACTCCCGACATTTGATCCCCTCACTCAGTAGGAAGTTCCCCCCCCCCCCGCTTCAGGCTCTACGCCTTCGAATCATCATCCAACAGATCCTACTCCTTGAAATCTGAATCTTCCAAAAGTCGTTGTTGATTATTCGAGACTTTCTTTTTGGTTTGTAATATGACTTAATTTTTTGATTTTTTTAATTTGAACTTATGTATTTTTGATTTAGTAGTATAAGCTTTTCTAATTTATCGTATTATAATTGTGTTTTCGGTAATTTAATTCTTTTTTTCCTATTTGGTTAATATATTAACGAATAAATCGTATTCCATATAATTTAAAAAACAAAATAATCAATTTAAAATCAAAGTTAATAACAACAACATTGTCGTCACTAAAGATCACATTAATGCCGACGAAAATGACTTAGTAATGACCCAAATCTTTAGCGACAAAATATGTTGTTCGTAACGAAGGGGTTTTCACAAACAATTTCCATCGTCGCTAAATATCACTTTAATGCCGACTAAAAATATCGTAGGTAATGACCCAAAAATTTATCAGCGATATCTGATGTTGGTAATCCTCAAATTTGTAGTGACATCATTCGTCATCGGTAGTGACGAGGTCTCTAGTGACAACACCTGTCGTCACCAATAACGAAAAAATTCGTTGGTAAAGATCAACAAATGTCTTCGTTAAAGATAAGAGATTTATTAGGGACAATATTTGACTTATCGTTGTCATTGCCAATCTTTAGCAACTAAACTTTAGGGACGACTCGTTAGCGACCACATGTTGTCGTTAAAGACAAGCACAGGTTAATAGTGACAACTAAATCTATAATAGAAAACATAGCATCGATATGAGTATTTTTGTCATTTAACATAAAAATTAATTAATTACGTTATTATAAAAGCACAACATTAAGTGGGCATTATTTGGAAGTCAAATGTTATGAATAAAGTTAGATCCTTTGGATGGAAAATTTGCAATGGAGCCATTCCTCCCAAACGAAATCTTAAAATAAGGAATTGTGTCAAAGATGATACCTGTGAATGGTGTGAACTGGGTAAGGGAGATATGGAACATCTCTTCATTAAATGTCCCTTAAGTATGGAAATTTGGGCCAATTCAAGACTACTAATACTTATTGAAAAAGAAATAAAATATGATTTGGGAGATTGGTTAATTGAAATGCGTAAAAAGTAAGTTAAGAATGGATGGGACCAAAATGAATTTACCGCCTACTTTCTACTTACCTTATGGAACATATGGAAGGCGAAAATGAGAGGTTTTCACGATAATACTCCATGAGCTATTAAAGATGTCTTATTTAAAATTCACTCGGCTATGAATGATCTCTTTAAAAATAAGATTACTGAGGATTAGAGGCAGGAAGAGGAACGTACAATAAGAGACAAGAACAATAATGATTATATGATTGAGAATAACCCAATTCTTACGGACAGTTCAGATTATATTTTCATGAGTGATGCATCTTTTAAAAAAGATTATGAACCGACACCTATAACAGCAATTGCAATTGACAAGGAAGGTAAAGTCGCTCACAAGATTGTCTCCAGATCTATCGTTAGAAGACCTATTGAAGGAGAATGTTGGACGATCCTTCTCGCTATGAGAAAGGTCGCTAGTTGTATTCTGCGGAGTGTCTCCTTTTACTCCGACAACCTTGAATTAATTCAAGGTATATCTAAATGCACAGGTCTTCGATGGCAAATCTACCTGTTTATTGCCGAAATGAGGAACTGGCTCGCGAAGTTCCCTTACTGGAAGGTTAACTTCGTTAATAGGAAATTTAATAGTGTCACGGATCTCATAGCTAAGAGTGCAAGACGTAACATTGATACTTCTACTTGGAAGAGCGGCTCGTTGAGCGATTTTTATGTTTTCTTTAAATCAATGTATAAACGTTCATGATTTACTAATTTTTGGAAAAAAAAACACTGAAGAGAATGGGCCTAAAAAAATATGATAAAGACCCTAACACATAGTCCTATTTTTTCCAAATGCATAATTATATAAACATAATTCAATCAAGAGGAAATTACCTTTTTTTTTGGACGGAAATGAAATTACACAAAACCTAGCTATATATGATGCATATTTAAGAGGAAATTACTTTCTAAAACCGAAAATAAAATATATATATATATATATATATATCGTTTAAGTTTCAATTAAATAAACATTATATAAGGTCTAAATCTAATTTTCTGGTTTAGTTTTTACCCTTATTTCCTTTTTTTACTTTATCGGTAAGAACGTACCTAATTAATGGCTCATCACACTTTTTGTAAATTAATCAATTGGGTATGTACCCATGGGTCTGTACCTATTCCGTTTATTAAATGTTACAATGTTATTTTTATATAGTTGCATTATAAGTCCTTATTATCATTATAGTTTCATTACAAGTCCTTACTATCATTATAGTTGCATTATAAGTCCCAATAGCATTTGGGTATAAACCTAATTCATATTTGTACATGTCAAACTCCTAAGTATCCAATTCAAAATACAAACTATCCTCCAACAGTTATGCCAAGGTTCCGTACCCAAAAATCCCATACCGAAATAGTCGTACCAAATAGCGTATCCAGTTAGAAGACCATCCCCAATGAATATAAAACCTATGTATCCAGGTTGGTGTACCCAAGTGACTATACCCAAGTAGGACAACAACAGTATGTATCCAAGTGGTTGTACCCATCTCCAGCAGTTGTTCAACTGTTACTCTGCAAAACAATTACAAAAAACAAAAAAGTAAGCTCTTCACACTCGCCGGAACAAAAAACAATTAGAAATATCTTCACACTTGATGGAATAAAAAACAAAAAACAAAAAACAATAAAATAAAATGAAAAACAATTAGAAATATCTTCACAATTGATGGAATAAAAAACAAAAAACAAAAAAAAATAAAATAAAATGAAAAACAATTAGAAATATCTTCATACCTGATGGAGCAAAAAGCAATAGTAATCTATACACACTCGCTCAAACAAAAAACGCATAGAAATCTTTTCATACTTGCTTGAAAAAAAGTAAATATTTTTTTACCTTCATTTGGGTTTTTTGCAAGTGCTTGATGGTGTGGCGCCTGTTTTCTTCCGCAGGAGAGGGGTGGCGTGGACGAGATGGTGATGAAGAATGGTTCAAGACGACATGGGTTTTCTCCTGCAGTAGAGCGGCGGCGGATTTCTTCTACAGGATATGGTTGTGGAGAAATCTCCATGATGGAGCCGGTGAAGATAAAGACTGGGTGTGAAGGAGAATGGTCCACCACGGTTTTCTTGTGCAGGAAAGAGTGGTGGAGAATTATCCACAATATCGCCAGGTTTCTTGTGCAGTAGACAGTGGTGGAGAAGGGAAGGGGAGCGGCCTAATAACGCTGCGTAAAGAGAAAAATAAGAGGAAGGGAAAGAGAGATAGAGGTAGCAAAAAAGAAAAAAAGGGAATAGATTTTGAAATTTTAATAGGATTTTGATTATGAAAAATTGTTTTTTTACTGTGATAGAGAAAGTGTATGTTTTTTAGTATTTTTTTATTCTTTTATTAGGTTCTAGACCAATTAGTGTTGGTTTTTGTAAATATTGTTAATAGGTTTAAAGCCTTAAAGTTAACGCCTCTTCCATCAATATCCATAATATTATGGGCTGAAAAAATAACACTTTTCGCTAATGCTAATTCGCATTTTCTTAATCTACATCATTGTGGATTGGAACAAAAATAGAAGATCTACATCATTGGGTTTTTATGGTGTTGAAAAACTCTAATATTATGACTACAAATTTAGATCTTTGTTGCATCGATCGATCTCTTTCCAATCTGGTAACTTTGATAATATCTACCAAGATAATCTTTATATTTTATTGTCTTGTATAATCTTGGTGTCTTCTCATCGATGAGCTTCTCTGCCGGTCCAATCTCTTTATCTGGGTCTGGGGAACAAAACACAGCTATAACATTTCTTTCTGTTTCTGAGTTTGTCACTACCCTGTGCACGGGGCTCTTAAATATTCCGTTGCTCATTATCTGCGAGAAATTACTTAAGGTAGTTAGCGTTACTTGCACACTCAATGTAGCTAGAGAAGGTACAGATACTCATTGAAGACCATAATTATTAAGTACTAGATTTTATAATTATATAAGCAATTTGGTATTGTCATTTACTTTAACATGTTTTGATAAAGTATGCCTCTATTTTGGATAAACAAGAAATGATGACCATATGTATTTGAAGTATTACCTCCATTTGATCTCCAAGATTGACGAGAATAGCATAGGGAATAATTGGAACTTTGAACCATTGATCGTCTTTCAAGATCTGAAGGCCTTCAACTTTTTTGTCTTGCAGCAGAAAAGCAAGAACAGATCCATCAGAATGAGGTTTCATGCCAAGGATACGATCAGGCAATGCACATGGTGGGTAAAGGTTAAATCGAGCATTCATTATCGCTCTTTCTCCACATTGATTTACAAAGCAGTCTTCTTCCAAACCCAGTGACCTTGCCATGGTCTTGAGAAGCACTTCATTTAATGATTTCAACTTATCGGTATACTCTGTCAACACTTCTCTGCAGCATTAATGAAAATGAAAACATGACAAATATAAACAACTGTTAGTTATTTTGAGTAATTAATTAGAAGGGTACCTAAAACATTCAGGATTTTCCGGCCAGAAGTTTAGTTTACGCTTATCCTCTGGGCTTATATTTAGAAACAAGCGATCTTTCCAATCAAGAGTTTGATGCTCTGATAAAATAGAATCATTGCCATAACCTTCCATATCGTCAACTGTTCTAGCATATTTCTTCTTGACTTCCAAGGGAAGGGCAAAGAATTGGCGGCTCATCTCATGTACTATGTCCAGAAATGAATCGGCCATTTCATGGTTTATCAACTGCATCAATATATACGAGTAAAACACATGTATATGTACCTTGTATGTCTGACAACTAATTAACCACAAGGAATAGCTCATATGTATATGAACTACCAGAAGGAGTTTGAAACTCATGAGAGGTCTACTAAGTAATAGACACCAGCCATGGCATTTTTTTGGGTATAAGCCCAAATCTAATTATTAACATATTAATTGTTTTACCTTGAAAATTAAAAGAATGAGTTGGTGAAATATACCTATATATCTATATAAAAGAGTTGGTGAAATAACTCAAAGAAAAATTAGCGGTAAAGAAAGAGTTTGTATAAAATATCACCTGAAAACAGCCACAAAAATTTGTAAGAGATGATCGGAGTTTTGTGATCTCGAGTTCTCCATCCTCCGATGCAGATCGTAGGAGGCCAAAATCAATTTGTGGGATGTCTAGGACTGGGAGGGATGATGCATGAATAGTGTCTCCTCCATAATTCCCACTTTTGTATAAGTATTTATCTATTGGGCAATTATTTCCAATTTTAGCAAGTTCTTGAACAGAGTCGGACAATGATTCTCCGTTGATATGGTTAGGAGCTTCCGTTTCAGACATGACTTTGTTTGAGGTTGCTCCTACTCCTAGTGCTAATTTTAACCTTTGATGGCATATAAGAAAGTTGTGCATGTTATCTTTTTTTTTTCGAGTAATGATATATACCATCTAAAATTATACCATCCAAATACCATATAATGACGTACCTTATTTATTTTCTTAATCTAATTAAAAATTTGTAACTAATCAATTCACGCGACATCATTGAATGATATTTGGGTAATATAATTTAGGTGGTATATAAAATTACTCTTTTTTTTTACTAAGGATGGCACCTAAAAGGCACCAAAAGAAAGAAAACAAAAACAAACAAAATGACCTAAAAAACCGAGAAAATGATAGTTTGTCTTTTTTTTCTTTTTATTAAAAAAAAAAGAAGCCGATGAAAGAAAAAATGAAACAGAATCCCTATACTATACCGGACTTTTGGAACATACTAGTAAAACTAAAGATAGGATCAGAACTTCTTATCTCAAATGTGGCTTTGTGCCTAGTTTTCTTCGTGATCTTGTCTGCTTGACTATTGAATTCTCTTTTAATATATTTGAAGAAAATAGGACCAAATTTAATACTGTTTTGTTTGATCCTATTAATGATCGGTTGGATTCTCCAATTCGCAGCTGAAACCTGCCTAATACCTTGAATAATATCAAGGTTATCTGAAAGAATACGTTTCCTTTCGTTGGAGAACTCTTCACGTCTTTCGACCGCCATTAATATTTCCATTGCTTCATCCTCTAAAGCTGATTCACATAGAAGGTTGGCTTCTGACTTTATCGTGCTCTTGGCACTTTGTGTGCCTAGATAATTCCTATACATGTTGGTTCATAATTATTTTTGAAAGATGCATCATAAGACAATGTTAAGTCTACCACTTCATAATTAGTTACGCTTTTCTCCGCCGGTTTTGTACACCTTTTTGAAGATTGAACACTATAGATTTTCTTCCAATCTATACCATACAATTCTGCTATAAGTTTATTTGTGCTATATATGATATTATCCCCATATATGTTTTTGTTTTCATGATAAGCCTTAATTTTTCCTTTCCAGGTATTCCATGTACAAACAATAATATAGTCCAGAACAACTTTCTTTTCCCATCCTTCTTGCCGTATGCTTCTATAACTTTATGATCCACTCCACAAAACTGCATGTTTCTCTGTCCTCTATTTTAATTTGTAGTGAAATTTCTGCCCAAATATCTTTGCAAACATAGCATCCTAATAATAGATGCTCGATAAAATCCAGAGAATTAACACACCAAATACACTTATCTGAATCCAAACATTTCCTATTATATAAGTTTTTGTTGGTAGGGACGTCATTATTACACACTTTGCAAACGAATATTTTATTTTTTTTGGATATTCGACTCCCATATTACTTTCCAAATGTTTGAATTTCATTTTTTTGGTTCGCTTGTATTTTTCGATTGATTAAGCAATTATTCCACAATAAGAAATTTTTATCCATATTTTGTACTATATTTACCTCCCTTAGTAAAAGGCCAAACAAACTTGTCTTTAAAATCTATAATCATTATGCGAATCTTAGTGATCGGTGAAATAATAAGTTTCGGCATAATATCATCAATAATCTCCATATTCCAAGAACCCGTATTAAAATTAATTAACTGGCTTACCTTGTCAATCGTGCATCCTTTAGGTTTGTCTACTTCCATATTGAGTCGATCCATCTATCATTCCATATATCGGTATCCATACAATTCCCTATTTGGTATAATCCATGCTTCTTTATAAAATATCTCCCTTCTATCAAGCTTGCCCAGCTATAGATTCTACTCTATCTTACTTTAATATCCATAAATTCTATGTTATGAAAGTAAATACCTTTAAGTAATCTTGCTGCCAGGTATCTGGATTTTCTTTCAATCTCCATGCTTGTGCCGCTAAAGTGATGTGTTCATTCTTTTAAAATCTTTAAAGCTCAGTCCACTATCATGTTCCCTACTGCCAATTTTTCCCAAGCCAACCAATGAATACGATTTCTCTCTCCTGAATTCCACCAAAAATTAGAAATGGACAAAAATTAATTAATTAGAAAAGGAGATAGAAAAATAAAAAATAGACATATAATAATTCGGAATTGATTGTAAGATGACTTTAATCAAAACTTCTTCCCTTTCCTCTACCAGATGTTTAGTTTTCCATCCATCTGTATGTTTAAATAGCCTCTTTGTTATCCATTCTAGAGATTGGTGGTCCCTTGTGTGTTCTAAAAATAATGCAATAAGGAAAAGAGGAACCACAACTGCAAGTGTACAGTTGTCCCAAGTAATATATGTGATAACAGATTCGTTCGCAGGGGCGAATTGGTTTGACTCTAATGCTTATCAAATAGCGATTAATTGCAAGTAAAGACAAGTAAATAATTTTATAAATGTTTGTTTAGTTTTCTATTACTAATGCAAATAATTAAAATACTAAAATTAAATGAAAGTAATGCAAAGATTAAGCTACACGCAAGAAAAGTAAAATGAGTAAACGCAATAAAGAGAGATAGTACTTGAGTAACGCTAGGATTTCACCTAAATCTATTCATTCAATGTCTTGTTTAAGGGACGAATTGGTAATTACTAATAGTCGGGATTCAGGATTCTCCTTACCCCCGTCAGGGTGGACTAAGGAGCTATTCTTGGGTGCTACAAACCCCGTCAGGGTGATTATAGTCCACCTTCGAATGATTAAGTTTTATTTAACCAATTGGCTATAAGATTAATTAAGTCTGTCAAGGTCAATAATTTCTATCCTACATTTATTACCAAGTTCCGTAACTAAACCCCCCGTCAAGGTGATTCATATGCCACTTTATGAAATAACCTAGTTACTAATTCCTATTATCAGTTGATCAGGTAAATAACAGTAAATAAATGCAAAGTAATAAAAATTACCAATTACCCAATTCGATTTCAATTAAAATAATCCCAAACGCAAAAACTTTGAATAGAATAAATTGGGGCTTAACCCATTAATGCGTTTTCAAGTACTAATTAAATTTAGCTCATAATTGAAAAGACTAACAAAATAAAAGTAATTGAATTCATATTGTTTTACAGAAATAAAATATAAGAAAACCTAATTGAGGAGTTGATTCGGTTGCGATTTAGAGAAGATGAATTTCTCTAACTCTTAGCTTTCTTCTCTACCTTGCTCTGACTTTCTTTCTGATGCTCTGACTTCTCTATAATGAATTGTGTGTAAAAATTAAGTATAAAAGCCTATTTATACTAATAAATTCGGACTACGACTTTTAATTAAAAGAATAAGCAAATATTAAAAGCCCAAGTCCATTCTTCAAGCCCAAAATCCCGTAACTGCTGTACACCCTTCACTAAAACGGTTGTAACTTGCTCAATATAATTCGGAATTGAGCAGTTCAACTTGCTAAATCTCCATAACTCAATAAGGAATCTAATATCTTCACAAGTAAACTGATGATTCCTCGTTTAAGTGGCTCAAAATCAGCAATCTTCAGCAGCTTTCCAGATTTTCAGTTTCGTAAATCAACTCTATGGAATATTTCTTTACGCCTTTGACTTCTTTACATGATCTATGAATTTAATCCACGATTTCCCTCCTTGCTAGTATTCCAAACCTATCAACTTTTCACTAAAAATAAACCATATTACATGCAAAAGCTTAATAAATCCAAAAATACTAATTTCCAAGGAGTGAAATTGGAATATTGCAAATAATCATTAAAAGCCTATCATATTAGTTCATAATTCACATAATTTGAAGTATATATAAATATATAACAAAAAAGGAGACATCATAGATCCAACTTTGGATCTCTTGTAACATAATGGGATCCCCATATATTACCCTAATTCCTCTATATCAGTTATATTAATTTCTGAGGTAATAAGATCCCTCTTTTCTTGAATTGTTTCTTTACTAAATATAATTGTTGATTTATTGAAGTTTATTTGTTGTCTTGGGCCTGTTTGCAACAAATATTGATGCATTCTTGATAAGCATTTATATTAGTTTCATCAATGGTTATGAAAAAAGGGAGTCATCAGGAAAAAGTAAATGAGATATTTCGGGGCAATTTCTATTGATCTGAATTCCTTTAATATATTATCTTTCTGAATAAGATTAAATAATATTTTGAATATGATTAAATAATACTTATAAGAGATTTTGTCATATTGTTAAATAAAAAAAGCGATATAGGGTCTCCTTGTCTCAATCCCCTACCTGAAGAGAACTTCTCCAACCTTTCTCCATTAGTATTAAGATGAAAAGATACAGTTGTTATACATTTTCTTATCCATAAAATCCATTTTCACAAAAACCAAGTGTCTATAAAACTAAAATAAGGAATTCCCATCTTACCTGATCATATGCCTTAGCCATATCAATTTTAATAGAAGTCATGTGCTTTTTATTCTCCTTTTTCCTATCATAAAAAATGATATCTCTTGAGAAATAATAATATTATCCTAAATCGCATGTCCTTTGATAACGCTGATTGATTTTGTGAAACAATAATATTCATATAATTTTGTAATCTGTTAGCTAAGATCTTGGTAATAATTTTATAAATAAAATTGACACATGAAATAGTTCTAAAGTCTCTGAAACCATCTTGAATGTTCCCTTTGGGTATAAGTGTAATAAGAGTATCGTTAATTCCCTCTATATTAACATTATTAGAGAAAATCCAGAATTAAGTTAAATACGTCATCTTTAATAATGTCCCAGTATTCTTTATAAAACTTACCATTTAGACCACCAGGGCCCGGAGCTTTAAGTGCTGCTAACTCACTAACCGCTCTCTCTTTCCCTCCATAGTGGGTTCTTTTGTTCATAAGTTCATTAACTTTAGGTTGAATACATTGTGTGGCTTTATTCATATTTACCCTCTCGGTATATTGTTCAGAAAAAAGATTAGAAATCTTTAAAAGCCCTTTTAATCTCTGATTTATCCTCTAACCATTCTCCTTATTCATTCCAAATTCTAATAACTGTGTTAATTTTTCTTCTCTGAATCGTAGATAAATGAAAAAAAATTGTATTCTTATCTCCATATATAAGCAAATTTTGTCTTGATCTATCGCCCCTATACTTTTCTTCACTAGAATATTTAGTCTTAATTCTATCTTTAATAATATCTACATTTTGTGTCTGATTATTGATTTCCATTAATCTATTTTGTAAGTTTTTACTTTTCATTTCATGATTTTTGAAAGTATTTTTACTCCATTTCTGTAGTTCCTTTTTAGTATTCTCTCTCTTGTTAACATAATTATTAATAGGGGGATTGGTGTTAGGTATATTCTATCCTTTCTCCACCATATTTATACAGTTTACATCATCTAACTAAAACGACTCAAACTTGAAATATTTAGTATGACAAATCATTCTTGGACAGAACTTCAAGCCGCATTCTCTAACCGTTTTTATCCAAAGAGTATGAGACTCAAAGATCAAACCGAGCTTGCAAGATTTTGTCAAGAAGATGGAGAAACAGTAGGAGAGACATGGACAAGGTTTCAACATAAATTAGCTAGATGTCCTCTCCATGGTTATACACCCGCTCTAAAACTTGCTATATTCTATGAAGGTCTTAATGATAAAGGTAGAGAAAAGTTGGATAACATTGGAAAGGGTAATTTTGTGTCCATGAATCATAATGAAGCTTCCGCTGTTTTGGAAAATATTATTGAACAAGAAAGGAGTTGGCCCTCAACGCGAGCTCCTATTGCAAAGACCCGAGGAACGCTTCGTTTAGATGCAGAAACTGCAAACTCAGCTCAAATATCCGCATCAGATAATCAAATCAAAGAGCTGAAGTTAGAGATGCAAAAGAATTTAACCGCAGCAAACGTAGTACAAGAAGCACAAGGTTGTCAACAATGTGAGGTTAATAATCATACGTGGGAAGAGTGCGAATCAAATCCACAATCTGTGTACTTCATATCCAACCGAGGAGGCTATCAATGGGGTAACCGAAATCATCCGGGTATGCAGTACTCGAATCCACAAGGGGCCTCTAATCCTGGTCATTATCAACCGCGCCCCAGAACAACTCTTTCCAACCGAGAGGTTAGTATCAAAATCAATATCAAAATAGACCTGCTCCCCCTCAACAACCTATTCAAGATGCCTATACCGATTCATTAAATCAGAAAGCTTTACCTCAGTATCCTCAAGAAGGATCTATGGATAATCAGCAAATAATACAAATTTTGAACCGTTTGACCACAAATATGAGCGCTCACGAAGAGAAAGTCTGAGGACATGATGCCGCACTTCAGATTTTAGGTACTCAAGTAGAACCATTAAACGAATTTCTAACAAATTTAATGGAACAGAAAGAAGTGAAGGCAATCGATGGAGGTGATGACAATGTTGGGTTCGAAGCTTGTAAGGCTATTTGCCTTGAAATTGAAGAAAAAGAGGAAGTACCGCATGCTGCCGTTAGTGCCGTGGAAGTTCCGAGTACCGAAGAAGAACCAACCAAGTCTAGCCCCGTGGAATCTGACTGTTCTGAGGTTTATGTGGAGGACGATTCGGAGAAAGACGAATTTATACAGCTGCTGAGGAAGATGCAAGAGGAAATTCAATTGGTTATGGATTATCAAGCTGAGCTAGATAGAGAGAAAGAGAAAGAAGCCTCCAAGGAGGAATTAAAGAATGAATATGAAGTTGCACCTGCTGTGCAAGAAGAAGTAGAAAAGGTGGAACGGCCACCTGTTGTTCAACGAGTGTCATCAACTATTCCTGATCCAAATCCTAAGGATGACACTGAACTCAAGACGTTTGTAGAGGCGTATACACCTGAAAATATCAACGCCCAAATGCTTGAGATAGCAAAGAAAGGACTCACACCGCAACAAGTTTTTACGCAAGTTATTCCTGAGAAAGAAGCGAGTGTAGAGATCCCAAGAGAAAACCTGAGAGTCTCAAGAAGAAGTGAACGAGAGCTACCAACAAAGCTTAAAGATCCGGGAAGTTTCAACCTTCCTATTCAAATTAATGGTATGCTCAAGGTGAAAGCTATGTACGATGTGGGTTCTGGTGTGAATCTTATGCCTAAGTCCGTGTTCGAGAGACTTGGACTTCAGAAATCAGAGAAAACTCTAGTGAAGTTGCAGTACGCTGACAACTCAGTTAAAAGGACATGGGGAACAGTGGAGGACGTCTTAGTCCGTGCAGGTAGTATCGCCATCCCTACTGACTTTGTTATACTTGAGTTTGATGCAGATAAGCAGGTTCCAATCATACTTGGACGGCCCTTCATGGCCACAAGTCAAAGTGTCATCAACTTCCAAGAAGGGACCATCACCCTTCATGCAAAGAATGTATTCGAGACCTTCTATGTCTTAGGTAAGAAACCAAGGAAGTTAGATCTCACCGTTCCTGTCATCCACATCCTTTCACATCACAAAGTCCCTCCTGAGAAGATCCACTTAAAGCCTGTGGATATTGAGCCAAACATTGAGTTTGGGGTTGACCATGAAGTTCTATGGAAAGCTCACAAATGCGAGAATATGCCACGTAGTTTCAAAGACTCGTGGATGGGACCATTCATTGTCACTAAGGTTGTTTCAGCCAAGGTGATAGAAATTCGACCCAAAACGGGGATCAAGCGCAGATTAGTTGACGTTCATAGCCTAACTTGTTGTTGGGGAGGCTATATTCGCAAATCTTGATAGAGGTAACACGTCTAACTTTGAAAGACGTTAAATAAAAGTGTTGTATGGGAGACAACCCGCAATTTTTAGTTTTTATGTCTTTTACGTTTTTAGTTTATGTTTAGTTTAGTTATTTTTAGTTGATATTGCATATTTGAGAAAGGTATTAGTGTTTTTGATGCTTAGGTATTGGAGCAATCGAGTTAGGGAAGAAACAAATTTTTCAGAAAGGGTACACCATCGGTGCGGTATACCGTACCTCAGCCGCGGTGTACCGCAGAGGACAAAAACCCGTGTCACGGGTAGATGCCGCGGGTTTTATGCCGAGACGAAAAAATATCACAGCGTTGGCTGTGGTGTACCGGACCCTGTTCCGCACCCCTATACCGCACGCCCAAAACCCGTGCCACGGGGTGCTACCACGTGTATTTTGCCGAAGCAAATTTTTTTTGAGCTACAGAAGCTACGGTGCACCCATGTACCGCACCCATGCACCGCGCCGCGCCGATAGAGAGAGAAAGTTACGGGATTTAGGTTATAAAAGAGGTATAAAGCTCATTATTCCGAATTTACAAAACCTCAAGCCTCTTTCTCTTCTCCAAAAATCTCCCAACTCCATTAAAGCTCATAAAAACCTTCACCAATCATCATAACACTACCCAATCATCAAGAAAAACACATCAAATCCTCTCTCCACATCATTACAAGAGAGATTCAAGCACCCAATTCTCACCAAATCCATCAAATTGAAGAATCAAAAGCTCAACTTTTCACAAATTCATCCTACAATTTCTTAAATCCAAGCCTATCCTACACGAATCCACCTCACCCACATAGAGATTCATCATCAATTCATCTTTCCTAAGCCAAATCAAGCTTGTTCAACCAAAAATTCACAAGTTCAAATTTCAAGGGTTGCTAAAGCTTTGAGTTGGGGGTTAATTGAGGATGACTAATAGAACAACAATATTAGCTAGCAAGAGGGAGGTGAGGAAGAGCAAGGTATTGGATCCAATCAAGAAGAAATCAAATAACAAAGGTTCTAGTTCTAATTCAAAGGGTAAAGATGATGTTGAAGATGGAGGTATAACTTTGTGTGATCGTAATGGTAAAAAGCTTTAATTTTATGCAAGGGATAAAACACAACTTCCACAAGGTCCTACACCCAAGGAGAAAGAGGAAGCTTCAAGGGCCCTGAAAGCTTCTGCAGAGAAACAATTAAAAGAACTACCTTTTGCTTATGAGAAAGTATTCAAGGAAGAAGTTAGTGAAGGAGATTACAAGAGATTCTTAGAGCTTGGTGCGAAATTGGGTTGGTCTACGTTCATGGTAAGACGTTTTGAATTATATCACGAGTTAGTTTTGGAATTCTGATTAGGCCTCTTTAGCCGAGATAGTAAAGGTTGTGTTCCGATTAGAGGAAAGTTAGTTGCTTTCACAGTTGTTGAGATTAGAAACCACTTCAAGTTTAAGAAATTTAAAGGTTGTTGCAAATTTGATGAAGCAGTTGCTAAACGAAAAATATTTGATGAGGAACTACTTTTTGAGCATGTTTTAGACAAGGAGAAAGTGCAATCACATAAGGGAGAATTGAAGGCACCTTGGCCTTACAAATATCTTCAGTCGGATGCGAGAATTTGGCACAATTTCCTTATTCCTAATGTCTTTGGAAACACACGAACTTTGGATGTGACTATGAAGAACGCACTACTTTTGGATTGTATTTTGAGAGGAGAAGAAGTAGATGTGGCACAGTTGATCTATGAGGAGGTGATGCGATTTTCGGTCTCTCCTAAATCGGTTTATAATGTTAAATTTCCTACTATGATCACGTGTCTTGTGCGAAAAGCGAATGTAACATTGGGTGAAGAAGAGAAACTCGAATTTTAGGAGACTTATATTGATAATTCTTGGATCAAGGATATCTTTCGAAGAGCAGGTTCTACGCAAGTCTCGAAAGAAGAAAAGGAGCAAAATTGGCAAGAGAAGATGGAGGAGCGTTTAACAAAAATTCGAAGCAGCTCAAACTTCGTTAGTCAACAATGTGGCACAAATCAACGCTAATCAAGTGCACATCATGAAACTCCTTGAGCAATTAACGATAGGTCCAGCAAATCCGACCGTGGATGTCAATAATGCGAGGCAAAAGCCTCGAGAGTATGTTCTCTTTCTTCCTTACCATTTCTGTAAATGCTTTTATCTGCTAATTTTAATTTCTGTTTCGAGTCTTTTTCGAGTCGTGGGGACACGACTCATTTTTGAGTTGGGGGTGTGGGGATTCGTTATCTCTCATCTCCATTTTTCTGTTTTTAGGTAGAAATTAAAATTTTTGATACATGGGAATTAGATGTAGAGTGTGTTTAATAGCTTGAAAGCATAAGCCCAGTGAATTGATGATAGTAAGTAGTATGTTTATGAGCTATGTTATTTGTATGCTTTGAGTATTTGCAGGAAAACACGTTGATAGTAAAGAAAAGATTAGTGAGCAATGCGATAGAAAGTATGTTCGATCTCAGGGAACCTTGATAAGTGTGTAGGCCGTGAGATCCAAGCTAGTTGACAAACCATTTGATGAAAGTGCTAAAGGTAAGAAAATAACGAAATTACATAGTGTATAAAGTGATTAAGGCGGTTCTTTCATGTTTGAAGCCTTTGAAGCCTTTTTATACCTTCTCACCTTGTTATTTTGATTTTATATGCTATATCCTTCTTAGCCCCTTCTATCCTTTCTAAAGCTTTTTATTGAAACACGTTATAAGCCTTATCCCTTTAGATTATAGGACTTTTCCATATGACCCGCACTCGAATCGCGATGCATAAACAGTTGTTTTAGAGCTTGAGTTTGTGGTGGTGGGTCCACCATTATGGGAAATATTATTGGGATGGGATTTGTGAGCTTATTAATTGTGCTTTGTGCTTTATATTGATGATGATTCACAGATTTTTATTGTAACCCTTTGTCGGGGTAATAGTGAATGAAAAAGAAGCTACGAGCTAAATTTGCCAACAAGGGCATTAAAAGAAAAAAATATATATCTGAGAAAATAGCGTGATATCTCAACATTAAAAGAGAGTCATAGCTACAAAAAATTGAGTTGCAAAGAATATATATATTCGGACCGGCAAAGTGGGATTTTTATGTGAATATCTTACGCTTTAATTGGGTTATTGGGGATGCTAAATTGTGCATCAAGGAATTCATTGGGTTGAGTGAGAAACGTTTTACGAGAGTAACTCAAGCTCTATGGCGATTCGTTGATGGTTAGCAAGGAGAGATCCAAAAGCTCACTCCAAATTATCCAAATATACTATCATACCGTCCCTAAGCCTAAATTACAACCTTAAAGTCCTTGTGATTCTTTGCTATGTAATTGAGAAGTGATTGAGCCATTATAGAGTAGTTAAGTGGATCTTTGAATACAAGTGAGGTTTGATGAACAATCTATAGCTTTCTTGGGGAACTGAGTAAAGTCTCAATCCTTCTTACATTGCGAAACTAATCTGATCGTGAATTCAAGCCGTGTTGACTACGGATATGAGAAGTGTACAGGTATGTAGTTTATGAACATTATTGCATGAAATTTTCTGAGTTGTTGCTTTAGGTTTATTCTATATATTCTGCTATGTTCTTCCCATTGTGTTGAGAATTTTATAAGTGTGTATTTATAGACATCCCTTTGTTTTTATCTTTATTGTATCGGGACGATACAACTTTGAGTTGGGGGTCTTGATGTCTCATCATTTGTGATAGATTTATGTTAAGATGAGACATCATTTTTAGTGTTTTAGAAGTCATAATAGTCGATTTTCTTGAGAAATAGTACACTTTCCTATTTTGAGTCTTGATTTAGTTAAATAATATTTTTCGAGCATATTGGATTTAATTGTTTATTTAGTGTGAAGCTTTAAAGATAATTATGGAGATTAATTAGAGTCCAAGTCAAAGACTACAACATATGGAAAGAGATTAGCATAGTAATTGGAGATAAGGAAACAAAAGCTAAAAATATGGAAAAGGAAAATCTGCCTAAATCTGAATTTCTGCAGCACACGCCTAAAGAAGTGGTGATAACTCCAAAATGAAACCGATTTTGGTAAATTCCTTTCATAGGGACGTAGATAATTCGCTGAGGATTGTTTTGGTATATTGTGGAGCAAAAACCGACCAATAACGAAGAAGATATGCTCAAAACAAGTCAGCAGAATTTATCTTTATTTCCATACGAATTTGAGTTGGGCTTGGAGTCCACTACTTTGCTTCTCCCTCAAGAAAACGAATTTGGTCTTCTAAACACCTATAAATACACCCTTATATCACTTGTAAATCATCCTTGCCTCATAGTAATTAGTTCTTAAGGTTTTATTCTTCCAGTTTATTGTAGATAGCAACATGATGTCTTTTGTAATTTCTTTTAATTTATTTCCATCAGGTATGAACTAAACTTCCCATAGCTTTTGCATCATGTATAAACTATGAATTCTGATTCTTTTATCTAAGTTTCTTTGGGAATTACATGTTTTAATATGATATTAGCTACTTACCTTTATATTTGTTTATGTGTTTTGATTTACTGTCTTTCCTAGAACTGATCACTTTAGGATTGTTTTAATAGTAGTTAGATGGTCACCTTAGCTGGGTGTCTAATTATTGAAACACCACATAACGTCTAGTGTCGATATTAGTCCTGACAAAACTGATTCTAACTAGATAGTCATTAGGGTATAATTTAATCACCATATCACCAATTGAATGAATTGTTTGCTTAGGGCCTTAGTAGCGTTTGATAACCCTATTTACAACAGATTCTTGGTTGTGCCTTAGCCCCCTTAGTCACTCTCAAGGTCTAAGGTATGGGAATTTAGAATCCTGACTAAGTATACAAGAGCTAATATTCTCCCTTATTAACTAAATCTAATAGAAAGAATTAGAAGGATTAGTGCATACTAGCAAAACCTAAGCTATATTTCTCATCTCATAGTATTTACTTTATTGTCTTTTATTTTCTTAGTTTTAGTTATTAATTTCGAAATTCAATCTCTTTTATTTTCTGTCTTTAATTATTTATTGCTTACTCGTTATTGTTACCCATTCGTTTAACACACTTAAGTCCCTGAGATCGAAGTCAACTTATCAACTAAAACTTGCGTACATCCTATAATACTTGCAGTACTGTGCCTGTCTAGGGTGTGAGTGCGTAGTTTTCTTGACTTATATTTATCTTATTTTTATCACACTGTAGGCGACACCAATGACTAAATAAGCTTAAAATTCTAGTAAATAAGTCAAATAATCACCTAATTTGATGTCTCATAAGGTCATATAATAAGAACAAAAAGGGAGACATCAAGACCCCAAACTCAAACCTTTGTCGTCCCGACAAAGCAAAATAAAAACCAGGGTTCAAGGTGATACGCAAAAAGGTAGAGTCTAATGAATAACACTCAAAGCATAAATTAAAATAAATCTCATATAGTATGATCCTAGGAATCAATATACACATACAAATATCATGCAAAAAGAAACACAAATAATCAATTAAAAATTAACTTCACAATGCTAGAAGGTTATGCTTGTACTTATCTCAAGATGATGTCTATAGGGTGTTCATCGACCCTCACTAACTTTAAACGCTCCACTTAGCATACTCTCTACAAGCTGAATTACAAATCCACTACACAACTAGGAATCAGGAGGAATTTATGGTTATCACATAGGCTTAGGGACGGTATGTAATGTATATTTGGTAAATTTGAAATGAGCTTTTGGCTCTCTCCTCACTACCATCAACAAAATGTCCTTGAGCTTGAGTTTATACTCGAATATCGTTCTCACTCAACCCATTTGATGCACTAATGTAGCGTCCCCAAAATTACCCAATAAGCACTAAAGATGATTTCTAAAATTCCACTTTGCCAGTTACTTCATTTTTTTCTTTATTTTATTTTTCATTTCACTTTTCTCTTTTTTTAACAAGATACCCATGACCATCATTTTGATGTGAAAGGTCATGTCTCTCATATTTATTTATTTTCAAATCCCGGCAAAGGGTTACAAATAATATATCATCAACAATTGCACATAAATACAAACGCATACAAGTTCCCTCGCAATGTAATTTCCCATTAATGAAACCCACCACCCCAAACTCAAGCTCAAGACAGGAAGTCTCAGGATTGTGATTCAAGTGCAGGTCATATGGTAGTGCCTCATATTCTAAGGGGATATGGGCATATATAAGGGCGACAAAAGAAAGGCTTAAAGGCTAAAAATGGGGCTAAGACGGATAATATTAAATTCAGGGATTGAAGGCCAAAAAGAATTCAAATGGCTAACAAAGAACTGCCTCTATCATCTTCCTAATTACATAGTTGCCTCTAGTTCGTACCAAAGTGGGTTCTCTATCAATTTGGATCTCGCGTTAAACACACCAAACATTTTCCTTAAGTACAAGTTTACTTCTTTTACATTGTTTATTAATTCTACCTATTAATTTCCTATATTTGCATGCAATCTAAATGCGGTTTATACTAACTCCTAAAGTCTACTATTTTCTATCATAAATTCATAAAAACTTTCCTTAATGGGGACATTTAAAATTCTCTACAGTCAAACGCAACCCTAAAATTAGTTTTATGGAAAGCAAATAAACAAATAACACATAAAAATTGGGATGAGGCAACGAACCCCATCCCAAACTCAAAAATGAATCGTGTCCCCACGACTCGAAAAGACTCAATAAAGCAAATAAACTATTATACACTACTAAATGAGAGAGTTAGGAATACGTATCTCAACCAGCACTAGGCTGGTTTTCGGTGCTTCGTCCACGTAAAACTTCCTTCGTGAGTACAGAGTAGGTGGCATGTTGTATGGTGCTCACCCCAAGTAGCATATTTCTGAGGAGGTCTACTCTTTTGTCACGCTTCCTAAAGTGGAAATCATCTTATCTTGGTTCGCCTCTAACACTCGAATCTAGCTTCCAACTCATTATTGGAATACACCTTCTGCGTTGGTGGAAGGACTCTAGGAGTCCTCCTTGCTTCAACCTCTTCAAACCAGTGATGACCTATCTTCGGGATTTCAATACCCTTAGCTGGAGTTACTCTACTAGTTTTAGGATTAAATCTAGTTCTTCGATTATAACACAAAGAATCAGTCATGTTCGTCATCTTCAATGAACCCCAAATTCAAAACTTAAAAAATTAAAAAACAAGAGAAAATGTTTTGAACTTTGATATTTTGAGGATATAGGAAGATGGTATGAGGTGTTATGTGAGATGGGTAATGAATATCTAAGGGAGAAGATGAGGTTTAATGGGTGAGAGTGAAGCTTTGATGAAAGAAAGGTGAATAATTTTGGTGTTTGGTGGAAGGATTTGATGATGATTATGTGTTAGGAGGGGTTTAGAGGGAAAGATTTGATGTGACTTGGTATTTTGATGATGAATAGCAGGTATATAATGGGTTAGGGGTCGTTCATAATGGTATCTTGCAAAAGAGGCTAGGTTAAACGGGAAGAAATTAGGGTTTTCATAAGGTTTTGGGAAAATTCCCGCTGGTCGGGTCGGCATACCGGTCAGATGATCGGCTAGCCGGTCCAAGACCTCATCAAATTTCTCCTCTCGGCACAAAACCCTATTCAGCTACCCGAGGCCTCGTGTATTTTTGTGGCCGGAATACCGGTGGTCTACTTTTCACATATCCTTGCTCTCGGCAAAATACACGAGTCAAGACACCGAGCCCTCGTGTTTTCCCTTGGCCGGCATACCGGTTAGGTGACCGGCTAGCCGGATGCACAAGTGATTTTATCGGCGAGACACTGTATAGGTGCGTGTAATGATCTTCTTTTGATCCTCGTTAACCGGCATACCGGTCATATGACCAGCTAGCTGGTGCGAGTGATCAATACTGTGACCAAAACACGCTTTTTCTCGCGTCTCACACCTGTTAACCCCAAACTCATGGATTAAGTACCTGTAAATCATCAAAACACCAGACCTTTCTCATTTCCTTTTAAGAATATACACTAATACTAAATTAACAACTACGAAATAAAAGACATAAAAGCGTTTAAAATACTATACAATTGAAGTTGCTTTTGTTTAACGTCGTTAAGCTCGACGGATTACCTCATGCATCATTTCTTAACATAACCTCCCCAGCAGTGAATGAGGTTATCAACGTTAGCTATTCGGAATTTGCATCCTTTGGCTTTGATTCCAACTAGTTTCTCTGAAATAATTTGTGTGACCGTGAATAATCCATTCCAAGAACCGTTTAACTTAAGCGTTTTCGGAGGGGGTTTAGGCTTTCTCAATGAGACTTCATCTCCCACTCTTATCTTCTCCTTCTTCATTTATTTCTTAGGTTCTTTTGGCACTTTCATGGAATGTTCCTTACCTTTCTTCTTTGCACGATCAAGGTGTGGGTTTTATTTAGGATCTGGAGGAGATTTATTAGGTGGTTTCTTTCTTAGCTTTTTCTCCTCCATTCTTAAGATTTTCACTACCTTGGTTGGTTCTTTCTCTTCTTGATCAATGGTCTCCAATCGGAAGCACTCCTCCTTGGAATCTGGAAACTTCATAGGCTTAAACACGTTGAATTTCACCTCCTCGTCTTGGATTCGCATAGTCAATTCTCTGTTTTCTACATCAATCAAATTACGCCCCGTGGCTAAGAATGGTATTCCCAAAATGATGGGGACGTTACTATTCGCGTCGTAATCAAGTATAACAAAATCAGCGGGAAAGATTAACATACCTGCCTTGACGAGGGCATCTTCTATTCGTCCCTCTGGATGTACGAGGGATCTACCAGCCATCTGCAAGACCATAGAGGTCTGTTTCGCATTTCTTATCTTCAACTTCTCAAAATTCGATCTAGGCATAAGGTTAATACTCGCACCCAAATCACACAAAGCTCTCCCTTTCCATTCATCACCGATAGAAATCGGATTTGTAAAACTCCGAGGATCAAGCAACTTAGGTGGCAACTTACTCTGGCATATTGCACTACATTCTTCTGGAAATCCAATAATTTCATTCTCGAGATATTTACGTTTATTGGTGATAGCTTTTAAATACTTTGGTACCCCCTTGATAGCCGCTAAGAAAGATATATTAATGTTGAGCTTACTTACCATATCCATGATTCTATGATATTCAGCTGTATCTCTTTTCTTTTGAACTCTTGAAGGGAAAGGTGGAGAAGGACGAGTTTCTATAACATCTTTCTTCTTAGGAATTTCCGGAATCTTCTCCACTTCTACCACTTCAGGTTCATCATTCTTTTCTTCCACATCCTTTACCGGTTTTTCTTTGTTGGTAACTTTTTTTTTCATAACTGGAAAAGGAGGTGAAGGGAGCTTCTTACCACTTCTTAGTGAGATAGCGTTACAATCTCTGTATTGGGTTGGGACTTCAGTATCACTATGGAGTTTTCCTTGCGGACGCCGATTTAACTGTTTTGATATCTGGTCAATTTGATTCCCAATAATTTAAGTGCAGCCTCATTAGCTTGCTGACTCTGGATAGATTGTGCCTGAAGTTCCATTAATCTTTCTACAGTTTGACGAAGATCATCTGTACCTTCTTGAGGTTGAGCAGGTAAGGCTTTTTGATTCATAGTATCATTGTAATTACCTTGAGGAGTCTGTCTCTGAACCTGATTTCCATAATTCCGTCCTCCTTGATAATTACTTTGTGGTCTAGGTTGATAAGTGTTACCTTGGTGACATGGTTGATAAGCGTATGTAGGATTAGCTGCCCGGTTAGGATTCGAGTACTAGAAACCCGGATGGTTTTTGTTGGGTTGGTATCCTTGTCCACTCGAATTGTAATTCCCCCTATTAGTACAAAACATTACCGCTTCGGGATTACCTTCACAATGTTCCCAGTCATGGTCTTGAACACCACAATTCGAACACCCATATACCTCTTGAGTCACATTAACACTTTCCTTCTTACCTTATAAACCTTCTTTAACAGCTATCGTGAGCTGTTTCATTTGTTGTTCTAAAGTACTCTTCAATATATCCCCCAATGAGGATAATTTCTCATCAATACCCATATTACTTTCTTTTCTACCTTGAATAGGTGTTCTTACTGTACTCCAACCTTTCTCATTTTTTACCGTTCTATTTAAAATAATCTCCGCATAGACTGGAGCTACCTGTAAAAATCCACCACCACATAATTAATCGAGATATTTTCTTGATCCTCCATACAAGCCTTTATAAAAGATTTTTAACTGTTGTTATTCATTATGGCCATGTCCAGGAACTCTTCTCAAACATGATTGAAATCTTGTCCAACATCTTCTCAAAGTCTCATCTTGTTCTTGGACAAACGATGTCAAATCCACCTGTGCGTCTAATCTCATATTCATCGGATAATAGCAATCGAAAAACGCTGTCTGTAACTCATCCCAAGTATTGATTGTTCCAGGTTCTTGCGAATCGTGCCGCTCACTAGCTGCGTCTATCACGAAAAATCAGAAATTAGCAAAGTACATCAACTCTTTGGTCACTCCTTGAGTTATATACGAATCGCAGATTTGCATAAACTTTTGAACTTCACGAATAGGGTCTTCTCCAGGTGTTCCACGAAAGTTTCCAAAATTTTGAAATTAGGATAGCATACCAGGATCGGGTCTATAACATGCAACATTGATATTTTCAAGACCAATATTGAGAGCAAGAGCGCAATAGGGAGCTTACTCTGGACCATGTACGAACCATGGATCATAATACATAGGGTGTTGAGCTTGTTGCATAGGCGAATTATTTTGTTGACTGTTGAGAATGGGATTCAGAATGATTGGCGGTATTATTGGTTGACCATTTTCGTCTAACTGAATGCCAGGATCTTCGACGTGATGAATGTTCAAATCCTCCATTTCTCGTTCTCTCTTTGCCTGTTCTCTAGCTTCTGTTTCTCTTTTGTTTCTTTCTTGAACTAACCTCTCGGGGTTTGAGTACATGCACCAAACCTGTAAGACCGCAGAAAGAACAAAGACAAAGAAAAGTGTAAAACTGAAAATAAAAATTAAAAATAACAACTAAAACACTTACGGATAACACCGTGGTCACACGCTACCATCCCCGACAGCCGCACCAAAAACTTGGTGTCTCCTTGTGTGTTCTAAAATAACACACCTAAAAAGGCAAGACATGTACCGAAAGAGTACGGGCCGTCTAAGTAATATCCGGTAAACAGAATTTTGATCTCATGGACGGATTGAATATGACTTTCGATGATATGTAATAAGTGCGATTAATTGTTATATGATGCGGAAAATAAATTATGTAAAGATTTGTTTTGGTTTTTGATTAAGAACTAAGATGCAATAAAAATAAAATACTAAATTAACTAATGCAAATAAATAAGACGCAAGTAAATAAATATGAGTGGACGCAAATATTTATAGGCAGTACTTGAGTTTCGCAAGGGTTTCACCTAACTCTATTAAATCAATGTTTATGTTTACGGGATGAATTGGGATTAAGTACTAGTTGGGATTCTATAATCTCCTAACCCTCGTCAGGGTGGACTTAGGAGCAATTCTTAGATGCTACAAACCCCTTCAGGGTGATTATAGTCCACCTTCGAATGGTCAAATATTCTACCCAATTGGCTATAAGGTTAACTAAGCCCGCCAGGGTCAATAATTTCTACCTTACGTCTATAATTTAGTTCTGTAATTAAACCCCATGTCAAGGCGATCACTTACCCACCAAAGTGAATATCTTAATTACTAAATTCTATATTTGATTCATGACTTCAAAGACAATATTTAAATGAAAAACAATAGTCAATACGAAATTACACAATTTAATTTAAATTAATCAATCCCAAATTCAAAAACATAAATTCAATAAAATTGGGTTCAACCCATTAATGAGATTGTCAAGCACTTAAGTAATTTAGCTCATGCTAATGTTAAAAAATACTAAATTAAAATAAAATGTGTTCATAATGAATTACAGAAATAGAAAAACCTAATTAAAGGGTTGATAATTGATGTTGTTGGAAGAAGGAATTCTCCAGTTTCAGCTTTCTCTCTCCTTTTTGCTTTTCTGACTTCTCCTAAGAGTTGCCTCTTATCTAATATGAATTATCTGTCTAAAAATTGAAGTCAAAAGCCTTTTTATAGTGGAAAAAACGGATTGGGCTTTGAAAAAGAAGAATTAGGTTAATTAGAATAAAAGCCCAATCCCTTTAATAAAATCCCGTAACTGGTGACCAGCTGTTACTAAAACAGTTGTAGCTTTTGCGTCCAGACTCGGAATCACTTCGTTAAACTCGGAAAATCTTCCTTACTTCAAGATCTATCTACCTCATTTTATTCGACAAGACTGAATCAGTGGCTAAGATGCTCAAAAACAGTGATTTGTGACAACCTTCCAGATTTCATTCTCTACTAATTACTTCTTCGAATCAATTACTCTCGCCTTTGACTTCAACGCTCAATCCAAGACTTTTATTTCCATTTCTTCTCCTTGTCTTGATACTTCATCAAATCATAAACCTAAGAACTTTACACTAAAAATAAACGGATTAACGCATAAGAGCTCTAAAACACAAATAATCCAAATCCAAGGGAAGAAATCGTAATATGACCAAAGAAGCTTAAAAGTCTAGTAAATAAGTCAAATAATCACCTAATTTGATGTCACCTTAGGTTGAACAGTAAAGAAGTCCTTACAAGAACTCTTCCGACAAGAAGCAATACATTCATGGGTATTGTTGAAAATTTGCATGCAACTCTTAGCTACTTTATGATTTGATTTTATTTAAGCTCTCTCAGTAATACCTATGATAAACAATAAACTATGTTATATGAACCGTTATAAACTATGTCACATGCATGGTTATGGTATAATTTTGTCCCATTTATTCATTCTCTTGCTACTTAACTAAGACGTAAAATTGAGAGAATCTTTGGAAGTTCTTTTATATCGATAATCTAGTAAACTTGTCGACTACATTTGTCACTGATAATAAATTACTGATCAACTTTCCAAATCATGATTCTTGCTCAAATTAGAAGGTAGAAGAAATGATTTTTAGGCACACTAGACTATAGCTTTTCTAGATTTTATAGCTCTATTTTTGTTATCAAAATTGTGTTAATTTGATCACGTATTTCTCCTTTCTATATAATCTTTATTACGCTATCCATTGTTAGATTTTGGTATAGATGGCACAATATCTCGAAATATTTGTTGATATAAAAAATCAACAAAAACCATGAAACTATAGATAAAGAAGAGTTAACCAATTATACAAACCAATATTTGAGCCAAAAAATTAATGTACAAAAAAAATGATAGAAAGGTTCGATTAAACAACTGCCACTATAATTATTGATTTTTAAGCCAATTGATGAAATTATGGAACTAATGACTACCTCAGGCGCTCACCTACACATGCGAGACTCCTTGTAGGTATTCTATACAATTCTTTAGAAAGTGGAATATATGAGAGGAAAATTATTGGTTCATGCAATTTTTAACCATGCTTCTCTTCTTGTTGGTCTATGTATCGACGACGAGATATTATACAAGACTCGGTTTCTTCTACTAAAAATGCATCCCTTCATTTGTGTCATGTTTATCTTGCTCAAGGATCTAGGAACACAACCATTATATTTTACAAACTAAAATGAGTCGGTCAAAATGATGAAAGATCCTTGTGCCCAAAACTTATGATTCTGCTCATAGAAATTGTTTTTATATCATACTATAAATTCAATCTGTAAAAATTATAATCACCAAAAATGGATATCTATATAGAAGTCATCCTAGAACTCTTTTACTTCCCAGGGATGCTTGTGTTGCAGAAAGGCACATAAAAAGATCCTGAAAATTATCGATCTTCAGTGAATTAACTTTGAAGGTTCTCCCATGAGTTGATGAATTAAATGGAAAAAATATGTCGGGTTCACTAAATTAGGATAACACTACTACGAGAATAGCTTTTAGAGACCGCATAGTTATTTCTGATCTTTTGTGGTACCTAAAGGTTGCTCGTTTTCAAAAGGTTGTTAACTATTCATTTCTCCTGAGAAATCATTTCTGTGGTAGCTAGATGGTTTATCTTTACAGACCACCCAGTCTCTTGCTATAAGTTATGACTTCTAGCGACTATATGTGGTCATTAGATAGTTTTATTTTAGTCGTTGCGTTTTGGTCGCCAATTCTTTATTACTTTAGCAACCATCCATCCTGTATTTAGTGGCTAGCCTCTTCTTGCGGTCGTTAAAGGTGTTATAATTGAAAAAATATTTTTATTAAAGTTATTCATTTACAATTGTTCGTAAATAGACATGATAAACCCAAAGTACACTAAAAGTATAATAATTCCACAATTCTCAACAAAAATCTCCAAAATCTAGTTATGAACACATATAAGTTATTTTGACATAAAAAAATAAAACCAATCAACTAATGATACTAGTCTGTCTCATATCCTTTCCTTTCATTTGCAATAATCACATCATTACTATTAATATGCATCATTTGATGGATATCAGCCGCATCTTAAAGTATCTTCGGACTCTTCATCATCTTCTAAAATAGTTAGATCATGCTCTACTATCACTTCGTCGACTTCGGTGTACTCTATTTTTATTAATGCGTAATCCATCTATGTGTGTTGTCTCATTTACAAAAGGTATCGACTCAAATGTATAAACTATCGACACAGAACCCTAAACATCCACACTCCAACAATGACAATCGCTCACTTTCCAAACCACTTTAAAGTGCGTCGCGATCCCTTAGTGTCCACTAGATCAACAATGTATAACATGTTATTTGCTTGATTTTCTACAATTTATGACTCATCTTTGTACCAATACGAATTATTATCGATTTTGGTTACACTGTGCTCATTCCGTATTCTTCCTTTCTTGGTGTTATAGCATTCTCACTCGAATACCATTACCGAATATGTTTTTAAAAAGTCCACCTCGAATACTTTAACCAATTCACCATACCAAGAAACTCCTTCGCCAAAACAATAAAACCCGTAATCCGCAATGAGACATTTATCACCTTTCTAACGCCAAACCAAGTTCACCCCATTAATAACGCATAGATCATATTTCTAAATTGCACAATTGGAACCCTTAGCCACATACAAAAATTATTTGGTTTATACTGGATGGCATGCTAGCTTCATGTTAAATACATAATAATGGAAAAGCTATTGAGTTATACTTTCTCTATTAGTATTTTGATTTTGAATTATAGTATACATTTATCAATAACGAATTGTAAAATCTAGTTTGATGAATTCTTTCCACATCCACATGTCCATCTGTAATTATAACTGACTTATGGTCCCTGGAATACAAAATATTTGAGTTACAAAATTATATAGAATAAGAAAGTGACAAAGAACATAGTAAAAAAGAACAAACTATATGTAAACTTGAATCTCATCATAAGATCGTAGATTGCACCAAACAATCCTATCGTGATCTATTTGGGGGAAGATAAACGAAACACTATTTTAAATTTGGGTGACATTAACTTCTGAAAGTCAATATATCTCTTGGTTCTGGTACTAGATCCGCATATCTATGAGGATGATTACACTTTTTTTTCCTTATTGATATAATGTGATGTGAAAGTCAAGATCTCTTCCACAACATAACCCTCGTGAATCGAACCTTGTGCCTTTTACACATTATGTAGTTACTCCTTTAACTTATTCAAAGAATGCTCGATCGGATACATCCATCACATTTTGATTATTCCACCAAAAACTGTATCGTCATGGAATATTCTTGTCTACCATTTTAGTATACGCTTCATTAACAATGCCACTCAAATCATCTATCACGTTTATCATTTCCTCATATACATAACTAGGAATAACATTTGATTGGAACGGGTTTATTTCTCCATACAAATTCCAAATTTCATATGTTGCTTAAAACCCATTTATCAATATTCATATTAGCCTCTAGAATATTTTTCCTAGTAAATTCGTGCATCAGTTACATGGATATTGAATTGAATTAGAAATATCCATGTGCTAATATATGAATTCAACAAAACTCTTAACACCCTTAACAAAAGCTAGAGTAACCTTGTTTCTTGACTTAATCAACACTTTATCCATATGGACTTCTATTTGGACTTGATTGTGTCGTAAACTAAAAGATTTTGATAGCTATAATAATTTAATAAATAAATTGTGTAAATCATATTGATATTCAGTCTCATATTTCATAGATTAAGCAATATAATATTTCATAAGTCTTACTCCTATATTAAATCTCCCGTTTTCAAACTCCAACTTTTTTTCATAATCCAAAAAAATATCTAATATTATAGATAAAAAATCATATATAACTACATATATTATGTAACTACATAATTTAACCATCTAAACAACATAATAGAAACCATAATAAAGAAAAATACTAGTTTTTACGAAAAAAATGTGACAAAATACCTGAAGGAATTGATGGTAGAAATGGGTCCGAAAGAGTGGAGGTAAGTAGATAAAATACGTTAACGGAAAAGGAGGCGTTTGTGGAAAGTGGTGGATCAATAGTAAGAATATTTAGAGATCAAATTTAGAGTCTTTTGGGATAATTTTAGTTTTTTTAACTCTGACGAAAAATTATAATTGAGCCATTGTTGAAAAAATTTTAAAGAAAAAATAAAAAAGTCACAATGATATATTTTTATCTGAATAATTATAAAAAAAAAAGCTCGCCTAAGTAAAAAAAATTATCTAGTTGACTAGCAGCTGCAAATTAAAAATATAGAGAATGTTCATTAATATATATTTATAATAAAATTATTTTTAAATAAAAAAATTTATAAAAAAATTTGTATTGATCTAAATTTATGAAACAAAGATTATTTCCCTATAGTTCAGATGAATTGTGGCATTTTAGGCCTAAATATTTAATTATTTCTTATAAATAAATTTACCTTTAAAAATAAAATTAAAGCCCAACCCATATTGTAAAAGCCCAACTCACATGCATAAAATAAAACCTAATTACCCATCAAATCTACCCTAACACCATTGCCCCCTCGCGCCTCAAAATTTCTCTGTATTATCTGATCCAAAATACCGAACTTCATTGCAATTAACCAGTTCCTCTCTTCATTTAATCCCTCCATTCTACTTCTTTAAATCTCCACAAATTCGTACTAACTTTGAATGTTGATTCATTGAATCAATTTGAAACACCAGACAAGAATGCAGAATTTTAAACCATCGGTTTTCCTACATTTATTTACCATATATCCAGGTTAGTAAATTTGTGAGTTTCTTAAATTTTTATGAATTTTAACTTAGTCTATTATATAAAATTATATTAAATGTCATAAGAATTTCATTATAATCGTATTAATCTAACAAATTCCACAATTGTTAGGCACATATAGGCTTCATTTTTGTCACTATCTAGTGTAGGCCACAATTAATACTTCATTATTTTCACGTCCAACGGGAAAAACACTAGATGTCAGATTTATTGTATTGTATTTTGTTAAATGGTAGTCATACTTTTACGTGAGCTCTTGAAATATGTCAAGTACATATAATTAGATTCCGTGATAATTATATTATTAGCATAATCTTGTATTATTTAAGGTTTATTTAGAACTGTTTTACAAATAAGATATCTGAAGTCAATAAGAAGTATTGGGTGACAATAATAACTATTGGGTGAAACTTTTCTTAGGTTTATCTTAATTGGCATTTAAATTTAGATTATTTTATAATTAAAATTTTGGTTAATTTGAATAAAGATATGGATAGTGGGCTTAATAGTTTTTTCTTTTTCCTTCAATGGTAGGTAATCTTCATCAATGGGGAGCATAACAAAACAAAGAATGGATAAGATTGTTGGTCATGACATTTCAATCCACCATGAAGACTGTATGATTAACATGGTAAGATTTACATGCCAATAAATAAACTTCATTTGACTATATATATATATATATATGCTACTCCATTTAGTAGGTTTATGCATACTAACCAAACTTATTTAGGTGATTTAAATTCTTAGTAATATCGTTCAGGTTACATCTAAATAAGTTTAATACCATGTTTAATCTGAGATAAACGTTTAGCTGAGGATAATTCTTGTTTCAGTTAACAGGATAAATGTTGTTTTCTTGGTAAAAGTATGTATATTTTTCCTTGAAAATTGGCCTAGACATTTCTATGTTGGAATGTCTAGGAGGCTGCCTATTTTTATTTAGGCAATTGATAAAAATTTAACTTTATTAGAAGAATGTTTTATTCATTTATTTTTTTAAGTTCACTTCAAACACCTAAACCTTTTGTAGATTCTTACATGTACGTGACATATCAATTTTTAGAAGAATCTTTACCTTATTTATCTAATAAATTGGTATATAATAGAATAAACCACAGAGTTATAAGAGTTAGAATTAATAAATGATGTTGCAACAATTACAACTCATCTAATGATGGGATTATAACGACTATAATAGCAAAATATAACCACCACAACCAAAATGTTTATCGATCTTTGAGAATATTATTAACGAGTTTCCATTATAGAATAATCCTTTATTTTCCATTGAAGAGTAATGAGATGAAACAATCATTAATTTGTTGTATGCTTTTAGATATTCTTGTAAGTAAATGTGGGTCTAGTTGTTCACCTGGTTGAAGTCCATCTAAGACTAGTTTATCTAGTCCAGTCATGAACTAGGTATCCTATCTTAGAGTAGTGTTAAAATTGTAGTAAATATTTTAACGTGTGAATAATATAAAACATTATTTGCAGCTGTCAAGATGAAGTGATGGCAAGGATTTGAGTTTTCAAATATTGGAAAAATTAGTGAAGGTAAGTTTAATCATCCATTTTATCACTATATAATTCCTTGCTTTGTTCTCTTATGTTTATATGCGTGTTGTAGCTCTCTTTTTATTCATCCACTAGAGATTTTGAATTCACGCACTTAAAGTTATGTTTTTTCTCAGGACGGTGAAGTATAATCTACATCAAGACATGTGGATGATGAAAGAATATGGTGTGTTAGATTAATAGTTGCTCTAATGGTTAGGTTACTCATGTATTGTATTAAAAATTAAAGATTAGGTAATTTATTGTTAGACATCTTAATGAAAAGCTTTTCAAAAGGATATATGTTTAACTGTATTTTTGTTCAATGTTCTTTTTTCATTTATACTCAACAAGTCAACTTAATATCAAAATGCAACTTCGGTCAAACCACCTGAAATAAAACCAAAAAATTATTCAAGTTATTCGACTTAATATCAAATTAAACTTCATTACTGAAATTTCACATACGCTCCATAGATTATTATATTTAGTTACTTTTCTAAGTTATGTCCTTCCTGGTTATCTTTCCTCTTTGATTTTACTTTCTTATTTCTATTATATACAAGGAGTTCCTCGTTCCTCGTTCCTCTTAATTTTCTTATGCATTTGATTGTATATATATGTCTCTATATTTGTGGTTTAGTTTTCAATATAGTAATACGTTAATGAGGGTTTTTTATAAAATATCTTTTATTTATGGTGTACTTTATTTTAAGTTATGTTAGTGTTTTATGTTAAAACTTAAAAACTAACAGTCTAGTTTAGGTAGCACAATTAATGTAGAAATCAAGTTGTACATATATAATAGTAATCTACTTATGTCAATTGTTGATGGTACGTGTGACCTTGTACTATTTTCCACTAATAGATTCACCCTTGGAGTTATTCTTAGTTACATTGTTATACCATCAATAGAGACTTGTACTACTTCGTTGACACGATCTTGGAATATATAGAAAGCTAATTGTACCTTAAAGATCTAGAAGCTACTTTATTATAACTTAAAGCTCTAGATACTAACCTTTTTAGTATTTTTCATTTCAGAAAATATAAATTTAGTTAGAAATAATCTATTCTATTTCAGCTTTTTTAATCGGCCTTAAAGTCATTCGGTTTGTAAATCTCCTCAGAATCCGTATGGTATGAAAAAATATAATCAGAAGAACATGAATACAGATGGGATTATTGTTTTATAGGGGCTTTATCACATTTGGTCGAAGAAATTTGGCAATATTTTCACAGTGATAAATTAATTTTTCTATATTTCAACCTACTTTTTGAATGTATCACAAGGGATTACCTAATCATTGCTTGACTCATATTGAAATATTTTTTGAAATGTGGATTTTTATTGAAATTGATACCATTTTGATTTATTCCTTATTTGGGAATATAAGAGATTTTACTGCCATACCACTTTAAACAAATGTATCTATCAAAAACTGAAAGAGAAAATTTTCTAATCGGCCTTACAACAATCAATTTTCTTAACACAGTAACTTTGAGTTCTGACTTACAAACGTATCTCTTCCGGTGCCCGTTTTTACTTGATAAACTCCGGTTATACACGAAGAGAGTCAACTAGGTAGTACACAATGAGGGTTCCGCACCCGTCATCTAGGAAAGCTCCTTTTTGTTGTTCTTACCACTACTTCCTAATATGGTCTTTTAGTCAAAAGATAAACGCTTTTTCTACGGCAATAGAAAACACTCCGCCAAAGGATTTTCGATTCTCTACTACTACAGTCGATTCCATCTTAGTATTTGAATTTCTGGCCATGAATTGATAGAAAAGTGTTTACGCCATGAAAGTTGCTTCCCAAGGCGGCCTCAAGGGGAAATGGTTTATTGGACCCACATAAGCTTATATGTCCACTCTTGTCATGCAATGATACACTTGAGACACCATAGATACATTTTGAGGAGATACACCTTAGGTTGAACAGTAAAGAAGTCCTTACAAGAACCCTTCCGACGAGAAGCAATACATTCATGGGTATTGTTGAAAATTTGCATGCAACTCTTAGCTACTTTATGATTTGATTTTATTTAAGCTCTCTCAGTAATACCTATGATAAACAATAAACTATGTTACATGAACCGTTATAAACTATGTCACATGCATGGTTATGGTATAATTTTGTCCATTCTTATTCATTCTCTTGCTACTTAACTAAGACGTAAAATTGAGAGAATCTTTGGAAGTTCTTTTATTTTGATAATCTAGTAAAATTGTCGACTACATTGGACACTGATAATAAATTACTGATCAACTTTCCAAATCATGATCTTTGCTCGAATTAGAAGGTAGAAGAAATGATTTTTAGGCACCCTAGACTATAGCTTTTCTAGATTTTATAGCTCTTTTTTTGTTATCAAAATTGTATTAATTTGATCACGTATTTCTCCTTTCTATATAATCTTTATTACGCTATCCATTGTTATATTTTGGTATAGATGGCACAATATATCGAAATATTTGTTGATATAAAAAGTCAACAAAAACCATGAAACTACAGATAAAAAAGAGTAAACCAATTATACAAACCAATATTTGAGCCAGAAAATTAATGTACAAAAAAAATGATAGAAAGGTTCGATTAAACAACTGCCACTATAATCATGGATTTTTAAGCCAATTGATGAAATTTTGGAACTAATGACTACCTCAGGCGCTCACCTACACATGCGAGACTCCTTGTAGGTATTCTCTACAATTCATTAGAAAGTGGAATATAGGAGAGGAAAATTATTGGTTCGTGCAATTTTTAACCATGCTTCTCTTCTTGTTGGTCTATGTATCGACGACGAGATATTATACCATACTCGGTTTCTTCTACTAAAAATGCATCCCTTCATTTGTGTCATGTTTATCGTGCTCAAGGATATAGGAACACAACCATTATATTTTACAAACTAAAATAAGTCGGTCAAAATGACGAAAGATCCTTGTGCCCAAAACTTATGATTCTGCTAATAGAAATTGTTTTTATATCATACTATAAATTCAATCTGAAAAAATTATAAGCACCAAAAATGGATCTCTATATAGAAGTCATCCTAGAACTCTTTTACTTCCCAGGGATGCTTGTGTTGCAGAAAGGCACATAAAAAGATCCTGAAAATTATCGATCTTCAGTGAATTAACTTTGAAGGTTCTCCCATGAGTTGATGAATTAAATGGAAAAAATATGTCGGGTTCACTAAATTAGGATAATACTACTACGAGAATAGCTTTTAGAGACCGCATAGTTATTTGCGATCTTTTGTGGTACCTAAAGGTTGCTCGTTTTCAAAAGGTTGTTAACTATTCATTTTTCCTGAGAAATCATTTCTGTGGTAGCTAGATGGTTTATCTTTACAGACCACCCTGTCTCTTGCTATAAGTTATGAATTCTAGCGACTATATGTGGTCATTAGATAGTTTTATTTTAGTCGTTGCGTTTTGGTCGTCATTTCTTTATTACTTTAGCAACCATCCATCCGGTATTTAGTGGCTAGCCTCTTTTTGCGGTTGTTAAAGGTGTTATAATTGAAAAAACATTTTTATTAAAGTTATTCTTTTACAGTTGTTCGTAAATAGACATGATAAACCCAAAGTACACTAAAAGTATAATAATTCCACAATTCTCAACACAAATCTCCAAAATCTAGTTATGAACACATATAAGTTATTTTGACATAAAAAAATAAAACCAATCAACTAATACTACTAGTCTGTCTCATATCCTCCCCTTTCATTTGCAATAATCACATCATTACTATTTATATGCATCATTTGATGGATATCAGCCGCATCTTAAAGTATCTTCGGACTCTTCATCATCTTCTAAAATAGTTAGATCATGCTCTACTATCACTTCGTCGACTTTGGTGTACTCTATTTTTATTAATGCGTAATCCATCTATGTGTGTTGTCTCATTTGCAAAAGGTATCGACTCAAATGTATAAACTATCGACACAGAACCCTAAACATCCACACTCCAACAATGACAATCGCTCACTTTAAAAACCACTTTAAAGTGCGTCGCGATCCCTTAGTGTCCACTAGATCAACAATGTATAACATGTTATTTGCTTGATTTTCTAAAATTTATGACTCATCTTTGTACCAATACGAATTATTATCGATTTTGGTTACACTGTGCTCATTCCGTATTCTTCCTTTCTTGGTGTTATAGCATTCTCACTCGAATACCATTACCGAATATGTCTTTCAGAAGTCCACCTCGAATACTTTAACCAATTCACCATACCAAGAAACTCCTTCGCCAAAAAAACAAAACCCGTAATCCGCAATGAGACATTTATCACCTTTCTAACGCCAAACCAAGTTCACCCCATTAATAACACATAGATCATATTTCTAAATTGTACAATTGGAACCCTTAGCCACATACAAAAATTATTTGGTTTATACTGGATGGCATGCTAGCTTCATGTTAAATACCTAATAATGGAAAAGCTATTGAGTTATACTTTCTCTATTAGTATTTTGATTTTGAATTATAGTATTCATTTATCAATAACGAATTGTAAAATCTAGTTTGATGAATTCTTTCCACATCCACATGTCCATCTGTAATTATAACTGCCTTGTGGTCCCTGGAATACAAAATATTTGAGTTACAAAATTATATAGAATAATAAAGTGACAAAGAACATAATAAAAAAGAACAAACTATATGTAAACTTGAATCTCATAATAAGATCGTAGATTTCACCAAACAATCCTATCGTGATCTATTTGGGGGAAGATAAACGAAACACTATTTTAAATTTGGGTGGCATTAACTTCTGAAAGTCAATATATCTCTTGGTTCTGGTACTAGATCCGCATATTTATGAGGATGATTACACTTTTTTTTCCTTATTGATATAATGTGATGTGAAATTCAAGATCTCTTCCACAACATAACTCTCGTCAATCGAACCTTGTGCATTTTACACATTATGTAGTTACTCCTTTAACTTATTCAAATAATGCTCGATCGGATACATCCAACACATCTGGATTATTCCACCAAAAACTGTATCGTCATGGAATATTCTTGTCTACCATTTTAGTATACGCTTCATTAACAATGCCACTCAAATCATCTATCACGTTTATCATTTCCTCATATACATAACTAGGAATAACATTTGATTGGAACGGGTTTATTTCTCCATACAAATTCCAAATTTCATATGTTGCTTAAAACCCATTTCTCAATATTCATATTAGCCTCTAGAATATTTTTCCTAGTAAATTCGTGCATCAATTACATGGATATTGAATTGAATTAGAAATATCCACATGCTAAGATATAAATCCAACAAAACTCTTAACACCCTTAACAAAAGCTAGAGTAACCTTGTTTCTTGACTTAATCAACACTTTATCCATATGGACTTCTATTTGGACTTGATTGTGTCGTAAACTAAAAGATTTTGATAGCTATAATAATTTAATGAATAAATTGTGTAAATCATATTGATATTCAATCTCATATTTCATAGATTAAGCAATATAATATTTCATAAATCTTACTCCTATATTAAATCTCCCATTTTCAAACTCCAACTTTTTTTCATAATCCAAAAAAATATCTAATATTATAGATAAAAAATCATATATAACTACATAATTTAACCATCTAAACAACATAATAGAAACCATAATAAAGAAAAATACTAGTTTTTATGAAAAAAATGTGACAAAATACCTGAAGGAATTGATGGTAGAAATGGGTCCGAAAGAGTGGAGGTAAGTAGATAAAATACGTTAACGAAAGAGGAGGCGTTTGTGGAAAGTGGTGGATCAATATTAAGAATATTTAGGGATCAAATTTAGAGTCTTTTGGGATTCTTTTAGTTTTTCTTAGCTCTGACAAAAAATTATAATTGAGCCATTGTTGAAAAAATTTTAAAGAAAAAATAAAAAAGTCACAATGATATATTTTTATCTGAATAATTGTAAAAAAGAAAAAAGTTCGTCTAAGTAAAAAAAATTATCTAGTTGACTAGCAGCTGCAAATTAAAAATATAGAGAATGTTAATTAATATATATTTATAATAAAATTATTTTTAAATAAAATATTTTAGTAAAAAAATTTGTATTGATCTAAATTTATGAAACAAAGATTATATCCCTATAGTTCAAGATGAATTGTAGCATTTTAGGCCTAAATATTTAATTATTTCTTATAAATAAATTTAGCTTTAAAAATAAAATTAAAGCCCAATCCATATTGTAAAAGCCCAACTCACATGCTTAAAATAAAACCTAATTATCCATCAAATCTACCCTAACACCATTGCCCCCTCGAGCCGCAAAATTTCTCTGTACCATCTGATCCCAAATACCAAACTTCATTGCAATTAACCAGTTCCTCTCCTTATTTAATCCCTCCATTCTACTTCTTTAAATCTCCACAAATTCGTACTAACTTTGAATGTTGATTCATTGAATCAATTTGAAACACCAGACAAGAATACATAATTTTAAGCCATCCGTTTTTCTTACATTTATTACCATATATCCAGGTTAGTAAATTTGTGAGTTTCTTATATTTTTATTAATTCTAACTTAGTCTATTATATCAAATTATATTAAATATCATGAGAATTTCATTATAATCGTATCAATCTAACAAATGCCACAATTGTTAGCCATATATAGGCTTCATTTTTGTCACTATCTAGTGTAGGCCACAATTAATAGTTCATTATTGTCACGCCCAACGGGAAAAACACTAGATGTCAGATTTATTGTATTGTATTTTGTTAAATGGTAGTCATACTTTTACGTGAGCTCTTGAAAAATGTCAAGTACATATAATTAGATTCCATGATAATTATATTATTCGCATAATCTTGTATTATTTAAGGTTTATTTAGAACTGTTTTACAAATAAGATATCTGAAGTCAATAAGAAGTGTTGGGTGACAATAATAACTATTGGGTGAAACTTTTCTTAGGTTTATCTTAATTGGCATTTAAATTTAGATTATTGTATAATTAAAATTTTGGTTAATTTGAATAAAGATATGGATAGTGGGCTTAATAGTTTTCTCTTTTTCCTTCAATGGGGAGCATAAAGAAACAAAGAATGGATAAGATTGTTGGTCATGACATTTCAATCCACCATGAAGACTGTATGATAACATGGTAAGATTTACATGCCAATAAATAAACTTCATTTGACTATATATATATTTATATATATATATATATATATATATATATATATATATGCTACTCCATTTTGTAGGTTTATGCATACTAACCAAACTTATTTACGTGATTTAAATTCTGAGTAATATCGTTTAGGTTACATCTAAATAAGTTTAGGGTAAAGCCTTCCTGAAACCCTTTATCTTTCCCCAAAGTGCGCGATCCGCCCCCGATCTTCACTTTTACCCTTTCTGGCCCTCCATCTCAATACTTTGTGACGCCTATACCCCTTTTTTGGGTTTTCTATTAATTGACCGTTAGTCAACGCCACCTGGCGCCAGGTCATCGCCACATAAGCTCCACGTCACCGCCAACTAAGCATTAAGTCATCAGCAATTCCATGTCATTAGTTTTATTTTATTTTTAAAATCATTTTATATATATTTTTTAAATCATTAATCTTTCTTTTTCTTTAAAATCAAAAAACCCAAAATTAACCTAGCGTTTATTCCTTCTTCTTCTTCAAGATCAAAGAACCCAAATTAACAAACCACTCGAGCTTTCATTCTCCACCATCGTCACCTTCCCACGCAAGCCGCTCCCTGAACAATGAAACCGCCGCCACTCATCACTTCTCCACCATCATCAACCGGTTTGGATAGGCCATCAACAATTGAAGATGGGTAAAGCCCTCCCGTGGCCGCTCTCTACACAAGCAATACCGCCACCACTTCGGACCTTTCTCCACCATCATCAGCACCGGCTTGGAGAAGAACCCAAATTAAGGTAAAATAATTGAATTATTAATTAATTGCACTATAAGTTACTGTTTATGCAAAATAGCCTGTTATCAACAAAGATGACCTTGAATTCAAAAAATTAAGGTTGTATTTAGTCAAAAACCGGGACGTGTAGTGCAATTTTTGCATAATTTAGGGACCTGTAGTGCAATTTTTTGTATAATTAGGGACCTATAGTGCAATTTTGCATAGTGGGGATCTATGGTTCAACATTTTGACTATACAACATGATGTTGAACATTTAGCTTCGCATTCTCAATCTCAATGGTACACTCAAACTAAACAGGAAGATTTAAGAAGTGATAATGTAGAAGATGTGTATTAACAAGGGTGAGAATTTGACAATTTGTACGAAATTTCTCAATGCAAATTTAAATTTATATAAACTAACAGTTTTTTTTGTGAGTAGGTTGTTAAGCACGTTAACTCGTGCATTACAATCTTCAGGGGTAGATTTGTCACAAGTGAATATCTCAGTGCAACTTGATATAGCGAGACAAGCAAAGGTGATAGATATTATTTTTTTACATTTAATCATTTTTCTTGTATTTTGAAGCACAAAAAATAATTTGTGATATGGTTTCAGAATGAAAAGAACCAAACAGTGGTTGAACCAATGGGCCTCCAGAGTACTCCAATTAGAGGTGGTGAAAGCTATGATCATGGTCATAAAAGACATAGAACAGAAGAAAACTAGCTAGATACCCCCTTTAGTATTATAAGTTCCAGTTATAGTTAGATTGGAGCTATTTATGCAAATCTTATGGACCTGTACATGCATATCATCAATGAAGAATATGAACCCCATCTTTTTATTATTATGTTGTTGTCAGATCTTATTTTAGACATAGACAAAGGCTTCCTTTGATTATGAGAAGCCGCGTCCTTTTCTTTTACTTCAAACTTATAAATTACCTGGATGTTTATTTTATTATCCTTTCCTAAATTTCTCTATTATTTTTTCACCATATACTCTATTAAATGCCATAAGATGCAAGGTTAACAAGTACTATTACTACTACTACTATATTTTTCTCTTTTTACCAAAACCAGATCCTTCACCATAAGCACCACCCATTTTCATAAAACAAATTACATTTATTTCACCTTAGACAAAAATTTGTTAACAATTATATTGTGTTTATAAGAAAGCACCTAGGACGCGCATTGGCTAACATTTGAAGGTATCAACTTTCATAACATTTTCAGGAATTAGGTTTAATGTACATACATTTACTTCCTAGGAATTAAAAACAAAGTAATACAACTCTAGTTTACTCACAAAGATTGGACTTACAAACAAATAACAAAAACAACTAAAAAGATCCCACTTCAACTTTTCCCAGCATTAATGGCAGCGTTTACGAAATCCTCACATTTCGTAACCCCATCACTAAGCACATCCGCTAAAACCCCAGTAGAGTATCAAACGCCTCTTGTAAATCCGAAGCAGACATCACATCAAACCCCATCAGTAAGAACCCAGACCCAGATCCGGGCCCACTTTTCTTCACTTTAAAAAAGCCTTGTAACTGTTCAATTAACCTAGTATACACAAGCATTGGTTGAACAATCGATAACAACTCATCGGAATTCGAATTCGAAGAATTCGAACTTCAACTCGAACGGTTACAGTTACGTTGCATATACGCGTGATAAATCCCACGTTGTAAAAACGACTTACGATGTTGAAGCCAAGAATCGTAAGATTCGGATAATAAAGAACTAACCATCATGAATTGTACAGTTTATTCAGTTTTGGAATCTAAAGGTGCAGATAGTAGACATAGTGAGTCTTTGTGAAGGGTCGTGATCTAGAAGGTAACGAGCCATTTGGATCATGAAAGGTAAGTAACGAGCGTTGCTTTCTTTTCCACCACCTCTACTATCTGCACTGAATGATGCACCTATAGCAAATCTTGCTGGCATCTGTAAAATAGTATAATTTTGTTATATTATGCCTAATAAATGAATCTGTCATGTTAGTAAACATAATTTGGATCTTTACTTTTACACTTTATACTGATCATTAGTAATAACTAATATATAACCCATTTTATATCCAATAGTTAGGAACAAAGACATGTTTTTTAGTTTATTGCACTATATTCCCCTATATTATACAAAAATTGCACTATAGGTCCCTAAATTACTTTTTTGAGTTAATTGCACAGTATGTCCCGCTATGATTTTTTTGCGATGATGGAACTATAGATCCCTATATTATGCAAAAATTGAACTGATCCCTCATTATGCAAAAACTAAACTGCAGGTTCATATATTATGCAAATGTTGAACTATAGATCCCCACTATGCAAAATTGCACTATAGGTCCCTAATTATACAAAAAATTGCACTACAGGTCCCTAAATTATGCAAAAATTGCACTACACGTCCCGGTTTTTGACTAAATACAACCTTAATTTTTTGAATTCAAGGTCATCTTTGTTGATAACAGGCTATTTTGCATAAACAGTAACTTATAGTGCAATTAATTAATAATTCAATTATTTTACCTTAATTTGGGTTCTTCTCCAAGCCGGTGCCGATGATGGTGGAGAAAGGTACGGAGTGGTGGCGGTATTGCTTATGCAGAGAGCGGCCACGGGAGGGCTTTACCCATCTTCAATTGTTGATGGCCTATCCAAACCGGTTGATGATGGTGGAGAAGTGATGACTGGCGGCGGTTTCATTGTTCAGGGAGCGGCTTGCGTGGGAAGGTAACGATGGTGGAGAATGAAAGCTCTGAGTGGTTTGTTAAGTGGGTTTTTTGATCTTGAAGAAGAAGAAGGAATAAACGCTAGGTTAATTTTGGGTTTTTTGATTGGGTAATACTTCCATCCAATATTGGATGGTCCAATATTCATATCATAACCATAGATTATTTTAACAAAACACATGTCACTAGATTAATATGTTAGTTATTTTTGTAAGTTTAAAACATGGGGTATGTGTATTAATATTATTGGTGTAGGATCATCCAATATTGGATGGAAGAATTTTCCTTTTTGATTTTGAAGAAAAAGAAAGATTAATTATTTAAAAAATATATATAAAATGATTTTAAAAAAAAAACTAATGACATGGAATTGCTGATGACTTAATGCTTAGTTGGTGGTGACGTGGAGCTTATGTGGCGATTACCTGGCACCATGTGGCGTTGACTAACGGTCAATTAACAGAAAAACCAAAAAAAAAGGGTTAACGGCGTCACAAAGTATAGAGATGGAGGGCGGTAAAAGTGAAGATCGGGGGCGGATCGCGCACTTTGGGGAAAGATAAAGGGTTTCAGGAAGGCTTTACCCATAAGTTTAATACCATGTTTAATCTGAGATACACGTTTAGCTTAGGATAATTCTTGTTTCAGTTAACAGTATAAATGTTGTTTTCTTGGTAAAAGTATGTATATTTTTCCTTGAAAAATGGCCTAGACATGCCAATGTTGGAATGTCTAAGAGGCTGCCTATTTTTATTTAGGCAATTGATAAAAATTTAACTTTATTAGAAGAATGTTTTATTCATTTATTTTTTTAAGTTCACTTCAAACACCTAAACCTTTTGTAGATTCTTACATGTACGTGACCTATCAATTTTTAGAAGAATCTTTACCTTATTTATCTAATAAATTGGTATATAATAGAATAAACCACATAGTTGTAAGAGTTAGAATTAATAAATGATGTTGCAACAATTACAACTCATCTAATGATGGGATTATAACGAATATAATAGAAAAATATAACCACCACAACCACATGCTTATCGATCTTTGAGAATATTATTAACGAGTTTCTATTATAGAATAATCCTTTATTTTCCATTGAAGAGTAATGAGAAGAAACAATCATTAATTTGTTGTATGCGATATTCTTGTAAATAATTTTGGGTATAGTTGTTCACCTAGTTGAAGTCCATCTAAGACTAGTTTATCTAGTCTAGTCATGAACTAGGTATCTTATCTTAGAGTAGTGTTAAAATTTTAGTAAATATTTTAACATGTGAATAATATAAAACATTATTTGCAGCTGTCAAGATGAAGTTATGGCAAGGGATTTGAGTTTTCAAATATTGGAAAAATTAGTGAAGGTAAGTTTAATCATCCATTTTATCACTAGATAATTCCTTGCTTTGTTCTCTTATGTTTATATGCGTGTTGTAGCTCTCTTTTTATTCATCCACTAAAGATTTTGAATTCAAGCACTTAAAGTTATGTTTTTTCTCAGGACGGTGAAGTATAATCTACATCAAGACATGTGGATGATGAAAGAATATGGTGTGTTAGATTAATAGTTGCTCTAGTGGTTAGGTTACTCAAGTATTGTATTAAAAATTATAGATTAGGTAATTTATTGGATAATAAAGTCCGTGTTAGACCTCTTAATGAAAAGCTTTTCAAAAGGATATATGTTTAACTGTATTTTTGTTCTATGTTCTTTTTTCATTTATACTCAACAAATCAACTTAATATCAAAATGCAACTTCGGTCAAACCACCTGAAATAAAACCAAAAAATTATTCAAGTTATTCGACTTAGTGCCCGTTTGGAAGTGCTTTTTTGAAGAAGCACTTAAAAGTGCTTTTAGCATTTTAAGAGTTTTTTTTACTTTGAAAAGCACTTTTTTGAGAAGCACCAAATAGGTGCTTTTTAAAAAAAGCACTTAAAATAATTTTAGATTTCAAAATTATTTTTAATAATTTTTTTAAATTTTGAATTTTATTCTAAAAGTGCTTTTTTACTCTAAAATTAGTATCAAAATGAAACTTTATTACTGAAATTTCACAGACACTCAATAGATTATTATATTTAGGTATTTTTCTAAGTTATGTCCAGCCTGGTTATCTTTCCTGTTTGATTTTACTTTCTTATTTCTATTATATACAAGGAGTTCCTCGTTCCTCGTTCCTCTTAAATTTCTTATGCATTTGATTGTATATATATGGCTCTATATTTGTGCTTTAGTTTTCAATATAGTAATACGTTAATGAGGTTTTTTTCAGAAATATCTTTTATTTATGGTGTACTTTATTTTAAGTTATGTTAGTGTTTTATGTTAAAACTTAAAAACTAACAGTCTCGTGTAGGTAGAACAATTAATGTAGAAATCTAGTCGTACATATATAATAGTAATCTACTTATGTCAATTGTTGATGGTACGTGTGACCTGGTAATATTTACCACTAATAGATTCACCCTTGGAGTTATTCTTAGTTACCTGAGTTGATATACCATCAATAGAGACTTGTACTACTTTGTTGACACGATCATGGAATATATAGAAAGCTAATTGTATCTTAAAGATCTAGAAGTCACTTTATTATAACTTAAACTCTAGATATTGACCACTTTTAGTATTCTTCATTTCAGAAAATATAAATTTAGTCAGAAATAATCTACTCTATTTCAGCTTTCTTAATCAGCCTTAAAATCATTCGGTTTGTAAATCTCCTCGATATCCGTATGGTATGAAAAAATATAATCAGAAGAACATGAATACAGATGGGATTATTGTTTTATAGGGGCTTTATCACATTTGGTCGAAGAAATTCGGCAATATTTTCACAGTGATAAATTAATTTTTCTATATTTCAACCTATTTTTTGAATGTATCACAAGGGATTACCTAATCATTGCTTGACTCATATTGAAATATTTTTTGAAATGTGGATTTTTATTGAAATTGATACCATTTTGTTTTCTTCCTTATTTGGGAATATAAGAGATTTTACTGCCATACCACTTTAAACAAATGTATATATCAAAAACTGAAAGAGAAAATTTTCTAATCGGCCTTACAACAATCAATTTTCTTAACGCAGTAACTTTGAGTTCTACAAACGTATCTCTTCCGGTGTCCGTTTTCACTTGATAAACTCCAGTTATACACTAAGAGAGTCAACTAGGTAGTACACAATGAGGGTTCCGCACCTGTCATCTAGGAAAGCTCCTTTTTGTTGTTCTTACCACTACTTCCTAATATGGTCTTTTAGTCAAAAGATAAACACTTTTTCTACGGAGATAGAAAACACTCCGCCGAAGGTTTTTCGATTCTCTACTACAGTCGATTCCATCTTAGTATTTGCATTTCTTGCCATGAATTGATAGAAAAGTGTTTACGCCATGAAAGTTGCTTCCCAAGGCGGCCTCAAGTGGAAATGGTTTATTGGGCCCACATAAGCTTATATGTCCACTCTTGTCATGCAATGATACACTTGAGACACCATAGATACAGTTTGAGGAGATACACCTTAGGTTGAACAGTAAAGAAGTCCTTACAAGAACCCTTCCGAAGAGAAGCAATACATTCATGGGTTTTGTTGAAAATTTCCATGCAACTCTTAGCTACTTTATGATTTGATTTTATTTAAGCTCTCTTAGTAATACCTATGATAAACAATAAACTATGTTACATGAACCGTTATAAACTATGTCACATGCATGGTTATGGTATAATTTTGACGCTTCTTATTCATTCTCTTGCTACTTAACTAAGACATAAAATTGAGAGAATCTTTGGAAGTTCTTTTATTTCGATAATCTAGTAAACTTGTCGACTACATTGGTCACTGATAATAAATTACTGATCAACTTTCCAAATCATGATCTTTGCTCGAATTAGAAGGTAGAAGAAATGATTTTTAGGCACCCTAGACTATAGCTTTTCTAGATTTTATAGCTCTTTTTTTGTTATCAAAATTGTGTTAATTTGATCACGTATTTCTCCTTTCTATATAATCTTTATTACGCTATCCATTGTTAGATTTTGGTATAGATGGCACAATATATCGAAATATTTGTTGATATAAAAAATCAACAAAAACCATGAAACTAGAGATAAAGAAGAGTTACCCAATTATACAAACCAATATTTGAGCCAAAAAATTAATGTACAAAAATGATAGAAAGGTTCGATTAAACAAGTGCCACTATAATTATGGATTTTTAAGCCAATTGATGAAATTATGGAACTAATGACTACCTCAGGCGCTCACCTACACATGCGAGACTCCTTGTAGGTATTCTCTACAATTCCTTAGAAAGTGGAATATAGGAGAGGACGAGATATTATACCAGACTCGGTTTCTTCTACTAAAAATGCATCCCTTCATTTGTGTCATGTTTATCTTGCTCAAGGATCTAGGAACACAACCATTATATTTTACAAACTAAAATGAGTCGGTCAAAATGACGAAAGATCCTTGTGCCCAAAACTTATGATTCTGCTAATAGAAATTGTTTTTATATCATACTAAAAATTCAATCAGAAAAAATTATAAGCACCAAAAATGGCTATCTATATAGAAGTCATCCTAGAACTCTTTTACTTCCCAGGGATGCTTGTGTTTCAGAAAGGCACATAAAAAGATCCTGAAAATTATCGATCTTCAGTGAATTAACTTTGAAGGTTCTCCCATGAGTTGATGAATTAAATGGAAAAAATATGTCGGGTTCACTAAATTAGGATAACACTACTACGAGAATAGCTTTTAGAGACCGCATAGTTATTTGCGATCTTTTGTGGTACCTAAAGGTTGCTCGTTTTCAAAAGGTTTTTAACTATTCATTTTCCTGAGAAATCATTTCTGTGGTAGCTAGATGGTTTATCCTTACAGACCACCCTGTCTCTTGCTATAAGTTATGAATTCTAGCGACTATATGTGGTCATTAGATAGTTTTATTTTAGACGTTGCGTTTTGGTCGTCATTTCTTTATTACTTTAGCAACCATCCATCCGGTATTTAGTGGCAAGCCTCTTTTTGCGGTCGTTAAAGGTGTTATAATTGAAAAAACATTTTTATTAAAGTTATTCATTTACAGTTGTTCGTAAATAGACATGATAAACCCAAAGTACACTAAAAGTATAATAATTCCACAATTCTCAACAAAAATCTCCAAAATCTAGTTATGAACACATATAAGTTATTTTGACATACAAAAATAAAACCAATCAACTAATACTACTAGTCTGTCTCATATCCTCCCCTTTCATTTGCAATAATCACATCATTACTATTTATATGCATCATTTGATGGATATCAGCCGCATCTTAAAGTATCTTCGGACTCTTCACCATCTTCTAAAATAGTTAGATCATGCTCTACTATCACTTCGTCGACTTCGGTGTACTCTATTTTTATTAATGCGTAATCCATCTATGTGTGTTGTCTCATTTACAAAAGGTATCGACTCAAATGTATAAACTATCGACACAGAACCCTAAAAATTCACACTCCAACAATGACAATCGCTCACTTTCCAAACCACTTTAAAGCGCGTCGTGATCCCTTAGTGTCCACTAGATCAACAATGTATAACATGTTATTTGCTTGATTTTCTAAAATTTATGACTCATCTTTGTACCAATACGAATTATTATCGATTTTGGTTACACTGTGCTCATTCCGTATTCTTCCTTTCTTGGTGTTATAGCATTCTCACTCGAATACCATTACCGAATATGTTTTTAAGAAGTCCACTCGAATACTTTAACCAATTCACCAAACCAAGAAACTCCTTCGCCAAAACAACAAAACCCGTAATCCGCAATGAGACATTTATCACCTTTCTAACGCCAAACCAAGTTCACCCCATTAATAACACATAGATCATATTTCTAAATTGTACAATTGGAACCCTTAGCCACATACAAAAATTATTTGGTTAATACTGGATGGCATGCTAGCTTCATGTTAAATATCTAATAATGGAAAAGGTATTGAGTTATACTTTCTCTATTAGTATTTTGATTTTGAATTATACTATACATTTATTAATAACGAATTGTAAAATCTAGTATGATGAATTCTTTCCACATCCACATGTCCATCTGTAATTATAACTGACTTATGGTCCCTGGAATACAAATTATTTGAGTTACAAAATTATATAGAATAAGAAAGTGACGAAGAACATAGTAAAAAAGAACAAACTATATGTAAACTTGAATCTCATCATAAGATCGTAGATTGCACCAAACAATCCTATCGTGATCTATTTGGGGGAAGATAAACGAAACACTATTTTAAATTTGGGTGACATTAACTTCCGAAAGTCAATATATCTCTTGGTTCTGGTACAAGATCTGCATATCTATGAGGATGATTACACGTTTTTTCCTTATTGATATAATGTGATGTGAAATTCAAGATCTCTTCCACAACATAACCCTCGTCAATCGAACCTTGTGCCTTTTACACATTATGTAGTTACTCCTTTAACTTATTCAAATAATGCTCGATCGGATACATCCAACACATCTAGATTATTCCACCAAAAACTGTATCGTCATGGAATATTCCTGTCTACCATTTTAGTATATGCTTCATTAACAATGCCACTCAAATTATCTATCACATTTATCATTTCCTCATATCCATAACTAGGAATAACATTTGATTGGAACGGGTTTATTTCTCCATACATATTCCAAATTTCATATGTTGCTTAAAACCCATTTCTCAATATTCATATTAGCCTCTAGAATATTATTCCTAGTAAATTCGTGCATCAATTACATGGATATTGAATTGAATTAGAAATATCCATGTGCTAAGATATAAATTCAACAAAACTCTTAACACCCTTAACAAAAGCTAGAGTAACCTTGTTTCTTGACTTAATCAACACTTTATCCATATGGACTTCTATTTGGACTTGATTGCGTCGTAAACTAAAAGATTTTGATTGCTATAATAATATAATGAATAAATTGTGTAAATCATATTGATATTCAATCTCATATTTCATAGATTAAGCAATATAATATTTCATAAGTCTTACTCCTATATTAAATCTCCCATTTTCAAACTCCAACTTTTTTTCATAATCCAAAAAAATATCTAATATTATAGATAAAAAATCATATAAAACTACATAATTTAACCATCTAAACAACATAATAGAAACCATAATAAAGAAAAATACTAGTTTTTACGGAAAAAATGTGACAAAATACCTGAAGGAATTGATGGTAGAAATGGGTCCGAAAGAGTGGAGGTAAGTAGATAAAATACGTTAACGAAAGAGGAGGCGTTTGTGAAAAGTGGTGGATCAATAGTAAGAATATTTAGGGATCAAATTTAGAGTCTTTTGGGATTTTTTTAGTTTTCTTTAGCTCTGACGAAAAATTATAATTGAGCCATTGTTGAAAAAATTTTAAAGAAAAAATAAAAAAGTCACAATGATATATTTTTATCTGAATAATTGTAAAAAAGAAAAAAGCTCGCCTAAGTAAAAAAAAATTATCTAGTTGACTAGCAGCTGCAAATTAAAAATATAGAGAATGTTAATTAATATATATTTATAATAAAAAAAATTTAAATAAAATAGTTTAGTAAAAAAATTGGTATTGATCTAAATTTATGAAACAAAGATTATTTCCCTATAGTTCAAGATGAATTGTGGCATTTTAGGCCTAAATATTTAATTATTTCTTATAAATAAATTTAGCTTTAAAAATAAAATTAAAGCCCAATCCATATTGTAAAAGCCCAACTCACATGCTTAAAATAAAACCTAATTACCCATCAAATCTACTCTTACACCATTTCCCCCTAGCGCCGCAAAATTTCTCTGTACCATCTGATCCCAAATACCAAACTTCATTGCAATTAACCAGTTCCTCTCCTCATTTAATCCCTCCATTCTACTTCTTTAAATCTCCACAAATTCGTAGTAACTTTGAATGTTGATTCATTGAATCAATTTGAAACACAAGACAAGAATGCAGAATTTTAAGCCATCCGTTTTTCTACATTTATTTACCATATATTCAGGTTAGTAAATTTGTGAGTTTCTTATATCTTTATGATTTCTAACTTAGTCTATTATATCAAATTATATTAAATGTCATAAGAATTTCATTATAATCGTATCAATCTAACAAATACCACAATTGTTAGCCACATATAGGCTTCATTTTTGTCACTATCTAGTGTAGGCCACAATTAATAGTTCATTATTGTCACGCCCAACGGGAAAAACGCATTGAATCCGTAGATGTCAGATTTATTGTATTGTATTTTGTTAAATGGTAGTCATACTTTTACGTGAGCTCTAGAAAAATGTCAAGTACATATAATTAGATTCCATGATAATTATATTATTAGCATAATCTTGTATTATTTAAGGTTTATTTAGAACTATATTACAAATAAGATATCTGCAGTCAATAAGAAGTGTTGGGTGACAATAATAACTATTGGGTGAAACTTTTCTTAGGTTTATCTTAATTGGCATTTAAATTTAGATTATTGTATAATTAAAAATTTTGTTAATTTGAATAAAGATATGGATAGTGGACTTAGTTTTCTCTTTTTCCTTCAATGGTAGGTAATCTTCATCAATGAGGAGCATAACGAAACAAAGAATGGATAAGATTGTTGGTCATGACATTTCAGTCCCCCATGAAGACTGTATGATTAACATGGTAAGATTTACATGCCAATAAATAAACTTCATTTGATTGTATATATATATATATATATATGCTACTCCATTTTGTAGGTTTATGCATACTAACTAAACTTATTTACGTGATTTAAATTCAGGTTACATCTAAATAAGTTTAATACCATGTTTAATCTGAGATACACGTTTAGCTTAGGATAATTCTTATTTCAGTTAACAGGATAAATGTTGTTTTCTAGGTAAAAGTATGTATATTTTTCCTTGAAAAATGGCCTAGACATGCCTATGTTGGAATGTCTATGAGGCTGCCTATTTTTATTTAGGCAATTGATAAAAATGTAACTTTATTAGAAGAATGTTTTATTCATTTATTTTTTTAAGTTCACTTCAAACAGCTAAACCCTTTGTAGATTCCTACATGTACGTGACCTATCAATTTTTAGAAGAATATTTACCTTATTTATCTAATAAATTGGTATATAATAGAATAAACCACAGAGTTGTAAGAGTTAGAATTAATAAAAGATGTTGCAACAATTACAACTCATCTAATGATGGGATTATAACGAATATAATAGCAAAATATAACCACCACAACCACAATGTTTATCGATCTTTGAGAATATTATTAACGAGTTTCCATTATAGAATAATCCTTTATTTTCCATTTAAGAGTAATGAGAAGAAACAATCATTAATTTGTTGTATGCTTTTAGATATTCTTGTAAGTAAATGTGGGTCTAGTTGTTCACTTGAAGTCCATCTAAGACTAGTTTATCTAGTCTAGTCATGAACTAGGTGTCCTATCTTAGAGTAGTGTTAAAATTTTAGTAAATATTTTAACGTGTGAATAATATAAAACATTATTTGCAGCTGTCAAGATGAAGTGATGGCAAGGGATTTGAGTTTTCAAATATTGGAAAAATCAGTGAAGGTAAGTTTAATCATCCATTTTATCACTAGATAATTCCTTGCTTTGTTCTCTTATGTTTATATGCGTGTTGTAGCTCTCTTTTTATTCATCCACTAAAGATTTTGAATTCAAGCACTAAAAGTAATTTTTTTTCTCAGTGAAGTATAATCTACATCAAGACATGTGGATGATGAAAGAATATGGTGTGTTAGATTAATAGTTGCTCTAGTGGTTAGGTTACTCATGTATTGTATTAAAAATTAAAGATTAGGTAATTTATTGGATAATAAAGTCCGTGTTAGACCTCTTAATGAAAAGCTTTTCAAAAGGATATATGCTTAACTGTATTTTTGTTCAATGTTCTTTTTTCATTTATACTCAATAAGTCAACTTAATATCAAAATGCAACTTCGGTCAAACCACCTGAAATAAAACCAAAAAATTATTCAAGTTATTCGACTTAATATCAAAATGAAACTTCATTACTAAAATTTCACAGACGCTCCATAGATTATTATATTTAGATACTTTTCTAAGTTAGGTCCTTCCTGGTTATCTTTCCTCTTTGATTTTACTTTCTTATTTCTATTATATACAAGGAGTTCCTCGTTCCTCGTTCCTCTTAAATTTCTTATGCATTTGATTGTATATATATGTCTCTATATTTGTTCTTTAGTTTTCAATATATTAATACGTTAATGAGGTTTTTTTTTCAGAAATATCTTTTATTTATGGTGTACTTTATTTTAAGTTATGTTAGTGCTTTATGTTAAAACTTAAAAACTAACAGTCTAGTTTAGGTAGCACAATTAATGTAGAAATCTAGTTGTACATATATAATAGTAATCTACTTATGTCAATTGTTGATGGTACGTGTGACCTGGTAATATTTACCATTAATAGATTCACCCTTGGAGTTATTCTTAGTTACCTGAGTTGATATACCATCAATAGAGACTTGTACTACTTCGTTGACACGATCTTGGAATATATAGAAAGCTAATTGTATCTTAAAGATCTAGAAGTCACTTTATTATAACTTAAACTCAAGATATTGACCTCGTTTAGTATTCTTCATTTCAGAAAATATAAATTTAGTCAGAAATAATCTATTCTATTTCAGCTTTTTTAATCGGCCTTAAAATCATTCGGTTTGTAAATCTCCTCAGAATCCGTATGGTATGAAAAAATATAATCAGAAGAACATGAATACAGATGGGATTATTGTTTTATAGGGGCTTTATCACATTTGGTCGAAGAAATTTGGCAATATTTTCACAGTGATAAATTAATTTTTCTATATTTCAACCTACTTTTTGAATGTATCACAAGGTATTACCTAATCATTGCTTGACTCATATTGAAATTTTTTTTGAAATGTGGATTTTTATTGAAATTGATACCATTTTTATTTCTTCCTTTTTTGGGAATATAAGAGATTTTACTGCTATACCACTTTAAAGAAATGTATCTATCAAAAACCGAAAGAGAAAATTTTCTAATCGGCCTTACAACAATCAATTTTCTTAACGCAGTAACTTTGAGTTCTACAAACGTATCTCTTCTGGTGCCCGTTTTCACTTGATAAACTTCGGTTATACACTAAGAGAGTCAACTAGGTAGTACACAATGAGGGTTCCGCACCTGTCATCTAGGAAAGCTCCTTTTTGTTTTTCTTACCACTACTTCCGAATATGGTCTTTTAGTCAAAAGATAAACGCTTTTTCTACGGAGATAGAAAACACTCCGCCGAAGGTTTTTCGATTCTCTACTACAGTCGATTCCATCTTAGTATTTGCATTTCTTGCCATGAATTGATAGAAAAGTGTTTACGCCATGAAAGTTGCTTCCCAAGGCGGCCTCAAGTGGAAATGGTTTATTGGGCCCACATAAGCTTATATGTCCACTCTTGTCATGCAATGATACACTTGAGACACCATAGATACAGTTTGAGGAGATACACCTTAGGTTGAACAGTAAAGAAGTCCTTACAAGAACCCTTCCGAAGAGAAGCAATACATTCATGGGTTTTGTTGAAAATTTCCATGCAACTCTTAGCTACTTTATGATTTGATTTTATTTAAGCTATCTTAGTAATACCAATGATAAACAATCAACTATGTTACATGAACCATTATAAACTATGTCACATGCATGGTTATGGTATAATTTTGTCCATTCTTATTCATTCTTTTGCTACTTAACTAATACGTAAAATTGAGAGAATCTTTGGAAGTTCTTTTATTTCGATAATCTAGTAAAATTGTCGACTACATTGGACACTGATAATAAATTACTGATCAACTTTCCAAATCATGATCTTTGCTCGAATTAGAAGGTAGAAGAAATGATTTTTAGGCACCCTAGACTATAGCTTTTCTAGATTTTATAGCTCTTTTTTTGTTATCAAAATTGTGTTAATTTGATCACGTATTTCTCCTTTCTATATAATCTTTATTACGCTATCCATTGTTAGATTTTGGTATAGATGGCACAATATATCGAAATATTTGTTGATATAAAAAATCAACAAAAACCATGAAACTAGAGATAAAGAAGAGTTACCCAATTATACAAACCAATATTTGAGCCAAAAAATTAATGTACAAAAATGATAGAAAGGTTCGATTAAACAAGTGCCACTATAATTATGGATTTTTAAGCCAATTGATGAAATTATGGAACTAATGACTACCTCAGGCGCTCACCTACACATGCGAGACTCCTTGTAGGTATTCTCTACAATTCCTTAGAAAGTGGAATATAGGAGAGGACGAGATATTATACCAGACTCGGTTTCTTCTACTAAAAATTCATCCCTTCATTTGTGTCATGTTTTCTTGCTCAAGGATCTAGGAACACAACCATTATATTTTACAAACTAAAATGAGTCGGTCAAAATGACGAAAGATCCTTGTGCCCAAAACTTATGATTCTGCTAATAGAAATTGTTTTTATATCATGCTAAAAATTCAATCTGAAAAAATTATAAGCACCAAAAATGGCTATCTATATAGAAGTCATCCTAGAACTCTTTTACTTCCCAGGGATGCTTGTGTTTCAGAAAGGCAAATGAAAAGATCCTGAAAATTATCGATCCTCAGTGAATTAACTTTGAAGGTTCTCCCATGAGTTGATGAATTAAATGGAAAAAATATGTCGGGTTCACTAAATTAGGATAACACTACTACGAGAATAGCTTTTAGAGACCGCATAGTTATTTGCGATCTTTTGTGGTACCTAAAGGTTGCTCGTTTTCAAAAGGTTTTTAACTATTCATTTTTCCTGAGAAATCATTTCTGTGGTAGCTAGATGGTTTATCCTTACAGACCACCCTGTCTCTTGCTATAAGTTATGAATTCTAGCGACTATATGTGGTCATTAGATAGTTTTATTTTAGACGTTGCGTTTTGGTCGTCATTTCTTTATTACTTTAGCAACCATCCATTCGGTATTTAGTGGCAAGCCTCTTTTTGCGGTCGTTAAAGGTGTTATAATTGAAAAAACATTTTTATTAAAGTTATTCATTTACAGTTGTTCGTAAATAGACATGATAAACCCAAAGTACACTAAAAGTATAATAATTCCACAATTCTCAACAAAAATCTCCAAAATCTAGTTATGAACACATATAAGTTATTTTGACATACAAAATTAAAACCAATCAACTAATACTACTAGTCTGTCTCATATCCTCCCCTTTCATTTGCAATAATCACATCATTACTATTTATATGCATCATTTGATGGATATCAGCCGCATCTTAAAGTATCTTCGGACTCTTCATCATCTTCTAAAATAGTTAGATCATGCTCTACTATCACTTCGTCGATTTCGGTGTACTCTATTTTTATTAATGCGTAATCCATCTATGTGTGTTGTATCATTTACAAAAGGTATCGACTCAAATGTATAAACTATCGACACAGAACCCTAAACATCCACACTCCAACAATGACAATCGCTCACTTTCCAAACCACTTTAAAGCGCGTCGCGATCCCTTAGTGTCCACTACAATGTATAACATGTTATTTGCTTGATTTTCTAAAATTTATGACTCATCTTTGTACCAATACGAATTATTATCGATTTTGGTTACACTGTGCTCATTCCATATTCTTCCTTTCTTGGTGTTATAGTATTCTCACTCGAATACCATTACCGAATATGTTTTTAAGAAGTCCACTAGAATACTTTAACCAATCTACCAAACCAAGAAACTCCTTCGCCAAAACAACAAAACCCGTAATCCGCAATGAGACATTTATCACCTTTCTAACGCCAAACCAAGTTCACCCCATTAATAACACATAGATCATATTTCTAAATTGTACAATTGGAACCCTTAGCCACATACAAAAATTATTTGGTTAATACTGGATGGCATGCTAGCTTCATGTTAAATACCTAATAATGGAAAAGGTATTGAGTTATACTTTCTCTATTAGTATTTTGATTTTGAATTATACTATACATTTATTAATAACGAATTGTAAAATCTAGTATGATGAATTCTTTCCACATCCACATGTCCATCTGTAATTATAACTGACTTATGGTCCCTGGAATACAAATTATTTGAGTTACAAAATTATATAGAATAAGAAAGTGACGAAGAACATAGTAAAAAAGAACAAACTATATGTAAACTTGAATCTCATCATAAGATCGTAGATTGCACCAAACAATCCTATCGTGATCTATTTGGGGGAAGATAAACGAAACACTATTTTAAATTTGGGTGACATTAACTTCCGAAAGTCAATATATCTCTTGGTTCTGGTACAAGATCTGCATATCTATGAGGATGATTACACGTTTTTTTCCTTATTGATATAATGTGATGTGAAAGTCAAGATCTCTTCCACAACATAACCCTCGTCAATCGAACCTTGTGCCTTTTACACATTATGTAGTTACTCCTTTAACTTATTCAAATAATGCTCGATCGGATACATCCAACACATCTAGATTATTCCACCAAAAACTGTATCGTCATGGAATATTCCTGTCTACCATTTTAGTATATGCTTCATTAACAATGCCACTCAAATTATCTATCACATTTATCATTTCCTCATATACATAACTAGGAATAACATTTGATTGGAACGGGTTTATTTCTCCATACAAATTCCAAATTTCATATGTTGCTTAAAACCCATTTCTCAATATTCATATTAGCCTCTAGAATATTATTCCTAGTAAATTCGTGCATCAATTACATGGATATTGAATTGAATTAGAAATATCCATGTGCTAAGATATAAATTCAACAAAACTCTTAACACCCTTAACAAAAGCTAGAGTAACCTTGTTTCTTGAATTAATCAACACTTTATCCATATGGACTTCTATTTGGACTTGATTGCGTCGTAAACTAAAAGATTTTCATTGCTATAATAATTTAATGAATAAATTGTGTAAATCATATTGATATTCAATCTCATATTTCATAGATTAAGCAATATAATATTTCATAAGTCTTACTCCTATATTAAATCTCCCATTTTCAAACTCCAACTTTTTTTCATAATCCAAAAAAATATCTAATATTATAGATAAAAAATCATATAAAACTACATAATTCAACCATCTAAACAACATAATAGAAACCATAATAAAGAAAAATACTAGTTTTTACGAAAAAAATGTGACAAAATACCTGAAGGAATTGATGGTAGAAATGGGTCCGAAAGAGTGGAGGTAAGTAGATAAAATACGTTAACGAAAGAGGAGGCGTTCGTGGAAAGTGGTGGATCAATAGTAAGAATATTTAGGGATCAAATTTAGAGTCTTTTGGGATTTTTTTAGTTTTTTTTAGCTCTGACGACATATTATAATTGAGCCATTGTTGAAAAAAATTTAAAGAAAAAATAAAAAAGTCACAATGATATATTTTTATCTGAATAATTGTAAAAAAGAAAAAAGATCACCTAAGTAACAAAAAATTATCTAGTTGACTAGCAGCTGCAAATTAAAAATATAGAGAATGTTAATTAATATATATTTATAATAAAAAAAAAATTAAATAAAATATTTTAGTAAAAAAATTGGTATTGATCTAAATTTATGAAACAAAAATTATTTCCCTATAGTTCAAGATGAATTGTGGCACTTTAGGCCTAAATATTTAATTATTTCTTATAAATAAATTTAGCTTTAAAAATAAAATTAAAGCCCAATCCATATTGTAAAAGCCGAACTCACATGCTTAAAATAAAACCTAATTACCCATCAAATCTACCCTAACACCATTTCCCCCTGGCGCCGCAAAATTTCTCTGTACCATCTGATCCCAAATACCAAACTTCATTGCAATTAACCAGTTCCTCTCCTCATTTAATCCCTCCATTCTACTTCTTTAAATCTCCACAAATTCGTAGTAACTTTGAATGTTGATTCATTGAATCAATTTGAAACACAAGACAAGAATGCAGAATTTTAAGCCATCCGTTTTCCTACATTTAATTTACCATATATTCAGGTTAGTAAATTTGTGAGTTTCTTATATCTTTATGATTTCTAACTTAGTCTATTATATCAAATTATATTAAATGTCATAAGAATTTCATTATAATCGTATCAATCTAACAAATGCCACAATTGTTAGCCACATATAGGCTTCATTTTTGTCACTATCTAGTGTAAGCCACAATTAATAGTTCATTATTGTCACGCCCAACGGTGAAAAACGCATTGAATCCGTAGATGTCAGATTTATTGTATTGTATTTTGTTAAATGGTAGTCATACTTTTACGTGAGCTCTTGAAAAATGTCAAGTACATATAATTAGATTCCATGATAATTATATTATTAGCATAATCTTGTATTATTTAAGGTTTATTTAAAACTGTTTTACAAATAAGATATCTGAAGTCAATAAGAAGTGTTGGGTGACAATAATAACTGTTGGGTGAAACTTTTCTTAGGTTTATCTTAATTGGCATTTAAATTTAGATTATTGTATAATTAAAATTTTTGTTAATTTGAATAAAGATATGAATAGTGGGCTTAGTTTTCTCTTTTTCCTTCAATGGTAGGTAATCTTCATCAATGAGGAGCATAACGAAACAAAGAATGGATAAGATTGTTGGTCATGACATTTCAGTCCCCCATGAAGACTGTATGATTAACATGGTAAGATTTACATGCCAATAAATAAACTTCATTTGATTGTATATATATATATATATATGCTACTCCATTTTGTAGGTTTATGCATACTAACCAAACTTATTTACGTGATTTAAATTCTGAGTAATTTCGTTTAAGTTACATCTAAATAAGTTTAATACCATGTTTAATCTGAGATACACGTTTAGCTTAGGATAATTCTTATTTCAGTTAACAGGATAAATGTTGTTTTCTTGGTAAAAGTATGTATATTTTTCCTTGAAAAATGGCCTAGACATGCCTATGTTGGAATGTCTAGGAGGCTGCCTATTTTTATTTAGGCAATTGATAAAAATTTAACTTTATTAGAAGAATGTTTTATTCATTTATTTTTTTAAGTTCACTTCAAACAGCTAAACCCTTTGTAGATTCCTACATGTACGTGACCTATCAATTTTTAGAAGAATATTTACCTTATTTATCTAATAAATTGGTATATAATAGAATAAACCACAGAGTTGTAAGAGTTAGAATTAATAAAAGATGTTGCAACAATTACAACTCATCTAATGATGGGATTATAACGAATATAATAGCAAAATATAACCACCACAACCACAATGTTTATCGATCTTTGAGAATATTATTAACGATTTTCCATTATAGAATAATCCTTTATTTTCCATTGAAGAGTAATGAGAAGAAACAATCATTAATTTGTTGTATGCTTTTAGATATTCTTGTAAGTAAATGTGGGTCTAGTTGTTCACCTGGTTGAAGTCCATCTAAGACTAGTTTATCTAGTCTAGTCATGAACTAGGTGTCCTATCTTAGAGTAGTGTTAAAATTTTAGTAAATATTTTAACGTGTGAATAATATAAAACATTATTTGCAGCTGTCAAGATGAAGTGATGGCAAGGGATTTAAGTTTTCAAATATTGGAAAAATTAGTGAAGGTAAGTTTAATCATCTATTTTATCACTAGATAATTCCTTGCTTTGTTCTCTTATGTTTATATGCGTGTTGTAGCTCTCTTTTTATTCATCCACTAAAGATTTTGAATTCAAGCACTTAAAGTTATGTTTTTTCTCAGGACGGTGAAGTATAATCTACATCAAGACATGTGGATGATGAAAGAATATGGTGTGTTAGATTAAAAGTTGCTCTAGTGGTTAGGTTACTCATGTATTTTATTAAAAATTAAAGATTAGGTAATTTATTGGATAATAAAGTCCGTGTTAGACCTCTTAATGAAAAGCTTTTCAAAAGGATATATGTTTAACTGTATTTTTGTTCAATGTTCTTTTTTCATTTATACTCAACAAGTCAACTTAATATCAAAATGCAACTTCGGTCAAACCACCTGAAATAAAACCAAAAAATTATTCAAGTTATTCAACTTAATGTCAAAATGAAACTTCATTACTGAAATTTCACAGACGCTCCATAGATTATTATATTTAGATACTTTTCTAAGTTATGTCCTTCCTGGTTATCTTTCCTCTTTGATTGTACTTTCTTATTTCTATTATATACAAGGAGTTCCTCGTTCCTCGTTCCTCTTAAATTTCTTATGCATTTGATTGTATATATATGTCTCTATATTTGTTCTTTAGTTTTCAATATAGTAATACGTTAATGAGGTTTTTTTTCAGAAATATCTTTTATTTATGGTGTACTTTATTTTAAGTTATGTTAGTGCTTTATGTTAAAACTTAAAAACTAACAGTCTAGTTTAGGTAGCACAATTAATGTAGAAATCTAGTTGTACATATATAATAGTAATCTACTTATGTCAATTGTTGATGGTACGTGTGACCTGGTAATATTTACCACTAATAGATTCACCCTTGGAGTTATTCTTAGTTACTTGAGTTGATATACCATCAATAGAGACTTGTACTACTTCGTTGACACGATCTTGGAATATATAGAAAGCTAATTGTATCTTAAAGATCTAGAAGTCACTTTATTATAACTTAAACTCAAGATATTGACCTCCTTTAGTATTCTTCATTTTAGAAAATATAAATTTAGTCAGAAATGATCTATTCTATTTCAGCTTTTTTAATCGGCCTTAAAAACATTCGGTTTGTAAATCTCCTCAGAATCCGTATGGTATGAAAAAATATAATCAGAAGAACATGAATACAGATGGGATTATTGTTTTATAGGGGCTTTATCACATTTGGTCGAAGAAATTTGGCAATATTTTCACAGTGATAAATTAATCATTGCTTGACTCATATTGAATTTTTTTTTGAAATGTGGATTTTTATTGAAATTGATACCATTTTTATTTCTTCCTTTTTTGGGAATATAAGAGATTTTACTGCTATACCACTTTAAAGAAATGTATCTATCAAAAACTGAAAGAGAAAATTTTCTAATCGGCCTTACAACAATCAATTTTCTTAACGCAGTAACTTTGAGTTCTACAAACGTATCTCTTCTGGTGCCCGTTTTCACTTGATAAACTTCGGTTATACACTAAGAGAGTCAACTAGGTAGTACACAATGAGGGTTCCGCACATGTCATCTAGGAAAGCTCCTTTTTGTTGTTCTTACCACTACTTCCTAATATGGTCTTTTAGTCAAAAGATAAATGCTTTTTCTACGGAGATAGAAAACACTTCGCCAAAGGTTTTTCGATTCTCTACTACAGTCGATTCCATTTTAGTATTTGCATTTCTTGCCATGAATTGATAGAAAAGTGTTTACGCCATGAAAGTTGCTTCCCAATGCGGCCTCAAGTGGAAATGGTTTATTGGGCCCACATAAGCTTATATGTCCACTCTTGTCATGCAATGATACACTTGAGACACCATAGATACATTTTGAGGAGATAAACCTTAGGTTGAACAGTAAAGAAGTCCTTACAAGAACCCTTCCGACGAGAAGCAATACATTCATGGGTTTTGTTGAAAATTTGCATGCAACTCTTAGCTACTTTATGATTTGATTTTATTTAAGCTCTCTCAGTAATACCTATGATAAACAATAAACTATGTTACATGAACCTTTATAAACTATGTCACATGCATGGTTATGGTATAATTTTGTCGCTTCTTATTCATTCTCTTGCTACTTAACTAAGACATAAAATTGACAGAATCTTTGGAAGTTCTTTTATTTTGATAATCTAGTAAACATGTCGACTACATTGGTCACTGATAATAAATTACTGATCAACTTTCCAAATCATGATCTTTGCTCGAATTAGAAGGTAGAAGAAATGATTTTTAGGCACCCTAGACTATAGCTTTTCTAGATTTTATAGCTCTTTTTTGTTATCAAAATTGTGTTAATTTGATCACGTATTTCTCCTTTCTATATAATCTTTATTAAGCTATCCATTGTTAGATTTTGGTATAGATGACACAATATATCGAAATATTTGTTGATATAAAAAATCAACAAAAACCATGAAACTAGAGATAAAGAAGAGTTAACCAATTATACAAACCAATATTTGAGCCAAAAAATTAATGTACAAAAAAATGATAGAAAGGTTCGATTAAACAAGTCCCACTATAATTATGGATTTCTAAGCCAATTGATGAAATTATGGAACTAATGACTACCTCAAGCGCTCACCTACACATGCGAGACTCCTTGTAGGTATTCTCTACAATTCCTTAGAAAGTGGAATATAGGAGAGGAAAATTATTGGTTCATAAAATTTTTAACCATGCTTCTCTTCTTGTTGGTCTATGTATCGACGACGAGATATTATACCAGACTCGTTTTCTTCTGCTAAAAATGCATCCCTTCAATTGTGTCATGTTTATCTTGTTCAAGGATCTAGGAACACAACCATTATATTTTACAAACAAAAATGAGTCGGTCAAAATGACGAAAGATCCTTGTGCCCAAAACTTATGATTCTGCTAATAGAAATTGTTTTTATATCATACTAAAAATTCAATCTGAAAAAATTAGAAGCACCAAAAATGGCTATCTATATAGAAGTCATTCTAGAACTCTTTTACTTCCCAGGGATGCTTGTGTTGCAGAAAGGCACATAAAAAGATCCTGAAAATTATCGATCTTCAGTGAATTAACTTTGAAGGTTCTCACATGAGTTGATGAATTAAATGGAAAAAATATGTCGGGTTCACCAAATTAGGATAACACTACTACGAGAATAGCTTTTAGAGATCGCATAGTTATTTGCGATCTTTTGTGGTACCTAAAGGTTGCTCGTTTTCAAAAGGTTGTTAACTATTCATTTTTCCTGAGAAATCATTTCTGTGGTAGCTAGATGGTTTATCTTTACAGACCACCTAACATCTTGCTATAAGTTATGACTTCTAGCGACTATATGTTGTCATTAGATAGTTTTATTTTAGTCGTTGCGTTTTGGTCGCCAATTCTTTATTACTTTAGCAACCATCCATCCGGTATTTAGTGGCTAGCCTCTTTTTGCGGTCTTTAATGGTGTTATATTTGAAAAAAACATTTTTATTAAAGTTATTCATTTACAGTTGTTCGTAAATAGACATGATAAACCCAAAGTACACTAAAAGTATAATAATTCCACAATTCTCAACAAAATTCTCCAAAATCTAGTTATGAACACATATAAGTTATTTTGACATAAAAAAAATAAAACCAATCAACTAATACTACTAGTCTGTCTCATATCCTCCCCTTTCATTTGCAATAATCACATCATTACTATTTATATGCATCATTTGATGGATATCAGCCGCATCTTAAAGTATCTTCGGTCTCTTCATCATCTTCTAAAGAGTTAGATCATGCTCTACTATCACTTCGTCGACTTCGGTGTACTCTATTTTTATTAATGCGTAATCCATTTATGTGTGTTGTCTCATTTACAAAAGGTATCGACTCAAATGTATAAACTATCGACACAGAACCCTAAACATCCACACTCCAACAATAACAATCGCTCACTTTACAAACTTCTTTAAAGCACGTCGCGATCCCTTAGTGTCCACTAGATCAACAATGTATAACATTATATTTGCTTGATTTTCTAAAATTTATGACTCATCTTTGTACCAATACGATTTATTATCGATTTTGGTTACACCGTGCTCATTCCGTATTCTTCCTTTCTTGGTGTTATAGCATTCTCACTCGAATACCATTACCGAATATGTTTTTAAGAAGTCCACCTCGAATACTTTAACCAATTCACCATACCAAGAAACTCCTTCGCCAAAACAACAAAACCTGTAATCCGCAATGAGACATTTATCACCTTTCTAACGCCAAACTAAGTTCACCCCATTAATAACACATAGATCATATTTCAAAATTGTAAAATTTGAACCCTTAGCCACATACAAAAATTATTTGGTTAATACTGGATGGCATGCTAGCTTTATGTTAAATACCTAATAATGGAAAAGCTATTGAGTTATACTTTCTCTATTAGTATTTTGATTTTGAATTATAGTATACATTTATCAATAACAAATTGTAAGCTTCGAGAATTGGTAGGGACGAAACCATACCGGCTTGTGAGCTTCGAGAAACCGGAGGTGATCTTTGATAAGTTATTTGTCTTAATGTGTCTGAGGATGGCCGTATATGTGAGATCAAATATATCAAATTTTTAGATGAAGTATCTAAACCTACATACCGGGTGTATTTATGTACATAGGGGTTACTATAGAATTTTGTCGTTGATGATTTATAATTATTCCAATACAAAATAATGACGTGACATGTAAAAGTACATATATTCAAATAAAAGAGGATAAATTTATACGAAATAATAATCCTGACAAATAGTTGAAATATTTTGATTAATGACTATGATAAGTCATTTTGAGTATGCACATGTGCAACTAAATAATAAATATTAATACACATTCATATGAGATGATTAGCAAATTCTGGAGATTCAAATTAATGGGATGTATCAATAAATTATGTTATTAGAAATTTGAATCTCAAGAATTTCTGTATAAATCACTGGAGGCCCTAAACGGACGCTTCTCTCGCATACACCCAGGCCGGACCCAGAGACGGATGTGAAATGATTTCAATTTCATTGAAATAAAACATGAAAATTAGTTGTCATTAAAATTAGATTTCATTGGCAAAGGGGATCGCTATGTCTTCGAGGGAAAAAGCAATATATATGTGATTTGAGTCCCAATCGATGGTCTCGATTATGAAGATTGTAGGAGGCGTGGTGTGTTTAGATCAGTGGCGGAGATCAAGTAGGTAAGACGACGGTTGTGGAAAGAAATGGATTGAACCTGAATTGTATTGATAGGGCATCGACACACGAGCTTCGTTGAGTTCATAGTAAGCTTCAATTTATGTGAGTAGTGTTTTAGGGAGAATAGTGGTATGGAACCGTCGTTAAAGGTGGTGGATATGGCGGCGGATCAATTTGATCATGGGCTGCGTATTGGGATTTTTCGATTCACTAAGAGGAAAAGATGGTTATTGGTTTTGGAAAATATGGTGGAAATATTTTGATTGTTGAATTATATATGTAAATCAAGCATGGTGATTTTTGTTGTAAAACAAAATATGGGTAGTTGTTGATGTTGGATAGTTGCATAGAAGGAAATGAACAATACTTTGGTCCACTACATATCTATCACCACATCTCCTATCCATGAATTCTTTCTACTCATATAGTTGTGCACTCCGACTTAGTGAGGGCATATTATGTCCATTGGAAATAATGTTTGGGTAGCTGGAATAATTGCACACAAGTTCCTTGGGTGTCTGTCCAATGGACCTTGGCTCCGGTTTGCTCCCCCTTAGTATCCAATGATGTGCGAGGCTTTTTGGATCAACCAATCAAAACATAAATTTTTTTCTTTCCTTGTACTTTGATCACCTTATTTAAGACGACTTTAGAATGGCCGTATCCAAGTCTCTTGGTAGTTACGTGTTTTATTTGTGGTGGTGGGAGTTTTCAAAACAACTTTATCCCCTACCCCAAACTCATATGTTCCGCATGGTTTTTCTTGGGGTCTTAACAATTGATCTTTAGGCCACACCTTGTACCATTGAGATGTTATTTAGATATAGACCATTTGAGATTTGTTTTCGATGCTCAAGGTAATTGATCCTACATATATGTTTACCATTGTGCTCCTTGTGACCAAGAATTGATTCTCCAATATGAGAGAGATGTTTTGATCAGCATCATAATGAAGTATCGTAAAATCATATATTGAATTCACCTACGTGCACTAATACGTCCTCGACCACTCCCCATGGGCATTTAAATGTATGTTCCTCCATTTAAATTATAGCAATGTTCGGTTTCGCTTCTTTAATGCCCAACTCAATAAACACAATATGTGGCACGAGGATTACACTCGCTCCCAAGTCACATAAATCTTTTTGGTTATGTATTACCAATTTTGGTTGGAAGCTTGAAACCTCCCAGATCTTTGAACTTAAGTGGATTCTTTCTTTGTATTTTGAATGATACTTCCCAAGTTTGTACAACAATCTCGTATTATTTGATTTTTTTTCTTCTTAAAGAGTTGTGTCTTGAAGAATCAAAGGTACTTAGGTACTATCTTGATGGTTACGTGTAAATGAATGTTGACATTTAGTTAGCTTAACATATCGATAAAATTCTTGTACTCAGAAGTATCACTATTTTTGGCTACTCTTGATGGAAAAGAGGGTGGTGGGCGAGCTTTTTATGGTGGAGGTTTGTCTCTCGTTTTATTTCACTCTTGGTATTTTAAATGGATTCTTGAACACTTCCTCTTCCACATAGTTCACCCAATTCTCAATTATTATCTCTTCTATATTTGGTTGCAGAAAACTTTCTCCTTGATCATCTCTTCACTAGACACAACATGTGGTGGTGCTAGAAGAGTTCCACTCTGGAGACCGATGGCGTTTCACAATCCATAACTAACATTTCCATCCCCATGAATAAGTAACTTAACATCAATATTTGTACCTAGAACAAGCTGCGTTGTATTGAATATGTTGTAGTTGTTGACGAGATTTGGTGATCTAAGTAATTTGTTGTTGCAATATTTGCAATATTGGCCCTCAAGAGTTTAACGTATCATTCTTTTTTCCATTTTCTCACATGTCATCATCATGAAATTATTTAGAGTTTTCTTTAACTCAGCTGAGCTTTCTAATAGAGATTCTAGGAATGCCTTCAAAGCTGGTGTCGTCACCAAAGGTGTGATAATAAATAGACACAAAAGAAGGGTGACGTACCGCAAGTGTATGGGTCATTGAGAAGTAATAAATTTATAAGTATGGAGGTTTATCGTCTCCACGGGGACTATTAAGGTTATAATAATTGTGTTTATGAGTATAATAGCCTAGTTGCAAGATAAATGACGATAAAAGTAAATAATGTTTTTTTGGTTTTTTTTATAATTAAAACTAAGTGAAAATAATTAAAGACAATATGTAAATAAACTAAAAAAAGGTTTTGAGTATGAGAGAGATATGTTTTATTCTAGCTACTAATTCCCAAATTCAACTAATTTGGTATTTCTAAATATAAGGGATAATTGGTCATTTCACATTAGTCGGGATTCAGTGGTCTTCCCAAATCCCTCCTGGGTAGATAGGAAGCTATCCTACGATATTAGAGACCTCTCCCGAGTGACCCTATAATACTTTTAGATGTTTTAGGTTCAAACCTTAACGACTTCTTGACTAATCAAGACCTCTTGACTCACAGACGCACACCAAGCGCCTATATACTATGTCTGTAATCCAACCCACCTCCTAGGCGATAGTCCAATTACTAATACTATCCAATATGTAATCAATATATGAGTATACAACACCACAAAGATAATTTCAATGGAAATAAACTCAATTTATTTTAATAATATAATCTCAATATCCAAATAACATCAAATAAATATTTTAAGGTTAATACATAAGCAGTTCTCAAGCAATCAAAGGTTTAGCTCATACTCATACAAGAAAAAATACTGAATAATAATACGATAATCATCTTTAAAATAAAAAATGGAATTAAGTTACTCTACAAAATTGATAGCAAACGGATTCCGGATGATAAAGAATGATGGATTTTGGTGTAGAAACCCTTTTCTATTTTTCTTTGTCTCTGGATCTAGGCGTTATTTCCTTCTCTTCTAATCATTGGTTTTTGTTTTTTAGCTTCTTAAATAATTATATAGCTAATATAAAATGTTTTGGATCCACTTGGCCTACTTGGTAGGTTTTAATTGCCTAACCCCGTCTTTTTTATTGTTGGACTAGTTCGAGCCACGATGGAAAAATTAGCATAACTTCTTCATCTTAATTTCGACTTGACTTCTGACAATACTCAAGTGTCACTGACTTCAAGATCTATCCAAATCACAAGGAATTTTGTCCAAAAATCTGACCAAATTATTCGTGGTAACTGAATCAATGGCTTCAAGGAATTTGCGGGTAAATGCTCTAACTTCGCCAAAGTGACTCTTTGCTCTTTCAACACCTTGGTTTGGGGTTGGACTTGACTTCCTGACTTCTCCTCATCATCTAGACATATTTTATTAAACATGTACCTAAAAGATACACACATAACACAAAATTAAGGCACAAAATCTCTATAAATAGAAATATTTCAAAAATGAGAAGGAAAAATACAATATGTCAAATATTAGAGAAAAATCCATCATTTAGGCCCAATAAACTCCCAAAAATATTTCTCATGATATGATTAAATCATCACAAAAAATAGACATCAAGACCTCCAAATCAAATTTTGTCGTCCCGAGAAAATAAAAACAAAAATAACTCAATGGGTCCTAAGTCCAATCAATCAAAGCAGAGAGAAGATAAATAATGATCCCAAAGCTATAACTAAAAAATATCATGAAGTAATGCATAAGAATTAATATACAAGTATACTTATCATACAAATAACCAACATAATAAAAATATCAAGAATAAAATTAGTTTCGCAATTTCACTTAGTTCGAAACGGTGGCTATAGGTTGTTCCTTGGTCCTACCATATTGTTTAGTACTCCACTCAGCCGATCCTTATCTGTTTAACCGTTACTTATCCAACCAACTAGAAATATTGAGGTCTTAAGGTGTAGCGTAGTCTTAAGGTAGGGTGTGATAAATATTTGAGATAATTTAGAATGAGCATTTGGCCCACTCCTCACTATCCATCAACTAATCCCCCAATAGCTTGAGTTTCCGCTCATAATCATGCTCACTCAACTTGTTTGATGTCGTAGCATTGCCTCCAAAAGTCCTAACCAATATCATAATATGTCCTATCCGAGATTTTTTCTTTATTCTTTTAATATCTTTATTCTTTCTTTTCCTCTTCATCACTTTTTGTAAGTCAAACACGACACCTTTTTTTATGTGAGTCTCATGTCGCTTATTTTCTTTAACTTTTTTCTCAATTTTTTCCTTTCTCAAATCTGGCATGGATTAAAACAAAGGGCACAATGAATATGCGTGAAATAAACATCTACCCACCCGATGTATCCCATAATCACATACACCCACAACCCCAAACTCAAGCGCCAAGTCAACTAGTCCTAGGAATGTGATTCAAGAGCAGGTCATATAGTCAAGTCCTAAAACTATAGGGTATAGGTTTATAACATGGCTATCAAAGAAAATGCTACAAAGGCTAGAACGAGGCTAAGACATGATAGATGACCAAGCAAAAGGCTTAAAGGGATAACAAATCATTGCCTCAATCATTTGTCTAGCTAAGTGGTCTCCTTAAATATTTACTTTTCAATTGTAAATTAATTAATTTTAGGTCGGACCTCACGTTCTACACACCACTCGTTCTCACCTCGTTCAAACTTATCTTCTTTGCATTTCTTACTAATTAGTTTTATCTATAATTACATGATTACATATAAGAACTTTAAGCAAAATATAAACATTTCAAAAGACACACTTCTTATCTATCATTAAGTCGTCTAGATTAAGCTTACTAGGTGCATACTTTAACTTCTACACCTATTCCCTATATTATTCAATAATTTTTTTTAAAAGTGTGTGATTTTTCTAAAGCAATTAAAAAAATGGGAATCAGTACAACGAATCCCACCCCTAAATCAAAACTGAGTCATGTCCCCACGAGTTGAAAAGACACAAAAAAAATTTTAAAAAATAAAAATAAGCACATAACACAGTTCACAAGAAATGGAAAGGTACTTACTTTTGCGAAAATTGCTGAATCCCCAATTTTGGGGTTGACGTTCTCGATCAGTGAAAATGCGCTTAAACGCTCCTTGGCCTTATTAATGGGTGGATGCAGCTTTATTTGTTCCTCATACTGAAAAATGTTAGCAACGGAAGTTGTTGACATTTTTCTCAGCTTTCTGTGGCCTCCTGAACCACTGAAGTCGGAGCTCGCATGCCAAAGTTATGGATCTTTAATTACATATTCTGAAAACTACTTTTATACTCCTTTTTTTCCATCGAGATGTTAATCGCGCATGTCGATACTCAATGGCAGCGGTATACCGCCTGTAGGGCACAATAATCCACTCGAATTCTTAGTGTTTTTAAATTCGCAAAACGTGGCTCTCTCGCCATGGCCCTTGGATGGGGAACAGTATAATGCCCGATGGGCGCGGTATACCACTCACATCCTTAAATGTATATGTCCTTTTGTGTCGCATGTGTAGTGACCACAGTCTCTTTTGAGCAGCGTTATACCGCCCGTAGGGCACAATATACTGATCGAGGCCTTAGTGTTCTGCCTTTTATTGTGTAACGTTGTGGTCGAGAGGGCTTGATGCTGAGCGGTATACCGTTCATTGGGCTTGGTATACCGTTTGCAACAATTAGAGTCTCGGTTTCTCCTCTCATTTCACTCAAAACTCAAACGTTTCCTCACCTATTCATTAAAAACATTAATACCTTCTCATTAAACATAGTAAACACTTAAAACTCATATATTACAACTACTAAGAACGAAATTTAAACTACTAAAAATGCAATAAACTAATATACAAATGAATTTTCACCCTTATTGGATTTTGTTAACGTTAGTAAACTCGACTGGTTACCTCAAGTTTTTCTTTTCTTAACAAATAATCCCCAACAATGCGTGTGTCTACTCTGATCAACCAATCAAAACTTAAAAATCTTATTAGCTTTCACTTTAGTCACCTTGTGTGAAATAACTCCAGTAAAAACGAATGGTCCCACTCATCTCTTTCACTCTTTCTCATGGTCTCTCTTGGAATCTTCTTATACAAGTTCTTGGTCACACTCACATGGGAACTTCATTGCCTTGAACACGTTGAATTTGACCTCCCCTTCTTGCACTCGCGTGATCAGTTCACCATTTTCTACATCAATCAAAGTATTCCCCATGGCTAAGAATGGCCGCCCTAAGATGATTGATACATTATAATCAGTGTCATAGTAAAGAATAATGAAATTACACAGAAATATAAAATTACCTGCGTTGATGAGTACATCCTCTGTCTTTGACTCGGGTTGGGATATAGACCTATCCACCACTTTTCAAGGTCATGGTAGTAGGCCTTACTCTCCCAATGTTCAACTTCTCAAATAATGACTTTGGCATGAGATTGATACTTGCGGCTAAATCACGTAACGCTTTCCCGGTCCACTCTTCACCAATGGAGATAGTAATGATAAAACTTATGGGATCCTTTAAATTCGGAGGGAACTTGCATTGACCTATCGCACTAACATTCCTCGGGTAATCCAACCATTTTCCCCACTAAGTTTTTCCATTTGTTGGATAGCATACCCTTCATGAATATTTGATATTTCGGCATGTGTTGGATTGCTTCCACAAAAGGTAAATTGGGTTGCAATTGACATCTCCTCTTTTGTGACAGATTAATCTATTTACGAGACATCTTTTTGAGGGTTTATTGGACCTAAGTGGGGGAATTTTTTCTAAAATTTTCCATATCTTTCTTTGGACATATTTATGTTGATAGAAATGTTATGACTTGATTTTGTGTTAAGTGTAGATTTTAGGGTACATGGTTGAAACTAGAGTCCAAGGAGATGAGGACAAGTCAAGAAATCAAGTTCAAAACCAAGAGAAGGCGTCAAAAGAGTTAGATGTCACTTTGGAAAGCTTGAGCGTTCACCAGAGAAATCTTGACGTCACATTGTTTCAGTTACCACGATTTATTGGTAATGGATTTTGAAGAAATTCCTTTTGATTCAGATATAGATAGAAGTTGGTGATGCGTGAGAAGCAACAGAAGGCAATTCATGGAATCGGCGGGGTCGTACTTTACCTAAAGGAGATAATTTGACTATTGTATGAGGAGTGCAACTATAAGTTAAAAGTATGGGTATAGGATACATTACGATCACTGTTTGTCTAAATGATTGTGCATTCTATTATATAGAGAATGAAATCCTCAAGAGATGTCAAGTTTGTTGTGAATCTAGGTGGGTTCTGAATAAGGGGAATAAAGTACCTCATATAATATTTCGATACATTTTTAAGGATTCAAGGTTGCAACGACTATAAAATTTGAGACACACCCCAAAGTATATGATATGACGATGTGTTACGTCATCTAGTCGATGATATCAGTTGGAAAATACGAGCGTAATCCAAATTTTTTTTTGTGATCAGAGTAATGTGTATTTGGGTTTGCCCATCGATAGAGATTTCCCTTTCTCCATGTATCTCCCAAGGTGTGATAAACTAATCTAGACCTCTAGATCACTCCATGAAATTGTACCAGACGTTCTCAAGAAATAAGTAATTATATAAGATCATTTTCTATAGGAAATTTGATGTTAAGTACTATCGTGTTTTTGTAAAGCATTCAGAATTTAGTTGAGATAACGAAAGGACAAGAAGTAAAAGATGTAATATTTGTTTTTGTTTTCAATTAAGGGATTAAAGTGAAATATAATAAAATTTATATTTTAATTAAATAAGAATGGAATGCAATTTTACAACGAGATAAGATATGAGATATATAGCTTGAGTATAGCTAGTAATCCCCAATAGTCACGAATGATGATTCTAGTTATAAGGGAAAATCGGTAAGTTCACATTAATCGGGATTCTAACTTCCTTATAACACCCTTTTGTGTAGCTTATAAGGCTACCTAACACCGTAAAATACCTCTTCGGAATGAACTATAAACGAGTACTCGACGTTAATGGTAAATACCCTTTACGATTATCTGGCTATTCAAACCCGTCAGGGACACTAACGCGCACATGACGCATATGAATGATTCCTATGTTCTCGACCCCCATTCCGCGTGTAATTAGAAAACTAATAGGTTGCCTAATATTTGATCAGGATAAAGGCAACAAATAAATTAAATTAATAAAAAAAGGAAATTATATACCTAATTCAATTAAACATATATTAATCATAAACAACATAGATAATCATCAATCATCACTAAGGTTCATATATAAATGAAATACTCAAGGTAAAATGTATTTATTTCATAATGAAAGAAATAAATTTAAAGGATAAAAGTATCAGAATCATGTTTAAAATATAAAACTATTACAAATTACCCTAAGAATGAGGATGGAATTCTGTAGAAGGATGGAGTAAGGTTCCAACTTAATCTCTTCTATACTCCAGGCGCTTCTCTCTTCTCCCAAACATGTCTAATCATGTGTTTTGAATTGTGTACCTTTCTAGATAATTGTTCTTGATATAATAAGGTACCAAAACGTCTTAGGAGTTGTGGACCCCTTTTAAAGGGCCTAAGTCAACAAAAAAATGTTTTACATGGGGAGCAGACTGGTTCGAGCCATGGCAGTTGCGACTTCACTAACTCTTTCATCTTAACTCGAAATCACAAACTGTTGCCTCTCAAGCTCTCCCAACTTCAAGTTCTACCATGAAACCAAATGTCTCTCTAAGAATATTTGTCAATTTCACGTGGTGACTCTCTTAAGTCGATTTTCCAAGCTTTGCTTGTAAACGCTCTAGTTTTCCAAACGTGTCTTTTTAGTCCTTTAACACCATAAATTGGGTTTGAACTTTCTATCTTAACTTATTGTCCTCGTATTATGGTATTTTATCATCCAAGTACCTAAAAATTCCACACTTAAGATTCATTTCACGCACAAAAATCTCTAAAAGTAAAACTAGATAAGAAATGAGAATATGTCTAAACATAGGGAATAATCCCTCAAATAACTCCTATTTAACCCCCCCAAAAATATTTACTATGATACGATTAATCTATCACACAAAAGGATACATCACCCTTCAAAACAACTCATATAGTAAGTGGCTAGTTATATTGAACGCCTTCGACTTGCCACCATGGTTATTGATGTCTCCCTAAATGTTCTAATTTTATACCTTTGGGAGACATCATTTTTGGTGTTTATTTGACTATTTAGATAGACTTTTGGTGCTAATATGCAATAATCCAGAATTTCCATTTTATTTCTAGTAATTTTGTTTTATTAAACTTTTGCGCGTAATATTGGTATTTTTAGTGTAAAGTTTACAGGTTTTAGATGTTAGCTAGAAGAGGAATCTGAGGAGAAAGACAAAGATCGTGATATAGAGTCAAGACTTGAAGATAAATCCCGAAGATATTATTTTTAGAGCTGAAAATCTGTTTTCCAGGCCATAGATTGCTGATTTCGAGGTATTTAAGAGATGATTTAGCCGCTGACCTTTAAAGAGAAAACATTCCTTATCGAGTTACGGAACTTTAGCAACTGGAATTAGGTCAATCGGAGTCATAACGAAGCGGGAAAAACCGTTTTAATGAAGGTGTATCAGCAGTTACGGGATTTTGGGCTTAGAAATTGGGCTTGGACATTTAATTATTGATTTATCCTTAAGTCCAAGCCCTAATCCGTTTTTAACATTATAAAAGGGCGTCTCTCAAGTACTGCCTGCTCTCACTTGCGTATCACTTTTATTTACTTGCGTCTTAGTTATTTATTTACATTTTCGCATTAGTCTTAATACCTTAGGAATTAGAAAACCAACCAATCAATCAAAATATCTTTTACTTGCTTTCATAAGTGCAACCAATCATTATTTGACAAGCATTGTAGTCGACCATTCCGTCCTTGGAACGAATCTGTTTTATCAACTATATTACTTGGGATAACCGTACACTTGCGGTTGTGGTTCTCTTTACTTTTTGCATTTATTGTAGAACACACAAAGGACCACCAAGTTTTTGGCGCCGCTGCCGGGGACGGTAGCGTGTGACCACGGTGTTTATCCTTTAGTGATAGTTGCATTTATTTTTATTTTTGTTTTTATCAGTTTTACGCTTTTTGCTTGTTTAGTTTCCTCAGGTTTTTAGGTTTGGTGTATGCGAAGAAGGCTATTCAAGGATCTAGAGCCAACACCTCTGATCCTTAGTAATCCAGAATCGTTGATCAGACTTGCTAACAAGAGAAGAAGAGAACAAGAAGCTTTAGAGGTAGAAGAATTAATTAACAGAATGGAGGAGATAAATCTTCAGAATCAACAAAATAATGGACAAGATCAATTAGGCGCGAATGGCCAACCTTTAGCGCCATCTATTCCTCAAATTCCGCCACTGAATCCCAATCCTCAAGTTCAGATAGTGATGAATCAAGATCCATGGTTTGTTAATGGTCCACCAGAAGTACCGTTCCGTGCTCCTGCTATAGGAGTAGGTGCTCCAAATATAGATGTTCCAAGATTTCGTCCAGACTCGGGTATGTTAACTCAATTCCAGAATTTTGGAAATTTTCGTGGTAGACCAGGAGAAGATCCTATCCAAGCCGTTCAGAAATTTAAGCAGATATGTGATTCTTACATCACACAAGGAGTTTCAAAAGAACAGATGTACTATGCGGTGTTTCGATTTATCGTTATAGATGGAGCGAGTGAATGGCACGATACGCAAGATCCTACGAAGATAACAAACTGGGACCAATTAGAAACCGCTTTCTTCGAGAGATTTTACCCAAGTAACATGAGGTTAGATGATCAACTTGAATTAACACATTTCCGTCAAGAGTATGATGAAAATTTGGGTAAAAGTTGGACAAGATTTCAGATGTGTTTACGAAGGGTTCCCGATCATGGCTTTACAGAACAACAACAACTAAAAATATTTTACAAAGGCCTTGATGGAGCTTCGAGAGAGAAGTTGGCTTTGTTATGTGGTGCAGGTTTTCTTCAAGTTCAACCCATGTATGCTAAAATCATTCTGGAAAGAACAGTCAAGAATGAAGTTGGGTGGAATTCAGTAAGAACACCGGTTAAAGGAGTGAATAATGTTAATATCGAAGAAAAGTTTGCTACGCTTGAAAATAAGATTCAAAATACTATAGAGCAACAGTTGAAACAGCTTACTTTAGCTGTAAAGGAAGGATTTTCGGGTAAGAATGTAGTTGTGCAAGCTACACAAGAGGTTTATATGTGTTCGATTTGCAGAGTAGACGATCATGATGAGGAAAATTGTCCGAATAATCAAGAGCCTGTGATGTTTGTGTCCAACAGAGGTAACTTTAATTCGAATGGTAATGGATATCAACCTAACAGAAACCATCCTGGGTTTCAATACTCAAATCCTAGTGGGGCAGCCAATCCTACATATGCATATCAGCCGCGTCCCCAAGGTAACAACTTTAATCCAAGACCAAACAATAATTATCAAGGAGGACAGAATCAGGGAAATTATGTGCAAAGACAAGCTCCTCAAGACACTTACAATGAAACCATGAACCAAAAAGCCTTACCGGCCCAACCACAAGAAGATGTGATTACCCTTCAGAAAACCGTAGAACAATTGATTGCCCTACATGCACAGTCAATCCAAAGGCAACAAGCTGCTGAAGCACACATTCAGATATTAGAGACTCAAGTTTTGCAAATGAATAAACAGCTGAATCAACGTCCACAAGGGCAACTCCCTAGCGATACTGAAAATCCGATCCAAATCGAAGATTGTAAAATCATCTCTCTCAGAAGTGGTAAGAACCTTCCTCCACCTCCTTTTCCTGTTATGAAAGAGAAGGAAGTTGCTAGAAAAGAAAAGGATGTGGTGGATAAAGATAAAGAAGTTGAAATAGAAGAAGTGGAGAGGCATGTTGAAGTTCCGAAAAAGAAAGATGATACTATAATAAACCGTCCTCCTCCACCATTTCCATCAAGAGTTCAAAAGAAGGGTGATATGGATGAGTATCAAAAATTCTTTAACAGGGTAAGAGGTCTTAGCATAAATATTCCGTTATTAGAAGCTATTAGAGATGTACCAAGTATGCTAAGTTTCTGAAAGGAGCCCTCACCAACAAACGGCCATATTGCGATAATGAAATGATTGGCTTACCTGAAGAATGTAGTGCTATATGTCAGAATAAATTACCTCTGAAACTAATCGATCCTGGGAGCTTTACAATTCCGATATCAATTGGTAATGAGTGGAAAGGAAAAGCATTATGCGATTTGGGTGCACGTATTAATCTTATGCCCAAATCAATCTTTGATAAGCTTAATATTGAAGCAAGACCCACTTCTATGGTCCTGCAAATGGCGGATCGATCTCTTGCACATCTAGAAGGCCGAATCGAAGATGTCCTCGTTAAGGCAAGTACGTTAATTTTTCCCGCTGATTTCGTTATACTTGATTACGACGCGGATAGGAATGTCCCCATTATTTTGGGAAGACCATTCCTAGCCACGGGGCGTACTTTGATTGATGTAGAGAACGGAGAAATGATTATGAGAACCCAAGACGAGGAAATGAAGTTTAACGTGTCCAGACCAATGAAATTTCCAGATGCAAAGGAGGATTGGTTTCGTGTAGATGTTGTTGAACAGGTACCAATAGAGCCAACTAAGGTTGTGGAAAACTTAGGAGTGGAGGAAAAAGAACTAAGAAAGAAACCACCGATCAAAGTTCCTCCAAATCCTAAGAGAAATCCACAACTCAATCATGCGAAGAAGAAAGAGAAAGCACGTGCCACGAAGGTTCCAAAGGAACCTAAGAAGGAAAGAAAGAAAAAGGAGTTCAAAGTAGGCGAAGAAGTTGCTATGAAAAAGCCTAAACCTCCTCCAAAGACATGTGAATCAAAAAGTTCTTGGCTAGGACCATTCATGGTCACGAAGGTTATCTCAGACAAACTAGTTGGAATAAAAGCCAAGGGATGCAAATTTCGAGTTGCAAATATTGACAACCTCACTCACTGCTGGGGAGGTTATGTCAATGACTAAAGAATGAGGTAACCCGTCGAGCTCAGCGACGTTAAACAAAAGTCATTTCTTGTATATTAGTTTAAGCATTTCAATTTCGTAGTTTGAATTAGTTTGATTTTCGTTAATTTAGTGTTTATTATTAAGAAATGAGGAAGGGTAGTTGTTTTTGATAATTTCAGGGGTAAAAAGGTCATGAGTTTGGGGTCAAAACGATGAGAAAACGAAAAATTATGGAGTTAACAGCATGTTTGACCGGCTAGCCGGCGAGCTGGCCGGCATACCGGCCAAAACGAGCTGATGACCCCAAACCTTCTGACCACTGCGTTAGCAATGACGCAGCACTGCTGCTTCACGATTCGCGCCAGAGGGATTCACCGGCATGCCGGTCAGATAACCGCCTAGCCGGCCAGCAAAAGGAGGGGTTCTGATCACTGCGTCAGCGATGACGCAAGCACGCTGCGTCTCCATTCCCGCCATCGATATGTCGCCGGCATGCCGGCGAATCCGCCGGCTAGCCGGCCGATGAATGTGGACTTTCTGATCACTGCGTCAGCGATGACGCAAGAAGGCTGCGTCAGAGGAAAAAAAGTAAAATTTTCATTTTCGAAATTTATTTTTTCCGACACAGTGACCGGCATGCCGGTCAGCTGCTGTGATCGGCGGTTTTAAGGGATCAAACCCTATAATTTTTTGCCCTCTTTCCCAAGCCTACCTTTTATTACGAATCCTAGCCTCCTACCTCTCCGAAAATCATCATCAAAACAACATTATACCACCAATCCTTCCCTCTAAACATCATCCAAGCTCACAATCATGCCATTACAACTTCCAAAATACCAAAGATTCACACTTTAATTCGAAGTTTTCTTTCACCAAAGCTAAAGTTTATCCAATAAACCTTTCCCAAACCTTGAAATATCCATAACCCAGCTCTAAACAATCCATAATTCAAACCCAAACCTTCAAGAACACTAAAATCACAATTTTATCCAAACCTTTTGAGGGTCTTGAAGCTTTGAGTTTGGGGTCATCAGAGATGACCATGAAGGTTGGAAAAGGTACGAAGAACATGGTGACGAAAGCGAATTGGATATTAAGGGAAGATTTTGATAGAGGAGATGATGCTTAGAGGGCAAGTAATAAATAAAAACGTGGGAAATTTGAAGAAGTTCGATGTGATGAAGAACACTTTAAACGCAACCATTTATGAAGAAGAATTCAAAACCTCAACTTGGAGCCAACACCGACACCAGCCTCGCGCTGGTTACGATACGTTTTCTTTCCCTTCTCATTTAGTGTAGATTATTTTATTGCTTTGAGTCTTTTTCGAGTCGTGGGGACACGACTCATTTTTGAGTTTGGGGTGGGGTTCGTTGCCTCATCCCAGTTTTTATGTGTTTATTTGTTTTAATTGCTTTCAATAAAATAATTAGGAGTTGCGTTTGACTGTAGAAGATTTTAAATGTCCCTTTTAAGCATACTTTTGATGAATCTATGATAGTAGATAGTGGACTTTAGGGAATAACATAAAACGCACTTACAATTGCATGCTAACATAGGTAATTGATAGGAAATATTAATGAACAATGCAAATGAAGTAAGCTTGTACTTAAGGAATATGTTTGGTGTGTAGAACGTGAAATCCTAATTAGTAGAGAACCCACCTAGATATGAACTAAAGACAAGCTATGTACTTAGGAAAATGATAGGGGCAGTTCTTTGTTAGCCATTTGAAGCCTTTTAGCTTGCTATCCCTTATTATAATTTTATCCGTCTTAGCCCAATTTTGAGCCTTAAGCCTTTTCTTTTGTAGCCACGATATAAGCCCATTATCCTTTAGATTATTAGGCATGACCAAATGACCCGCACCTGAATCACAACCCTGAGACTTGTCTCGAGCTTGAGTTTGGGGTGGAGGGTCCACATTTGGGAAATTACATTGGGAAGGGATTATATGTGTTTGTATTGAGGCACAAAAATGTAGATGATATTATTATTTGTAACCCTTTGCCGGGATTTGAAAAGAAAAAAAAGAAAAAAAAATTATTATTATAAGAGACATGACCTTTCACATCAAAGCGAGGGTCATGGGTATCTTGTACAAAAAAAAGAAGAAGAAGAAAAAAAATGGAAAAAAGAAAATAAAAAGAAAGAAAGAATAAAATAAACCGGCAAAGTGGAATATTTTTGGAAATCATCTTAGTTTTCATTGGGTTGACATGGGGACGCAACATTAGTGCGTCAATTGGGTGAGTGAGAATATTTTTGAGCGTAAACTAAAGCTCGAGGACATTGTTGATGGTAAGTGAGGAGAGAGCCAAAAGCTCACTTCAAATTTACCAAATATACATCCACACCGTCCTTAAGCCATTATTAAAACCATAAAGACCTCGTGATTCCTAAGTGCATAGTGAATTTATGATTCTGTTGATAGAGAATACACTAGGTGGAGCGTTCAAAGCGAGTTAGGATTAATGACCACCCTATAGCCATCATACAGAGATGAGTACAAGTGTAACCTTCAAGCATTGCGACTTTAATTTTATGATTGAGATTATTTATGTTTGATGTTGCATGATTAGTGTATGTATATGTTAGTTCTTAATGTTTGCTATATGAGATTTATCTTTAGCATTGCTTTAGGGTTTATTTTCTAGCTTCTATTTTCTCTTGCATCTACTTCATTAACCTTGTTTTAGTTTTGCTTTGTCGGGACGACAAAGGTTTGAGTTGGGGGTCTTGATGTCTCCCTAAATGTTCTAATTTTATACCTTTGGGAGACATCATTTTTGGTGTTTATTTGACTATTTAGATAGACTTTTGGTGCTAATATGCAATAATCCAAAATTTTCATTTTATTTCTAGTAATTTTGATTTATTAAACTTTTGCGCGTAATATTGGTATTTTTAGTGTAAAATTTACAGGTTTTAGATGTTAGCTAGAACAGGGTCGTGAAACAAATTTAAAAGGGTTTGTAAAAGAAACCTAATAATTACCAAGCTCGAAAGAGGATAAACTTAAGTTTTGTTGCTTATGTATAAGCTTGAGATAATATTTCCTCCTGCTTTTTTTGACATCATGGTCCACCTTGTCATGCAGTTATACGAGGAAGACCATCTAGGTGTCCCAGTTCAAATGCATTGGATGTATCCATCCAAAAGGTATTTGAAGAAGCTTAAAGAATATATTCAGAATTCGGCTAAGTCTGAAGGGTCGGTCGTAGAGGGATGTATTGTAAATGAGATGTTGACATTATCTCACACTATCTATGAGAAGAAATAACTAAGTTCAACCAAACCGGTAGATATGGTGATTCGATCCCAAAACTAAAACAAATATCCGTGTTTAGGAGCGAGTATTTAACAGTGGGTAAGAAGGAGATTTTCACTCTCCCCTACAAAAAAAGGAGATAATTGATTGGTATATTTTCAACAACTAAGACAAGATCCAACTATATAATATAAATAAATTTAAAGTTTAATTTCCTTGCTCTTAAGAAGAGTGTATTCAACTGGGATTATGTTGTATTTTTTGGACTTTTAAAGTCCATGGGTATTCAATCACGATTTTTAAAAGTCCATTAAAATTTTGGGGGTATTCAGTTGGGATTTTAAAAACTCTTTTAAAATCTAGATGTATTTAATCAGGACTCTTTTAAATCCATTAAAATTTGAAGTATTCAAAAGTTATTGGACTTTACAAGTCATTGGACTTTATAGGAGCTTAAGGTTTGAGTATAAATAAAAAATTCTTCTACAAATCCTTATGCAGAAATAGAGATTTTATAAATTCCAAGTAAAACAACTGAGGTAAAAAAATTATAAGTTATTTTATAATTATTCTAATTTCTAATCGTTCATGGTCGTGCCCGTGTTTCTGAATTGGGATTAGACTAGTTAACATATATGTCATCCATATATATTCACTAATATCATATAGGAATATCAAATTTCGATACCTTGCAACAAGCCCGAGTTACTCACTTTCCTCCCTTTCCGCAGCCTAGAAAACTTCGCTAGGCTTTCCATCTTAATAATAGAAAGATACTTTCAGCTTTCACTCTTAATGAATGAGTAAGAAAAATAAAAATATGAGCGCTTCTACACTATCTGCCGTTATATCTATGTTCGGCTAAGAGAAGTCATCCTTTCCGCAGGTCTTGTTAAGTGTGAAGAGATGGATTTAGCTTATCATGTTTTATTATTTTTTGTATCGAACAGAGATGGATTTTAGGTTATCATGTTTCATTATTTTTTTATCGAACATAAAAATAATGTTTCATTATTTTTCATAGTATAAAAAGATGGGTTTTAGGTTATCATGTTTCATTGTTTTCTTTATCAAACATAAAATAATCTTTTATTTTTTCAGAATTTATTTTTTCTTTTCATTTTCTGTTCAGAAAATTTTCAAAGTTTTTAAGTGAATATATTTTTTATCTTAAAAATTATTATTTATTTAATATGTAGACGGTAAAATCGAAATTATAAATCTGAAACAAAAATCGAATCGACCACCATGTTGGAGGAACACCTTTTTTTGTTAAATTGTTTAAGTAGATGTATATTTTATGTTTTAGAAGAAAATCAAAATCCATTAAAATATTAACATAAGCCTTTAAATTCTATATAGATATAAAAATAATCTTATAAACTCTATTGAGATTAAAACAATCAGTAAAGTTTGCAAAGTCTATGGATTTTAAAAATCCAAAACAAAAATCCAACAAACTCTCAGTTGAATACACCCCCCCTTCCCTAAATCTTTTTTTTTTTTAACCATACCTCTAGACAATCAGAACTAGGTTGCCCATGTTCTGGGGAGGGTTTCGGACCTTGGAAACTTTCCAAACATAATAACTTTCTTCCACCTGCGGGATTCGAACAATGTACCTCTCACTTGAGAGAACTTTCCAAACTTTTAATAACTTTCTTCCGCCTGCGGGATTCGAACCATGTACCTGTCACTTGAGAGAACTTTCCAAACTTTAATAACTTTCTGCCGCCTGCGTGATTCGAACCCTGTACCTGAGCCCTGGCCAGATGAGCTAGCTCACCTGGTTAAATCTTATTTACATGATTTCCGTTTACAACGAACACAAGACTTTCTTACAAGTACCTGCCGCGGATGTAGAAAAATTCACCGAGTACATTTTGCTTGATGATTCACTGAAAAGGTATATATAATTTTCCTATTTTGTACACTTTCCGACTCTAACTGAACTTATATGGATTCATCCAGGTTTTTGGAATATGACAGGTTAGAGAAGCATGTGTAACAACAAAACTTATTTTAAACAATTCATAAAATGTCGTGTATAGATACGATTATTGTGTTAAAAATAGGGTAAAATGAGTTACACGTGTAAAAGGTTAACAAAGAGTTACTCAAGATTATGGTATTTATAAAGTCATGGATAGAGTTTGTTTTATGGTGAGTTAGTCGAAATCATCAATGTTGAATCGGTGGTGATTATTTGGTTGTCATGTTCGAATGAAAGTGGTATAACACCGACGCGAGTAAGAAAAAGAGGAAGTCAGAACACTGAACAACTATGATCAGTACGGGTTCTTTCTGGTGGAGTGAAAAACCTTGCATCTTAGCTACTCATGAAAGGAATGTCTTCTCTATAGAAAAAATAAATGCAAAAAATTTCCAAAAAGGGGTAAAAAGTTGTATGGGAAGTAAACGATCGTCATGAGTGGATTGCCGATTTATGGGGTGTGGAATCTATCTCTCCTACTACATATCTGATTTCCCTACTATATATTTGATCTCCAATCCTATAGTTGATACGAATATCTTAGACACAGATGACTCTCAATTATACTTGACTACAGTAGAAGGTGTATAGGTTGATCCAAACTCGTTGGGGGCATGATCCCTTGATCGAAGATGATGATGAACTACATGATGATACATGGGATGATTGATGGCTCTAAAAACCCATCTTCTCAACCCATATATGTTGATTGCGATCAAGAAATCGAGGGCTATGATGATTATGGATATGAGATAGACTACTAATTTTTTTCCACTAATTTATAAGAAGTTTAATGTTTGTTAACTCTTCATTTGTTAACAGATATATGTTCGATAAAATAGGTGCAAACAAGACATGTGTACATATAGGGAGAAACACATCAAGGCCACTCTTATTGGGACAATTATTTGGATATTTTGACAATTGTATACGATTTTATGACTTATAATGTGAAGCATTGTAACTTTTTGTGATGTGTTAACTAAATGTTTTAGGAATGGTATAATAGTAATGTTTATTGAATTGATTATCTATTAACAGAGAGAAAAATTACGAGATTAAGCTATATTACATTTTTTTAATGTTTGGCGTTAGCGACAACTATGTCGTCACAAAGACATAAAAAGTTGTCGTTAATGTCAAGGATATCGTCGCCAAGGATCATTGTCATTAGCAACGATTTCTTAATGAAGAACTAGTTACTAATGTAAAGGATCGTCACTAATGACTTGTTTCTTTTTTAAAAAAATCAAAAAACTCACAAGGGACGACAAAATATCGTCACTAATGATAAACATTACTAGCGACAACACGATGTCGTCGCTAGAGTTCAAAATTCAATTTTCGAGTTAAGTGTTTGGTAGACTATTTTTTGCGGGCCAAGTTCCAAGTATCATTAGCGGCAACATATATCATCGTTAATGACAAAAAGTAATTAAAAAATAAAAACGAATATTAGCGATGATACTTTGAGGTCACTGGCGACGAAAAAATGTCGTCGCTAATGACTGAGCTTATAAAAATAATTCCAACCATTTCAGTCGAATTAAAGTTCAATCCAACATAATTTTTTTTTCTGATTCGAAAAGGCAATCCATCCGATTCCATTTTCGATCAATCCCCACTACGAAAATCCTTCTAAACAAGTAAGTTTCTTTGATTCTCACATATTTTTTAGTTTATTTTGGTTTAATTAATATTATTGATTCTGAATTTGAGCATGTATTTATGGATATGTATAGAATGTGTTTTATCTTTTTATTCATTTGTGTTAATTTTTTGTGATTGTGGCTTATGATAATTGTTTTTTTGTCATAGAGAAATAAAAGTTACAATATTACACCACTTTTGCACATAAGATTGGGACATTTAAACACTCTAAATAGGGACAAATCCTTCCATTGGGACAAGTTGATGTAATTCCTAACGAATTTGTCTAGGGCATCATTAGCTGTTAAGAGACCTCGTGATGTGACTAATTTTCCACGAAGTAAATTTATTTAACCAGATCTTCATTTCATCAATTTGGATAGAGTTGTTGTTTTAGGGTTGCAATTTTTCAAACTTTAGAGACCTAATGCAATTTTTCAAAATTAAGGTAAATTTGTATTATATTTAGACGAAGGTGCCTTGAGATAGTTAAAATTAATTTTAGGGTAGAATTGTAGTAATTATAAATTTGAACTCAAAATTGTAGTATTTAAAACTTTAGGGATCTATGTGCATATTTTTCAAAATTAGGGTCCACAATTGTTTTTTTGAAATGTAGGTACATTAAGATAAGTGAAATTAAATTTGGGGTAAAATGTAGTTTTTATAAAATTCGGGCTCGAACTTCAAATTTTTAAAACTTTAAGGAACCTAATTGCATATTTTCCAAAATTAGGGGCCAATATATTTTTAAAATGTAGGTGTCTTTAGATTATTAAAATTAATTTAGGGTAGACTTGTAGTTTTTATGAAAGTTTGGCTCGAAGTTGTAATTTTCAAAACTTTAGGAGACCTAATTGCAAGTTTAATAGTTATTAATTAGATTATTTTTGTTATGCCACAAGGACACTGCAGAGTGGAATAGAGAGGATTCACCACCGCCATACAATAGGAGGATCGCCGGTTATGAGAGTTTGTCATCAGGTTGTGTTATATTTTAAAATTCCTTAACACATAAACAGTATTCGAATTTCCTCACTGAAAAGCGGGTTAGCCGAAGAGAAAGCCACGGGGTAAGGCCATACTGGCATCTGCAAGGAAGGTCGTGGAAAAAGCCGTTGAACACTTCTCAGTAGACTTCTACAACATGGATAGGACGTAGCACCCGAGTTCCACCTATTGTAAGCACGTGGTGAAGGTCATCGGCTTGGCAATACGCGTAAAACGTAAGTCGATGTTCCTGCAAGTTTGTAGCAGCGTGCTTTCGACGGACTATGGGTAATTTACCATTTCCATTTTTTTTAAAAGAGAATACACTTAGATAATATAATTGTTGTAAATAATTTACCGTATAATTTTTTTTATCCAGGATTTTTTGATACAGAGGATAGAGGCGGAGGGAGGATTGTATTAAGATTATTAGGATGCCTCACGGATACTTGTGCTAGGAGATATCGATGAAACAAACAAATAATCAACTAAAATAGTACCTCACTGGCACAAAACCTGACGATATGTCAGATGCGCATTGGAAGCTGAGCTGTGATTTTCGAGGGAGTGATAAAGAACATGTACCATTGCACCCCCTTAATATATAAATTAATTTAAATTTAATAATAATAATATTAGTTATTCATTTTTTAAATTAAATTATGCAAAATCGAGCGAACGCAAGTAGGACAAAGCAGGATCGCCCGAGCGAAGGAGGATCTAGGAGTTACTCCCAGATCCAGAAGTTATTGCTAGAGGTGTTTTTTTCACTTTGTTAAATTAATGTTAATTCATGTATTAATGCCTAAAAAAGATTCGATACCCTTCGTTGACACACAACAATGTAAGGTAGGAGAGAAGAGTCTACCACTGCCCCCGAATGCCAATTTCTTCTATACAGTCTGTTTCGACACAATACGGACACGTGGAGGGCCAAGCGCTATCGTTAATCAGAGTTAAGTGTTCTAAATCTTGTTTTATATTTGAATACAATTGTTTGAAAGGAAGTACTGCAACGACGGTTTCTGTCACTACCCATGCATGCGACCTCACAGAGTTGGTCGGGGTATTCTTATCTTCCACCCCCACTATTTCACGCCATGAACAGATTCAATCGGCGGTGAGTGTTGTTGAGAAAGAAACGGGGAAGGGAACATGTGGGTGGTTACCCAGTGTTGTCCCTGCAAAAAAGGCAAAGAAGGAAGGAGCTCCTCAACCAAGCCAAGCATTGAAGATGGAAGCTATTTTCGACGCCATGTTCTATTACAAGAACCGGTGCATGGTTGAGCAGGGATTTCAGATATTTGACTTTTTGGCCAATCAATCATCCCAGTCTACCACCAACACGCAACAGTCACCGTGCGGGCTAGACAAAATGAGTGTTTTTATGATTTAGTTTAACTAGCAACAGGCCAGTCGAGAACTCCCGACATTTGATCCCCTCACTCAGTAGGAAGTTCCCCCCCCCCCCCCCCCCCCCCCCCGCTTCAGGCTCTACGCCTTCGAATCATCATCCAACAGATCCTACTCCTTGAAATCTGAATCTTCCAAAAGTCGTTGTTGATTATTCGAGACTTTCTTTTTGGTTTGTAATATGACTTAATTTTTTGATTTTTTTAATTTGAACTTATGTATTTTTGATTTAGTAGTATAAGCTTTTCTAATTTATCGTATTATAATTGTGTTTTCGGTAATTTAATTCTTTTTTTCCTATTTGGTTAATATATTAACGAATAAATCGTATTCCATATAATTTAAAAAACAAAATAATCAATTTAAAATCAAAGTTAATAACAACAACATTGTCGTCACTAAAGATCACATTAATGCCGACGAAAATGACTTAGTAATGACCCAAATCTTTAGCGACAAAATATGTTGTTCGTAACGAAGGGGTTTTCACAAACAATTTCCATCGTCGCTAAATATCACTTTAATGCCGACTAAAAATATCGTAGGTAATGACCCAAAAATTTATCAGCGATATCTGATGTTGGTAATCCTCAAATTTGTAGTGACATCATTCGTCATCGGTAGTGACGAGGTCTCTAGTGACAACACCTGTCGTCACCAATAACGAAAAAATTCGTTGGTAAAGATCAACAAATGTCTTCGTTAAAGATAAGAGATTTATTAGGGACAATATTTGACTTATCGTTGTCATTGCCAATCTTTAGCAACTAAACTTTAGGGACGACTCGTTAGCGACCACATGTTGTCGTTAAAGACAAGCACATGTTAATAGTGACAACTAAATCTATAATAGAAAACATAGCATCGATATGAGTATTTTTGTCATTTAACATAAAAATTAATTAATTACGTTATTATAAAAGCACAACATTAAGTGGGCATTATTTGGAAGTCAAATGTTATGAATAAAGTTAGATCCTTTGGATGGAAAATTTGCAATGGAGCCATTCCTCCCAAACGAAATCTTAAAATAAGGAATTGTGTCAAAGATGATACCTGTGAATGGTGTGAACTGGGTAAGGGAGATATGAAACATCTCTTCATTAAATGTCCCTTAAGTATGGAAATTTGGGCCAATTCAAGACTACTAATACTTATTGAAAAAGAAATAAAATATGATTTGGGAGATTGGTTAATTGAAATGCGTAAAAAGTAAGTTAAGAATGGATGGGACCAAAATGAATTTACCGCCTACTTTCTACTTACCTTATGGAACATATGGAAGGCGAAAATGAGAGGTTTTCACGATAATACTCCATGAGCTATTAAAGATGTCTTATTTAAAATTCACTCGGCTATGAATGATCTCTTTAAAAATAAGATTACTGAGGATTAGAGGCAGGAAGAGGAACGTACAATAAGAGACAAGAACAATAATGATTATATGATTGAGAATAACCCAATTCTTACGGACAGTTCAGATTATATTTTCATGAGTGATGCATCTTTTAAAAAAGATTATGAACCGACACCTATAGCAGCAATTGCAATTGACAAGGAAGGTAAAGTCGCTCACAAGATTGTCTCCAGATCTATCGTTAGAAGACCTATTGAAGGAGAATGTTGGACGATCCTTCTCGCTATGAGAAAGGTCGCTAGTTGTATTCTGCGGAGTGTCTCCTTTTACTCCGACAACCTTGAATTAATTCAAGGTATATCTAAATGCACAGGTCTTCGATGGCAAATCTACCTGTTTATTGCCGAAATGAGGAACTGGCTCGCGAAGTTCCCTTACTGGAAGGTTAACTTCGTTAATAGGAAATTTAATAGTGTCACGGATCTCATAGCTAAGAGTGCAAGACGTAACATTGATACTTCTACTTGGAAGAGCGTCTCGTTGAGCGATTTTTATGTTTTCTTTAAATCAATGTATAAACGTTCATGATTTACTAATTTTTGGAAAAAAAAACACTGAAGAGAATGGGCCTAAAAAAATATGATAAAGACCCTAACACATAGTCCTATTTTTTCCAAATGCATAATTATATAAACATAATTCAATCAAGAGGAAATTACCTTTTTTTTTTGGACGGAAATGAAATTACACAAAACCTAGCTATATATGATGCATATTTAAGAGGAAATTACTTTCTAAAACCGAAAATAAAATATATATATATATATCGTTTAAGTTTCAATTAAATAAACATTATATAAGGTCTAAATCTAATTTTCTGGTTTAGTTTTTACCCTTATTTCCTTTTTTTACTTTATCGGTAAGAACGTACCTAATTAATGTCTCATCACACTTTTTGTAAATTAACCAATTGGGTATGTACCCATGGGTCTGTACCTATTCCGTTTATTAAATGTTACAATGTTATTTTTATATAGTTGCATTATAAGTCCTTATTATCATTATAGTTTCATTACAAGTCCTTACTATCATTATAGTTGCATTATAAGTCCCAATAGCATTTGGGTATAAACCTAATTCATATTTGTACATGTCAAACTCCTAAGTATCCAATTCAAAATACAAACTATCCTCCAACAGTTATGCCAAGGTTCCGTACCCAAAAAGCCCATACCGAAATAGTCGTACCAAATAGCGTATCCAGTTAGAAGACCATCCCCAATGAATATAAAACCTATGTATCCAGGTTGGTGTACCCAAGTGACTATACCCAAGTAGGACAACAACAGTGTGTATCCAAGTGGTTGTACCCATCTCCAGCAGTTGTTCAACTGTTACTCTGCAAAACAATTACAAAAAACAAAAAAGTAAGCTCTTCACACTCGCTGGAACAAAAAACAATTAGAAATATCTTCACACTTGATGGAATAAAAAACAAAAAACAAAAAACAATAAAATAAAATGAAAAACAATTAGAAATATCTTCACAATTGATGGAATAAAAAACAAAAAATAAAAAACAATAAAATAAAATGAAAAACAATTAGAAATATCTTCATACCTGATGGAGCAAAAAGCAATAGTAATCTATACACACTCGCTCAAACAAAAAACGCATAGAAATCTTTTCATACTTGCTTGAAAAAAAGTAAATATTTTTTTACCTTCATTTGGGTTTTTTGCAAGTGCTTGATGGTGTGGCGCCTGTTTTCTTCCGCAGGAGAGGGGTGGCGTGGACGAGATGGTGATGAAGAATGGTTCAAGACGACAGGGGTTTTCTCCTGCAGTAGAGCGGCGGCGGATTTCTTCTACAGGATATGGTTGTGGAGAAATCTCCATGATGGAGCCGGTGAAGATAAAGACTGGGTGTGAAGGAGAATGGTCCACCACGGTTTTCTTGTGCAGGAAAGAGTGGTGGAGAATTATCCACAATATCGCCAGGTTTCTTGTGCAGTAGACAGTGGTGGAGAAGGGAAGGGGAGCGGCCTAATAACGCTGCGTAAAGAGAAAAATAGAGGAAGGGAAAGAGAGATAGAGGTAGTAAAAAAGAAAAAAAGGAAATAGATTTTGAAATTTTAATAGGATTTTGATTATGAAAAATTGTTTTTTTACTGTGATAGAGAAAGTGTATGTTTTTTAGTATTTTTTTATTCTTTTATTAGGCTCTAGACAAATTAGTGTTGGTTTTTGTAAATATTGTTAATAGGTTTAAAGCCTTAAAGTTAACGCCTCTTCCATCAATATCCATAATATTATGGGCTGAAAAAATAACACTTTTCGCTAATGCTAATTCGCATTTTCTTAATCTACATCATTGTGGATTGGAACAAAAATAGAAGATCTACATCATTGGGTTTTTATGGTGTTGAAAAACTCTAATATTATGACTACAAATTTAGATCTTTGTTGCATCGATCGATCTCTTTCCAATCTGGTAACTTTGATAATATCTACCAAGATAATCTTTATATTTTATTGTCTTGTATAATCTTGGTGTCTTCTCATCGATGAGCTTCTCTGCCGGTCCAATCTCTTTATCTGGGTCTGGGGAACAAAACACAGCTATAACATTTCTTTCTGTTTCTGAGTTTGTCACTACCCTGTGCACGGGGCTCTTGAATATTCCGTTGCTCATTATCTGCGAGAAATTACTTAAGGTAGTTAGCGTTACTTGCACACTCAAGGTAGCTAGAGAAGGTACAGATACTCATTGAAGACCATAATTATTAAGTACTAGATTTTATAATTATATAAGCAATTTGGTATTGTCATTTACTTTAACATGTTTTGATAAAGTATGCCTCTATTTTGGATAAACAAGAAATGATGACCATATGTATTTGAAGTATTACCTCCATTTGATCTCCAAGATTGACGAGAATAGCATAGGGAATAATTGGAACTTTGAACCATTGATCGTCTTTCAAGATCTGAAGGCCTTCAACTTTTTTGTCTTGCAGCAGAAAAGCAAGAACAGATCCATCAGAATGAGGTTTCATGCCAAGGATACGATCAGGCAATGCACATGGTGGGTAAAGGTTAAATCGAGCATTCATTATCGCTCTTTCTCCACATTGATTTACAAAGCAGTCTTCTTCCAAACCCAGTGACCTTGCCATGGTCTTGAGAAGCACTTCATTTAATGATTTCAACTTATCGGTATACTCTGTCAACACTTCTCTGCAGCATTAATGAAAATGAAAACATGACAAATATAAACAACTGTTAGTTATTTTGAGTAATTAATTAGAAGGGTACCTAAAACATTCAGGATTTTCCGGCCAGAAGTTTAGTTTACGCTTATCCTCTGGGCTTATATTTAGAAACAAGCGATCTTTCCAATCAAGAGTTTGATGCTCTGATAAAATAGAATCATTGCCATAACCTTCCATATCGTCAACTGTTCTAGCATATTTCTTCTTGACTTCCAAGGGAAGGGCAAAGAATTGGCGGCTCATCTCATGTACTATGTCCAGAAATGAATCGGCCATTTCATGGTTTATCAACTGCATCAATATATACGAGTAAAACACATGTATATGTACCTTGTATGTCTGACAACTAATTAACCACAAGGAATAGCTCATATGTATATGAACTACCAGAAGGAGTTTTGAAACTCATGAGAGGTCTACTAAGTAATAGACACCAGCCATGGCATTTTTTTGGGTATAAGCCCAAATCTAATTATTAACATATTAATTGTTTTACCTTGAAAATTAAAAGAATGAGTTGGTGAAATATACCTATATATCTATATAAAATAGTTGGTGAAATAACTCAAAGAAAAATTAGCGGTAAAGAAAGAGTTTGTATAAAATATCACCTGAAAACAGCCACAAAAATTTGTAAGAGATGATCGGAGTTTTGTGATCTCGAGTTCTCCATCCTCCGATGCAGATCGTAGGAGGCCAAAATCAATTTGTGGGATGTCTAGGACTGGGAGGGATGATGCATGAATAGTGTCTCCTCCATAATTCCCACTTTTGTATAAGTATTTATCTATTGGGCAATTATTTCCAATTTTAGCAAGTTCTTGAACAGAGTCGGACAATGATTCTCCGTTGATATGGTTAGGAGCTTCCGTTTCAGACATGACTTTGTTTGAGGTTGCTCCTACTCCTAGTGCTAATTTTAACCTTTGATGGCATATAAGAAAGTTGTGCATGTTATCTTTTTTTTTTTTCGAGTAATGATATATACCATCTAAAATTATACCATCCAAATACCATATAATGACGTACCTTATTTATTTTCTTAATCTAATTAAAAATTTGTAACTAATCAATTCACGCGACATCATTGAATGATATTTGGGTAATATAATTTAGGTGGTATATAAAATTACTCTTTTTTTTACTAAGGATGGCACCTAAAAGGCACCAAAAGAGAGAAAACAAAAACAAACAAAATGACCTAAAAAACCGAGAAAATGATAGTTTGTCTTTTCTTTCTTTTTATTAAAAAAAAAGAAGCCGATGAAAGAAAAAATGAAACAGAATCCCTATACTATACCGGACTTTTGGAACATACTAGTAAAACTAAAGATAGGATCAGAACTTCTTATCTCAAATGTGGCTTTGTGCCTAGTTTTCTTCGTGATCTTGTCTGCTTGACTATTGAATTCTCTTTTAATATATTTGAAGAAAATAGGACCAAATTTAATACTGTTTTGTTTGATCCTATTAATGATCGGTTGGATTCTCCAATTCGCAGCTGAAACCTGCCTAATACCTTGAATAATATCAAGGTTATCTGAAAGAATACGTTTCCTTTCGTTGGAGAACTCTTCACGTCTTTCGACCGCCATTAATATTTCCATTGCTTCATCCTCTAAAGCTGATTCACATAGAAGGTTGGCTTCTGACTTTATCGTGCTCTTGGCACTTTGTGTGCCTAGATAATTCCTATACATGTTGGTTCATAATTATTTTTGAAAGATGCATCATAAGACAATGTTAAGTCTACCACTTCATAATTAGTTACGCTTTTCTCCGCCGGTTTTGTACACCTTTTTGAAGATTGAACACTATAGATTTTCTTCCAATCTATACCATACAATTCTGCTATAAGTTTATTTGTGCTATATATGATATTATCCCCATATATGTTTTTGTTTTCATGATAAGCCTTCATTTTTCCTTTCCAGGTATTCCATGTACAAACAATAATATAGTCCAGAACAACTTTCTTTTCCCATCCTTCTTGCCGTATGCTTCTATAACTTTATGATCCACTCCACAAAACTGCATGTTTCTCTGTCCTCTATTTTAATTTGTAGTGAAATTTCTGCCCAAATATCTTTGCAAACATAGCATCCTAATAATAGATGCTCGATAAAATCCAGAGAATTAACACACCAAATGCACTTATCTGAATCCAAACATTTCCTATTATATAAGTTTTTGTTGGTAGGGACGTCATTATTACACACTTTGCAAACGAATATTTTATTTTTTTTGGATATTCGACTCCCATATTACTTTCCAAATGTTTGAATTTCATTTTTTTGGTTCGCTTGTATTTTTCGATTGATTAAGCAATTATTCCACAATAAGAAATTTTTATCCATATTTTGTACTATATTTACCTCCCTTAGTAAAAGGCCAAACAAACTTGTCTTTAAAATCTATAATCATTATGCGAATCTTAGTGATCGGTGAAATAATAAGTTTCGGCATAATATCATCAATAATCTCCATATTCCAAGAACCCGTATTAAAATTAATTAACTGGCTTACCTTGTCAATCGTGCATCCTTTAGGTTTGTCTACTTCCATATTGAGTCGATCCATCTATCATTCCATATATCGGTATCCATACAATTCCCTATTTGGTATAATCCATGCTTCTTTATAAAATATCTCCCTTCTATCAAGCTTGCCCAGCTATAGATTCTACTCTATCTTACTTTAATATCCATAAATTCTATGTTATGAAAGTAAATACCTTTAAGTAATCTTGCTGCCAGGTATCTGGATTTTCTTTCAATCTCCATGCTTGTGCCGCTAAAGTGATGTGTTCATTCTTTTAAAATCTTTAAAGCTCAGTCCACTATCATGTTCCCTACTGCCAATTTTTCCCAAGCCAACCAATGAATACGATTTCTCTCTCCTGAATTCCACCAAAAATTAGAAATGGACAAAAATTAATTAATTAGAAAAGGAGATAGAAAAATAAAAAATAGACATATAATAATTCGGAATTGATTGTAAGATGACTTTAATCAAAACTTCTTCCCTTTCCTCTACCAGATGTTTAGTTTTCCATCCATCTGTATGTTTAAATAGCCTCTTTGTTATCCATTCTAGAGATTGGTGGTCCCTTGTGTGTTCTAAAAATAATGCAATAAGGAAAAGAGGAACCACAACTGCAAGTGTACAGTTGTCCCAAGTAATATATGTGATAACAGATTCGTTCGCAGGGGCGAATTGGTTTGACTCTAATGCTTATCAAATAGCGATTAATTGCAAGTAAAGACAAGTAAATAATTTTATAAATGTTTGTTTAGTTTTCTATTACTAATGCAAATAATTAAAATACTAAAATTAAATGAAAGTAATGCAAAGATTAAGCTAGACGCAAGAAAAGTAAAATGAGTAAACGCAATAAAGAGAGATAGTACTTGAGTAACGCTAGGATTTCACCTAAATCTATTCATTCAATGTCTTGTTTAAGGGACGAATTGGTAATTACTAATAGTCGGGATTCAGGATTCTCCTTACCCCCGTCAGGGTGGACTAAGGAGCTATTCTTGGGTGCTACAAACCCCGTCAGGGTGATTATAGTCCACCTTCGAATGATTAAGTTTTATTTAACCAATTGGCTATAAGATTAATTAAGTCTGTCAAGGTCAATAATTTCTATCCTACATTTATTACCAAGTTCCGTAACTAAACCCCCCGTCAAGGTGATTCATATGCCACTTTATGAAATAACCTAGTTACTAATTCCTATTATCAGTTGATCAGGTCAATAACAGTAAATAAATGCAAAGTAATAAAAATTACCAATTACCCAATTCGATTTCAATTAAAATAATCCCAAACGCAAAAACTTTGAATAGAATAAATTGGGGCTTAACCCATTAATGCGTTTTCAAGTACTAATTAAATTTAGCTCATAATTGAAAAGACTAACAAAATAAAAGTAATTGAATTCATATTGTTTTACAGAAATAAAATATAAGAAAACCTAATTGAGGAGTTGATTCGGTTGCGATTTAGAGAAGATGAATTTCTCTAACTCTTAGCTTTCTTCTCTACCTTGCTCTGACTTTCTTTCTGATGCTCTGACTTCTCTATAATGAATTGTGTGTAAAAATTAAGTATAAAAGCCTATTTATACTAATAAATTCGGACTACGACTTTTAATTAAAAGAATAAGCAAATATTAAAAGCCCAAGTCCATTCTTCAAGCCCAAAATCCCGTAACTGCTGTACACCCTTCACTAAAACAGTTGTAACTTGCTCAATATAACTCGGAATTGAGCAGTTCAACTTGCTAAATCTCCATAACTCAATAAGGAATCTAATATCTTCACAAGTAAACTGATGATTCCTCGTTTAAGTTGCTCAAAATCAGCAATCTTCAGCAGCTTTCCAGATTTTCAGTTTCGTAAATCAACTCTATGGAATATTTCTTTACGCCTTTGACTTCTTTACATGATCTATGAATTTAATCCACGATTTCCCTCCTTGCTAGTATTCCAAACCTATCAACTTTTCACTAAAAATAAACCATATTACATGCAAAAGCTTAATAAATCCAAAAATACTAATTTCCAAGGAGTGAAATTGGAATATTGCAAATAATCATTAAAAGCCTATCATATTAGTTCATAATTCACCTAATTTGAAGTATATATAAATATATAACAAAAAAGGAGACATCATAGATCCAACTTTGGATCTCTTGTAACATAATGGGATCCCCATATATTACCCTAATTCCTCTATATCAGTTATATTAATTTCTGAGGTAATAAGATCCCTCTTTTCTTGAATTGTTTCTTTACTAAATATAATTGTTGATTTATTGAAGTTTATTTGTTGTCTTGGGCCTGTTTGCAACAAATATTGATGCATTCTTGATAAGCATTTATATTAGTTTCATCAATGGTTATGAAAAAAGGGAGTCATCAGGAAAAAGTAAATGAGATATTTCGGGGCAATTTCTATTGATCTGAATTCCTTTAATATATTATCTTTCTGAATAAGATTAAATAATATTTTGAATATGATTCAATAATACTTATAAGAGATTTTGTCATATTGGTAAATAAAGAAAGCGATATAGGGTCTCCTTGTCTCAATCCCCTACCTGAAGAGAACTTCTCCAACCTTTCTCCATTAGTATTAAGATGAAAAGATACAGTTGTTATACATTTTCTTATCCATAAAATCCATTTTCACAAAAACCAAGTGTCTATAAAACTAAAATAAGGAATTCCCATCTTACCTGATCATATGCCTTAGCCATATCAATTTTAATAGAAGTCATGTGCTTTTTATTCTCCTTTTTCCTATCATAAAAAATGATATCTCTTGAGAAATAATAATATTATCCTAAATCGCATGTCCTTTGATAACGCTGATTGATTTTGTGAAACAATAATATTCATATAATTTTGTAATCTGTTAGCTAAGATCTTGGTAATAATTTTATAAATAAAATTGACACATGAAATAGTTCTAAAGTCTCTGAAACCATCTTGAATGTTCCCTTTGGGTATAAGTGTAATAAGAGTATCGTTAATTCCCTCTATATTAACATTATTAGAGAAAATCCAGAATTAAGTTAAATACGTCATCTTTAATAATGTCCCAGTATTCTTTATAAAACTTACCATTTAGACCACCAGGGCCCGGAGCTTTAAGTGCTGCTAACTCACTAACCGCTCTCTCTTTCCCTCCATAGTGGGTTCTTTTGTTCATAAGTTCATTAACTTTAGGTTGAATACATTGTGTGGCTTTATTCATATTTACCCTCTCGGTATATTGTTCAGAAAAAAGATTAGAAATCTTTAAAAGCCCTTTTAATCTCTGATTTATCCTCTAACCATTCTCCTTATTCATTACAAATTCTAATAACTGTGTTAATTTTTCTTCTCTGAATCGTAGATAAATGAAAAAAAATTGTATTCTTATCTCCATATATAAGCAAATTTTGTCTTGATCTATCGCCCCTATACTTTTCTTCACTAGAATATTTAGTCTTAATTCTATCTTTAATAATATCTACATTTTGTGTCTGATTATTGATTTCCATTAATCTATTTTGTAAGTTTTTACTTTTCATTTCATGATTTTTGAAAGTATTTTTACTCCATTTCTGTAGTTCCTTTTTAGTATTCTCTCTCTTGTTAACATAATTATTAATAGGGGGATTGGTGTTAGGTATATTCTATCCTTTCTCCACCATATTTCTACAGTTTACATCATCTAACTAAAACGACTCAAACTTGAAATATTTAGTATGACAAATCATTCTTGGACAGAACTTCAAGCCGCATTCTCTAACCGTTTTTATCCAAAGAGTATGAGACTCAAAGATCAAACCGAGCTTGCAAGATTTTGTCAAGAAGATGGAGAAACAGTAGGAGAGTCATGGACAAGGTTTCAACATAAATTAGCTAGATGTCCTCTCCATGGTTATACACCCGCTCTAAAACTTGCTATATTCTATGAAGGTCTTAATGATAAAGGTAGAGAAAAGTTGGATAACATTGGAAAGGGTAATTTTGTGTCCATGAATCATAATGAAGCTTCCGCTGTTTTGGAAAATATTATTGAACAAGAAAGGAGTTGGCCCTCAACGCGAGCTCCTATTGCAAAGACCCGAGGAACGCTTCGTTTAGATGCAGAAACTGCAAACTCAGCTCAAATATCCGCATCAGATAATCAAATCAAAGAGCTGAAGTTAGAGATGCAAAAGAATTTAACCGCAGCAAACGTAGTACAAGAAGCACAAGGTTGTCAACAATGTGAGGTTAATAATCATACGTGGGAAGAGTGCGAATCAAATCCACAATCTGTGTACTTCATATCCAACCGAGGAGGCTATCAATGGGGTAACCGAAATCATCCGGGTATGCAGTACTCGAATCCACAAGGGGCCTCTAATCCTGGTCATTATCAACCGCGCCCCAGAACAACTCTTTCCAACCGAGAGGTTAGTATCAAAATCAATATCAAAATAGACCTGCTCCCCCTCAACAACCTATTCAAGATGCCTATACCGATTCATTAAATCAGAAAGCTTTACCTCAGTATCCTCAAGAAGGATCTATGGATAATCAGCAAATAATACAAATTTTGAACCGTTTGACCACAAATATGAGCGCTCACGAAGAGAAAGTCTGAGGACATGATGCCGCACTTCAGATTTTAGGTACTCAAGTAGAACAATTAAACGAATTTCTAACAAATTTAATGGAACAGAAAGAAGTGAAGGCAATCGATGGAGGTGATGACAATGTTGGGTTCGAAGCTTGTAAGGCTATTTGCCTTGAAATTGAAGAAAAAGAGGAAGTACCGCATGCTGCCGTTAGTGCCGTGGAAGTTCCGAGTACCGAAGAAGAACCAACCAAGTCTAGCCCCGTGGAATCTGACTGTTCTGAGGTTTATGTGGAGGACGATTCAGAGAAAGACGAATTTATACAGCTGCTGAGGAAGATGCAAGAGGAAATTCAATTGGTTATGGATTATCAAGCTGAGCTAGATAGAGAGAAAGAGAAAGAAGCCTCCAAGGTGGAATTAAAGAATGAATATGAAGTTGCACCTGCTGTGCAAGAAGAAGTAGAAAAGGTGGAACCGCCACCTGTTGTTCAACGAGTGTCATCAACTATTCCTGATCCAAATCCTAAGGATGACACTGAACTCAAGACGTTTGTAGAGGCGTATACACCTGAAAATATCAACGCCCAAATGCTTGAGATAGCAAAGAAAGGACTCACACCGCAACAAGTTTTTACGCAAGTTATTCCTGAGAAAGAAGCGAGTGTAGAGATCCCAAGAGAAAACCTGAGAGTCTCAAGAAGAAGTGAACGAGAGCTACCAACAAAGCTTAAAGATCCGGGAAGTTTCAACCTTCCTATTCAAATTAATGGTATGCTCAAGGTGAAAGCTATGTACGATGTGGGTTCTGGTGTGAATCTTATGCCTAAGTCCGTGTTCGAGAGACTTGGACTTCAGAAATCAGAGAAAACTCTAGTGAAGTTGCAGTACGCTGACAACTCAGTTAAAAGGACATGGGGAACAGTGGAGGACGTCTTAGTCCGTGCAGGTAGTATCGCCATCCCTACTGACTTTGTTATACTTGAGTTTGATGCAGATAAGCAGGTTCCAATCATACTTGGACGGCCCTTCATGGACACAAGTCAAAGTGTCATCAACTTCCAAGAAGGGACCATCACCCTTCATGCAAAGAATGTATTCGAGACCTTCTATGTCTTAGGTAAGAAACCAAGGAAGTTAGATCTCACCGTTCCTGTCATCCACATCCTTTCACATCACAAAGTCCCTCCTGAGAAGATCCACTTAAAGCCTGTGGATATTGAGCCAAACATTGAGTTTGGGGTTGACCATGAAGTTCTATGGAAAGCTCACAAATGCGAGAATATGCCACGTAGTTTCAAAGACTCGTGGATGGGACCATTCATTGTCACTAAGGTTGTTTCAGCCAAGGTGATAGAAATTCGACCCAAAACGGGGATCAAGCGCAGAAGTTGACGTTCATAGCCTAACTTGTTGTTGGGGAGGCTATATTCGCAAATCTTGATAGAGGTAACACGTCTAACTTTGAAAGACGTTAAATAAAAGTGTTGTATGGGAGACAACCCGCAATTTTTAGTTTTTATGTCTTTTACGTTTTTAGTTTATGTTTAGTTTAGTTATTTTTAGTTGATATTGCATATTTGAGAAAGGTATTAGTGTTTTTGATGCTTAGGTATTGGAGCAATCGAGTTAGGGAAGAAACAAATTTTTCAGAAAGGGTACACCATCGGTGCGGTATACCGTACCTCAGCCGCGGTGTACCGCAGAGGACAAAAACCCGTGTCACGGGTAGATGCCGCGGGTTTTATGCCGAGACGAAAAAATATCACAGCGTTGGCTGTGGTGTACCGGACCCTGTTCCGCACCCCTATACCGCACGCCCAAAACCCGTGCCACGGGGTGCTACCACGTGTATTTTGCCGAAGCAAAATTTTTTTGAGCTACAGAAGCTACGGTGCACCCATGTACCGCACCCATGCACCGCGCCGCGCCGATAGAGAGAGAAAGTTACGGGATTTAGGTTATAAAAGAGGTATAAAGCTCATTATTCCGAATTTACAAAACCTCAAGCCTCTTTCTCTTCTCCAAAACTCTCCCAACTCCATTAAAGCTCATAAAAACCTTCACCAATCATCATAACACTACCCAATCATCAAGAAAAACACATCAAATCCTCTCTCCACATCATTACAAGAGAGATTCAAGCACCCAATTCTCACCAAATCCATCAAATTGAAGAATCAAAAGCTCAACTTTTCACAAATTCATCCTACAATTTCTTAAATCCAAGCCTATCCTACACGATTCCACCTCACCCACATAGAGATTCATCATCAATTCATCTTTCCTAAGCCAAATCAAGCTTGTTCAACCAAAAATTCACAAGTTCAAATTTCAAGGGTTGCTAAAGCTTTGAGTTGGGGGTTAATTGAGGATGACTAATAGAACAACAATATTAGCTAGCAAGAGGGAGGTGAGGAAGAGCAAGGTATTGGATCCAATCAAGAAGAAATCAAATAACAAAGGTTCTAGTTCTAATTCAAAGGGTAAAGATGATGTTGAAGATGGAGGTATAACTTTGTGTGATCGTAATGGTAAAAAGCTTTAATTTTATGCAAGGGATAAAACACAACTTCCACAAGGTCCTACACCCAAGGAGAAAGAGGAAGCTTCAAGGGCCCTGAAAGCTTCTGCAGAGAAACAATTAAAAGAACTACCTTTTGCTTATGAGAAAGTATTCAAGGAAGAAGTTGGTGAAGGAGATTACAAGAGATTCTTAGAGCTTGGTGCGAAATTGGGTTGGTCTACGTTCATGGTAAGACGTTTTGAATTATATCACGAGTTAGTTTTGGAATTCTGATTAGGCCTCTTTAGCCGAGATAGTAAAGGTTGTGTTCCGATTAGAGGAAAGTTAGTTGCTTTCACAGTTGATGAGATTAGAAACCACTTCAAGTTTAAGAAATTTAAAGGTTGTTGCAAATTTGATGAAGCAGTTGCTAAACGAAAAATATTTGATGAGGAACTACTTTTTGAGCATGTTTTAGACAAGGAGAAAGTGCAATCACATAAGGGAGAATTGAAGGCACCTTGGCCTTACAAATATCTTCAGTCGGATGCGAGAATTTGGCACAATTTCCTTATTCCTAATGTCTTTGGAAACACACGAACTTTGGATGTGACTATGAAGAACGCACTACTTTTGGATTGTATTTTGAGAGGAGAAGAAGTAGATGTGGCACAGTTGATCTATGAGGAGGTGATGCGATTTTTGGTCTCTCCTAAATCGGTTTATAATGTTAAATTTCCTACTATGATCACGTGTCTTGTGCGAAAAGCGAATGTAACATTGGGTGAAGAAGAGAAACTCAAATTTTAGGAGACTTATATTGATAATTCTTGGATCAAGGATATCTTTCGAAGAGCAGGTTCTACGCAAGTCTCGAAAGAAGAAAAGGAGCAAAATTGGCAAGAGAAGATGGAGGAGCGTTTAACAAAATTCGAAGCAGCTCAAACTTCGTTAGTCAACAATGTGGCACAAATCAACGCTAATCAAGTGCACATCATGAAACTCCTTGAGCAATTAACGATAGGTCCAGCAAATCCGACCTTGGATGTCAATAATGCGAGGCAAAAGCCTCGAGAGTATGTTCTCTTTCTTCCTTACCATTTCTGTAAATGCTTTTATCTGCTAATTTTAATTTCTGTTTCGAGTCTTTTTCGAGTCGTGGGGACACGACTCATTTTTGAGTTGGGGGTGTGGGGATTCGTTATCTCTCATCTCCATTTTTCTGTTTTTAGGTAGAAATTAAAATTTTTGATACATGGGAATTAGATGTAGAGTGTGTTTAATAGCTTGAAAGCAGAAGCCCAGTGAATTGATGATAGTAAGTAGTATGTTTATGAGCTATGTTATTTGTATGCTTTGAGTATTTGCAGGAAAACACGTTGATAGTAAAGAAAAGATTAGTGAGCAATGCGATAGAAAGTATGTTCGATCTCAGGGAACCTTGATAAGTGTGTAGGCCGTGAGATCCAAGCTAGTTGACAAACCATTTGATGAAAGTGCTAAAGGTAAGAAAATAACGAAATTACATAGTGTATAAAGTGATTAAGGCGGTTCTTTCATGTTTGAAGCCTTTGAAGCCTTTTTATACCTTCTCACCTTGTTATTTTGATTTTATATGCTATATCCTTCTTAGCCCCTTCTATCCTTTCTAAAGCTTTTTATTGAAACACTTTATAAGCCTTATCCCTTTATATTATAGGACTTTTCCATATGACCCGCACTCGAATCGCGATGCATAAACAGTTGTTTTAGAGCTTGAGTTTGTGGTGGTGGGTCCACCATTATGGGAAATATTATTGGGATGGGATTTGTGAGCTTATTAATTGTGCTTTGTGCTTTATATTGATGATGATTCACAGATTTTTATTGTAACCCTTTGTCGGGGAAATAGTGAATGAAAAAGAAGCTACGAGCTAAATTTGCCAACAAGGGCATTAAAAGAAAAAAATATATATCTGAGAAAATAGCGTGATATCTCAACATTAAAAGAGAGTCATAGCTACAAAAAATTGAGTTGCAAAGAATATATATATTCGGACCGGCAAAGTGGGATTTTTATGTGAATATCTTACGCTTTAATTGGGTTATTGGGGATGCTAAATTGTGCATCAAGGAATTCATTGGGTTGAGTGAGAAACGTTTTATGAGAGTAACTCAAGCTCTATGGCGATTCGTTGATGGTTAGTAAGGAGAGATCCAAAAGCTCACTCCAAATTATCCAAATATACTATCATACCGTCCCTAAGCCTAAATTACAACCTTAAAGTCCTTGTGATTCTTTGCTATGTAATTGAGAAGTGATTGAGCCATTAGAGAGTAGTTAAGTGGATCTTTGAATACAAGTGAGGTTTGATGAACAATCTATAGCTTTCTTGGGGAACTGAGTAAAGTCTCAATCCTTCTTACATTGCGAAACTAATCTGATCGTGAATTCAAGCCGTGTTGACTACGGATATGAGAAGTGTACAGGTATGTAGTTTATGAACATTATTGCATGAAATTTTCTGAGTTGTTGCTTTAGGTTTATTCTATATATTCTGCTATGTTCTTCCCATTGTGTTGAGAATTTTATAAGTGTGTATTTATAGACATCCCTTTGTTTTTATCTTTATTGTATCGGGACGATACAACTTTGAGTTGGGGGTCTTGATGTCTCATCATTTGTGATAGATTTATGTTAAGATGAGACATCATTTTTAGTGTTTTAGAAGTCATAATAGTCGATTTTCTTGAGAAATAGTACACTTTCCTATTTTGAGTCTTGATTTAGTTAAATAATATTTTTCGAGCATATTGGATTTAATTGTTTATTTAGTGTGAAGCTTTAAAGATAATTATGGAGATTAATTAGAGTCCAAGTCAAAGACTACAACATATGGAAAGAGATTAGCATAGTAATTGGAGATAAGGAAACAAAAGCTAAAAATATGGAAAAGGAAAATCTGCCTAAATCTGAATTTCTGCAGCACACGCCTAAAGAAGTGGTGATAACTCCAAAATGAAACCGATTTTGGTAAATTCCTTTCATAGGGACGTAGATAATTCGCTGAGGATTGTTTTGGTATATTGTGGAGCAAAAACCGACCAATAACGAAGAAGATATGCTCAAAACAAGTCAGCAGAATTTATCTTTATTTCCATACGAATTTGAGTTGGGCTTGGAGTCCACTACTTTGCTTCTCCCTCAAGAAAACGAATTTGGTCTTCTAAACACCTATAAATACACCCTTATATCACTTGTAAATCATCCTTGCCTCATAGTAATTAGTTCTTAAGGTTTTATTCTTCCAGTTTATTGTAGATAGCAACATGATGTCTTTTGTAATTTCTTTTAATTTATTTCCATCAGGTATGAACTAAACTTCCCATAGCTTTTGCATCATGTATAAACTATGAATTCTGATTCTTCTATCTAAGTTTCTTTGGGAATTACATGTTTTAATATGATATTAGCTACTTACCTTTATATTTGTTTATGTGTTTTGATTTACTGTCTTTCCTAGAACTGATCACTTTAGGATTGTTTTAATAGTAGTTAGATGGTCACCTTAGCTGGGTGTCTAATTATTGAAACACCACATAACGTCTAGTGTCGATATTAGTCCTGACAAAACTGATTCTAACTAGATAGTCATTAGGGTATAATTTAATCACCATATCACCAATTGAATGAATTGTTTGCTTAGGGCCTTAGTAGCGTTTGATAACCCTATTTACAACAGATTCTTGGTTGTGCCTTAGCCCCCTTAGTCACTCTCAAGGTCTAAGGTATGGGAATTTAGAATCCTGACTAAGTATACAAGAGCTAATATTCTCCCTTATTAACTAAATCTAATAGAAAGAATTAGAAGGATTAGTGCATACTAGCAAAACCTAAGCTATATTTCTCATCTCATAGTATTTACTTTATTGTCTTTTATTTTCTTAGTTTTAGTTATTAATTTCGAAATTCAATCTCTTTTATTTTCTGTCTTTAATTATTTATTGCTTACTCGTTATTGTTACCCATTCGTTTAACACACTTAAGTCCCTGAGATCGAAGTCAACTTATCAACTAAAACTTGCGTACATCCTATAATACTTGCAGTACTGTGCCTGTCTAGGGTGTGAGTGCGTAGTTTTCTTGACTTATATTTATCTTATTTTTATCACACTGTAGGCGACACCAATGACTAAATAAGCTTAAAATTCTAGTAAGTAAGTCAAATAATCACCTAATTTGATGTCTCATAAGGTCATATAATAAGAACAAAAAGGGAGACATCAAGAACCCAAACTCAAACCTTTGTCGTCCCGACAAAGCAAAATAAAAACCAGGGTTCAAGGTGATACGCAAAAAGGTAGAGTCTAATGAATAACACTCAAAGCATAAATTAAAATAAATCTCATATAGTATGATCCTAGGAATCAATATACACATACAAATATCATGCAAAAAGAAACACAAATAATCAATTAAAAATTAACTTCACAATGCTAGAAGGTTATGCTTGTACTTATCTCAAGATGATGTCTATAGGGTGTTCATCGACCCTCACTAACTTTAAACGCTCCACTTAGCATACTCTCTACAAGCTGAATTACAAATCCACTACACAACTAGGAATCAGGAGGAATTTATGGTTATCACATAGGCTTAGGGACGGTATGTAATGTATATTTGGTAAATTTGAAATGAGCTTTTGGCTCTCTCCTCACTACCATCAACAAAATGTCCTTGAGCTTGAGTTTATACTCGAATATCGTTCTCACTCAACTCATTTGATGCACTAATGTAGCGTCCCCAAAATTACCCAATAAGCACTAAAGATGATTTCTAAAATTCCACTTTGCCAGTTACTTCATTTTTTTCTTTATTTTATTTTTCATTTCACTTTTCTCTTTTTTTAACAAGATACCCATGACCATCATTTTGATGTGAAAGGTCATGTCTCTCATATTTATTTATTTTCAAATCCCGGCAAAGGGTTACAAATAATATATCATCAACAATTGCACATAAATACAAACGCATACAAGTTCCCTCGCAATGTAATTTCCCATTAATGAAACCCACCACCCCAAACTCAAGCTCAAGACAGGAAGTCTCAGGATTGTGATTCAAGTGCAGGTCATATGGTAGTGCCTCATATTCTAAGGGGATATGGGCTTATATAAGGGCGACAAAAGAAAGGCTTAAAGGCTAAAAATGGGGCTAAGACGGATAATATTAAATTCAGGGATTGAAGGCCAAAAAGGATTCAAATGGCTAACAAAGAACTGCCTCTATCATCTTCCTAATTACATAGTTGCCTCTAGTTCGTACCAAAGTGGGTTCTCTATCAAGTTGGATCTCGCGTTAAACACACCAAACATTTTCCTTAAGTACAAGTTTACTTCTTTTACATTGTTTATTAATTCTACCTATTAATTTCCTATATTTGCATGCAATCTAAATGCGATTTATACTAACTCCTAAAGTCTACTATTTTCTATCATAAATTCATAAAAACTTTCCTTAATGGGGACATTTAAAATTCTCTACAGTCAAACGCAACCCTAAAATTAGTTTTATGGAAAGCAAATAAACAAATAACACATAAAAATTGGGATGAGGCAACGAACCCCATCCCAAACTCAAAAATGAATCGTGTCTCCACGACTCGAAAAGACTCAATAAAGCAAATAAACTATTATACACTACTAAATGAGAGAGTTAGGAATACGTATCTTAACCAGCACTAGGCTGGTTTTCGGTGCTTCGTCCACGTAAAACTTCCTTCGTGAGTACAGAGTAGGTGGCATGTTGTATGGTGCTCACCCCAAGTAGCATATTTCTGAGGAGGTCTACTCTTTTGTCACGCTTCCTAAAGTGGAAATCATCTTATCTTGGTTCGCCTCTAACACTCGAATCTAGCTTCCAACTCATTATTGGAATACACCTTCTGCGTTGGTGGAAGGACTCTAGGAGTCCTCCTTGCTTCAACCTCTTCAAACCAGTGATGACCTATCTTCGGGATTTCAATACCCTTAGCTGGAGTTACTCTACTAGTTTTAGGATTAAATCTAGCTCTTCGATTATAACACAAAGAACCAGTCATGTTCGTCATCTTCAATGAACCCCAAATTCAAAACTTAAAAAATTAAAAAACAAGAGAAAATGTTTTGAACTTTGATGTTTTGAGGATATAGGAAGATGGTATGAGGTGTTATGTGAGATGTGTAATGAATATCTAAGGGAGAAGATGAGGTTTAATGGGTGAGAGTGAAGCTTTGATGAAAGAAAGGTGAATAATTTTGGTGTTTGGTGGAAGGATTTGATGATGATTATGTGTTAGGAGGGGTTTAGAGGGAAAGATTTGATGTGACTTGGTATTTTGATGATGAATAGCAGGTATATAATGGGTTAGGGGTCGTTCATAATGGTATCTTGCAAAAGAGGCTAGGTTAAACGGGAAGAAATTAGGGTTTTCATAAGGTTTTGGGAAAATTCCCGCTGGTCGGGCCGGCATACCGGTCAGATGATCGGCTAGCCGGTCCGAGACCTCATCAAATTTCTCCTCTCGGCACAAAACCCTATTCAGCTACCCGAGGCCTCGTGTATTTTTGTGGCCGGAATACCGGTGGTCTACTTTTCACATATCCTTGCTCTCGGCAAAATACACGAGTCAAGACACCGAGCCCTCGTGTTTTCCCTTGGCCGGCATACCGGTTAGGTGACCGGCTAGCCGGATGCACAAGTGATTTTATCGGCGAGACACTGTATAGGTGCGTGTAATGATCTTCTTTTGATCCTCGTTAACCGGCATACCGGTCATATGACCAGCTAGCTGGTGCGAGTGATCAATACTGTGACCAAAACACGCTTTTTCTCGCGTCTCACACCTGTTAACCCCAAACTCATGGATTAACTACCTGTAAATCATCAAAACACCAGACCTTTCTCATTTCCTTTTAAGAATATACACTAATACTAAATTAACAACTACGAAATAAAAGACATAAAAGCGTTTAAAATACTATACAATTGAAGTTGCTTTTGTTTAACGTCGTTAAGCTCGACGGATTACCTCATGCATCATTTCTTAACATAACCTCCCCAGCAGTGAATGAGGTTATCAACGTTAGCTATTCGGAATTTGCATCCTTTGGCTTTGATTCCAACTAGTTTCTCTGAAATAATTTGTGTGACCGTGAATAATCCATTCCAAGAACCGTTTAACTTAAGCGTTTTCGGAGGGGGTTTAGGCTTTCTCAATGAGACTTTATCTCCCACTCTTATCTTCTCCTTCTTCATTTATTTCTTAGGTTCTTTTGGCACTTTCATGGAATGTTCCTTACCTTTCTTCTTTGCACGATCAAGGTGTGGGTTTTATTTAGGATCTGGAGGAGATTTATTAGGTGGTTTCTTTCTTAGCTTTTTCTCCTCCATTCTTAAGATTTTCACTACCTTGGTTGGTTCTTTCTCTTCTTGATCAATGGTCTCCAATCGGAAGCACTCCTCCTTGGAATCTGGAAACTTCATAGGCTTAAACACGTTGAATTTCACCTCCTCGTCTTGGATTCGCATAGTCAATTCTCTGTTTTCTACATCAATCAAATTACGCCCCGTGGCTAAGAATGGTATTCCCAAAATGATGGGGACGTTACTATTCGCGTCGTAATCAAGTATAACAAAATCAGCGGGAAAGATTAACATACCTGCCTTGACGAGGGCATCTTCTATTCGTCCCTCTGGATGTACGAGGGATCTACCAGCCATCTGCAAGACCATAGAGGTCTGTTTCGCATTTCTTATCTTCAACTTCTCAAAATTCGATCTAGGCATAAGGTTAATACTCGCACCCAAATCACACAAAGCTCTCCCTTTCCATTCATCACCGATAGAAATCGGATTTGTAAAACTCCGAGGATCAAGCAACTTAGGTGGCAACTTACTCTGGCATATTGCACTACATTCTTCTGGAAATCCAATAATTTCATTCTCGAGATATTTACGTTTATTGGTGATAGCTTCTTTCAAGAATTTTAAATACTTTGGTACCCCCTTGATAGCCGCTAAGAAAGATATATTAATGTTGAGCTTACTTACCATATCCATGATTCTATGATATTCAGCTGTATCTCTTTTCTTTTGAACTCTTGAAGGGAAAGGTGGAGAAGGACGAGTTTCTATAACATCTTTCTTCTTAGGAATTTCCAGAATCTTCTCCACTTCTACCACTTCAGGTTCATCATTCTTTTCTTCCACATCCTTTACCGGTTTTCTTTGTTGGTAACTTTTTTTTTCATAACTGGAAAAGGAGGTGAAGGGAGCTTCTTACCACTTCTTAGTGAGATAGCGTTACAATCTCTGTATTGGGTTGGGACTTCAGTATCACTATGGAGTTTTCCTTGCGGACGCCGATTTAACTGTTTTGATATCTGGTCAATTTGATTCCCAATAATTTAAGTGCAGCCTCATTAGCTTGCTGACTCTGGATAGATTGTGCCTGAAGTGCCATTAATCTTTCTACAGTTTGACGAAGATCATCTGTACCTTCTTGAGGTTGAGCAGGTAAGGCTTTTTGATTCATAGTATCATTGTAATTACCTTGAGGAGTCTGTCTCTGAACCTGATTTCCATAATTCCGTCCTCCTTGATAATTACTTTGTGGTCTAGGTTGATAAGTGTTACCTTGGTGACATGGTTGATAAGCGTATGTAGGATTAGCTGCCCGGTTAGGATTCGAGTACTAGAAACCCGGATGGTTTTTGTTGGGTTGGTATCCTTGTCCACTCGAATTGTAATTCCCCCTATTAGTACAAAACATTACCGCTTCGGGATTACCTTCACAATGTTCCCAGTCATGGTCTTGAACACCACAATTAGAACACCCATATACCTCTTGAGTCACATTAACACTTTCCTTCTTACCTTATAAACCTTCTTTAACAGCTATCGTGAGCTGTTTCGTTTGTTGTTCTAAAGTACTCTTCAATATATCCCCCAATGAGGATAATTTCTCATCAATACCCATATTACTTTCTTTTCTACCTTGAATAGGTGTTCTTACTGTACTCCAACCTTTCTCATTTTTTACCGTTCTATATAAAATAATCTCCGCATAGACTGGAGCTACCTGTAAAAATCCACCACCACATAATTAATCGAGATATTTTCTTGATCCTCCATACAAGCCTTTATAAAAGATTTTTAACTGTTGTTATTCATTATGGCCATGTCCAGGAACTCTTCTCAAACATGATTGAAATCTTGTCCAACATCTTCTCAAAGTCTCATCTTGTTCTTGGACAAACGATGTCAAATCCACCTGTGCGTCTAATCTCATATTCATCGGATAATAGCAATCGAAAAACGCTGTCTGTAACTCATCCCAAGTATTGATTGTTCCAGGTTCTTGCGAATCGTGCCGCTCACTAGCTGCGTCTATCACGAAAAATCTGAAATTAGCAAAGTACATCAACTCTTTGGTCACTCCTTGAGTTATATACGAATCGCAGATTTGCATAAACATTTGAACTTCACGAATAGGGTCTTCTCCAGGTGTTCCACGAAAGTTTCCAAAATTTTGAAATTAGGATAGCATACCAGGATCGGGTCTATAACGTGCAACATTGATATTTTCAAGACCAATATTGAGAGCAAGAGCGCAATAGGGAGCTTACTCTGGACCATGTACGAACCATGGATCATAATACATAGGGTGTTGAGCTTGTTGCATAGGCGAATTATTTTGTTGACTGTTGAGAATGGGATTCAGAATGATTGGCGGTATTATTGGTTGACCATTTTCGTCTAACTGAATGCCAGGATCTTCAACGTGATGAATGTTCAAATCCTCCATTTCTCGTTCTCTCTTTGCCTGTTCTCTAGCTTCTGTTTCTCTTTTGTTTCTTTCTTGAACTAACCTCTCGGGGTTTGAGTACATGCACCAAACCTGTAAGACCGCAGAAAGAACAAAGACAAAGAAAAGTGTAAAACTGAAAATAAAAATTAAAAATAACAACTAAAACACTTACGGATAACACCGTGGTCACACGCTACCATCCCCGACAGCCGCGCCAAAAACTTGGTGTCTCCTTGTGTGTTCTAAAATAACACACCTAAAAAGGCAAGACATGTACCGAAAGAGTACGGGCCGTCTAAGTAATATCCGGTAAACAGAATTTTGATCTCATGGACGGATTGAATATGACTTTCGATGATATGTAATAAGTGCGATTAATTGTTATATGATGCGGAAAATAAATTATGTAAAGATTTGTTTTGGTTTTTGATTAAGAACTAAGATGCAATAAAAATAAAATACTAAATTAACTAATGCAAATAAATAAGACGCAAGTAAATAAATATGAGTGGACGCAAATATTTATAGGCAGTACTTGAGTTTCGCAAGGGTTTCACCTAACTCTATTAAATCAATGTTTATGTTTACGGGATGAATTGGGATTAAGTACTAGTTGGGATTCTATAATCTCCTAACCCTCGTCAGGGTGGACTTAGGAGCAATTCTTAGATGCTACAAACCCCTTCAGGGTGATTATAGTCCACCTTCGAATGGTCAAATATTCTACCCAATTGGCTATAAGGTTAACTAAGCCCGCCAGGGTCAATAATTTCTACCTTACGTCTATAATTTAGTTCTGTAATTAAACCCCATGTCAAGGCGATCACTTACCCACCAAAGTGAATATCTTAATTACTAAATTCTATATTTGATTCATGACTTCAAAGACAATATTTAAATGAAAAACAATAGTCAATACGAAATTACACAATTTAATTTAAATTAATCAATCCCAAATTCAAAAACATAAATTCAATAAAATTGGGTTCAACCCATTAATGAGATTGTCAAGCACTTAAGTAATTTAGCTCATGCTAATGTTAAAAAATACTAAATTAAAATAAAATGTGTTCATAATGAATTACAGAAATAGAAAAACCTAATTAAAGGGTTGATAATTGATGTTGTTGGAAGAAGGAATTCTCCAGTTTCAGCTTTCTCTCTCCTTTTTGCTTTTCTGACTTCTCCTAAGAGTTGCCTCTTATCTAATATGAATTATCTGTCTAAAAATTGAAGTCAAAAGCCTTTTTATAGTGGAAAAAACGGATTGGGCTTTGAAAAAGAAGAATTAGGTTAATTAGAATAAAAGCCCAATCCCTTTAATAAAATCCCGTAACTGGTGACCAGCTGTTACTAAAACAGTTGTAGCTTTTGCGTCCAGACTCGGAATCACTTCGTTAAACTCGGAAAATCTTCCTTACTTCAAGATCTATCTACCTCATTTTATTCTACAAGACTGAATCAGTGGCTAAGATGCTCAAAAACAGTGATTTGTGACAACCTTCCAGATTTCATTCTCTACTAATTACTTCTTCGAATCAATTACTCTCGCCTTTGACTTCAACGCTCAATCCAAGACTTTTATTTCCATTTCTTCTCCTTGTCTTGATACTTCATCAAATCATAAACCTAAGAACTTTACACTAAAAATAAACGGATTAACGCATAAGAGCTCTAAAACACAAATAATCCAAATCCAAGGGAAGAAATCGTAATATGACCAAAGAAGCTTAAAAGTCTAGTAAATAAGTCAAATAATCACCTAATTTGATGTCACCTTAGGTTGAACAGTAAAGAAGTCCTTACAAGAACCCTTCCGACAAGAAGCAATACATTCATGGGTATTGTTGAAAATTTGCATGCAACTCTTAGCTACTTTATGATTTGATTTTATTTAAGCTCTCTCAGTAATACCTATGATAAACAATAAACTATGGTATATGAACCGTTATAAACTATGTCACATGCATGGTTATGGTATAATTTTGTCCCTTTTATTCATTCTCTTGCTACTTAACTAAGACGTAAAATTGAGAGAATCTTTGGAAGTTCTTTTATATCGATAATCTAGTAAACTTGTCTACTACATTTGTCACTGATAATAAATTACTGATCAACTTTCCAAATCATGATCTTTGCTCAAATTAGAAGGTAGAAGAAATGATTTTTAGGCACACTAGACTATAGCTTTTCTAGATTTTATAGCTCTATTTTTGTTATCAAAATTGTGTTAATTTGATCACGTATTTCTCCTTTCTATATAATCTTTATTACGCTATCCATTGTTAGATTTTGGTATAGATGGCACAATATTTCGAAATATTTGTTGATATAAAAAATCAACAAAAACCATGAAACTATAGATAAAGAAGAGTTAACCAATTATACAAACCAATATTTGAGCCAAAAAATTAATGTACAAAAAAAATGATAGAAAGGTTCGATTAAACAACTGCCACTATAATTATGGATTTTTAAGCCAATTGATGAAATTATGGAACTAATGACTACCTCAGGCGCTCACCTACACATGCGAGACTCCTTGTAGGTATTCTCTACAATTCTTTAGAAAGTGGAATATATGAGAGGAAAATTATTGGTTCATGCAATTTTTAACCATGCTTCTCTTCTTGTTGGTCTATGTATCGACGACGAGATATTATACAAGACTCGGTTTCTTCTACTAAAAATGCATCCCTTCATTTGTGTCATGTTTATCTTGCTCAAGGATCTAGGAACACAACCATTATATTTTACAAACTAAAATGAGTCGGTCAAAATGATGAAAGATCCTTGTGCCCAAAACTTATGATTCTGCTCATAGAAATTGTTTTTATATCATACTATAAATTCAATCTGTAAAAATTATAATCACCAAAAATGGATATCTATATAGAAGTCATCCTAGAACTCTTTTACTTCCCAGGGATGCTTGTGTTGCAGAAAGGCACATAAAAAGATCCTGAAAATTATCGATCTTCAGTGAATTAACTTTGAAGGTTCTCCCATGAGTTGATGAATTAAATGGAAAAAATATGTCGGGTTCACTAAATTAGGATAACACTACTACGAGAATAGCTTTTAGAGACCGCATAGTTATTTCCGATCTTTTGTGGTACCTAAAGGTTGCTCGTTTTCAAAAGGTTGTTAACTATTCATTTCTCCTGAGAAATCATTTCTGTGGTAGCTAGATGGTTTATCTTTACAGACCACCCAGTCTCTTGCTATAAGTTATGACTTCTAGCGACTATATGTGGTCATTAGATAGTTTTATTTTAGTCGTTGCGTTTTGGTCGCCAATTCTTTATTACTTTAGCAACCATCCATCCTGTATTTAGTGGCTAGCCTCTTCTTGCGGTCGTTAAAGGTGTTATAATTGAAAAAATATTTTTATTAAAGTTATTCATTTACAATTGTTCGTAAATAGACATGATAAACCCAAAGTACACTAAAAGTATAATAATTCCACAATTCTCAACAAAAATCTCCAAAATCTAGTTATGAACACATATAAGTTATTTTGACATAAAAAAATAAAACCAATCAACTAATGATACTAGTCTGTCTCATATCCTTTCCTTTCATTTGCAATAATCACATCATTACTATTAATATGCATCATTTGATGGATATCAGCCGCATCTTAAAGTATCTTCGGACTCTTCATCATCTTCTAAAATAGTTAGATCATGCTCTACTATCACTTCGTCGACTTCGGTGTACTCTATTTTTATTAATGCGTAATCCATCTATGTGTGTTGTCTCATTTACAAAAGGTATCGACTCAAATGTATAAACTATCGACACAGAACCCTAAACATCCACACTCCAACAATGACAATCGCTCACTTTCCAAACCACTTTAAAGTGCGTCGCGATCCCTTAGTGTCCACTAGATCAACAATGTATAACATGTTATTTGCTTGATTTTCTACAATTTATGACTCATCTTTGTACCAATACGAATTATTATCGATTTTGGTTACACTGTGCTCATTCCGTATTCTTCCTTTCTTGGTGTTATAGCATTCTCACTCGAATACCATTACCGAATATGTTTTTAAAAAGTCCACCTCGAATACTTTAACCAATTCACCATACCAAGAAACTCCTTCGCCAAAACAATAAAACCCGTAATCCGCAATGAGACATTTATCACCTTTCTAACGCCAAACCAAGTTCACCCCATTAATAACGCATAGATCATATTTCTAAATTGTACAATTGGAACCCTTAGCCACATACAAAAATTATTTGGTTTATACTGGATGGCATGCTAGCTTCATGTTAAATACCTAATAATGGAAAAGCTATTGAGTTATACTTTCTCTATTAGTATTTTGATTTTGAATTATAGTATACATTTATCAATAACGAATTGTAAAATCTAGTTTGATGAATTCTTTCCACATCCACATGTCCATCTGTAATTATAACTGACTTATGGTCCCTGGAATACAAAATATTTGAGTTACAAAATTATATAGAATAAGAAAGTGACAAAGAACATAGTAAAAAAGAACAAACTATATGTAAACTTGAATCTCATCATAAGATCGTAGATTGCACCAAACGATCCTATCGTGATCTATTTGGGGGAAGATAAACGAAACACTATTTTAAATTTGGGTGACATTAACTTCTGAAAGTCAATATATCTCTTGGTTCTGGTACTAGATCCGCATATCTATGAGGATGATTACACTTTTTTTTCCTTATTGATATAATGTGATGTGAAAGTCAAGATCTCTTCCACAACATAACCCTCGTGAATCGAACCTTGTGCCTTTTACACATTATGTAGTTACTCCTTTAACTTATTCAAATAATGCTCGATCGGATACATCCATCACATCTTGATTATTCCACCAAAAACTGTATCGTCATGGAATATTCTTGTCTACCATTTTAGTATACGCTTCATTAACAATGCCACTCAAATCATCTATCACGTTTATCATTTCCTCATATACATAACTAGGAATAACATTTGATTGGAACGGGTTTATTTCTCCATACAAATTCCAAATTTCATATGTTGCTTAAAACCCATTTATCAATATTCATATTAGCCTCTAGAATATTTTTCCTAGTAAATTCGTGCATCAGTTACATGGATATTGAATTGAATTAGAAATATCCATGTGCTAAGATATGAATTCAACAAAACTCTTAACACCCTTAACAAAAGCTAGAGTAACCTTGTTTCTTGACTTAATCAACACTTTATCCATATGGACTTCTATTTGGACTTGATTGTGTCGTAAACTAAAAGATTTTGATAGCTATAATAATTTAATAAATAAATTGTGTAAATCATATTGATATTCAGTCTCATATTTCATAGATTAAGCAATATAATATTTCATAAGTCTTACTCCTATATTAAATCTCCCGTTTTCAAACTCCAACTTTTTTTCATAATCCAAAAAAATATCTAATATTATAGATAAAAAATCATATATAACTACATATATTATGTAACTACATAATTTAACCATCTAAACAACATAATAGAAACCATAATAAAGAAAAATACTAGTTTTTACGAAAAAAATGTGACAAAATACCTGAAGGAATTGATGGTAGAAATGGGTCCGAAAGAGTGGAGGTAAGTAGATAAAATACGTTAACGGAAAAGGAGGCGTTTGTGGAAAGTGGTGGATCAATAGTAAGAATATTTAGAGATCAAATTTAGAGTCTTTTGGGATATTTTTAGTTTTTTTACCTCTGACGAAAAATTATAATTGAGCCATTGTTGAAAAAATTTTAAAGAAAAAATAAAAAAGTCACAATGATATATTTTTATCTGAATAATTATAAAAAAAAAAGCTCGCCTAAGTAAAAAAAAATTATCTAGTTGACTAGCAGCTGCAAATTAAAAATATAGAGAATGTTCATTAATATATATTTATAATAAAATTATTTTTAAATAAAAAAATTTATAAAAAAATTTGTATTGATCTAAATTTATGAAACAAAGATTATTTCCCTATAGTTCAAGATGAATTGTGGCATTTTAGGCCTAAATATTTAATTATTTCTTATAAATAAATTTACCTTTAAAAATAAAATTAAAGCCCAATCCATATTGTAAAAGCCCAACTCACATGCATAAAATAAAACCTAATTACCCATCAAATCTACCCTAACACCATTGCCCCCTCGCGCCTCAAAATTTCTCTGTACCATCTGATCCCAAATACCGAACTTCATTGCAATTAACCAGTTCCTCTCTTCATTTAATCCCTCCATTCTACTTCTTTAAATCTCCACAAATTCGTACTAACTTTGAATGTTGATTCATTGAATCAATTTGAAACACCAGACAAGAATGCAGAATTTTAAACCATCGGTTTTCCTACATTTATTTACCATATATCCAGGTTAGTAAATTTGTGAGTTTCTTAAATTTTTATGAATTTTAACTTAGTCTATTATATAAAATTATATTAAATGTCATAAGAATTTCATTATAATCGTATTAATCTAACAAATTCCACAATTGTTAGCCACATATAGGCTTCATTTTTGTCACTATCTAGTGTAGGCCACAATTAATACTTCATTATTGTCACGCCCAACGGGAAAAACACTAGATGTCAGATTTATTGTATTGTATTTTGTTAAATGGTAGTCATACTTTTACGTGAGCTCTTGAAATATGTCAAGTACATATAATTAGATTCCGTGATAATTATATTATTAGCATAATCTTGTATTATTTAAGGTTTATTTAGAACTGTTTTACAAATAAGATATCTGAAGTCAATAAGAAGTATTGGGTGACAATAATAACTATTGGGTGAAACTTTTCTTAGGTTTATCTTACTTGGCATTTAAATTTAGATTATTTTATAATTAAAATTTTGGTTAATTTGAATAAAGATATGGATAGTGGGCTTAATAGTTTTTTCTTTTTCCTTCAATGGTAGGTAATCTTCATCAATGGGGAGCATAACGAAACAAAGAATGGATAAGATTGTTGGTCATGACATTTCAATCCACCATGAAGACTGTATGATTAACATGGTAAGATTTACATGCCAATAAATAAAATTCATTTGACTATATATATATATATGCTACTCCATTTAGTAGGTTTATGCATACTAACCAAACTTATTTAGGTGTTTTAAATTCTTAGTAATATCGTTCAGGTTACATCTAAATAAGTTTAATACCATGTTTAATCTGAGATAAACGTTTAGCTGAGGATAATTCTTGTTTCAGTTAACAGGATAAATGTTGTTTTCTTGGTAAAAGTATGTATATTTTTCCTTGAAAATTGGCCTAGACATTTCTATGTTGGAATGTCTAGGAGGCTGCCTATTTTTATTTAGGCAATTGATAAAAATTTAACTTTATTAGAAGAATGTTTTATTCATTTATTTTTTTAAGTTCACTTCAAACACCTAAACCTTTTGTAGATTCTTACATGTACGTGACCTATCAATTTTTAGAAGAATCTTTACCTTATTTATCTAATAAATTGGTATATAATAGAATAAACCACAGAGTTATAAGAGTTAGAATTAATAAATGATGTTGCAACAATTACAACTCATCTAATGATGGGATTATAACGACTATAATAGCAAAATATAACCACCACAACCAAAATGTTTATCGATCTTTGAGAATATTATTAACGAGTTTCCATTATAGAATAATCCTTTATTTTCCATTGAAGAGTAATGAGATGAAACAATCATTAATTTGTTGTATGCTTTTAGATATTCTTGTAAGTAAATGTGGGTCTAGTTGTTCACCTGGTTGAAGTCCATCTAAGACTAGTTTATCTAGTCCAGTCATGAACTAGGTATCCTATCTTAGAGTAGTGTTAAAATTGTAGTAAATATTTTAACGTGTGAATAATATAAAACATTATTTGCAGCTGTCAAGATGAAGTGATGGCAAGGATTTGAGTTTTCAAATATTGGAAAAATTAGTGAAGGTAAGTTTAATCATCCATTTTATCACTATATAATTCCTTGCTTTGTTCTCTTATGTTTATATGCGTGTTGTAGCTCTCTTTTTATTCATCCACTAGAGATTTTGAATTCAAGCACTTAAAGTTATGTTTTTTCTCAGGACGGTGAAGTATAATCTACATCAAGACATGTGGATGATGAAAGAATATGGTGTGTTAGATTAATAGTTGCTCTAGTGGTTAGGTTACTCATGTATTGTATTAAAAATTAAAGATTAGGTAATTTATTGTTAGACATCTTAATGAAAAGCTTTTCAAAAGGATATATGTTTAACTGTATTTTTGTTCAATGTTCTTTTTTCATTTATACTCAACAAGTCAACTTAATATCAAAATGCAACTTCGGTCAAACCACCTGAAATAAAACCAAAAAATTATTCAAGTTATTCGACTTAATATCAAATTAAACTTCATTACTGAAATTTCACATACGCTCCATAGATTATTATATTTAGTTACTTTTCTAAGTTATGTCCTTCCTGGTTATCTTTCCTCTTTGATTTTACTTTCTTATTTCTATTATATACAAGTAGTTCCTCGTTCCTCGTTCCTCTTAATTTTCTTATGCATTTGATTGTATATATATGTCTCTATATTTGTGGTTTAGTTTTCAATATAGTAATACGTTAATGAGGGTTTTTTATAAAATATCTTTTATTTATGGTGTACTTTATTTTAAGTTATGTTAGTGTTTTATGTTAAAACTTAAAAACTAACAGTCTAGTTTAGGTAGCACAATTAATGTAGAAATCAAGTTGTACATATATAATAGTAATCTACTTATGTCAATTGTTGATGGTACGTGTGACCTTGTACTATTTTCCACTAATAGATTCACCCTTGGAGTTATTCTTAGTTACATTGTTATACCATCAATAGAGACTTGTACTACTTCGTTGACACGATCTTGGAATATATAGAAAGCTAATTGTACCTTAAAGATCTAGAAGCTACTTTATTATAACTTAAAGCTCTAGATACTAACCTTTTTAGTATTTTTCATTTCAGAAAATATAAATTTAGTTAGAAATAATCTATTCTATTTCAGCTTTTTTAATCGGCCTTAAAGTCATTCGGTTTGTAAATCTCCTCAGAATCCGTATGGTATGAAAAAATATAATCAGAAGAACATGAATACAGATGGGATTATTGTTTTATAGGGGCTTTATCACATTTGGTCGAAGAAATTTGGCAATATTTTCACAGTGATAAATTAATTTTTCTATATTTCAACCTACTTTTTGAATGTATCACAAGGGATTACCTAATCATTGCTTGACTCATATTGAAATATTTTTTGAAATGTGGATTTTTATTGAAATTGATACCATTTTGATTTATTCCTTATTTGGGAATATAAGAGATTTTACTGCCATACCACTTTAAACAAATGTATCTATCAAAAACTGAAAGAGAAAATTTTCTAATCGGCCTAACAACAATCAATTTTCTTAACACAGTAACTTTGAGTTCTGACTTACAAACGTATCTCTTCCGGTGCCCGTTTTTACTTGATAAACTCCGGTTATACACGAAGAGAGTCAACTAGGTAGTACACAATGAGGGTTCCGCACCTGTCATCTAGGAAAGCTCCTTTTTGTTGTTCTTACCACTACTTCCTAATATGGTCTTTTAGTCAAAAGATAAACGCTTTTTCTACGGCAATAGAAAACACTCCGCCAAAGGATTTTCGATTCTCTACTACTACAGTCGATTCCATCTTAGTATTTGAATTTCTGGCCATGAATTGATAGAAAAGTGTTTACGCCATGAAAGTTGCTTCCCAAGGCGGCCTCAAGGGGAAATGGTTTATTGGGCCCACATAAGCTTATATGTCCACTCTTGTCATGCAATGATACACTTGAGACACCATAGATACATTTTGAGGAGATACACCTTAGGTTGAACAGTAAAGAAGTCCTTACAAGAACCCTTCCGACGAGAAGCAATACATTCATGGGTATTGTTGAAAATTTGCATGCAACTCTTAGCTACTTTATGATTTGATTTTATTTAAGCTCTCTCAGTAATACCTATGATAAACAATAAACTATGTTACATGAACCGTTATAAACTATATTACATGCATGGTTATGGTATAATTTTGTCCATTCTTATTCATTCTCTTGCTACTTAACTAAGACGTAAAATTGAGAGAATCTTTGGAAGTTCTTTTATTTTGATTATCTAGTAAAATTGTCGACTACATTGGACACTGATAATAAATTACTGATCAACTTTCCAAATCATGATCTTTGCTCGAATTAGAAGGTAGAAGAAATGATTTTTAGGCACCCTAGACTATAGCTTTTCTAGATTTTATAGCTCTTTTTTTGTTATCAAAATTGTATTAATTTGATCACGTATTTCTCCTTTCTATATAATCTTTATTACGCTATCCATTGTTATATTTTGGTATAGATGGCACAATATATCGAAATATTTGTTGATATAAAAAGTCAACAAAAACCATGAAACTACAGATAAAAAAGAGTAAACCAATTATACAAACCAATATTTAAGCCAGAAAATTAATGTACAAAAAAAATGATAGAAAGGTTCGATTAAACAACTGCCACTATAATTATGGATTTTTAAGCCAATTGATGAAATTTTGGAACTAATGACTACCTCAGGCGCTCACCAACACATGCGAGACTCCTTGTAGGTATTCTCTACAATTCATTAGAAAGTGGAATATAGGAGAGGAAAATTATTGGTTCGTGCAATTTTTAACCATGCTTCTCTTCTTGTTGGTCTATGTATCGACGACGAGATATTATACCATACTCGGTTTCTTCTACTAAAAATGCATCCCTTCATTTGTGTCATGTTTATCGTGCTCAAGGATCTAGGAACACAACCATTATATTTTACAAACTAAAATAAGTTGGTCAAAATGACGAAAGATCCTTGTGCCCAAAACTTATGATTCTGCTAATAGAAATTGTTTTTATATCATACTATAAATTCAATCTGAAAAAATTATAAGCACCAAAAATGGATCTCTATATAGAAGTCATCCTAGAACTCTTTTACTTCCCAGGGATGCTTGTGTTGCAGAAAGGCACATAAAAAGATCCTGAAAATTATCGATCTTCAGTGAATTAACTTTGAAGGTTCTCCCATGAGTTGATGAATTAAATGGAAAAAATATGTCGGGTTCACTAAATTAGGATAATACTACTACGAGAATAGCTTTTAGAGACCGCATAGTTATTTGCGATCTTTTGTGGTACCTAAAGGTTGCTCGTTTTCAAAAGGTTGTTAACTATTCATTTTTCCTGAGAAATCATTTCTGTGGTAGCTAGATGGTTTATCTTTACAGACCACCCTGTCTCTTGCTATAAGTTATGAATTCTAGCGACTATATGTGGTCATTAGATAGTTTTATTTTAGTCGTTGCGTTTTGGTCGTCATTTCTTTATTACTTTAGCAACCATCCATCTGGTATTTAGTGGCTAGCCTCTTTTTGCGGTTGTTAAAGGTGTTATAATTGAAAAAACATTTTTATTAAAGTTATTCATTTACAGTTGTTCGTAAATAGACATGATAAACCCAAAGTACACTAAAAGTATAATAATTCCACAATTCTCAACACAAATCTCCAAAATCTAGTTATGAACACATATAAGTTATTTTGACATAAAAAAATAAAACCAATCAACTAATACTACTAGTCTGTCTCATATCCTCCCCTTTCATTTGCAATAATCACATCATTACTATTTATATGCATCATTTGATGGATATCAGCCGCATCTTAAAGTATCTTCGGACTCTTCATCATCTTCTAAAATAGTTAGATCATGCTCTACTATCACTTCGTCGACTTTGGTGTACTCTATTTTTATTAATGCGTAATCCATCTATGTGTGTTGTCTCATTTGCAAAAGGTATCGACTCAAATGTATAAACTATCGACACAGAACCCTAAACATCCACACTCCAACAATGACAATCGCTCACTTTAAAAACCACTTTAAAGTGCGTCGCGATCCCTTAGTGTCCACTAGATCAAAAATGTATAACATGTTATTTGCTTGATTTTCTAAAATTTATGACTCATCTTTGTACCAATACGAATTATTATCGATTTTGGTTACACTGTGCTCATTCCGTATTCTTCCTTTCTTGGTGTTATAGCATTCTCACTCGAATACCATTACCGAATATGTCTTTAAGAAGTCCACCTCGAATACTTTAACCAATTCACCATACCAAGAAACTCCTTCGCCAAAAAAACAAAACCCGTAATCCGCAATGAGACATTTATCACCTTTCTAACGCCAAACCAAGTTCACCCCATTAATAACACATAGATCATATTTCTAAATTGTACAATTGGAACCCTTAGCCACATACAAAAATTATTTGGTTTATACTGGATGGCATGCTAGCTTCATGTTAAATACCTAATAATGGAAAAGCTATTGAGTTATACTTTCTCTATTAGTATTTTGATTTCGAATTATAGTATACATTTATCAATAACGAATTGTAAAATCTAGTTTGATGAATTCTTTCCACATCCACATGTCCATCTGTAATTATAACTGCCTTGTGGTCCCTGGAATACAAAATATTTGAGTTACAAAATTATATAGAATAAGAAAGTGACAAAGAACATAATAAAAAAGAACAAACTATATGTAAACTTGAATCTCATAATAAGATCGTAGATTGCACCAAACAATCCTATCGTGATCTATTTGGGGGAAGATAAACGAAACACTATTTTAAATTTGGGTGGCATTAACTTCTGAAAGTCAATACATCTCTTGGTTCTGGTACTAGATCCGCATATTTATGAGGATGATTACACTTTTTTTTCCTTATTGATATAATGTGATGTGAAATTCAAGATCTCTTCCACAACATAACTCTCGTCAATCGAACCTTGTGCATTTTACACATTATGTAGTTACTCCTTTAACTTATTCAAATAATGCTCGATCGGATACATCCAACACATCTGGATTATTCCACCAAAAACTGTATCGTCATGGAATATTCTTGTCTACCATTTTAGTATACGCTTCATTAACAATGCCACTCAAATCATCTATCACGTTTATCATTTCCTCATATACATAACTAGGAATAACATTTGATTGGAACGGGTTTATTTCTCCATACAAATTCCAAATTTCATATGTTGCTTAAAACCCATTTCTCAATATTCATATTAGCCTCTAGAATATTTTTCCTAGTAAATTCGTGCATCAATTACATGGATATTGAATTGAATTAGAAATATCCACATGCTAAGATATAAATCCAACAAAACTCTTAACACCCTTAACAAAAGCTAGAGTAACCTTGTTTCTTGACTTAATCAACACTTTATCCATATGGACTTCTATTTGGACTTGATTGTGTCGTAAACTAAAAGATTTTGATAGCTATAATAATTTAATGAATAAATTGTGTAAATCATATTGATATTCAATCTCATATTTCATAGATTAAGCAATATAATATTTCATAAATCTTACTCCTATATTAAATCTCCCATTTTCAAACTCCAACTTTTTTTCATAATCCAAAAAAATATCTAATATTATAGATAAAAAATCATATATAACTACATAATTTAACCATCTAAACAACATAATAGAAACCATAATAAAGAAAAATACTAGTTTTTATGAAAAAAATGTGACAAAATACCTGAAGGAATTGATGTTAGAAATGGGTCCGAAAGAGTGGAGGTAAGTAGATAAAATACGTTAACGAAAGAGGAGGCGTTTGTGGAAAGTGGTGGATCAATATTAAGAATATTTAGGGATCAAATTTAGAGTCTTTTGGGATTCTTTTAGTTTTTCTTAGCTCTGACAAAAAATTATAATTGAGCCATTGTTGAAAAAATTTTAAAGAAAAAATAAAAAAGTCACAATGATATATTTTTATCTGAATAATTGTAAAAAAGAAAAAAGCTCGTCTAAGTAAAAAAAATTATCTAGTTGACTAGCAGCTGCAAATTAAAAATATAGAGAATGTTAATTAATATATATTTATAATAAAATTATTTTTAAATAAAATATTTTAGTAAAAAAATTTGTATTGATCTAAATTTATGAAACAAAGATTATATCCCTATAGTTCAAGATGAATTGTAGCATTTTAGGCCTAAATATTTAATTATTTATTATAAATAAATTTAGCTTTAAAAATAAAATTAAAGCCCAATCCATATTGTAAAAGCCCAACTCACATGCTTAAAATAAAACCTAATTATCCATCAAATCTACCCTAACACCATTGCCCCCTCGAGCCGCAAAATTTCTCTGTACCATCTGATCCCAAATACCAAACTTCATTGCAATTAACCAATTCCTCTCCTCATTTAATCCCTCCATTCTACTTCTTTAAATCTCCACAAATTCGTACTAACTTTGAATGTTGATTCATTGAATCAATTTGAAACACCAGACAAGAATACATAATTTTAAGCCATCCGTTTTTCTTACATTTATTACCATATATCCAGGTTAGTAAATTTGTGAGTTTCTTATATTTTTATTAATTCTAACTTAGTCTATTATATCAAATTATATTAAATATCATGAGAATTTCATTATAATCGTATCAATCTAACAAATGCCACAATTGTTAGCCATATATAGGCTTCATTTTTGTCACTATCTAGTGTAGGCCACAATTAATAGTTCATTATTGTCACGCCCAACGGGAAAAACACTAGATGTCAGATTTATTGTATTGTATTTTGTTAAATGGTAGTCATACTTTTACGTGAGCTCTTGAAAAATGTCAAGTACATATAATTAGATTCCATGATAATTATATTATTCGCATAATCTTGTATTATTTAAGGTTTATTTAGAACTGTTTTACAAATAAGATATCTGAAGTCAATAAGAAGTGTTGGGTGACAATAATAACTATTGGGTGAAACTTTTCTTAGGTTTATCTTAATTGGCATTTAAATTTAGATTATTGTATAATTAAAATTTTGGTTAATTTGAATAAAGATATGGATAGTGGGCTTAATAGTTTTCTCTTTTTCCTTCAATGGTAGGTAATCTTCATCAATGGGGAGCATAAAGAAACAAAGAATGGATAAGATTGTTGGTCATGACATTTCAATCCACCATGAAGACTGTATGATAACATGGTAAGATTTACATGCCAATAAATAAACTTCATTTGACTATATATATATTTATATATATATATATATATTTATATATATATATATATATATATATATATATATATATATATGCTACTCCATTTTGTAGGTTTATGCATACTAACCAAACTTATTTACGTGATTTAAATTCTGAGTAATATCGTTTAGGTTACATCTAAATAAGTTTAGGGTAAAGCCTTCCTGAAACCCTTTATCTTTCCCCAAAGTGCGCGATCCGCCCCCGATCTTCACTTTTACCGTTTCTGGCCCTCCATCTCAATACTTTGTGACGCCTATAGCCCTTTTTTGGGTTTTCTATTAATTGACCGTTAGTCAACGCCACATGGCGCCAGGTCATCGCCACATAAGCTCCACGTCACCGCCAACTAAGCATTAAGTCATCAGCAATTCCATGTCATTAGTTTTATTTTATTTTTAAAATCATTTTATATATATTTTTTAAATCATTAATCTTTCTTTTTCTTTAAAATCAAAAAACCCAAAATTAACCTAGCGTTTATTCCTTCTTCTTCTTCAAGATCAAAGAACCCAAATTAACAAACCACTCGAGCTTTCATTCTCCACCATCGTCACCTTCCCACGCAAGCCGCTCCCTAAACAATGAAACCGCCGCCACTCATCACTTCTCCACCATCATCAACCGGTTTGGATAGGCCATCAACAATTGAAGATGGGTAAAGCCCTCCCGTGGCCGCTCTCTACACAAGCAATACCGCCACCACTTCGGACCTTTCTCCACCATCATCAGCACCGGCTTGGAGAAGAACCCAAATTAAGGTAAAATAATTGAATTATTAATTAATTGCACTATAAGTTACTGTTTATGCAAAATAGCCTGTTATCAACAAAGATGACCTTGAATTCAAAAAATTAAGGTTGTATTTAGTAAAAAACCGGGACGTGTAGTGCAATTTTTGCATAATTTAGGGACCTGTAGTGCAATTTTTTGTATAATTAGGGACCTATAGTGCAATTTTGCATAGTGGGGATCTATGGTTCAACATTTTGACTATACAACATGATGTTGAACATTTAGCTTCGCATTCTCAATCTCAATGGTACACTCAAACTAAACAGGAAGATTTAAGAAGTGATAATGTAGAAGATGTGTATTCACAAGGGTGAGAATTTGACAATTTGTACGAAATTTCTCAATGCAAATTTAAATTTATATAAACTAACAGTTTTTTTTGTGAGTAGGTTGTTAAGCACGTTAACTCGTGCATTACAATCTTCAGGGGTAGATTTGTCACAAGTGAATATCTCAGTGCAACTTGATATAGCGAGACAAGCAAAGGTGATAGATATTATTTTTTTACATTTAATCATTTTTCTTGTATTTTGAAGCACAAAAAATAATTTGTGATATGGTTTCAGAATGAAAAGAACCAAACAGTGGTTGAACCAATGGGCCTCCAGAGTACTCCAATTAGAGGTGGTGAAAGCTATGATCATGGTCATAAAAGGCATAGAACAGAAGAAAACTAGCTAGATACCCCCTTTAGTATTATAAGTTCCAGTTATAGTTAGATTGGAGCTATTTATGCAAATCTTATGGACCTGTACATGCATATCATCAATGAAGAATATGAACCCCATCTTTTTATTATTATGTTGTTGTCAGATCTTATTTTAGACATAGACAAAGGCTTCCTTTGATTATGAGAAGCCGCGTCCTTTTCTTTTACTTCAAACTTATAAATTACCTGGATGTTTATTTTATTATCCTTTCCTAAATTTCTCTGTTATTTTTTCACCATATACTCTATTAAATGCCATAAGATGCAAGGTTAACAAGTACTATTACTACTACTACTATATTTTTCTCTTTTTACCAAAACCAGATCCTTCACCATAAGCACCACCCATTTTCATAAAACAAATTACATTTATTTCACCTTAGACAAAAAGTTGTTAACAATTATATTGTGTTTATAAGAAAGCACCTAGGACGCGCATTGGCTAACATTTGAAGGTATCAACTTTCATAACATTTTCAGGAATTAGGTTTAATGTACATACATTTACTTCCTAGGAATTAAAAACAAAGTAATACAACTCTAGTTTACTCACAAAGATTGGACTTACAAACAAATAACAAAAACAACTAAAAAGATCCCACTTCAACTTTTCCCAGCATTAATGGCAGCGTTTACGAAATCCTCACATTTCGTAACCCCATCACTAAGCACATCCGCTAAAACCCCAGTAGAGTATCAAATGCCTCTTGTAAATCCGAAGCAGACATCACATCAAACCCCATCAGTAAGCACCCAGACCCAGATCCGGGCCCACTTTTCTTCACTTTAAAAAAGCCTTGTAACTGTTCAATTAACCTAGTATACACAAGCATTGGTTGAACAATCGATAACAACTCATCGGAATTCGAATTCGAAGAATTCGAACTTCAACTCGAACGGTTACAGTTACGTTGCATATACGCATGATAAATCCCACGTTGTAAAAACGACTTACGATGTTGAAGCCAAGAATCGTAAGATTCGGATAATAAAGAACTAACCATCATGAATTGTACAATTTATTCAGTTTTGGAATCTAAAGGTGCAGATAGTAGACATAGTGAGTCTTTGTGAAGGGTCGTGATCTAGAAGGTAACGAGCCATTTGGATCATGAAAGGTAAGTAACGAGCGTTGCTTTCTTTTCCACCACCTCTACTATCTGCACTGAATGATGCACCTATAGCAAATCTTGCTGGCATCTGTAAAATAGTATAATTTTGTTATATTATGCCTAATAAATGAATCTGTCATGTTAGTAAACATAATTTGGATCTTTACTTTTACACTTTATACTGATCATTAGTAATAACTAATATATAACCCATTTTATATCCAATAGTTAGGAACAAAGACATGTTTTTTAGTTTATTGCACTATATTCCCCTATATTATACAAAAATTGCACTATAGGTCCCTAAATTACTTTTTTGAGTTAATTGCACAGTATGTCCCGCTATGATTTTTTTGCGATGATGGAACTATAGATCCCTATATTATGCAAAAATTGAACTGATCCCTCATTATGCAAAAACTAAACTGCAGGTTCATATATTATGCAAATGTTGAACTATAGATCCCCACTATGCAAAATTGCACTATAGGTCCCTAATTATACAAAACATTGCACTACAGGTCCCTAAATTATGCAAAAATTGCACTACACGTCCCGGTTTTTGACTAAATACAACCTTAATTTTTTGAATTCAAGGTCATCTTTGTTGATAACAGGCTATTTTGCATAAACAGTAACTTATAGTGCAATTAATTAATAATTCAATTATTTTACCTTAATTTGGGTTCTTCTCCAAGTCGGTGCTGATGATGGTGGAGAAAGGTACGGAGTGGTGGCGGTATTGCTTATGCAGAGCGGCCACGGGAGGGCTTTACCCATCTTCAATTGTTGATGGCCTATCCAAACCGGTTGATGATGGTGGAGAAGTGATGACTGGCGGCGGTTTCATTGTTCAGGGAGCGGCTTGCGTGGGCAGGTAACGATGGTGGAGAATGAAAGCTCTGAGTGGTTTGTTAATTTGGGTTTTTTTATCTTGAAGAAGAAGAAGGAATAAACGCTAGGTTAATTTTGGGTTTTTTGATTTTGAAGAAAAAGAAAGATTAATTATTTAAAAAATATATATAAAATGATTTAAAAAAAAAAAACTAATGACATGGAATTGCTGATGACTTAATGCTTAGTTGGTGGTGACGTGGAGCTTATGTGGCGATTACCTGGCGCCATGTGGCGTTGACTAACGGTCAATTAACAGAAAAACCAAAAAAAAAGGGTTAACGGCGTCACAAAGTATAGAGATGGAGGGCGGTAAAAGTGAAGATCGGGGGCGGATCGCGCACTTTGGGGAAAGATAAAGGGCTTCAGGAAGGTTTTACCCATAAGTTTAATACCATGTTTAATCTGAGATACACGTTTAGCTTAGGATAATTCTTGTTTCAGTTAACAGTATAAATGTTGTTTTCTTGGTAAAAGTATGTATATTTTTCCTTTAAAAATGGCCTAGACATGCCAATGTTGGAATGTCTAAGAGGCTGCCTATTTTTATTTAGGCAATTGATAAAAATTTAACTTTATTAGAAGAATGTTTTATTCATTTATTTTTTTAAGTTCACTTCAAACACCTAAACCTTTTGTAGATTCTTACATGTACGTGACCTATCAATTTTTAGAAGAATCTTTACCTTATTTATCTAATAAATTGGTATATAATAGAATAAACCACAGAGTTGTAAGAGTTAGAATTAATAAATGATGTTGCAACAATTACAACTCATCTAATGATGGGATTATAACGAATATAATAGAAAAATATAACCACCACAACCACAATGTTTATCGATCTTTGAGAATATTATTAACGAGTTTCTATTATAGAATAATCCTTTATTTTCCATTGAAGAGTAATGAGAAGAAACAATCATTAATTTGTTGTATGCGATATTCTTGTAAATAATTTTGGGTATAGTTGTTCACCTAGTTGAAGTCCATCTAAGACTAGTTTATCTAGTCTAGTCATGAACTAGGTATCTTATCTTAGAGTAGTGTTAAAATTTTAGTAAATATTTTAACATGTGAATAATATAAAACATTATTTGCAGCTGTCAAGATGAAGTTATGGCAAGGGATTTGAGTTTTCAAATATTGGAAAAATTAGTGAAGGTAAGTTTAATCATCCATTTTATCACTAGATAATTCCTTGCTTTGTTCTCTTATGTTTATATGCGTGTTGTAGCTCTCTTTTTATTCATCCACTAAAGATTTTGAATTCAAGCACTTAAAGTTATGTTTTTTCTCAGGACGGTGAAGTATAATCTACATCAAGACATGTGGATGATGAAAGAATATGGTGTGTTAGATTAATAGTTGCTCTAGTGGTTAGGTTACTCAAGTATTGTATTAAAAATTATAGATTAGGTAATTTATTGGATAATAAAGTCCGTGTTAGACCTCTTAATGAAAAGCTTTTCAAAAGGATATATGTTTAACTGTATTTTTGTTCTATGTTCTTTTTTCATTTATACTCAACAAATCAACTTAATATCAAAATGCAACTTCGGTCAAACCACCTGAAATAAAACCAAAAAATTATTCAAGTTATTCGACTTAGTATCAAAATGAAACTTTATTACTGAAATTTCACACACACTCAATAGATTATTATATTTAGGTATTTTTCTAAGTTATGTCCAGCCTGGTTATCTTTCCTCTTTGATTTTACTTTCTTATTTCTATTATATACAAGGAGTTCCTCGTTCCTCGTTCCTCTTAAATTTCTTATGCATTTGATTGTATATATATGGCTCTATATTTGTGCTTTAGTTTTCAATATAGTAATACGTTAATGAGGTTTTTTTCAGAAATATCCTTTATTTATGGTGTACTTTATTTTAAGTTATGTTAGTGTTTTATGTTAAAACTTAAAAACTAACAGTCTCGTGTAGGTAGAACAATTAATGTAGAAATCTAGTCGTACATATATAATAGTAATCTACTTATGTCAATTGTTGATGGTACGTGTGACCTGGTAATATTTACCACTAATAGATTCACCCTTGGAGTTATTCTTAGTTACCTGAGTTGATATACCATCAATAGAGACTTGTACTACTTTGTTGACACGATCTTGGAATATATAGAAAGCTAATTGTATCTTAAAGATCTAGAAGTCACTTTATTATAACTTAAACTCTAGATATTGACCACTTTTAGTATTCTTCATTTCAGAAAATATAAATTTAGTCAGAAATAATCTACTCTATTTCAGCTTTTTTAATCAGCCTTAAAATCATTCGGTTTGTAAATCTCCTCAGAATCCGTATGGTATGAAAAAATATAATCAGAAGAACATGAATACAGATGGGATTATGGTTTTATAGGGGCTTTATCACATTTGGTCGAAGAAATTCGGCAATATTTTCACAGTGATAAATTAATTTTTCTATATTTCAACCTATTTTTTGAATGTATCACAAGGGATTACCTAATCATTGCTTGACTCATATTGAAATATTTTTTGAAATGTGGATTTTTATTGAAATTAATACCATTTTGTTTTCTTCCTTATTTGGGAATATAAGAGATTTTACTGCCATACCACTTTAAACAAATGTATCTATCAAAAACTGAAAGAGAAAATTTTCTAATCGGCCTTACAACAATCAATTTTCTTAACGCAGTAACTTTGAGTTCTACAAACGTATCTCTTCCGGTGTCCATTTTCACTTGATAAACTCCAGTTATACACTAAGAGAGTCAACTAGGTAGTACACAATGAGGGTTCCGCACCTGTCATCTAGGAAAGCTCCTTTTTGTTGTTCTTACCACTACTTCCTAATATGGTCTTTTAGTCAAAAGATAAACACTTTTTCTACGGAGATAGAAAACACTCCGCCGAAGGTTTTTCGATTCTCTACTACAGTCGATTCCATCTTAGTATTTGCATTTCTTGCCATGAATTGATAGAAAAGTGTTTACGCCATGAAAGTTGCTTCCCAAGGCGGCCTCAAGTGGAAATGGTTTATTGGGCCCACATAAGCTTATATGTCCACTCTTGTCATGCAATGATACACTTGAGACACCATAGATACAGTTTGAGGAGATACACCTTAGGTTGAACAGTAAAGAAGTCCTTACAAGAACCCTTCCGAAGAGAAGCAATACATTCATGGGTTTTGTTGAAAATTTCCATGCAACTCTTAGCTACTTTATGATTTGATTTTATTTAAGCTCTCTTAGTAATACCAATGATAAACAATAAACTATGTTACATGAACCGTTATAAACTATGTCACATGCATGGTTATGGTATAATTTTGTCCATTCTTATTCATTCTCTTGCTACTTAACTAATATGTAAAATTGAGAGAATCTTTGGAAGTTCTTTTATTTCGATAATCTAGTAAAATTGTCGACTACATTGGACACTGATAATAAATTACTGATCAACTTTCCAAATCATGATCTTTGCTCGAATTAGAAGGTAGAAGAAATGATTTTTAGGCACCATAGACTATAGCTTTTCTAGATTTTATAGCTCTTTTTTTGTTATCAAAATTGTGTTAATTTGATCACGTATTTCTCCTTTCTATATAATCTTTATTACGCTATCCATTGTTAGATTTTGGTATAGATGGCACAATATATCGAAATATTTGTTGATATAAAAAATCAACAAAAACCATGAAACTAGAGATAAAGAAGAGTTACCCAATTATACAAACCAATATTTGAGCCAAAACATTAATGTACAAAAATGATAGAAAGGTTCGATTAAACAAGTGCCACTATAATTATGGATTTTTAAGCCAATTGATGAAATTATGGAACTAATGACTACCTCAGGCGCTCACCTACACATGCGAGACTCCTTGTAGGTATTCTCTACAATTCCTTAGAAAGTGGAATATAGGAGAGGACGAGATATTATACCAGACTCGGTTTCTTCTACTAAAAATGCATCCCTTCATTTGTGTCATGTTTATCTTGCTCAAGGATCTAGGAACACAACCATTATATTTTACAAACTAAAATGAGTCGGTCAAAATGACGAAAGATCCTTGTGCCCAAAACTTATGATTCTGCTAATAGAAATTGTTTTTATATCATACTAAAAATTCAATCTGAAAAAATTATAAGCACAAAAAATGGCTATCTATATAGAAGTCATCCTAGAACTCTTTTACTTCCCAGGGATGCTTGTGTTTCAGAAAGGCACATAAAAAGATCCTGAAAATTATCGATCTTCAGTGAATTAACTTTGAAGGTTCTCCCATGAGTTGATGAATTAAATGGAAAAAATATGTCGGGTTCACTAAATTAGGATAACACTACTACGAGAATAGCTTTTAGAGACCGCATAGTTATTTGCGATCTTTTGTGGTACCTAAAGGTTGCTCGTTTTCAAAAGGTTTTTAACTATTCATTTTTCCTGAGAAATCATTTCTGTGGTAGCTAGATGGTTTATCCTTACAGACCACCCTGTCTCTTGCTATAAGTTATGAATTCTAGCGACTATATGTGGTCATTAGATAGTTTTATTTTAGACGTTGCGTTTTGGTCGTCATTTCTTTATTACTTTAGCAACCATCCATCCGGTATTTAGTGGCAAGCCTCTTTTTGCGGTCGTTAAAGGTGTTATAATTGAAAAAACATTTTTATTAAAGTTATTCATTTACAGTTGTTCGTAAATAGACATGATAAACCCAAAGTACACTAAAAGTATAATAATTCCACAATTCTCAACAAAAATCTCCAAAATCTAGTTATGAACACATATAAGTTATTTTGACATAAAAAAATAAAACCAATCAACTAATACTACTAGTCTGTCTCATATCCTCCCCTTTCATTTGCAATAATCACATCATTACTATTTATATGCATCATTTGATGGATATCAGCCGCATCTTAAAGTATCTTCGGACTCTTCACCATCTTCTAAAATAGTTAGATCATGCTCTACTATCACTTCGTCGACTTCGGTGTACTCTATTTTTATTAATGCGTAATCCATCTATGTGTGTTGTCTCATTTACAAAAGGTATCGACTCAAATGTATAAACTATCGACACAGAACCCTAAACATCCACACTCCAACAATGACAATCGCTCACTTTCCAAACCACTTTAAAGCGCGTCGTGATCCCTTAGTGTCCACTAGATCAACAATGTATAACATGTTATTTGCTTGATTTTCTAAAATTTATGACTCATCTTTGTACCAATACGAATTATTATCGATTTTGGTTACACTCTGCTCATTCCGTATTCTTCCTTTCTTGGTGTTATAGCATTCTCACTCGAATACCATTACCGAATATGTTTTTAAGAAGTCCACTCGAATACTTTAACCAATTCACCAAACCAAGAAACTCCTTCGCCAAAACAACAAAACCCGTAATCCGCAATGAGACATTTATCACCTTTCTAACGCCAAACCAAGTTCACCCCATTAATAACACATAGATCATATTTCTAAATTGTACAATTGGAACCCTTAGCCACATACAAAAATTATTTGGTTAATACTGGATGGCATGCTAGCTTCATGTTAAATATCTAATAATGGAAAAGGTATTGAGTTATACTTTCTCTATTAGTATTTTGATTTTGAATTATACTATACATTTATTAATAACGAATTGTAAAATCTAGTTTGATGAATTCTTTCCACATCCACATGTCCATCTGTAATTATAACTGACTTATGGTCCCTGGAATACAAATTATTTGAGTTACAAAATTATATAGAATAAGAAAGTGACAAAGAACATAGTAAAAAAGAACAAACTATATGTAAACTTGAATCTCATCATAAGATCGTAGATTGCACCAAACAATCCTATCGTGATCTATTTGGGGGAAGATAAACGAAACACTATTTTAAATTTGGGTGACATTAACTTCAGAAAGTCAATATATCTCTTGGTTCTGGTACAAGATCTGCATATCTATGAGGATGATTACACGTTTTTTCCTTATTGATATAATGTGATGTGAAAGTCAAGATCTCTTCCACAACATAACCCTCGTCAATCGAACCTTGTGCCTTTTACACATTATGTAGTTACTCCTTTAACTTATTCAAATAATGCTCGATCGGATACATCCAACACATCTAGATTATTCCACCAAAAACTGTATCGTCATGGAATATTCCTGTCTACCATTTTAGTATATGCTTCATTAACAATGCCACTCAAATTATCTATCACATTTATCATTTCCTCATATCCATAACTAGGAATAACATTTGATTGGAACGGGTTTATTTCTCCATACAAATTCCAAATTTCATATGTTGCTTAAAACCCATTTCTCAATATCCATATTAGCCTCTAGAATATTATTCCTAGTAAATTCGTGCATCAATTACATGGATATTGAATTGAATTAGAAATATCCATGTGCTAAGATATAAATTCAACAAAACTCTTAACACCCTTAACAAAAGCTAGAGTAACCTTGTTTCTTGACTTAATCAACACTTTATCCATATGGACTTCTATTTGGACTTGATTGCGTCGTAAACTAAAAGATTTTGATTGCTATAATAATATAATGAATAAATTGTGTAAATCATATTGATATTCAATCTCATATTTCATAGATTAAGCAATATAATATCTCATAAGTCTTACTCCTATATTAAATCTCCCATTTTCAAACTCCAACTTTTTTTCATAATCCAAAAAAATATCTAATATTATAGATAAAAAATCATATAAAACTACATAATTTAACCATCTAAACAACATAATAGAAACCATAATAAAGAAAAATACTAGTTTTTACGGAAAAAATGTGACAAAATACCTGAAGGAATTGATGGTAGAAATGGGTTCGAAAGAGTGGAGGTAAGTAGATAAAATACGTTAACGAAAGAGGAGGCGTTTGTGAAAAGTGGTGGATCAATAGTAAGAATATTTAGGGATCAAATTTAGAGTCTTTTGGGATTTTTTTAGTTTTTTTTAGCTCTGACGAAAAATTATAATTGAGCCATTGTTGAAAAAATTTTAAAGAAAAAATAAAAAAGTCAAAATGATATATTTTTATCTGAATAATTGTAAAAAAGAAAAAAGCTCGCCTAAGTAAAAAAAAATTATCTAGTTGACTAGCAGCTGCAAATTAAAAATATAGAGAATGTTAATTAATATATATTTATAATAAAAAAAATTTAAATAAAATATTTTAGTAAAAAAATTGGTATTGATCTAAATTTATGAAACAAAGATTATTTCCCTATAGTTCAAGATGAATTGTGGCATTTTAGGCCTAAATATTTAATTATTTCTTATAAATAAATTTAGCTTTAAAAATAAAATTAAAGCCCAATCCATATTGTAAAAGCCCAACTCACATGCTTAAAATAAAACCTAATTACCCATCAAATCTACCCTTACACCATTTCCCCCTAGCGCCGCAAAATTTCTCTGTACCATCTGATCCCAAATACCAAACTTCATTGCAATTAACCAGTTCCTCTCCTCATTTAATCCCTCCATTCTACTTCTTTAAATCTCCACAAATTCGTAGTAACTTTGAATGTTGATTCATTGAATCAATTTGAAACACAAGACAAGAATGCAGAATTTTAAGCCATCCGTTTTTCTACATTTATTTACCATATATTCAGGTTAGTAAATTTGTGAGTTTCTTATATCTTTATGATTTCTAACTTAGTCTATTATATCAAATTATATTAAATGTCATAAGAATTTCATTATAATCGTATCAATCTAACAAATATCACAATTGTTAGCCACATATAGGCTTCATTTTTGTCACTATCTAGTGTAGGCCACAATTAATAGTTCATTATTGTCACGCCCAACGGGAAAAACGCATTGAATCCGTAGATGTCAGATTTATTGTATTGTATTTTGTTAAATGGTAGTCATACTTTTACGTGAGCTCTAGAAAAATGTCAAGTACATATAATTAGATTCCATGATAATTATATTATTAGCATAATCTTGTATTATTTAAGGTTTATTTAGAACTATATTACAAATAAGATATCTGCAGTCAATAAGAAGTGTTGGGTGACAATAATAACTATTGGGTGAAACTTTTCTTAGGTTTATCTTAATTGGCATTTAAATTTAGATTATTGTATAATTAAATTTTTTGTTAATTTGAATAAAGATATGGATAGTGGGCTTAGTTTTCTCTTTTTCCTTCAATGGTAGGTAATCTTCATCAATGAGGAGCATAACGAAACAAAGAATGGATAAGATTGTTGGTCATGACATTTCAGTCCCCCATGAAGACTGTATGATTAACATGGTAAGATTTACATGCCAATAAATAAACTTCATTTGATTGTATATATATATATATATATGCTACTCCATTTTGTAGGTTTATGCATACTAACTAAACTTATTTACGTGATTTAAATTCAGGTTACATCTAAATAAGTTTAATACCATGTTTAATCTGAGATACACGTTTAGCTTAGGATAATTCTTATTTCAGTTAACAGGATAAATGTTGTTTTCTAGGTAAAAGTATGTATATTTTTCCTTGAAAAATGGCCTAGACATGCCTATGTTGGAATGTCTAGGAGGCTGCCTATTTTTATTTAGGCAATTGATAAAAATGTAACTTTATTAGAAGAATGTTTTATTCATTTATTTTTTTAAGTTCACTTCAAACAGCTAAACCCTTTGTAGATTCCTACATGTACGTGACCTATCAATTTTTAGAAGAATATTTACCTTATTTATCAAATAAATTGGTATATAATAGAATAAACCACAGAGTTGTAAGAGTTAGAATTAATAAAAGATGTTGCAACAATTACAACTCATCTAATGATGGGATTATAACGAATATAATAGCAAAATATAACCACCACAACCACAATGTTTATCGATCTTTGAGAATATTATTAACGAGTTTCCATTATAGAATAATCCTTTATTTTCCATTTAAGAGTAATGAGAAGAAACAATCATTAATTTGTTGTATGCTTTTAGATATTCTTGTAAGTAAATGTGGGTCTAGTTGTTCACTTGAAGTCCATCTAAGACTAGTTTATCTAGTCTAGTCATGAACTAGGTGTCCTATCTTAGAGTAGTGTTAAAATTTTAGTAAATATTTTAACGTGTGAATAATATAAAACATTATTTGCAGCTGTCAAGATGAAGTGATGGCAAGGGATTTGAGTTTTCAAATATTGGAAAAATTAGTGAAGGTAAGTTTAATCATCCATTTTATCACTAGATAATTCCTTGATTTGTTCTCTTATGTTTATATGCGTGTTGTAGCTCTCTTTTTATTCATCCACTAAAGATTTTGAATTCAAGCACTTAAAGTAATTTTTTTTCTCAGTGAAGTATAATCTACATCAAGACATGTGGATGATGAAAGAATATGGTGTGTTAGATTAATAGTTGCTCTAGTGGTTAGGTTACTCATGTATTGTATTAAAAATTAAAGATTAGGTAATTTATTGGATAATAAAGTCCGTGTTAGACCTCTTAATGAAAAGCTTTTCAAAAGGATATATGCTTAACTGTATTTTTGTTCAATGTTCTTTTTTCATTTATACTCAATAAGTCAACTTAATATCAAAATGCAACTTCGGTCAAACCACCTGAAATAAAACCAAAAAATTATTCAAGTTATTCGACTTAATATCAAAATGAAACTTCATTACTAAAATTTCACAGACGCTCCATAGATTATTATATTTAGATACTTTTCTAAGTTATGTCCTTCCTGGTTATCTTTCCTCTTTGATTTTACTTTCTTATTTCTATTATATACAAGGAGTTCCTCGTTCCTCGTTCCTCTTAAATTTCTTATTCATTTGATTGTATATATATGTCTCTATATTTGTTCTTTAGTTTTCAATATAGTAATACGTTAATGAGGTTTTTTTTTCAGAAATATCTTTTATTTATGGTGTACTTTATTTTAAGTTATGTTAGTGCTTTATGTTAAAACTTAAAAACTAACAGTCTAGTTTAGGTAGCACAATTAATGTAGAAATCTAGTTGTACATATATAATAGTAATCTACTTATGTCAATTGTTGATGGTACGTGTGACCTGGTAATATTTACCACTAATAGATTCACCCTTGGAGTTATTCTTAGTTACCTGAGTTGATATACCATCAATAGAGACTTGTACTACTTCGTTGACACGATCTTGGAATATATAGAAAGCTAATTGTATCTTAAAGATCTAGAAGTCACTTTATTATAACTTAAACTCAAGATATTGACCTCGTTTAGTATTCTTCATTTCAGAAAATATAAATTTAGTCAGAAATAATCTATTCTATTTCAGCTTTTTTAATCGGCCTTAAAATCATTCGGTTTGTAAATCTCCTCAGAATCCGTATGGTATGAAAAAATATAATCAGAAGAACATGAATACAGATGGGATTATTGTTTTATAGGGGCTTTATCACATTTGGTCGAAGAAATTTGGCAATATTTTCACAGTGATAAATTAATTTTTCTATATTTCAACCTACTTTTTGAATGTATCACAAGGTATTACCTAATCATTGCTTGACTCATATTGAAATTTTTTTTGAAATGTGGATTTTTATTGAAATTGATACCATTTTTATTTCTTCCTTTTTTGGGAATATAAGAGATTTTACTGCTATACCACTTTAAAGAAATGTATCTATCAAAAACTGAAAGAGAAATTTTTCTAATCGGCCTTACAACAATCAATTTTCTTAACGCAGTAACTTTGAGTTCTACAAACGTATCTCTTCTGGTGCCCGTTTTCACTTGATAAACTTCGGTTATACACTAAGAGAGTCAACTAGGTAGTACACAATGAGGGTTCCGCACCTGTCATCTAGGAAAGCTCCTTTTTGTTGTTCTTACCACTACTTCCGAATATGGTCTTTTAGTCAAAAGATAAACGCTTTTTCTACGGAGATAGAAAACACTCCGCCGAAGGTTTTTCGATTCTCTACTACAGTCGATTCCATCTTAGTATTTGCATTTCTTGCCATGAATTGATAGAAAAGTGTTTACGCCATGAAAGTTGCTTCCCAAGGCGGCCTCAAGTGGAAATGGTTTATTGGGCCCACATAAGCTTATATGTCCACTCTTGTCATGCAATGATACACTTGAGACACCATAGATACAGTTTGAGGAGATACACCTTAGGTTGAACAGTAAAGAAGTCCTTACAAGAACCCTTCCGAAGAGAAGCAATACATTCATGGGTTTTGTTGAAAATTTCCATGCAACTCTTAGCTACTTTATGATTTGATTTTATTTAAGCTCTCTTAGTAATACCAATGATAAACAATAAACTATGTTACATGAACCGTTATAAACTATGTCACATGCATGGTTATGGTATAATTTTGTCCATTCTTATTCATTCTCTTGCTACTTAACTAATATGTAAAATTGAGAGAATCTTTGGAAGTTCTTTTATTTCGATAATCTAGTAAAATTGTCGACTACATTGGACACTGATAATAAATTACTGATCAACTTTCCAAATCATGATCTTTGCTCGAATTAGAAGGTAGAAGAAATGATTTTTAGGCACCCTAGACTATAGCTTTTCTAGATTTTATAGCTCTTTTTTTGTTATCAAAATTGTGTTAATTTGATCACGTATTTCTCCTTTCTATATAATCTTTATTACGCTATCCATTGTTAGATTTTGGTATAGATGGCACAATATATCGAAATATTTGTTGATATAAAAAATCAACAAAAACCATGAAACTAGAGATAAAGAAGAGTTACCAAATTATACAAACCAATATTTGAGCCAAAAAATTAATGTAAAAAAATGATAGAAAGGTTCGATTAAACAAGTGCCACTATAATTATGGATTTTTAAGCCAATTGATGAAATTATGGAACTAATGACTACCTCAGGCGCTCACCTACACATGCGAGACTCCTTGTAGGTATTCTCTACAATTCCTTAGAAAGTGGAATATAGGAGACGACGAGATATTATACCAGACTCGGTTTCTTCTACTAAAAATTCATCCCTTCATTTGTGTCATGTTTTCTTGCTCAAGGATCTAGGAGCACAACCATTATATTTTACAAACTAAAATTAGTCGGTCAAAATGACGAAAGATCCTTGTGCCCAAAACTTATGATTCTGCTAATAGAAATTGTTTTTATATCATACTAAAAATTCAATCTGAAAAAATTATAAGCACCAAAAATGGCTATCTATATAGAAGTCATCCTAGAACTCTTTTACTTCCCAGGGATGCTTGTGTTTCAGAAAGGCAAATGAAAAGATCCTGAAAATTATCGATCCTCAGTGAATTAACTTTGAAGGTTCTCCCATGAGTTGATGAATTAAATGGAAAAAATATGTCGGGTTCACTAAATTAGGATAACACTACTACGAGAATAGCTTTTAGAGACCGCATAGTTATTTGCGATCTTTTGTGGTACCTAAAGGTTGCTCGTTTTCAGAAGGTTTTTAACTATTCATTTTTCCTGAGAAATCATTTCTGTGGTAGCTAGATGGTTTATCCTTACAGACCACCCTGTCTCTTGCTATAAGTTATGAATTCTAGCGACTATATGTGGTCATTAGATAGTTTTATTTTAGACGTTGCGTTTTGGTCGTCATTTCTTTATTACTTTAGCAACCATCCATCCGGTATTTAGTGGCAAGCCTCTTTTTGCGGTCGTTAAAGGTGTTATAATTGAAAAAACATTTTTATTAAAGTTATTCATTTACAGTTGTTCGTAAATAGACATGATAAACCCAAAGTACACTAAAAGTATAATAATTCCACAATTCTCAACAAAAATCTCCAAAATCTAGTTATGAACACATATAAGTTATTTTGACATAAAAAAATAAAACCAATCAACTAATACTACTAGTCTGTCTCATATCCTCCCCTTTCATTTGCAATAATCACATCATTACTATTTATATGCATCATTTGATGGATATCAGCCGCATCTTAAAGTATCTTCGGACTCTTCATCATCTTCTAAAATAGTTAGATCATGCTCTACTATCACTTCGTCGATTTCGGTGTACTCTATTTTTATTAATGCGTAATCCATCTATGTGTGTTGTCTCATTTACAAAAGGTATCGACTCAAATGTATAAACTATCGACACAGAACCCTAAACATCCACACTCCAACAATGACAATCGCTCACTTTCCAAACCACTTTAAAGCGCGTCGCGATCCCTTAGTGTCCACTACAATGTATAACATGTTATTTGCTTGATTTTCTAAAATTTATGACTCATCTTTGTACCAATACGAATTATTATCGATTTTGGTTACACTGTGCTCATTCCGTATTCTTCCTTTCTTGGTGTTATAGTATTCTCACTCGAATACCATTACCGAATATGTTTTTAAGAAGTCCACTCGAATACTTTAACCAATCTACCAAACCAAGAAACTCCTTCGCCAAAACAACAAAACCCGTAATCCGCAATGAGACATTTATCACCTTTCTAACGCCAAACCAAGTTCACCCCATTAATAACACATAGATCATATTTCTAAATTGTACAATTGGAACCCTTAGCCACATACAAAAATTATTTGGTTAATACTGGATGGCATGCTAGCTTCATGTTAAATACCTAATAATGGAAAAGGTATTGAGTTATACTTTCTCTATTAGTATTTTGATTTTGAATTATACTATACATTTATTAATAACGAATTGTAAAATCTAGTATGATGAATTCTTTCCACATCCACATGTCCATCTGTAATTATAACTGACTTATGGTCCCTGGAATACAAATTATTTGAGTTACAAAATTATATAGAATAAGAAAGTGACGAAGAACATAGTAAAAAAGAACAAACTATATGTAAACTTGAATCTCATCATAAGATCGTAGATTGCACCAAACAATCCTATCGTGATCTATTTGGGGGAAGATAAACGAAACACTATTTTAAATTTGGGTGACATTAACTTCCGAAAGTCAATATATCTCTTGGTTCTGGTACAAGATCTGCATATCTATGAGGATGATTACACGTTTTTTTCCTTATTGATATAATGTGATGTGAAAGTCAAGATCTCTTCCACAACATAACCCTCGTCAATCGAACCTTGTGCCTTTTACACATTATGTAGTTACTCCTTTAACTTATTCAAATAATGCTCGATCGGATACATCCAACACATCTAGATTATTCCACCAAAAACTGTATCGTCATGGAATATTCCTGTCTACCATTTTAGTATATGCTTCATTAACAATGCCACTCAAATTATCTATCACATTTATCATTTCCTCATATACATAACTAGGAATAACATTTGATTGGAACGGGTTTATTTCTCCATACAAATTCCAAATTTCATATGTTGCTTAAAACCCATTTCTCAATATTCATATTAGCCTCTAGAATATTATTCCTAGTAAATTCGTGCATCAATTACAAGGATATTGAATTGAATTAGAAATATCCATGTGCTAAGATATAAATTCAACAAAACTCTTAACACCCTTAACAAAAGCTAGAGTAACCTTGTTTCTTGACTTAATCAACACTTTATCCATATGGACTTCTATTTGGACTTGATTGCGTCGTAAACTAAAAGATTTTCATTGCTATAATAATTTAATGAATAAATTGTGTAAATCATATTGATATTCAATCTCATATTTCATAGATTAAGCAATATAATATTTCATAAGTCTTACTCCTATATTAAATCTCCTATTTTCAAACTCCAACTTTTTTTCATAATCCAAAAAAATATCTAATATTATAGATAAAAAATCATATAAAACTACATAATTTAACCATCTAAACAACATAATAGAAACCATAATAAAGAAAAATACTAGTTTTTACGAAAAAAATGTGACAAAATACCTGAAGGAATTGATGGTAGAAATGGGTCCGAAAGAGTGGAGGTAAGTAGATAAAATACATTAACGAAAGAGGAGGCGTTCGTGGAAAGTGGTGGATCAATAGTAAGAATATTTAGGGATCAAATTTAGAGTCTTTTGGGATTTTTTTAGTTTTTTTTAGCTCTGACGACATATTATAATTGAGCCATTGTTGAAAAAAATTTAAAGAAAAAATAAAAAAGTCACAATGATATATTTTTATCTGAATAATTGTAAAAAAGAAAAAAGATCGCCTAAGTAACAAAAAATTATCTAGTTGACTAGCAGCTGCAAATTAAAAATATAGAGAATGTTAATTAATATATATTTATAATAAAAAAAATTAAATAAAATATTTTAGTAAAAAAATTGGTATTGATCTAAATTTATGAAACAAAAATTATTTCCCTATAGTTCAAGATGAATTGTGGCACTTTAGGCCTAAATATTTAATTATTTCTTATAAATAAATTTAGCTTTAAAAATAAAATTAAAGCCCAATCCATATTGTAAAAGCCCAACTCACATGCTTAAAATAAAACCTAATTACCCATCAAATCTACCCTAACACCATTTCCCCCTGGCGCCGCAAAATTTCTCTGTACCATCTGATCCCAAATACCAAACTTCATTGCAATTAACCAGTTCCTCTCCTCATTTAATCCCTCCATTCTACTTCTTTAAATCTCCACAAATTCGTAGTAACTTTGAATGTTGATTCATTGAATCAATTTGAAACACAAGACAAGAATGCAGAATTTTAAGCCATCCGTTTTCCTACATTTAATTTACCATATATTCAGGTTAGTAAATTTGTGAGTTTCTTATATCTTTATGATTTCTAACTTAGTCTATTATATCAAATTATATTAAATGTCATAAGAATTTCATTATAATCGTATCAATCTAACAAATGCCAAAATTGTTAGCCACATATAGGCTTCATTTTTGTCACTATCTAGTGTAAGCCACAACTAATAGTTCATTATTGTCACGCCCAACGGTGAAAAACGCATTGAATCAGTAGATGTCAGATTTATTGTATTGTATTTTGTTAAATGGTAGTCATACTTTTACATGAGCTCTTGAAAAATGTCAAGTACATATAATTAGATTCCATGATAATTATATTATTAGCATAATCTTGTATTATTTAAGGTTTATTTAAAACTGTTTTACAAATAAGATATCTGAAGTCAATAAGAAGTGTTGGGTGACAATAATAACTATTGGGTGAAACTTTTCTTAGGTTTATCTTAATTGGCATTTAAATTTAGATTATTGTATAATTAAAAATTTTGTTAATTTGAATAAAGATATGAATAGTGGGCTTAGTTTTCTCTTTTTCCTTCAATGGTAGGTAATCTTCATCAATGAGGAGCATAACGAAACAAAGAATGGATAAGATTGTTGGTCATGACATTTCAGTCCCCCATGAAGACTGTATGATTAACATGGTAAGATTTACATGCCAATAAATAAACTTCATTTGATTGTATATATATATATATATATATGCTACTCCATTTTGTAGGTTTATGCATACTAACCAAACTTATTTACGTGATTTAAATTCTGAGTAATTTCGTTTAGGTTACATCTAAATAAGTTTAATACCATGTTTAATCTGAGATACATGTTTAGCTTAGGATAATTCTTATTTCAGTTAACAGGATAATTGTTGTTTTCTTGGTAAAAGTATGTATATTTTTCCTTGAAAAATGGCCTAGACATGCCTATGTTGGAATGTCTAGGAGGCTGCCTATTTTTATTTAGGCAATTGATAAAAATTTAACTTTATTAGAAGAATGTTTTATTCATTTATTTTTTTAAGTTCACTTCAAACAGCTAAACCCTTTGTAGATTCCTACATGTACGTGACCTATCAATTTTTAGAAGAATATTTACCTTATTTATCTAATAAATTGGTATATAATAGAATAAACCACAGAGTTGTAAGAGTTAGAATTAATAAAAGATGTTGCAACAATTACAACTCATCTAATGATGGGATTATAACGAATATAATAGCAAAATATAACCACCACAACCACAATGTTTATCGATCTTTGAGAATATTATTAACGAGTTTCCATTATAGAATAATCCTTTATTTTCCATTGAAGAGTAATGAGAAGAAACAATCATTAATTTGTTGTATGCTTTTAGATATTCTTGTAAGTAAATGTGGGTCTAGTTGTTCACCTGGTTGAAGTCCATCTAAGACTAGTTTATCTAGTCTAGTCATGAACTAGGTGTCCTATCTTAGAGTAGTGTTAAAATTTTAGTAAATATTTTAACGTGTGAATAATATAAAACATTATTTGCAGCTGTCAAGATGAAGTGATGGCAAGGGATTTAAGTTTTCAAATATTGGAAAAATTAGTGAAGGTAAGTTTAATCATCTATTTTATCACTAGATAATTCCTTGCTTTGTTCTCTTATGTTTATATGCGTGTTGTAGCTCTCTTTTTATTCATCCACTAAAGATTTTGAATTCAAGCACTTAAAGTTATGTTTTTTCTCAGGACGGTGAAGTATAATCTACATCAAGACATGTGGATGATGAAAGAATATGGTGTGTTAGATTAAAAGTTGCTCTAGTGGTTAGGTTACTCATGTATTTTATTAAAAATTAAAGATTAGGTAATTTATTGGATAATAAAGTCCGTGTTAGACCTCTTAATGAAAAGCTTTTCAAAAGGATATATGTTTAACTGTATTTTTGTTCAATGTTCTTTTTTCATTTATACTCAACAAGTCAACTTAATATCAAAATGCAACTTCGGTCAAACCACCTGAAATAAAACCAAAAAATTATTCAAGTTATTCAACTTAATGTCAAAATGAAACTTCATTACTGAAATTTCACAGACGCTCCATAGATTATTATATTTAGATACTTTTCTAAGTTATGTCCTTCCTGGTTATCTTTCCTCTTTGATTTTACTTTCTTATTTCTATTATATACAAGGAGTTCCTCGCTCCTCGTTCCTCTTAAATTTCTTATGCATTTGATTGTATATATATGTCTCTATATTTGTTCTTTAGTTTTCAATATAGTAATACGTTAATGAGGTTTTTTTTCAGAAATATCTTTTATTTATGGTGTACTTTATTTTAAGTTATGTTAGTGCTTTATGTTAAAACTTAAAAACTAACAGTCTAGTTTAGGTAGCACAATTAATGTAGAAATCTAGTTGTACATATATAATAGTAATCTACTTATGTCAATTGTTGATGGTACGTGTGACCTGGTAATATTTACCACTAATAGATTCACCCTTGGAGTTATTCTTAGTTACTTGAGTTGATATACCATCAATAGAGACTTGTACTACTTCGTTGACACGATCTTGGAATATATAGAAAGCTAATTGTATCTTAAAGATCTAGAAGTCACTTTATTATAACTTAAACTCAAGATATTGACCTCGTTTAGTATTCTTCATTTTAGAAAATATAAATTTAGTCAGAAATGATCTATTCTATTTCAGCTTTTTTAATCGGCCTTAAAAACATTCGGTTTGTAAATCTCCTCAGAATCCGTATGGTATGAAAAAATATAATCAGAAGAACATGAATACAGATGGGATTATTGTTTTATAGGGGCTTTATCACATTTGGTCGAAGAAATTTGGCAATATTTTCACAGTGATAAATTAATCATTGCTTGACTCATATTGAAATTTTTTTTGAAATGTGGATTTTTATTGAAATTGATACCATTTTTATTTCTTCCTTTTTTGGGAATATAAGAGATTTTACTGCTATACCACTTTAAAGAAATGTATCTATCAAAAACTGAAAGAGAAAATTTTCTAATCGGCCTTACAACAATCAATTTTCTTAACGCAGTAACTTTGAGTTCTACAAACGTATCTCTTCTGGTGCCCGTTTTCACTTGATAAACTTCGGTTATACACTAAGAGAGTCAACTAGGTAGTACACAATGAGGGTTCCGCACATGTCATCTAGGAAAGCTCCTTTTTGTTGTTCTTACCACTACTTCCTAATATGGTCTTTTAGTCAAAAGATAAATGCTTTTTCTACGGAGATAGAAAACACTCCGCCAAAGGTTTTTCGATTCTCTACTACAGTCGATTCCATTTTAGTATTTGCATTTCTTGCCATGAATTGATAGAAAAGTGTTTACGCCATGAAAGTTGCTTCCCAATGCGGCCTCAAGTGGAAATGGTTTATTGGGCCCACATAAGCTTATATGTCCACTCTTGTCATGCAATGATACACTTGAGACACCATAGATACATTTTGAGGAGATAAACCTTAGGTTGAACAGTAAAGAAGTCCTTACAAGAACCCTTCCGACGAGAAGCAATACATTCATGGGTTTTGTTGAAAATTTGCATGCAACTCTTAGCTACTTTATGATTTGATTTTATTTAAGCTCTCTCAGTAATACCTATGATAAACAATAAACTATGTTACATGAACCTTTATAAACTATGTCACATGCATGGTTATGGTATAATTTTGTCGCTTCTTATTCATTCTCTTGCTACTTAACTAAGACATAAAATTGACAGAATCTTTGGAAGTTCTTTTATTTCGATAATCTAGTAAACATGTCGAATACATTGGTCACTGATAATAAATTACTGATCAACTTTCCAAATCATGATCTTTGCTCGAATTAGAAGGTAGAAGAAATGATTTTTAGGCACCCTAGACTATAGCTTTTCTAGATTTTATAGCTCTTTTTTGTTATCAAAATTGTGTTAATTTGATCACGTATTTCTCCTTTCTATATAATCTTTATTAAGCTATCCATTGTTAGATTTTGGTATAGATGACACAATATATCGAAATATTTGTTGATATAAAAAATCAACAAAAACCATGAAACTAGAGATAAAGAAGAGTTAACCAATTATACAAACCAATATTTGAGCCAAAAAATTAATGTACAAAAAAATGATAGAAAGGTTCGATTAAACAAGTCCCACTATAATTATGGATTTCTAAGCCAATTGATGAAATTATGGAACTAATGACTACCTCAAGCGCTCACCTACACATGCGAGACTCCTTGTAGGTATTCTCTACAATTCCTTAGAAAGTGGAATATAGGAGAGGAAAATTATTGGTTCATAAAAATTTTAACCATGCTTCTCTTCTTGTTGGTCTATGTATCGACGACGAGATATTATACCAGACTCGTTTTCTTCTGCTAAAAATGCATCCCTTCAATTGTGTCATGTTTATCTTGTTCAAGGATCTAGGAACACAACCATTATATTTTACAAACAAAAATGAGTCGGTCAAAATGACGAAAGATCCTTGTGCCCAAAACTTATGATTCTGCTAATAGAAATTGTTTTTATATCATACTAAAAATTCAATCTGAAAAAATTAGAAGCACCAAAAATGGCTATCTATATAGAAGTCATTCTAGAACTCTTTTACTTCCCAGGGATGCTTGTGTTGCCAAAAGGCACATAAAAAGATCCTGAAAATTATCGATCTTCAGTGAATTAACTTTGAAGGTTCTCCCATGAGTTGATGAATTAAATGGAAAAAATATGTCGGGTTCACTAAATTAGGATAACACTACTACGAGAATAGCTTTTAGAGATCGCATAGTTATTTGCGATCTTTTGTGGTAACTAAAGGTTGCTCGTTTTCAAAAGGTTGTTAACTATTCATTTTTCCTGAGAAATCATTTCTGTGGTAGCTAGATGGTTTATCTTTACAGACCACCTAACATCTTGCTATAAGTTATGACTTCTAGCGACTATATGTTGTCATTAGATAGTTTTATTTTAGTCGTTGCGTTTTGGTCGCCAATTCTTTATTACTTTAGCAACCATCCATCCGGTATTTAGTGGCTAGCCTCTTTTTGCGGTCTTTAATGGTGTTATAATTGAAAAAAACATTTTTATTAAAGTTATTCATTTACAGTTGTTCGTAAATAGACATGATAAACCCAAAGTACACTAAAAGTATAATAATTCTACAATTCTCAACAAAATTCTCCAAAATCTAGTTATGAACACATATAAGTTATTTTGACATAAAAAAAATAAAACCAATCAACTAATACTACTAGTCTGTCTCATATCCTCCACTTTCATTTGCAATAATCACATCATTACTATTTATATGCATCATTTGATGGATATCAGCCGCATCTTAAAGTATCTTCGGTCTCTTCATCATCTTCTAAAGAGTTAGATCATGCTCTACTATCACTTCGTCGACTTCGGTGTACTCTATTTTTATTAATGCGTAATCCATTTATGTGTGTTGTCTCATTTACAAAAGGTATCGACTCAAATGTATAAACTATCGACACAGAACCCTAAACATCCACACTCCAACAATAACAATCGCTCACTTTACAAACTTCTTTAAAGCACGTCGCGATCCCTTAGTGTCCACTAGATCAACAATGTATAACATTATATTTGCTTGATTTTCTAAAATTTATGACTCATCTTTGTACCAATACGATTTATTATCGATTTTGGTTACACCGTGCTCATTCCGTATTCTTCCTTTCTTGGTGTTATAGCATTCTCACTCGAATACCATTACCGAATATGTTTTTAAGAAGTCCACCTCGAATACTTTAACCAATTCACCATACCAAGAAACTCCTTCGCCAAAACAAAAAAACCTGTAATCCGCAATGAGACATTTATCACCTTTCTAACGCCAAACTAAGTTCACCCCATTAATAACACATAGATCATATTTCAAAATTGTAAAATTTGAACCCTTAGCCACATACAAAAATTATTTGGTTAATACTGGATGGCATGCTAGCTTTATGTTAAATACCTAATAATGGAAAAGCTATTGAGTTATACTTTCTCTATTAGTATTTTGATTTTGAATTATAGTATACATTTATCAATAACAAATTGTAAGCTTCGAGAATTGGTAGGGACGAAACCTTACCGGCTTGTGAGCTTCGAGAAACCGGAGGTGGTCTTTGATAAGTTATTTGTCTTAATGTGTCTGAGGATGGCCGTATATGTGAGATCAAATATATCAAATTTTTAGATGAAGTATCTAAACCTACATACCGGGTGTATTTATGTACATAGGGGTTACTATAGAATTTTGTCGTTGATGATTTATAATTATTCCAATACAAAATAATGACGTGACATGTAAAAGTACATATATTCAAATAAAAGAGGATAAATTTATACGAAATAATAATCCTGACAAATAGTTGAAATATTTTGATTAATGACTATGATAAGTCATTTTGAGTATGCACATGTGCAACTAAATAATAAATATTAATACACATTCATATGAGATGATTAGCAAATTCTGGAGATTCAAATTAATGGGATGTATCAATAAATTATGTTATTAGAAATTTGAATCTCAAGAATTTCTATATAAATCACTGGAGACCCTAAACGGACGCTTCTCTCGCATACACCCAGGCCGGACCCAGGGATGTGAAATGATTTCAATTTCATTGAAATAAAACATGAAAATTAGTTGTCATTAAAATTAGATTTCATTGGCAGAGGGGATCGCTATGTCTTCGAGGGAAAAAGCAATATATATGTGATTTGAGTCCCAATCGATGGTCTCGATTATGAAGATTGTAGGAGGCGTGGTGTGTTTAGATCAGTGGCGGAGATCAAGTAGGTAAGACGACGGTTGTGGAAAGAAATGGATTGAACCTGAATTGTATTGATAGGGCATCGACACACGAGCTTCGTTGAGTTCATAGTAAGCTTCAATTTATGTGAGTAGTGTTTTAGGGAGAATAGTGGTATGGAACCGTCGTTAAAGGTGGTGGATATGGCGGCGGATCAATTTGATCATGGGCTGCGTATTGGGATTTTTCGATTCACTAAGAGGAAAAGATGGTTATTGGTTTTGGAAAATATGGTGGAAATATTTTGATTGTTGAATTATATATGTAAATCAAGCATGGTGATTTTTGTTGTAAAACAAAAAATATGGGTAGTTGTTGATGTTGGATAGTTGCATAGAAGGAAATGAACAATCCTTTGGTCCACTACATATCTATCACCACATCTCCTATCCATGAATTCTTTCTACTCATATAGTTGTGCACTCCGACTTAGTGAGGGCATATTATGTCCATTGGAAATAATGTCTGGGTAGCTGGAATAATTGCACACAAGTTCCTTGGGTGTCTGTCCAATGGACCTTGGCTCCGGTTTGCTCCCCCTTAGTATCCAATGATGTGCGAGGCTTTTTGGATCAACCAATCAAAACATAAATTTTTTTCTTTCCTTGTACTTTGATCACCTTATTTAAGACGACTTTAGAATGGCCGTATCCAAGTCTCTTGGTAGTTACGTGTTTTATTTGTGGTGGTGGGAGTTTTCAAAACAACTTTATCCCCTACCCCAAACTCATCTGTTCCGCATGGTTTTTCTTGGGGTCTTAACAATTGATCTTTAGGCCACACCTTGTACCATTGAGATGTTATTTAGATATAGACCATTTGAGATTTGTTTTCGATGCTCAAGGTAATTGATCCTACATATATGTTTACCATTGTGCTCCTTGTGACCAAGAATTGATTCTCCAATATGAGAGAGATGTTTTGATCAGCATCATAATGAAGTATCGTAAAATCATATATTGAATTCACCTACGTGCACTAATACGTCCTCGACCACTCCCCATGGGCATGTAAATGTATGTTCCTCCATTTAAATTATAGCAATGTTCGGTTTCGCTTCTTTAATGCCCAACTCAATAAACACAATATGTGGCACGAGGATTACACTCGCTCCCAAGTCACATAAATCTTTTTGGTTATGTATTACCAATTTTGGTTGGAAGCTTGAAACCTCCCAGATCTTTGAACTTAAGTGGATTCTTTCTTTGTATTTTGAATGATACTTCCCAAGTTTGTACACAATCTCGTATTATTTGATTTTTTTTCTTCTTAAAGAGTTGTGTCTTGAAGAATCAAAGGTACTTAGGTACTATCTTGATGGTTACGTGTAAATGAATGTTGACATTTAGTTAGCTTAACATATCGATGAAATTCTTGTACTCAGAAGTATCACTATTTTTGGCTACTCTTGATGGAAAAGAGGGTGGTGGGCGAGCTTTTTATGGTGGAGGTTTGTCTCTCGTTTTATTTCACTCTTGGTATTTTAAATGGATTCTCGAACACTTCCTCTTCCACATAGTTCACCCAATTCTCAATTATTATCTCTTCTATATTTGGTTGCAGAAAACTTTCTCCTTGATCATCTCTTCACTAGACACAACATGTGGTGGTGCTAGAAGAGTTCCACTCTGGAGACCGATGGCGTTACACAATCCATAACTAACATTTCCATCCCCATGAATAAGTAACTTAACATCAATATTTGTACCTAGAACAAGTTGCGTTGTATTGAATATGTTGTAGTTGTTGACGAGATTTGGTGATCTAAGTAATTTGTTGTTGCAATATTTGCAATATTGGCCCTCAAGAGTTTAACGTATCATTGTTTTTTCCATTTTCTCACATGTCATCATCATGAAATTATTTAGAGTTTTCTTTAACTCAGCTGAGCTTTCTAATAGAGATTCTAGGAATGCCTTCAAAGCTGGTGTCGTCACCAAAGGTGTGATAATAAATAGACACAAAAGAAGGGTGACGTACCGCAAGTGTATGGGTCATTGAGAAGTAATAAATTTATAAGTATGGAGGTTTATCGTCTCCACGGGGACTATTAAGGTTATAATAATTGTGTTTATGAGTATAATAACCTAGTTGCAAGATAAATGACGATAAAAGTAAATAATGTTTTTTTGGTTTTTTTGATAATTAAAACTAAGTGAAAATAATTAAAGACAATATGTAAATAAACTAAAAAAAGGTTTTGAGTATGAGAGAGATATGTTTTATTCTAGCTACTAATTCCCAAATTCAACTAATTTGGTATTTCTAAATATAAGGGATAATTGGTCATTTCACATTAGTCGGGATTCAGTGGTCTTCCCAAATCCCTCCTGGGTAGATAGGAAGCTATCCTACGATATTAGAGACCTCTCCCGAGTGACCCTATAATACTTTTAGATGTTTTAGGTTCAAACCTTAACGACTTCTTGACTAATCAAGACCTCTTGACTCACAGACGCACACCAAGCGCCTATATACTATGTCTGTAATCCAACCCACCTCCTAGGCGATAGTCCAATTACTAATACTATCCAATATGTAATCAATATATGAGTATACAACACCACAAAGATAATTTCAATGGAAATAAACTCAATTTATTTTAATAATATAATCTCAATATCCAAATAACATCAAATAAATATTTTAAGGTTAATACATAAGCAGTTCTCAAGCAATCAAAGGTTTAGTTCATACTCATACAAGAAAAAATACTGAATAATAATACGATAATCATCTTTAAAATAAAAAATGGAATTAAGTTACTCTACAAAATTGATAGCAAACGGATTCCGGATGATAAAGAATGATGGATTTTGGTGTAGAAACCCTTTTCTATTTTTCTTTGTCTCTGGATCTAGGCGTTATTTCCTTATCTTCTAATCATTGGTTTTTGTTTTTTAGCTTCTTAAATAATTATATAGCTAATATAAAATGTTTTGGATCCACTTGGCCTACTTGGTAGGTTTTAATTGCCTAACCCCGTCTTTTTTATTGTTGGACTAGTTCGAGCCACGATGGAAAAATTAGCATAACTTCTTCATCTTAATTTCGACTTGACTTCTGACAATACTCAAGTGTCACTGACTTCAAGATCTATCCAAATCACAAGGAATTTTGTCCAAAAATCTGACCAAATTATTCGTGGTAACTGAATCAATGGCTTCAAGGAATTTGCGGGTAAATGCTCTAACTTCGCCAAAGTGACTCTTTGCTCTTTCAACACCTTGGTTTGGGGTTGGACTTGACTTCTTGACTTCTCCTCATCATCTAGACATATTTTATTAAACATGTACCTAAAAGATACACAAATAACACAAAATTAAGGCACAAAATCTCTATAAATAGAAATATTTCAAAAATGAGAAGGAAAAATACAATATGTCAAATATTAGAGAAAAGTCCATCATTTAGGCCCAATAAACTCCCAAAAATATTTCTCATGATATGATTAAATCATCACAAAAAATAGACATCAAGACCTCCAAATCAAATTTTGTCGTCCCGAGAAAATAAAAACAAAAATAACTCAATGGGGCCTAAGTCCAATCAATCAAAGCAGAGAGAAGATAAATAATGATCCCAAAGCTATAACTAAAAAATATCATGAAGTAATGCATAAGAATTAATATACAAGTATACTTATCATACAAATAACCAACATAATAAAAATATCAAGAATAAAATTAGTTTCGCAATTTCACTTAGTTCGAAACGGTGGCTATAGGTTGTTCCTTGGTCCTACCATATTGTTTAGTACTCCACTCAGCCGATCCTTATCTGTTTAACCGTTACTTATCCAACCAACTAGAAATATTGAGGTCTTAAGGTGTAGCGTAGTCTTAAGGTAGGGTGTGATAAATATTTGAGATAATTTAGAATGAGCATTTGGCCCACTCCTCACTATCCATCAACTAATCCCCCAATAGCTTGAGTTTCCGCTCATAATCATGCTCACTCAACTTGTTTGATGTCGTAGCATTGCCTCCAAAAGTCCTAACCAATATCATAATATGTCCTATCCGAGATTTTTTCTTTATTCTTTTAATATCTTTATTCTTTCTTTTCCTCTTCATCACTTTTTGTAAGTCAAACACGACACCTTTTTTTATGTGAGTCTCATGTCGCTTATTTTCTTTAACTTTTTTCTCAATTTTTTCCTTTCTCAAATCTGGCATGGATTAAAACAAAGGGCACAATGAATATGCGTGAAATAAACATCTACCCACCCGATGTATCCCATAATCACATACACCCACAACCCCAAACTCAAGCGCCAAGTCAACTAGTCCTAGGAATGTGATTCAAGAGCAGGTCATATAGTCAAGTCCTAAAACTATAGGGTATAGGTTTATAGCATGGCTATCAAAGAAAATGCTACAAAGGCTAGAACGAGGCTAAGACATGATAGATGACCAAGCAAAAGGCTTAAAGGGATAACAAATCATTGCCTCAATCATTTGTCTAGCTAAGTGGTCTCCTTAAATATTTACTTTTCAATTGTAAATTAATTAATTTTAGGTCGGACCTCACGTTCTACACACCACTCGTTCTCACCTCGTTCAAACTTATCTTCTTTGCATTTCTTACTAATTAGTTTTATCTATAATTACATGATTACATATAAGAACTTTAAGCAAAATATAAACATTTCAAAAGACACACTTCTTATCTATCATTAAGTCGTCTAGATTAAGCTTACTAGGTGCATACTTTAACTTCTACACCTATTCCCTATATTATTCAATAATTTTTTTTAAAAGTGTGTGATTTTTCTAAAGCAATTAAAAAAATGGGAATCAGTACAACGAATCCCACCCCTAAATCAAAACTGAGTCATGTCCCCACGAGTTGAAAAGACACAAAAAAAATTTTAAAAAATAAAAATAAGCACATAACACAGTTCACAAGAAATGGAAAGGTACTTACTTTTGCGAAAATTGCTCAATCCCCAATTTTGGGGTTGACGTTCTCGATCAGTGAAAATGCGCTTAAACGCTCCTTGGCCTTATTAATGGGTGGATGCAGCTTTATTTGTTCCTCATACTGAAAAATGTTAGCAACGGAAGTTGTTGACATTTTTCTCAGCTTTCTGTGGCCTCCTGAACCACTGAAGTCGGAGCTCGCATGCCAAAGTTATGGATCTTTAATTACATATTCTGAAAACTACTTTTGTACTCCTTTTTTTCCATCGAGATGGTAATCGCGCATGTCGATACTCAATGGCAGCGGTATACCGCCTGTAGGGCACAATAATCCACTCGAATTCTTAGTGTTTTTAAATTCGCAAAACGTGGCTCTCTCGCCATGGCCCTTGGATGGGGAACAGTATAATGCCCGATGGGCGCGGTATACCACTCACATCCTTAAATGTATATGTCCTTTTGTGTCGCATGTGTAGTGACCACAGTCTCTTTTGAGCAGCGTTATACCGCCCGTAGGGCACAATATACTGATCGAGGCCTTAGTGTTCTGCCTTTTATTGTGTAACGTTGTGGTCGAGAGGGCTTGATGCTGAGCGGTATACCGTTCATTGGGCTTGGTATACCGTTTGCAACAATTAGAGTCTCGGTTTCTCCTCTCATTTCACTCAAAACTCAAACGTTTCCTCACCTATTCATTAAAAACATTAATACCTTCTCATTAAACATAGTAAACACTTAAAACTCATATATTACAACTACTAAGAACGAAATTTAAACTACTAAAAATGCAATAAACTAATATACAAATGAATTTTCACCCTTATTGGATTTTGTTAACGTTAGTAAACTCGACTGGTTACCTCAAGTTTTTCTTTTCTTAACAAATAATCCCCAACAATGCGTGTGTCTACTCTGATCAACCAATCAAAACTTAAAAATCTTATTAGCTTTCACTTTAGTCACCTTGTGTGAAATAACTCCAGTAAAAACGAATGGTCCCACTCATCTCTTTCACTCTTTCTCATGGTCTCTCTTGGAATCTTCTTATACAAGTTCTTGGTCACACTCACATGGGAACTTCATTGCCTTGAACACGTTGAATTTGACCTCCCCTTCTTGCACTCGCGTGATCAGTTCACCATTTTCTACATCAATCAAAGTATTCCCCATGGCTAAGAATGGCCGCCCTAAGATGATTGATACATTATAATCAGTGTCATAGTAAAGAATAATGAAATTACACAGAAATATAAAATTACCTGCGTTGATGAGTACATCCTCTGTCTTTGACTCGGGTTGGGATATAGACCTATCCACCACTTTTCAAGGTCATGGTAGTAGGCCTTACTCTCCCAATGTTCAACTTCTCAAATAATGACTTTGGCATGAGATTGATACTTGCGGCTAAATCACGTAACGCTTTCCCGGTCCACTCTTCACCAATGGAGATAGTAATGATAAAACTTATGGGATCCTTTAAATTCGGAGGGAACTTGCATTGACCTATCGCACTAACATTCCTCGGGTAATCCAACCATTTTCCCCACTAAGTTTTTCCATTTGTTGGATAGCATACCCTTCATGAATATTTGATATTTCGGCATGTGTTGGATTGCTTCCACAAAAGGTAAATTGGGTTGCAATTGACATCTCCTCTTTTGTGACAGATTAATCTATTTACGAGACATCTTTTTGAGGGTTTATTGGACCTAAGTGGGGGAATTTTTTCTAAAATTTTCCATATCTTTCTTTGGACATATTTATGTTGATAGAAATGTTATGACTTGATTTTGTGTTAAGTGTAGATTTTAGGGTACATGGTTGAAACTAGAGTCCAAGGAGATGAGGACAAGTCAAGAAATCAAGTTCAAAACCAAGAGAAGGCGTCAAAAGAGTTAGATGTCACTTTGGAAAGCTTGAGCGTTCACCAGAGAAATCTTGACGTCACATTGTTTCAGTTACCACGATTTATTGGTAATGGATTTTGAAGAAATTCCTTTTGATTCAGATATAGATAGAAGTTGGTGATGCGTGAGAAGCAACAGAAGGCAATTCATGGAATCGGCGGGGTCGTACTTTACCTAAAGGAGATAATTTGACTATTGTATGAGGAGTGCAACTATAAGTTAAAAGTATGGGTATAGGATACATTACGATCACTGTTTGTCTAAATGATTGTGCATTCTATTATATAGAGAATGAAATCCTCAAGAGATGTCAAGTTTGTTGTGAATCTAGGTGGGTTCTGAATAAGGGGAATAAAGTACCTCATATAATATTTCGATACATTTTTAAGGATTCAAGGTTGCAACGACTATAAAATTTGAGACACACCCCAAAGGATATGATATGACGATGTGTTACGTCATCTAGTCGATGATATCAGTTGGAAAATACGAGCGTAATCCAAATTTTTTTTTGTGATCAGAGTAATGTGTATTTGGGTTTGCCCATCGATAGAGATTTCCCTTTCTCCATGTATCTCCCAAGGTGTGATAAACTAATCTAGACCTCTAGATCACTCCATGAAATTGTACCAGACGTTCTCAAGAAATAAGTAATTATATAAGATCATTTTCTATAGGAAATTTGATGTTAAGTACTATCGTGTTTTTGTAAAGCATTCAGAATTTAGTTGAGATAACGAAAGGACAAGAAGTAAAAGATGTAATATTTGTTTTTGTTTTCAATTAAGGGATTAAAGTGAAATATAATAAAATTTATATTTTAATTAAATAAGAATGGAATGCAATTTTACAACGAGATAAGATATGAGATATATAGCTTGAGTATAGCTAGTAATCCCCAATAGTCACGAATGATGATTCTAGTTATAAGGGAAAATCGGTAAGTTCACATTAATCGGGATTCTAACTTCCTTATAACACCCTTTTGTGTAGCTTAAAAGGCTACCTAACACCGTAAAATACCTCTTCGGAATGAACTATAAACGAGTACTCGACGTTAATGGTAATTACCCTTTACGATTATCTGGCTATTCAAACCCGTCAGGGACACTAACGCGCACATGACGCATATGAATGATTCCTATGTTCTCGACCCCCATTCCGCGTGTAATTAGAAAACTAATAGGTTGCCTAATATTTGATCAGGATAAAGGCAACAAATAAATTAAATTAATAAAAAAAGGAAATTATATACCTAATTCAATTAAACATATATTAATCATAAACAACATAGATAATCATCAATCATCACTAAGGTTCATATATAAATGAAATACTCAAGGTAAAATGTATTTATTTCATAATGAAAGAAATAAATTTAAAGGATAAAAGTATCAGAATCATGTTTAAAATATAAAACTATTACAAATTACCCTAAGAATGAGGATGGAATTCTTTAGAAGGATGGAGTAAGGTTCCAACTTAATCTCTTCTATACTCCAGGCGCTTCTCTCTTCTCCCAAACATGTCTAATCATGTGTATTGAATTGTGTACCTTTCTAGATAATTGTTCTTGATATAATAAGGTACCAAAACGTCTTTGGAGTTGTGGACCCCTTTTAAAGGGCCTAAGTCAACAAAAAAATGTTTTACATGGGGAGCAGACTGGTTCGAGCCATGGCAGTTGCGACTTCACTAACTCTTTCATCTTAACTCGAAATCACAAACTGTTGCCTCTCAAGCTCTCCCAACTTCAAGTTCTACCATGAAACCAAATGTCTCTCTAAGAATATTTGTCAATTTCACGTGGTGACTCTCTTAAGTCGATTTTCCAAGCTTTGCTTGTAAACGCTCTAGTTTTCCAAACGTGTCTTTTTAGTCCTTTAACACCATAAATTGGGTTTGAACTTTCTGTCTTAACTTATTGTCCTCGTATTATGGTATTTTATCATCCAAGTACCTAAAAATTCCATACTTAAGATTCATTTCACGCACAAAAATCTCTAAAAGTAAAACTAGATAAGAAATGAGAATATGTCTAAACATAGGGAATAATCCCTCAAATAACTCCTATTTAACCCCCCCCCAAAAATATTTACTATGATACGATTAATCTATCACACAAAAGGATACATCACCCTTCAAAACAACTCATATAGTAAGTGGCTAGTTATATTGAACGCCTTCGACTTGCCACCATGGTTATTGATGTCTCCCTAAATGTTCTAATTTTATACCTTTGGGAGACATCATTTTTGGTGTTTATTTGACTATTTAGATAGACTTTTGGTGCTAATATGCAATAATCCAGAATTTCCATTTTATTTCTAGTAATTTTGTTTTATTAAACTTTTGCGCGTAATATTGGTATTTTTAGTGTAAAGTTTACAGGTTTTAGATGTTAGCTAGAAGAGGAATCTGAGGAGAAAGACAAAGATCGTGATATAGAGTCAAGACTTGAAGATAAATCCCGAAGATATTATTTTTAGAGCTGAAAATCTGTTTTCCAGGCCATAGATTGCTGATTTCGAGGTATTTAAGAGATGATTTAGCCGCTGACCTTTAAAGAGAAAACATTCCTTATCGAGTTACGGAACTTTAGCAACTGGAATTAGGTCAATCGGAGTCATAACGAAGCGGGAAACACCGTTTTAATGAAGGTGTATCAGCAGTTACGGGATTTTGGGCTTAGAAATTGGGCTTGGACATTTAATTATTGATTTATTCTTAAGTCCAAGCCCTAATCCGTTTTTAACATTATAAAAGGGCGTCTCTCAAGTACTGCCTGCTCTCACTTGCGTATCACTTTTATTTACTTGCGTCTTAGTTATTTATTTACATTTTCGCATTAGTCTTAATACCTTAGGAATTAGAAAACCAACCAATCAATCAAAATATCTTTTACTTGCTTTCATAAGTGCAACCAATCATTATTTGACAAGCATTGTAGTCGACCATTCCGTCCTTGGAACGAATCTGTTTTATCAACTATATTACTTGGGATAACCGTACACTTGCGGTTGTGGTTCTCTTTACTTTTTGCATTTATTGTAGAACACACAAAGGACCACCAAGTTTTTGGCGCCGCTGCCGGGGACGGTAGCGTGTGACCACCGTGTTTATCCTTTAGTGATAGTTGCATTTATTTTTATTTTTGTTTTTATCAGTTTTACGCTTTTTGCTTGTTTAGTTTCCTCAGGTTTTTAGGTTTGGTGTATGCGAAGAAGGCTATTCAAGGATCTAGAGCCAACACCTCTGATCCTTAGTAATCCAGAATCGTTGATCAGACTTGCTAACAAGAGAAGAAGAGAGCAAGAAGCTTTAGAGGTAGAAGAATTAATTAACAGAATGGAGGAGATAAATCTTCAGAATCAACAAAATAATGGACAAGATCAATTAGGCGCGAATGGCCAACCTTTAGCGCCATCTATTCCTCAAATTCCGCCACTGAATCCCAATCCTCAAGTTCAGATAGTGATGAATCAAGATCCATGGTTTGTTAATGGTCCACCAGAAGTACCGTTCCGTGCTCCTGCTATAGGAGTAGGTGCTCCAAATATAGATGTTCCAAGATTTCGTCCAGACTCGGGTATGTTAACTCAATTCCAGAATTTTGGAAATTTTCGTGGTAGACCAGGAGAAGATCCTATCCAAGCCGTTCAGAAATTTAAGCAGATATGTGATTCTTACATCACACAAGGAGTTTCAAAAGAACAGATGTACTATGCGGTGTTTCGATTTATCGTTATAGATGGAGCGAGTGAATGGCACGATACGCAAGATCCTACGAAGATAACAAACTGGGACCAATTAGAAACCGCTTTCTTCGAGAGATTTTACCCAAGTAACATGAGGTTAGACGATCAACTTGAATTAACACATTTCCGTCAAGAGTATGATGAAAATTTGGGTAAAAGTTGGACAAGATTTCAGATGTGTTTACGAAGGGTTCCCGATCATGGCTTTACAGAACAACAACAACTAAAAATATTTTACAAAGGCCTTGATGGAGCTTCGAGAGAGAAGTTGGCTTTGTTATGTGGTGCAGGTTTTCTTCAAGTTCAACCCATGTATGCTAAAATCATTCTGGAAAGAACAGTCAAGAATGAAGTTGGGTGGAATTCAGTAAGAACACCGGTTAAAGGAGTGAATAATGTTAATATCGAAGAAAAGTTTGCTACGCTTGAAAATAAGATTCAAAATACTATAGAGCAACAGTTGAAACAGCTTACTTTAGCTGTAAAGGAAGGATTTTCGGGTAAGAATGTAGTTGTGCAAGCTGCACAAGAGGTTTATATGTGTTCGATTTGCAGAGTAGACGATCATGATGAGGAAAATTGTCCGAATAATCAAGAGCCTGTGATGTTTGTGTCCAACAGAGGTAACTTTAATTCGAATGGTAATGGATATCAACCTAACAGAAACCATCCTGGGTTTCAATACTCAAATCCTAGTGGGGCAGCCAATCCTACATATGCATATCAGCCGCGTCCCCAAGGTAACAACTTTAATCCAAGACCAAACAATAATTATCAAGGAGGACAGAATCAGGGAAATTATGTGCAAAGACAAGCTCCTCAAGACACTTACAATGAAACCATGAACCAAAAAGCCTTACCGGCCCAACCACAAGAAGATGTGATTACCCTTCAGAAAACCGTAGAACAATTGATTGCCCTACATGCACAGTCAATCCAAAGGCAACAAGCTGCTGAAGCACACATTCAGATATTAGAGACTCAAGTTTCACAAATGAATAAACAGCTGAATCAACGTCCACAAGGGAAACTCCCTAGCGATACTGAAAATCCGATCCAAATCGAAGATTGTAAAATCATCTCTCTCAGAAGTGGTAAGAACCTTCCTCCACCTCCTTTTCCTGTTATGAAAGAGAAGGAAGTTGCTAGAAAAGAAAAGGATGTGGTGGATAAAGATAAAGAATTTGAAATAGATGAAGTGGAGAGGCATGTTGAAGTTCCGAAAAAGAAAGATGATACTATAATAAACCGTCCTCCTCCACCATTTCCATCAAGAGTTCAAAAGAAGGGTGATATGGCTGAGTATCAAAAATTCTTTAACAGGGTAAGAGGTCTTAGCATAAATATTCCGTTATTAGAAGCTATTAGAGATGTACCAAGTATGCTAAGTTTCTGAAAGGAGCCCTCACCAACAAACGGCCATATTGCGATAATGAAATGATTGGCTTACCTGAAGAATGTAGTGCTATATGTCAGAATAAATTACCTCTGAAACTAATCGATCCTGGGAGCTTTACAATTCCGATATCAATTGGTAATGAGTGGAAAGGAAAAGCATTATGCGATTTGGGTGCACGTATTAATCTTATGCCCAAATCAATCTTTGATAAGCTTAATATTGAAGCAAGACCCACTTCTATGGTCCTGCAAATGGCGGATCGATCTCTTGCACATCTAGAAGGCCGAATCGAAGATGTCCTCGTTAAGGCAAGTACGTTAATTTTTCCCGCTGATTTCGTTATACTTGATTACGACGTGGATAGGAATGTCCCCATTATTTTGGGAAGACCATTCCTAGCCACGGGGCGTACTTTGATTGATGTAGAGAACGGAGAAATGATTATGAGAACCCAAGACGAGGAAATGAAGTTTAACGTGTCCAGACCAATGAAATTTCCAGATGCAAAGGAGGATTGGTTTCGTGTAGATGTTGTTGAACAGGTACCAATAGAGCCAACTAAGGTTGTGGAAACCTTAGGAGTGGAGGAAAAAGAACTAAGAAAGAAACCACCGATCAAAGTTCCTCCAAATCCTAAGAGAAATCCACAACTCAATCATGCGAAGAAGAAAGAGAAAGCACGTGCCACGAAGGTTCCAAAGGAACCTAAGAAGGAAAGAAAGAAAAAGGAGTTCAAAGTAGGCGAAGAAGTTGCTATGAAAAAGCCTAAACCTCCTCCAAAGACATGTGAATCAAAAAGTTCTTGGCTTGGACCATTCATGGTCACGAAGGTTATCTCAGACAAACTAGTTGGAATAAAAGCCAAGGGATGCAAATTTCGAGTTGCAAATATTGACAACCTCACTCACTGCTGGGGAGGTTATGTCAATGACTAAAGAATGAGGTAACCCGTCGAGCTCAGCGACGTTAAACAAAAGCCATTTCTTGTATATTAGTTTAAGCATTTCAATTTCGTAGTTTGAATTAGTTTGATTTTCGTTAATTTAGTGTTTATTATTAAGAAATGAGGAAGGGTAGTTGTTTTTGATAATTTCAGGGGTAAAAAGGTCATGAGTTTGGGGTCAAAACGATGAGAAAACGAAAAATTATGGAGTTAACAGCAGGTTTGACCGGCTAGCCGGCGAGCTGGCCGGCATACCGGCCAAAACGAGCTGATGACCCCAAACCTTCTGACCACTGCGTTAGCAATAACGCAGCACTGCTGCTTCACGATTCGCGCCAGAGGGATTCACCGGCATGCCGGTCAGATAACCGCCTAGCAGGCCAGCAAAAGGAGGGGTTCTGATCACTGCGTCAGCGATGACGCAAGCACGCTGCGTCTCCATTCCCGCCATCGATATGTCGCCGGCATGCCGGCGAATCCGCCGGCTAGCCGGCCGATGAATGTGGACTTTCTGATCACTGCGTCAGCGATGACGCAAGAAGGCTGCGTCAGAGGAAAAAAAAAGTAAAATTTTCATTTTCGAAATTTATTTTTTCCGACACAGTGACCGGCATGCCGGTCAGCTGCTATGATCGGCGGTTTTAAGGGATCAAACCCTATAATTTTTTGCCCTCTTTCCCAAGCCTACCTTTTATTACGAATCCTAGCCTCCTACCTCTCCGAAAATCATCATCAAAACAACATTATACCACCAATCCTTCCCTCTAAACATCATCCAAGCTCACAATCATGCCATTACAACTTCCAAAATACCAAAGATTCACACTTTAATTCGAAGTTTTCTTTCACCAAAGCTAAAGTTTATCCAATAAACCTTTCCCAAACCTTGAAATATCCATAACCCAGCTCTAAACAATCCATAATTCAAACCCAAACCTTCAAGAACACTAAAATCACAATTTTATCCAAACCTTTTGAGGGTCTTGAAGCTTTGAGTTTGGGGTCATCAGAGATGACCATGAAGGTTGGAAAAGGTACGAAGAACATGGTGACGAAAGCGAATTGGATATTAAGGGAAGATTTTGATAGAGGAGATGATGCTTAGAGGGCAAGTAATAAATGAAAACGTGGGAAATTTGAAGAAGTTCGATGTGATGAAGAACACTTTAAACGCAACCATTTATGAAGAAGAATTCAAAACCTCAACTTGGAGCCAACACCGACACCAGCCTCGCGCTGGTTACGATACGTTTTCTTTCCCTTCTCATTTAGTGTAGATTATTTTATTGCTTTGAGTCTTTTTCGAGTCGTGGGGACACGACTCATTTTTGAGTTTGGGGTGGGGTTCGTTGCCTCATCCCAGTTTTTATGTGTTTATTTGTTTTAATTGCTTTCAATAAAATAATTAGGAGTTGCGTTTGACTGTAGAAGATTTTAAATGTCCCTTTTAAGCATACTTTTGATGAATCTATGATAGTAGATAGTGGACTTTAGGGAATAACATAAAACGCACTTACAATTGCATGCTAACATAGGTAATTGATAGGAAATATTAATGAACAATGCAAATGAAGTAAGCTTGTACTTAAGGAATATGTTTGGTGTGTAGAACGTGAAATCCTAATTAGTAGAGAACCCACCTAGATATGAACTAAAGACAAGCTATGTACTTAGGAAAATGATAGGGGCAGTTCTTTGTTAGCCATTTGAAGCCTTTTAGCTTGCTATCCCTTATTATAATTTTATCCGTCTTAGCCCAATTTTGAGCCTTAAGCCTTTTCTTTTGTAGCCACGATATAAGCCCATTATCCTTTAGATTATTAGGCATGACCAAATGACCCGCACCTGAATCACAACCCTGAGACTTGTCTCGAGCTTGAGTTTGGGGTGGAGGGTCCACATTTGGGAAATTACATTGGGAAGGGATTATATGTGTTTGTATTGAGGCACAAAAATGTAGATGATATTATTATTTGTAACCCTTTGCCGGGATTTGAAAAGAAAAAAAAGAAAAAAAAATTATTATTATAAGAGACATGACCTTTCACATCAAAGCGAGGGTCATGGGTATCTTGTACAAAAAAAAGAAGAAGAAGAAAAAAAATGGAAAAAAGAAAATAAAAAGAAAGAAAGAATAAAATAAACCGGCAAAGTGGAATATTTTTGGAAATCATCTTAGTTTTCATTGGGTTGACATGGGGACGCAACATTAGTGCGTCAATTGGGTGAGTGAGAATATTTTTGAGCGTAAACTAAAGCTCGAGGACATTGTTGATGGTAAGTGAGGAGAGAGCCAAAAGCTCACTTCAAATTTACCAAATATACATCCACACCGTCCTTAAGCCATTATTAAAACCATAAAGACCTCGTGATTCCTAAGTGCATAGTGAATTTATGATTCTGTTGATAGAAATACACTAGGTGGAGCGTTCAAAGCGAGTTAGGATTAATGACCACCCTATAGCCATCATACAGAGATGAGTACAAGTGTAACCTTCAAGCATTGCGACTTTAATTTTATGATTGAGATTATTTATGTTTGATGTTGCATGATTAGTGTATGTATATGTTAGTTCTTAATGTTTGCTATATGAGATTTATCTTTAGCATTGCTTTAGGGTTTATTTTCTAGCTTCTATTTTCTCTTGCATCTACTTCATTAACCTTGTTTTAGTTTTGCTTTGTCGGGACGACAAAGGTTTGAGTTGGGGGTCTTGATGTCTCCCTAAATGTTCTAATTTTATACCTTTGGGAGACATCATTTTTGGTGTTTATTTGACTATTTAGATAGACTTTTGGTGCTAATATGCAATAATCCAAAATTTTCATTTTATTTCTAGTAATTTTGATTTATTAAACTTTTGCGCGTAATATTGGTATTTTTAGTGTAAAGTTTACAGGTTTTAGATGTTAGCTAGAACAGGGTCGTGAAACAAATTTAAAAGGGTTTGTAAAAGAAACCTAATAATTACCAAGCTCGAAAGAGGATAAACTTAAGTTTTGTTGCTTATGTATAAGCTTGAGATAATATTTCCTCCTGCTTTTTTTGACATCATGGTCCACCTTGTCATGCAGTTATACGAGGAAGACCATCTAGGTGTCCCAGTTCAAATGCATTGGATGTATCCATCCAAAAGGTATTTGAAGAAGCTTAAAGAATATATTCAGAATTCGGCTAAGTCTGAAGGGTCGGTCGTAGAGGGATGTATTGTAAATGAGATGTTGACATTATCTAACACTATCTATGAGAAGAAATAACTAAGTTCAACCAAACCGGTAGATATGGTGATTCGATCCCAAAACTAAAACAAATATCCGTGTTTAGGAGCGAGTATTTAACAGTGGGTAAGAAGGAGATTTTCACTCTCCCCTACAAAAAAAGGAGATAATTGATTGGTATATTTTCAACAACTAAGACAAGATCCAACTATATAATATAAATAAATTTAAAGTTTAATTTCCTTGCTCTTAAGAAGAGTGTATTCAACTGGGATTATGTTGTATTTTTTGGACTTTTAAAGTCCATGGGTATTCAATCACGATTTTTAAAAGTCCATTAAAATTTTGGGGGTATTCAGTTGGGATTTTAAAAACTCTTTTAAAATCTAGATGTATTTAATCAGGACTCTTTTAAATCCATTAAAATTTGAAGTATTCAAAAGTTATTGGACTTTACAAGTCATTGGACTTTACAAGTCATTGGACTTTATAGGAGCTTAAGGTTTGAGTATAAATAAAAAATTCTTCTACAAATCCTTATGCAGAAATAGAGATTTTATAAATTCCAAGTAAAACAACTGAGGTAAAAAAATTATAAGTTATTTTATAATTATTCTAATTTCTAATCGTTCATGGTCGTGCCCGTGTTTCTGAATTGGGATTAGACTAGTTAACATATATGTCATCCATATATATTCACTAATATCATATAGGAATATCAAATTTCGATACCTTGCAACAAGCCCGAGTTACTCACTTTCCTCCCTTTCCGCAGCCTAGAAAACTTCGCTAGGCTTTCCATCTTAATAATAGAAAGATACTTTCAGCTTTCACTCTTAATGAATGAGTAAGAAAAATAAAAATATGAGCGCTTCTACACTATCTGCCGTTATATCTATGTTCGGCTAAGAGAAGTCATCCTTTCCGCAGGTCTTGTTAAGTGTGAAGAGATGGATTTAGCTTATCATGTTTTATTATTTTTTGTATCGAACAGAGATGGATTTTAGGTTATCATGTTTCATTATTTTTTTATCGAACATAAAAATAATGTTTCATTATTTTTCATAGTATAAAAAGATGGGTTTTAGGTTATCATGTTTCATTGTTTTCTTTATCAAACATAAAAATAATCTTTTATTTTTTCAGAATTTATTTTTTCTTTTCATTTTCTGTTCAGAAAATTTTCAAAGTTTTTAAGTGAATATATTTTTTATCTTAAAAATTATTATTTATTTAATATGTAGACGGTAAAATCGAAATTATAAATCTGAAACAAAAATCGAATCGACCACCATGTTGGAGGAACACCTTTTTTTGTTAAATTGTTTAAGTAGATGTATATTTTATGTTTTAGAAGAAAATCAAAATCCATTAAAATATTAACATAAGCCTTTAAATTCTACATAGATATAAAAATAATCTTATAAACTCTATTGAGATTAAAACAATCAGTAAAGTTTGCAAAGTCTATGGATTTTAAAAATCCAAAACAAAAATCCAACAAACTCTCAGTTGAATACACCCCCCTTCCCTAAATCTTTTTTTTTTTTTAACCATACCTCTAGGCAATCAGAACTAGGTTGCCCATGTTCTGGGGAGGGTTTCGGACCTTGGAAACTTTCCAAACATAATAACTTTCTTCCACCTGCGGGATTCGAACAATGTACCTCTCACTTGAGAGAACTTTCCAAACTTTTAATAACTTTCTTCCGCCTGCGGGATTCGAACCATGTACCTGTCACTTGAGAGAACTTTCCAAACTTTAATAACTTTCTGCCGCCTGCGTGATTCGAACCCAGTACCTGAGCCCTGGCCAGATGAGCTAGCTCACCTGGTTAAATCTTATTTACATGATTTCCGTTTACAACGAACACAAGACTTTCTTACAAGTACCTGCCGCGGATGTAGAAAAATTCACCGAGTACATTTTGCTTGATGATTCACTGAAAAGGTATATATAATTTTCCTATTTTGTACACTTTCCGACTCTAACTGAACTTATATGGATTCATCCAGTTTTTTGGAATATGACAGGTTAGAGAAGCATGTGTAACAACAAAACTTATTTTAAACAATTCATAAAATGTCGTGTATAGATACGATTATTGTGTTAAAAATAGGGTAAAATGAGTTACACGTGTAAAAGGTTAACAAAGAGTTACTCAAGATTATGGTATTTATAAAGTCATGGATAGAGTTTGTTTTATGGTGAGTTAGTCGAAATCATCAATGTTGAATCGGTGGTGATTATTTGGTTGTCATGTTCGAATGAAAGTGGTATAACACCGACGCGAGTAAGAAAAGAGGAAGTCAGAACACTGAACAACTATGATCAGTACGGGTTCTTTCTGGTGGAGTGAAAAACCTTGCATCTTAGCTACTCATGAAAGGAATGTCTTCTCTATAGAAAAAATAAATGCAAAAAATTTCCAAAAAGGGGTAAAAAGTTGTATGGGAAGTAAACGATCGTCATGAGTGGATTGCCGATTTATGGGGTGTGGAATCTATCTCTCCTACTACATATCTGATTTCCCTACTATATATTTGATCTCCAATCCTATAGTTGATACGAATATCTTAGACACAGATGACTCTCAATTATACTTGACTACAGTAGAAGGTGTATAGGTTGATCCAAACTCGTTGGGGGCATGATCCCTTGATCGAAGATGATGATGAACTACATGATGATACATGGGATGATTGATGGCTCTAAAAACCCATCTTCTCAACCCATATATGTTGATTGCGATCAAGAAATCGAGGGCTATGATGATTATGGATATGAGATAGACTACTAATTTTTTTCCACTAATTTATAAGAAGTTTAATGTTTGTTAACTCTTCATTTGTTAACAGATATATGTTCGATAAAATAGGTGCAAACAAGACATGTGTACATATAGGGAGAAACACATCAAGGCCACTCTTATTGGGACAATTATTTGGATATTTTGACAATTGTATACGATTTTATGACTTATAATGTGATGCATTGTAACTTTTTGTGATGTGTTAACTAAATGTTTTAGGAATGGTATAATAGTAATGTTTATTGAATTGATTATCTATTAACAGAGAGAAAAATTACGAGATTAAGCTATATTACATTTTTTTAATGTTTGGCGTTAGCGACAACTATGTCGTCACAAAGACATAAAAAGTTGTCGTTAATGTCAAGGATATCGTCGCCAAGGATCATTGTCATTAGCAACGAGTTCTTAATGAAGAACTAGTTACTAATGTAAAGGATCGTCACTAATGACTTGTTTCTTTTTTAAAAAAATCAAAAAACTCACAAGGGACGACAAAATATCGTCACTAATGATAAACATTACTAGCGACAACACGATGTCGTCGCTAGAGTTCAAAATTCAATTTTCGAGTTAAGTGTTTGGTAGACTATTTTTTGCGGGCCAAGTTCCAAGTATCATTAGCGGCAACATATATCATCGTTAATGACAAAAAGTAATTAAAAAATAAAAACGAATATTAGCGATGATACTTTGAGGTCACTGGCGACGAAAAAATGTCGTCGCTAATGACTGAGCTTATAAAAATAATTCCAACCATTTCAGTCGAATTAAAGTTCAATCCAACATAATTTTTTTTTCTGATTCGAAAAGGCAATCCATCCGATTCCATTTTCGATCAATCCCCACTACGAAAATCCTTCTAAACAAGTAAGTTTCTTTGATTCTCACATATTTTTTAGTTTATTTTGGTTTAATTAATATTATTGATTCTGAATTTGAGCATGTATTTATGGATATATATAGAATGTGTTTTATCTTTTTATTCATTCGTGTTAATTTTTTGTGATTGTGGCTTATGATAATTGTTTTTTTGTCATAGAGAAATAAAAGTTACAATATTACACCACTTTTGCACATAAGATTGGGACATTTAAACACTCTAAATAGGGACAAATCCTTCCATTGGGACAAGTTGATGTAATTCCTAACGAATTTGTCTAGGGCATCATTAGCTGTTAAGAGACCTCGTGATGTGACTAATTTTCCACGAAGTAAATTTATTTAACCAGATCTTCATTTCATCAATTTGGATAGAGTTGTTGTTTTAGGGTTGCAATTTTTCAAACTTTAGAGACCTAATGCAATTTTTCAAAATTAAGGTAAATTTGTATTATATTTAGACGAAGGTGCCTTGAGATAGTTAAAATTAATTTTAGGGTAGAATTGTAGTAATTATAAATTTGAACTCAAAATTGTAGTCTTTAAAACTTTAGGGATCTATGTGCATATTTTTCAAAATTAGGGTCCACAATTGTTTTTTTTAAATGTAGGTACATTAAGATAAGTGAAATTAAATTTGGGGTAAAATGTAGTTTTTATAAAATTCGGGCTCGAACTTCAAATTTTTAAAACTTTAAGGAACCTAATTGCATATTTTCCAAAATTAGGGGCCAATATATTTTTAAAATGTAGGTGTCTTTAGATTATTAAAATTAATTTAGGGTAGACTTGTAGTTTTTATGAAAGTTTGGCTCGAAGTTGTAATTTTCAAAACTTTAGGAGACCTAATTGCAAGTTTAATAGTTATTAATTAGATTATTTTTGTTATGCCACAAGGACACTGCAGAGTGGAATAGAGAGGATTCACCACCGCCATACAATAGGAGGATCGCCGGTTATGAGAGTTTGTCATCAGGTTGTGTTATATTTTAAAATTCCTTAACACATAAACAGTATTCGAATTTCCTCACTGAAAAGCGGGTTAGCCGAAGAGAAAGCCACGGGGTAAGGCCATACTGGCATCTGCAAGGAAGGTCGTGGAAAAAGCCGTTGAACACTTCTCAGTAGACTTCTACAACATGGATAGGACGTAGCACCCGAGTTCCACCTATTGTAAGCACGTGGTGAAGGTTATCGGCTTGGCAATACGCGTAAAACGTAAGTCGATGTTCCTGCAAGTTTGTAGCAGCGTGCTTTCGACCGACTATGGGTAATTTACCAATTCCATTTTTTTTAAAAGAGAATACACTTAGATAATATAATTGTTGTAAATAATTTACCGTATAATTTTTTTATCCAGGATTTTTTGATACAGAGGATAGAGGCGGAGGGAGGATTGTATTAAGATTATTAGGATGCCTCACGGATACTTGTGCCAGGAGATATCGATGAAACAAACAAATAATCAACTAAAATAGTACCTCACTGGCACAAAACCTGACGATATGTCAGATGCGCATTGGAAGCTGAGCTGTGATTTTCGAGGGAGTGATAAAGAACATGTACCATTGCACCCCCTTAATATATAAATTAATTTAAATTTAATAATAATAATATTAGTTATTCATTTTTTAAATTAAATTATGCAAAATCAAGCGAACGCAAGTAGGACAAAGCAGGATCGCCCGAGCGAAGGAGGATCTAGGAGTTACTCCCAGATCCAGAAGTTATTGCTAGAGGTGTTTTTTTCACTTTGTTAAATTAATGTTAATTCATGTATTAATGCCTAAAAAAGATTCGATACCCTTCGTTGACACACAACAATGTAAGGTAGGAGAGAAGAGTCTACCACTGCCCCCGAATGCCAATTTCTTCTATACAGTCTGTTTCGACACAATACGGACACGTGGAGGGCCAAGCGCTATCGTTAATCAGAGTTAAGTGTTCTAAATCTTGTTTTATATTTGAATACAATTGTTTGAAAGGAAGTACTGCAACGACGGTTTCTGTCACTACCCATGCATGCGACCTCACAGAGTTGGTCGGGGTATTCTTATCTTCCACCCCCACTATTTCACGCCATGAACAGATTCAATCGGCGGTGAGTGTTGTTGAGAAAGAAACGGGGAAGGGAACATGTGGGTGGTTACCCAGTGTTGTCCCTGCAAAAAAGGCAAAGAAGGAAGGAGCTCCTCAACCAAGCCAAGCATTGAAGATGGAAGCTATTTTCGACGCCATGTTCTATTACAAGAACCGGTGCATGTTTGAGCAGGGATTTCAGATATTTGACTTTTTGGCCAATCAATCATCCCAGTCTACCACCAACACGCAACAGTCACCGTGCGGGCTAGACAAAATGAGTGTTTTTATGATTTAGTTTAACTAGCAACAGGCCAGTCGAGAACTCCCGACATTTGATCCCCTCACTCAGTAGGAAGTTCCCCCCCCCCCCCGCTTCAGGCTCTACGCCTTCGAATCATCATCCAACAGATCCTACTCCTTGAAATCTGAATCTTCCAAAAGTCGTTGTTGATTATTCGAGACTTTCTTTTTGGTTTGTAATATGACTTAATTTTTTGATTTTTTTAATTTGAACTTATGTATTTTTGATTTAGTAGTATAAGCTTTTCTAATTTATCGTATTATAATTGTGTTTTCGGTAATTTAATTCTTTTTTTCCTATTTGGTTAATATATTAACGAATAAATCGTATTCCATATAATTTAAAAAACAAAATAATCAATTAAAATCAAAGTTAATAACAACAACATTGTCGTCACTAAAGATCACATTAATGCCGACGAAAATGACTTAGTAATGACCCAAATCTTTAGCGACAAAATATGTTGTTCGTAACGAAGGGGTTTTCACAAACAATTTCCATCGTCGCTAAATATCACTTTAATGCCGACTAAAAATATCGTAGGTAATGACCCAAAAATTTATCAGCGATATCTGATGTTGGTAATCCTCAAATTTGTAGTGACATCATTCGTCATCGGTAGTGACGAGGTCTCTAGTGACAACACCTGTCGTCACCAATAACGAAAAAATTCGTTGGTAAAGATCAACAAATGTCTTCGTTAAAGATAAGAGATTTATTAGGGACAATATTTGACTTATCGTTGTCATTGCCAATCTTTAGCAACTAAACTTTAGGGACGACTCGTTAGCGACCACATGTTGTCGTTAAAGACAAGCACAGGTTAATAGTGACAACTAAATCTATAATAGAAAACATAGCATCGATATGAGTATTTTTGTCATTTAACATAAAAATTAATTAATTACGTTATTATAAAAGCACAACATTAAGTGGGCATTATTTGGAAGTCAAATGTTATGAATAAAGTTAGATCCTTTGGATGGAAAATTTGCAATGGAGCCATTCCTTCCAAACGAAATCTTAAAATAAGGAATTGTGTCAAAGATGATACCTGTGAATGGTGTGAACTGGGTAAGGGAGATATGGAACATCTCTTCATTAAATGTCCCTTAAGTATGGAAATTTGGGCCAATTCAAGACTACTAATACTTATTGAAAAAGAAATAAAATATGATTTGGGAGATTGGTTAATTGAAATGCGTAAAAAGTAAGTTAAGAATGGATGGGACCAAAATGAATTTACCGCCTACTTTCTACTTACCTTATGGAACATATGGAAGGCGAAAATGAGAGGTTTTCACGATAATACTCCATGAGCTATTAAAGATGTCTTATTTAAAATTCACTCGGCTATGAATGATCTCTTTAAAAATAAGATTACTGAGGATTAGAGGCAGGAAGAGGAACGTACAATAAGAGACAAGAACAATAATGATTATATGATTGAGAATAACCCAATTCTTACGGACAGTTCAGATTATATTTTCATGAGTGATGCATCTTTTAAAAAAGATTATGAACCGACACCTATAGCAGCAATTGCAATTGACAAGAAAGGTAAAGTCGCTCACAAGATTGTCTCCAGATCTATCGTTAGAAGACCTATTGAAGGAGAATGTTGGACGATCCTTCTCGCTATGAGAAAGGTCGCTAGTTGTATTCTGCGGAGTGTCTCCTTTTACTCCGACAACCTTGAATTAATTCAAGGTATATCTAAATGCACAGGTCTTCGATGGCAAATCTACCTGTTTATTGCCGAAATGAGGAACTGGCTCGCGAAGTTCCCTTACTGGAAGGTTAACTTCGTTAATAGGAAATTTAATAATGTCACGGATCTCATAGCTAAGAGTGCAAGACGTAACATTGATACTTCTACTTGGAAGAGCGGCTCGTTGAGCGATTTTTATGTTTTCTTTAAATCAATGTATAAACGTTCATGATTTACTAATTATTGGAAAAAAAAAACACTGAAGAGAATGGGCCTAAAAAAATATGATAAAGACCCTAACACATAGTCCTATTTTTTCCAAATGCATAATTATATAAACATAATTCAATCAAGAGGAAATTACCTTTTTTTTTTTGGACGGAAATGAAATTACACAAAACCTAGCTATATATGATGCATATTTAAGAGGAAATTACTTTCTAAAATCGAAAATAAAATATATATATATATATATATATATCGTTTAAGTTTCAATTAAATAAACATTATATAAGGTCTAAATCTAATTTTCTGGTTTAGTTTTTACCCTTATTTCCTTTTTTTACTTTATCGGTAAGAACGTACCTAATTAATGGCTCATCACACTTTTTGTAAATTAACCAATTGGGTATGTACCCATGGGTCTGTACCTATTCCGTTTATTAAATGTTACAATGTTATTTTTATATAGTTGCATTATAAGTCCTTATTATCATTATAGTTTCATTACAAGTCCTTACTATCATTATAGTTGCATTATAAGTCCCAATAGCATTTGGGTATAAACCTAATTCATATTTGTACATGTCAAACTCCTAAGTATCCAATTCAAAATACAAACTATCCTCCAACAGTTATGCCAAGGTTCCGTACCCAAAAAGCCCATACCGAAATAGTTGTACCAAATAGCGTATCCAGTTAGAAGACCATCCCCAATGAATATAAAACCTATGTATCCAGGTTGGTGTACCCAAGTGACTATACCCAAGTAGGACAACAACAGTGTGTATCCAAGTGGTTGTACCCATCTCCAGCAGTTGTTCAACTGTTACTCTGCAAAACAATTACAAAAAACAAAAAAGTAAGCTCTTCACACTCGCTGGAACAAAAAACAATTAGAAATATCTTCACACTTGATGGAATAAAAAACAAAAAACAAAAAACAATAAAATAAAATGAAAAACAATTAGAAATATCTTCACAATTGATGGAATAAAAAACAAAAAACAAAAAACAATAAACAATAAAATAAAATGAAAAACAATTAGAAATATCTTCATACCTGATGGAGCAAAAAGCAATAGTAATATATACACACTCGCTCAAACAAAAAACGCATAGCAATCTTTTCATACTTGCTTGAAAAAAAGTAAATATTTTTTTACCTTCATTTGGGTTTTTTGCAAGTGCTTGATGGTGTGGCGCCTGTTTTCTTCCGCAGGAGAGGGGTGGCGTGGACGAGATGGTGATGAAGAATGGTTCAAGACGACAGGGGTTTTCTCCTGCAGTAGAGCGGCAGCGGATTTCTTCTACAGGATATGGTTGTGGAGAAATCTCCATGATGGAGCCGGTGAAGATAAAGACTGGGTGTGAAGGAGAATGGTCCACCACGGTTTTCTTGTGCAGGAAAGAGTGGTGGAGAATTATCCACAATATCGCCAGGTTTCTTGTGCAGTAGACAGTGGTGGAGAAGGGAAGGGGAGCGGCCTAATAACGCTGCGTAAAGAGAAAAATAAGAGGAAGGGAAAGAGAGATAGAGGTAGTAAAAAAGAAAAAAAGGGAATAGATTTTGAAATTTTAATAGGATTTTGATTATGAAAAATTGTTTTTTTACTGTGATAGAGAAAGTGTATGTTTTTTAGTATTTTTTTATTCTTTTATTAGGTTCTAGACCAATTAGTGTTGGTTTTTGTAAATATTGTTAATAGGTTTAAAGCCTTAAAGTTAACGCCTCTTCCATCAATATCCATAATATTATGGGCTGAAAAAATAACACTTTTCGCTAATGCTAATTCGCATTTTCTTAATCTACATCATTGTGGATTGGAACAAAAATAGAAGATCTACATCATTGGGTTTTTATGGTGTTGAAAAACTCTAATATTATGACTACAAATTTAGATCTTTGTTGCATCGATCGATCTCTTTCCAATCTGGTAACTTTGATAATATCTACCAAGATAATCTTTATATTTTATTGTCTTGTATAATCTTGGTGTCTTCTCATCGATGAGCTTCTCTGCCGGTCCAATCTCTTTATCTGGGTCTGGGGAACAAAACACAGCTATAACATTTCTTTCTGTTTCTGAGTTTGTCACTACCCTATGCACGGGGCTCTTGAATATTCCGTTGCTCATTATCTGCGAGAAATTACTTAAGGTAGTTAGCGTTACTTGCACACTCAATGTAGCTAGAGAAGGTACAGATACTCATTGAAGACCATAATTATTAAGTACTAGATTTTATAATTATATAAGCAATTTGGTATTGTCATTTACTTTAACATGTTTTGATAAAGTATGCCTCTATTTTGGATAAACAAGAAATGATGACCATATGTATTTGAAGTATTACCTCCATTTGATCTCCAAGATTGACGAGAATAGCATAGGGAATAATTGGAACTTTGAACCATTGATCGTCTTTCAAGATCTGAAGGCCTTCAACTTTTTTGTCTTGCAGCAGAAAAGCAAGAACAGATCCATCAGAATGAGGTTTCATGCCAAGGATACGATCAGGCAATGCACATGGTGGGTAAAGGTTAAATCGAGCATTCATTATCGCTCTTTCTCCACATTGATTTACAAAGCAGTCTTCTTCCAAACCCAGTGACCTTGCCATGGTCTTGAGAAGCACTTCATTTAATGATTTCAACTTATCGGTATACTCTGTCAACACTTCTCTGCAGCATTAATGAAAATGAAAACATGACAAATATAAACAACTGTTAGTTATTTTGAGTAATTAATTAGAAGGGTACCTAAAACATTCAGGATTTTCCGGCCAGAAGTTTAGTTTACGCTTATCCTCTGGGCTTATATTTAGAAACAAGCGATCTTTCCAATCAAGAGTTTGATGCTCTGATAAAATAGAATCATTGCCATAACCTTCCATATCGTCAACTGTTCTAGCATATTTCTTCTTGACTTCCAAGGGAAGGGCAAAGAATTGGCGGCTCATCTCATGTACTATGTCCAGAAATGAATCGGCCATTTCATGGTTTATCAACTGCATCAATATATACGAGTAAAACACATGTATATGTACCTTGTATGTCTGACAACTAATTAACCACAAGGAATAGCTCATATGTATATGAACTACCAGAAGGAGTTTGAAACTCATGAGAGGTCTACTAAGTAATAGACACCGGCCATGGCATTTTTTTGGGTATAAGCCCAAATCTAATTATTAACATATTAATTGTTTTACCTTGAAAATTAAAAGAATGAGTTGGTGAAATATACCTATATATCTATATAAAAGAGTTGGTGAAATAACTCAAAGAAAAATTAGCTGTAAAGAAAGAGTTTGTATAAAATATCACCTGAAAACAGCCACAAAAATTTGTAAGAGATGATCGGAGTTTTGTGATCTCGAGTTCTCCATCCTCCGATGCAGATCGTAGGAGGCCAAAATCAATTTGTGGGATGTCTAGGACTGGGAGGGATGATGCATGAATAGTGTCTCCTCCATAATTCCCACTTTTGTATAAGTATTTATCTATTGGGCAATTATTTCCAATTTTAGCAAGTTCTTGAACAGAGTCGGACAATGATTCTCCGTTGATATGGTTAGGAGCTTCCGTTTCAGACATGACTTTGTTTGAGGTTGCTCCTACTCCTAGTGCTAATTTTAACCTTTGATGGCATATAAGAAAGTTGTGCATGTTATCTTTTTTTTTCGAGTAATGATATATACCATCTAAAATTATACCATCCAAATACCATATAATGACGTACCTTATTTATTTTCTTAATCTAATTAAAAATTTGTAACTAATCAATTCACGCGACATCATTGAATGATATTTGGGTAATATAATTTAGGTGGTATATAAAATTACTCTTTTTTTTTACTAAGGATGGCACCTAAAAGGCACCAAAAGAAAGAAAACAAAAACAAACAAAATGACCTAAAAAACCGAGAAAATGATAGTTTGTCTTTTCTTTCTTTTTATTAAAAAAAAAAGAAGCCGATGAAAGAAAAAATGAAACAGAATCCCTATACTATACCGGACTTTTGGAACATACTAGTAAAACTAAAGATAGGATCAGAACTTCTTATCTCAAATGTGGCTTTGTGCCTAGTTTTCTTCGTGATCTTGTCTGCTTGACTATTGAATTCTCTTTTAATATATTTGAAGAAAATAGGACCAAATTTAATACTGTTTTGTTTGATCCTATTAATGATCGGTTGGATTCTCCAATTCGCAGCTGAAACCTGCCTAATACCTTGAATAATATCAAGGTTATCTGAAAGAATACGTTTCCTTTCATTGGAGAACTCTTCACGTCTTTCGACCGCCATTAATATTTCCATTGCTTCATCCTCTAAAGCTGATTCACATAGAAGGTTGGCTTCTGACTTTATCGTGCTCTTGGCACTTTGTGTGCCTAGATAATTCCTATACATGTTGGTTCATAATTATTTTTGAAAGATGCATCATAAGACAATGTTAAGTCTACCACTTCATAATTAGTTACGCTTTTCTCCGCCGGTTTTGTACACCTTTTTGAAGATTGAACACTATAGATTTTCTTCCAATCTATACCATACAATTCTGCTATAAGTTTATTTGTGCTATATATGATATTATCCCCATATATGTTTTTGTTTTCATGATAAGCCTTCATTTTTCCTTTCCAGGTATTCCATGTACAAACAATAATATAGTCCAGAACAACTTTCTTTTCCCATCCTTCTTGCCGTATGCTTCTATAACTTTATGATCCACTCCACAAAACTGCATGTTTCTCTGTCCTCTATTTTAATTTGTAGTGAAATTTCTGCCCAAATATCTTTGCAAACATAGCATCCTAATAATAGATGCTCGATAAAATCCAGAGAATTAACACACCAAATACACTTATCTGAATCCAAACATTTCCTATTATATAAGTTTTTGTTGGTAGGGACGTCATTATTACACACTTTGCAAACGAATATTTTATTTTTTTTGGATATTCGACTCCCATATTACTTTCCAAATGTTTGAATTTCATTTTTTTGGTTCGCTTGTATTTTTCGATTGATTAAGCAATTATTCCACAATAAGAAATTTTTATCCATATTTTGTACTATATTTACCTCCCTTAGTAAAAGGCCAAACAAACTTGTCTTTAAAATCTATAATCATTATGCGAATCTTAGTGATCGGTGAAATAATAAGTTTCGGCATAATATCATCAATAATCTCCATATTCCAAGAACCCGTATTAAAATTAATTAACTGGCTTACCTTGTCAATCGTGCATCCTTTAGGTTTGTCTACTTCCATATTGAGTCGATCCATCTATCATTCCATATATCGGTATCCATACAATTCCCTATTTGGTATAATCCATGCTTCTTTATAAAATATCTCCCTTCTATCAAGCTTGCCCAGCTATAGATTCTACTCTATCTTACTTTAATATCCATAAATTCTATGTTATGAAAGTAAATACCTTTAAGTAATCTTGCTGCCAGGTATCTGGATTTTCTTTCAATCTCCATGCTTGTGCCGCTAAAGTGATGTGTTCATTCTTTTAAAATCTTTAAAGCTCAGTCCACTATCATGTTCCCTACTGCCAATTTTTCCCAAGCCAACCAATGAATACGATTTCTCTCTCCTGAATTCCACCAAAAATTAGAAATGGACAAAAATTAATTAATTAGAAAAGGAGATAGAAAAATAAAAAATAGACATATAATAATTCGGAATTGATTGTAAGATGACTTTAATCAAAACTTCTTCCCTTTCCTCTACCAGATGTTTAGTTTTCCATCCATCTGTATGTTTAAATAGCCTCTTTGTTATCCATTCTAGAGATTGGTGGTCCCTTGTGTGTTCTAAAAATAATGCAATAAGGAAAAGAGGAACCACAACTGCAAGTGTACAGTTGTCCCAAGTAATATATGTGATAACAGATTCGTTCGCAGGGGCGAATTGGTTTGACTCTAATGCTTATCAAATAGCGATTAATTGCAAGTAAAGACAAGTAAATAATTTTATAAATGTTTGTTTAGTTTTCTATTACTAATGCAAATAATTAAAATACTAAAATTAAATGAAAGTAATGCAAAGATTAAGCTAGACGCAAGAAAAGTAAAATGAGTAAACGCAATAAAGAGAGATAGTACTTGAGTAACGCTAGGATTTCACCTAAATCTATTCATTCAATGTCTTGTTTAAGGGACGAATTGGTAATTACTAATAGTCGGGATTCAGGATTCTCCTTACCCCCGTCAGGGTGGACTAAGGAGCTATTCTTGGGTGCTACAAACCCCGTCAGGGTGATTATAGTCCACCTTCGAATGATTAAGTTTTATTTAACCAATTGGCTATAAGATTAATTAAGTCTGTCAAGGTCAATAATTTCTATCCTACATTTATTACCAAGTTCCGTAACTAAACCCCCCGTCAAGGTGATTCATATGCCACTTTATGAAATAACCTAGTTACTAATTCCTATTATCAGTTGATCAGGTCAATAACAGTAAATAAATGCAAAGTAATAAAAATTACCAATTACCCAATTCGATTTCAATTAAAATAATCCCAAACGCAAAAACTTTGAATAGAATAAATTGGGGCTTAACCCATTAATGCGTTTTCAAGTACTAATTAAATTTAGCTCATAATTGAAAAGACTAACAAAATAAAAGTAATTGAATTCATATTGTTTTACAGAAATAAAATATAAGAAAACCTAATTGAGGAGTTGATTCGGTTGCGATTTAGAGAAGATGAATTTCTCTAACTCTTAGCTTTCTTCTCTACCTTGCTCTGACTTTCTTTCTGATGCTCTGACTTCTCTATAATGATTTGTGTGTAAAAATTAAGTATAAAAGCCTATTTATACTAATAAATTCGGACTACGACTTTTAATTAAAAGAATAAGCAAATATTAAAAGCCCAAGTCCATTCTTCAAGCCCAAAATCCCGTAACTGCTGTACACCCTTCACTAAAACGGTTGTAACTTGCTCAATATAACTCGGAATTGAGCAGTTCAACTTGCTAAATCTCCATAACTCAATAAGGAATCTAATATCTTCACAAGTAAACTGATGATTCCTCGTTTAAGTGGCTCAAAATCAGCAATCTTCAGCAGCTTTCCAGATTTTGAATTTCGTAAATCAACTCTATGGAATATTTCTTTACGCCTTTGACTTCTTTACATGATCTATGAATTTAATCCACGATTTCCCTCCTTGCTAGTATTCCAAACCTATCAACTTTTCACTAAAAATAAACCATATTACATGCAAAAGCTTAATAAATCCAAAAATACTAATTTCCAAGGAGTGAAATTGGAATATTGCAAATAATCATTAAAAGCCTATCATATTAGTTCATAATTCACCTAATTTGAAGTATATATAAATATATAACAAAAAAGGAGACATCATAGATCCAACTTTGGATCTCTTGTAACATAATGGGATCCCCATATATTACCCTAATTCCTCTATATCAGTTATATTAATTTCTGAGGTAATAAGATCCCTCTTTTCTTGAATTGTTTCTTTACTAAATATAATTGTTGATTTATTGAAGTTTATTTGTTGTCTTGGGCCTGTTTGCAACAAATATTGATGCATTCTTGATAAGCATTTATATTAGTTTCATCAATGGTTATGAAAAAAGGGAGTCATCAGGAAAAAGTAAATGAGATATTTCGGGGCAATTTCTATTGATCTGAATTCCTTTAATATATTATCTTTCTGAATAAGATTAAATAATATTTTGAATATGATTCAATAATACTTATAAGAGATTTTGTCATATTGGTAAATAAAAAAAGCGATATAGGGTCTCCTTGTCTCAATCCCTTACCTGAAGAGAACTTCTCCAACCTTTCTCCATTAGTATTAAGATGAAAAGATACAGTTGTTATACATTTTCTTATCCATAAAATCCATTTTCACAAAAACCAAGTGTCTATAAAACTAAAATAAGGAATTCCCATCTTACCTGATCATATGCCTTAGCCATATCAATTTTAGTAGAAGTCATGTGCTTTTTATTCTCCTTTTTCCTATCATAAAAAATGATATCTCTTGAGAAATAATAATATTATTCTAAATCGCATGTCCTTTGATAACGCTGATTGATTTTGTGAAACAATAATATTCATATAATTTTGTAATCTGTTAGCTAAGATCTTGGTAATAATTTTATAAATAAAATTGACACATGAAATAGTTCTAAAGTCTCTGAAACCATCTTGAATGTTCCCTTTGGGTATAAGTGTAATAAGAGTATCGTTAATTCCCTCTATATTAACATTATTAGAGAAAATCCAGAATTAAGTTAAATACGTCATCTTTAATAATGTCCCAGTATTCTTTATAAAACTTACCATTTAGACCACCAGGGCCCGGAGCTTTAAGTGCTGCTAACTCACTAACCGCTCTCTCTTTCCCTCCATAGTGGGTTCTTTTGTTCATAAGTTCATTAACTTTAGGTTGAATACATTGTGTGGCTTTATTCATATTTACCCTCTCGGTATATTGTTCAGAAAAAAGATTAGAAATCTTTAAAAGCCCTTTTAATCTCTGATTTATCCTCTAACCATTCTCCTTATTCATTCCAAATTCTAATAACTGTGTTAATTTTTCTTCTCTTAATCGTAGATAAATGAAAAAAAATTGTATTCTTATCTCCATATATAAGCAAATTTTGTCTTGATCTATCGCCCCTATACTTTTCTTCACTAGAATATTTAGTCTTAATTCTATCTTTAATAATATCTACATTTTGTGTCTGATTATTGATTTCCATTAATCTATTTTGTAAGTTTTTACTTTTCATTTCATGATTTTTGAAAGTATTTTTACTCCATTTCTGTAGTTCCTTTTTAGTATTCTCTCTCTTGTTAACATAATTATTAATAGGGGGATTGGTGTTAGGTATATTCTATCCTTTCTCCACCATATTTCTACAGTTTACATCATCTAACTAAAACGACTCAAACTTGAAATATTTAGTATGGCAAATCATTCTTGGACAGAACTTCAAGCCGCATTCTCTAACCGTTTTTACCCAAAGAGTATGAGACTCAAAGATCAAACCGAGCTTGCAAGATTTTGTCAAGAAGATGGAGAAACAGTAGGAGAGTCATGGACAAGGTTTCAACATAAATTAGCTAGATGTCCTCTCCATGGTTATACACCCGCTCTAAAACTTGCTATATTCTATGAAGGTCTTAATGATAAAGGTAGAGAAAAGTTGGATAACATTGGAAAGGGTAATTTTGTGTCCATGAATCATAATGAAGCTTCCGCTGTTTTGGAAAATATTATTGAACAAGAAAGGAGTTGGCCCTCAACGCGAGCTCCTATTGCAAAGACCCGAGGAACGCTTCGTTTAGATGCAGAAACTGCAAACTCAGCTCAAATATCCGCATCAGATAATCAAATCAAAGAGCTGAAGTTAGAGATGCAAAAGAATTTAACCGCAGCAAACGTAGTACAAGAAGCACAAGGTTGTCAACAATGTGAGGTTAATAATCATACGTGGGAAGAGTGCGAATCAAATCCACAATCTGTGTACTTCATATCCAACCGAGGAGGCTATCAATGGGGTAACCGAAATCATCCGGGTATGCAGTACTCGAATCCACAAGGGGCCTCTAATCCTGGTCATTATCAACCGCGCCCCAGAACAACTCTTTCCAACCGAGAGGTTAGTATCAAAATCAATATCAAAATAGACCTGCTCCCCCTCAACAACCTATTCAAGATGCCTATACCGATTCATTAAATCAGAAAGCTTTACCTCAGTATCCTCAAGAAGGATCTATGGATAATCAGCAAATAATACAAATTTTGAACCGTTTGACCACAAATATGAGCGCTCACGAAGAGAAAGTCTGAGGACATGATGCCGCACTTCAGATTTTAGGTACTCAAGTAGAACAATTAAACGAATTTCTAACAAATTTAATGGAACAGAAAGAAGTGAAGGCAATCGATGGAGGTGATGACAATGTTGGGTTCGAAGCTTGTAAGGCTATTTGCCTTGAAATTGAAGAAAAAGAGGAAGTACCGCATGCTGCCGTTAGTGCCGTGGAAGTTCCGAGTACCGAAGAAGAACCAACCAAGTCTAGCCCCGTGGAATCTGACTGTTCTGAGGTTTATGTGGAGGACGATTCAGAGAAAGACGAATTTATACAGCTGCTGAGGAAGATGCAAGAGGAAATTCAATTGGTTATGGATTATCAAGCTGAGCTAGATAGAGAGAAAGAGAAAGAAGCCTCCAAGGAGGAATTAAAGAATGAATATGAAGTTGCACCTGCTGTGCAAGAAGAAGTAGAAAAGGTGGAACCGCCACCTGTTGTTCAACGAGTGTCATCAACTATTCCTGATCCAAATCCTAAGGATGACACTGAACTCAAGACGTTTGTAGAGGCGTATACACCTGAAAATATCAACGCCCAAATGCTTGAGATAGCAAAGAAAGGACTCACACCGCAACAAGTTTTTACGCAAGTTATTCCTGAGAAAGAAGCGAGTGTAGAGATCCCAAGAGAAAACCTGAGAGTCTCAAGAAGAAGTGAACGAGAGCTACCAACAAAGCTTAAAGATCCAGGAAGTTTCAACCTTCCTATTCAAATTAATGGTATGCTCAAGGTGAAAGCTATGTACGATGTGGGTTCTGGTGTGAATCTTATGCCTACGTCCGTGTTCGAGAGACTTGGACTTCAGAAATCAGAGAAAACTCTAGTGAAGTTGCAGTACGCTGACAACTCAGTTAAAAGGACATGGGGAACAGTGGAGGACGTCTTAGTCCGTGCAGGTAGTATCGCCATCCCTATTGACTTTGTTATACTTGATTTTGATGCAGATAAGCAGGTTCCAATCATACTTGGACGGCCCTTCATGGCCACAAGTCAAAGTGTCATCAACTTCCAAGAAGGGACCATCACCCTTCATGCAAAGAATGTATTCGAGACCTTCTATGTCTTAGGTAAGAAACCAAGGAAGTTAGATCTCACCGTTCCTGACATCCACATCCTTTCACATCACAAAGTCCCTCCTGAGAAGATCCACTTAAAGCCTGTGGATATTGAGCCAAACATTGAGTTTGGGGTTGACCATGAAGTTCTATGGAATGCTCACAAATGCGAGAATATGCCACGTAGTTTCAAAGACTCGTGGATGGGACCATTCATTGTCACTAAGGTTGTTTCAGCCAAGGTGATAGAAATTCGACCCAAAACGGGGATCAAGCGCAGAAGTTGACGTTCATAGACTAACTTGTTGTTGGGGAGGCTATATTCGCAAATCTTGATAGAGGTAACACGTCTAACTTTGAAAGACGTTAAATAAAAGTGTTGTATGGGAGACAACCCGCAATTTTTAGTTTTTATGTCTTTTACGTTTTTAGTTTATGTTTAGTTTAGTTATTTTTAGTTGATATTGCATATTTGAGAAAGGTATTAGTGTTTTTGATGCTTAGGTATTGGAGCAATCGAGTTAGGGAAGAAACAAATTTTTCAGAAAGGGTACACCATCGGTGCGGTATACCGTACCTCAGCCGCGGTGTACCGCAGAGGACAAAAACCCGTGTCACGGGTAGATGCCGCGGGTTTTATGCCGAGACAAAAAAATATCACAGCGTTGGCTGTGGTGTACCGGACCCTGTTCCGCACCCCTATACCGCAAGCCCAAAACCCGTGCCACGGGGTGCTACCACGTGTATTTTGCCGAAGCAAAATTTTTTTGAGCTACAGAAGCTACGGTGCACCCATGTACCGCACCCATGCACCACGCCGCGCCGATAGAGAGAGAAAGTTACGGGATTTAGGTTATAAAAGAGGTATAAAGCTCATTATTCCGAATTTACAAAACCTCCAGCCTCTTTCTCTTCTCCAAAACTCTCCCAACTCCATTAAAGCTCATAAAAACCTTCACCAATCATCATAACACTACCCAATCATCAAGAAAAACACATCAAATCCTCTCTCCACATCATTACAAGAGAAATTCAAGCACCCAATTCTCACCAAATCCATCAAATTGAAGAATCAAAAGCTCAACTTTTCACAAATTCATCCTACAATTTCTTAAATCCAAGCCTATCCTACACGAATCCACCTCACCCACATAGAGATTCATCATCAATTCATCTTTCCTAAGCCAAATCAAGCTTGTTCAACCAAAAATTCACAAGTTCAAATTTCAAGGGTTGCTAAAGCTTTGAGTTGGGGGTTAATTGAGGATGACTAATAGAACAACAATATTAGCTAGCAAGAGGGAGGTGAGGAAGAGCAAGGTATTCGATCCAATCAAGAAGAAATCAAATAACAAAGGTTCTAGTTCTAATTCAAAGGGTAAAGATGATGTTGAAGATGGAGGTATAACTTTGTGTGATCGTAATGGTAAAAAGATTTAATTTTATGCAAGGGATAAAACACAACTTCCACAAGGTCCTACACCCAAGGAGAAAGAGGAAGCTTCAAGGGCCCTGAAAGCTTCTGCAGAGAAACAATTAAAAGAACTACCTTTTGCTTATGAGAAAGTATTCAAGGAAGAAGTTGGTGAAGGAGATTACAAGAGATTCTTAGAGCTTGGTGCGAAATTGGGTTGGTCTACGTTCATGGTAAGACGTTTTGAATTATATCACGAGTTAGTTTTGGAATTCTGATTAGGCCTCTTTAGCCGAGATAGTAAAGGTTGTGTTCCGATTAGAGGAAAGTTAGTTGCTTTCACAGTTGATGAGATTAGAAACCACTTCAAGTTTAAGAAATTTAAAGGTTGTTGCAAATTTGATGAAGCAGTTGCTAAACGAAAAATAATTGATGAGGAACTACTTTTTGTGCATGTTTTAGACAAGGAGAAAGTGCAATAACATAAGGGAGAATTGAAGGCACCTTGGCCTTACAAATATCTTCAGTCGGATGCGAGAATTTGGCACAATTTCCTTATTCCTAATGTCTTTGGAAACACACGAACTTTGGATGTGACTATGAAGAACGCACTACTTTTGGATTGTATTTTGAGAGGAGAAGAAGTAGATGTGGCACAGTTGATCTATGAGGAGGTGATGCGATTTTCGGTCTCTCCTAAATCGGTTTATAATATTAAATTTCCTACTATGATCACGTGTCTTGTGCGAAAAGCGAATGTAACATTGGGTGAAGAAGAGAAACTCGAATTTTAGGAGACTTATATTGATAATTCTTGGATCAAGGATATCTTTCGAAGAGCAGGTTCTACGCAAGTCTCGAAAGAAGAAAAGGAGCAAAATTGGCAAGAGAAGATGGAGGAGCGTTTAACAAAATTCGAAGCAGCTCAAACTTCGTTAGTCAACAATGTGGCACAAATCAACGCTAATCAAGTGCACATCATGAAACTCCTTGAGCAATTAACGATAGGTCCAGCAAATCCGACCTTGGATGTCAATAATGCGAGGCAAAAGCCTCGAGAGTATGTTCTCTTTCTTCCTTACCATTTCTGTAAATGCTTTTATCTGCTAATTTTAATTTCTGTTTCGAGTCTTTTTCGAGTCGTGGAGACACGACTCATTTTTGAGTTGGGGGTGTGGGGATTCGTTATCTCTCATCTCCATTTTTCTGTTTTTAGGTAGAAATTAAAATTTTTGATACATGGGAATTAGATGTAGAGTGTGTTTAATAGCTTGAAAGCATAAGCCCAGTGAATTGATGATAGTAAGTAGTATGTTTATGAGCTATGTTATTTGTATGCTTTGAGTATTTGCAGGAAAACACGTTGATAGTAAAGAAAAGATTAGTGAGCAATGCGATAGAAAGTATGTTCGATCTCAGGGAACCTTGATAAGTGTGTAGGCCGTGAGATCCAAGCTAGTTGACAAACCATTTGATGAAAGTGCTAAAGGTAAGAAAATAACGAAATTACATAGTGTATAAAGTGATTAAGGCGGTTCTTTCATGTTTGAAGCCTTTGAAGCCTTTTTATACCTTCTCACCTTGTTATTTTGATTTTATATGCTATATCCTTCTTAGCCCCTTCTATCCTTTCTAAAGCTTTTTATTGAAACACGTTATAAGCCTTATCCCTTTAGATTATAGGACTTTTCCATATGACCCGCACTCGAATCGCGATGCATAAACAGTTGTTTTAGAGCTTGAGTTTGTGGTGGTGGGTCCACCATTATGGGAAATATTATTGGGATGGGATTTGTGAGCTTATTAATTGTGCTTTGTGCTTTATATTGATGATGATTCACAGATTTTTATTGTAACCCTTTGTCGGGGTAATAGTGAATGAAAAAGAAGCTACGAGCTAAATTTGCCAACAAGGGCATTAAAAGAAAAAAATATATATCTGAGAAAATAGCGTGATATCTCAACATTAAAAGAGAGTCATAGCTACAAAAAATTGAGTTGCAAAGAATATATATATTCGGACCAGCAAAGTGGGATTTTTATGTGAATATCTTACGCTTTAATTGGGTTATTGGGGATGCTAAATTGTGCATCAAGGAATTCATTGGGTTGAGTGAGAAACGTTTTACGAGAGTAACACAAGCTCTATGGCGATTCATTGATGGTTAGTAAGGAGAGATCCAAAAGCTCACTCCAAATTATCCAAAATATACTATCATACCGTCCCTAAGCCTAAATTACAACCTTAAAGTCCTTGTGATTCTTTGCTATGTAATTGAGAAGTGATTGAGCCATTAGAGAGTAGTTAAGTGGATCTTTGAATACAAGTGAGGTTTGATGAACAATCTATAGCTTTCTTGGGGAACTGAGTAAAGTCTCAATCCTTCTTACATTGCGAAACTAATCTGATCGTGAATTCAAGCCGTGTTGACTACGGATATGAGAAGTGTACAGGTATGTAGTTTATGAACATTATTGCATGAAATTTTCTGAGTTGTTGCTTTAGGTTTATTCTATATATTCTGCTATGTTCTTCCCATTGTGTTGAGAATTTTATAAGTGTGTATTTATAGACATCCCTTTGTTTTTATCTTTATTGTATCGGGACGATACAACTTTGAGTTGGGGGTCTTGATGTCTCATCATTTGTGATAGATTTATGTTAAGATGAGACATCATTTTTAGTGTTTTAGAAGTCATAATAGTCGATTTTCTTGAGAAATAGTACACTTTCCTATTTTGAGTCTTGATTTAGTTAAATAATATTTTTCGAGCATATTGGATTTAATTGTTTATTTAGTGTGAAGCTTTAAAGATAATTATGGAGATTAATTAGAGTCCAAGTCAAAGACTACAACATATGGAAAGAGATTAGCATAGTAATTGGAGATAAGGAAACAAAAGCTAAAAATATGGAAAAGGAAAATCTGCCTAAATCTGAATTTCTGCAGCACACGCCTAAAGAAGTGGTGATAACTCCAAAATGAAACCGATTTTGGTAAATTCCTTTCATAGGGACGTAGATAATTCGCTGAGGATTGTTTTGGTATATTGTGGAGCAAAAACCGACCAATAACGAAGAAGATATGCTCAAAACAAGTCAGTAGAATTTATCTTTATTTCCATACGAATTTGAGTTGGGCTTGGAGTCCACTACTTTGCTTCTCCCTCAAGAAAACGAATTTGGTCTTCTAAACACCTATAAATGCACCCTTATATCACTTGTAAATCATCCTTGCCTCATAGTAATTAGTTCTTAAGGTTTTATTCTTCCAGTTTATTGTAGATAGCAACATGATGTCTTTTGTAATTTCTTTTAATTTATTTCCATCAGGTATGAACTAAACTTCCCATAGCTTTTGCATCATGTATAAACTATGAATTCTGATTCTTCTATCTAAGTTTCTTTGGGAATTACATGTTTTAATATGATATTAGCTACTTACCTTTATATTTGTTTATGTGTTTTGATTTACTGTCTTTCCTAGAACTGATCACTTTAGGATTGTTTTAATAGTAGTTAGATGGTCACCTTAGCTGGGTGTCTAATTATTGAAACACCACATAACGTCTAGTGTCGATATTAGTCCTGACAAAACTGATTCTAACTAGATAGTCATTAGGGTATAATTTAATCACCATATCACCAATTGAATGAATTGTTTGCTTAGGGCCTTAGTAGCGTTTGATAACCATATTTACAACAGATTCTTGGTTGTGCCTTAGCCCCCTTAGTCACTCTCAAGGTCTAAGGTATGGGAATTTAGAATCCTGACTAAGTATACAAGAGCTAATATTCTCCCTTATTAACTAAATCTAATAGAAAGAATTAGAAGGATTAGTGCATACTAGCAAAACCTAAGCTATATTTCTCATCTCATAGTATTTACTTTATTGTCTTTTATTTTCTTAGTTTTAGTTATTAATTTCGAAATTCAATCTCTTTTATTTTCTGTCTTTAATTATTTATTGCTTACTCGTTATTGTTACCCATTCGTTTAACACACTTAAGTCCCTGAGATCGAAGTCAACTTATCAACTAAAACTTGCGTACATCCTATAATACTTGCAGTACTGTGCCTGTCTAGGGTGTGAGTGCGTAGTTTTCTTGACTTATATTTATCTTATTTTTATCACACTGTAGGCGACACCAATGACTAAATAAGCTTAAAATTCTAGTAAATAAGTCAAATAATCACCTAATTTGATGTCTCATAAGGTCATATAATAAGAACAAAAAGGGAGACATCAAGACCCCAAACTCAAACCTTTGTCGTCCCGACAAAGCAAAATAAAAACCAGGGTTCAAGGTGATACGCAAAAAGGTAGAGTCTAATGAATAACACTCAAAGCATAAATTAAAATAAATCTCATATAGTATGATCCTAGGAATCAATATACACATACAAATATCATGCAAAAAGAAACACAAATAATCAATTAAAAATTAACTTCACAATGCTAGAAGGTTATGCTTGTACTTATCTCAAGATGATGTCTATAGGGTGTTCATCGACCCTCACTAACTTTAAACACTCCACTTAGCATACTCTCTACAAGCTGAATTACAAATCCACTACACAACTAGGAATCAGGAGGAATTTATGGTTATCACATAGGCTTAGGGACGGTATGTAATGTATATTTGGTAAATTTGAAATGAGCTTTTGGCTCTCTCCTCACTACCATCAACAAAATGTCCTTGAGCTTGAGTTTATACTCGAATATCGTTCTCACTCAACCCATTTGATGCACTAATGTAGCGTCCCCAAAATTACCCAATAAGCACTAAAGATGATTTCTAAAATTCCACTTTGCCAGTTACTTCATTTTTTTCTTTATTTTATTTTTCATTTCACTTTTCTCTTTTTTTAACAAGATACCCATGACCATCATTTTGATGTGAAAGGTCATGTCTCTCATATTTATTTATTTTCAAATCCCGGCAAAGGGTTACAAATAATATATCATCAACAATTGCACATAAATACAAACGCATACAAGTTCCCTCGCAATGTAATTTCCCATTAATGAAACCCACCACCCCAAACTCAAGCTCAAGACAGGAAGTCTCAGGATTGTGATTCAAGTGCAGGTCATATGGTAGTGCCTCATATTCTAAGGGGATATGGGCTTATATAAGGGCGACAAAAGAAAGGCTTAAAGGCTAAAAATGGGGATAATATTAAATTCAGGGATTGAAGGCCAAAAAGGATTCAAATGGCTAACAAAGAACTGCCTCTATCATCTTCCTAATTACATAGTTGCCTCTAGTTCGTACCAAAGTGGGTTCTCTATCAATTTGGATCTCGCGTTAAACACACCAAACATTTTCCTTAAGTACAAGTTTACTTCTTTTACATTGTTTATTAATTCTACCTATTAATTTCCTATATTTGCATGCAATCTAAATGCGGTTTATACTAACTCCTAAAGTCTACTATTTTCTATCATAAATTCATAAAAACTTTCCTTAATGGGGACATTTAAAATTCTCTACAGTCAAACGCAACCCTAAAATTAGTTTTATGGAAAGCAAATAAACAAATAACACATAAAAATTGGGATGAGGCAACGAACCCCATCCCAAACTCAAAAATGAATCGTGTCCCCACGACTCGAAAAGACTCAATAAAGCAAATAAACTATTATACACTACTAAATGAGAGAGTTAGGAATACGTATCTCAACCAGCACTAGGCTGGTTTTCGGTGCTTCGTCCACATAAAACTTCCTTCGTGAGTACAGAGTAGGTGGCATGTTGTATGGTGCTCACCCCAAGTAGCATATTTCTGAGGAGGTCTACTCTTTTGTCACGCTTCCTAAAGTGGAAATCATCTTATCTTGGTTCACCTCTAACACTCGAATCTAGCTTCCAACTCATTATTGGAATACACCTTCTGCGTTGGTGGAAGGACTCTAGGAGTCCTCCTTGCTTCAACCTCTTCAAACCAGTGATGACCTATCTTCGGGATTTCAATACCCTTAGCTGGAGTTACTCTACTAGTTTTAGGATTAAATCTAGCTCTTCGATTATAACACAAAGAATCAGTCATGTTCGTCATCTTCAATGAACCCCAAATTCAAAACTTAAAAAATTAAAAAACAAGAGAAAATGTTTTGAACTTTGATGTTTTGAGGATATAGGAAGATGGTATGAGGTGTTATGTGAGATGGGTAATGAATATCTAAGGGAGAAGATGAGGTTTAATGGGTGAGAGTGAAGCTTTGATGAAAGAAAGGTGAATAATTTTGGTGTTTGGTGGAAGGATTTGATGATGATTATGTGTTAGGAGGGGTTTAGAGGGAAAGATTTGATGTGACTTGGTATTTTGATGATGAATAGCAGGTATATAATGGGTTAGGGGTCGTTCATAATGGTATCTTGCAAAAGAGGCTAGGTTAAACGGGAAGAAATTAGGGTTTTCATAAGGTTTTGGGAAAATTCCCGCTGGTCGGGCCGGCATACCGGTCAGATGATCGGCTAGCCGGTCCGAGACCTCATCAAATTTCTCCTCTCGGCACAAAACCCTATTCAGCTACCCGAGGCCTCGTGTATTTTTGTGGCCGGAATACCGGTGGTCTACTTTTCACATATCCTTGCTCTCGGCAAAATACACGAGTCAAGACACCGAGCCCTCGTGTTTTCCCTTGGCCGGCATACCGGTTAGGTGACCGGCTAGCCGGATGCACAAGTGATTTTATCGGCGAGACACTGTATAGGTGCGTGTAATGATCTTCTTTTGATCCTCGTTAACCGGCATACCGGTCATATGACCAGCTAGCTGGTGCGAGTGATCAATACTGTGACCAAAACACGCTTTTTCTCGCGTCTCACACCTGTTAACCCCAAACTCATGGATTAAGTACCTGTAAATCATCAAAACACCAGACCTTTCTCATTTCCTTTTAAGAATATACACTAATACTAAATTAACAACTACGAAATAAAAGACATAAAAGCGTTTAAAATACTATACAATTGAAGTTGCTTTTGTTTAACGTCGTTAAGCTCGACGGATTACCTCATGCATCATTTCTTAACATAACCTCCCCAGCAGTGAATGAGGTTATCAACGTTAGCTATTCGGAATTTGCATCCTTTGGCTTTGATTCCAACTAGTTTCTCTGAAATAATTTGTGTGACCGTGAATAATCCATTCCAAGAACCGTTTAACTTAAGCGTTTTCGGAGGGGGTTTAGGCTTTCTCAATGAGACTTCATCTCCCACTCTTATCTTCTCCTTCTTCATTTATTTCTTAGGTTCTTTTGGCACTTTCATGGAATGTTCCTTACCTTTCTTCTTTGCACGATCAAGGTGTGGGTTTTATTTAGGATCTGGAGGAGATTTATTAGGTGGTTTCTTTCTTAGCTTTTTCTCCTCCATTCTTAAGATTTTCACTACCTTGGTTGGTTCTTTCTCTTCTTGATCAATGGTCTCCAATCGGAAGCACTCCTCCTTGGAATCTGGAAACTTCATAGGCTTAAACACGTTGAATTTCACCTCCTCGTCTTGGATTCGCATAGTCAATTCTCTGTTTTCTACATCAATCAAATTACGCCCCGTGGCTAAGAATGGTATTCCCAAAATGATGGGGACGTTACTATTCGCGTCGTAATCAAGTATAACAAAATCAGCGGGAAAGATTAACATACCTGCCTTGACGAGGGCATCTTCTATTCGTCCCTCTGGATGTACGAGGGATCTACCAGCCATCTGCAAGACCATAGAGGCCTGTTTCGCATTTCTTATCTTCAACTTCTCAAAATTCGATCTAGGCATAAGGTTAATACTCGCACCCAAATCACACAAAGCTCTCCCTTTCCATTCATCACCGATAGAAATCGGATTTGTAAAACTCCGAGGATCAAGCAACTTAGGTGGCAACTTACTCTGGCATATTGCACTACATTCTTCTGGAAATCCAATAATTTCATTCTCGAGATATTTACGTTTATTGGTGATAGCTTCTTTCAAGAATTTTAAATACTTTGGTACCCCCTTGATAGCCGCTAAGAAAGATATATTAATGTTGAGCTTACTTACCATATCCATGATTCTATGATATTCAGCTGTATCTCTTTTCTTTTGAACTCTTGAAGGGAAAGGTGGAGAAGGACGAGTTTCTATAACATCTTTCTTCTTAGGAATTTCCGGAATCTTCTCCACTTCTACCACTTCAGGTTCATCATTCTTTTCTTCCACATCCTTTACCGGTTTTTCTTTGTTGGTAACTTTTTTTTTCATAACTGGAAAAGGAGGTGAAGGGAGCTTCTTACCACTTCTTAGTGAGATAGCGTTACAATCTCTGTATTGGGTTGGGACTTCAGTATCACTATGGAGTTTTCCTTGCGGACGCCGATTTAACTGTTTTGATATCTGGTCAATTTGATTCCCAATAATTTAAGTGCAGCCTCATTAGCTTGCTGACTCTGGATAGATTGTGCCTGAAGTTCCATTAATCTTTCTACAGTTTGACGAAGATCATCTGTACCTTCTTGAGGTTGAGCAGGTAAGGCTTTTTGATTCATAGTATCATTGTAATTACCTTGAGGAGTCTGTCTCTGAACCTGATTTCCATAATTCCGTCCTCCTTGATAATTACTTTGTGGTCTAGGTTGATAAGTGTTACCTTGGTGACATGGTTGATAAGCGTATGTAGGATTAGCTGCCCGGTTAGGATTCGAGTACTAGAAACCCGGATGGTTTTTGTTGGGTTGGTATCCTTGTCCACTCGAATTGTAATTCCCCCTATTAGTACAAAACATTACCGCTTCGGGATTACCTTCACAATGTTCCCAGTCATGGTCTTGAACACCACAATTCGAACACCCATATACCTCTTGAGTCACATTAACACTTTCCTTCTTACCTTATAAACCTTCTTTAACAGCTATCGTGAGCTGTTTCATTTGTTGTTCTAAAGTACTCTTCAATATATCCCCCAATGAGGATAATTTCTCATCAATACCCATATTACTTTCTTTTCTACCTTGAATAGGTGTTCTTACTGTACTCCAACCTTTCTCATTTTTTACCGTTCTATTTAAAATAATCTCCGCATAGACTGGAGCTACCTGTAAAAATCCACCACCACATAATTAATCGAGATATTTTCTTGATCCTCCATACAAGCCTTTATAAAAGATTTTTAACTGTTGTTATTCATTATGGCCATGTCCAGGAACTCTTCTCAAACATGATTGAAATCTTGTCCAACATCTTCTCAAAGTCTCATCTTGTTCTTGGACAAACGATGTCAAATCCACCTGTGCGTCTAATCTCATATTCATCGGATAATAGCAATCGAAAAACGCTGTCTGTAACTCATCCCAAGTATTGATTGTTCCAGGTTCTTGCGAATCGTGCCGCTCACTAGCTGCGTCTATCACGAAAAATCTGAAATTAGCAAAGTACATCAACTCTTTGGTCACTCCTTGAGTTATATACGAATCGCAGATTTGCATAAACTTTTGAACTTCACGAATAGGGTCTTCTCCAGGTGTTCCACGAAAGTTTCCAAAATTTTGAAATTAGGATAGCATACCAGGATCGGGTCTATAACGTGCAACATTGATATTTTCAAGACCAATATTGAGAGCAAGAGCGCAATAGGGAGCTTACTCTGGACCATGTACGAACCATGGATCATAATACATAGGGTGTTGAGCTTGTTGCATAGGCGAATTATTTTGTTGACTGTTGAGAATGGGATTCAGAATGATTGGCGGTATTATTGGTTGACCATTTTCGTCTAACTGAATGCCAGGATCTTCAACGTGATGAATGTTCAAATCCTCCATTTCTCGTTCTCTCTTTGCCTGTTCTCTAGCTTCTGTTTCTCTTTTGTTTCTTTCTTGAACTAACCTCTCGGGGTTTGAGTACATGCACCAAACCTGTAAGACCGCAGAAAGAACAAAGACAAAGAAAAGTGTAAAACTGAAAATAAAAATTAAAAATAACAACTAAAACACTTACGGATAACACCGTGGTCACACGCTACCATCCCCGACAGCCGCGCCAAAAACTTGGTGTCTCCTTGTGTGTTCTAAAATAACACACCTAAAAAGGCAAGACATGTACCGAAAGAGTACGGGCCGTCTAAGTAATATCCGGTAAACAGAATTTTGATCTCATGGACGGATTGAATATGACTTTCGATGATATGTAATAAGTGCGATTAATTGTTATATGATGCGGAAAATAAATTATGTAAAGATTTGTTTTGGTTTTTGATTAAGAACTAAGATGCAATAAAAATAAAATACTAAATTAAATAATGCAAATAAATAAGACGCAAGTAAATAAATATGAGTGGACGCAAATATTTATAGGCAGTACTTGAGTTTCGCAAGGGTTTCACCTAACTCTATTAAATCAATGTTTATGTTTACGGGATGAATTGGGATTAAGTACTAGTTGGGATTCTATAATCTCCTAACCCTCGTCAGGGTGGACTTAGGAGCAATTCTTAGATGCTACAAACCCCTTCAGGGTGATTATAGTCCACCTTCGAATGGTCAAATATTCTACCCAATTGGCTATAAGGTTAACTAAGCCCGCCAGGGTCAATAATTTCTACCTTACGTCTATAATTTAGTTCTGTAATTAAACCCCATGTCAAGGCGATCACTTACCCACCAAAGTGAATATCTTAATTACTAAATTCTATATTTGATTCATGACTTCAAAGACAATATTTAAATGAAAAACAATAGTCAATACGAAATTACACAATTTAATTTAAATTAATCAATCCCAAATTCAAAAACATAAATTCAATAAAATTGGGTTCAACCCATTAATGAGATTGTCAAGCACTTAAGTAATTTAGCTCATGCTAATGTTAAAAAATACTAAATTAAAATAAAATGTTTTCATAATGAATTACAGAAATAGAAAAACCTAATTAAAGGGTTGATAATTGATGTTGTTGGAAGAAGGAATTCTCCAGTTTCAGCTTTCTCTCTCCTTTTTGCTTTTCTGACTTCTCCTAAGAGTTGCCTCTTATCTAATATGAATTATCTGTCTAAAAATTGAAGTCAAAAGCCTTTTTATAGTGGAAAAAACGGATTGGGCTTTGAAAAAGAAGAATTAGGTTAATTAGAATAAAAGCCCAATCCCTTTAATAAAATCCCGTAACTGGTGACCAGCTGTTACTAAAACAGTTGTAGCTTTTGCGTCCAGACTCGGAATCACTTCGTTAAACTCGGAAAATCTTCCTTACTTCAAGATCTATCTACCTCATTTTATTCTACAAGACTGAATCAGTGGCTAAGATGCTCAAAAACAGTGATTTGTGACAACCTTCCAGATTTCATTCTCTACTAATTACTTCTTCGAATCAATTACTCTCGTCTTTGACTTCAACGCTCAATCCAAGACTTTTATTTCCATTTCTTCTCCTTGTCTTGATACTTCATCAAATCATAAACCTAAGAACTTTACACTAAAAATAAACGGATTAACGCATAAGAGCTCTAAAACACAAATAATCCAAATCCAAGGGAAGAAATCGTAATATGACCAAAGAAGCTTAAAAGTCTAGTAAATAAGTCAAATAATCACCTAATTTGATGTCACCTTAGGTTGAACAGTAAAGAAGTCCTTACAAGAACCCTTCCGACAAGAAGCAATACATTCATGGGTATTGTTGAAAATTTGCATGCAACTCTTAGCTACTTTATGATTTGATTTCATTTAAGCTCTCTCAGTAATACCTATGATAAACAATAAACTATGTTATATGAACCGTTATAAACTATGTCACATGCATGGTTATGGTATAATTTTGTCCCTTTTATTCATTCTCTTGCTACTTAACTAAGACGTAAAATTGAGAGAATCTTTGGAAGTTCTTTTATATCGATAATCTAGTAAACTTGTCGACTACATTTGTCACTGATAATAAATTACTGATCAACTTTCCAAATCATGATCTTTGCTCAAATTAGAAGGTAGAAGAAATGATTTTTAGGCACACTAGACTATAGTTTTTCTAGATTTTATAGCTCTATTTTTGTTATCAAAATTGTGTTAATTTGATCACGTATTTCTCCTTTCTATATAATCTTTATTACGCTATCCATTGTTAGATTTTGGTATAGATGGCACAATATTTCGAAATATTTGTTGATATAAAAAATCAACAAAAACCATGAAACTATAGATAAAGAAGAGTTAACCAATTATACAAACCAATATTTGAGCCAAAAAATTAATATACAAAAAAAATGATAGAAAGGTTCGATTAAACAACTGCCACTATAATTATGGATTTTTAAGCCAATTGATGAAATTATGGAACTAATGACTACCTCAGGCGCTCACCTACACATGCGAGACTCCTTGTAGGTATTCTCTACAATTCTTTAGAAAGTGGAATATATGAGAGGAAAATTATTGGTTCATGCAATTTTTAACCATGCTTCTCTTCTTGTTGGTCTATGTATCGACGACGAGATATTATACAAGACTCGGTTTCTTCTACTAAAAATGCATCCCTTCATTTGTGTCATGTTTATCTTGCTCAAGGATCTAGGAACACAACCATTATATTTTACAAACTAAAATGAGTCGGTCAAAATGATGAAAGATCCTTGTGCCCAAAACTTATGATTCTGCTCATAGAAATTGTTTTTATATCATACTATAAATTCAATCTGTAAAAATTATAATCACCAAAAATGGATATCTATATAGAAGTCATCCTAGAACTCTTTTACTTCCCAGGGATGCTTGTGTTGCAGAAAGGCACATAAAAAGATCCTGAAAATTATCGATCTTCAGTGAATTAACTTTGAAGGTTCTCCCATGAGTTGATGAATTAAATGGAAAAAATATGTCGGGTTCACTAAATTAGGATAACACTACTACGAGAATAGCTTTTAGAGACCGCATAGTTATTTCCGATCTTTTGTGGTACCTAAAGGTTGCTCGTTTTCAAAAGGTTGTTAACTATTCATTTCTCCTGAGAAATCATTTCTGTGGTAGCTAGATGGTTTATCTTTACAGACCACCCAGTCTCTTGCTATAAGTTATGACTTCTAGCGACTATATGTGGTCATTAGATAGTTTTATTTTAGTCGTTGCGTTTTGGTCGCCAATTCTTTATTACTTTAGCAACCATCCATCCTGTATTTAGTGGCTAGCCTCTTCTTGCGGTCGTTAAAGGTGTTATAATTGAAAAAATATTTTTATTAAAGTTATTCATTTACAATTGTTCGTAAATAGACATGATAAACCCAAAGTACACTAAAAGTATAATAATTCCACAATTCTCAACAAAAATCTCCAAAATCTAGTTATGAACACATATAAGTTATTTTGACATAAAAAAATAAAACCAATCAACTAATGATACTAGTCTGTCTCATATCCTTTCCTTTCATTTGCAATAATCACATCATTACTATTAATATGCATCATTTGATGGATATCAGCCGCATCTTAAAGTATCTTCGGACTCTTCATCATCTTCTAAAATAGTTAGATCATGCTCTACTATCACTTCGTCGACTTCGGTGTACTCTATTTTTATTAATGCGTAATCCATCTATGTGTGTTGTCTCATTTACAAAAGGTATCGACTCAAATGTATAAACTATCGACACAGAACCCTAAACATCCACACTCCAACAATGACAATCGCTCACTTTCCAAACCACTTTAAAGTGCGTCGCGATCCCTTAGCGTCCACTAGATCAACAATGTATAACATGTTATTTGCTTGATTTTCTACAATTTATGACTCATCTTTGTACCAATACGAATTATTATCGATTGTGGTTACACTGTGCTCATTCCGTATTCTTCCTTTCTTGGTGTTATAGCATTCTCACTCGAATACTATTACCGAATATGTTTTTAAAAAGTCCACCTCGAATACTTTAACCAATTCACCATACCAAGAAACTCCTTCGCCAAAACAATAAAACCCGTAATCCGCAATGAGACATTTATCACCTTTCTAACGCCAAACCAAGTTCACCCCATTAATAACGCATAGATCATATTTCTAAATTGTACAATTGGAACCCTTAGCCACATACAAAAATTATTTGGTTTATACTGGATGGCATGCTAGCTTCATGTTAAATACCTAATAATGGAAAAGCTATTGAGTTATACTTTCTCTATTAGTATTTTGATTTTGAATTATAGTATACATTTATCAATAACGAATTGTAAAATCTAGTTTGATGAATTCTTTCCACATCCACATGTCCATCTGTAATTATAACTGACTTATGGTCCCTGGAATACAAAATATTTGAGTTACAAAATTATATAGAATAAGAAAGTGACAAAGAACATAGTAAAAAAGAACAAACTATATGTAAACTTGAATCTCATCATAAGATCGTAGATTGCACCAAACAATCCTATCGTGATCTATTTGGGGGAAGATAAACGAAACACTATTTTAAATTTGGGTGACATTAACTTCTGAAAGTCAATATATCTCTTGGTTCTGGTACTAGATCCGCATATCTATGAGGATGATTACACTTTTTTTTCCTTATTGATATAATGTGATGTGAAAGTCAAGATCTCTTCCACAACATAACCCTCGTGAATCGAACCTTGTGCCTTTTACACATTATGTAGTTACTCCTTTAACTTATTCAAATAATGCTCGATCGGATACATCCATCACATCTTGATTATTCCACCAAAAACTGTATCGTCATGGAATATTCTTGTCTACCATTTTAGTATACGCTTCATTAACAATGCCACTCAAATCATCTATCACGTTTATCATTTCCTCATATACATAACTAGGAATAACATTTGATTGGAACGGGTTTATTTCTCCATACAAATTCCAAATTTCATATGTTGCTTAAAACCCATTTATCAATATTCATATTAGCCTCTAGAATATTTTTCCTAGTAAATTCGTGCATCAGTTACATGGATATTGAATTGAATTAGAAATATCCATGTGCTAAGATATGAATTCAACAAAACTCTTAACACCCTTAACAAAAGCTAGAGTAACCTTGTTTCTTGACTTAATCAACACTTTATCCATATGGACTTCTATTTGGACTTGATTGTGTCGTAAACTAAAAGATTTTGATAGCTATAATAATTTAATAAATAAATTGTGTAAATCATATTGATATTCAGTCTCATATTTCATAGATTAAGCAATATAATATTTCATAAGTCTTACTCCTATATTAAATCTCCCGTTTTCAAACTCCAACTTTTTTTCATAATCCAAAAAAATATCTAATATTATAGATAAAAAATCATATATAACTACATATATTATGTAACTACATAATTTAACCATCTAAACAACATAATAGAAACCATAATAAAGAAAAATACTAGTTTTTACGAAAAAAATGTGACAAAATACCTGAAGGAATTGATGGTAGAAATGGGTCCGAAAGAGTGGAGGTAAGTAGATAAAATACGTTAACGGAAAAGGAGGCGTTTGTGGAAAGTGGTGGATCAATAGTAAGAATATTTAGAGATCAAATTTAGAGTCTTTTGGGATATTTTTAGTTTTTTTAACTCTGACGAAAAATTATAATTGAGCCATTGTTGAAAAAATTTTAAAGAAAAAATAAAAAAGTCACAATGATATATTTTTATCTGAATAATTATAAAAAAAAAGCTCGCCTAAGTAAAAAAAATTATCTAGTTGACTAGCAGCTGCAAATTTAAAATATAGAGAATGTTCATTAATATATATTTATAATAAAATTATTTTTAAATAAAAAAATTTATAAAAAAATTTGTATTGATCTAAATTTATGAAACAAAGATTATTTCCCTATAGTTCAAGATGAATTGTGGCATTTTAGGCCTAAATATTTAATTATTTCTTATAAATAAATCTACCTTTAAAAATAAAATTAAAGCCCAATCCATATTGTAAAAGCCCAACTCACATGCATAAAATAAAACCTAATTACCCATCAAATCTACCCTAACACCATTGCCCCCTCGCGCCTCAAAATTTCTCTGTACCATCTGATCCCAAATACCGAACTTCATTGCAATTAACCAGTTCCTCTCTTCATTTAATCCCTCCATTCTACTTCTTTAAATCTCCACAAATTCGTACTAACTTTGAATGTTGATTCATTGAATCAATTTGAAACACCAGACAAGAATGCAGAATTTTAAACCATCGGTTTTCCTACATTTATTTACCATATATCCAGGTTAGTAAATTTGTGAGTTTCTTAAATTTTTATGAATTTTAACTTAGTCTATTATATAAAATTATATTAAATGTCATAAGAATTTCATTATAATCGTATTAATCTAACAAATTCCACAATTGTTAGCCACATATAGGCTTCATTTTTGTCACTATCTAGTGTAGGCCACAATTAATACTTCATTATTGTCACGCCCAACGGGAAAAACACTAGATGTCAGATTTATTGTATTGTATTTTGTTAAATGGTAGTCATACTTTTACGTGAGCTCTTGAAATATGTCAAGTACATATAATTAGATTCCGTGATAATTATATTATTACCATAATCTTGTATTATTTAAGGTTTATTTAGAACTGTTTTACAAATAAGATATCTGAAGTCAATAAGAAGTATTGGGTGACAATAATAACTATTGGGTGAAACTTTTCTTAGGTTTATCTTAATTGGCATTTAAATTTAGATTATTTTATAATTAAAATTTTGGTTAATTTGAATAAAGATATGGATAGTGGGCTTAATAGTTTTTTCTTTTTCCTTCAATGGTAGGTAATCTTCATCAATGGGGAGCATAACGAAACAAAGAATGGATAAGATTGTTGGTCATGACATTTCAATCCACCATAAAGACTGTATGATTAACATGGTAAGATTTACATGCCAATAAATAAACTTCATTTGACTATATATATATATATGCTACTCCATTTAGTAGGTTTATGCATACTAACCAAACTTATTTAGGTGATTTAAATTCTTAGTAATATCGTTCAGGTTACATCTAAATAAGTTTAATACCATGTTTAATCTGAGATAAACGTTTAGCTGAGGATAATTCTTGTTTCAGTTAACAGGATAAATGTTGTTTTCTTGGTAAAAGTATGTATATTTTTCCTTGAAAATTGGCCTAGACATTTCTATGTTGGAATGTCTAGGAGGCTACCTATTTTTATTTAGGCAATTGATAAAAATTTAACTTTATTAGAAGAATGTTTTATTCATTTATTTTTTTAAGTTCACTTCAAACACCTAAACCTTTTGTAGATTCTTACATGTACGTGACCTATCAATTTTTAGAAGAATCTTTACCTTATTTATCTAATAAATTGGTATATAATAGAATAAACCACAGAGTTATAAGAGTTAGAATTAATAAATGATGTTGCAACAATTACAACTCATCTAATGATGGGATTATAACGACTATAATAGCAAAATATAACCACCACAACCAAAATGTTTATCGATCTTTGAGAATATTATTAACGAGTTTCCATTATAGAATAATCCTTTATTTTCCATTGAAGAGTAATGAGATGAAACAATCATTAATTTGTTGTATGCTTTTAGATATTCTTGTAAGTAAATGTGGGTCTAGTTGTTCACCTGGTTGAAGTCCATCTAAGACTAGTTTATCTAGTCCAGTCATGAACTAGGTATCCTATCTTAGAGTAGTGTTAAAATTGTAGTAAATATTTTAACGTGTGAATAATATAAAACATTATTTGCAGCTGTCAAGATGAAGTGATGGCAAGGATTTGAGTTTTCAAATATTGGAAAAATTAGTGAAGGTAAGTTTAATCATCCATTTTATCACTATATAATTCCTTGCTTTGTTCTCTTATGTTTATATGCGTGTTGTAGCTCTCTTTTTATTCATCCACTAGAGATTTTGAATTCAAGCACTTAAAGTTATGTTTTTTCTCAGGACGGTGAAGTATAATCTACATCAAGACATGTGGATGATGAAAGAATATGGTGTGTTAGATTAATAGTTGCTCTAGTGGTTAGGTTACTCATGTATTGTATTAAAAATTAAAGATTAGGTAATTTATTGTTAGACATCTTAATGAAAAGCTTTTCAAAAGGATATATGTTTAACTGTATTTTTGTTCAATGTTCTTTTTTCATTTATACTCAACAAGTCAACTTAATATCAAAATGCAACTTCGGTCAAACCACCTGAAATAAAACCAAAAAATTATTCAAGTTATTCGACTTAATATCAAATTAAACTTCATTACTGAAATTTCACATACGCTCTATAGATTATTATATTTAGTTACTTTTCTAAGTTATGTCCTTCCTGGTTATCTTTCCTCTTTGATTTTACTTTCTTATTTCTATTATATACAAGGAGTTCCTCGTTCCTCGTTCCTCTTAATTTTCTTATGCATTTGATTGTATATATATGTCTCTATATTTGTGGTTTAGTTTTCAATATAGTAATACGTTAATGAGGGTTTTTTATAAAATATCTTTTATTTATGGTGTACTTTATTTTAAGTTATGTTAGTGTTTTATGTTAAAACTTAAAAACTAACAGTCTAGTTTAGGTAGCACAATTAATGTAGAAATCAAGTTGTACATATATAATAGTAATCTACTTATGTCAATTGTTGATGGTACGTGTGACCTTGTACTATTTTCCACTAATAGATTCACCCTTGGAGTTATTCTTAGTTACATTGTTATACCATCAATAGAGACTTGTACTACTTCGTTGACACGATCTTGGAATATATAGAAAGCTAATTGTACCTTAAAGATCTAGAAGCTACTTTATTATAACTTAAAGCTCTAGATACTATCCTTTTTAGTATTTTTCATTTCAGAAAATATAAATTTAGTTAGAAATAATCTATTCTATTTCAGCTTTTTTAATCGGCCTTAAAGTCATTCGGTTTGTAAATCTCCTCAGAATCCGTATGGTATGAAAAAATATAATCAGAAGAACATGAATACAGATGGGATTATTGTTTTATAGGGGCTTTATCACATTTGGTCGAAGAAATTTGGCAATATTTTCACAGTGATAAATTAATTTTTCTATATTTCAACCTACTTTTTGAATGTATCACAAGGGATTACCTAATCATTGCTTGACTCATATTGAAATATTTTTTGAAATGTGGATTTTTATTGAAATTGATACCATTTTGATTTATTCCTTATTTGGGAATATAAGAGATTTTACTGCCATACCACTTTAAACAAATGTATCTATCAAAAACTGAAAGAGAAAATTTTCTAATCGGCCTTACAACAATCAATTTTCTTAACACAGTAACTTTGAGTTCTGACTTACAAACGTATCTCTTCCGGTACCCGTTTTTACTTGATAAACTCCGGTTATACACGAAGAGAGTCAACTAGGTAGTACACAACGAGGGTTCCGCACCTGTCATCTAGGAAAGCTCCTTTTTGTTGTTCTTACCACTACTTCCTAATATGGTCTTTTAGTCAAAAGATAAACGCTTTTTCTACGGCAATAGAAAACACTCCGCCAAAGGATTTTCGATTCTCTACTACTACAGTCGATTCCATCTTAGTATTTGAATTTCTGGCCATGAATTGATAGAAAAGTGTTTACGCCATGAAAGTTGCTTCCCAAGGCGGCCTCAAGGGGAAATGGTTTATTGGGCCCACATAAGCTTATATGTCCACTCTTGTCATGCAATGATACACTTGAGACACCATAGATACATTTTGAGGAGATACACCTTAGGTTGAACAGTAAAGAAGTCCTTACAAGAACCCTTCCGACGAGAAGCAATACATTCATGGGTATTGTTGAAAATTTGCATGCAACTCTTAGCTACTTTATGATTTGATTTTATTTAAGCTCTCTCAGTAATACCTATGATAAACAATAAACTATGTTACATGAACCGTTATAAACTATGTCACATGCATGGTTATGGTATAATTTTGTCCATTCTTATTCATTCTCTTGCTACTTAACTAAGACGTAAAATTGAGAGAATCTTTGGAAGTTCTTTTATTTTGATAATCTAGTAAAATTGTCGACTACATTGGACACTGATAATAAATTACTGATCAACTTTCCAAATCATGATCTTTGCTCGAATTAGAAGGTAGAAGAAATGATTTTTAGGCACCCTAGACTATAGCTTTTCTAGATTTTATAGCTCTTTTTTTGTTATCAAAATTGTATTAATTTGATCACGTATTTCTCCTTTCTATATAATCTTTATTACGCTATCCATTGTTATATTTTGGTATAGATGGCACAATATATCGAAATATTTGTTGATATAAAAAGTCAACAAAAACCATGAAACTACAGATAAAAAAGAGTAAACCAATTATACAAACCAATATTTGAGCCAGAAAATTAATGTACAAAAAAAATGATAGAAAGGTTCGATTAAACAACTGCCACTATAATTATGGATTTTTAAGCCAATTGATGAAATTTTGGAACTAATGACTACCTCAGGCGCTCACCTACACATGCGAGACTCCTTGTAGGTATTCTCTACAATTCATTAGAAAGTGGAATATAGGAGAGGAAAATTATTGGTTCGTGCAATTTTTAACCATGCTTCTCTTCTTGTTGGTCTATGTATCGACGACGAGATATTATACCATAATCGGTTTCTTCTACTAAAAATGCATCCCTTCATTTGTGTCATGTTTATCGTGCTCAAGGATCTAGGAACACAACCATTATATTTTACAAACTAAAATAAGTCGGTCAAAATGACGAAAGATCCTTGTGCCCAAAACTTATGATTCTGCTAATAGAAATTGTTTTTATATCATACTATAAATTCAATCTGAAAAAATTATAAGCACCAAAAATGGATCTCTATATAGAAGTCATCCTAGAACTCTTTTACTTCCCAGGGATGCTTGTGTTGCAGAAAGGCACATAAAAAGATCCTGAAAATTATCGATCTTCAGTGAATTAACTTTGAAGGTTCTCCCATGAGTTGATGAATTAAATGGAAAAAATATGTCGGGTTCACTAAATTAGGATAATACTACTACGAGAATAGCTTTTTTGAGACCGCATAGTTATTTGCGATCTTTTGTGGTACCTAAAGGTTGCTCGTTTTCAAAAGGTTGTTAACTATTCATTTTTCCTGAGAAATCATTTCTGTGGTAGCTAGATGGTTTATCTTTACAGACCACCCTGTCTCTTGCTATAAGTTATGAATTCTAGCGACTATATGTGGTCATTAGATAGTTTTATTTTAGTCGTTGCGTTTTGGTCGTCATTTCTTTATTACTTTAGCAACCATCCATCCGGTATTTAGTGGCTAGCCTCTTTTTGCGGTTGTTAAAGGTGTTATAATTGAAAAAACATTTTTATTAAAGTTATTCATTTACAGTTGTTCGTAAATAGACATGATAAACCCAAAGTACACTAAAAGTATAATAATTCCACAATTCTCAACACAAATCTCCAAAATCTAGTTATGAACACATATAAGTTATTTTGACATAAAAAAATAAAACCAATCAACTAATACTACTAGTCTGTCTCATATCCTCCCCTTTCATTTGCAATAATCACATCATTACTATTTATATGCATCATTTGATGGATATCAGCCGCATCTTAAAGTATCTTCGGACTCTTCATCATCTTCTAAAATAGTTAGATCATGCTCTACTATCACTTCGTCGACTTTGGTGTACTCTATTTTTATTAATGCGTAATCCATCTATGTGTGTTGTCTCATTTGCAAAAGGTATCGACTCAAATGTATAAACTATCGACACAGAACCCTAAACATCAACACTCCAACAATGACAATCGCTCACTTTAAAAACCACTTTAAAGTGCGTCGCGATCCCTTAGTGTCCACTAGATCAACAATGTATAACATGTTATTTGCTTGATTTTCTAAAATTTATGACTCATCTTTGTACCAATACGAATTATTATCGATTTTGGTTACACTGTGCTCATTCCGTATTCTTCCTTTCTTGGTGTTATAGCATTCTCACTCGAATACCATTACCGAATATGTCTTTAAGAAGTCCACCTCGAATACTTTAACCAATTCACCATACCAAGAAACTCCTTCGCCAAAAAAACAAAACCCGTAATCCGCAATGAGACATTTATCACCTTTCTAATGCCAAACCAAGTTCACCCCATTAATAACACATATATCATATTTCTAAATTGTACAATTGGAACCCTTAGCCACATACAAAAATTATTTGGTTTATACTGGATGGAATGCTAGCTTCATGTTAAATACCTAATAATGGAAAAGCTATTGAGTTATACTTTCTCTATTAGTATTTTGATTTTGAATTATAGTATACATTTATCAATAACGAATTGTAAAATCTAGTTTGATGAATTCTTTCCACATCCACATGTCCATCTGTAATTATAACTGCCTTGTGGTCCCTGGAATACAAAATATTTGAGTTACAAAATTATATAGAATAAGAAAGTGACAAAGAACATAATAAAAAAGAACAAACTATATGTAAACTTGAATCTCATAATAAGATCGTAGATTGCACCAAACAATCCTATCGTGATCTATTTGGGGGAAGATAAACGAAACACTATTTTAAATTTGGGTGGCATTAACTTCTGAAAGTCAATATATCTCTTGGTTCTGGTACTAGATCCGCATATTTATGAGGATGATTACACTTTTTTTTCCTTATTGATATAATGTGATGTGAAATTCAAGATCTCTTCCACAACATAACTCTCGTCAATCGAACCTTGTGCATTTTACACATTATGTAGTTACTCCTTTAACTTATTCAAATAATGCTCGATCGGATACATCCAACACATCTGGATTATTCCACCAAAAACTGTATCGTCATGGAATATTCTTGTCTACCATTTTAGTATACGCTTCATTAACAATGCCACTCAAATCATCTATCACGTTTATCATTTCCTCATATACGTAACTAGGAATAACATTTGATTGGAACGGGTTTATTTCTCCATACAAATTCCAAATTTCATATGTTGCTTAAAACCCATTTCTCAATATTCATATTAGCCTCTAGAATATTTTTCCTAGTAAATTCGTGCATCAATTACATGGATATTGAATTGAATTAGAAATATCCACATGCTAAGATATAAATCCAACAAAACTCTTAACACCCTTAACAAAAGCTAGAGTAACCTTGTTTCTTGACTTAATCAACACTTTATCCATATGGACTTCTATTTGGACTTGATTGTGTCGTAAACTAAAAGATTTTGATAGCTATAATAATTTAATGAATAAATTGTGTAAATCATATTGATATTCAATCTCATATTTCATAGATTAAGCAATATAATATTTCGTAAATCTTACTCCTATATTAAATCTCCCATTTTCAAACTCCAACTTTTTTTCATAATCCAAAAAAATATCTAATATTATAGATAAAAAATCATATATAACTACATAATTTAACCATCTAAACAACATAATAGAAACCATAATAAAGAAAAATACTAGTTTTTATGAAAAAAATGTGACAAAATACCTGAAGGAATTGATGGTAGAAATGGGTCCGAAAGAGTGGAGGTAAGTAGATAAAATACGTTAACGAAAGAGGAGGCGTTTGTGGAAAGTGGTGGATCAATATTAAGAATATTTAGGGATCAAATTTAGAGTCTTTTGGGATTCTTTTAGTTTTTCTTAGCTCTGACAAAAAATTATAATTGAGCCATTGTTGAAAAAATTTTAAAGAAAAAATAAAAAAGTCACAATGATATATTTTTATCTGAATAATAGTAAAAAAGAAAAAAGCTCGTCTAAGTAAAAAAAATTATCTAGTTGACTAGCAGCTGCAAATTAAAAATATAGAGAATGTTAATTAATATATATTTATAATAAAATTATTTTTAAATAAAATATTTTAGTAAAAAAATTTGTATTGATCTAAATTTATGAAACAAAGATTATATCCCTATAGTTCAAGATGAATTGTAGCATTTTAGGCCTAAATATTTAATTATTTCTTATAAATAAATTTAGCTTTAAAAATAAAATTAAAGCCCAATCCATATTGTAAAAGCCCAACTCACATGCTTAAAATAAAACCTAATTATCCATCAAATCTACCCTAACACCATTGCCCCCTCGAGCCGCAAAATTTCTCTGTACCATCTGATCCCAAATACCAAACTTCATTGCAATTAACCAGTTCCTCTCCTCATTTAATCCCTCCATTCTACTTCTTTAAATCTCCACAAATTCGTACTAACTTTGAATGTTGATTCATTGAATCAATTTGAAACACCAGACAAGAATACATAATTTTAAGCCATCCGTTTTTCTTACATTTATTACCATATATCCAGGTTAGTAAATTTGTGAGTTTCTTATATTTTTATTAATTCTAACTTAGTCTATTATATCAAATTATATTAAATATCATGAGAATTTCATTATAATCGTATCAATCTAACAAATGCCACAATTGTTAGCCATATATAGGCTTCATTTTTGTCACTATCTAGTGTAGGCCACAATTAATAGTTCATTATTGTCACGCCCAACGGGAAAAACACTAGATGTCAGATTTATTGTATTGTATTTTGTTAAATGGTAGTCATACTTTTACGTGAGCTCTTGAAAAATGTCAAGTACATATAATTAGATTCCATGATAATTATATTATTCGCATAATCTTATATTATTTAAGGTTTATTTAGAACTGTTTTACAAATAAGATATCTGAAGTCAATAAGAAGTGTTGGGTGACAATAATAACTATTGGGTGAAACTTTTCTTAGGTTTATCTTAATTGGCATTTAAATTTAGATTATTGTATAATTAAAATTTTGGTTAATTTGAATAAAGATATGGATAGTGGGCTTAATAGTTTTCTCTTTTTCCTTCAATGGTAGGTAATCTTCATCAATGGGGAGCATAAAGAAACAAAGAATGGATAAGATTGTTGGTCATGACATTTCAATCCACCATGAAGACTGTATGATAACATGGTAAGATTTACATGCCAATAAATAAACTTCATTTGACTATATATATATTTATATATATATATATATATATATATATATATATATATATACATATATATATATATATATATATATATATATATATGCTACTCCATTTTGTAGGTTTATGCATACTAACCAAACTTATTTACGTGATTTAAATTCTGAGTAATATCGTTTAGGTTACATCTAAATAAGTTTAGGGTAAAGCCTTTCTGAAACCCTTTATCTTTCCCCAAAGTGCGCGATCCGCCCCCGATCTTCACTTTTACCCTTTCTGGCCCTCCATCTCAATACTTTGTGACGCCTATAGCCCTTTTTTGGGTTTTCTATTAATTGACCGTTAGTCAACGCCACATGGCGCCAGGTCATCGCCACATAAGCTCCACGTCACCGCCAACTAAGCATTAAGTCATCAGCAATTCCATGTCATTAGTTTTATTTTATTTTTAAAATCATTTTATATATATTTTTTAAATCATTAATCTTTCTTTTTCTTTAAAATCAAAAAACCCAAAATTAACCTAGCGTTTATTCCTTCTTCTTCTTCAAGATCAAAGAACCCAAATCAACAAAGCACTCGAGCTTTCATTCTCCACCATCGTCACCTTCCCACGCAAGCCGCTCCCTGAACCGGTTTGGATAGGCCATCAACAATTGAAGATGGGTAAAGCCCTCCCGTGGCCGCTCTCTACACAAGCAATACCGCCACCACTTCGGACCTTTCTCCACCATCATCAGCACCGGCTTGGAGAAGAACCCAAATTAAGGTAAAATAATTGAATTATTAATTAATTGCACTATAAGTTACTGTTTATGCAAAATAGCCTGTTATCAACAAAGATGACCTTGAATTCAAAAAATTAAGGTTGTATTTAGTCAAAAACCGGGACGTGTAGTGCAATTTTTGCATAATTTAGGGACCTGTAGTGCAATTTTTTGTATAATTAGGGACCTATAGTGCAATTTTGCATAGTGGGGATCTATGGTTCAACATTTTGACTATACAACATGATGTTGAACATTTAGCTTCGCATTCTCAATCTCAATGGTACACTCAAACTAAACAGGAAGATTTAAGAAGTGATAATGTAGAAGATGTGTATTCACAAGGGTGAGAATTTGACAATTTGTACGAAATTTCTCAATGCAAATTTAAATTTATATAAACTAACAGTTTTTTTTGTGAGTAGGTTGTTAAGCACGTTAACTCGTGCATTACAATCTTCAGGGGTAGATTTGTCACAAGTGAATATCTCAGTGCAACTTGATATAGCGAGACAAGCAAAGGTGATAGATATTATTTTTTTACATTTAATCATTTTTCTTGTATTTTGAAGCACAAAAAATAATTTGTGATATGGTTTCAGAATGAAAAGAACCAAACAGTGGTTGAACCAATGGGCCTCCAGAGTACTCCAATTAGAGGTGGTGAAAGCTATGATCATGGTCATAAAAGGCATAGAACAGAAGAAAACTAGCTAGATACCCCCTTTAGTATTATAAGTTCCAGTTATAGTTAGATTGGAGCTATTTATGCAAATCTTATGGACCTGTACATGCATATCATCAATGAAGAATATGAACCCCATCTTTTTATTATTATGTTGTTGTCAGATCTTATTTTAGACATAGACAAAGGCTTCCTTTGATTACGAGAAGCCGCGTCCTTTTCTTTTACTTCAAACTTATAAATTACCTGGATGTTTATTTTATTATCCTTTCCTAAATTTCTCTATTATTTTTTCACCATATACTCTATTAAATGCCATAAGATGCAAGGTTAACAAGTACTATTACTACTACTACTATATTTTTCTCTTTTTACCAAAACCAGATCCTTCACCATAAGCACCACCCATTTTCATAAAACAAATTACATTTATTTCACCTTAGACAAAAATTTGTTGACAATTATATTGTGTTTATAAGAAAGCACCTAGGACGCGCATTGGCTAACATTTGAAGGTATCAACTTTCATAACATTTTCAGGAATTAGGTTTAATGTACATACATTTACTTCCTAGGAATTAAAAACAAAGTAATACAACTCTAGTTTACTCACAAAGATTGGACTTACAAACAAATAACAAAAACAACTAAAAAGATCCCACTTCAACTTTTCCCAGCATTAATGGCAGCGTTTACGAAATCCTCACATTTCGTAACCCCATCACTAAGCACATCCGCTAAAACCCCAGTAGAGTATCAAACGCCTCTTGTAAATCCGAAGCAGACATCACATCAAACCCCATCAGTAAGCACCCAGACCCAGATCCGGGCCCACTTTTCTTCACTTTAAAAAAGCATTGTAACTGTTCAATTAACCTAGTATACACAAGCATTGGTTGAACAATCGATAACAACTCATCGGAATTCGAATTCGAAGAATTCGAACTTCAACTCGAACGGTTACAGTTACGTTGCATATACGCGTGATATATCCCACGTTGTAAAAACGACTTACGATGTTGAAGCCAAGAATCGTAAGATTCGGATAATAAAGAACTAACCATCATGAATTGTACAGTTTATTCAGTTTTGGAATCTAAAGGTGCAGATAGTAGACATAGTGAGTCTTTGTGAAGGGTCGTGATCTAGAAGGTAACGAGCCATTTGGATCATGAAAGGTAAGTAACGAGCGTTGCTTTCTTTTCCACCACCTCTACTATCTGCACTGAATGATGCACCTATAGCAAATCTTGCTGGCATCTGTAAAATAGTATAATTTTGTTATATTATGCCTAATAAATGAATCTGTCATGTTAGTAAACATAATTTGGATCTTTACTTTTACACTTTATACTGATCATTAGTAATAACTAATATATAACCCATTTTATATCCAATAGTTAGGAACAAAGACATGTTTTTTAGTTTATTGCACTATATTCCCCTATATTATACAAAAATTGCACTATAGGTCCCTAAATTACTTTTTTGAGTTAATTGCACAGTATGTCCCGCTATGATTTTTTTGCGATGATGGAACTATAGATCCCTATATTATGCAAAAATTGAACTGATCCCTCATTATGCAAAAACTAAACTGCAGGTTCATATATTATGCAAATGTTGAACTATAGATCCCCACTATGCAAAATTGCACTATAGGTCCCTAATTATACAAAAAATTGCACTACAGGTCCCTAAATTATGCAAAAATTGCACTACACGTCCCGGTTTTTGACTAAATACAACCTTAATTTTTTGAATTCAAGGTCATCTTTGTTGATAACAGGCTATTTTGCATAAACAGTAACTTATAGTGCAATTAATTAATAATTCAATTATTTTACCTTAATTTGGGTTCTTCTCCAAGCCGGTGCTGATGATGGTGGAGAAAGGTACGGAGTGGTGGCGGTATTGCTTATGCAGAGAGCGGCCACGGGAGGGCTTTACCCATCTTCAATTGTTGATGGCCTATCCAAACCGGTTGATGATGGTGGAGAAGTGATGACTGGCGGCGGTTTCATTGTTCAGGGAGCGGCTTGCGTGGGAAGGTAATGATGGTGGAGAATGAAAGCTCTGAGTGGTTTGTTAATTTGGGGTTTTTGATCTTGAAGAAGAAGAAGGAATAAACGCTAGGTTAATTTTGGGTTTTTTGATTTTGAAGAAAAAGAAAGATTAATTATTTAAAAAATATATATAAAATGATTTTAAAAAAAAAAACTAATGACATGGAATTGCTGATGACTTAATGCTTAGTTGGTGGTGACGTGGAGCTTATGTGGCGATTACCTGGCGCCATGTGGCGTTGACTAACGGTCAATTAACAGAAAAACCAAAAAAAAAGGGGTAACGGCGTCACAAAGTATAGAGATGGAGGGCGGTAAAAGTGAAGATCGGGGGCGGATCGCGCACTTTGGGGAAAGATAAAGGGCTTCAGGAAGGCTTTACCCATAAGTTTAATACCATGTTTAATCTGAGATACACGTTTAGCTTAGGATAATTCTTGTTTCAGTTAACAGTATAAATGTTGTTTTCTTGGTAAAAGTATGTATATTTTTCCTTGAAAAATGGCCTAGACATGCCAATGTTGGAATGTCTAGGAGGCTGCCTATTTTTATTTAGGCAATTGATAAAAATTTAACTTTATTAGAAGAATGTTTTATTCATTTATTTTTTTAAGTTCACTTCAAACACCTAAACCTTTTGTAGATTCTTACATGTACGTGACCTATCAATTTTTAGAAGAATCTTTACCTTATTTATCTAATAAATTGGTATATAATAGAATAAACCACAGAGTTGTAAGAGTTAGAATTAATAAATGATGTTGCAACAATTACAACTCATCTAATGATGGGATTATAACGAATATAATAGAAAAATATAACCACCACAACCACAATGTTTATCGATCTTTGAGAATATTATTAACGAGATTCTATTATAGAATAATCCTTTATTTTCCATTGAAGAGTAATGAGAAGAAACAATCATTAATTTGTTGTATGCGATATTCTTGTAAATAATTTTGGGTATAGTTGTTCACCTAGTTGAAGTCCATCTAAGACTAGTTTATCTAGTCTAGTAATGAACTAGGTATCTTATCTTAGAGTAGTGTTAAAATTTTAGTAAATATTTTAACATGTGAATAATATAAAACATTATTTGCAGCTGTCAAGATGAAGTTATGGCAAGGGATTTGAGTTTTCAAATATTGGAAAAATTAGTGAAGGTAAGTTTAATCATCCATTTTATCACTAGATAATTCCTTGCTTTGTTCTCTTATGTTTATATGCGTGTTGTAACTCTCTTTTTATTCATCCACTAAAGATTTTGAATTCAAGCACTTAAAGTTATGTTTTTTCTCAGGACGGTGAAGTATAATCTACATCAAGACATGTGGATGATGAAAGAATATGGTGTGTTAGATTAATAGTTGCTCTAGTGGTTAGGTTACTCAAGTATTGTATTAAAAATTATAGATTAGGTAATTTATTGGATAATAAAGTCCGTGTTAGACCTCTTAATGAAAAGCTTTTCAAAAGGATATATGTTTAACTGTATTTTTGTTCTATGTTCTTTTTTCATTTATACTCAACAAATCAACTTAATATCAAAATGCAACTTCGGTCAAACCACCTGAAATAAAACCAAAAAATTATTCAAGTTATTCGACTTAGTGCCCGTTTGGAAGTGCTTTTTTGAAGAAGCACTTAAAAGTGCTTTTAGCATTTTAAGAGTTTTTTTTACTTTGAAAAGCACTTTTTTGAGAAGCACCAAATAGGTGCTTTTTAAAAAAAGCACTTAAAATAATTTTAGATTTCAAAATTATTTTTAATAATTTTTTTAAATTTTGAATTTTATTCTAAAAGTGCTTTTTTACTCTAAAATAAGCACTTCCAAACGGGCCCTTAGTATCAAAATGAAACTTTATTACTGAAATTTCACAGACACTCAATAGATTATTATATTTAGGTATTTTTCTAAGTTATGTCCAGCCTGGTTATCTTTCCTCTTTGATTTTACTTTCTTATTTCTATTATATACAAGGAGTTCCTCGTTCCTCGTTCCTCTTAAATTTCTTATGCATTTGATTGTATATATATGGCTCTATATTTGTGCTTTAGTTTTCAATATAGTAATACGTTAATGAGGTTTTTTTCAGAAATATCTTTTATTTATGGTGTACTTTATTTTAAGTTATGTTAGTGTTTTATGTTAAAACTTAAAAACTAACAGTCTCGTGTAGGTAGAACAATTAATGTAGAAATCTAGTCGTACATATATAATAGTAATCTACTTATGTCAATTGTTGATGGTACGTGTGACCTGGTAATATTTACCACTAATAGATTCACCCTTGGAGTTATTCTTAGTTACCTGAGTTGATATACCATCAATAGAGACTTGTACTACTTTGTTGACACGATCTTGGAATATATAGAAAGCTAATTGTATCTTAAAGATCTAGAAGTCACTTTATTATAACTTAAACTCTAGATATTGACCACTTTTAGTATTCTTCATTTCAGAAAATATAAATTTAGTCAGAAATAATCTACTCTATTTCAGCTTTTTTAATCAGCCTTAAAATCATTCGGTTTGTAAATCTCCTCAGAATCCGTATGGTATGAAAAAATATAATCAGAAGAACATGAATACAGATGGGATTATTGTTTTATAGGGGCTTTATCACATTTGGTCGAAGACATTCGGCAATATTTTCACAGTGATAAATTAATTTTTCTATATTTCAACCTATTTTTTGAATGTATCACAAGGGATTACCTAATCATTGCTTGACTCATATTGAAATATTTTTTGAAATGTGGATTTTTATTGAAATTGATACCATTTTGTTTTCTTCCTTATTTGGGAATATAAGAGATTTTACTGCCATACCACTTTAAACAAATGTATCTATCAAAAACTGAAAGAGAAAATTTTCTAATCGGCCTTACAACAATCAATTTTCTTAACGCAGTAACTTTGAGTTCTACAAACGTATCTCTTCCGGTGTCCGTTTTCACTTGATAAACTCCAGTTATACAATAAGAGAGTCAACTAGGTAGTACACAATGAGGGTTCCGCACCTGTCATCTAGGAAAGCTCCTTTTTGTTGTTCTTACCACTACTTCCTAATATGGTCTTTTAGTCAAAAGATAAACACTTTTTCTACGGAGATAGAAAACACTCCGCCGAAGGTTTTTCGATTCTCTACTACAGTCGATTCCATCTTAGTATTTGCATTTCTTGCCATGAATTGATAGAAAAGTGTTTACGCCATGAAAGTTGCTTCCCAAGGCGGCCTCAAGTGGAAATGGTTTATTGGGCCCACATAAGCTTATATGTCCACTCTTGTCATGCAATGATACACTTGAGACACCATAGATACAGTTTGAGGAGATACACCTTAGGTTGAACAGTAAAGAAGTCCTTACAAGAACCCTTCCGAAGAGAAGCAATACATTCATGGGTTTTGTTGAAAATTTCCATGCAACTCTTAGCTACTTTATGATTTGATTTTATTTAAGCTCTCTTAGTAATACCTATGATAAACAATAAACTATGTTACATGAACCGTTATAAACTATGTCACATGCATGGTTATGGTATAATTTTGTCGCTTCTTATTCTTTCTCTTGCTACTTAACTAAGACATAAAATTGAGAGAATCTTTGGAAGTTCTTTTATTTCGATAATCTAGTAAACTTGTCGACTACATTGGTCACTGATAATAAATTACTGATCAACTTTCCAAATCATGATCTTTGCTCGAATTAGAAGGTAGAAGAAATGATTTTTAGGCACCCTAGACTATAGCTTTTCTAGATTTTATAGCTCTTTTTTTGTTATCAAAATTGTGTTAATTTGATCACGTATTTCTCCTTTCTATATAATCTTTATTACGCTATCCATTGTTAGATTTTGGTATAGATGGCACAATATATCGAAATATTTGTTGATATAAAAAATCAACAAAAACCATGAAACTAGAGATAAAGAAGAGTTACCCAATTATACAAACCAATATTTGAGCCAAAAAATTAATGTACAAAAATGATAGAAAGGTTCGATTAAACAAGTGCCACTATAATTATGGATTTTTAAGCCAATTGATGAAATTATGGAACTAATGACTACCTCAGGCGCTCACCTACACATGCTAGACTCCTTGTAGGTATTCTCTACAATTCCTTAGAAAGTGGAATATAGGAGAGGACGAGATATTATACCAGACTCGGTTTCTTCTACTAAAAATGCATCCCTTCATTTGTGTCATGTTTATCTTGCTCAAGGATCTAGGAACACAACCATTATATTTTACAAACTAAAATGAGTCGGTCAAAATGACGAAAGATCCTTGTGCCCAAAACTTATGATTCTGCTAATAGAAATTGTTTTTATATCATACTAAAAATTCAATCTGAAAAAATTATAAGCACCAAAAATGGCTATCTATATAGAAGTCATCCTAGAACTCTTTTACTTCCCAGGGATGCTTGTGTTTCAGAAAGGCACATAAAAAGATCCTGAAAATTATCGATCTTCAGTGAATTAACTTTGAAGGTTCTCCCATGAGTTGATGAATTAAATAGAAAAAATATGTCGGGTTCACTAAATTAGGATAACACTACTACGAGAATAGCTTTTAGAGACCGCATAGTTATTTGCGATCTTTTGTGGTACCTAAAGGTTGCTCGTTTTCAAAAGGTTTTTAACTATTCATTTTTCCTGAGAAATCATTTCTGTGGTAGCTAGATGGTTTATCCTTACAGACCACCCTGTCTCTTGCTATAAGTTATGAATTCTAGCGACTATATGTGGTCATTAGATAGTTTTATTTTAGACGTTGCGTTTTGGTCGTCATTTCTTTATTACTTTAGCAACCATCCATCCCGTATTTAGTGGCAAGCCTCTTCTTGCGGTCGTTAAAGGTGTTATAATTGAAAAAACATTTTTATTAAAGTTATTCATTTACAGTTGTTCGTAAATAGACATGATAAACCCAAAGTACACTAAAAGTATAATAATTCCACAATTCTCAACAAAAATCTCCAAAATCTAGTTATGAACACATATAAGTTATTTTGACATAAAAAAATAAAACCAATCAACTAATACTACTAGTCTGTCTCATATCCTCCCCTTTCATTTGCAATAATCACATCATTACTATTTATATGCATCATTTGATGGATATCAGCCGCATCTTAAAGTATCTTCGGACTCTTCACCATCTTCTAAAATAGTTAGATCATGCTCTACTATCACTTCGTCGACTTCGGTGTATTCTATTTTTATTAATGCGTAATCCATCTATGTGTGTTGTCTCATTTACAAAAGGTATCGACTCAAATGTATAAACTATCGACACAGAACCCTAAACATCCACACTCCAACAATGACAATCGCTCACTTTCCAAACCACTTTAAAGCGCGTCGTGATCCCTTAGTGTCCACTAGATCAACAATGTATAACATGTTATTTGCTTGATTTTCTAAAATTTATGACTCATCTTTGTACCAATACGAATTATTATCGATTTTGGTTACACTGTGCTCATTCCGTATTCTTCCTTTCTTGGTGTTATAGCATTCTCACTCGAATACCATTACCGAATATGTTTTTAAGAAGTCCACTCGAATACTTTAACCAATTCACCAAACCAAGAAACTCCTTCGCCAAAACAACAAAACCCGTAATCCGCAATGAGACATTTATCACCTTTCTAACGCCAAACCAAGTTCACCCCATTAATAACACATAGATCATATTTCTAAATTGTACAATTGGAACCCTTAGCCACATACAAAAATTATTTGGTTAATACTGGATGGCATGCTAGCTTCATGTTAAATATCTAATAATGGAAAAGGTATTGAGTTATACTTTCTCTATTAGTATTTTGATTTTGAATTATACTATACATTTATTAATAACGAATTGTAAAATCTAGTTTGATGAATTCTTTCCACATCCACATGTCCATCTGTAATTATAACTGACTTATGGTCCCTGGAATACAAATTATTTGAGTTACAAAATTATATAGAATAAGAAAGTGACAAAGAACATAGTAAAAAAGAACAAACTATATGTAAACTTGAATCTCATCATAAGATCGTAGATTGCACCAAACAATCCTATCGTGATCTATTTGGGGGAAGATAAACGAAACACTATTTTAAATTTGGGTGACATTAACTTCAGAAAGTCAATATATCTCTTGGTTCTTGTACAAGATCTGCATATCTATGAGGATGATTACACGTTTTTTCCTTATTGATATAATGTGATGTGAAAGTCAAGATCTCTTCCACAACATAACCCTCGTCAATCGAACCTTGTGCCTTTTACACATTATGTAGTTACTCCTTTAACTTATTCAAATAATGCTCGATCGGATACATCCAACACATCTAGATTATTCCACCAAAAACTGTATCGTCATGGAATATTCCTGTCTACCATTTTAGTATATGCTTCATTAACAATGCCACTCAAATTATCTATCACATTTATCATTTCCTCATATACATAACTAGGAATAACATTTGATTGGAACGGGTTTATTTCTCCATACAAATTCCAAATTTCATATGTTGCTTAAAACCCATTTCTCAATATTCATATTAGCCTCTAGAATATTATTCCTAGTAAATTCGTGCATCAATTACATTGATATTGAATTGAATTAGAAATATCCATGTGCTAAGATATAAATTCAACAAAACTCTTAACACCCTTAACAAAAGATAGAGTAACCTTGTTTCTTGACTTAATCAACACTTTATCCATATGGACTTCTATTTGGACTTGATTGCGTCGTAAACTAAAAGATTTTTATTGCTATAATAATATAATGAATAAATTGTGTAAATCATATTGATATTCAATCTCATATTTCATAGATTAAGCAATATAATATTTCATAAGTCTTACTCCTATATTAAATCTCCCATTTTCAAACTCCAACTTTTTTTCATAATCCAAAAAAATATCTAATATTATAGATAAAAAATCATATAAAACTACATAATTTAACCATCTAAACAACATAATAGAAACCATAATAAAGAAAAATACTAGTTTTTACGGAAAAAATGTGACAAAATACCTGAAGGAATTGATGGTAGAAATGGGTCCGAAAGAGTTGAGGTAAGTAGATAAAATACGTTTACGAAAGAGGAGGCGTTTGTGAAAAGTGGTGGATCAATAGTAAGAATATTTAGGGATCAAATTTAGAGTCTTTTGGGATTTTTTTAGTTTTTTTTAGCTCTGACGAAAAATTATAATTGAGCCATTGTTGAAAAAATTTTAAAGAAAAAATAAAAAAGTCACAATGATATATTTTTATCTGAATAATTGTAAAAAAGAAAAAAGCTCGCCTAAGTAAAAAAAAATTATCTAGTTGACTAGCAGCTGCAAATTAAAAATATAGAGAATGTTAATTAATATATATTTATAATAAAAAAAATTTAAATAAAATATTTTAGTAAAAAAATTGGTATTGATCTAAATTTATGAAACAAAGATTATTTCCCTATAGTTCAAGATGAATTGTGGCATTTTAGGCCTAAATATTTTATTATTTCTTATAAATAAATTTAGCTTTAAAAATAAAATTAAAGCCCAATCCATATTGTAAACGCCCAACTCACATGCTTAAAATAAAACCTAATTACCCATCAAATCTACCCTTACACCATTTCCCCCTAGCGCCGCAAAATTTCTCTCTACCATCTGATGCCAAATACCAAACTTAATTGCAATTAACCAGTTCCTCTCCTCATTTAATCCCTCCATTCTACTTCTTTAAATCTCCACAAATTCGTAGTAACTTTGAATGTTGATTCATTGTATCAATTTGAAACACAAGACAAGAATGCAGAATTTTAAGCCATCCGTTTTTCTACATTTATTTACCATATATTCAGGTTAGTAAATTTGTGAGTTTCTTATATCTTTATGATTTCTAACTTAGTCTATTATATCAAATTATATTAAATGTCATAAGAATTTCATTATAATCGTATCAATCTAACAAATACCACAATTGTTAGCCACATATAGGCTTCATTTTTGTCACTATCTAGTGTAGGCCACAATTAATAGTTCATTATTGTCACGCCCAACGGGAAAAACGCATTGAATCCGTAGATGTCAGATTTGTTGTATTGTATTTTGTTAAATGGTAGTCATACTTTTACGTGAGCTCTAGAAAAATGTCAAGTACATATAATTAGATTCCATGATAATTATATTATTAGCATAATCTTGTATTATTTAAGGTTTATTTAGAACTATATTACAAATAAGATATCTGCAGTCAATAAGAAGTGTTGGGTGACAATAATAACTATTGGGTGAAACTTTTCTTAGGTTTATCTTAATTGGCATTTAAATTTAGATTATTGTATAATTAAATTTTTTGTTAATTTGAATAAAGATATGGATAGTGGGCTTAGTTTTCTCTTTTTCCTTCAATGGTAGGTAATCTTCATCAATGAGGAGCATAACGAAACAAAGAATGGATAAGATTGTTGGTCATGACATTTCAGTCCCCCATGAAGACTGTATGATTAACATGGTAAGATTTACATGCCAATAAATAAACTTCATTTGATTGTATATATATATATATATATATGCTACTCCATTTTGTAGGTTTATGCATACTAACTAAACTTATTTACGTGATTTAAATTCAGGTTACATCTAAATAAGTTTAATACCATGTTTAATCTGAGATACACGTTTAGCTTAGGATAATTCTTATTTCAGTTAACAGGATAAATGTTGTTTTCTAGGTAAAAGTATGTATATTTTTCCTTGAAAAATGGCCTAGACATGCCTATGTTGGAATGTCTAGGAGGCTGCCTATTTTTATTTAGGCAATTGATAAAAATGTAACTTTATTAGAAGAATGTTTTATTCATTTATTTTTTTAAGTTCACTTCAAACAGCTAAACCCTTTGTAGATTCCTACATGTACGTGACCTATCAATTTTTAGAAGAATATTTACCTTATTTATCTAATAAATTGGTATATAATAGAATAAACCACATAGTTGTTAGAGTTAGAATTAATAAAAGATGTTGCAACAATTACAACTCATCTAATGATGGGATTATAACGAATATAATAGCAAAATATAACCACCACAACCACAATGTTTATCGATCTTTAAGAATATTATTAACGAGTTTCCATTATAGAATAATCCTTTATTTTCCATTGAAGAGTAATGAGAAGAAACAATCATTAATTTGTTGTATGCTTTTAGATATTCTTGTAAGTAAATGTGGGTCTAGTTGTTCACCTGGTTGAAGTCCATCTAAGACTAGTTTATCTAGTCTAGTCATGAACTAGGTGTCCTATCTTAGAGTAGTGTTAAAATTTTAGTAAATATTTTAACGTGTGAATAATATAAAACATTATTTGCAGCTGTCAAGATGAAGTGATGGCAAGGGATTTGAGTTTTCAAATATTGGAAAAATTAGTGAAGGTAAGTTTAATCATCCATTTTATCACTAGATAATTCCTTTCTTTGTTCTCTTATGTTTATATGCGTGTTGTAGCTCTCTTTTTATTCATCCACTAAAGATTTTGAATTCAAGCACTTAAAGTAATTTTTTTTCTCAGTGAAGTATAATCTACATCAAGACATGTGGATGATGAAAGAATATGGTGTGTTAGATTAATAGTTGCTCTAGTGGTTAGGTTACTCATGTATTGTATTAAAAATTAAAGATTAGGTAATTTATTGGATAATAAAGTCCGTGTTAGACCTCTTAATGAAAAGCTTTTCAAAAGGATATATGCTTAACTGTATTTTTGTTCAATGTTCTTTTTTCATTTATACTCAATAAGTCAACTTAATATCAAAATGCAACTTCGGTCAAACCACCTGAAATAAAACCAAAAAATTATTCAAGTTATTCGACTTAATATCAAAATGAAACTTCATTACTAAAATTTCACAGACGCTCCATAGATTATTATATTTAGATACTTTTCTAAGTTATGTCCTTCCTGGTTATCTTTCCTCTTTGATTTTACTTTCTTATTTCTATTATATACAAGGAGTTCCTCTTAAATTTCTTATTCATTTGATTGTATATATATGTCTCTATATTTGTTCTTTAGTTTTCAATATAGTAATACGTTAATGAGGTTTTTTTTTCAGAAATATCTTTTATTTATGGTGTACTTTATTTTAAGTTATGTTAGTGCTTTATGTTAAAACTTAAAAACTAACAGTCTAGTTTAGGTAGCACAATTAATGTAGAAATCTAGTTGTACATATATAATAGTAATCTACTTATGTCAATTGTTGATGGTACGTGTGACCTGGTAATATTTACCACTAATAGATTCACCCTTGGAGTTATTCTTAGTTACCTGAGTTGATATACCATCAATAGAGACTTGTACTACTTCGTTGACACGATCTTGGAATATATAGAAAGCTAATTGTATCTTAAAGATCTAGAAGTCACTTTATTATAACTTAAACTCAAGATATTGACCTCGTTTAGTATTCTTCATTTCAGAAAATATAAATTTAGTCAGAAATAATCTATTCTATTTCAGCTTTTTTAATCGGCCTTAAAATCATTCGGTTTGTAAATCTCCTCAGAATCCGTATGGTATGAAAAAATATAATCAGAAGAACATGAATACAGATGGGATTATTGTTTTATAGGGGCTTTATCACATTTGGTCGAAGAAATTTGGCAATATTTTCACAGTGATAAATTAATTTTTCTATATTTCAACCTACTTTTTGAATGTATCACAAGGTATTACCTAATCATTGCTTGACTCATATTGAAATTTTTTTGAAATGTGGATTTTTATTGAAATTGATACCATTTTTATTTCTTCTTTTTTTGGGAATATAAGAGATTTTACTGCTATACCACTTTAAAGAAATGTATCTATCAAAAACTGAAAGAGAAAATTTTCTAATCGGCCTTACAACAATCAATTTTCTTAACGCAGTAACTTTGAGTTCTACAAACGTATCTCTTCTGGTGCCCGTTTTCACTTGATAAACTTCAGTTATACACTAAGAGAGTCAACTAGGTAGTACACAATGAGGGTGCCGCACCTGTCATCTAGGAAAGCTCCTTTTTGTTGTTCTTACCACTACTTCCGAATATGGTCTTTTAGTCAAAAGATAAACGCTTTTTCTACGGAGATAGAAAACACTCCGCCGAAGGTTTTTCGATTCTCTACTACAGTCGATTCCATCTTAGTATTTGCATTTCTTGCCATGAATTGATAGAAAAGTGTTTACGCCATGAAAGTTGCTTCCCAAGGCGGCCTCAAGTGGAAATGGTTTATTGGGCCCACATAAGCTTATATGTCCACTCTTGTCATGCAATGATACACTTGAGACACCATAGATACAGTTTGAGGAGATACACCTTAGGTTGAACAGTAAAGAAGTCCTTACAAGAACCCTTCCGAAGAGAAGCAATACATTCATGGGTTTTGTTGAAAATTTCCATGCAACTCTTAGCTACTTTATGATTTGATTTTATTTAAGCTCTCTTAGTAATACCAATGATAAACAATAAACTATGTTACATGAACCGTTATAAACTATGTCACATGCATGGTTATGGTATAATTTTGTCCATTCTTATTCATTCTCTTGCTACTTAACTAATACGTAAAATTGAGAGAATCTTTGGAAGTTCTTTTATTTCGATAATCTAGTAAAATTGTCGACTACATTGGACACTGATAATAAATTACTGATCAACTTTCCAAATCATGATCTTTGCTCGAATTAGAAGGTAGAAGAAATGATTTTTAGGCACCCTAGACTATAGCTTTTCTAGATTTTCTAGCTCTTCTTTTGTTATCAAAATTGTGTTAATTTGATCACGTATTTCTCCTTTCTATATAATCTTTATTACGCTATCCATTGTTAGATTTTGGTATAGATGGCACAATATATCGAAATATTTGTTGATATAAAAAATCAACAAAAACCATGAAACTAGAGATAAAGAAGAGTTACCCAATTATACAAACCAATATTTGAGCCAAAAAATTAATGTAAAAAAATGATAGAAAGGTTCGATTAAACAAGTGCCACTATAATTATGGATTTTTAAGCCAATTGATGAAATTATGGAACTAATGACTACCTCAGGCGCTCACCTACACATGCGAGACTCCTTGTAGGTATTCTCTACAATTCCTTAGAAAGTGGAATATAGGAGAGGACGAGATATTATACCAGACTCGGTTTCTTCTACTAAAAATTCATCCCTTCATTTGTGTCATGTTTTCTTGCTCAAGGATCTAGGAACACAACCATTATATTTTACAAACTAAAATGAGTCGGTCAAAATGACGAAAGATCCTTGTGCCCAAAACTTATGATTCTGCTAATAGAAATTGTTTTTATATCATACTAAAAATTCAATCTGAAAAAATTATAAGCACCAAAAATGGATATCTATATAGAAGTCATCCTAGAACTCTTTTACTTCCCAGGGATGCTTGTGTTTCAGAAAGGCAAATGAAAAGATCCTGAAAATTATCGATCCTCAGTGAATTAACTTTGAAGGTTCTCCCATGAGTTGATGAATTAAATGGAAAAAATATGTCGGGTTCACTAAATTAGGATAACACTACTACGAGAATAGCTTTTAGAGACCGCATAGTTATTTGCGATCTTTTGTGGTACCTAAAGGTTGCTCGTTTTCAAAAGGTTTTTAACTATTCATTTTTCCTGAGAAATCATTTCTGTGGTAGCTAGATGGTTTATCCTTACAGACCACCCTGTCTCTTGCTATAAGTTATGAATTCTAGCGACTATATGTGGTCATTAGATAGTTTTATTTTAGACGTTGCGTTTTGGTCGTCATTTCTTTATTACTTTAGCAACCATCCATCCGGTATTTAGTGGCAAGCCTCTTTTTGCGGTCGTTAAAGGTGTTATAATTGAAAAAACATTTTTATTAAAGTTATTCATTTACAGTTGTTCGTAAATAGTCATGATAAACCCAAAGTACACTAAAAGTATAATAATTCCACAATTCTCAACAAAAATCTCCAAAATCTAGTTATGAACACATATAAGTTATTTTGACATAAAAAAATAAAACCAATCAACTAATACTACTAGTCTGTCTCATATCCTCCCCTTTCATTTGCAATAATCACATCATTACTATTTATATGCATCATTTGATGGATATCAACCGCATCTTAAAGTATCTTCGGACTCTTCATCATCTTCTAAAATAGTTAGATCATGCTCTACTATCACTTCGTCGATTTCGGTGTACTCAATTTTTATTAATGCGTAATCCATCTATGTGTGTTGTCTCATTTACATAAGGTATCGACTCAAATGTATAAACTATCGACACAGAACCCTAACCATCCACACTCCAACAATGACAATCGCTCACTTTCCAAACCACTTTAAAGCGCGTCGCGATCCCTTAGTGTCCACTACAATGTATAACATGTTATTTGCTTGATTTTCTAAAATTTATGACTCATCTTTGTACCAATACGAATTATTATCGATTTTGGTTACACTGTGCTCATTCCGTATTCTTCCTTTCTTGGTGTTATAGTATTCTCACTCGAATACCATTACCGAATAGGTTTTTAAGAAGTCCACTCGAATACTTTAACCAATCTACCAAACCAAGAAACTCCTTCGCCAAAACAACAAAACCCGTAATCCGCAATGAGACATTTATCACCTTTCTAACGCCAAACCAAGTTCACCCCATTAATAACACATAGATCATATTTCTAAATTGTACAATTGGAACCCTTAGCCACATACAAAAATTATTTGGTTAATACTGGATGGCATGCTAGCTTCATGTTAAATACCTAATAATGGAAAAGGTATTGAGTTATACTTTCTCTATTAGTATTTTGATTTTGAATTATACTATACATTTATTAATAACGAATTGTAAAATCTAGTATGATGAATTCTTTCCACATCCACATGTCCATCTGTAATTATAACTGACTTATGGTCCCTGGAATACAAATTATTTGAGTTACAAAATTATATAGAATAAGAAAGTGACGAAGAACATAGTAAAAAAGAACAAACTATATGTAAACTTGAATCTCATCATAAGATCGTAGATTGCACCAAACAATCCTATCGTGATCTATTTGGGGGAAGATAAACGAAACACTATTTTAAATTTGGGTGACATTAACTTCCGAAAGTCAATATATCTCTTGGTTCTGGTACAAGATCTGCATATCTATGAGGATGATTACACGTTTTTTTCCTTATTGATATAATGTGATGTGAAAGTCAAGATCTCTTCCACAACATAACCCTCGTCAATCGAACCTTGTGCCTTTTACACATTATGTAGTTACTCCTTTAACTTATTCAAATAATGCTCGATCGGATACATCCAACACATCTAGATTATTCCACCAAAAACTGTATCGTCATGGAATATTCCTGTCTACCATTTTAGTATATGCTTCATTAACAATGCCACTCAAATTATCTATCACATTTATCATTTCCTTATATACATAACTAGGAATAACATTTGATTGGAACGGGTTTATTTCTCCATACAAATTCCAAATTTCATATGTTGCTTAAAACCCATTTCTCAATATTCATATTAGCCTCTAGAATATTATTCCTAGTAAATTCGTGCATCAATTACATGGATATTGAATTGAATTAGAAATATCCATGTGCTAAGATATAAATTCAACAAAACTCTTAACACCCTTAACAAAAGCTAGAGTAACCTTGTTTCTTGACTTAATCAACACTTTATCCATATGGACTTCTATTTGGACTTGATTGCGTCGTAAACTAAAAGATTTTCATTGCTATAATAATTTAATGAATAAATTGTGTAAATCATATTGATATTCAATCTCATATTTCATAGATTAAGCAATATAATATTTCATAAGTCTTACTCCTATATTAAATCTCCCATTTTCAAACTCCAACTTATTTTCATAATCCAAAAAAATATCTAATATTATAGATAAAAAATCATATAAAACTACATAATTTAACCATCTACACAACATAATAGAAACCATAATAAAGAAAAATACTAGTTTTTACGAAAAAAATGTGACAAAATACCTGAAGGAATTGATGGTAGAAATGGGTCCGAAAAAGTGGAGGTAAGTAGATAAAATACGTTAACGAAAGAGGAGGCGTTCGTGGAAAGTGGTGGATCAATAGTAAGAATATTTAGGGATCAAATTTAGAGTCTTTTGGGATTTTTTTAGTTTTTTTTAGCTCTGACGAAAAATTATAATTGAGCCATTGTTGAAAAAAATTTAAAGAAAAAATAAAAAAGTCACAATGATATATTTTTATCTGAATAATTGTAAAAAAGAAAAAAGATCGCCTAAGTAACAAAAAATTATCTAGTTGACTAGCAGCTGCAAATTAAAAATATAGAGAATGTTAATTAATATATATTTATAATAAAAAAAAATTAAATAAAATATTTTAGTAAAAAAATTGGTATTGATCTAAATTTATGAAACAAAAATTATTTCCCTATAGTTCAAGATGAATTGTGGCACTTTAGGCCTAAATATTTAATTATTTCTTATAAATAAATTTAGCTTTAAAAATAAAATTAAAGCCCAATCCATATTGTAAAAGCCCAACTCACATGCTTAAAATAAAACCTAATTACCCATCAAATCTACCCTAACACCATTTCCCCCTGGCGCTGCAAAATTTCTCTGTACCATCTGATTCCAAATACCAAACTTCATTGCAATTAACCAGTTCCTCTCCTCATTTAATCCCTCCATTCTACTTCTTTAAATCTCCACAAATTCGTAGTAACTTTGAATGTTGATTCATTGAATCAATTTGAAACACAAGACAAGAATGCAGAATTTTAAGCCATCCGTTTTCCTACATTTAATTTACCATATATTCAGGTTAGTAAATTTGTGAGTTTCTTATATCTTTATGATTTCTAACTTAGTCTATTATATCAAATTATATTAAATGTCATAAGAATTTCATTATAATCGTATCAATCTAACAAATGCCACAATTGTTAGCCACATATAGGCTTCATTTTTGTCACTATCTAGTGTAAGCCACAATTAATAGTTCATTATTGTCACGCCCAACGGTGAAAAATGCATTGAATCCGTAGATGTCAGATTTATTGTATTGTATTTTGTTAAATGGTAGTCATACTTTTACGTGAGCTCTTGAAAAATGTCAAGTACATATAATTAGATTCCATGATAATTATATTATTAAGAATAATCTTGTATTATTTAAGGTTTATTTAAAACTGTTTTACAAATAAGATATCTGAAGTCAATAAGAAGTGTTGGGTGACAATAATAACTATTGGGTGAAACTTTTCTTAGGTTTATCTTAATTGGCATTTAAATTTAGATTATTGTATAATTAAAAATTTTGTTAATTTGAATAAAGATATGAATAGTGGGCTTAGTTTTCTCTTTTTCCTTCAATGGTAGGTAATCTTCATCAATGAGGAGCATAACGAAACAAAGAATGGATAAGATTGTTGGTCATGACATTTCAGTCCCCCATGAAGACTGTATGATTAACATGGTAAGATTTACATGCCAATAAATAAACTTCATTTGATTGTATATATATATATATGCTACTCCATTTTGTAGTCTTATGCATACTAACCAAACTTATTTACGTGATTTAAATTCTGAGTAATTTCGTTTAGGTTACATCTAAATAAGTTTAATACCATGTTTAATCTGAGATACACGTTTAGCTTAGGATAATTCTTATTTCAGTTAACAGGATAAATGTTGTTTTCTTGGTAAAAGTATGTATATTTTTCCTTGAAAAATGGCCTAGACATGCCTATGTTGGAATGTCTAGGAGGCTGCCTATTTTTATTTAGGCAATTGATAAAAATTTAACTTTATTAGAAGAATGTTTTATTCATTTATTTTTTTAAGTTCACTTCAAACAGCTAAACCCTTTGTAGATTCCTACATGTACGTGACCTATCAATTTTTAGAAGAATATTTACCTTATTTATCTAATAAATTGGTATATAATAGAATAAACCACATAGTTGTTAGAGTTAGAATTAATAAAAGATGTTGCAACAATTACAACTCATCTAATGATGGGATTATAACGAATATAATAGCAAAATATAACTACCACAACCACAATGTTTATCGATCTTTAAGAATATTATTAACGAGTTTCCATTATAGAATAATCCTTTATTTTCCATTGAAGAGTAATGAGAAGAAACAATCATTAATTTGTTGTATGCTTTTAGATATTCTTGTAAGTAAATGTGGGTCTAGTTGTTCACCTGGTTGAAGTCCATCTAAGACTAGTTTATCTAGTCTAGTCATGAACTAGGTGTCCTATCTTAGAGTAGTGTTAAAATTTTAGTAAATATTTTAACGTGTGAATAATATAAAACATTATTTGCAGCTGTCAAGATGAAGTGATGGCAAGGGATTTAAGTTTTCAACTATTGGAAAAATTAGTGAAGGTAAGTTTAATCATCTATTTTATCACTAGATAATTCCTTGCTTTGTTCTCTTATGTTTATATGCGTGTTGTAGCTCTCTTTTTATTCATCCACTAAAGATTTTGAATTCAAGCACTTAAAGTTATGTTTTTTCTCAGGACGGTGAAGTATAATCTACATCAAGACATGTGGATGATGAAAGAATATGGTGTGTTAGATTAAAAGTTGCTCTAGTGGTTAGGTTACTCATGTATTTTATTAAAAATTAAAGATTAGGTAATTTATTGGATAATAAAGTCCGTGTTAGACCTCTTAATGAAAAGCTTTTCAAAATGATATATGTTTAACTGTATTTTTGTTCAATGTTCTTTTTTCATTTATACTCAACAAGTCAACTTAATATCAAAATGCAACTTCGGTCAAACCACCTGAAATAAAACCAAAAAATTATTCAAGTTATTCAACTTAATGTCAAAATGAAACTTCATTACTGAAATTTCACAGACGCTCCATAGATTATTATATTTAGATACTTTTCTAAGTTATGTCCTTCCTGATTATCTTTCCTCTTTGATTTTACTTTCTTATTTCTATTATATACAAGGAGTTCCTCGTTCCTCGTTCCTCTTAAATTTCTTATGCATTTGATTGTATATATATGTCTCTATATTTGTTCTTCAGTTTTCAATATAGTAATACGTTAATGAGGTTTTCTTTCAGAAATATCTTTTATTTATGGTGTACTTTATTTTAAGTTATGTTAGTGCTTTATGTTAAAACTTAAAAACTAACAGTCTAGTTTAGGTAGCACAATTAATGTAGAAATCTAGTTGTACATATATAATAGTAATCTACTTATGTCAATTGTTGATGGTACGTGTGACCTGGTAATATTTACCACTAATAGATTCACCCTTGGAGTTATTCTTAGTTACTTGAGTTGATATACCATCAATAGAGACTTGTACTACTTCGTTGACACGATCTTGGAATATATAGAAAGCTAATTGTATCTTAAAGATCTAGAAGTCACTTTATTATAACTTAAACTCAAGATATTGACCTCGTTTAGTATTCTTCATTTTAGAAAATATAAATTTAGTCAGAAATGATCTATTCTATTTCAGCTTTTTTAATCGGCCTTAAAAACATTCGGTTTGTAAATCTCCTCAGAATCCGTATGGTATGAAAAAATATAATCAGAAGAACATGAATACAGATGGGATTATTGTTTTATAGGGGCTTTATCACATTTGGTCGAAGAAATTTGGCAATATTTTCACAGTGATAAATTAATCATTGCTTGACTCATATTGAAATTTTTTTTGAAATGTGGATTTTTATTGAAATTGATACCATTTTTATTTCTTCCTTTTTTGGGAATATAAGAGATTTTACTGCTATACCACTTTAAAGAAATGTATCTATCAAAAACTGAAAGAGAAAATTTTCTAATCGGCCTTACAACAATCAATTTTCTTAACGCAGTAACTTTGAGTTCTACAAACGTATCTCTTCTGGTGCCCGTTTTCACTTGATAAACTTCGGTTATACACTAAGAGAGTCAACTAGGTAGTACACAATGAGGGTTCCGCACATGTCATCTAGGAAAGCTCCTTTTTGTTGTTCTTACCACTACTTCCTAATATGGTCTTTTAGTCAAAAGATAAATGCTTTTTCTACGGAGATAGAAAACACTCCGCCAAAGGTTTTTCGATTCTCTACTACAGTCGATTCCATTTTAGTATTTGCATTTCTTGCCATGAATTGATAGAAAAGTGTTTACGCCATGAAAGTTGCTTCCCAATGCGGCCTCAAGTGGAAATGGTTTATTGGGCCCACATAAGCTTATATGTCCACTCTTGTCATGCAATGATACACTTGAGACACCATAGATACATTTTGAGGAGATAAACCTTAGGTTGAACAGTAAAGAAGTCCTTACAAGAACCCTTCCGACGAGAAGCAATACATTCATGGGTTTTGTTGAAAATTTGCATGCAACTCTTAGCTACTTTAAAATTTGATTTTATTTAAGCTCTCTCAGTAATACCTATGATAAACAATAAACTATGTTACATGAACCTTTATAAACTATGTCACATGCATGGTTATGGTATAATTTTGTCGCTTCTTATTCATTCTCTTGCTACTTAACTAAGACATAAAATTGACAGAATCTTTGGAAGTTCTTTTATTTCGATAATCTAGTAAACATGTCGACTACATTGGTCACTGATAATAAATTACTGATCAACTTTCCAAATCATGATCTTTGCTCGAATTAGAAGGTAGAAGAAATGATTTTTAGGCACCCTAGACTATAGCTTTTCTAGATTTTATAGCTCTTTTTTGTTATCAAAATTGTGTTAATTTGATCACGTATTTCTCCTTTCTATATAATCTTTATTAAGCTATCCATTGTTAGATTTTGGTATAGATGACACAATATATCGAAATATTTGTTGATATAAAAAATCAACAAAAACCATGAAACTAGAGATAAAGAAGAGTTAACCAATTATACAAACCAATATTTGAGCCAAAAAATTAATGTACAAAAAAATGATAGAAAGGTTCGATTAAACAAGTCCCACTATAATTATGGATTTCTAAGCCAATTGATGAAATTATGGAACTAATGACTACCTCAAGCGCTCACCTACACATGCGAGACTCCTTGTAGGTATTCTCTACAATTCCTTAGAAAGTGGAATATAGGAGAGGAAAATTATTGGTTCATAAAATTTTTAACCATGCTTCTCTTCTTGTTGGTCTATGTATCGACGACGAGATATTATACCAGACTCGTTTTCTTCTGCTAAAAATGCATCCCTTCAATTGTGTCATGTTTATCTTGTTCAAGGATCTAGGAACACAACCATTATATTTTACAAACAAAAATGAGTCGGTCAAAATGACGAAAGATCCTTGTGCCCAAAACTTATGATTCTGCTAATAGAAATTGTTTTTATATCATACTAAAAATTCAATCTGAAAAAATTAGAAGCACCAAAAATGGCTATCTATATAGAAGTCATTCTAGAACTCTTTTACTTCCCAGGGATGATTGTGTTGCAGAAAGGCACATAAAAAGATCTTGAAAATTATCGATCTTCAGTGAATTAACTTTGAAGGTTCTCCCATGAGTTGATGAATTAAATGGAAAAAATATGTCGGGTTCACCAAATTAGGATAACACTACTACGAGAATAGCTTTTAGAGATCGCATAGTTATTTGCGATCTTTTGTGGTACCTAAAGGTTGCTCGTTTTCAAAAGGTTGTTAACTATTCATTTTTCCTGAGAAATCATTTCTGTGGTAGCTAGATGGTTTATCTTTACAGACCACCTAACATCTTGCTATAAGTTATGACTTCTAGCGACTATATGTTGTCATTAGATAGTTTTATTTTAGTCGTTGCGTTTTGGTCGCCAATTCTTTATTACTTTAGCAACCATCCATCCGGTATTTAGTGGCTAGCCTCTTTTTGCGGTCTTTAATGGTGTTATAATTGAAAAAAACATTTTTATTAAAGTTATTCATTTACAGTTGTTCGTAAATAGACATGATAAACCCAAAGTACACTAAAAGTATAATAATTCCACAATTCTCAACAAAATTCTCCAAAATCTAGTTATGAACACATATAAGTTATTTTGACATAAAAAAAATAAAACCAATCAACTAATACTACTAGTCTGTCTCATATCCTCCCCTTTCATTTGCAATAATCACATCATTACTATTTATATGCATCATTTGATGGATATCAGCCGCATCTTAAAGTATCTTCGGTCTCTTCATCATCTTCTAAAGAGTTAGATCATGCTCTACTATCACTTCGTCGACTTCGGTGTACTCTATTTTTATTAATGCGTAATCCATCTATGTGTGTTGTCTCATTTACAAAAGGTATCGACTCAAATGTATAAACTATCGACACAGAACCCTAAACATCCACACTCCAACAATAACAATCGCTCACTTTACAAACTTCTTTAAAGCACGTCGCGATCCCTTAGTGTCCACTAGATCAACAATTTTTAACATTATATTTGCTTGATTTTCTAAAATTTATGACTCATCTTTGTACCAATACGATTTATTATCGATTTTGGTTACACCGTGCTCATTCCGTATTCTTCCTTTCTTGGTGTTATAGCATTCTCACTCGAATACCATTACCGAATATGTTTTTAAGAAGTCCACCTCGAATACTTTAACCAATTCACCATACCAAGAAACTCCTTCGCCAAAACAACAAAACCTGTAATCCGCAATGAGACATTTATCACCTTTCTAACGCCAAACTAAGTTCACCCCATTAATAACACATAGATCATATTTCAAAATTGTAAAATTTGAACCCTTAGCCACATACAAAAATTATTTGGTTAATACTGGATGGCATGCTAGCTTTATGTTAAATACCTAATAATGGAAAAGCTATTGAGTTATACTTTCTCTATTAGTATTTTGATTTTGAATTATAGTATACATTTATCAATAACAAATTGTAAGCTTCGAGAATTGGTAGGGACGAAACCTTACCGGCTTGTGAGCTTCGAGAAACCGGAGGTGGTCTTTGATAAGTTATTTGTCTTAATGTGTCTGAGGATGGCCGTATATGTGAGATCAAATATATCTAATTTTTAGATGAAGTATCTAAACCTACATACCGGGTGTATTTATGTACATAGGGGTTACTATAGAATTTTGTCGTTGATGATTTATAATTATTCCAATACAAAATAATGACGTGACATGTAAAAGTACATATATTCAAATAAAAGAGGATAAATTTATACGAAATAATAATCCTGACAAATAGTTGAAATATTTTGATTAATGACTATGATAAGTCATTTTGAGTATGCACATGTGCAACTAAATAATAAATATTAATACACATTCATATGAGATGATTAGCAAATTCTGGAGATTCAAATTAATGGGATGTATCAATAAATTATGTTATTAGAAATTTGAATCTCAAGAATTTCTATATAAATCACTGGAGACCCTAAACGGACGCTTCTCTCGCATACACCCAGGCCGGACCCAGAGACGGATGTGAAATGATTTCAATTTCATTGAAATAAAACATGAAAATTAGTTGTCATTAAAATTAGATTTCATTGGCAGAGGGGATCGCTATGTCTTCGAGGGAAAAAGCAATATATATGTGATTTGAGTCCCAATCGATGGTCTCGATTATGAAGATTGTAGGAGGCGTGGTGTGTTTAGATCAATGGCGGAGATCAAGTAGGTAAGACGACGGTTGTGGAAAGAAATGGATTGAACCTGAATTGTATTGATAGGGCATCGACACACGAGCTTCGTTGAGTTCATAGTTAGCTTCAATTTATGTGAGTAGTGTTTTAGGGAGAATAGTGGTATGGAACCGTCGTTAAAGGTGGTGGATATGGCGGCGGATCAATTTGATCATGGGCTGCGTATTGGGATTTTTCGATTCACTAAGAGGAAAAGATGGTTATTGGTTTTGGAAAATATGGTGGAAATATTTTGATTGTTGAATTATATATGTAAATCAAGCATGGTGATTTTTGTTGTAAAACAAAAAATATGGGTAGTTGTTGATGTTGGATAGTTGCATAGAAGGAAATGAACAATACTTTGGTCCACTACATATCTATCACCACATCTCCTATCCATGAATTATTTCTACTCATATAGTTGTGCACTCCGACTTAGTGAGGGCATATTATGTCCATTGGAAATAATGTCTGGGTAGCTGGAATAATTGCACACAAGTTCCTTGGGTGTCTGTCCAATGGACCTTGGCTCCGGTTTGCTCCCCCTTAGTACCCAATGATGTGCGAGGCTTTTTGGATCAACCAATCAAAACATAAATTTTTTTCTTTCCTTGTACTTTGATCACCTTATATAAGACGACTTTAGAATGGCCGTATCCAAGTCTCTTGGTAGTTACGTGTTTTATTTGTGGTGGTGGGAGTTTTCAAAACAACTTTATCCCCTACCCCAAACTCATCTGTTCCGCATGGTTTTTCTTGGGATCTTAACAATTGATCTTTAGGCCACACCTTGTACCATTGAGATGTTATTTAGATATAGACCATTTGAGATTTGTTTTCGATGCTCAAGGTAATTGATCCTACATATATGTTTACCATTGTGCTCCTTGTGACCAAGAATTGATTCTCCAATATGAGAGAGATGTTTTGATCAGCATCATAATGAAGTATCGTAAAATCATATATTGAATTCACCTACGTGCACTAATACGTCCTCGACCACTCCCCATGGGCATGTAAATGTATGTTCCTCCATTTGAAATATGGCAATGTTCGGTTTCGCTTCTTTAATGCCCAACTCAATAAACACAATATTGGGCACGAGGATTACACTCGCTCCCAAGTCACATAAATCTTTTTGGTTATGTATTACCAATTTTGGTTGGAAGCTTGAAACCTCCCAGATCTTTGAACTTAAGTGGATTCTTTCTTTGTATTTTGAATGATACTTCCCAAGTTTGTACAACAATCTCGTATTATTTGATTTTTTTTCTTCTTAGAGAGTTGTGTCTTGAAGAATCAAAGGTACTTAGGTACTATCTTGATGGTTACGTGTAAATGAATGTTGACATTTAGTTAGCTTAACATATCGATGAAATTCTTGTACTCAGAAGTATCACTATTTTTGGCTACTCTTGATGGAAAAGAGGGTGGTGGGCGAGCTTTTTATGGTGGAGGTTTGTCTCTCGTTTTATTTCACTCTTGGTATTTTAAATGGATTCTTGAACACTTCCTCTTCCACATAGTTCACCCAATTCTCAATTATTATCTCTTCTATATTTGGTTGCAGAAAACTTTCTCCTTGATCATCTCTTCACTAGACACAACATGTGGTGGTGCTAGAAGAGTTCCACTCTGGAGACCGATGGCGTTACACAATCCATAACTAACATTTCCATCCCCATGAATAAGTAACTTAACATCAATATTTGTACCTAGAACAAGCTGCGTTGTATTGAATATGTTGTAGTTGTTGACGAGATTTGGTGATCTAAGTAATTTGTTGTTGCAATATTTGCAATATTGGCCCTCAAGAGTTTAACGTATCATTGTTTTTTCCATTTTCTCACATGTCATCATCATGAAATTATTTAGAGTTTTCTTTAACTCAGCTGAGCTTTCTAATAGAGATTCTAGGAATGCCTTCAAAGCTGGTGTCGTCACCAAAGGTGTGATAATAAATAGACACAAAAGAAGGGTGACGTACCGCAAGTGTATGGGTCATTGAGAAGTAATAAATTTATGAGTATGGAGGTTTATCGTCTCCACGGGGACTATTAAGGTTATAATAATTGTGTTTATGAGTATAATAGCCTAGTTGCAAGATAAATGACGATAAAAGTAAATAATGTTTTTTTGGTTTTTTTGATAATTAAAACTAAGTGAAAATAATTAAAGACAATATGTAAATAAACTAAAAAAAGGTTTTGAGTATGAGAGAGATATGTTTTATTCTAGCTACTAATTCCCAAATTCAACTAATTTGGTATTTCTAAATATAAGGGATAATTGGTCATTTCACATTAGTCAGGATTCAGTGGTCTTCCCAAATCCCTCCTGGGTAGATAGGAAGCTATCTTACGATATTAGAGACCTCTCCCGAGTGACCCTATAATACTTTTAGATGTTTTAGGTTCAAACCTTAACGACTTCTTGACTAATCAAGACCTCTTGACTCACAGACGCACACCAAGCGCCTATATACTATGTCTGTAATCCAACCCACCTCCTAGGCGATAGTCCAATTACTAATACTATCCAATATGTAATCAATATATGAGTATACAACACCACAAAGATAATTTCAATGGAAATAAACTCAATTTATTTTAATAATATAATCTCAATATCCAAATAACATCAAATAAATATTTTAAGGTTAATACATAAGCAGTTCTCAAGCAATCAAAGGTTTAGTTCATACTCATACAAGAAAAAATACTGAATAATAATACGATAATCATCTTTAAAATAAAAAATGGAATTAAGTTACTCTACAAAATTGATAGCAAACGGAGTCCGGATGATAAAGAATGATGGATTTTGGTGTAGAAACCCTTTTCTATTTTTCTTTGTCTCTGGATCTAGGCGTTATTTCCTTCTCTTCTAATCATTGGTTTTTGTTTTTTAGCTTCTTAAATAATTATATAGCTAATATAAAATGTTTTGGATCCACTTGGCCTACTTGGTAGGTTTTAATTGCCTAACCCCGTCTTTTTTATTGTTGGACTAGTTCGAGCCACGATGGAAAAATTAGCATAACTTCTTCATCTTAATTTCGACTTGACTCCTGACAATACTCAAGTGTCACTGACTTCAAGATCTATCCAAATCACAAGGAATTTTGTCCAAAAATCTAACCAAATTATTCGTGGTAACTGAATCAATGGCTTCAAGGAATTTGCGGGTAAATGCTCTAACTTCTCCAAAGTGACTCTTTGCTCTTTCAACACCTTGGTTTGGGGTTGGACTTGACTTCTTGACTTCTCCTCATCATCTAGACATATTTTATTAAACATGTACCTAAAAGATACACACATAACACAAAATTAAGGCACAAAATCTCTATAAATAGAAATATTTCAAAAATGAGAAGGAAAAATACAATATGTCAAATTTTAGAGAAAAGTCCATCATTTAGGCCCAATAAACTCCCAAAAATATTTCTCATGATATGATTAAATCATCACAAAAAATAGACATCAAGACCTCCAAATCAAATTTTGTCGTCCCGAGAAAATAAAAACAAAAATAACTCAATGGGGCCTAAGTCCAATCAATCAAAGCAGAGAGAAGATAAATAATGATCCCAAAGCTATAACTAAAAAATATCATGAAGTAATGCATAAGAATTAATATACAAGTATACTTATCATACAAATAACCAACATAATAAAAATATCAAGAATAAAATTAGTTTCGCAATTTCACTTAGTTCGAAACGGTGGCTATAGGTTGTTCCTTGGTCCTACCATATTGTTTAGTACTCCACTCAGCCGATCCTTATCTGTTTAACCGTTACTTATCCAACCAACTAGAAATATTGAGGTCTTAAGGTGTAGCGTAGTCTTAAGGTAGGGTGTGATAAATATTTGAGATAATTTAGAATGAGCATTTGGCCCACTCCTCACTATCCATCAACTAATCCCCCAATAGCTTGAGTTTCCGCTCATAATCATGCTCACTCAACTTGTTTGATGTCGTAGCATTGCCTCCAAAAGTCCTAACCAATATCATAATATGTCCTATCCGAGATTTTTTCTTTATTCTTTTAATATCTTTATTCTTTCTTTTCCTCTTCATCACTTTTTGTAAGTCAAACACGACACCTTTTTTTATGTGAGTCTCATGTCGCTTATTTTCTTTAACTTTTTTCTCAATTTTTTCCTTTCTCAAATCTGGCATGGATTAAAACAAAGGGCACAATGAATATGCGTGAAATAAACATCTACCCACCCGATGTATCCCATAATCACATACACCCACAACCCCAAACTCAAGCGCCAAGTCAACTAGTCCTAGGAATGTGATTCAAGAGCAGGTCATATAGTTAAGTCCTAAAACTATAGGGTATAGGTTTATAACATGGCTATCAAAGAAAATGCTACAAAGGCTAGAACGAGGCTAAGACATGATAGATGACCAAGCAAAAGGCTTAAAGGGATAACAAATCATTGCCTCAATCATTTGTCTAGCTAAGTGGTCTCCTTAAATATTTACTTTTCAATTGTAAATTAATTGATTTTAGGTCGGACCTCACGTTCTACACACCACTCGTTCTCACCTCGTTCAAACTTATCTTCTTTGCATTTCTTACTAATTAGTTTTATCTATAATTACATGATTACATATAAGAACTTTAAGCAAAATATAAACATTTCAAAAGACACACTTCTTATCTATCATTAAGTCGTCTAGATTAAGCTTACTAGGTGCATACTTTAACTTCTACACCTATTCCCTATATTATTCAATAATTTTTTTTAAAAGTGTGTGATTTTTCTAAAGCAATTAAAAAAATGGGAATCAGTACAACGAATCCCACCCCTAAATCAAAACTGAGTCATGTCCCCACGAGTTGAAAAGACACAAAAAAAATTTTAAAAAATAAAAATAAGCACATAACACAATTCACAAGAAATGGAAAGGTACTTACTTTTGCGAAAATTGCTCAATCCCCAATTTTGGGGTTGACGTTCTCGATCAGTGAAAATGCGCTTAAACGCTCCTTGGCCTTATTAATGGGTGGATGCAGCTTTATTTGTTCCTCATACTGAAAAATGTTAGCAACGGAAGTTGTTGACATTTTTCTCAGCTTTCTGTGGCCTCCTGAACCACTGAAGTCGGAGCTCGCATGCCAAAGTTATGGATCTTTAATTACATATTCTGAAAACTACTTTTGTACTCCTTTTTTTCCATCGAGATAATAATCGCGCATGTCGATACTCAATGGCAGCGGTATACCGCCTGTAGGGCACAATAATCCACTCGAATTCTTAGTGTTTTTAAATTCGCAAAACGTGGCTCTCTCGCCATGGCCCTTGGATGGCGAACAGTATAATGCCCGATGGGAGCGGTATACCACTCACATCCTTAAATGTATATGTCCTTTTGTGTCGCATGTGTAGTGACCACAGTCTCTTTTGAGCAGCGTTATACCGCCCGTAGGGCACAATATACTGATCGAGGCCTTAGTGTTCTGCCTTTTATAGTGTAACGTTGTGGTCGAGAGGGCTTGATGCTGAGCGGTATACCGTTCATTGGGCTTGGTATACCGTTTGCAACAATTAGAGTCTCGGTTTCTCCTCTCATTTCACTCAAAACTTTCCTCACCTATTCATTAAAAACATTAATACCTTCTCATTAAACATAGTAAACACTTAAAACTCATATATTACAACTACTAAGAACGAAATTTAAACTACTAAAAATGCAATAAACTAATATACAAATGAATTTTCACCCTTATTGGATTTTGTTAACGTTAGTAAACTCGACTGGTTACCTCAAGTTTTTCTTTTCTTAACAAATAATCCCCAACAATGCGTGTGTCTACTCTGATCAACCAATCAAAACTTAAAAATCTTATTAGCTTTCACTTTAGTCACCTTGTGTGAAATAACTCCAGTAAAAACGAATGGTCCCACTCATCTCTTTCACTCTTTCTCATGGTCTCTCTTGGAATCTTCTTATACAAGTTCTTGGTCACACTCACATGGGAACTTCATTGCCTTGAACACGTTGAATTTGACCTCCCCTTCTTGCACTCCCGTGATCAGTTCACCATTTTCTACATCAATCAAAGTATTCCCCATGGCTAAGAATGGCCGCCCTAAGATGATTGATACATTATAATCAGCGTCATAGTAAAGAATAATGAAATTACACAGAAATATAAAATTACCTGCGTTGATGAGTACATCCTCTGTCTTTGCCTCGGGTTGGGATATAGACCTATCCACCACTTTTCAAGGTCATGGTAGTAGGCCTTACTCTCCCAATGTTCAACTTCTCAAATAATGACTTTGGCATGAGATTGATACTTGCGGCTAAATCACGTAATGCTTTCCCGGTCCACTCTTCACCAATGGAGATAGTAATGATAAAACTTATGGGATCCTTTAAATTCGGAGGGAACTTGCATTGACCTATCGCACTACATTCCTCGGGTAATCCAACCATTTTCCCCACTAAGTTTTTCCATTTGTTGGATAGCATACCCTTCATGAATATTTGATATTTCGGCATGTGTTGGATTGCTTCCACAAAAGGTAAATTGGGTCGCAATTGACATCTCCTCTTTTGTGACAGATTAATCTATTTACGAGACATCTTTTTGAGGGTTTATTGGACCTAAGTTGGGGAATTTTTTCTAAAATTTTCCATATCTTTCTTTGGACATATTTATGTTGATAGAAATGTTATGACTTGATTTTGTGTTAAGTGTAGATTTTAGGGTACATGGTTGAAACTAGAGTCCAAGGAGATGAGGACAAGTCAAGAAATCAAGTTCAAAACCAAGAGAAGGCGTCAAAAGAGTTAGATGTCACTTTGGAAAGCTTGAGCGTTCACCAGAGAAATCTTGACGTCACATTGTTTCAGTTACCACGATTTATTGGTAATGGATTTTGAAGAAATTCCTTTTGATTCAGATATAGATAGAAGTTGGTGATGCGTGAGAAGCAACAGAAGGCAATTCATGGAATCGGCGGGGTCGTACTTTACCTAAAGGAGATAATTTGACTATTGTATGAGGAGTGCAACTATAAGTTAAAAGTATGGGTATAGGATACATTACGATCACTGTTTGTCTAAATGATTGTGCATTCTATTATATAGAGAATGAAATCCTCAAGAGATGTCAAGTTTGTTGTGAATCTAGGTGGGTTCTGAATAAGGGGAATAAAGTACCTCATATAATATTTCGATACATTTCTAAGGATTCAAGGTTGCAACGACTATAAAATTTGAGACACACCCCAAAGGATATGATATGACGATGTGTTACGTCATCTAGTCGATGATATCAGTTGGAAAATACGAGCGTAATCCAAAATTTTTTTTGTGATCAGAGTAATGTGTATTTGGGTTTGCCCATCGATAGAGATTTCCCTTTATCCATGTATCTCCCAAGGTGTGATAAACTAATCTAGACCTCTAGATCACTCCATGAAATTGTACCAGACGTTCTCAAGAAATAAGTAATTATATAAGATCATTTTCTATAGGAAATTTGATGTTAAGTACTATCGTGTTTTTGTAAAGCATTCAGAATTTAGTTGAGATAACGAAAGGACAAGAAGTAAAAGATGTAATATTTGTTTTTGTTTTCAATTAAGGGATTAAAGTGAAATATAATAAAATTTATATTTTAATTAAATAAGAATGGAATGCAATTTTACAACGAGATAAGATATGAGATATATAGCTTGAGTATAGCTAGTAATCCCCAATAGTCACGAATGATGATTCTAGTTATAAGGGAAAATCGGTAAGTTCACATTAATCGGGATTCTAACTTCCTTATAACACCCTTTTGTGTAGCTTATAAGGCTACCTAACACCGTAAAATACCTCTTCGGAATGAACTATAAACGAGTACTCGACGTTAATGGTAATTACCCTTTACGATTATCTGGCTATTCAAACCCGTCAGGGACACTAACGCGCACATGACGCATATGAATGATTCCTATGTTCTCGACCCCCATTCCGCGTGTAATTAGAAAACTAATAGGTTGCCTAATATTTGATCAGGATAAAGGCAACAAATAAATTAAATTAATAAAAAAAGGAAATTATATACCTAATTCAATTAAACATATATTAATCATAAACAACATAGATAATCATCAATCATCACTAAGGTTCATATATAAATGAAATACTCAAGGTAAAATGTATTTATTTCATAATGAAAGAAATAAATTTAAAGGATAAAAGTATCAGAATCATGTTTAAAATATAAAACTATTACAAATTACCCTAAGAATGAGGATGGAATTCTGTAGAAGGATGGAGTAAGGTTCCAACTTAATCTCTTCTATACTCCAGGCGCTTCTCTCTTCTCCCAAACATGTCTAATCATGTGTTTTGAATTGTGTACCTTTCTAGATAATTGTTCTTGATATAATAAGGTACCAAAACGTCTTTGGAGTTGTGGACCCCTTTTAAAGGGCCTAAGTCAACAAAAAAATGTTTTACATGGGGAGCAGACTGGTTCGAGCCATGGCAGTTGCGACTTCACTAACTCTTTCATCTTAACTCGAAATCACAAACTGTTGCCTCTCAAGCTCTCCCAACTTCAAGTTCTACCATGAAACCAAATGTCTCTCTAAGAATATTTGTCAATTTCACGTGGTGACTCTCTTAAGTCGGATTTCCAAGCTTTGCTTGTAAACGCTCTAGTTTTCCAAACGTGTCTTTTTAGTCCTTTAACACCATAAATTGGGTTTGAACTTTCTTTCTTAACTTATTGTCCTCGTATTATGGTATTTTATCATCCAAGTACCTAAAAATTCCACACTTAAAATTCATTTCACGCACAAAAATCTCTAAAAGTAAAACTAGATAAGAAATGAGAATATGTCTAAACATAGGGAATAATCCCTCAAATAACTCCTATTTAACCCCCCCAAAAATATTTACTATGATACGATTAATCTATCACACAAAAGGATGCATCACCCTTCAAAACAACTCATATAGTAAGTGGCTAGTTATATTGAACGCCTTCGACTTGCCACCATGGTTATTGATGTCTCCCTAAATGTTCTAATTTTATACCTTTAGGAGACATCATTTTTGGTGTTTATTTGACTATTTAGATAGACTTTTGGTGCTAATATGCAATAATCCAGAATTTCCATTTTATTTCTAGTAATTTTGTTTTATTAAACTTTTGCGCGTAATATTGGTATTTTTAGTGTAAAGTTTACAGGTTTTAGATGTTAGCTAGAAGAGGAATCTGAGGAGAAAGACAAAGATCGTGATATAGAGTCAAGACTTGAAGATAAATCCCGAAGATATTATTTTTAGAGCTGAAAATCTGTTTTCCAGGCCATAGATTGCTGATTTCGAGGTATTTAAGAGATGATTTAGCCGCTGACCTTTAAAGAGAAAACATTCCTTATCGAGTTACGGAACTTTAGCAACTGAAATTAGGTCAATCGGAGTCATAACGAAGCGGGAAAAACCGTTTTAATGAAGGTGTATCAGCAGTTACGGGATTTTGGGCTTAGAAATTGGGCTTGGACATTTAATTATTGATTTATTCTTAAGTCCAAGCCCTAATCCGTTTTTAACATTATAAAAGGGCGTCTCTCAAGTACTGCCTGCTCTCACTTGCGTATCACTTTTATTTACTTGCGTCATAGTTATTTATTTACATTTTCGCATTAGTCTTAATACCTTAGGAATAAGAAAACCAACCAATCAATCAAAATATCATTTACTTGCTTTCATAAGTGCAACCAATCATTATTTGACAAGCATTGTAGTCGACCATTCCGTCCTTGGAACGAATCTGTTTTATCAACTATATTACTTGGGATAACCGTACACTTGCGGTTGTGGTTCTCTTTACTTTTTGCATTTATTGTAGAACACACAAAGGACCACCAAGTTTTTGGCGCCGCTGCCGGGGACGGTAGCGTGTGACCACGGTGTTTATCCTTTAGTGATAGTTGCATTTATTTTTATTTTTGTTTTTATCAGTTTTACGCTTTTTGCTTGTTTAGTTTCCTCAGGTTTTTAGGTTTGGTGTATGCGAAGAAGGCTATTCAAGGATCTAGAGCCAACACCTCTGATCCTTAGTAATCCAGAATCGTTGATCAGACTTGCTAACAAGAGAAGAAGAGAACAAGAAGCTTTAGAGGTAGAAGAATTAATTAACAGAATGGAGGAGATAAATCTTCAGAATCAACAAAATAATGGACAAGATCAATTAGGCGCGAATGGCCAACCTTTTGCGCCATCTATTCCTCAAATTCCGCCACTGAATCCCAATCCTCAAGTTCAGATAGTGATGAATCAAGATCCATGGTTTGTTAATGGTCCACCAGAAGTACCGTTCCGTGCTCCTGCTATAGGAGTAGGTGCTCCAAATATAGATGTTCCAAGATTTCGTCCAGACTCGGGTATGTTAACTCAATTCCAGAATTTTGGAAATTTTCGTGGTAGACCAGGAGAAGATCCTATCCAAGCCGTTCAGAAATTTAAGCAGATATGTGATTCTTACATTACACAAGGAGTTTCAAAAGAACAGATGTACTATGCGGTGTTTCGATTTATCGTTATAGATGGAGCGAGTGAATGGCACGATACGCAAGATCCTACGAAGATAACAAACTGGGACCAATTAGAAACCGCTTTCTTCGAGAGATTTTACCCAAGTAACATGAGGTTAGACGATCAACTTGAATTAACACATTTCCGTCAAGAGTATGATGAAAATTTGGGTAAAAGTTGGACAAGATTTCAGATGTGTTTACGAAGGGTTCCCGATCATGGCTTTACAGAACAACAACAACTAAAAATATTTTACAAAGGCCTTGATGGAGCTTCGAGAGAGAAGTTGGCTTTGTTATGTGGTGCAGGTTTTCTTCAAGTTCAACCCATGTATGCTAAAATCATTCTGGAAAGAACAGTCAAGAATGAAGTTGGGTGGAATTCAGTAAGAACACCGGTTAAAGGAGTGAATAATGTTAATATCGAAGAAAAGTTTGCTACGCTTGAAAATAAGATTCAAAATACTATAGAGCAACAGATGAAACAGCTTACTTTAGCTGTAAAGGAAGGATTTTCGGGTAAGAATGTAGTTGTGCAAGCTGCACAAGAGGTTTATATGTGTTCGATTTGCAGAGTAGACGATCATGATGTGGAAAATTGTCCGAATAATCAAGAGCCTGTGATGTTTGTGTCCAACAGAGGTAACTTTAATTCGAATGGTAATGGATATCAACCTAACAGAAACCATCCTGGGTTTCAATACTCAAATCCTAGTGGGGCAGCCAATCCTACATATGCATATCAGCCGCGTCCCCAAGGTAACAACTTTAATCCAAGACCAAACAATAATTATCAAGGAGGACAGAATCAGGGAAATTATGTGCAAAGACAAGCTCCTCAAGACACTTACAATGAAACCATGAACCAAAAAGCCTTACCGGCCCAACCACAAGAAGATGTGATTACCCTTCAGAAAACCGTAGAACAATTGATTGCCCTACATGCACAGTCAATCCAAAGGCAACAAGCTGCTGAAGCACACATTCAGATATTAGAGACTCAAGTTTCGCAAATGAATAAACAGCTGAATCAACGTCCACAAGGGCAACTCCCTAGCGATACTGAAAATCCGATCCAAATCGAAGATTGTAAAATCATCTCTCTCAGAAGTGGTAAGAACCTTCCTCCACCTCCTTTTCCTGTTATGAAAGAGAAGGAAGTTGCTAGAAAAGAAAAGGATGTGGTGGATAAAGATAAAGAAGTTGAAATAGAAGAAGTGGAGAGGCATGTTGAAGTTCCGAAAAAGAAAGATGATACTATAATAAACCGTCCTCCTCCACCATTTCCATCAAGAGTTCAAAAGAAGGGTGATATGGCTGAGTATCAAAAATTCTTTAACAGGGTAAGAGGTCTTAGCATAAATATTCCGTTATTAGAAGCTATTAGAGATGTACCAAGTATGCTAAGTTTCTGAAAGGAGCCCTCACCAACAAACGGCCATATTGCGATAATGAAATGATTGGCTTACCTGAAGAATGTAGTGCTATATGTCAGAATAAATTACCTCTGAAACTAATCGATCCTGGGAGCTTTACAATTCCGATATCAATTGGTAATGAGTGGAAAGGAAAAGCGTTATGCGATTTGGGTGCACGTATTAATCTTATGCCCAAATCAATCTTTGATAAGCTTAATATTGAAGCAAGACCCACTTCTATGGTCCTGCAAATGGCGGATTGATCTCTTGCACATCTAGAAGGCCGAATCGAAGATGTCCTCGTTAAGGCAAGTACGTTAATTTTTCCCGCTGATTTCGTTATACTTGATTACGACGCGGATAGGAATGTCCCCATTATTTTGGGAAGACCATTCCTAGCCACGGGGCGTACTTTGATTGATGTAGAGAACGGAGAAATGATTATGAGAACCCAAGACGAGGAAATGAAGTTTAACGTGTCCAGACCAATGAAATTTCCAGATGCAAAGGAGGATTGTTTTCGTGTAGATGTTGTTGAACAGGTACCAATAGAGCCAACTAAGGTTGTGGAAACCTTAGGAGTGGAGGAAAAAGAACTAAGAAAGAAACCACCGATCAAAGTTCCTCCAAATCCTAAGAGAAATCCACAACTCAATCATGCGAAGAAGAAAGAGAAAGCACGTGCCACGAAGGTTCCGAAGGAACCTAAGAAGGAAAGAAAGAAAAAGGAGTTCAAAGTAGGCGAAGAAGTTGCTATGAAAAAGCCTAAACCTCCTCCAAAGACATGTGAATCAAAAAGTTCTTGGCTAGGACCATTCATGGTCACGAAGGTTATCTCAGACAAACTAGTTGGAATAAAAGCCAAGGGATGCAAATTTTGATTTGCAAATATTGACAACCTCACTCACTGCTGGGGAGGTTATGTCAATGACTAAAGAATGAGGTAACCCGTCGAGCTCAGCGACGTTAAACAAAAGCCATTTCTTGTATATTAGTTTAAGCATTTCAATTTCGTAGTTTGAATTAGTTTGATTTTCGTTAATTTAGTGTTTATTATTAAGAAATGAGGAAGGGTAGTTGTTTTTGATAATTTCAGGGGTAAAAAGGTCATGAGTTTGGGGTCAAAACGATGAGAAAACGAAAAATTATGGAGTTAACAGCAGGTTTGACCGGCTAGCCGGCGAGCTGGCCGGCATACCGGCCAAAACGAGCTGATGACCCCAAACCTTCTGACCACTGCGTTAGCAATGACGCAGCACTGCTGCTTCACGATTCGCGCCAGCGGGATTCACCGGCATGCCGGTTAGATAACCGCCTAGCCGGCCAGCAAAAGTAGGGGTTCTGATCACTGCGTCAGCGATGACGCAAGCACGCTGCGTCTCCATTCCCGCCATCGATATGTCGCCGGCATGTCGGCGAATCCGCCGGCTAGCCGGCCGATGAATGTGGACTTTCTGATCACTGCGTCAGCGATGACGCAAGAAGGCTGCGTCAGAGGAAAAAAAAAGTAAAATTTTCATTTTCGAAATTTATTTTTTCCGACACAGTGACCGGCATGCCGGTCAACCGCTGGCTAGCCGGTCAGCTGCTGTGATCGGCGGTTTTAAGGGATCAAACCCTATAATTTTTTGCCCTCTTTCCCAAGCCTACCTTTTATTACGAATCCTAGCCTCCTACCTCTCCTAAAATCATCATCAAAACAACATTATACCACCAATCCTTCCCTCTAAACATCATCCAAGCTCACAATCATACCATTACAACTTCCAAAATACCAAAGATTCACACTTTAATTCGAAGTTTTCTTTCACCAAAGCTAAAGTTTATCCAATAAACCTTTCCCAAACCTTGAAATATCCATAACCCAGCTCTAAACAATCCATAATTCAAACCCAAACCTTCAAGAACACTAAAATCACAATTTTATCCAAACCTTTTGAGGGTCTTGAAGCTTTGAGTTTGGGGTCATCAGAGATGACCATGAAGGTTGGAAAAGGTACGAAGAACATGGTGACGAAAGCGAATTGGATATTAAGGGAAGATTTTGATAGAGGAGATGATGCTTAGAGGGCAAGTAATAAATGAAAACGTGGGAAATTTGAAGAAGTTCGATGTGATGAAGAACACTTTAAACGCAACCATTTATGAAGAAGAATTCAAAACCTCAACTTGGAGCCAACACCGACACCAGCCTCGCGCTGGTTACGATACGTTTTCTTTCCCTTCTCATTTAGTGTAGATTATTTTATTGCTTTGAGTCTTTTTCGAGTCGTGGGGACACGACTCATTTTTGAGTTTGGGGTGGGGTTCGTTGCCTCATCCCAGTTTTTATGTGTTTATTTGTTTTAATTGCTTTCAATAAAATAATTAGGAGTTGCGTTTGACTGTAGAAGATTTTAAATGTCCCTTTTAAGCATACTTTTGATGAATCTATGATAGTAGATAGTGGACTTTAGGGAATAACATAAAACGCACTTACAATTGCATGCTAACATAGGTGATTGATAGGAAATATTAATGAACAATGCAAATGAAGTAAGCTTGTACTTAAGGAATATGTTTGGTGTGTAGAACGTGAAATCCTAATTAGTAGAGAACCCACCTAGATATGAACTAAAGACAAGCTATGTACTTAGGAAAATGATAGGGGCAGTTCTTTGTTAGCCATTTGAAGCCTTTTAGCTTGCTATCCCTTATTATAATTTTATCCGTCTTAGCCCAATTTTGAGCCTTAAGCCTTTTCTTTTGTAGCCACGATATAAGCCCATTATCCTTTAGATTATTAGGCATGACCAAATGACCCGCACCTGAATCACAACCCTGAGACTTGTCTAGAGCTTGAGTTTGGGGTGGAGGGTCCACATTTGGGAAATTACATTGGGAAGGGATTATATGTGTTTGTATTGAGGCACAAAAATGTAGATGATATTATTATTTGTAACCCTTTGCCGGGATTTGAAAAGAAAAAAAAGAAAAAAAAATTATTATTATAAGAGACATGACCTTTCACATCAAAGCGAGGGTCATGGGTATCTTGTACAAAAAAAAGAAGAAGAAGAAAAAAAATGGAAAAAAGAAAATAAAAAGAAAGAAAGAATAAAATAAACCGGCAAAGTGGAATATTTTTGGAAATCATCTTAGTTTTCATTGGGTTGACATGGGGACGCAACATTAGTGCGTCAATTGGGTGAGTGAGAATATTTTTGAGCGTAAACTAAAGCTCGAGGACATTGTTGATGGTAAGTGAGGAGAGAGACAAAAGCTCACTTCAAATTTACCAAATATACATCCACACCGTCCTTAAGCCATTATTAAAACCATAAAGATCTCGTGATTCCTAAGTGCATAGTGAATTTATGATTCTGTTGATAGAGAATACACTAGGTGGAGCGTTCAAAGCGAGTTAGGATTAATGACCACCCTATAGCCATCATACAGAGATGAGTACAAGTGTAACCTTCAAGCATTGCGACTTTAATTTTATGATTGAGATTATTTATGTTTGATGTTGCATGATTAGTGTATGTATATGTTAGTTCTTAATGTTTGCTATATGAGATTTATCTTTAGCATTGCTTTAATGTTTATTTTCTAGCTTCTATTTTCTCTTGCATCTACTTCATTAACCTTGTTTTAGTTTTGCTTTGTCGGGACGACAAAGGTTTGAGTTGGGGGTCTTGATGTCTCCCTAAATGTTCTAATTTTATACCTTTGGGAGACATCATTTTTGGTGTTTATTTGACTATTTAGATAGACTTTTGGTGCTAATATGCAATAATCCAAAATTTCCATTTTATTTCTAGTAATTTTGATTTATTAAACTTTTGCGCGTAATATTGGTATTTTTAGTGTAAAGTTTACAGGTTTTAGATGTTAGCTAGAACAGGGTCGTGAAACAAATTTAAAAGGGTTTGTAAAAGAAACCTAATAATTACCAAGCTCGAAAGAGGATAAACTTAAGTTTTGTTGCTTATGTATAAGCTTGAGATAATATTTCCTCCTGCTTTTTTTGACATCATGGTCCACCTTGTCATGCAGTTATACGAGAAAGACCATCTAGGTGTCCCAGTTCAAATGCATTGGATGTATCCATCCAAAAGGTATTTGAAGAAGCTTAAAGAATATATTCAGAATTTGGCTAAGTCTGAAGGGTCGGTCGTAGAGGGATGTATTGTAAATGAGATGTTGACATTATCTCACACTATCTATGAGAAGAAATAACTAAGTTCAACCAAACCGGTAGATATGGTGATTCGATCCCAAAACTAAAACAAATATCCGTGTTTAGGAGCGAGTATTTAACAGTGGGTAAGAAGGATATTTTCACTCTCCCCTACAAAAAAAGGAGATAATTGATTGGTATATTTTCAACAACTAAGACAAGATCCAACTATATAATATAAATAAATTTAAAGTTTAATTTCCTTGCTCTTAAGAAGAGTGTATTCAACTGGGATTATGTTGTATTTTTTGGACTTTTAAAGTCCATGGGTATTCAATCACGATTTTTAAAAGTCCATTAAAATTTTGGGGGTATTCAGTTGGGATTTTAAAAACTCTTTTAAAATCTAGATGTATTTAATCAGGACTCTTTTAAATCCATTAAAATTTGAAGTATTCAAAAGTTATTGGACTTTACAAGTCATTGGACTTTACAACTTTATAGGAGCTTAAGGTTTGAGTATAAATAAAAAATTCTTCTACAAATCCTTATGCAGAAATAGAGATTTTATAAATTCCAAGTAAAACAACTGAGGTAAAAAAATTATAAGTTATTTTATAATTATTCTAATTTCTAATCGTTCATGGTCGTGCCCGTGTTTCTGAATTGGGATTAGACTAGTTAACATATATGTCATCCATATATATTCACTAATATCATATAGGAATATCAAATTTCGATACCTTGCAACAAGCCCGAGTTACTCACTTTCCTCCCTTTCCGCAGCCTAGAAAACTTCGCTAGGCTTTCCATCTTAATAATAGAAAGATACTTTCAGCTTTCACTCTTAATGAATGAGTAAGAAAAATAAAAATATGAGCGCTTCTGCACTATCTGCCGTTATATCTATGTTCGGCTAAGAGAAGTCATCCTTTCCGCAGGTCTTGTTAAGTGTGAAGAGATGGATTTAGCTTATCATGTTTTATTATTTTTTGTATCGAACAGAGATGGATTTTAGGTTATCATGTTTCATTATTTTTTTATCGAACATAAAAATAATGTTTCATTATTTTTCATAGTATAAAAAGATGGGTTTTAGGTTATCATGTTTCATTGTTTTCTTTATCAAACATAAAAATAATCTTTTATTTTTTCAGAATTTATTTTTTCTTTTCATTTTCTGTTCAGAAAATTTTCAAAGTTTTTAAGTGAATATATTTTTTATCTTAAAAATTATTATTTATTTAATATGTAGACGGTAAAATCGAAATTATAAATCTGAAACAAAAATCGAATCGACCACCATGGTGGAGGAACACCTTTTTTTGTTAAATTGTTTAAGTAGATGTATATTTTATGTTTTAGAAGAAAATCAAAATCCATTAAAATATTAACATAAGCCTTTAAATTCTACATAGATTTAAAAATAATCTTATAAACTCTATTGAGATTAAAACAATTAGTAAAGTTTGCAAAGTCTATGGATTTTAAAAATCCAAAACAAAAATCCAACAAACTCTAATACACCCCCCTTCCCTAAATCTTTTTTTTTTTAACCATACCTCTAGGCAACCTCTCACTTGAGAGAACTTTCCAAACTTTTAATAACTTTCGGACCCTGTACCTCTCACTTGAGAGACAGAGCCCTGGCCAGATGAGCTAGCTCACCTGGTTAAATCTTATTTACATGATTTCCGTTTACAACGAACACAAGACTTTCTTACAAGTACCTGCCGCGGATGTAGAAAAATTCACCGAGTACATTTTGCTTGATGATTCACTGAAAAGGTATATATAATTTTCCTATTTTGTACACTTTCCGACTCTAACTGAACTTATATGGATTCATTCCAGGTTTTTGGAATATGACAGGTTAGAGAAGCATGTGTAACAACAAAACTTATTTTAAACAATTCATAAAATGTCGTGTATAGATACGATTATTGTGTTAAAAATAGGGTAAAATGAGTTACACGTGTAAAAGGTTAACAAAGAGTTACTCAAGATTATGTATTTATAAAGTCATGGATAGAGTTTGTTTTACGGTGAGTTAGTCGAAATCATCAATGTTGAATCGGTGGTGATTATTTGGTTGTCATGTTCGAATGAAAGTGGTATAACACCGACGCGAGTAAGAAAAAGAGGAAGTCAGAACACTGAACAACTATGATCAGTACGGGTTCTTTCTGGTGGAGTGAAAAACCTTGCATCTTAGCTACTCATGAAAGGAATGTCTTCTCTATAGAAAAAATAAATGCAAAAAATTTCCAAAAAGGGGTAAAAAGTTGTATGGGAAGTAAACGATCGTCATGAGTGGATTGCCGATTTATGGGGTGTGGAATCTATCTCTCCTACTACATATCTGATTTCCCTACTATATATTTGATCTCCAATCCTATAGTTGATACGAATATCTTAGACACAGATGACTCTCAATTATACTTGACTACAGTAGAAGGTGTATAGGTTGATCCAAACTCGTTGGGGGCATGATCCCTTGATCGAAGATGATGATGAACTACATGATGATACATGGGATGATTGATGGCTCTAAAAACCCATCTTCTCAACCCATATATGTTGATTGCGATCAAGAAATCGAGGGCTATGATGATTATGGATATGAGATAGACTACTAATTTTTTTCCACTAATTTATAAGAAGTTTAATGTTTGTTAACTCTTCATTTGTTAACAGATATATGTTCGATAAAATAGGTGCAAACAAGACATGTGTACATATAGGGAGAAACACATCAAGGCCACTCTTATTGGGACAATTATTTGGATATTTTGACAATTGTATACGATTTTATGACTTATAATGTGAAGCATTGTAACTTTTTGTGATGTGTTAACTAAATGTTTTAGGAATGGTATAATAGTAATGTTTATTGAATTGATTATGTATTAACAGAGAGAAAAATTACGAGATTAAGCTATATTACATTTTTTTAATGTTTGGCGTTAGCGACAACTATGTCGTCACAAAGACATAAAAAGTTGTCGTTAATGTCAAGGATATCGTCGCCAAGGATCATTGTCATTAGCAACGAGTTCTTAATGAAGAACTAGTTACTAATGTAAAGGATCGTCACTAATGACTTGTTTCTTTTTTAAAAAAATCAAAAAACTCACAAGGGACGACAAAATATCGTCACTAATGATAAACATTACTAGCGACAACACGATGTCGTTGCTAGAGTTCAAAATTCAATTTTCGAGTTAAGTGTTTGGTAGACTATTTTTTGCGGGCCAAGTTCCAAGTATCATTAGCGGCAACATATATCATCGTTAATGACAAAAAGTAATTAAAAAATAAAAACGAATATTAGCGATGATACTTTGAGGTCACTGGCGACGAAAAAATGTCGTCGCTAATGACTGAGCTTATAAAAATAATTTTAACCATTTCAGTCGAATTAAAGTTCAATCCAACATAATTTTTTTTTCTGATTCGAAAAGGCAATCCATCCGATTCCATTTTCGATCAATCCCCACTACGAAAATCCTTCTAAACAAGTAAGTTTCTTTGATTCTCACATATTTTTTAGTTTATTTTGGTTTAATTAATATTACTGATTCTGAATTTGAGCATGTATTTATGGATATGTATAGAATGTGTTTTATCTTTTTATTCATTTGTGTTAATTTTTTGTGATTGTGGCTTATGATAATTGTTTTTTTGTCATAGAGAAATAAAAGTTACAATATTACACCACTTTTGCACATAAGATTGGGACATTTAAACACTCTAAATAGGGGCAAATCCTTCCATTGGGACAAGTTGATGTAATTCCTAACGAATTTGTCTAGGGCATCATTAGCTGTTAAGAGACCTCGTGATGTGACTAATTTTCCACGAAGTAAATTTATTTAACCAGATCTTCATTTCATCAATTTGGATAGAGTTGTTGTTTTAGGGTTGCAATTTTTCAAACTTTAGAGACCTAATGCAATTTTTCAAAATTAAGGTAAATTTGTATTATATTTAGACGAAGGTGCCTTGAGATAGTTAAAATTAATTTTAGGGTAGAATTGTAGTAATTATAAATTTGAACTCAAAATTGTAGTCTTTAAAACTTTAGGGATCTATGTGCATATTTTTCAAAATTAGGGTCCAAAATTGTTTTTTTTAAATGTAGGTACATTAAGATAAGTGAAATTAAATTTGGGGTAAAATGTAGTTTTTATAAAATTCGGGCTCGAACTTCAAATTTTTAAAACTTTAAGGAACCTAATTGCATATTTTCCAAAATTAGGGGCCAATATATTTTTAAAATGTAGGTGTCTTTAGATTATTAAAATTAATTTAGGGTAGACTTGTAGTTTTTATGAAAGTTTGGCTCGAAGTTGTAATTTTCAAAACTTTAGGAGACCTAATTGCAAGTTTAATAGTTATTAATTAGATTATTTTTGTTATGCCACAAGGACACTGCAGAGTGGAATAGAGAGGATTCACCACCGCCATACAATAGGAGGATCGCCGGTTATGAGAGTTTGTCATCAGGTTGTGTTATATTTTAAAATTCCTTAACACATAAACAGTATTCGAATTTCCTCACTGAAAAGCGGGTTAGCCGAAGAGAAAGCCACGGGGTAAGGCCATACTGGCATCTGCAAGGAAGGTCGTGGAAAAAGCCATTGAACACTTCTCAGTAGACTTCTACAACATGGATAGGACGTAGCACCCGAGTTCCACCTATTGTAAGCACGTGGTGAAGGTCATCGGCTTGGCAATACGCGTAAAACGTAAGTCGATGTTCCTGCAAGTTTGTAGCAGCGTGCTTTCGACCGACTATGGGTAATTTACCAATTCCATTTTTTTTTAAAAGAGAATACACTTAGATAATATAATTGTTGTAAATAATTTACCGTATAATTTTTTTATCCAGGATTTTTTGATACAGAGGATAGAGGCGGAGGGAGGATTGTATTAAGATTATTAGGATGCCTCACGGATACTTGTGCCAGGAGATATCGATGAAACAAACAAATAATCAACTAAAATAGTACCTCACTGGCACAAAACCTAACGATATGTCAGATGCGCATTGGAAGCTGAGCTGTGATTTTCGAGGGAGTGATAAAGAACATGTACCATTGCACCCCCTTAATATATAAATTAATTTAAATTTAATAATAATAATATTAGTTATTCATTTTTTAAATTAAATTATGCAAAATCGAGCGAACGCAAGTAGGACAAAGCAGGATCGCCCGAGCGAAGGAGGATCTAGGAGTTACTCCCAGATCCAGAAGTTATTGCTAGAGGTGTTTTTTTCACTTTGTTAAATTAATGTTAATTCATGTATTAATGCCTAAAAAAGATTCGATACCCTTCGTTGACACACAACAATGTAAGGTAGGAGAGAAGAGTCTACCACTGCCCCCGAATGCCAATTTCTTCTATACAGTCTGTTTTGACACAATACGGACACGTGGAGGGCCAAGCGCTATCGTTAATCAGAGTTAAGTGTTCTAAATCTTGTTTTATATTTGAATACAATTGTTTGAAAGGAAGTACTGCAACGACGGTTTCTGTCACTACCCATGCATGCGACCTCACAGAGTTGGTCGGGGTATTCTTATCTTCCACCCCCACTATTTCACGCCATGAACAGATTCAATCGGCGGTGAGTGTTGTTGAGAAAGAAACGGGGAAGGGAACATGTGGGTGGTTACCCAGTGTTGTCCCTGCAAAAAAGGCAAAGAAGGAAGGAGCTCCTCAACCAAGCCAAGCATTGAAGATGGAAGCTATTTTCGACGCCATGTTCTATTACAAGAACCGGTGCATGGTTGAGCAGGGATTTCAGATATTTGACTTTTTGGCCAATCAATCATCCCAGTCTACCACCAACACGCAACAGTCACCGTGCGGGCTAGACAAAATGAGTGTTTTTATGATTTAGTTTAACTAGCAACAGGCCAGTCGAGAACTCCCGACATTTGATCCCCTCACTCAGTAGGAAGTTCCCCCCCCCCGCTTCAGGCTCTACGCCTTCGAATCATCATCCAACAGATCCTACTCCTTGAAATCTGAATCTTCCAAAAGTCGTTGTTGATTATTCGAGACTTTCTTTTTGGTTTGTAATATGACTTAATTTTTTGATTTTTTTAATTTGAACTTATGTATTTTTGATTTAGTAGTATAAGCTTTTCTAATTTATCGTATTATAATTGTGTTTTCGGTAATTTAATTCTTTTTTTCCTATTTGGTTAATATATTAACGAATAAATCGTATTCCATATAATTTAAAAAACAAAATAATCAATTTAAAATCAAAGTTAATAACAACAACATTGTCGTCACTAAAGATCACATTAATGCCGACGAAAATGACTTAGTAATGACCCAAATCTTTAGCGACAAAATATGTTGTTCGTAACGAAGGGGTTTTCACAAACAATTTCCGTCGTCGCTAAATATCACTTTAATGCCGACTAAAAATATCGTAGGTAATGACCCAAAAATTTATCAGCGATATCTGATGTTGGTAATCCTCAAATTTGTAGTGACATCATTCGTCATCGGTAGTGACGAGGTCTCTAGTGACAACACCTATCGTCACCAATAACGAAAAAATTCGTTGGTAAAGATCAACAAATGTCTTCGTTAAAGATAAGAGATTTATTAGGGACAATATTTGACTTATCGTTGTCATTGCCAATCTTTAGCAACTAAACTTTAGGGACGACTCGTTAGCGACCACATGTTGTCGTTAAAGACAAGCACAGGTTAATTGAAATGCGTAAAAAGTAAGTTAAGAATGGATGGGACCAAAATGAATTTACCGCCTACTTTCTACTTACCTTATGGAACATATGGAAGGCGAAAATGAGAGGTTTTCACGATAATACTCCATGAGCTATTAAAGATGTCTTATTTAAAATTCACTCGGCTATGAATGATCTCTTTAAAAATAAGATTACTGAGGATTAGAGGCAGGAAGAGGAACGTACAATAAGAGACAAGAACAATAATGATTATATGATTGAGAATAACCCAATTCTTACGGACAGTTCAGATTATATTTTCATGAGTGATGCATCTTTTAAAAAAGATTATGAACCGACACCTATAGCAGCAATTGCAATTGACAAGGAAGGTAAAGTCGCTCACAAGATTGTCTCCAGATCTATCGTTAGAAGACCTATTGAAGGAGAATGTTGGACGATCCTTCTCGCTATGAGAAAGGTCGCTAGTTGTATTCTGCGGAGTGTCTCCTTTTACTCCGACAACCTTGAATTAATTCAAGGTATATCTAAATGCACAGGTCTTCGATGGCAAATCTACCTGTTTATTGCCGAAATGAGGAACTGGCTCGCGAAGTTCCCTTACTGGAAGGTTAACTTCGTTAATAGGAAATTTAATAGTGTCACGGATCTCATAGCTAAGAGTGCAAGACGTAAAATTGATACTTCTACTTGGAAGAGCGGCTCGTTGAGCGATTTTTATGTTTTCTTTAAATCAGTGTATAAACGTTCTTGATTTACTAATTTTTGGAAAAAAAAAACACTGAAGAGAATGGGCCTAAAAAAATATGATAAAGACCCTAACACATAGTCCTATTTTTTCCAAATGCATAATTATATAAACATAATTCAATCAAGAGGAAATTACCTTTTTTTTTTGGACGGAAATGAAATTACACAAAACCTAGCTATATATGATGCATATTTAAGAGGAAATTACTTTCTAAAACCGAAAATAAAAAATATATATATATATCGTTTAAGTTTCAATTAAATAAACATTATATAAGGTCTAAATCTAATTTTCTGGTTTAGTTTTTACCCTTATTTCCTTTTTTTTACTTTATCGGTAAGAACGTACCTAATTAATGGCTCATCACACTTTTTGTAAATTAACCAATTGGGTATGTACCCATGGGTCTGTACCTATTCCGTTTATTAAATGTTACAATGTTATTTTTATATAGTTGCATTATAAGTCCTTATTATCATTATAGTTTCATTACAAGTCCTTACTATCATTATAGTTGCATTATAAGTACCAATAGCATTTGGGTATAAACCTAATTCATATTTGTACATGTCAAACTCCTAAGTATCCAATTCAAAATACAAACTATCCTCCAACAGTTATGCCAAGGTTCCGTACCCAAAAAGCCCATACCGAAATAGTCGTACCAAATAGCGTATCCAGTTAGAAGACCATCCCCAATGAATATAAAACCTGTGTATCCAGGTTGGTGTACCCAAGTGACTATAACCAAGTAGGACAACAACAGTGTGTATCCAAGTGGTTGTACCCATCTCCAGCAGTTGTTCAACTGTTACTCTGCAAAACAATTACAAAAAACAAAAAAGTAAGCTCTTCACACTCGCTGGAACAAAAAACAATTAGAAATATCTTCACACTTGATGGAATAAAAAACAAAAAACAAAAAACAATAAAATAAAATGAAAAACAATTAGAAATATCTTCACAATTGATGGAATAAAAAACAAAAAACAAAAAACAATAAAATAAAATGAAAAACAATTAGAAATATCTTCATACCTGGTGGAGCAAAAAGCAATAGTAATCTATACACACTCGCTCAAACAAAAAACGCATAGAAATCTTTTCATACTTGCTTGAAAAAAAGTAAATATTTTTTTACCTTCATTTGGGTTTTTTGGAAGTGCTTGATGGTGTGGCAGCCTGTTTTCTTCCGCAGGAGAGGGGTGGCGTGGACGAGATGGTGATGAAGAATGGTTCAAGACGACAGGGGTTTTCTCCTGCAGTAGAGCGGCGGCGGATTTCTTCTACAGGGTGAAGATAAAGACTGGGTGTGAAGGAGAATGGTCCACCACGGTTTTCTTGTGCAGGAAAGAGTGGTGGAGAATTATCCACAATATCGCCAGGTTTCTTGTGCAGTAGACAGTGGTGGAGAAGGGAAGGGGAGCGGCCTAATAACGCTGCGTAAAGAGAAAAATAAGAGGAAGGGAAAGAGAGATAGAGGTAGTAAAAAAGAAAAAAAGGGAATAGATTTTGAAATTTTAATAGGATTTTGATTATGAAAAATTGTTTTTTTACTGTGATAGAGAAAGTGTATGTTTTTTAGTATTTTTTTATTCTTTTATTAGGTTCTAGACCAATTAGTGTTGGTTTTTGTAAATATTGTTAATAGGTTTAAAGCCTTAAAGTTAACGCCTCTTCCATCAATATCCATAATATTATGGGCTGAAAAAATAACACTTTTCGCTAATGCTAATTCGCATTTTCTTAATCTACATCATTGTGGATTGGAACAAAAATAGAAGATCTACATCATTGGGTTTTTATGGTGTTGAAAAACTCTAATATTATGACTACAAATTTAGATCTTTGTTGCATCGATCGATCTCTTTCCAATCTGGTAACTTTGATAATATCTACCAAGATAATCTTTATATTTTATTGTCTTGTATAATCTTGGTGTCTTCTCATCGATGAGCTTCTCTGCCGGTCCAATCTCTTTATCTGGGTCTGGGGAACAAAACACAGCTATAACATTTCTTTCTGTTTCTGAGTTTGTCACTACCCTGTGCACGGGGCTCTTGAATATTCCGTTGCTCATTATCTGCGAGAAATTACTTAAGGTAGTTAGCGTTACTTGCACACTCAATGTAGCTTGAAAAGGTACAGATACTCTTTGAAGACCATAATTATTAAGTACTAGATTTTATAATTTTATAAGCAATTTGGTATTGTCATTTATGCCTCTCTTTTGATAAACAATAAATGATGGCGATATGTATTTGAAGTATTACCTCCATTTGATCTCCAAGATTGACGAGAATAGCATAGGGAATAATTGGAACTTTGAACCATTGATCGTCTTTCAAGATCTGAAGGCCTTCAACTTTTTTGTCTTGCAGCAGAAAAGCAAGAACAGATCCATCAGAATGAGGTTTCATGCCTAGGATACGATCAGGCAATGGACATGGTGGGTAAAGGTTAAATCGAGCATTCATTATCGCTCTTTCTCCACATTGATTTACAAAACAGTCTTCTTCCAAACCCAGTGACCTGGCCATGGTCTTGAGAAGCACTTCATTTAATGATTTCAACTTATCGGTATACTCTGTCAACACTTCTCTGCAGCATTAATGAAAATGAAAACATGACAAATATAAACAACTGTTAGTTACTTTGAGTAATTAATTAGAAGGGTACCTAAAACATTCAGGATTTTCCGGCCAGAAGTTTAGTTTACGCTTATCCTCTGGGCTTATCTTTAGAAACAAGCGATCTTTCCAATCAAGAGTTTGATGCTCTGATAAAATAGAATCATTGCCATAACCTTCCATATCGTCAACTTTTCTAGCATATATCTTCTTGACTTCCAAGGGAAAGGCAAAGAATTGGCGGCTCATCTCATATACTTTGTCGAGAAATGAATCGGCCATTTCATGGTTTATCAACTGCATCAATATATACGAGTAAAACACATGTATATTTATATGAACCACCAGAAGGAGTTTGAAACTCATGAGAGGTCTACTAAGTAATAGACACCAGCCATGGCATTTTTTGGGTATAAGCCCAAAGCTAACTATTAACATATTAATTGTTTTACCTTGAAAATTAAAAGAATGAGTTGGTGAAATATACCTATATATCTATATAAAAGTGTTGGTGAGATAACTCAAACAAAAATTAGCGGTAAAAAAAGAGTTTGTATAAAATAGCACCTGAAAACAAACAGCCACAAAAATTTGTAAGAGATGATCGGAGTTTTGAGATCTCGAGTTCTCCATCCTCCGATGCAGATCGTAGGAGGCCAAAATCAATTTGTGGGATGTCTAGGACTGGGAGGGATGATGCATGAATAGTGTCTCCTCCATAATTCCCACCTTTGTATAAGTATTTATCTGTTGGGAAATTATTTCTAATTTTAGCAAGTTCTTGAATAGAGTCGGACAATGATTCTCCGTTGATATGGTTAGGAGCTTCAGTTTCAGACATGACTTTGTTTGAGGTTGCTCCTACTAATTTTAACCTTTGATGGCATATAAGAAAGTGGTGCATGTTATTTTTTTTTTCGAATAATGATATATACCATTTAAAATTATACCATCCAAATACAATATAATGACGTACCATAAATTGGTTGGTTACAAATCTATAATCTATTTATTTTTTTAATCTAATTAAAAATTTGTAACTAATCAATTCACGCCACATTATTGAATGATATTTGGGTAATATAATTTTAGGTGGTATATAAAATTATTCTTTTTTTTTACTAAGGATGGCACCTAAAAGGCACCAAAAGAAAGAAAACAAAAACAAACACATTGACCAAAAAAACCGAGAAAATGATAGTTTGTCTTTTCTTTCTTTTTATTAAAAAAAAAGAAGCCGATGAAAGAAAAAATGAAACAGAATCCCTATACTATACCGGACTTTTGGAACATACTAGTAAAACTAAAGATAGGATCAGAACTTCTTATGTCAAATGCGGCTTTGTGCCTAGTTTTCTTCGCGATCTTGTCTGCTTGACTATTGAATTCCCTTTTAATATATTTGAAGAAAATAGGACCAAATTTAATAGGTTTTTGTTTGATCCTATTAATGATCGGTTGGATTCTCCAATTCGCAGCTGATACCTGCCTAATACCTTGAATAATATCAAGGTTATCTGAAAAATATGTTTCCTTTCGTTGGAGAACTCTTCACGTCTTTCGACCGCCATTAATATTGCCATTGCTTCATCCTCTAAAGCTGAATCACATAGAAGGTTGGCTTCTGACTTTATCGTGCTCTTGGCACTTTGTGTGCCTAGATAATTCCTATACATGTTGGTTCATAATTATTTTTGAAAGATGCATCATAAGACAATGTTAAGTCTACCACTTCATAATTAGTTACGCTTTTCTCCGCCGGTTTTGTACACCTTTTTGAAGATTGAACACTATAGATTTTCTTCCAATCTATACCATACAATTCTGATATAAGTTTATTTGTGCTATATATGATATTATCCCCATATATGCTTTTATTTTCATGATAAGCCTTCATTTTTCCTTTCCAGGTATTCCATGTACAAACAATAATATAGTCCAGAACAACTTTCTTTTCCCATCCTTCTTGCAGTATGCTTCTATAACTTTATTTTTTCCTCTATTTTAATTTGTAGTGAAGTTTCTGCCCAAATATCTTTGCAAACATAGCATCCTAATAATAGATGCTCGATAAAATCCAGAGAATTAACACACCAAATACACTTATCTGAATCCAAACATTTCCTATTATATAAGTTTTTGTTGGTAGTGACGTCATTATTATACACTTTGCAAACGAATATTTTATTTTTTTGGGATATTCGAATCCCATATTACTTTCCAAATGTTTGAATTTCATTTTTTCGGTTCGCTTGTATTTTTTGATTGATTAAGCAATTATTCCACAGTAAGAATTTTGTATCCATATTTTGTACTATATTTACCTCCCTTAGTAAAAGGCCAAACAAACTTGTCTTTAAAATCTATAATCATTATGCGAATCTTAGTGATCGGTGAAATAATAAGTTTCGGCATAATATCATCAATAATCTCCATATTCCAAGAACCCGTATTAAAATTAATTAACTGGCTTACCTTGTCGATCGTGCATCCTTTAGGTTTGTCTACTTCCATATTGAGTCGATCCATCTATCATTCCATATATCGGTATCCATACAATTCCCTATTTGGTATAATCCATGCTTCTTTATAAAATATCTCCCTTCTATCAAGCTTGCCCAACTATAGATTCTACTCTATCTTACTTTAATATCCATAAATTCTATGTTATGAAAGTAAATACCTTTAAGTAATCTTGATGCCAGGTATCTGGATTTTCTTTCAATCTCCATGCTTGTGCCGCTAATAGTGATGTGTTCATTCTTTTAAAATTCTTAAAGCTCAGTCCACTATCATGTTCCCTACTGCCAATTTTTCCCAAGCCAACCAATGAATACGATTTCTCTCTCCTGAATTCCACCAAAAATTAGAAATGGACAAAAATTAATTTATTAGAAAAGGAGATAGAAAAATAAAAAATAGACATATAATAATTCGGAATTGATTGTAAGATGACTTTAATCAAAACTTCTTTCCTTTCCTCTACTAGATGTTTAGTTTTCCATCCATCTGTATGTTTAAATAGCCTCTTTGTTATCCATTCTAGAGATTGGTGATCACTTGTGTGTTCTAAAAATAATGCAATAAGGAAAAGAGGAACCACAACTGCAAGTGTACAGTTGTCCCAAGTAATATATGTGATAACAGATTCGTTCGCAGGGGCGGATTGGTTTGACTCTAATGCTTATCAAATAGCGATTAATTGCAAGTAAAAACAAGTAAATAATTTTATAAATGTTTGTTTAGTTTTCTATTACTGATGCAAATAATTAAAATACTAAAATTAAATGAAAGTAATGCAAAGATTAAGCTAGACGCATGAAAAGTAAAATGAGTAAACGCAATAAAGAGAGATAGTACTTGAGTAACGCTAGGATTTCACCTAAATCTATTCATTCAATGTCTTGTTTAAGGGACGAATTGGTAATTACTAATAATCGGGATTCAGGATTCTCCTTACCCCCATCAGGGTTGATTAAGGAACTATTCTTGGGTGCTACAAACCCCGTCAGAGTGATTATAGTCCACCCTCGAATGATTAAGTTTTATTTACCAATTGGCTATAGGATTAATTAAGCCTGTCAAGGTCAATAATTTCTATCCTACATTTATTACCTAGTTCCGTAACTAAACCCCCCGTCAAGGTGATTCATGTGCCACTTTATGAAATAGCGTAGTTACTAATTCCTATTATCAATTGATCAGGTCAATAACAGTAAATAAATGCAAAGTAATAAAAATTACCAATTACCCAATTCAATTTCAATTAAAATAATCCCAAAAGCAAAAACTTTGAATAGCATAAATTGGGGCTTAACCATTAATGCGTTCTCAAGTACTAATTAAATTTAGCTCATAATTGAAAAGACTAAGAAAATAAAAGTAATTGAATTCATATTGTTTTACAGAAATAAAATATAAGAAAACCTAATTGAGGAGTTGTTTCGGCTGCGATTTAGAGAAGTTGAATTTCTCCAGCTCTTATCTTTCTTCTCTTCCTTGCTCTGACTTTCTTTCTGATGCTATGACTTTTGTATAATGAATTGTGTGTAAAAATAAAGTCTAAAGGCCTATTTATACTTATAAATTCGGACTAGGGATTTTAATTAAAAGAATAAGCAAAAATTAAAAGCCCAAGTCCACTCTTCAAGCCCAAAATCCTGTAACTGATGTACACCCTTCACTAAAACGGCTGTAACTTGCTCAATATAACTCGGAATTGAAACGTTCAACCTGCTAAATCTCAATAACTCAATAAGGAATCTAATCTCTTCACAAGTAAACTGCTGAATCCTTTTAGTTCATAATTCACCTAATTTGATGTCTCCAAAGCATATAAATATAGAACAAAAAGGGAGAAACAAGACCCCAAACTCAAACATTTGTCGTCCTGACAAAGTAAAATAAAAACTATGGTCTTCAGGTGAATTTCAGAGAATATAGAAGCTAGCAAATAAACCCAAAGCAACACTTTAAACAAATCTCATATAGCAAACATTAGAAATTAATACACATACACTAATCATGCAAAAATCAAACACAAATAATATCAGTCATAAATTTAAAGTCGCAATGCTAGAAGGTTACACTTGTACTTATCTCAGTATGATGGCTACAGGGTGTTCATTGATCCTCGCTCGCCGTGAACGCTCCACTTAGCATACTCCCTATTAGCTGAATTACAAACTCACTATGTACCTAGGTATCACGAGGTCTTCATGATTTTTGCATAGGCTTAGGGACGGTGTGATATATAAATTTGGTAAATTTGAAGTGAGCTATTGCTCTCTCCTCACTTACCATCAACAACTGCCCACGAGTTTGAGTTTACACTCATATAATGTTCCCACTCAATCCATTTGACGCGCTAATGTAGCGTCCCTATGTCAACCTAATACATAATAAGATGATTTTCAGAAACTTTCCACTTTGCCGGTTTATTTTATTCTTTATTTCTTTTTCATTTCTTTTTTTTTCACTTTTTTTGTTTTTATTTTTATTTTTTTTTCTTTTCTTTTCAATCCCGGCAAAGGGTTACAAATAATAATATCATCTGAATTTTTGTACCTCAATACAAACACATATACCCACCCAATGAAGTTTCCCATAAATGGACCCACCACCCCAAACTCAAGCTTGAAACAGGTCTCAGGATCGTGATTCAAGTGCGGGTCATATGGTCATGCCTACTAATCTAAGGGGATATGAGCTTATATTGTGGCGACAAAAGAAAGGCTTAAGGCTCAAAATTGGACTAAGACGGATATAATTAATACAAGGGATAGAAGGCTAAAAAGGCTTCAAATGGCTAACAAAGAACTGCCCCTATCATTTTCCTAGCTACATAGCTTGCCTCTAGTTCATATCTAAGTGGGTTCTCTACCAATTTGGATCTCACGTTCTACACACCAAACATTTTCCTTAAGTACAAGTTTACTTATTTTGCATTATTCATTAATTCTTCCTATCAATTACCTATGTTTGCATGCAATTAAAGTGCGTTTTATACTAATCCCTAAAGTCCACTATTTACTATCATAGATTCATATAAAGCATGCTTAATGGGAACATTTAAGATCTTCTACAGTCAAACGCAACCCCTAATTAATTTTATTGAAAGCAAATAACACAAATAACACATAAAATTGGGATGAGGCAACGAACCCCACCCCAAACTCAAAAATGAGTCTTGTCCCCACGACTCGAAAAGACTCAAAGCAAATAAACTAATCTACAATAAATGAGAAATGATAGAAAACGTATCTTAACCAGCACGAGGCTGGTTATCCGTGTTGCGTACAGGTTGAGGTTTTGAATTCTTCGTCATCAATGGTTGCGTTTATAAAGTGTTTTCATCACCTCAAACTTTTCGTCAAATTTCCCACGTTTTTGTCTATTAACAGCTCTCTAATCATCATCTACTCTACGAAAGTCTCCCCTCCATACCCAATTTTCTCTCTTCATCATGTTCTTTGTACCTTTTCAACCCTTCATGGTCATCTTTGATGACCCCAAACTCGAAGCTTCAAGAACTCTCAAAAGTTTTGGATGAAATTTATGATTTTGGTGTTCTTGAAGGTGTATGGATATGAAGTATGGATTGTTTAGAGCTGGGTCATAGATATTTCAAGGTTTGGGAAATTTTAATGGTTACACTTTAAGTTTTGGTGAAAGAAAAATTCGGATTAAAGTATAATTCTTTGGTATTTTGGGAGATTTATGATATGATTGTGTGTTCGGATGATGTTTAAAGAGGTGGATTGGTGATATTTTGGTGTTTTGATGATGGAATTTGAGTGTTTTTGGAGCTTTGATTCGTCATCAATGGTGTTTCATATGTGGGAGGCCAAAGGAAAGGAAAAGATAAGGTTTTTGTAAGGTTTAGGTCAATTTCCGTCGAAGATAACCGGGCGCCAGTTTGTGCTAACCGGGTACCCGGTCAGGTTTATTTTTTATTTTTTTACACGCAACGTCCTTGCGTCTTTGCCTACGCAAGGGTCAGAGTGTTGGCTTTTGCGAACTGTTTCCCGACTAGTGACGAACGGGTTGTCTATTCGCGCGCGAATTGCCAACCCGTTGGACGCAAGGTGTTGCGTATTCGCACAGAAAATTCCCATTTTGTTTCTTCGATTTATCCTTGCCTGCATCTCGGATTTTTTGCGAACCTTATACTCATTTTTATTGTAAATTGCGCTCCCGATCCATTGTACTACTCATATATTCCATTGGAGTTACCATTATTTCTCAAAATTCTGGTTTTCTTCATTTCGCACCACGAATTGCGTCTCCCTTTACGCACAGGTCAGAAACTTTAGCTTTTCATGCGAAATTTTGGGCTTCCCCATTGGATAGAGATCGAAAATTTATGCGGTTTAGGCTCAAGAAAAAGTTAATTCCGACTTCCGAGCATCAAGTTATGATCTTCCGAAGTTGCTGATAACCGTGGTACAACCCCATAACCGGGTTCCCGGTTAGGTCCTGTGTTGCAACCAAGAATTCCTTCTTTTTTCTTTCTAACATACCCCAAACTCATGACCTTTTTACTCCTGAAATCATCAAAAACACCAACCTTTCTCATTTCTTAAAAATTAAACACTAAATAATAAATATTACTCTAATTCACACTAAAAATTTAAAAGACATGAAAGCAATAAACAAATATACAATTGAAATCACTTTTTATTTAACGTCGTTGAGCTCGAGGGGTTACCTCATGCTTCATTCCTTAACATAATCTCCCCACCAGTGAGTGAGGTTATCAACATTTATTATTCATCATTTGGATTTGATTCCAACTAGTTTATCCGAGATAACCTTTGTAACCATGAATGGTCCTAGCCAAGAGCTCTTGGATTCACGCGCCTTCGGAGAGGGGTTAGGATTTTTCATTGAGACTTCTTCGCCCACTCTGAACTCCTTTTTCTTTCTTTCTTTCTTAGGTTCTTTTGGAACCTTCATGGCACGTGCTTTGTTTTTCTTCTTTGCATGATCAAGGTGCGGACTTCCCTTAGGATTTGGAGGAACTTTAATTGGTGTTTTCTTTCTTAGCTCTCTTTCCTCCATTCCCAAGGTCTCCACAACTTTAGTTGTCTCTTTTTCTAAATGTCCAAGTACATCTAAACGAAAACAATCCTCCTTGGAATCCGGAAACTTCATTGGCCTAAACACGTTAAATTTCACCTCCTCGTCTTGGATACGCATAATCATTTCTCCACTCTTTACATCAATTAAAGTACGCCCCGTGGCTAAGAATGGTCTTCCCAAAATTATGGGGACATTCCTATACGCATCGTAGTCAAGTATAACAAAATCAACGAGAAAAATTAACGTACCTGCCTTGACGAGGACATCTTCTATTCGTCCCTCTGGATGCACGAGGGATCTATCAGTCATCTGTAGGACCATAGAGGTCTGTTTCGCATTACCTATCTTCAACTTCTCAAAAATTGATCTAGGCATGAGATTGATACTCGTACCCAAATCACACAAAGCTTTTACTTTCCACTCATTACCAATAGAAATAGGAATAGTAAAACTTCCAGGATCAAGTAGCTTAGGAGGTAACTTACTTTGACAAATCGCGCTACATTCTTCTGGAAGTCCTATCATCTCATTATCACAATATGGTCTTTTGTTGGTGAGGGCTCATTTCAAGAATTTCACATACTTTGGTATATCTTTAATAGCTTCTAATAACGGTATGTTAATGTTAAGACCTCTTACACTGTTTAAGAATCTTTGATATTCGGCCATATCTCCTTTTTTCTGTACTCTAGATGGAAAGGGTGGAGGAGGACGAGTTTCTACAACATCTTTCTTTTTAGGAATTTTTGTACTTTTCTCCACTTCTTCTACCTCAACTTCACTATCTTTCTCTACCACATCCCCAATTGGTTTTTTTTTTCTGATAACTTCTTTTTTTTCATAACTGGAAAAGGAGGTGGGGGAAGCTTCTTACCAATTCTGAGTGAGACAGCGTTACAATCTTCGTATTGGACAGGAGCCTCTGTATTACTAGATAATTGTCCTTATGAACGCTGTTGCAACTGTTTTACCATCTGAGTTATCTGATTTTCTAACCTTTTAATCGCGGCTTCAGAAGCTTGTTGATTTTGGATCGATTGTGCATGAAGCACGATTAATTGCTCTACACTTTGACGAAGATCATTCGTTCTTTCTTGAGGTTGAGCAGGTAAAGCTTTTGGACTCATAGCTTTATTGTAGGTATCTTTAGAAGGTTGTCTCTGAACTTGATTTCCGTAATTATGTCCCCCTTGATAGTTATTATGTGGTATTGGATGAGAGTTATTACCTTGGGGACGTGGCTGATAAGTATGAGTAGGATTAGCTGCCCCACTTGGATTCGAATATAGGAAACCCGGATGGTTTCTATTTTTTGATACCCTTGACCACCTGAATTGTAGTTCCCTTGGTTGGAAACAAACATTACAGGTTCTTGATTGTTTTGACAATTCTTCCATTCATGATCATGTACACCACAATAAGAACATCCATATATTTCCTATGTAACATTAACATCTGCTCTCCTACCTGGAAAACCTTCTTTAACAGCTAAAGTAAGTTGTTTCAATTGCTGCTCTAATGTATCCTTCAATTTATTCTCTAATGAAGAGAATTTCACATTAATTCCATCTTTACTTTATCTTCTACCTTGGATAGGTGTTCTCACTGTATTCCAGCCTTGCTCATTCGTCACCATTCTATTTAAAATAATCTTAGCATGTACTGGAGCTACCTGTAAGAATCCACCACCACATAATAAATCGAGGTCTTTTCTTAATCCTCCATTTAGGCCTTTATAAAATATTTTTAACTGTTGTTGTTCAGTGAGACCATGGTCAAGAACTCTTCTCAAGCATGACTGAAATCTTGTCCAACATCTTCCCAAAGTTTCTCCGTGTTCTTGGACGAAGTATGTCAATTTAACCTGTGGGTCTAATCTCATGTTCGTAGGGTAGTAACGATCAGAAAACGCTGTTTGTAGCTCATCCCTTGTGTGTTCTAAAAATAATGCAATAAAGAAAAGAGGAACCACAACTGCAAGTGTACAGTTGTCCCAAGTAATATATTTAATAACAGATTCGTTCGCAAGGACGTATTGGTTTGACTCTAATGCTTATCAAATAGCGATTAATTGCAAGTAAAAATAAGTAAATAATTTTATAAATGTTCGTTTGGTTTTCTATTACTAATTCAAATAATTAAAATACTAAAATTAAATGAAAGTAATGCAAAGATTAAGCTAGACGCAAGAAAAGTAAAATGAGTAAACGCAATAAAGAGAGATAGTACTTGAGTAACGCTAGGATTTCACCTAAATCTATTCATTCAATGTCTTGTTTAAGGGACGAATTGGTAATTACTAATAGTCGGGATTCAGGCTTCTCCTTACCCCCGTCAGGGTGGACTAAGGAGCTATTCTTGGGTGCTACAAACCCCGTCAGGGTGATTATAGTCCACCTCCGAATGATTAAGTTTTATTTACCCAATTGACTATAAGATTAATTAAGCCTGTCAAGGTCAATAATTTCTATCCTACATTTATTACCATGTTCGGTAACTAAACTCCCCGTCAAGGTGATTCATATGCCACTTTATGAAATAGCCTAGTTACCAATTCCTATTATCAGTTAATCAGGTCAATAACAGTAAATGAATGCAAAGTAATAAAAATTACCAATTACCCAATTCGATTTCAATTAAAATAATCTCAAAAGCAAAAACTTTGAATAGAATAAATTGGGGCTTAACCCATTAATGTGTTTTCAAGTATTAATTAAATTTATCTCATAATTGAAAAGACTAAGAAAATAAAAGTAATTGAATTCATATTGTTTTACAGAAATAAAATATAAGAAAACCTAATTGAGGAGTTGATTCGGTTGCGATTTAGAGAAGTTGAATTTCTCTAACTCTTAGCTTTCTTCTCTTACTTGCTCTGACTTTCTTTCTGATGCTCTAATTAAGTATAAAAGCCTATTTATACTAATAAATTCGGACTAGGGCTTTTAATTAAAAGAATAAGCAAATATTAAAATCCCAAGTCCATTCTTCAAGCGCAAAATCCCGTAACTGATGTACACCCTTCACTAAAACGGCTGTAACTTGCTCAATATAACTCGGAATTGATCCGTTCAACTTGCTAAATCTCCATAACTCAATAAGGAATCTAATATCTTCACAAGTAAACTGATGAATCCTCGTTTAAGTGGCTCAAAATCAGCAATCTTCAGCAGCTTTCCAGATTTTCAGTTTCGTAAATCAACTCTACGGAATATTTCTTTACGCCTTTGACTTCTTTACATGATCTATGAATTTAATCCACGATTTCCCTCCTTGCTAGTATTCCAAACCTATAATCTTTTCACTAAAAATAAACCATATTACATGCAAAAGCTTAATAAATCCAAAAATACTAATTTCCAAGGAGTGAAATTTAAATATTGTAAATAATCATTAAAAGTCTATCATATTAGTTCATAATTCACCTAATTTGAAGTATCCTAAGCATATAAATATACTAGGTATTGCCCGTGCCTGAAGTCACTTCGGAAAAAAAAAATTCTACTAACAATTTACAAATCATGCTCAATATGCAGTGAAAATTACATATGAGTTAAGAACCGAATAAAAAGTCAAAAAACCGAAGGAGACACCTTATATAAGTATAAATATCAACGAAATTAAGTCTTTTAATGTAATGGTTGCTAATGTACGTAGATCTCTAGAGACTAGTTCGTGCTCGCCAAAAGATTTAGATTTCTTTTTTTTATTTTAATATTCATGCGACCATTATTGGTCGCCAGAACATATGTGGCTAGCGACCACACTAGTGATTACCAAGATGACCATTAATCTCTAACATGGTTTCCTGATTTGTGGGGGGTGGGGGGTGGGGGGTGGGGGAGTGAAGATAATCAATTAAAAATGTATGATTCTAGTAATAAAATCAAAGCAACAAAAAAAAGTGATTTTGTATGATGTCTTCAACTCGCTCATAATCACACTCACATGATATTCTCTATCAATTAAAACCCCATCTAATCACGTCTCTTACTCGATTTTTAGAAAGAAAAAAATCTGAACAAATAGAAAAATTAATGATTATAATAATAAAGATAGCAAAATAAAATAAAATTAGGATTTAAATATAAAAACTAAACTTTTACCTCAAAAATCTGTTTATGAAGAACATTTGTTGGTAAATGTGTGGGTGTTTAAAGAGAATGAATTTGTTTAATCATATATTTGTCTCTAATTATATATATTAACAGATATACTTTTTTCAGCAAGATTTTCAGTCTGAGGTGAGCATTTGAAGAAGAAAATCTTGATTATTCCTTCAATTTCTTCTGCCATTGCAGACTCCTAAATCGTTATACTTTGTTGTGTTTATTACTTGATAGTCTTTCTATATAAACATGTGAAACTCATGCTTTTCCTTTCTTTGGAGGTGACTTAGAAAACATCTCAGCTCGGAAGCTCGCTAGCTCAAGACTTCAGGTCCAGCATTGAGCTCTAATGCCACTTCACCTCCAAATCCGGCTACAAAGTTACCGAAAGTTATGGATCGTATATCAACACCAAGTCTAGTAGTTGGAATAGTTTCGATTCGAACAGTCGTTGAGCAAATTTTTCACTGGTTTTTTCTATATTTCGGTGCTACCTATGAAATTACCAATTTTAGCACAACTATCACAAAGAATCGTTCAAACTACGTAATAAAATCAATTCTTAAATATGACACACATGCCCCAAACTTTTTCACATAAACAAATACAACCTAAAATTCGTCCTTGTGTTTCAAATTACCTTAAATTTTATTTTTTTTGAAGAATATATCCTTGTTGTGCTTGGTGGTTCTCTTCATCGACCTCTACCATTCTACCATGCTTATCAGGAAGGATACATTAAAATATCTCATGATTAATGAAGTTAATGCAACTCATTTTGTTATGGAGAGAACCTTGAAAATCTCAAAGTTGTCGATATAAAAGATAGCAGGATTTCAGATTGGCCAAGGCTTCTTCAAATATATTTCCTGTGTCACGGAAAATAGAAAATCTTAGTCATTTTGGAAAATTTTCCCGCAAGAATTTTGGTTATTTCAAAAATTTATTAAAAAATGCACCTTCTTAGCTTGATCTATCATAGAATCTCTTTTGTCAGGCAGTTTCGATATTTCTTCATACAACTAAAGCATGATTCTATCTCATTAACAGATAATTTCCCACAACCCCATTAGTTATTCCATTAAAACACAAATTTAGAGGTTTTTTACATCCGTAGATATATTTGCCTGAAGCCTGGGAGGTACCTTGTATTATGCAAAAGAGAAAAATTCAAGCTTAATTCAACAAATCAACACAAAAAGATCTTGATTTCATGACGATTAAATTGTTTTTCTCTCTCTCAAAATTTCAGCTTTCTTGTTCAAAGACATGAAATATGTCCTTTAAATGGAATTAAGCACATAAATTGTTTTTCCAAAAGAACCAAACTTTGATTCTGCTACTGAAATTTAACGAACAACCCACTAAACTTTATCTTTTTACCTGATTAATTTTTTCTAAATGTGTGTCAAATCACTAATTTATAACAATGAATTTGATACCTGAAGATGAAACCAATTTTAATGTGTTTTTTGTCCTTGAAGTTGAAGCCATGCTAGTTTTTTGTTTGTTGTTTAAGTAGATATTTCTCTTGTAACACATATGCTATCAGACTTGGGCATGAAAGATTCTAATACACCTTTACAATCTCGAATTTTAGCTACATGTACGCCAAGATACTCCTTTATGTGTAACACAAAGATAATAGTTCCAAGACTTGTTTGAATCTCCTTTGAATTTGTAACTACTCGATGTTTCAGAATTTTCCGCTTCTCATTACTTAATCGGTATCTGACACGAAAATAATGAATTCAAAATTCGATTAGTATTTGGCAACATAGTTAAAAAAAAAAAATTCTTCTATTTAATAATGTAACATCCGGATAAAGAATACACTTAACAACACAAAAATTTCATATGTGATTCTCACCTTTTACCTTGACCATTTTCCATTCATATTTGTACCTTATAACCCATATCACTGTAAAAAATTAAAAAACGAAGTCTTGGGTCGTATTCATACAACAACACAAAATTTTAAAGAAAAACTGGAAAATAGAAAATAATAGAAGTCTGGTTTTACCTCAGAATTCCATGTATCGATTTTCACGCATACAGACCATCATGTACACATAATTACATGATTGGAACCTATGGTATATACACACAAATAGAGAATAGAAAAAGGAAGATAATTAAAAGAATATCAGGGCTGGAAATGCAAATATTAGAAGTACAGGCGCCACAAACAGAAGCGTCACAACAAAGACTCACCATCATAACAGATTCAAATCTTTGAGTGTAACATATCCATCACTGTCTAAAGAATCAACATTTGAATTATCCACGATTCACGACTCACTATAGGTTGTAGTGAGTATAAATAATGTTGATCAAACAAAATTGAATTGCAGCCCCTCACCTTTTGAAATTGCATCAAAACTCAAGCCCCTCACCTTTCACGATTGCTTCTTTTTTAACATTTTACCAATCCTTATCTATTGACAACCATGATTTCCTTTCACCTTTTCTCATTTGCCTCAAACAAATTTAAAAAAAAAAAGTTATTTAGGGTTTCAATGATCAAAATCTCCTACGGTGATTTTTTTTGTCCACCATTTTCCTGATTTCCAATAGTGGTTCAATGCCACTTCTATCTATTGTTGTATCCTGTGCAAAAGAAATTGTTAAATCTTTCAGCAGGTTGCTGAAGTAGAACATATGGAATTGAAGATCCTTAAAAGGTAGCATCAAATGACATGACTAATAAAAATATCAAAATATTTTTTTACCTGGAGTATCGAATTGTATTTGCATCCTTTTTTGATACTTTGTTCGAAAGCTGTCTTTTCTACTCTTTAGCTGCTACAATTTTAACAATAGCCTCCTTCAATTGGAGGAGTTTCGGAGGTTGGAGGCTTTGGTTTGGAATACCTCATGTAGTTTTTGAAGCTGAAACATCACTTGGATTAACCGAAGCATTACTGGGCTTAACAGGAGTAGCAGTTGTAGTAGCTACAAATGTAGATGATACACCTAAAAAAAGATTCACAAATTTGAACACCCAATTGAACAAATATCATACAAAACAACTAATTTTATAGAAACCTACATGAGTACATTCTGCAATGAAAAAGATTAGCAATTTTTAACAAATACTAGGTGATGGTTTGATTATTTGTAGCAACGAACCACTTGCCCTATATTGTCTTCCTGGTGCATTATTGTTGTTATATTTCTTGGAACTGTCAGCCAAATGAAAGGAAGTCATTGTTAAATATCAACAAAAATAGAAGGATTTAAACATAAGCCTTGGTTTACTTGTTGCACAACCCGAACAAATAATTATATTCATTGGAACTTGGAACAATATCAAAGATTCGCTCCATTAACAAAGAGCATCTAACTATTTACCAGAACCGATCGACAGCTCAGGCAAAATAACAAACACGTGAAATAATTGGAGTTAAGCAATTATAATTGAAATAACATACCTGAAGCTGGAGTTGTGTTCTTGAAGCAAAAATGTCTTTGAAGCTGAAGTTGTGATTGAGTGAGTTCTCACGGTCTCTCCAATTAATTTAAGAGGAAGATTCTCACGGCCTCTCCAATTGATTTGAGAGGAAGATTCGAGGCTGTCCAATTGATTTGAGAATTGTAATTTCTTAATCATTTATTAATCCAGCCCTATCTTCTTCTTTGCTACACGTGTCCATAGAAGACACACCATTCTTGAAAAACATAACATGACACAAAGTTCCACCAGCTTCATCAGCAAACGTAATCTTCTTTTTCTCTTCACGAATTTCATTCACACGAACAGCAGGTCCACTATGATTCAATCTCTATAATTAAAATAAAAAATATTATTAATATCTATTTAATACGCAAAAGTATTTACTTCTTTAAAAACACGTACCGTAATTTTACAGAATCGGTTACAATCTCGTGACATCATCGATAACCATTTTTTAGCAGTTTCTTCGGAAAAAAAAAGGAAATGAGAGAGTGAGAGTTAGGAAGAGTGTGGTGAGCTTGTTGGTGATGCAACTGGAGGCGGTGATGAGCGACGGAGACAGAACACACGCCGGATCTGTTTGGTTTGGTGAATGTTTTTTGTTTATTTTAGGATATGAATGAATTGTTTGGAGAGAGAGGGTAGTGTTTTACTTTTTAAGATTTTAATTTTAATTAACGGCATTAATGATAGGTGGTATGTTTTGCCAGAATTGATCCTGACCACCACTAAAGTGGGTAAATCAGGATCGTAGAAAAAATTTCGAAATATAATATAGATAACAAAAAGGGAGACATCATAGATCCAACTTTGGATCTCTTGTAACATAATGGGATCCCCATATATTACCCTAATTCCTCTATATCAGTTATATTAACTTCTGAGGTAATAAGATCCCTCTTTTCTTGAATTGTTTCTTTACTAAATATAATTGTTGATTTATTAAGGTTTATTTGTTGTCTTTGGGCCGGTGCAACAAATATTGATGCATTCTTGATAAGCATTTATATTAGTTTCATCAATGGTTATGAAAAAAAGGGAGTCATCAGCAAAAAGTAAATGAGATATTTTGGGACAATTTCTATTGATCTGAATTCCTTTAATATATTATCTTTCTGAATAAGATTAAATAATACTTTGAATATGATTTAATAATACTTATAAGAGATTTTGTCATATTGGTAAATAAAAAAGGCGATATAGGGTCTCCTTGTCTCAATCCCCTACCTGAAGAGAACTTCTCCAACCTTTCTCCATTAGTATTATGATGAAAAGATACGGTTTTTATACATTTTCTTATCCATAAAATCCATTTTCACAAAAACCAAGTGTCTGTAAAACAAAAATAAGGAATTCCTGATCATATGCCTTAGCCATATCAATTTTAATAGAAGTCATGTGCTTTTTATTCTCCTTTTTCCTATCATAAAAAATGATATATCTTGAGAAATAATAATATTATCCTAAATCGCACGTCCTTTGATAACGCTGATTGATTTTGTGAAACAATAATATTCATATAATTTTGTAATCTGTTAGTTAAGATCTTGGTAATAATTTTATAAATAAAATTGACACATGAAATAGTTCTAAAGTCTCTGAAACCATCTTGAATGTTCCCTTTGGGTATAAGTGTAATAAGAGTATCGTTAATTCCCTCGATATTAACATTATTAGAGAAAATCCAGAATTAAGTTAAATACGTCATCTTTAATAATGTCCCAGTATTCTTTATAAAACTTACCATTTAGATCATCGGGGCCCGGAGCTTTAAGTGCTGCTAACTCACTAACCGCTCTCTCTTTTCCTCCATAGTGGGTTCTTTTGTTCATAAGTTCATTAACTTTAGGTTGAATACATCGTGTGGCTTTATTCATATTTTCCCTCTCGGTATATTGTTCATAAAAAAGATTAGAAATCTTTAAAAGCCCTTTTAATCTCTGATTTATCCTCTAACCATTCTCCTTATTCATTCCTAATGATAATAACTGTGTTAATTTTTCTTCTCTGAATCATAGATACATGAAAAAAAATTGTATTCTTATCTCCATATATAAGCAAATTTTGTCTTGATCTATCGCCCCTATACTTTTCTTCACTAGCATATTTAGTCTTAATTCTATCTTTAATAAGTCTTTCTACTTTAATAAGTTTTACATTTGGTGTCTGATTAGTGATTTCCATTAATCTATTTTGTATGTTTTTACTTTTCATTTCATGATTTTTGAAAGTATTTTTACTCCATTTCTGTAGTTCCTTTTTAGTATTCTCTCTCTTGTTAACATAATTATTAATATGGGGATTGGTGTTAGGTATATTCTATCCTTTCTCCACCATATTTCTACAGTTTACATCATTTAACTAAAACGACTCAAACTTGAAATATTTAGTATGACAAATCGTTCTTGGACAGAACTTCAAGCCGCATTCTTTAACCGCATTCGAAATAGCGTCTATTACTTCAGCAGCTGCTATTGTATCGGTTTTAGTAGCTTTAATTGGCCTCTTCATTTATACAAGAAAATGGTACCCGAAATCTCGTGTAAGTGAATCAGTACGAAAAGAAGTGACGGTTTTTACAGATATTGGTGTTCCAATCACGTACGAGAATGTTGTCAGATCGTTTATCGCGGGTAATTGTATCGGACATGGTGGATTTGGTTCGACTTATAAAGCTGAGGTGGCACCTGGTGTGCTTGTGGGTGTTAAGCGTTTAGCTGTAGGAAGGTTTCAAGGTATTCAATAGTTCGAAGCCGAGATAAAAACGCTCGGGAGGCTTAGACATCCGAACTTAGTTACGTTAATCGGGTATTACGCGAGTGAAACCGAGATGTTTCTGATATATAATTACTTGCCAGGTGGCAATCTGGAACGATGGAGACTCAAAGATCAAACCGAGCTTGCAAGATTTTGTCAAGAAGATGGAGAAAAAGTAGGAGAGTCATGGGCAAGGTTTCAACATAAATTAGCTAGATGTCCTCTCCATGGTTATACACCCGCTCTACAACTTGATATATTCTATGTAGGTCTTAATGATAAAGGTAGAGAAAAGGTGGATAACATTGGAAAGGGTAATTTTGTGTCCATGAATCATAATGAGGCTTCCGATGTTTTGGAAAATATTATTAAACAAGAAAGGAGTTGGCCCTCAACGCGAGCTCCTATTGCAAAGACCTAAGGAACGCTTCGTTTAGATGTAGAAACTGCGAACTCAGCTCAAATATCCGCATTAGAGAATCAAATCAAAGAGCTGAAGTTAGAGATGCAAAAGAATTTAGCCGCAGCAAACGTAGTACAAGAAGCACAAGGTTGTCAACAATGTGGGGTTAATAATCATACGTGGGAAGAGTGCGAATCAAATCCACAATCTGTGTACTTCATATCCAAACGAGGAGGCTATCAATGGGGTAACCGAAATCATCCGGGTATGCAGTACTCGAATCCACAAGGGACCGCTGATCCTGGTCATTATCAACCGCGCCCCCAGAACAACTCTTTCCAACCGAGAGGTCAGTATCAAAATCAATATCAAAATAGACCTGCTCCCCCTCAACAACCTATTCAAGATGCCTATACCGATTCATTAGATCAGAAAGCTTTACCTCAGTATCCTCAAGAAGGATCTATGGATAATCAGCAAATAATACAAATTTTGAACCGTTTGACCACAAATATGAGCGCTCAGGAAGAGAAAGTCCGAGGACAAGATGCCGCACTTCAGATTTTAGGTACTCAAGTAGAACAATTAAACAAAGTTCTAACAAATTTAATGGAACAAAAAGAAGTGAAGGCAATCGAAGGAGGTGATGACAATGTTGGGTTCGAAGCTTGTAAGGCTATTTGCCTTGAAACTGAAGAAAAAGAGGAAGTACCGCATGCTGTCGTTAGTGCCGTGGAAGTTCCGAGTACCGAAGAAGAACCAACCAAGTCTAGCCCCGTGGAATCTGACTGTTCTGAGGTTTATGTGGAGGACGATTCAGAGAAAGCCGAATTTATACAGCTGTTGAGGAAGATGCAAGAGGAAATTCGATTGGTTATGGATTATCAAGCTGAGCTAGATAGAGAGAAAGAGAAAGAAGCCTCCAAGGAGGAGTCAAAGAATGAAGATGAAGTTGCACCTGCTGTGCAAGAAGAAGTAGAAAAGGTGGAACCGCAACCTGTTGTTCAACGAGTGTCATCAACTATTCCTGATACAAATCCTAAGGATGACACTGAACTCAAGACGTTTGTAGAGGCGTATACACCTGAAAATATCAACGCCCAAATGCTTGAGATAGCAAAGAAAGGACTCACACCGCAACAAGTTTTTACGCAAGTTATTCCTGAGAAAGAAGCGAGTGTAGAGATCCCAAGAGAAAACCTGAGAGTCTCAAGAAGGAGCGAACGAGAGCTACCAACAAAGCTTAAAGATCCGGGAAGTTTCAACCTTCCTATTCAAATTAATGGTATGCTCAAGGTGAAAGCTATGTACGATGTGGGTTCTGGTGTGAATCTTATGCCTAAGTCCGTGTTCGAGAGACTTGGACTTCAGAAATCAGAGAAAACTCCAGTGAAGTTGCAGTTCGCTGACAACTCAGTTAAAAGGACATGTGGAACAGTGGAGGACGTCTTACTCCGTGCAAGTAGTATCGCCATCCCTACTGACTTTGTTATACTTGAGTTTAATGCAGATAAGCAGGTTCCAATCATACTCGGACGACCCTTCATGGCCACAAGTCAAAGTGTCATCAACTTCCAAGAAGGGACCATCACCCTTCATGCAAAGAATGTATTCAAGACCTTCTATGTCTTAGGTAAGAAACCAAGGAAGTTAGATCTCACCGTTCGTGTCATCCACAGCCTTTCACATCACAAAGTCCCTCCTGAGAAGATCCACTTAAAGCCTGTATATATTGAGCCAAACATTGAGTTTGGGGTTGGCCATGAAGTTCTATGGAAGCTCACAAACACGAGAATAGGCCACGTATTTTCAGAGACTCGTGGATGTGACCATTCATTGTCACTAAGGTTGTTTCAGCCAAGGTGATAGAAATTCGACCCAAAACGAGGATCAAGCGCAGATTAGATGACGTTCATAGCCTAACTCGTTGTTGGGGAGGCTATATTCGCAAATCTTGATAGAGGTAACGCGTCTAACTTTGAAAGACGTTAAATAAAAGTGTTGTACGGGAGACAACCCGCAATTTTTAGTTTTTATGTCTTTTACGTTTTTAGTTTATGTTTAGTTTAGTTATTTTTAGTTGATATTGCATATTTGAGAAAGGTATTAGTGTTTTTGATGCTTAGGTATTGGAGCAATCGAGTTAGGGAAGTAACAAATTTTTCAGAAAGGATACACCATCGGTGCGGTATACCGCACCTCAGCCGCGGTGTATCGCAGAGGACAAAAACCCGTATCACGGGTAGATGCCGCGGGTTTTATGCCGAGACGAAAAAATATCACAGTGTTGGCTGCGGTGTACCGGACCCTGTTCCGCACCCCTATACCGCACGCCCAAAACCCGTGCCACGGGGTGCTACCACGTGTATTTTGCCGAAGCAAATATTTTTTGAGCTACAGAAGCTACGGTGCACCCATGTACCGCACCCATGCACCGCGCCGCGTCGATGGAGAGAGAAAGTTACGGGATTTAGGTTATAAAAGAGGTATAAAGCTCATTATTCCGAATTTACAAAACCTAAAGCCTCTTTCTCTTCTCCAAAACTCTCCCAACTCCATTAAAGCTCATAAAAACCTTCACCAATCATCATAACACTACCCAATCATCAAGAAAAACACATCAAATACTCTCTCCACATCATTACAAGAGAGATTCAAGCACCCAATTCTCACCAAATCCATCAAATTGAAGAATCAAAAGCTCAAATTTTCACAAATTCATCCTACAATTTCTTAAATCCAAGCCTATCCATCAAGAATCCACCTCACCCACATAGAGATTCATCATCAATTCATCTTTCCTAAGCCAAATAAGGCTTGTTTAACCAAAAATTCACAAGTTCAAATTTCAAGGGTTGCTAAAGCTTTGAGTTGGGGGTTAATTGAGGTTGACTAATAGAACAACAATATTAGCTAGCAAGAGGGAGGTGAAGAAGAGCAAGGTATTGGATCCAATCAAGAAGAAATCCAATAACAAAGGTTCTAGTTCTAATTCAAATGGTAAAGATGATGTTGAAGATGGAGGTATAACTTTGTGTGATCGTAGTGGTAAAAAGCTTTACTTTTATGCAAGGGAGAAAACACAACTTCCACAAGGTCCTACACCCAAGGAGAAAGAGGAAGCTTCAAGGGCCATGAAAGCTTCTGCAGAGAAACAATTAAAAGAACTACCTTTTGCTTATGATAAAGTATTCAAGGAAGAAGTTGGTGAAGGAGATTACAAGAGATTCTTAGAGCTTGGTGCGAAATTGGGTTGGTCTACGTTCATGGTAAGACGTTCTGAATTATGTCACGAGTTAGTTTTGGAATTCTGTTTAGGCCTCTTTAGCCGAGATAGTAAAGGTTGTGTTCCGATTAGAGGAAAGTTAGTTCCTTTCACAGTTGATGAGATTAGAAACCACTTCAAGTTTAAGAAATTGAAAGGTTGTTGCAAATTTGATGAAGCAGTTGCTAAACAAAAAATCTTTGATGAGGAACTACTTTTTGAGCATGTTTTAGACAAGGAAAAAGTGCAATCACATAAGGGAGAATTGAAGGCACCTTGGCCTTACAAATATCTTCAATCGGATGCGAGAATTTGGCACAATTTCCTTATTCCTAATGTCTTTGGAAACACACGAACTTTGGATGTGACTATGAAGAACACTCTACTTTTGGATTGTATTTTGAGAGGAGAAGAAGTAGATGTGGCACAGTTGATCTATGTGGAGGTGATGCGATTTTCGGTCTCTCCTAAATCGTTTTATAATGTTAAATTTCCTACTATGATCACGTGTTTTGTGCGAAAAGCGAATGTAACATTGGGTGAAGAAGAGAAACTCAAATTTAAGGAGACTTATATTGATAATGCTTGGATCAAGGATATCTTTCGAAGAGCAGGTTCTACGCAAGTCTCGAAAGAAGAAAAGGAGCAAAATTGGCAAGAGAAGATGGAGGAGCGTTTAACAAAATTCGAAGCAGCTCAAACTTCCTTAGTCAACAATGTGGCACAAATCAACGCTAATCAAGTGCACATCATGAAACTCCTTGAGAAATTAACGAAAGGTCCAGCAAATCCGACCTTGGATGTCAATAATGCGAGGTTTTGCCTCGAGAGTATGTTCTCGTTCTTCCTTACCATTTCTATAAATGCTTTTATCTGCTAATTTTAATTTCTGTTTCGAATCTTTTTCGAGTCGTGGGGACACGACTCATTTTTGAGTTGGGGGTGTGGGGATTTGTTATCTCTCATCTCCATTTTTCTGTTTTTAGGTAGAAATTAAAATTTTTGATACATGAGAATTAGATGTAGAATGTGTTTAATAGCTTGACAGCATAAGCTCAGTGAATTGATGATAGTAAGTAGTATGTTTATGAGCTATGTTATTTGTATGCTTTGAGTATTTGCAGGAAAACACACGTTGATAGTAAAGAAAAGATTAGTGAGCAATGCGATAGAAAGTATGTTCGATCTCAGGGAACCTTGATAAGTGTGTAGGCCGTGAGATCCAAGCTAGTTGACAAACCATTTGATGAAAATGCTAAAGGTAAGAAAATAACGAAATTACATAGTGTAGAAAGTGATTAAGGCGGTTCTTTCATGTTTGAAGCCTTTGAAGCCTTTTTATACCTTCTCACCTTGTTATTTTGATTATATATGCTATATCCTTCTTAGCCCCTTCTAGCCTTTCTAAAGTTTTTTATTGAAACACGTTATAAGCCTTATCCCTTTAGATTATAGGACTTTTCCATATGACCCGCACTCGAATCGCGATGCATAGACAGTTGTTTTAGAGCTTGAGTTTGGGGTGGTGGGTCCACCATTATGGGAAATATTATTGGGATGGGATTTGTGAGCTTATTAATTGTGCTTTGTGCTTTATATTGATGATGATTCACAGATTTTTATTGTAACCCTTTGCCGGGGTAATAGTGAATGAAAAAGAAGCTACGAGCTAAATTTGCCAACAAGGGCATTAAAAGAAATATATATATATATATATATATATATATATATATATATATATATATATATATATATATATATATATATATATATATATATATCTGAGAAAATAGCGTGATATCTCAACATTAAAAGAGAGTCATAGCTACAAAAAATTGAGTTGCAAAGAAAATATATATTCGGACCGGCAAAGTGGGATTTTTATGTGAACATCTTAAGCTTTAATTGGGTTACTGGGGATGCTAAATTGTGCATCAAGAAATTCATTGGGTTGAGTGAGAAACGTTTTACGAGAGTAACTCAAGCTCTAGGGCGATTATTTGATGGCTAGTAAGGAGAGAGCCAAAAGCTCACTCCAAATTATCCAAATATACTATCATACCGTCCCTAAGCCTAAATTACAACCTTAAAGTCCTTGTGATTCTTTGCTATGTAATTGAGAAGTGATTGAGCCATTAGAGAGTAGTTAAGTGGATCTTTCAATACTAGTGAGGTTTGATGAACAATCTATAGCTTTCTTGGGGAACTGAGTAAAGTCCCAATCCCTCTTACATTGCGAAACTAATCTGATCTTGAATTCAAGCCGTGTTGACTGTGGATATGAGAAGTGTACAGGTATGTAGTTTATGAACATTATTGCATGAAATTTTCTGAGTTGTTGCTTTAGGTTTATTCTATATATTCTGCTATGTTCTTCCCATTGTGTTGAGAATTTTATAAGTGTGTATTTATAGACTTCCCTTTGTTTTTATCTTTATTGTATCGGGACGATACAACTTTGACTTGGGGGTCTTGATGTCTCCTCATTTGTGATAGATTTATGTTAAGATGAGACATCATTTTTAGTGTTTTAGAAGTCATAATAGTCGATTTTCTTGAGAAATAGCGCACTTTCCTATTTTGAGTCTTGATTTAGTGAAATAATATTTTTAGAGCATATTGGATTTAATTGTTTATTTAGTGTGAAGCTTTAAAGATAATTATGGAGATTAATTAGAGTCCAAGTCAAAGACTACAACATATGGAAAGAGATTAGCATGGTAATTGGAGATAAGGAAACAAAAGCTAAAAATATGGAAAAGGAAAAGCTGCCTAACTCTGAATTTCTGCAGCACACGCCTAAAGAAGTGGTGATAACTCCAAAAGGAAGCCGATTTTGGTAAATTCCTTTCATAGGGACGTAGATAATTCGCTGAGGATTGTTTTGGTATATTGTGGAGCAAAAACGACCAATAACGAAGAAGATATGCTCAAAATAAGTCAGCAGAATTTATCTTTATTTCCATACGAATTTGAGTTGGGCTTGGAGTCCACTACTTTGCTTCTCCCTCAAGAAAACGAATTTGGTCTTCTAAACACCTATAAATACACCCTTATATCACTTGTTAATCATCCTTGCCTCATAGTAATTAGTTCTTAAGGTTTTATTCTTCCAGTTTATTGTAGAGAGCAAGATGATGTCTTTTGTAATTTCTTTTAATTTATTTCCATCAGGTATGAACTAAACCTCCCATAGCTTGGGTTTTGCATCATGTATAAACTATGAATTCTAATTCTTCTATCTAAGTTTCTTTGGGAATTACATGTTTTAATCTGATATTAGCTACTTACCTTTATATTTGTTTTTGTGTTTTGATTTATTGGCATTCCTAAAACTAATCACTTTAGGATTGTTTTAATAGTAGTTAGATGGTCACATTAGCTGGGTGTCTAATTATTGAAACACCACATAACGTCTAGTGTCGATATTAGTCCTGACAAAACTGATTCTAACTAGATAGTCATTAGGGTATAATTTAATCACCATATCACCAATTGAATGAATTGTTTGCTTAGGGCTTTAGTAGCGTTTGATAACCCTATTTGAAACAGCTTCTTGGTTGTGCCGTAGCCCCCTTAGTCGCTCTCAAGGTCTAAGGTATGGGAATTTATAATCCTGACTAAGTATACAAGAGCTAATATTCTCCCTTATTAGCTAAATCTAATAGAAAGAATTAGAAGGAAATATGCATACTAGCAAAACCTAAGCTATATTTCTCATCTCATATTCTTAGTATTTACTTTATTGTCTTTTATTTTCTTAGTTTTAGTTATTAAATTCGAAATTCAATCTCTTTTATTTTCTGTCTTTAATTATTTATTGCTTACTCGTTATTGTTACATATTCGTATAACACACTTAAGTCCCTGAGATCGAACTCAACTTATCAACTAAAACTTGCATACATCCTGTAATACTTGCAGTACTGTGCCTGTCTAGGGTGAGAGTGCGTAGTTTTCTTGACTTATATTTATCTTATTTTTATCACACCCTAGGCGACACCAATGACTAAATAAGCTTAAAATTCTAGTAAATAAGTCAAATAATCACCTAATTTGATGTCTCATAAGGTCATATAATAAGAACAAAAAGGGAGACATCAAGACCCCAAACTCAAACCTTTGTCGTCCCGACAAAGCAAAATAAAAACCAGGGTTCAAGGTGATACGCAAAAAGGTAGAGTCTAATGAATAACACTCAAAGCATAAATTAAAATAAATCTCATATACTATGATCTTAGGAATCAATATACACATACAAATATCATGCAAAAAGAAACACAAATAATCAATTAAAAATTAACTTCACAATGCTAGAAGGTTACGCTTGTACTTATCTCAAGATGATGTCTATAGGGTGTTAATCGATCCTCACTAACTTTAAACGCTCCACTTAGCATACTCTCTACAAGCTGAATTACAAATCCACTATACAACTAGGAATCAGGAGGAATTTATGGTTATCGCATAGGCTTAGGGACGGTATGTAATGTATATTTGGTAAATTTGAAATGAGCTTTTGGCTCTCTCCTCACTTACCATCAACAAAATGTCCTTGAGCTTGAGTTTATACTCGAATATCGTTCTCACTCAACCCATTTGATGCACTAATGTAGCGTCCCCAAAATTACCCAATAAGCGCTAAAGATGATTTCTAAAATTCCACTTTGCCAGTTACTTCATTTTTTTCTTTATTTTATTTTTCATTTCATTTTTCTCTTTTTTTAACAAGATACCCATGACCATCATTTTTATGTGAAAGGTCATGTCTCTCATATTTTTTATTTCAAATCCCGGCAAAGGGTTTCAAATAATATATCATCAACAATTGCACATAAATACAAACGCATACAAATTCCCTCCCAATGTAATTTCCCATTAATGAAACCCACCACCCCAAACTCAAGCTCAAGACAGGAAGTCTCAAGATTGTGATTCAAGTGCGGGTCATATGGTAGTGCCTCATAATCTAAGGGGATATGGGCTTATATCAGGGCGACAAAAGAAAGACTTAAAGGCTAAAAATGGGGCTAAGACGGATAATATTAAATTCAGGGATTGAAGGCCAAAAAGGATTCAAATGGCTAACAAAGAACTGCCTCTATCATCTTCCCAATTACATAGTTGCCTCTAGTTCGTACCTAAGTGGGTTCTCTATCAATTTGGATCTCGCGTTCAACACACCAAACATTTTCCTTAAGTACAAGTTTACTTCTTTTACATTGTTTATTAATTCTACCTATTAATTTCCTATATTTGCATGCAATCTAAATGCGTTTTATACTAACTCCTAAAGTCTACTATTTTCTATCATAAATTCATAAAAAAATTTCTTAATGGGGACATTTAACATTCTCTACAGTCAAACGCAACCCTAAAATCAGTTTTATTGAAAGCAAATAAACAAATAACACATAAAAATTGGGATGAGGCAACGAACCCCATCCCAAACTCAAGAATGAATCGTGTCCCCACGACTCGAAAAGACTCAATAAAGCAAATAAACTATTATACACTACTAAATGAGAGAGTTAGGAATACGTATCTCAACCAGCACTAGGCTGGTTTTCGGTGCTGCGTCCACGTAAAACTTCCTTCGTGAGTACAGAGTAGGTGGCATGTTGTATGGTGCTCACCCCAAGTAGCATATTTCTGAGGAGGTCTACTCTTTTTTCACGCTTCCTAAAGTGGCAATCATCTTATCTTGGTTCGCCTCTAACACTCGAATCTAGCTTCCAACTCATTATTGGAATACACCTTCTGCGTTGGTGGAAGGACTCTAGGAGTCCTCCTCGCTTCAACCTCTTCAAACCAGTGATGACCTATCTTCGGGATTTCAATACCCTAAGCTGGAGTTACTCTACTAGTTTTAGGATTAAATCTAGCTCTTCGATTATAACACAAAGAATCAGTCATGTTAGTCATCTTCAATGAACCCCAAATTCAAAACTTTAAAAATTAAAAAACTAGAGAAAAAGTTTTGAACTTTGATGTTTTGAGGATATAGGAAGATGGTATGAGGTGTTATGTTAGATGGGTAATGAATATCTAAGGGAGAAGATGAGGTTTAATGGGTGAGAGTGAAGCTTTGATGAAAGAAAGGTGAATAATTTTGGTGTTTGGTGAAAGGATTTGATGATGATTATGTGTTAGGAGTGGTTTAGAGGGAAGTATATGATGTGACTTGGTGTTTTGATGATGAATAGCAGGTATATAATGGGTTAGGGCGGTTCATAATGGTATCTTTTAAAAGAGGCTAGGTTAAACGGGAAGAAATTAGGGTTTTCATAAGGTTTTGGGAAAATTCCCGCTGGTCGGGCCGGCATACCGGTCAGATGACCGGCTAGCCGGTCCGAGACCTCATCAAATTTCTCCTCTCGGCACAAAACCCTATTCAGCTACCCGAGGCCTCGTGTTTTTTTGTGGCCGGCATACCAGTGGTCTACTTTTCACATATCCTCGCTCTCGGCAAAATACACGAGTCAAGACACCGAGCCCTCGTGTTTTCCCTTGGCCGGCATACCGGTTAGGTTACCGGCTAGCCGAATGCGCAAGTGATTTTCTCGGCGAGACACTGTATAGGTGCGTGTAATGATCTTTGTTTGATCCTCGTTAACCGGCATATCGGTCATATGACCAGCTAGCTGGTGCGAGTGATCAATATTGTGACCAAAACACGCTTTTTCTCGCGTCTCACACCTGTTAACCCCAAACTCATGGATTAAGTACCTGTAAATCATCAAAAAACCAGACCTTTATCATTTCCTTTTAAGAATATACACTAATACTAAATTAACAACTACGAAATAAAAGACATAAAAGCCTTTAAACTACTATACAATTGAAGTTGCTTTTGTTTAACGTCGTTAAGCTCGACGGATTACCTCATGCATCATTTCTTAACATAACCTCCCCAGCAGTGAATGAGGTTATCAACGTTAGCTATTCGGAATTTGCATCCTTTGGCTTTGATTCCAACTAGTTTCTCTGAAATAATTTGTGTGACCGTGAATAATCCATACCAAGAACCGTTTAACTTAAGCGTTTCCGGAGGGGGTTCAGGCTTTCTCAATGAGACTTCATCTCCTACTCTTATCTTCTCCTTGTTCATTTATTTCTTAGGTTCTTTTGGCACTTTCATGGCACGTTCCTTACCTTTCTTCTTTGCACGATCAAGGTGTGGGTTTTATTTAGGATCTGGAGGAGATTTATTAGGTGGTTTCTTTCTTAGCTTTTTCTCATCCATTCTTAAGATTTTCACTACCTTGGTTGGTTCTTTCTCTTCTTGATCAATGGTCTCCAATCGGAAGCACTCCTCCTTGGAATCTGGAAACTTCATAGGCTTAAACACGTTGAATTTTACCTCCTCGTCTTGGATTCGCATAGTCAATTCTCCGTTTACTACATCAATCAAATTACGCCCCGTGGCTAAGAATGGTCTTCCCAAAATGATGGAGACATTACTATTCGTGTCGTAATCAAGTATAACAAAATCAACGGGATAGATTAACATACCTGCCTTGACGAGGGCATCTTCTATTCGTCCCTCTGGATGTACGAGGGATCTATCAGCCATCTGCAAGACCATAGAGGTCTGTTTCGCATTTCTTATCTTCAACTTCTCAAAATTCGATCTAGGCATGAGGTTAATACTCGCACCCAAATCACACAAAGCTCTCCCTTTCCATTCATCACCAATAGAAATCGGATTTGTAAAACTCCGAGGATCAAGCAACTTAGGTGGCAACTTACTCTGGCATATTGCACTACATTCTTCTGGAAATCCAATAATTTCATTCTCGAGATATTTACTTTTATTGGTGATAGCTTCTTTCAAGAATTTTAAATACTTTGGTACCCCCTTGATAGCCGCTAAGAAAGGTATATTAATGTTGAGCTTACTTACCATATCCATGATTTTTTGATATTCTCTTTTGAACTCTTGAAGGGAAAGGTGGAGAAGGACAGGTTTCTATAACATCTTTTTTCTTAGGAATTTCCGGAATCTTCTCCACTTTTACCACTTCAGGTTCATCATTCTTTTCTTCCACATCCTTTACCGGTTTTTTTTCTTTGTTGGTAACTTCTTTTTTTTCATAACTGGAAAAGGAGGTGAAGGGAGCTTCTTACCACTTCTTAGTGAGATAGCGTTACAATCTCTGTATTGGGTTGGGACTTCAGTATCACTAGGGAGTCTTCCTTGCGGACGCCGATTTAACTGTTTTGATATCTGATCAATTTGATTCCCAATAATTTAAGTGCAGCCTCATTAGCTTGCTGAATCTGGATAGATTGTGCCTGAAGTGCCATTAATCTTTCTACAGTTTGACGAAGATCATCTGTACCTTCTTGAGGTTGAGCAGGTAAGGCTTTTTGATTCATAGTATCATTGTAATTACCTTGAGGAGGATGTCTCTGAACCTGATTTCCATAATTCCGTCCTCCTTGATAATTACTTTGTGGTCTAGGTTGATAAGTGTTACCTTGGTGACATGGTTGATAAGCGTATGTAGGATTAGCTGCCCCGTTAAGATTCGAGTACTAGAAACCCGGATGGTTTTTGTTGGGTTGGTATCCTTGTCCACTCGAATTGTAATTCCCCCTATTAGTACAAAACATTACCGCTTCGGGATTACTTTCACAATGTTCCCAGTCATGGTCTTGAACACCACAATTCGAACACCCATATACCTCTTGAGTCACATTAACACTTTCCTTCTTACTTGATAAACCTTCTTTAACAGCTATCGTGAGCTGTTTCATTTGTTGTTCTAAAGTACTCTTCAATATATCCCCCAAAGAGGATAATTTCTCATCAATACCCATATTACTTTCTTTTTTACCTCGAATAGGTGTTCTTACTGTACTCCAACCGTGCTCATTTTTTACCGTTCTATTTAAAATAATCTCCGCATGGACTGGAGCTACCTGTAAAAATCCACCACCACATAATTAATCGAGATATTTTCTTGATCCTCCATACAAGCCTTTATAAAAGATTTTTAACTGTTGTTATTCATTAAGGCCATGGCCAGGAACTCTTCTCAAACATGATTGAAATCTTGTCCAACATCTTCCTAAAGTCTCATCTTGTTCTTGGACAAACGATGTCAAATCCACCTGTGCGTCTAATCTCATATTCGTCGGATAATAGCAATCGAAAAACGCTGTCTGTAACTCATCCCAAGTATTGATTGTTCCAGGTTCTTGCGAATCGTGCCACTCACTAGCTGCGTCTATCACGAAAAATCTGAAATTAGCAAAGTACATCTACTCTTTGGTCACTCCTTGAGTTATATACGAATCGCAGATTAGCATAAACTTTTGAACGTCACGAATAGGGTCTTCTCCAGGTGTTCCACGAAAGTTTCCAAAATTTTGAAATTGGGATAGCATACCAGGATCGGGTCTATAACGTGCAACATTGATATTTTCAAGACCAATACCGAGAAAAGAGCGTGATAGGGAGCTTGCTCTGGACCATGTACGAACCATGGATCATAATACATAGGGTGTTGAGCTTGTTGCATAGGCGAATTATTTTTTTGATTGTTGAGAATGGGATTCAGAATGATTGGCGGTATTATTGGTTGACCATTTTCGTCTAACTGAATGCCTGGATCTTCAACGTGATGATGTTCAAATCCTCCATTTCTCGTTCTCTCTTTGCCTGTTCTCTAGCATCTTTTTCTCTTTTGTTTCTTTCTCGAACTAACCTCTCGGGATTTGAGTACATGCACCAAACCTGTCAGACCGCAGAAAGAACAAAGACAAAGAAAAGCGTAAAACTGAAAATAAAAATTAAAAATAACAACTAAAACACTTACGGATAACACCGTGGTCACACGCTACCATCCCCAGCAGCCGCGCCAAAAACTTGCTGTCTCCTTATGTGTTCTAAAATAACACACCTAAAAAGGCAAGACATGTACCACAAGAGTACGGGCCGTCCAAGTAATATCCGGTAAACGGAATTTTGATCTCATGGACGGATTAAATATGACTTTCGATGTTATGTAATAAGTGCAATTAATTGTTATATGATGCGGAAAATAAATTATATAAAGATTTGTTTTGGTTTTTGATTAAGAACTAAGATGCAATAAAAATAAAATACTAAATTAACTAATGCAAATAAATAAGACGCAAGTAAATAAATATGAGTGGACGCAAATATTTATAGGCAGTACTTGAGTTTCACAAGGGTTTCACCTAACTTTATTAAATCAATGTTTATGTTTAAGGGATGAATTGGGATTAAGTACTAGTCGGGATTCTATAATCTCCTAACCCTCGTCAGGGTGGACTTAGGAGCGATTCTTAGGTGCTACAAACCCCTTCAGGGTGATTATAGTCCACCTTCGAATGGTCAAGTATTCTACCCAATTGGCTATAAGGTTAACTAAGCCCGCCAGGGTCAATAATTTCTACCTTACGTCTATAATTTAGTTCTGTAATTAAACCCCATGTAAGGCTATCACTTACCCACCAAAGTGAATAGCTTAATTACTAAATTCTATATTTGATTCATGACTTCAAAGACAGTATTTAAATGAAAAACAATAGTCAATACGAAATTACACAATATAATTTAAATTAATCAATCCCAAATTCAAAAACATAAATTCAATAAAATTGGGTTCAACCCATTAATGAGATTCTCAAGCACTTAATTAATTTAGCTCATGCTAATGTTAAAAAATACTAAATTAAAATAAAATGTGTTCATAATGAATTACAGAAATAGAAAAACCTAATTAAAGGGTTGATAATTGCTGTTGTTGGAAGAAGAAATTCTCCAGTTTCAGCTTTCTCTCTCCTTTTTGCTTTTCTGACTTCTCCTAAGAGTTGCCTCTTATCTAATATGAATTATCTGTCTAAAAATTGAAGTCAAAAGCCTTTTTATAGTGGAAAAACGGATTGGGCTTTTAAAAAGAAGAATTAGGTTAATTAGAATAAAAGCCCAAGCCCTTTAATAAAATCCCGTGAGTATCTGTTACTAAAACAATTGTAGATTTTGCGTCCGGACTCGGAATCACTTCGTTAGACTCGGAAAATCTTCCTTACTTCAAGATCTATCTACCTCATTTTATTCTACAAGACTGAATCAGTGGCTAAGATACTCAAAAACAGTGATTTGTGACAACCTTCTATATTTCATTCTCTACTAATTACTTCTTCGAATCAATTACTCTCGCCTTTGACTTCAACGCTCAATCCAAGACTTTTATTTCCGTCATGCCGGGCCATACCGTCGGTATACCGCTCAGCGCTGCTGGAGAGAGAAAAAAAGTTATGTTTTTTAGTTTATAAAGAAGAGGAGGTTAGTCTATTACGAATTTTACAATCCATAAGTCTCTCCTTCTTCTCCAAACCTCTCCCAACTCCATTAAAGCTTCATAAAACCTTCCCTAGACATCAAAACACTACCCAATAACCATAAAAACACATCAAATCTTCTCTCCACATCATTACGAAAAAGATTTAACCACCCAAATCTTACCAAAACACATCGAAACCAAGAATCAAAAGCCTAAAATTTCAAAAATTCATCCAAAAATTTCTTAGATCCTTACCAATCCATCAACAATCCATCTTACCCATATATAGAATAATCATCAAAACACCTTTCCTAACCCAAATAAAGCATGTTCAATCAATAATCAAGAGTTTCAAATTTCAAGAGTGGTTAAAGCTTTGAGTTGGAGGTTAATTGAGATGACTAAAGAAAAGAGACATTATCTACTAAGAGGGAGATGAAGAAAAGCAAGGTATTGGGTTCTATTGAGAAGAAATCAAGTGAGAAAAGTTCTAGTTCCAACGCAAAGGATAAGATAGATATTTTAAAGAGAGGTGAGCAAGCTGCGTTTGATTAAATAGGCAAAAAGGTTCCACTTTTTGTGAAGAAGACAACACAACCTTTCCAATTCAAAGGTCCTACACCCGAAGATAAAGAGAAAGCTTCAAAGGCCATGATAGCTTCTACAAAGAAACAATTAAAGGAACTACCTTTTGCTTATGAGAGAGTATTTGATAAAGAAGTTGGAAAAGGAGAGTACAAGAGATTCTTGGAGCTTGGTGAAAGATTGGTTGGTCTACATTCATGGTAAGACGTTTGGATTTATGTCATCAGTTAGTTTCAGATTTCTATATAGGCCTCTTTAGCCGAGATAGTAAAGGTTGTGTTCCAGTTAGAGGAAAGTTAGTTCCTTTCACAGTTGAAGAGATTAGAAACCACTTCCAGTTTAAGTATAGGGAAGCGGTGGATAGACACATAACCTTCGATTAGAATTTACTTTTTGAGCTTGTTTTAGACAAGGAAAAGTGAAATCACATATGGGAGAATTGAAGGCACCTTGGCCTTACAAATATCTTCAACCGGATGCTAAAGTTTGGCACAATTTCCTTTTTCCTAACGTATTTGGAAACACAAGAATTTGGGACATAAGTAAAAAAGAACGCTCTATATTAGAATTGTATTTTGAGAGATGAAGAAGTGGATGTGGCACACTTGATCTTTGAGGAGGTGATGCGATTTTCGGTCTCTCCTACCTCGATTTATAATGTAAAATATCCTACTTTGATCACGTGTCTTGTGCGAAAATCGAATGTAATTTTGGGTGAAGAAGAGAATCTGGAGTTTAAAAAGAGTAACAATATTGACGATGCTTGGATCATGAAAGTCTTGAGAGAAGCGGGAGTTACGCAAGTATCAAAAGAAGAAAAGGAGCAAAGTTGGCAAGAGAAGATGGAGGAGCGTTTAAACAAAGTCGAAGAAGCTCAATCTTCCTTAGACGAAGATGTGACACAAATCAAAGCCAATCAAGTGCACATTACAACAATCCTTGAGAAAATAAAGAAAGATCCAACAAATCCCATCTTGGATGTCGATAATGCGAGGCAATAACCTCGAGAGTATGTTCTCTTTCTTCCTTACCATTTCTATAAATGCTTTATCTGCTAATTTTAATTTCTTTTTCGAGTCTTTTTCGATTCGTGGGGACAGGTCTCATTTTTTAGTTGGGGGTGTGGGGATTTGTTGTCTCTCATCTCCATTTTTTTTTTTAGGTAGAAATTAAAGTTTTTGACACATGGGAACTAGATGTAGAGTGTGTTTAATAGCTTGAAAGCATAAGCTCAATAAGTTAATGGTAGTAAGTAGTATATTTATGAGCTATTTTATTTTGTATGCTTTGAGTATTTGCGGGAAAACACACATTGATAGTAAAGAAAAGATTAGTTAGCATGCGATAGAAAGTATGTTTGATCTCAAGGAGCCTTGAGTGGTTTGTAGGCCATGAGATCCAATCTAGTTGATAAACCCATTTGATGAACGTGCTAAAGGTAAGAGAATAATGAAATTGCATGGTTTAGAAAATGATGAAGGCAATTCTTTCATATGTAAGCCACTTGAAGCCTTTTAACTTTCTCACCCTGTTATTTAATTTAATATTTTATATCCTTCTCAGCTCCTTCTAGCCTTTCTAAAGCCTTTTTATTTAACCACATTATAAGTCATATCCCTTTAGATTTTAGGACTTTTCCATATGACCCACACTCGAATCGCGATGCATAGACAATTGTTTTAGAGCTTGAGTTTGGGGTGGTGGGTCCACCATTATGGGGCTTTTTATTGGGTTGGGATTTTTTGAGCTTATTAATTGTGCTATGTTATTATTTAAATGATGATTCACATGTTCATATTGTAACCCTTTGCGGGGGTAATAGTGAATGAAAAAAGCTAAAAAAACATGAAAAGAGAAGAAAAAAATATATGAGAAAAAATAGCGTGATATCTCAATATCAAAAAGAGAGTCATAGCTATACAAAAGAAAAAAATGTGATTGGAAAAGAATATATATTCTGACCGGAAAAATGGATTTTTCTGTGAGCATCTTTATGCTTTAATTGGGTTATTGGGGATACTACTTTGTGCATCAAGAAAATCATTGAGTTGAGTGAGAAACGTTTTATGAGAGTAACTCAAGCTCTAGGGCGATTCGTTGATGGCTAGTAAGGAGAGAGCCAAAAGATAACTCTCAATTATCCAAATTTATTTATCATACTGTCCCTAAGCCAACATTTCAACCTTAAAGACCTTTTGATTCTTTGCTATGTAATCTAGAAGTTATTGATCCAATAAAGAGTAGTTAAGTGGATCTTTGGATACTAATGAAGTTCGATGAACAATCTATAGCTTCCTTGGTGAACTGAGTAAAGTTTCAATCATTCTTACATTGCAAAGCTAATCTAATCTTGATTCAAGTCGTGTTGAATGTAAATATGAAAAGTGTACAGGTATGTAGTTTGTAAATATTATTACATGAAATTTTCTGAGTAGTTGCTTTATGTCTATTCTATATATTATGTTATCTCCTTTCCCATTGTGCTTAATTGACCTAGGTGTGTATTTAGAGTCTTCCCTTTGTTTTTATCTTTATTGTATCGACACGATACAACTTTGACTTGGGGTCTTGATGTCTCCCCATTTGTGATGATTTAATATTAAGTGGAGACATCATTTTTAGTGTTTTAGAAGTCTAAATACTCGATTTTCACATGATATAGTGCACTTTCCTATTTCTAGTCTTGATTTAATGAATTATTATTTTTAGAGCATATTGGGTTTAATTATTGATTTAGTGTGAATCTTTAAAGATATATATGGAGATTAATTAGATGCCAAGTCAATTCTAAAAGATAAAGGAAAGAAGATATACATGGAAATTGGAGAAAAGAAAGGAAAAGCTAGGATATGGAAAGATAAAGTTGCCAAATAAATCTGAATTCCAGCACCCACGACAACAAAGGGTTCATATCTCAAGATTGGTTAGGAATTTGGAAGAATGGTCTGAAGCAAAGTTAAAGATCTTTACGAGACGATCGGTTTCAACTATTGGAATGCATCAAACGGATAAGTATTCAATCAGTTACGGCCAAAACAAAAACGTGGCTGATTATTACCTTTTCTATATTTTAGGGTTACGAATTTGAGTTGGGTTTGGAGTCCATTACTTGTCTTCTACTCCAAGAAAACGAATTAGGTCTTCTAAACACCTATAAATACACCCTTATATCCCTTGTAAATCATCTTGGCCTCACATTAATTAGTCCTTAGGGTTTATATCATTAGAGTTATTGTAGAGAGCAAGATGAAGTCTTTTATTCAATCTTTTAGTTTATTTCCTTCAGGTATGAACTAATTTTCCCATAGCTTGGGTTTTGCATTATGTATAATCTATGAATTCTATTTTCTTTCTATCTAAGTTTTTTTTGGAATTATATATTTCAATTTGATATTAGCTGCTTACCCATTTCCTGTTTATGTGTTTTGAATTATTATCTGTCCTAAACCTGATCACTTTAGGCTTTCTTAATAGTAGTTAGATGGTCGCCCGGAAGGGGTGTCTAATTATTGAAACACCACATAACGTCTAGTGACCGATATTGGTCCTGACAACACCGATTCTAACTAGATAGTCATTAGGGTATGTTTTAACCACTATCACCATGTTTGGAATTTTTTCCTTAGGGCCTTGGTAGCGCTTGATAACCCTATTTTAAACTGCCTCGTAGTTGTGTCGTAGCCCCCTAGTCTCTCTCAAGGTCTAGGGTATGGGAATTTAGAATCCTGACTAAGTATCAAATATCTAATTATCTCCTTTATTAACTAGAATTTGATAGAAAGAATTAGAACGGTTAATGCATACTAGCAAAACCTAAGCTATATCTATCATCGCATATTTCTCATATTTTATTTATTTGTCTTTTATTTTCATTATTTTAATGAATTATCTCTTAATCAATTGTATTTATTTTCTGTTATTTTAATTAATTACTTGCTAATCGTAACTATTTGCTCATTCGTATAACACACTAAGTCCCTGAGAACGAATCTTCTTATCATTAAAACTTGCATACGTCCGGTAATACTTGCAGTACTGTGCTAGTCCAGGGTGAATTGTGCATCGTTTATCTATCTTTTATTCTATTATTTTATCACACCCTAGGAAACACCAGCAGTATTCAAATCTGCACTAGGCCGCAAATCAAGGTAATTATCAACCACATCCCCAAAAAAACACTTACCAATAGGGAGGTCAAGGTCCTTACCAAGGAAATCAGAATTATAATAGACCAGCTCTTCCACAACAACCAGCTCATGAAGCTTATACCGATAATCTAGCTAAAAAAGCTTTACCGCAAAATCCTCAAGAAGGAGTAGGGCCAGAGAAGAGATTACAAGACTTCATGGATTTAATAAAAATGAAGAAAAGTAGTTAGGTAGATTCTGCTTAACCCGTATTGTATTTATTACACAAATATTTAGTAAACTGCAATTAACAGTCGCTAAAGGTATGTTTAGTCCTCGCCAGAAGTCTAAATACCAACCATCACGCTGGCCGATAATGTGGTTATAGTCTTCAGCAACCACAACGTTGGTCGGTGATGATTTTTGAAATTTTAAATTATTTTTGTAAAAGTACCTTTACCGACTACACGATTGGTCGCTAATGGGTACAAATCATTAAAGACCACTTATTGTCCAGTAGAAAATTTCATTGTATTTATTTTAAATTTAAAACACTTACTAGCGACCACTATTGTGGTCGCTAATGTTATCCAATCTATAGCGACCTATCTTGTGCTCGCCAGAAGTATTTAACTTTTTCTTCTAATCTTTCGGTGACCGTTATTGGTCTCCAGAACTCACATTACTAACAACCACTTTTCTAGTGCTTGAGTGGGGTCGTTAATCAATACATATAACATAGTATAATAAGAATTAAGAATGGTTTCTTTGTATAAATGGTGTACTATGTTAAAGCCTAACTGTAATGGATTTAATTTTGAATTTATATTTTCTTGTAATGCCATTATTTAACCTCATTGATGAATCTTACACTTTTTTGTACATCTTAGGCAGAAGCTAGTAAAAAGAAAGAAAGGAATTTAAATAAAATCATATAAGAGAAAAGAACAAAAGTAGATTAATGGAAAACAAACTTGAAGGATGAGCTCAATGAACTATTGTTAAAAATAGTCTCTCCTTGAACACCATAATTCTCAATGTATCATGAAACCCATTAATTTACAGTTCATTAATTTCATGGCTATATTATAAGGGATACATTTATTAGTGGAAAACCGATGGAATACTTCACGTAATAATATTCTAAAACAAGAAGTGTACTATATAGTTGGCAACTCAGAATTATGTACAATTTCATTCTAATGTTTTCAATTCGATAATGTGAAATGTTGTTGGTAAATATATAGACTTAATGGTGGATATAGTTAACAAATTTAGAGAATTGTCACATTTTTTCATATACTTACAAATAAAATAAAGTTGTGACAAATCTTTCACTTGTTTCTAGTATGTTAGATGGGATATTTATTTTGTTCTTCACAACATATAGACACAGCTTTATGATATAAACTAAAATATAAAAAGGTTTGTTTCAACCACAACACTTGAGACACATAATTGATGTCGACCATATATTCTACTTCGGTAGTGAATAGAGCAAATATTTTTCGCTTAATGAATGACCAATATTCAATAGTACAAATCACGTCTCTCATTTTGGGATAGATTTATATACTTAAGAGACATCATTTTGTTATACGTTTGACGTATAATTGTGAATTTTATCCCAATTTTTGCTGTTATTCGATTTTTAGCTAATTTTAGATGATATATGTATGTTTGGAGTACTTTCAGATGATTTGTGTGTTAATTAAGTGTATCCTAGCTACATGGATGATTTTATACCCCAATAAAAATCAATTAATTCAAACGTCACAAGGCAAACCAAGCCAAGTTAAGAAAAGAGCCAAGTAGTGCATTCTCAAGTGTTCTCATATTCCTTCCTATTTGAGGCTCAATGAAAATTCTGAGCATAATGCTTATTTCAGTAAGCTTAAACTATAAAAAAATAATTTGTAATTGAATTTTAGATACACACAAGATATACATTGGAAGCTAGTACATTTCGTAAAGAGGGAGTCCAATTTTGAGTTGAGACATGAACAACATACCAGTTTTACTGAAGAGACCCAAGTTCTTTAGAATTAGAAAAAACAGTATTGGACCACTTTGACTTAGTTAAGTCAGCTCAACTTGTTCCACAAGTTTTTTGGAGTCTATATAAAGAGGTTTCTAGCTAAAACCACAGCACTTATCGAATCAAATATCTAAGGAAGGATCGGAGAAAGGAGAGAACGAGGGTTACACCTATTTCATCAATTCTTTACTAATCTATTCATGTAAACCTTCATTTATCTATTTTCTCTAATCATGAAGATATTTTATTTTTTCTCTCTCCAAATATAAACTAAACATAGTATAGCTTTAGATTGCACATGTATGAACCCAAGCTATGGTTTGTGATTATTTTCTATAATACTTGGGATTACATGATAATATAATTATTTGTGGATTGCTTGCTTATTATAATTCTTTAATTATTGTAATTATTTATCTTGCACATAAGAAATTAAACTAATGAATAGAAGAGGTGTTAATATTGAAAAACTATAACTATAATTCTTTAGTTTTGAGTTTGAGAATCGGTAGATCTAAATTAGCTAGATAATAACATTGGATTTGAACTTTAGGTGTCTAGATAACATACATAAGATTCACATGGAAGTGGTTGATGGGATTAGATAAAAGCACCCTACTTATTCTGAAGGAACTTAGCAGACTTTAACATCCCAATCCACAAGTAAAATTCCTAATTTATCCTTATATCGTGAATAATCATAAGTTATACTAGTTGTGAGTATGAAATATTGAGCTACGATCTCTCAGTATTAATCTTATTTATTTACTTCTAGTCCTTTAATTTATTATTAATTAATCTTAAATAAAAAGCTAAACAAATATATTTCTTTTAAGTTTTTGTTTTTACCCAATAAATATTTAGAACTTAAACTTAAATTACATGGTAAATTCTTATTCCTTGTGGAACGAACTTTACTTATATTTTTATTACTTTTGACGACTCGTACACTTGCGAGTTATCATGCATCAAAAGGTTGATTTTATATCACACATCTGGACACAACAACAATCAAAATATTTTCATGTAACACTAGTACTCTTTCTTTCAAGTCTATAACCTGCATAATCCACATTAAAGTAGCCCACTAGTTCAAAAGAATGAAAATTTACAGTGCCAAAGTTTTCGGCATACCTTTCATTTAATATAAGATTCTCTTAACAACACTGATATGCAATTCTTTAAGATAAGATTGGAATCTAGCATATACGTATACGAAAAAAATAATATCTGGTTCAGAGGTTGTACGATAAAGCATGATACAATACATACATCGATATGTTTTCTTACAAACCTTTTACCATCTTCCTCTTGATAAATCTTTCTAGATGTGCTCATGGATGTAGAGATCTCTTTCTTATTCCAAGGACAAACTTTATATAAGTTACTTTGTATATTTGGCTTGTTTCTCTAGCGTTGCTTACATAGTTTGTTTAATTTGATACTGGTTTCAAATTAATTATTATCTTGGAAAAGTTCCCATAAATAAAACCATCAGTATAAAAAATAATATCAACCACACAGATTTTCACAAAAAGGAAACCACTCAAACATTTTATAAATGAATAGGGTTGAATACGAATCGGCCTCTCTAAATTTTTTACAAAAAAGGTTTTTAATCATTTTGCCAAGCTTGAAGGAGGATCTTTTAATCTATATTAATAACTTTTCAATTCAAAAAAATGGTTTGATAAAGGCACATCTTCAAAACCAGGTGGTTATTTAACATAAATTTTTTCATCAACTATTAGATTCAAAAATTTGCATATCACATTCATTTGAAATGTATATATCAAGAAAAAGAAAATAACACACTAATAGATCCAATCCTATTAAAATGAGCATAAGTCTCATTAAAATTAATATTATCTTATTGATTATACCCTTAAGATTCCAATCCTTCTTTTTTTTCTTTTAACAAATATGATATTATCTAACTTATGATGCCGAGATGAACTCTTCCGTGGTAACAATATATGAAGGCCCCAAGTAAACGATGAAGAATCTTTCCCCAAATCCAATAAACATCATCCCACTTTACCGATATAATCATTGATATAAACGAACCATATAGTTAACAACGGTGAGGTGATATGTCTTGTAGTGACCAAGTATTTTATGCGCTTAATACCCAAACTATAGAATAGTTTCTCAACCAGTAGGTGCCTCCCGCTAATGAACCTCCAATTGTGGTAATACCAGATAATATCTCCATTCTAATGAGAGATAGTGATCCGTGAACCTGAAGATGATGAAAGTTGAATGAGAAAGAACCAAGGGAGGGAATATGGTAGCTCCCAAAGTGTGATATGAAACCCGAATTGAGAAGTTCATGACACTGCAAGTATAAATATCAGCAAGTAATACAAGTGTGTAAGCAAATCGTCTTCACAGTGATTATAAGGTTAATATATAATGTTTAAGTAAGGATTAGAATATCCATTATACCAAAAAGAAACAATAATTTTTTTTGATCTTTATGAGTCAAACTAAACTAAATTAATGCTCTAAGTATTACAATATGAAAATAAACTGAATTAAGGGTTTTGCAAGAGCAAAGAAGCTATATTGGCATGCCTATACTCCGTAAATCAAATATTATTATGATTAATTAATTAAAGGAGAAAAATTGGAAATCTTTGCATTGACCAGGATTCTAAATTCCACCTAGGCATATTTCGAGTAAAGAGAGGCTACTTTATAAGCAAAGAAATTCCTCCCGAGTTATGTACTATTTATAGAGCCGATTATAACAAAAAATCTAAGACCAGCTATATAAACTGCCTAGATCTTTCGATTCTTAGACAAATTTTATATGATTATTATTTAGATCCACCTATCAATCCCTCTTCTAGGTGTAATTCATAAAATAAGGGAATTAAATTATGTGCCCATTATAATAAATTTCAAATTAAATCAAAATCAATAAAAAACTACCCAATTAATTATTACCTAGAAATCAAAATAATAAAAAACAATCAATAATATTTATCAATGGGGCTCCCAATTAAGACGTCACAAACTATATAAGAGTTTAGTTCATATATTTTGATTATTCTTGAGTCCTTATTTTTGTAAGCGATGAATGGTCCTTCTTTAAAAACAATCCATAGGTCATAATCAACGGATTTTAGGAAGGTTTTCATTTTATTTTCCACAACTAAGAACATGTACCATAAACACTGATGAGATAGGAATAATATAAGCTTCAAATACGTTTTTCAAAATGATTGTTAACTCTACTAACGATAAATTTATTTAAGAAGAGTTAATCTCTGATACCACATGTTAGTCCTTCAGAGGTGGGAGTGAATAAAACACCAAACTAATCAATGCATAATTAAAAAATTAATTGGTCCAAATTAAAAGTTAAATAAACATATAGGCCAAAATTTAATACAATATTCTAAAGTTGTTTGTAGGAGTTTGTACTAGGGACACTAAGTGATAGGAAAGTTGAGAGTCTAACTAAAGAATGACGAAGCTAATCAAGTAAAACCAAGAATTATTTGTTCATGCAAGATATGGATATAACCTATTTACTAGCTAATTTACTCTTATTACTAAGATAAGATCTTAAATCAATTAAATGTGACAAGAGTTATCTTAAGCTTACTATCAAATACTAAAGTGATTGAAAGATAAACAATATTCCACAAAATAAAGTAAATGGAAGTATAATAACATTGCGTAAAACATAATAGAAAGAAGCTACAAGAGAATTTATAGTGGTTTATGTATTCCTACATCCAGTACCTAGTGTCTTCACCTTAAGATTGTCAAGAGTCTCGATATCTCTTAAAGGTGGGATATAAACCATTACAAAGAATTTATTTAGGGATAAACCACAACCTACAAACCTGAGACTTTTAACCGCTAGTCACAACTCGATGAGACTTTTAACAGATATGTCACAACGCAAACTTGAGTAAATCAAGTCAATTACCTTGTGAAAACCTAAACTAGATCCGTTCTAAACTTTTCTTGAATTTTAAATTCTAATATAGAGTTATAGCTAGAGCTAACTTATCGTTATGTGTGAAAATAAAGTACAAAGATAGTGAATGGTTACTCCTAATGAGTGAATGTAAAAATTAATACAACAAGCTTGATTTTATCATAGAAATGAGATAACAGGCTTGTGAATTCTTTCCTGAAATGTTGGATTATAATATGAGCAATTGGAGTTTAAAGAGGTGAGTTGTATGATGCATAAAATCCCTATATATAGATATAGGTGAGGTCCAATGGATCTATTAAGTTGATACATCTTTTGATAAAAAAAATGGAATTTGTTGCACATCAATTATATTCCATGTGATAGCCTCGTCAACGGTCATAATATCTGAAAGATTTAATACGATGTCATCTTCAACAAAACATCAAACTATTTTCTTTCTCAAAACAAGAACCTGTTTTGGATTGACATTTTCGATTTAGGATGTGTGAAGTTGTTGAATAACGCTTTGGTTTTTGGCAAAATCATGAATTTTGACTCTTAGAAATACTTTCACAAAAAGGATTTTGGAAATAGTTGTGGTTCTCAAATGGAAAAGCATAAAACTTAAAAGTTGTTGGAAATAATATATTAAGAAAAAATTTAGTTAAAAGGAAAACCCATTTCTCAACGTATAAAATTTATGGCATGATTTAATGAATAGAATTAATTCTCAAATATTTAAAACGTTTTTATGTTCGATACTTCAAAATAGAAAGCTACAACGATGGAAAGTATTTATAATGAATTTTTGAACAATATTGTAGTTGAGCTCAAGAACTAATATTCAACACATCTGAATATATGACTTCAAAAAGTAAAGGATAAATTGAGTGCTAAGAAGTTTAAAAGGGAACAGGTAAAATATATGTTTTCACAAGTATTTGCATGAAATATGAGAATGAATAAACATCTAATTAAAAATTTAATCACCTAAGTATTCGTTAAATAAAAATAACTAGAAGGGGGTATATATACAATTAATATGGCTTGCACACTCTTGACCATGCATCTCTTGTCCAGATAGCTTAGTTTTTTGTCCCCTTCCATAGGTGTTGGCTTATAGCCTCCCTTCATAGGTTGTTTTAATGTGACAAATCCTCTTGTGTTTATTGTGCTAATTACTCTTGTTTTACATATTCTATCTTGCACTCTAATTCATCAAAAATCACTTTTTTATCTTTTAGATCCAAGCTTTATTGTTTTATCTTAAGAAACTAATTCTCATACAAATACTTTTAACCTTATCTTTGTGTACATTGAGAATTAGCTTTAGTGATCAACTACAAAGTTTATTAGAATGATGTTCTCTACAACTCTCGTGAAGAAGGTTTTCTGATCCGAGCATCACCGCAAAAGATATACTCACTAAAAGGTGTTTTAGACCTTTGGTGCGGTACACCGAAGGTTCTGTGCGGTACACCGCAGCCCACGGACTACACCACGGACCAGGGGGCTAGCCCGTCAGAAAGCAAGTGAATTTAGCAAGTTCAGTGCGGTGCACCGCACCAGAGCCGCGGTGCACCGCAGGTTAGGGTTTTCTGCAGCAAAATGAAGACTAAAGAATATATCCGTTGGAGACAAGTCTTATGACCGTTGGGAGCATTTTGCAGCTATAAATTGAAGGTCTTTCAAGGCTACAAACACACCTTCAGCCCATATACACTAAGGGGCTTAATTGTTATCATCCAAGAAGGTGTCAAGAGCTATACGTTGTCATATCCACTCAATTAAGGAGTTAATCCAATAAGCCACAAAGTTCTATCTACTCAAGAGGAGTCTTTCCTGCTTAAGTGTTATATCTACTCATTAGGAGATTGTTAGCAAAGTAGTTTCAACCTTTAAACTCTTTGTATTTATCCTCTTAAGTCTAGTTCTTGTAATAGATAGATTAAGAGAGAATTTGAGTATCGGGAGTATACTCGGTGTCCTTGTGTTGTGATTACACAAGAGTTCCCTTCGTACTTTCGAAGAGGTTGTCCTTCGTGTTATCGAAGAGGTTGTAAGAGTTATTGTGTTCTCGACCCGGTTAAGAGAGACACGGGAGCTTAGTGAAAAGCTTGAAATCCTAAGGAGGCTTCCTTAGGTAGTGGATGTAGGGAAACCGAACCACTATAAATCGTGTGTATCTTTCTATCCCTACTCTATTTACTTTCCGCACTTTATATGTTTGATAATATGCTAGTATTAATATTGTGATATTGATTATCTAGTTTATCTAACATATTGTCATCTAGAGTAGTAAGAGATTAGAAACTCGTTTTACTTGTATCACTTATATATCGAACCTCTTAGCTTATCCTTTGCATGATCCCATAAGTGTTTGATATATTAGTTGACTTAGAAGATTTCTCTTACACTTATAATTGTCCAAAAAGTTTTTTAATTAGGCATTAATCTTATTAGTAATCCTATTCACCCCCCCCCCCTCTAGGACTTTCAATTGGTATCAGAGCCTAACTCTACGTGAATAGCTTAACCGTTAGTAGAGTAAATGATTTGGAATTTAATCCTTTGGAAGAGTTGTTTTCTACACAACCTCCATTTTCTTGTAGGTGATCGTTACTTTGCTTGGAGGAAACAAATGGAAGAATTAATATACGAAAAAACACTCAAATCTCGAAAAAGGAAAATCCGGTGATTTCTTTTCTTTATCTCGTATATATTATTGCGTTCCTCCTTATGGCTTGTGTTTATAATTTTGTTTTGGTTGTGATTTGATTAGTTGTGTTTGTTGTTATCATGTTTTATCTTTGGATATTATCTTGTGATACTAATCATTGTTTTAATGTTATTAGTGTTATTGCATCTAATTCTCATGAATGATATTTTTGCACTTTAGCTCTTAGAATTTTGGTAATTGCATTTTAGTCCCCAAAATTTCAAAATTGCACTTTGACCCCTCATAGTTATTAATTTCTTCAAAGTGTCATAGTTTGGACTTCATAATCTTTCACTTGTAAAATTTGCCATTTTAGTTCATATTTTTGAAAAATTGCATTTTTAGTCCCTACTTTGTGAAATTGCTTTTTAGTCCCTCAACGATTATAAATTGCACTTTTTATTCTTACAAGTTTTTATATCTTTCAAAAGTGCCTATTGATTCTTTTTATCGTTGACAAAAAGGGAAGAAAGATCAAAGATACTAGTTTTCACTTTCAAATCTTTATTTATCTTTGAACACAAATTTGCATTTTCATACGTCTTTTAGTAAGGGTGAGTTTTACAGAAATTGCTTTTCAAAATATTTTTTCGATAATCTTTTGAATTTCCCATAGCATTTCAAAATTGTTTTTATGCATAGAATTATGGGAAGTTAATCCATTATTGGTCATTAACTCATTTGCATGAAATTGTTTAGCCTTACTATCTATATGTTGTGCTTCATTATGTGCTTATATGGTTTATTCCCTATTGTGCAAATATCTTGTATGACTTGACATTTTCATACTTAAAATTGCTTAACTTTGATTTTGGGTCTTTTCGTATTTTTTAGAATATATAGGGGTATTTGTGAAATAAATCGTTTTATTTGTTTTCGGGATTTTCTTGTTGTATCTTTTCAAAACAAAAGCGTTTTTAGTAGTTTTAAAATATTTCTAAACTATTGGGGAGTTTTCGAATTAGTTTCGGGTGTTTATACAAATTGCCTATTTTCTAATCTCTCTTCTTACTCCTTTTAGTCGAGCATTAGTGCGGTGCACCGCAGCAATGGTCCGGTACACCGCGATTCGGGGTTTATTGTTTTATTTTGCATTGTGGTCCCTATTGGTTGAAATTATTGCATTGTGATCCCTATAGGTTGAAAATATTGAATTGAGGTCCCTATAGTTTGAACAAGTTGCATTTAGCTTTCTTATGCTTGAAAATTAGACCTAGGTCCCTATTGTCTTGAGAAAGTTATACTTAGGTCCTTGAAGTTTTTCAAAATTGCATTTAGTCCCTAAACTTTTGAAAAATGCATATTGACCCCTATACTTTTCAAAGATTAAATTTTACCCCTTAATTTCTTAAAATCGGTTCAAATATTCTTATTGGTAAAAAGGGGAGAAATTATTGGTCAAACTTTTTCAAAATTGAAACAAACACTCTATGCATTTTGTGAGGGGGAGTTTTTTCTTAAATTATCTTTAAAAACTCAAATGCTTGGTTAACCGTTTGTACTAATCGTTTAACTCATAATTGCACTAATCGTTTGCGTTTATAGAAAGCTTATAAGATGATAATCTTCCGATCTAGAAGTTGGTAAAACGTTCTTGTCCCTTATCTCTTTCTTTCATCTTGTTTCATGCTTTACATTGTTAATCTTTATGCATTTCAAAATTAAAATGTTTTAAATGCTTTTAACCCTTGATCTCTCTATGTTGTTTTTCAAAATCTATTCACTTGAGTTTTAGCTCTTCTATGATTAGTTGTTTGATTTTATTTTATTATCCCGTCTTTTTGATGAAGACAAAGGGGGAGAAATATGTGCACTAAAACTTTCAAAATTGCACTTTTTAATACTCACAAATGCATTTCATATCTTATATTCATTTTTACTTAAATGCTTATTGTGAGGGGGAGCTTAATTTCATTAGAGCTTAAACTTTCATATCATTCCTAAGGTGTTTTAGTGAAGGATTTGTCATCATAAAAAAGGGGGAGATTGTTGGCTTATAGCCTCCCTTAATAGGTTGTTTTAATGTGACAAATCCTCTTGTGTTTAGTGTGCTAATTACTCTTGTTTTACATATTCTATCTTGCACTCTAATTCATCAAAAAGCACTTTTTTATCTTTTAACTCCAAGCTTTATTGTTTTATCTTAAGAAACTAATTTTCATACAAATACTTTTAACCTTATCTTTGTGTACATTGAGAATTAGCTTTAGTGATCAACTACAAAGTTTATTAGAATGATGTTCTCTACAACTCTCGTGAAGAAGGTTTTCTGATCCGAGCATCACCGCAAAAGATATACTCACTAAAAGGTGTTTTAGACCTTTGGTGCGGTACACCGAAGGTTCTGTGCGGTACACCGCAGCCCACGGACTACACCACGGACCAGGGGGCTAGCCCGTCAAAGAGCAAGTGAATTTAGCAAGTTCAGTGCGGTGCACCGCAGGTTAGGGTTTTCCGCAGCAAAATGAAGACTAAAGAATATATCCGTTGGGGATATTAATATATCCGTTGGAGACAAGTCTTATGACCGTTGGGAGCATTTTGCAGCTATAAATTGAAGGTCTTTCAAGGCTACAAACACACCTTCAGCCCATATACACTAAGGGGCTTAATTGTTATCATCCAAGAAGGTGTCAAGAGCTATACGTTGTCATATCCACTCAATTAAGGAGTTAATCCAATAAGCCACAAAGTTCTATCTACTCAAGAGGAGTCTTTCATGCTTAAGTGTTATATCTACTCATTAGGAGATTGTTAGCAAAGTAGTTTCAACCTTTAAACTCTTTGTATTTATCCTCTTAAGTCTAGTTCTTGTAATAGATAGATTAAGAGAGAATTTGAGTATCGGGAGTATACTCGGTGTCCTTGTGTTGTGATTACACAAGAGTTCCCTTCGTGGTTTCGAAGAGGTTGTCCTTCGTGTTATCGAAGAGGTTGTAAGGGTTATTGTGTTCTCGACCCGGTTAAGAGAGACACGGGAGCTTAGTGAAAAGCTTGAAATCCTAAGGAGGATTCCTTAGGTAGTGGATGTAGGGAAACCGAACCACTATAAATCGTGTGTATCTTTCTATCCCTACTCTATTTACTTTCCGCACTTTATATGTTTGATAATATGCTAGTATGAATATTGTGATATTTATTATCTAGTTTATCTAACATATTGTCATCTAGAGTAGTAAGAGATTAGAAACTCATTTTACTTGTATCACTTATATATCGAACCTCTTAGCTTATCCTTTGCATGATCCCATAAGTGTTTGATATATTAGTTGACTTAGAAGTTTTCTCTTACACTTATAATTGTCCAAAAGATTTTTAATTAGGCATTAATCTTATTAGTAATCCTATTCACCCCCCCTCTAGGACTTTCAATAGGCAAGCACAAAAAATGTGTTTTATTTCTTTAATATCTCCTTCTGTAATAGATCAAAAATAGAAGGGGAGATGGGGTCACCCTGCTTAATACCATCAAGACGAGTGATCGTACATAATTACTCATTTTCAAAGGTGAGTTAACAACGAACCATTGTAACACACTTTATAATCCACCCAATCTAAATCTCTGAAATCCCAATTTACAAAGGCTCATCTCCAAAAAGTCCCATCTAAGTTTCTCATATGCCTTTTCCATATCTAACTTGACAGCGACATAGTGCTTGTTGCACATACAATTTGTCCGAAAGAAGAAGGATACTTGATAAGAAAAGATGATACTATCATAAATAACCCTACATTTTAAAAATATAATTATGTAGCAAAAATGACTTCCTTTAGAACTATTTCAAGTATTTCTGACATAATTAAAGAAATAACTATGTAATCAAAGTTCGCACAAGAAATGTTTCTATAGTCTATGATACTTTCTTGATATTACCCATTAGCAACCAGCGTGATGTTCGTCTTATCACATGATTTTGTTACACCGGTAAAATCTCCAATAATTTTCTAAGTCACGAAAATTATTATTCCAATTAGCTAAGTCATTTTTAGCACGTTCAGTATAGTTCGTCGAAGCATGGATGAAAATGATATAACGAACGGAACCATTATCATTAAACGCATCTCATACTTACACACATTAATATTACTAATACTAATAGTGTGTTGGGACATGGCTAATATTGCCATGATTTAGGAATGCTACCCTTAAGGTCTTTAACAAAAATATTATTATATTTAAATTTCTAACAATATTATCTGAATTTTGGATACTTAACATAGTTTTAAAAAGATGAATCAAACATGTCATATGATTGGTTATTAATGACTTAAACACCTTGATTGTCAAATGTGAATGAACCTCTTGATAGTTCCACACATGGAAACTGATTTTCCCTTTGACGTCAAGTTGAAAAACTAGCTTAAATAGTAATTTTCCAACCCCAACACCTTGCTCTTAAAGTTTCTAACCTCCATTTATATATACCATGAAGATCTAAGTATCCTACTCTTAAAGTTATACATGTCACAGTAGTTCTTATAACCAACCTAGATTATAAGTTACCCATTTGTAGCCTATGTTGACTAAAAAGAAATTAAGCATATTACAACAAAATCTTATGTGATAGATACAACCTAATAATCTATGTAAGTTATGAAATACTTTTTACTAAAAGTACTAAACTTATTGTGTTTGAATTTAAATTGGCTAGGACTACATGGTATACAACTCTTATGGGGATTAAAATATATAATGAAAGATTAATCAATGTAAGAATGGTTGTTTAAACTAATAAACACAAAAACTAATAAATAAAAGGATAGTCAAATCCCCATAGTATAGAAGGTAGCCATAATGTGTTTTCATATATGGAAGGCCAAAAATGAAAAGTTTTATAAAATTTTAACAATGACCTTATGAAAAAAACTCAAAGAGAATCTATAACATGTGATTAATTATATATTTCAAATATAAAACATGAGGTTATAAGGGTCACCTCAGAAAATGTGGAAAGAATAAATACCAAAGGTATATACAATAAAAAAAGGTAACTCGGTTAAAAACAAAAGCCGAGAAATGTTTAAATTTAATATTGATGCTACTATTAATTGTGAAACTAAAATAAAGTGATGCTTGTATATTAACTAATAAGGATTTTTTTTGTAGGAAGACACGTATAAAATTATGTAGCTCATACACCACTGGAGACAAAAAACTTAGTGTTTAGGAATGTAATTCTTCCATCAAGAATTTTTCAAAAATGTAAATTTTGTACACTAAATTATTATAAGTTACTTATAGAGACAACTTTTAATCTAATTAAGCCCATATACTCCCATAGGTGGTTATTTTGTGTTCTCTTTTTCTTGAAAGTTTTCAAAATAGTCCGACCTGGTGTAGGCAATTAGGATTTCTATTTATATAATTTAAGCTTTAAAAAAAACTCTTCCAAAAAACAAAAATAGAAGCCCAACACATAATGTTAAAGCCCAACCTACATATTTTCAAAATAAAACCCTAATTTTCTTAGTCTTCTTCCCCATCACCTCTTTTTCATATGTAATTAATCATATCTAAAATATCCAATATCTAATATATTTTTTTCTTCAAATCAAATTATGTAATGTGTTATATATTAACTTTACTTGGCTTAATTTTAAATCACATAACTTATCCCAATAAATAATATATATCATAGAAAAATAAACAATCCTTGAAGGATCCTTAAACAACCAAATCAAGCCGAACTCATGTTTAAAAAAAAATTAATGAATCAATTAGCCTAAGCTTAAATAACAAGGATTGTTTGTACTAAACCCAAACTCAAACTCACTAAAATATTACCAAAATATTACCAAAATAGTCCCAAATAGCTAAACTTTGGTTCGATTTGTTTGAAGACTTACCCCAATTACCTCACATGAAGATGGTTTTCAGGAATTTTCATAATGGTATATATAATTTTCTTCAATCTATTTGTGCAACACCCATAAATGTAAATCAAAATACTTTTTTTACCCCCTTTAAGCATAATATGTGTAAGTATTTCAATACATTTAAGTAACATATATGGGAAGGAGGTCCCTCTTAAATCCTAAAATATGTGGGATACCTTTGATATTAATAAAATATGAGGCTGTCTGCATTCACATTCTTATGCAAGATATATATTTATGTATAAACCTTATGGCCCTTAAAGTTTTGTTAACAGAGTACCAATTAAGAGAGTTATAATCATTTATTATATGAAGTTTCAAACTGTTATCTTGAATATGTTGGAGCTTCTTACATTCTCTTATGTTATTAATATATTTTCTCTAAAGTTTATATTAGAAAGAAAAGCACACTGATATCGAGATATAAGTTTGCTTAATATATTCTTCAATAATTTGGTTATTGAGGTCTCCATAATTGTTCTAAATATAAGCCCTTAGGAGACATCATTTTAGGTTGAAAATGGTCTTTTTGTATTGACTTTTGTGCTTAAATTGCAATATTACACTTTCTCCCCTTGAAATTAGACTATTCGCATTTATAGAGCTTTTGTGCGTTAATTTACTTATTTTTAGTGTAAAGTTAGTAGGTTTATGAATTTCATGAAATACCAATCCAAGGAGGAGAAGTGAGAATTAAAGTCTTAGAATATTTCTAGTGTGCTTAGTCGAGTTTCCTGAATTTAAATTGCACTTTCTTATTTCTAGTCTTGATTAAATGATTTATTATTTTTAAAGCATATGCGGTTTGATTATTTATTTAATATGAAGCTTTAGAGATAATATGGAAATAGATTAGATGCTAAATCAATTTTAAGGAGATAAGGAAAGAAGATCTTGAAAAAATCTGGAGATAGAAGGAAACAGAGTTCAACTAGGAAAAGGAAAAGCTGCCATATGAATTTGAAATTCCAGCCACGTTTCAAAGACGAGTCCATAACTTAAGACTGGCTAGGTATTTTGGCAAGTGGTCCGCACCAATGGAAAGAGCTTTCCGAGACAAGCGGTTTTGAATATTGGAACGCCTCAAACGGATAATTATTGAAGGAGATATGACCAAAACAAATCAGCAGCAGAATCTTACCTTTCCTAGATTTTAGGGCTACGAAGTTAAGAGTTCTTGCCTTGTCTTCCACTCCAAGTAATTCGACCTAGCACCTATAAATATCAGTTCTAAACCTTAAAAAATTATCCCTTGCCTGCATAAGCTTAACATAAACAAATAATTCATCATAGAAGCAATAAAGAGGATCTAGAGGAGGAAGAAGCAAGAGCTAGAGCTTAACTACATCAATTCAACACTTCTCCATCTCTATTCTTTGGGTAATTTAGTATTAGATCTATTTTGTCTATGAGGTATTTCTAAGCTATTTATTCAAGAAGTTTTAGTATGCATAATTTCTCGTTAGGATTGTAATTATATGAACCTTTGATTATTGTTTTTCTGTTTTACTTAGAATCTGGGATTTTAGTATTTAATTGAATTGGTTCTTAATTTCCATTGAATATATTCTTGTGCTTGTGCACTATCATTGAAGTCATGAATCAAGGGTAGGTTTTAGTAATTAGGCTATTCACTTAGTGGCGAGTGATCATCCGACAGGGTGGTTTAATTACAGACAAAGAATATAGACGCGTGGTATCCGTTATTTGACCGACATGCTTGACTAATGACGTAGCCAAAGAGGTAAAAGAGTATTCATCCGAAGAGACATATTCGCCCATATAGGGGTTTATAGTACTTTAGGATAGATCCTAGGTCCACCCGACAAGGGGCTAGGAGATATTTGATTCCCGACTATTGTGAGATTTCCCATTCACCCTTATTCTTAGGAATCATAAATTCAATAGGATAGGTTCATACTTGCATCTCCTTATCTTATTTGCATACTTGTTTATTATTTGTTTATTTTATTATTTAGTTAAGTAGAAAACAAACTCCTTAATATTTATCTTTTTGAAACAATTAGAACTATCTATTCTAATATTGAACACGAATTTAGAATAACTACTTAAATCCCTGGGGAGACGATAATCCTGATTTTACTTATCTATTACTTGGCATGACCCGTACACTTGCGGTATGTGGATCCTTTATTCTTTTGCTTTTATTTCATTATTTTATAACACACAAGGACCCACCAAGTTTTTGGCGCCGCTGCCGGGGATTTAAAGCGGTTATTTTATTTTGTGTTTAAGTTAGGGTGGTAGTTTTAGTTGTTTTTAGTTTTACGTTTGTTTTGTTTTAGTCTCTTTTCAGGTTTTTCTTTAGGTATGGAGATTTCCCTCTATCAAGAGCCAAATCCAAAACAGACCTGTTATATGCCAGTACACAAATTTATGGACTTGACATGCAAGAGCTTGACAGATCATTATAATAGGCTCTGAAAGTTGGAGGACACCCTCAGTTGTTTCATGAAGACCACACAGGATCATATAGTAACGAGTGATGCGAAAATCGATGTTATCATATAATTAGTGCAAGTCATGCAACAACATCATCAATTAATGGAGCAACGATTGAAGCAACTCACAGAAACAGTTGCGAAATTACAACAAGTACCATCTATACAAACGAGCCAAAGTACAAATTTAGATGATGAAGCCATTCAAATTGATAGCAATGCTTGGTTCGATATAGCTACAGAGTTTAGCCTTCAAGAAGAGAAGGAAATGGAATCGCCACAAGTTGCACCTAGTGAACTAGAGATTCCAACAATAGAAGAATCAACCACGCTAAGCATAGATAAGTCAATTGTTGGTAATCGAGTCAAAATTTAAATTAAACCTTGTGAAGGGAAGATTACATCCATGGAAAACCCATCCAAGCCGCGTTTAGATGAATTAAATATTGAGGTCTTGGTTAGAAAAGAGATAGAAGAAGAAGATACTAGGATGGATTCACCACCTAGTACTCCATTGATGTCACCTCCCAATTTAATTCAATTGGTGACATCGATAAAGCAATTGTAGAGGTGTGCAAAGAAGACAAAACCTACACCCAAATGCTTGAAAGTAATACAAAAGAACTCACACCGCAACGAGTATTCATAGAAGTTATTCCGGAAACAAATGAGAATGTGAGTGTAGAGATCGAGGTTGAAGACGTGGCCCTCATAACAAAAGAAAGTTCTAAAACAACCCTTGTTTTGGACAAAATTCTAGAGGAGGAGCAACTTGATTTCCCCATTATTCCAGAAGTATCTAAATAGGTTGAAGAGAAGGACCACCGCCATGAACCCGTGAAGAAGAGAGCTAAAGATGAGTTTGGGGTCGGAACCACGGTTGCTTGGAAGGCCTCCAAACAAGAGAATAGACCACGAGGATTCAAAAATGAGTGGATGGGACCATTTGTTGTCACTCGAGTAGTGACACCAAAATTAATAGAGATACAACCTTCGAGAGGTCAAAAGACGCGAATTGTAGACATACATAACCCCACCCACTGCTGGGGAGGTTACATAATCAAGGGATAAAGGAGGTAACCCGTCAAACTATAAATGACGTTAAATAAAAGTGCTCTTGGGAGACACCCCAAGCTTTAATTGCTTTCTTAGTTTAGTTTTTTTAGTATATATTATTTAGTTTACATATATTTTTAGTTGATATTGCATATTTGAGGAAGGTATTAGTGTTTTTGGTGTTTAGGTGCTAACAAAATCGAAATTGGGAGAAAAACAAAATTTTTCGGAAAAATCAGATGCCAGCTCCGGTATACTGGGCCATACCTCCGGTATACCGCCTAGACCAAAACCCATGCCCACGGGGTAAGGACTCGGGTATTTTGCCGTAACTCAAAATTCAAGAGCTTCAGCACCGGTATGCCGGGCCTCATGGCCGGTATACCGCCCAACCACGCTGAAAAAAAAAATCTGGACACAATCTGAGAAAATTTCGGCAAGTCATATCTTTGCGCTCGGATGTCGGAATCAGGTGATCTTTTAAGGTTGTAATTTAGGCTTAGGGATGGTATGATAGTATATTTGGATAATTTAGAGTGAGCTTTTGACTCTCTCCTCACTAGCCATCAACGAATTGCCCTAGAGCTAGATTTACTCTCATAAAACGTTTCTCACTCAACCCAATGAATTCTTTGATGCACAATTTAGCATCCCCAATAACCCAATTAAAGCATAAGATATTCACTTAAAAATTCCACTTTGCCGGTCCAAATATATATTTTCTTTTCAACTCAATTTTCTCTTTTGTATAGCTATGAATCTTTTTTTAACGTTGAGATATCATGCTATTTCCTCATATATATATTTTTTTTTCTTTTTATGCCCTTGTTGGCACATTTAGCTCGTAGCTTCTTTTTCATTCACTATTACCTCAGCAAAGGGTTACAATAAAAATCTGTGAATCATCATCAATATAACAAACTGAACACAATTAATAAGCTCAAAAATCCCATCCCAATAACAATTCCAATAATGGTGGACCCACCACCCCAAACTCAAGCTCTAAAAACAACTATCTATGCATCGCGATTCGAGTGCGGGTCATATGGAAAAGTCCTATAATCTAAAGGGATATGGCTTATAACGTGTTTCAATCAAAAGCTTTAGAAAGGCTAGAAGGGGCTGAGATGGATATAGCATATAAAATCAAAATAACAAGGTGAGACGGTATAAAAAGGCTTCAAATGGCTTAAACTATGAAAGAACTGCCTTAATCACTTTCTACACTATGCAATTTCGTTATTTTCTTACCTTTAGCACTTTCATCAATTGGGTTTGTCAACTAGCTTGGATCTCACGTCCTACACACTTCTCAAGGTTGCCTGAGATCGAACATACTTTCTATCGTATTGCTCACTAATCTTTTCTTTACTATCAACGTGTGTTTTCCTGCAAATACTCAAAGCATACAAATAACATTGCTCATAAACATACTACTTACTATCATCAATTCACTGAGCTTATGCTTTCAAGCTATTAAACAAACTCTACATCTAATTCTCATGTATCAAAAATTTTAATTTCTACCTAAAAACAGAAAAATAGAGATGAGAGATAACGAATCCCCACACCCCCAACTCAAAAATGAGCCGTGTCCCCACGACTCGAAAAAGACTCAAAACAAAAATTAAAATTAGCAGATAAAAGCATTTACAGAAATGGTAAGGAAGAAAGATAACATACTCTCGAGGCTTATTGCCTCGCATTATCGACATCCAAGGTAGGATTTTCTTGATATTTCGTTAATTTCTCAAGGAGTTTCATGATGTTCACTTGATTAGCATTGATTTGTGCCACATCATTGGCTAAGGAAGTTTGAGCTGCTTCGAAGTTGGTTAAACGTTCCTCCATCTTCTCTTGCCAACTTTGCTCGTTTTTTTCTTTCGAGACTTGCCTATAAATCGCTCCTCTCAAGACTTTCACGATCCAAGCATTATCAATATAACTTGTCTTAAACTCGAGTTTCTCTTCTTCACCCAATGTAACATTCGCTTTTTGCACAAGACACGTGATCATAGTAGGAAATTTAACATTATAAAATGATTTAGGAGAGATCAAAAATCGCATCACCTCCTCATAAATCAACTGTGCCACACGCACTTCTTCTCCTCTTAAAACACAATCCAAAAGTAGAGCGTTCTTCTTAGTCACATCCAAAGTTCGTGTGTTTCCAAAGACATTAGGAATAAGGAAATTGTGCCAAACTCTCGCATCGGGTTGAAGATATTTGTAAGGCCAAGGTGCCTTCAGTTCTTCCTTATGTGATTGCAGTTTCTCCTTGTCTAAAATATGCTCAAAAAGTAATTCTTCATCAAATATTTTTCGTTTAGCCACCGCTTCACTAAACTTGCAAGTTCCGATTAATTTCTTAAACTGGAAGTGGTTTCTAATCTCCTCAACTGTAAAAGGAACTATCTTTCCTCTAATCGGAACAGAACCTTTACTATCTCGGCTAAAGAGGCCTAAATATAATTCCAAAACTAACTCATGACATAACTCAGAACGTCTTACCATGAAAGTAGACCAACCCAAATTTGCACCAAGCTCCAAGAATCTCTTATACTCTCCTGTACCAACTTCTTCATTGAATACTTTCTCATAAGCATAAGGTAGTTCCTTTAATTGTTTTTCTGTAGAAGCTATCAAGGCCTTTGAAGCTTCCTCTTTATCTATGGGTGTAGGACCTGTGAAAAGAAGAGGTTGTGTTCTCTTTTTGGAATAAAAAGCAACCTTTTTACCCACTGAATCGAACATAGCCGGCTTTCCTCCTTTCTCCACATCGATTTTACCCTTTGAATTTGAACTAGAACCTTTGTTATTTGATTTCTTCTCAACTGAACCCAATACCTTGCTTTTCTTCACCTCCCCTTTGTTAGATAATGTTTCCGTTCTTTTAGTCATCTCAATTTACCCCAACTCAAAGCTTTAACATCTCTTGAAATTTGAACTTTTGAATTATTGGTTGAATAAGCTTGATTTGGTTTAGGAAAGGTGAATTGATGATGAATCTCTATGTGGGTAAGGTGAATTGATGATGAATCTCTATGTGGGTAAGGATGAATTTGTAAAATTTAAGCTTTTGATTTTTCAAATTGGATGGGGTTAGTGAGAATTGGGTGCTTGAATCTCCTTTGTAATGATGTAGAGAGAAGATTTGATGTGTTTTTATGATGATTGGGTAGAGTTTTGATGTTTGGGGAAAGTTTGTATGAGCTTTAATGGAGTTGGGAGAGGTTTGGAGAAGAAAGAGAGGCTTAAGGATGTGTAAATTCGTAATTGTACCAACCTCTTGCTTCTTATAGACAAAACACCTTTTTTTTCTCTATCCAGCGGCATCGAGCGGCATACCGGCCATAGGGCCCGGTATACCAGTACTGGAGTGGTGTCTTTCCCAATTTCTGTCAAAATACCCGGGTTCTCTACACGTGGGCACGAGTTTTTGCTTGGCCGGCATATCGGTGGAATCCACTGGCATGCCGGCGCTGTGATTGCTCGAATTGGGACCTCTCGGTAATGAACACGTGGTGTACCCCGTGGCCACGGGTTTTGCTTGGCCGGCATACCGGGAAAATCCACCGGCATACCGGTGGTGAATTTTCTTGATACTGGACCTTTATGGAATGAACACGTGGCGTACCCCTTGGACTCGGGTTTTCTGCTCGCCGGTATACCGGAAGAATCCGGCGGCATGCCGGTGAGGCAGGCTGAATATATCCAAAACTAGCGTTTTTCCTCCCGAACTCGATTTTTCTAACACCTAATCATCAAAAACACTAATACCTTTCTCAAATGTGCAATATCAACTAAAAACAACCAAACTAAACATAAACTAAAAAAGCAAAAGACATAAAACATAAAAAAATTGCGGGTTGTCTCCCGTACAACATTTTTATTTAACGTCTTTCAAAGTTAGACGCGTTACCTCTATCAATATTTGCGAATATAGCCTCCCCAACAACGAGTTACGCTATGAACGTCAACGAATCTGCGCTTGATCCCCTTCTTGGGTCGAATTTCTAACACTTTGGCTGAAACAACCTTAGTGACAATAAATGGTCCCATCCACGAGTCTTTGAAACTACGTGGCCTATTTTGGCGTTTGTGAGCTTTCCATAGTACTTCATGGCCAACCCCAAACTCAATGTTCGGCTAAGTATCCACAGGCTTTAAGTGGATCTTCTCCGGAGGGACTTTGTGATGTGAAAGGCTGTGGATGACAGGAACGGTGGGATCTAACTTCTTTGGTTTCTTACCCAAGACATAGAAGGTCTCGGATACATTCTTAGCATGAAGGGTAATGGTCCCTTCTTGGAAGTTGATGACACTTTGACTTGTGGCCATGAAGGGGCGTCCAAGTATGATTGGAACCTGGTTATCTACATCAAACTCAAGTATAACAAAGTCAGTAGGGATGGCGATACTACCTGCTCGGACTAAGACGTCCTCCACTGTTCCTCATGTCTTGGTAACTGAGTTGTCAACGAACTGCAACTTCACTGGAGTTTTCTCTGATTTCTGAAGTCCAAGTCTTTCAAACACGGACTTAGGCATAAGATTCACACCAGAACCCACATCGTACATAGCTTTCACCTTGAGCATACCATTTATTTGATTAGGAAGGTTAAAACTTCCCGGATCTTTGAGCTTCGTTGGTAACTCTCTTTCACTTCTTCTTGAGACTCTCAGGTTCTCTCTTGGGATCTCTACACTCGCCTCTTTCTCAGGAATAACTTGCGTAAAAACTTGTAAGTCCTTTCTTTGCAATCTCAAGCATTTGGGCGTTAATATTTTTAGGTGTATATGCCTCTACAAATGTCTTGAGTACAATGTCATCCTTAGGATTTATATCAGTAATAGTTGGTGACACTGTTTGAGCAACAGGTGGCGATTCCACCTTCTCTTCTTCTTTCTCTTTTTGCACAGCACGTGCAACTTCAACTTCAACTCTTGCTTCCTCCTTTGAGGCTTCCTCTTCTTTCTTCTTAGCCAGCTCAGCTTGATAATCCATAATCGATCGAATATCCTCTTGCATATCTTTCAGAAGCTGTATAAATTCGGCTTTTTCTGAATCGTCCTCCATATCAACCTCAGAACAGTCAGATTCCACGTGGCTAGACTTGGTTGGCTCTTCTTCGGTACTCGGAGCTTCCACGGTACTAACGGCAGCATGTGGTACTTCCTTCTTTTCTTCTTCAGTTTCAAGGAAAATAGCCTTACAAGCTTCGAACCCAACATTGTCATCACCTCCTTCGGTAGCCTTCAATTCTTTTTGTTCCATTAAATTTGTTAGAACTTTGTTCAATTTTTCTACTTGAGTACCTAAAATTTGAATTGCGGCATCTTGTCCTCGTAACTTTTCATCCTGAGCGTTCATATTCGTGGTCAAGCGGTCCAAGAATTTCACTAATTATTGATTATCCATAGCTCCTTCTTGAGGATACTGTGGTAAAGCTTTCTGATCTAACGCATCGGTATAGGCATCTTGAATAGGTTGTTGAGGGGGAGCAGGTCGATTTTGATATTGATTTTGGTACTGACCTCTTGGTTGAAAAAAGTTGTTTTGGGGCCGTGGTTGATAATGACCAGGATTAGCTGCCCCCTGAGGATTTGAATACTGCATACCCGGATGGTTTCGGTTACAAAATTGATAACCTCCTCGGTTGGATATGAAGTAAACAGATTGTGGATTTCCTTCGCACTCTTCCCATGTATGATTATTAACCCCACACTGTTGACAACCTTGTGCTTCTTGTACTACATTTGCTGCGGCTAAACTTTTCTGCATCTCTAGCTTAAGTTCTTTGATTTGATTTTCTAATGCGGATATTTGAGCTGAGTTTGCAGTTTCTGCATCTAATCGAAGCGTACCTCGGGTTTTTGCAATAGGAGCTCGCATAGATGGCCAACTCCTTTCTTGTTCAATAATACTTTCCAAACCCTCGGCGGCTTCTTGATGGTTCATGGACACGAAATTTCCCTTTCCGATGTTATCCACCTTCTCTCTACCTCGATCGTTGAGACCTTCATAGAATATAGCTAATTGTAAAGAGGGGGTATAACCATGGAGCGGACATCTAGCTAACTTATGTTGAAACCTTGTCCATGATTCTCCTACTGTTTCTCCATCTTCTTAACAAAATATTGCAAGCTCGCTTTGGTCTTTGAGTCTCATACTCTTCAAATAAAAACGGTTAAAGAACGCGGCTTGAACATCTGTCCTTGAATTTATTGTCCTAGGTGGTTGTCTATCTAACCACTCACTAGCTCTACCAGTCAAGAAGAACGAAAACATATGACAATACAATTGCTCGCGTGTAATGCCAGGAGTAACATAAGCATCACAAATCTGCATGAACTTCTGAACCGATCTTACCAGATCTTGAATTGCTGTACCACTGTAGAGTCCAAAACTTTGAAATTGACTGAGCATACCCGGATCGGGTCGAAATTTAATATTTTGGATCTCCGGAGGACGGTAACCTATCGGTTGAACATGAAACGGCACGCGGAGGCCAGGAAGGTCTTGTTCAACTCGGTTTTGATTATTCTGCCCATTACCTCTTCCTAGTGAATTTTGTCCTTCTTGTTGTCCTAATGGTGGGATAGGTGGTGGTAGTGGTCCTCCAGGTGGGATCACAAGTGGTGGATCTAACGGATATTGTACAACTGCCATTGCTCTTCTTAAGGTTCTTTCCTCACGAACTCGTTTGTTGTAAGGTCTGAAGCTCCTCTCAGGCTCCGATAGCTGAGGCCAAGAATTAAACACTGTGAAACCTGAAAAAGACTAAAGCAAACAACAAGCGTAAATCCGGAAAAACAAAAACTAAATACTGAAAAATAAAAATAAAAATTAACTAAAAACTACTACTCGAAATAGATAACCCACACGCTAACGAGACACAAGTCCCCGGCAGCGGCACCAAAAACTTGGTGTCGCCTAGGGTGTGATAAAAATAAGATAAATATAAGTCAAGAAAACTACGTACTCTCACCCTAGACAGACACAGTACTGCAAGTATTACAGGACGTATGCAAGTTTTAATGATAAGAAAGTTCGTTCTCAGGGACTTAGTGTGCTAACAGAATGGGTAGCAATAACGAGTAAGAAGTAATTAATTAAAAGACAATAAATTTAAAGAGAGATAAATTCGAAATTAAGAATCAAACTAAGGAAAATAAAGACAGTAAATAAAATACGAAGAATATGAGATGAGAAGTATAGCTTAGGTTTTTCTAGTATGCACTAATCCTTCTAATTCTTTCTATTAAATCTAGTTAATAAGGGAGATAATTAGCTCCTGCATACTTAGTTAGGATTCTAAATTCACATACCTTGGACCTTGAGAGCGACTAAGGGGGCTACGGACACACCACGAGGCTGGTTCAAATAGGGTTATCAAGCGCAACCAAGGCCTTAAGCAATCAATTTCCATACATGGTGATAGTGATTAAATTATACCCTAATGACTATCTAGTTAGAATTACTGTTGTCAAGACCAATATCGACACTAGACGTTATGTGGTGTTTCAATAATTAGACACCCAGCTAAGGTGATCATCTAACTACTATAAAGGTAATCCTATACTCGTGCACTAGCAAGGAAAACAGTCATTAAATGAAAACACATAAACAAATATAAAGGTAAGCAGCTAATATCAGATTAAAACATGAAATTCCCAAAGAAACTTAGATAGAAAGAAATTAGAATCTATAGTTTATACATGATGCAAAACCCAAGCTATGGGAGGTTTAGTTCATACCTGAAGGAAATAAACTAAAAGTAATAATAAAAGGCATCATCTTGCTCTCTACAATAACTTGGAAGAATAAAAACCTTAAGAACTAATTACTATGAGGCAAGGATGATTTACAAGTGATATAAGGGTGTATTTATACGTGTTTAGAAGATCTAATTCGTTTTCTTGAAGGAGAGGTTAAGTAATGGACTCCAAGCCCAACTCAAATTCATAACCCTAAAAACATGAAATCAGGCCCGTTTTTCTTTTGGTCCTAGCAGCTTCAGTACTCATCCGTTTGACGCGTATGAGTACACAAAATTCATTGCCTCAGAAAGATCTTCAACTTTTCTCTTGACCGTTTCTCCAAATTCCACACCGTTTTTGAGATATAAGCTGATTTGTGGTCTTAGATGCAGAAATTCAGGATTAAGGCAACTTTTCCTTTTCCATGTTTTTAGCTTTTGTTTCCTTATCTCCAATTTCCATGCTTATCTCTTTCCATATCTTGTAGTCTTTGACTTGGAATCTAATTAATCTCCATAATTATCTTTAAAGCTTCACACTAAACAAATAATTAAACCAATATGCTCTAAGAATACTATTTTACTAAATCAAAACTCAAAATAAGAAAGTGTAACATTTTTTAAGAATAACGATTAGAAAGACTTCTAAATCACTAAAAATGATGTCTCATCTTAATATAAATCTATCACAAATGAAGAGACATCACTTTATAATCTTATATTTTGCATGGCATGGTGGAAATACTTAGTATTCTCCTCCCCTCCATCAAGAAACTGCTATCTAGACTGTTGCTTCAACAATGATACCTCATTAAGAAGCTTCTTTGATAATTATTTAGCCAATTCATTTTAATTGTTGAGTTTTTCATTGCTTGTATCTCATTTATGTCTGCATAGTTGAACTACTATAATTTTGTCCCTTAGATTGATCATATTAGCTAAAGTATTTTGTAAATACTCTTTGTTAATAACTTCAGTTTACTTTTAAAAACTTGAACTATTGTACCTATTGAAACATGTGATTTCCCTAGACATTTCTGGTCCACATTTTCTTAACAATATTGTCAAACGTTTCTTGGTTGTTCTAGGAATCATAAAATTTGAATGGATATGAACTTAATTTTTTTCCTGATTTGCATATCTAGAATAAGACTACGATAATCTAATAGTCCTGGTGAGTTGATATTAGCTTATTGTATGGGAATTTAGAAATTAACTTTCTATTAACTCAATTTTTGTGGTTCACATTTCTTTCTCTCATACATACTTTGTCCAAACATAGTAAGGACTTGTTCCTTGTATATTTGTAAGATGTAAATCATTTACACACCCAGTCATCTTTTTGCTATGAACAACTAGATATGGTTCATGGCGTATATATTTTATCTCCATAACATCATAAAAATATCCTTAAATGCAACAAGTATTGTTGTTAGCTATACTTTCCCAGTCTCTCAGTGTATCCCATAATTTCAGTCTTTGACTAGTAGGTGGAAAGTGAGAACACACTAAAGATATATAGAAAACTTTCTTATTATCTATGTCTTCAATCTTGCAAAGTAATGCTTGATCACTAGCCTATATTAGTTCACCCTTTAATATATTAGACTTCCAACATATCTATAATTATCCATTTTGGATAGAAAGCTGCCACATGACCAATATTACCAAGATTTAGGAGTGCTACCTCAGGGTCTCTAACAAAAAAATATCATGTTTAAATTTTCTTACAATATTATATGAATTTTGGATTCTAAAAATAGTTTCAAAAAGACAAATCAAACATAACATATGATTGGTTATTAACTACTGTCAAAGGTGCATGAATCTCTTGGCAGTTCCACACTAAGAAACTCATTTTTCCTTTCACGTCTAGTTGGAAAACTGACTTAGATTGTAATTTTCAACTCTGACCCTTGTTCTTAATGATTTTAACCTCTGTTTATATATCATGAAACTATAAAAATATTTTACTCTTTAAATTACACAGCCCTCAATATTTCTTATAATCACTTGACTATAATTTACCCATGTGTAGCCTATGTTGACTAAAAAAACAATTAGGCATATTACAACCAAAACATATATAATATACACAACCTAAATAATCTATGCAAGTTATGCATACTTTTTCTAAAACTACTAAACATATGTTGTTCGAATGCACTTGGGCCACATATACATGGTATACAACTCTTATGGGGATTAAAATACCTAACGAAAGAATAATTTAAGTAGAAGAATGATATTTTAAAACAATAAAATCATAAACTAATAAAGAAAAGGATAGACATATCCCCGTAGTAGAGAAAGCAGGCATGATGTGTTCGCACATATGGAAGGCAAAAAATGAAATATTTTATGGAAACTCAAACCTTGTCCCTATTAAAAAAGTTTAAAGAGCATCTATAGCATGTGATGAATTCTATAATGCAAATATAAAACATGAGGTTATAAGGGTCACCCTAGAAAATGTGGAACCAATAAACACCCAATGTATATACAACAAAAAAGGTAACTCAGTTTGAAACAAAATCCAAAATTTGCTTAAATTTAATATTGATGTTGCTTTTAATAGTGCAACTAAAAAATAAAGTGATGCTTGTGTATTAAATCATGAACAAGGATTTTTTTTTGAGGGATGACACACGTGTAGTTGTGTAGCTCACATGGCTCAAGAGATAGGGTTCACGAATGTTTTTCTTCATGGAAGAACTTTCCAAAAATGTAGATTTTTTATACACAATGATTTTGCAAATGACTTGTAAAGGACAACTTGTAATATAGTTAAAGTTATTTGCTCCCTTAGTAGGTGATAATTTTGTTTCCTCCCCTATTTCTCAAAACTTAAACAAAGTAGCCGCCTAGGTGACCAATCAATAACAAATTATAAACCTGATGCATGCATTGGACTTTCTATTTATATAATGGGATAGTTCTATTCAGGCCTCAAGTGCCATAATCCTTTTATAATTACGCTAAACAATTAATTCTTTCCATTGTAAGCATTTTTACTAAAATAACTTATATAATGAGTAATATAACAAAAAAAATATTTATTTTTATCACCACCACGCTGGTTAGTAAACTTCAGCAAAAATATATCAATGTGATTTTTTTTGAATATTTTTAATTTTTTTTAGCTCAGAAGAAATATTATAACGGAGCCATAGTTGAAATTTTTTTGAAGAGAAAATCAAAAAGTCACAATGATATATTTTTATCTGAATAATTGTAAAAAAGAAAAAAGCTCGCCTAAATAAAAAAAATTATCTAGTTGACTATCAACCGTAAATTAAAAATATTGAGAATGTTGATTAATATATATTTATAATAAAATTATTTTTAAATAAAAAAATTTTAATAATTTTTTTTTGTATTGATCTAAATTTAGGAAACAAATGTTATTTAAATATAGTTCAAGAAGAATTGTGGCATTTTAGCCTAAATATATAATAATTTCTTATAAATAATTTTAGCTTTAAAAATAAAATAAAAGCCCAATTCATATTGTAAAAACCCAACTCAGATGTTTAAAATAAAACCTAATTACCCATCAAATCTACCCTAAATAAGAAACAATCCTCATTATTGAATCAATAGATCTCAGATTTATTGTATTGTATTTTGGTATGTTAGTCATACATTTACGTGAGCTCTTGCAAAAGGTCAAGTACATATAATTAGATTCTATGATAATTATATTACTATCATAATCTTGTATTATATAAGGTTTATTTAGAATTGTTTTACCAATAAGATATCTGAAGTCAACATATTTAGTCTAATTCATCAAACCCTTATAATTATCTGTTCTAGACTGATTCATATTATCCTCTATGGATTTCATCAATAAGAAGTGTTGGGTGACAATAATAACTGTTGGGTAAAACATTCCTTAGGTTTGTCTTAATTGGCATTTAATTCTGGATTATTGTATAATTGATTGGATCTGACACAAGTGCAACATATAGTAATATGTTGATACTTTTGATTCCCCAGTATTTTAAAAACATTCCCCTCATTTTTATAGCTATTTCCTTCAAAACTTTATCATCTGATCCACACAATTCCTCAATTTTCTCCCATACTATAACTATTTTATCAAAGAAAAGGTTTGAAGTAACAAACAGAGTTCCAGAAAACTTCTCGGTGGAGTTGTAAAACAACTAAGAAACTCCACAAAACTAGCCGCATTTCGCCAATCAATAAATGTAGGCTTAGGCCTATTGATGATATCAACAAAGTAGGCCTTAAAATTATCATCATGCTCACCCATTAAAGGAAACACACTTTCAAACTTAAGTGCAGATTCTAACATTTTGTAAGTTGAGTTCCATCTAGTATGGACATCAAGGCTTAATGCGGCCTGAGATTCAATACTACAAGTTTTCATAGCTTCTTTTAATGAAGTAGAGCAGGATGGAGAAGATCTCACATACCTTACCGCTTTTCGAATATATTTAATAGAATTATCCAACTTCAGTACTACCTTCCTTGACAATCAAATTCAAGATATGTGCGAACACCTAACATGTAGAAACACATGATTAAAGATGGTTTTTGGTTTAGTTGCTGAAACTTTAACTAAGTATTTAACGGTAACAATGTTAGAAGAGGAATTGTCAACTGTAAGACTTAAGTAAGAATCAAGATCCAAATCTGTAAGTATTGATTCAACAACTTTTCCTATTATTTCATTCTTGTGATCCTCAACCATACAAAAACCAATGATTATTTTTTGTAGCTTCCATTCACAATCAATATAATGGGCTATAAGACACATGTAACTCAGATTTTGATTAGAAGTCCAACAATCAGTGGTCATACTAATCCTCATGTCTTTCAATATTTTTTTCAACTTAATCTTTTCCTCACCATAAATTGACATACATTTCCTCATAATGGTCATCCTTAATAGAATTTTAACATATTTGGGTTGCATTACACTATAGAATCTCTAAAATTCAATGCCCTACACAAATCTGAATGATAACTCATATGAAATAACCATTTTAGCTAATGCTTTAACACATGTAAGTCCCAACACCAACGCCAACCTCTTCTCTTTTATACATTAGAAAGGATACTTTTTACATCTCCTATGATTGATATGATTAAGAATGTTTGTAGTACCATGTCTCTTAGAATCAGCTGCATATACTTCACAGTATTTATAAACATCTCTCCTAACATTTGCCTCATCAAATATTAGATCAAATATCGTCCAACAATCCTCAATGATCATAACCTTTTTAGCTACTAGAGGTTTGTCCACTAATGGAGCTCGATGTTTAGGTGTAGGTGAATTACCATCAGGAGTTAACTCCTGAGTTTGAGTTGGAGAAGTAAGATCACCAGATGGATCATTTTCAATATCCATTTCAGAATTATTTCTACAAAAACACAAGAAAAGGATGTCAATATATAAATATATTGGTACCCTTGGTAAATAATTGTTGAAATGTAAAGAAGTTGAATATAATATATGATGAATAAGTGTTCTTCAATGAACATTTTAGTGAAATTCCCACTAATTTCTCTAAAATGTTCATTAAAGAAGACTAACTCATTATATGATATATTCAGTTTCTTTATGTTTCAATTACACTAAAGAAATATATTTATTCAAATAGGTTTCATTTAAATAGTCAAGTGACAAACACTTAATCAATATACTAAGATTGTTCAAGTGCTAAATCACTTCACATATTAAATAAAACCTATGCATACATTTATTTCCTTAGTGACAAAAAGTAAGTCATCTAGATATTAATTATGTGTATTCCACATTAACTAATCCATACAAAAACAAACTGTAATAATGAAACATGTGTTTTCAAAAAACTAAAAAATGTAAAACCAAAACCAAATATTGTAGGAGGATTACCTGAAATTAGAATAAGAAACAAAGCATTAAGCAACCAAAGCCAATCCACTGTCACTTCATATTAGCGAATACATGGAATTACCAAACACAGAGACATTAGAAATCAATGACCATTAACCAATACATAATAACTTATAAATGAACAAACATCACAAGTCCCAAGGTTTGAGAATTAATATTTGTATTTAATTTTGACAAACCAGAAACAATAAGTACATCAAAAAATCAAACAACCCAGAAACATTTACAAAATCCACTGATATGGGTATTAAAACTCAATTCCTTTACAAATCACATTATTTCCTTTTTAATTTCTCAAAATCAAATGCAAAAAAAAAGTATTAGGGTTTATATTCAAATATGACATTACTACTCAAGCAATTGATTAACAACACATCAGATTAAATATACACGGTGATTAGGGTAAGCACATAATACCTTGACAAAAAAGGGGTTTGATTTAAGATAACCAAACCCGTGCCTTCAAGGCTTTTATAGGCCTCTTCTAACCCATTATCCTCAAGTAACCAAGCATACAAACACTCGTACACCTTAACCATGGTAAAATTAACCAACTGGGGTAGCAAATATCGAACATCATTCAAGTAATTAATGTGACCCATTAATTTAGGTAGAGATTAATGAATACGGTGTACTTGACCCCTCTAATAATCGGCGGGATTTGACGGAAATGGAGAAGATTAGATAGGCGAGAGGGGCTAGGTGTTAGGGTTGTGGTGCGAAAGAGGGTTTTGTGCCAGAGAGTAGACGGAGAATGAGAGAAAGAGTGTGTGTGAGAGAGAGATAGGCTAGTAAGATACGCGCTAAAGCCTAAGGGAAACTTTCCCTTTCAGATATCCAAAGGGGTAATATAATATCCCTTTTGATTTTTTATATGTATATTAAAAAAAAATCCACCATTTCGGTTCGGGTTGGGTACCCGCGGATTTGGGTGAGCCCAACCCGTAAACCGACCACAGATTGAAATAAATTCAACCCTAATGGGTGTGCGGGTACAGGTTTTTTAGGGTCGGGCGGGGTCGGTTTGTTCGGGTGGGCGGGTTTTCAGATCCGTTTGTGCAGCCCTAGCACGAACCATAGATCCTATACTATTTGTTGTTGAGAATTTCCTACAGGAGAGCATTGAACTGCTTGGTTCTGAACTTATTGATTCTGTGGGATTACATGGTTCTTATGCTCATCAATTTCCACCTAAATAGTGTTACGTAACTCAGCCATCTCTTTCTCTTGCTTATGTCGCTCTCTTTCCCTTTTCCAATAAGCTCTGAGTATCGCCTCGGTATCCAAGGACATGCACCAAAACCTAAGAAACTTGAAAACACAAAAGCAAAACAAAAGTATAAAACAGTAATAACAACTAACTCTACTAAAAGGATTAAACACCGGGTCACACGCTACGATCCCGGCAACGGTGCCAAAAGCTTGGTCGCTCCTAGAGTGTGATAAAAATAAAAACTAAAGAAGAGAAACGACTACCGCAAGTGTACAGGTCACCCAAGTAATAAGTAGGTAAAAACGGGATAAGTTGTCGGGACTTAAACGATAGTAGAATTAATTGCGATATAAAATAAAAAAGGATAAATAAAGATGGTTGTTTGGTTTTTGTTTTTGAAAATATTAAATGCCAAAAAGTAAATTAACTACGATTAAAGGACAATAAAGTAAAGACTAAAAGGTGACGCAAATATGAGAGGTATAATTGAGTCTCGCTAGGGATCCACCTAAGTTCATATATCTAATGCTTCCGTTTAAGGGTCAAGTTGGTAATTCAATATTAGTCGGGACTCTAAATCTCCCACAATATTACAAACCCCCTCAGGGTGATTATAAGCTACGTTCAAATGATTAAGATAATTACCCAATGGCTAAGCGTTTAGTTAAACCCGTCAGGTTCAATGACGAATACCACGCGTCTATTATTTATTTCAGTAATTAAACCCCCCTCCTGGCTGATCACCGCCACTAGTGAATAGATTAATTATTAATAACTATTTCTAATTGGAAAAATTAGAAAAAATATACAAGCATGCAATAATAGTCGATATGAAATACCTAACATGAATTAAAATTAAACACAATCTTGAATTCGAAATTATTAAATATATTAACTAGGTCTTAACCCATCACGCGATTCTCAAGTATAAAAGTGTTTAGCTCATATTCGAATTAAAACCCAAAAAGAAATAAATTGAATACATGTTTCCTAAAAACATAAATAAAAGATAAACCTAATGAAAGGAATGATCGGAGTTGTTGGTTGGAGAAAGGATTTTCTCCAGTTTCTGCCTTTGCCTCTGCCTTCAGGAGCATAGAATAAGATTAAGCGTATGTAAAATGTATTGATTTATGAGGCTCATAAAGTCTTACATAGAGCTAAAAATGTATTGGGCCCTTATTTGACTTAATTAAATTATTAAGGGCCCAAATCCATTTTACAATTTCCGCAACTGCTTAATACACTTTACTAAAATAGGTGTAAATGTTTCACCGTAGGTCCAAATCATCTGATTCCACTTCTCAAAATTCTCTAACTCAGAGGTGCATATTTTTCACTTGAATCACCACGTCTGAATATATACCATTTGGGCTCGAGGAGATCTATAAGTGACGACTTGTTTCATTTATATTTTTTTTATCTTTTTTATTTTTATTTTACCTTTTATCTTGTGGTGGCGGTTTAAGAAGAAATTTTCAATTTTATCCAGGTTCCACCTTTTGTAGCAGTGAAGCATAACTGCCACTGAGAGATTGCGGCGTTTGTTACAAAAACCGCCACATTTAGTATCTATTGCACAACCGCCACCAAAATAATAGGTGGCTTTAAAGTTAATAGAAGTCTTGGTGGAGGATGGGCAAGTACCACAAATGTTTACGTGGCGGTTATAACCACCATCAAAATAACCACCACCTTTTCTCATTTTTTTTGTAGTGTGAATTGAATTCTAAAAATCTATAAAAGCTTCAACCATAATTTCCTTTTGACTAGATTGTCTTTGGTAAACCTTTAAATTATTTACCCTAAATCCTTAGAGTTCATCAATTATATCAGTCATTGCTTTATTTGTACGGAATATGTTGCTTATAGGAAACATGGTAGCATTTGATAAAATTTTATTAGCTAATAAATACTTTTCTTCCGTTAATCTGAAACCTTTTTCAGGTAATTTGCTTCAATTAATATTTGTGGATGTGTTAATGAACTCTAATAACCTTATTTCCCTTAGTTATGTTGGAGTTCTAAGTTTTGTAATTCTCAAAAACCCATGAGGTAGATTGTGGAAAAGGTGTTTGGGTATAAAATAAAATGGAAAAGAGAAGTAAACATGTAAAACTAATGATGATTTATGGCTAACGTGTACCTAAATTAGTTTCTAAGCTAAAAACTAGAGAGCACGTGTATGCAAGATTGAGAAACTATAGCTAAATGCCAAAATTTCAGAAGTCTCGTCTTGACAATCTCCTTTACAATTTACTTTAGAAATAAACATGATGAAGGTGTCAATTAAACTTATTAGAAAAATGTTGTTGAAAAAACATCGTACCACTGCTAATACTTCTCACTTGATAATCTCCCAATTTTTTTTATTAGATTTCCCATATGAATCATCCAAGTTGGAGGATTTTGAACCCACCAAATTAAACGAAACCTTTAACTTCCTCCATCTTAGGCCACTTTGTTAGCATTTAGTTCATTTCTAGTATTACCTTATTCTTGATAATTGTGCTACTTCTGTAAAATCATTTCTAGCTTCTTCCTTGAATAAATTTGAATAAAATATTATAAACAATTTATTTTTATTTTTATGGGACCCTCTTGCCAAATATTATTCTTATTTTTAATATGAATAGTTGATGTCTCCTATTTTTTTTCTAAATACATGCTCTTAGGAGACATCATTTTAGGTGATTAAAAGACCTATTTAATAGAATTTTGTGCTTATTTCATTATATTTTACATTCTTCTGTTGGAATTAGATTATTTGTATTTTAAAGCTTTTGTGCATTAATTTGTTTGTTGTTAGTATAAAGCTTTAGGTACATGGATTCTATGAAGCACCAAGACAAGGAGGAGATGTGAGAATTAGAGTCTTAGATTGAGCACAGAGATCAAAGGCAAGAAGAAACTACCCGAAGAGTTGACTAAAAGAGATGAAAATCAGGAAAGTTGTTATTAACTGCTATTTTCGAACCACTTTGACACTGAGATTCAAACGAGAAAGTTGCGCCTATGAGGTAGGAAGATTTGAGTACTAGAATCAAGTGATTTGGATATTAGACAGAAAAATTAAGGCCGTTTTAATAACAATTGTACAACAGTTTTACGATTTCTAATTTGGACTTGGCTTTTATTCATTTAAATTATTACTCATAAGTGAAAAATCCAATCTGAATTATTCATTTAAATTATTACCCTTAAGTAAAAAACCTAATCTGAATTCTCTATTATAAATAGGCCTTTAGACCTCATTTTTAACGAGATTTATTATTTTAAAAGTTTAATACAGTGCAAAAAGGTAGACGAAAAACTAGAGCTAGAGAATTCCATTTCTTCCAACAACAGTCGAATCCAATCCCTAAATTAGGTTCTTTATTTTATTTATATAATTGACAATATTCAATGCTTTTAATTTATTTTTACTTTCTAGTTTTAGTATGAGATAAGTATCTTAGTACTTGAGAATCGCAAAAAGGGTTGAACCCTAGTTTTTTAATTCATGCTTTTTGTATTTGGGATTTCATTATTAATTTTGATTTGAGTATTTTATATTGGATTTATTTTATGCTTATATACTATCTCTTTTAGGAACAACTAAAAATAAATTTTTGTAAATGGGCTATTCACTTAGTGGCAAAGTGGTCATCGCGATAGGGGGGGTTTGATTACAGACATAGATAAATATCCGTGTGATGTCCGTTATTGACCGACATGCTTGACTAATAACCTAGCTAAAGAGGTAAAGAACTTCACTTTTGAGAGGACATAATCGCCCGATAGGGGTTTTATAGTACTTTAGGATAACTTTTAGGTCCACCCGACAGGGGGCTAGGAGATATTAGAGTCCCAGCTAATATTTTAATACCAACTCTACCCTTAAACAGAAACAATAATTGCATTGACTTAGGTGGATCCCCCACAGGACTCAGGTACATCTCTCACCTTGCGTTTACTCTTTTTTTTTACTTTTAACATTTCTTTTTGGTTATCATTTTAGTACTTTATTGCGTCCTTAGTTTTATAAAGAAAAAGAAAACAAAATATTTATAATTTATTTTTCTGTCTTGACAATCATATCTACTTATCTGATAAACACCATAAGCCATATCCATCTGGCCCTAAGATCAAAAACCCGTTTATCAGATTATTACTTGGATGACCCGTACACTTGTGGTTAGTGTCCCTCCTTTTAGGTGTGTGATGTTATCACACAACAAGAGACATCAATAGTCTTGTTATAAAATCTCTTTTTAATTGTAGCATCTTAGTTATTTTGTGTTGTGCTCACCATCTGTAATGATTGGAACCTCAATCGATGTACCAATTATTGTTTTGCGTTTGTCCTAATAACAATAAGTTATCTGATAATCTGAGATTCATTTTCTTCACTCTCCTATGTAACCATATCATTATAGATCCAATTAAGTGTTTTTTGCAGCTCAAAATATTTTTTTTGTTTTTCAGATGGCTAGTTATACAGTTTTTTTATCACGTGAGAGTCGCCTAACTAGAATGATTCGAGCTTAAAACTTCTTTTAGTTGGTATTGATTTCTTTTTATATTATAAAAAAATAGGTGAAAGGTCAGATCCAATAACTGATCATATTTCTATGGTTTCCTCTGAATACATTTCAAGCTAATCAACACACACAAGAACATTCTTTTATGAGATCGTTATTTTTCCGATGGTTAGTTAAAGTAAAATAAAAACCTTTGGTTGGTAATTTTTTTAAGAAAATTGAGGGAAATTAAGTCATTAAAAATAGTGTGACTACCGTTATTATGTGTTCTTCTATAGTTCTCATATTATTTTGGGGTTTGGGAAATAACAATTTTATTTAAAATTTAAAAAGCTGTACAAAGGGTTTAATTTATACATGCACGCTTACCAAGACTTAACAGAATCCTAGTAAAATCTTGATAGGGACGATGACCAATTATCACATAGTAAATTACATCCGAAACTCCTAACTAGAAGATCGACTTCTTCATTTCTATTCCTAGAAGCTTGCCTAATATAGATCAAGGGTATATTACTAATTGATTCTCTAATTCTACGCATAAGAGGTATATATATTCAGTTAGATACATATGTCGAGACCAAATATTGGGGAATACTAAGGAAATTAGTGTGAACCAAAACTGCCCTATCACTAAAGTTAGATGTTACAAACGGGCTTCCAGAATTGTTGTCGCCTCTCCTTAAATAGGGTCATTAATCCATATATCTTATCGATCAAAGAAGATTGGGACCTTGTGATCATATTTCCTAATGATCACAATCCTTGTGGGCTCATTCCCAAAAAAGAAAAAAGTGTCACATAATATGTTAAGATCCAGAGGGTAGGAAGAAGGTGCATCAAGAGAATAAATATCCCTAACATCCGCTTTGTCTCCATAAGATGGGTTGGATTTTCAAAACATTTACCAATGACTCCTAATTTTTCTTTCATTGAGTTATCCATCTGAATATGGGTTAATTTTGTGTTCTAGATAATTCCTTTAAAAGACACTTCATTATAGGAACCCAAATATTCCAAAAATAAATTGAGGTCCATGCCACCAGAGAATTCCTCTCTAGATCCAGTTATCTCCCACTTGGAGGATTTACAATATTTAGTACTCAAGCACACACACCTATGGCCTAGGGAAACATGTTGCCTTAAGAAACATCCCGAACTTCAAAGCTATTAGAGCCTTCCAGAAAGTCGTGTTCCACTGTTTCAACATGAGATCTACAAAATTTACACCATAAAGATGGAACACATTTTCTTTCGAATAATATTTCTCCATAAGGGATAACACTATTTTTACATTTCTAGAGGAAAGATATAATCTTTGTTGTGAATTTTGGCATACCAGATTTTTTTCCAAAAGAACAGGTTTATCTTAGATTTTAAAGATGAGGTTTCTTTAAAGTTTAGGGCTTTTAGAGAGAGGATATTATGATAACCTTATTTGGTCTTGTTATTCCCTATTACCTGATGCGGCCAGACAATTTTGTCTTCTTCTTCTAAAGCGTGACTAATGTACTTGATTACTTCCCTATCCACCGATTGAAATATTTTTGAAATTATATTTGATTTCCAGATATTAAAGTTATTTCATATAAGTTCATTTACCTTTGATAGAGCCTCCCAGTGGTTGAACCAAAATAATGCAGGGTGGAAAACATTTGTCCTCCCAGATATATATGTTGATCCAATTTTGGATTTTCATAAAAAAACCATTTATAAAGATGTTTATGTCTTCCACAATGCTTGTTTGGACCCAAGCTCTATTATTCTTTATTGAAATATAACCAAAGGACTATTTAGGAAATTATAAAACCCCAATCCAATCTTAATAGCCTTAGAATCATAAAACCTTAATATCCACATGTATTTTAGCCCTTAGAATCTTATCCCATATCTTTCAATACATCCGCTTTCTCCCTCTTGATGCCCACCAAAACCGGACTACCGCCTAGGACGAATCTTTACAAAAATACTTTGTGAATTTAAGGATAGACATTACATAGTTTGGAAAATATTGTAGTAATGATTCAATCAAAACCTCTTTTCCCCCATCAGAAAGAAACCTATCCCTATACCCTATCATCCTATACATAAGTATATCATTGATTCAATGAAGTGTCTTTAGCCTACTCCTTTCTTGATTCAGAGGAATCCGAAGATATATCCCAATAGAATCTAATTGTCGGATGCCTAAGAAGGTAGAAACCATATCCCTCGTACTTTAAATGGTAACCTTTCTAAAGCAAACACTAGATTTACCGAATTTAGGCTTCTGTCCAGAAAATTCACAATAAGTTTCAAGAACTCTTTACAAAACTGAAATCTAATCATCTTTGAGGGAAATAAGAAAGATATAATCATCTGCAAATACCATGTGAGAAAGAGTGGGCATCCTATACCTAGTCTACTCATGAAGATGTTACCTTTTCTAATTTCAAAATTGATAAGACTCACAAAGGCTTCAGTAATGATGCAAAAATAGAAGAGGGAGATGGGTCACCCTGCTTAATACCATCAAGACGAGTGATCTAAATGTATGGTGTTTGAATTTAATTGGGCTAGGACTACATGGTATACAACTCTTATGGTTATTAAAATATCTAATGAAAGATAAATTAATGTAGAAGAATGGTTGCTTGAAATAATAAACACAAAAAGTAATAAAGAAAAGGATAGTCAAATCCCCATAGTAGAGAAGGTAGCCATGATGTGTTTGCATATATGGAAGGACAAAAATGAAAAGTTTTATAAAGTTTTCACGTTGCCTTATGAAAAAATCTCAAAGAGAATCTATAACTTGTGATTAATCCTGTATTGCAAATATAAAACATGAGGTTATAAGGGCCACCTCAGAAAATGTGGAAAGAATAAATACCAAAGGTATATACTATAAAAAACAGTAACTCTATTTAAAACAAAAGCCGAGAAATGATTAAATTTAATATTGATGCTTGTATATTAATATATAAGGTTTTTTATGAAGGAAGACACGTATAAAGTTATGTAGCTCATACACCACTAGAGACAAAAACCTTAGGGTCTAGGAATGTAATTCTTCCATCAAGAATTTTTCAAAAATGTAACTTTTTTACACTAAATTATTATAATTTACTTAAAGAGACAACTTGTAATCTAGTTAAGCCCATATACTCCCGTAGGTGGTATTTTTACGTTCTCTTATTTTTCTTGAAAGTTTCCAAAATAGTCCGACCTGCTGTAGGCAATTAGACTTTCTCTTTATATAATTTCAGCTTTAAATAAAAAACTCTTCCAAAAAACAAAAACAAAAGTTCCATACATATTGTTAAAGCCTAGCCTACATATTTTCATAATAAAACCATATTTTTCTCTGTCTTCTTCCCCATCATCAGTTTTTCATATGTAATTAATCATATCTAAAATATTCAATATCTAATATATCTTTTTTCTTTCAAATCAAATTATGTAATGTGTTGCTTGGCTTAATTTTATATCACCGAACTTTTCCCGATAAATATTATATATATCATAGAAAATTAAATAATCCTTAAAGGATCCTTAAACGAACTAGACGAAGTCGAACTCATGTTTTGAAAAAAATTTATGAATCAAGCCTAAGCTTGAATAACGAGGCTTGTTTCTAACTAAAACCAAACTAAAACTCACTAAAATATTACCAAAATAAGCACAAGATAGCTAAACTTTTGCTCGACTAGGTTTGTTTGAAACCTTACTCCCAATTATCTCACATGAAGATGGTCTTCGAGAATTTTCATTATGTAATATATAATTTTCTTCACTTTATTAGTGCAACACCCATAATATATATTACTATTCTCTACACTAGATTTGAGGCATGGCGTCCTACAAAATTTGAGGAATTTTTAAACTTGAATAGATTTCCCGTTTAAAAAATATTACCAGATCATCCATAAGCATAATATGATTGAGTTGAATTTCCTTACACTTTAAATGTCATTCAAAATTCTATTTTTTGGCCCTTTTAAGTAGAATTTGTGTAAGTATTTCCATACATTTAACGAAAATATTCGGGAAAGAGGTCCATGAGGTTGTCTGCATACACATTCTTATCCAAGATATATATTTGTGTAGAAACTTCATGTCCCTTAAAGTTTTGATAACAGAGTACCATTTAAGAGAGCTATAATAATTTATTATATGAAGTTTCAAAGTGCACCTTTCTGTTTTCTTGAATAAGTTGCAGCCTCTTACAATCTCTTATGTTATTAATATATTTTCTCTAATGTTTCTATTAGAAAGAAAAGCACACTGAAATTGAGATGTAAGTTTGCTTAATATATTCTTCAATAATTTGATTATGACATTTTCTATTATATTATAGATCACTTGCAACAGACAACTGGTTTGTAGCTTTTAACAATTGTCAGATTTTGAGTCTTGGGAACCATATCTATATTTGTTTAATTGTTTTCTCTGAGTATATTAGGTATTTTTCATAGTGTTGATAATTTTAGTCTCCACTATACTCCAAGAGAGTTTGAAAAATCATGAGGTAAATTCATCTGGCTCATGGATTTTACTTGTTCAAATACTCCATAATCCATAATTTATTTCCTTATTTGATATTTTATCAGTAAGTTGATTTATTTCCTCTTTATTAAGTCTCTTTTGGCATACCTCATCAATCCAGGCTCGCTTATAAGGTTCTAGATTGTCTGATGTACATTAGCCATATCTTAGTCATTAGTAATAATTTTCCCCTCATCATCCATTATTTTTATAATGGTACTTTATAATCTTATATTTTGCATGGCATGGTGGAAATACTTAGTATTTTCCTCCCCTCCATCAAGAAACTGGTATCTAGATAGTTGTTTCATCAATGACCCCTCATTAAGAAGCTTATTTGATAATTATTTAGCCAATTCATCTTAACTATTCATTTTAACAATGATCTCATTTATGTCTGCATAGTTGATCTTCTTTAATTTTGACCCTTAGATTGGTAATATTAGCTAAAGTATTTTGTAAATACTCTTTGTTAATAACTTCAGTTTACGTTTAAAAACTTGAACTATTGTACCTACTGAAACATGTGAATTCCCTAAACATTTCTGTTCCACATTTTCTTAACAATATCGTCAAATGTTTCATGGTTTATCTAGGAATCATAAAATTTTAATGGATATGAACTTAATTGTTTTACCTTATTTGCATATCTAGAATAAGACTGCAATGATCTGATAGTCCTGGTGAGTTATAATTAGCTTATTGTATGGGAATTGAGAAATACACTTTCTATTAACTCAATTTTTGTGGTTCACATTTCTTTCTTTCATACATACTTTGTCGAAACATAGTAAGGACTTGTTCCATGCATATTTGTAAGATGTAAATCATTTACACACCCATTCATCTTTTTGGTATGAACAACTAGATATGTTTCATGGCGTATATATTTTATCACCATAACTTCATAAAAATATCCTTAAATGCACAAAGTATTGTTGTTAGCTATACTTTCCCATCTCTTAGTGTATCCCATAATTTCAGTCTTTGACTAGTTGGTAGATTGTGAGAACAAACAAAAGACATATAGATAACTTCCTTAGTATTTATGTCTTCGGTCTTACAAAGTAATGATTGATCACTAGCCTATATTAGGTCACCCTTTAATATATTAGACTTCCAACATATCTATAATTATCCCTTTTGGATAGAAAGCTGCTTATGACCAATATTGCCAAGATTTAGGAGTACTACCTCAGGGTCTTTAACAAAAAAAATTATTATGTTTAAATTTTCTAACAATATTATATGAATTTTGGATACTAAAATTGTTCCAAAAAGACAAATCAAACATGACATATGATTGGTTATTACCGACTTAAACACCTTGATTGTCAAAGGTGCATGAACCTCTTGGCAGTTCCACACTAAGAAGCTCATTTTCCCTTTCAAGTCAAGTTGGAAAACTGACTTAGATTTTAATTTTTAACTTTGACCCTTGCTCTTAATGATTTTAACCTCTGTTTATATATCATGAAACTATAAAAATATTATACTAATTAAATTAAAAATCCCCCAATATCTCTTATAATCACTATACTATAATTTACATATGTGTAGCCTATGTTGAATAAAATAATAATAATTAAGTATATTACAACCAAAACATATATAATAGACACAACCTAAATAATATATGCAAGTTATGCATACTTTCTCTAAAACTACTAAACATATGTTGTTCGAATGCAATTGGGCCACAGATACATGGAATACAACTCTTATGGGGAATAAAATACCAAATGAAAGAATAATTCGAGTAGAATAATGATATTTTAAAATAATAAAATCATAAACAAATAAAGAAAAGGATATACATATCCCTGTTGTAGAGAAATAAGGCATGATGTGTTCGCACGTATGGAAGGCCAAAAATAAATTATTTTATGGAAACTCAAACCTTGACCCTATTAAAAAAGTTTAAAGAGCATCTATAACATGTGATGAATTCTATAATGCAAATATAAAAAATGAGTTTATAAGGGTCACCCTAGAAAATGTGGAACCAATAAACACCCAAGGTATATACAATAAAAATGGTAACTCAGTTTAAAACAAAGGCCAAGATTAGGTTAAATTTAATATTGATGTTGCTTTTAATAGTGCAACTAAAAAAGAAAGTGATGCGTGTGTATTAAATGATGAACACGGATTTTTATTGTGGGATGACACACATGTAGTTATGTAGCTCACATTCCTCAAGAGACATCAACCTTAAGTTTCACGAATGTTATTCTTCATGGAAGAACTTTCCAAAAATGTAGAATTTTTATACTAAATGATTGTGCAAATGACTTGTAAAGGACAACTTGTAATATAGTTAAGGATATTTGCTCCCTTAGTAGGTGATAATTTGTGTCCTCTATTTATCAAAACTTAAACAAAGTAGCCGACTAGGTGACCAATCAATAACAAATTGTAAACCTAATGCATGCATTGGACTTTCTATTTATATAATGGGATAATTCTACATTCATACCTCAAGTGCCATAATCCTTTTATAATTACGCTAAGCAAATAATTCTTTCCATTATACACATTTTTACTAAAACAACTTATATAACAAAAAAATTATTTATTTTATCACCACCACTTCTGGTCAGTAAACTTCAGCAAAAATATATCAATGTGATTTTTTTTTGTTTTTTTAGCTCTGACGAAAAATTATACCGGAGCCATAATTACCAATCCAATCTACGATATCAATAATAAACAATCCTCATAATTGTATACTACTATAGTTACTATAGTTGTATAACACCATCGTCGGGCGCCACAAACTTCTCTATACCATCTGATCTCAAATACCAAACTTCGTTGCAATTAACCAGTTCCTCTCTTCATTTAACCCCTCTATTCTACTTCTTTAAATCTCCACAAATTCTTACTAACTTTGAATGTTGATTCATTGAATCAATTTAAAACACCAGACAAGAATGCAGAATTTAAGCCAGCCATTTTCCTACATTTGTTTACCATATACCCAGGTCAGTAAATTTGCGAGTTTCTTATATTTGTATGAATTCTAACTTAGTCTATTATTGTAATCTAACATACGCCACAATTTTTAGCCAATAGGCTTCATTTTTGTCACGATCCAATGTAGGACACAATTAGTAGTTCATTATTGTCACCCCCAAAGGGTAAAAAGGAATTGAATTCGTATATATCAAATTAAATGTATTGTACTTTGTTAAATGGTAGTCATACTTTTACATGAGCTCTTGCAAAATGTCAAGTACATATAAGTGGATTCCACCAATTAAAGCATAAGATGTTCACATAAAAATTCTACTTTGCCGGTCCGAATATATATATTTTCTTTTCAAATCAATTTCTTTTCTATAGCTATGACTCTCTTTTTATGTTGAGATATCACACTAATTTTCTCATATATATATTTTTTCTTTTAATGCCCTTGTTGGCAAAATTAGCTCGTAGCTTCTTTTTCATTCACTATTACCCCGGCAAAGGGTTACAATACAAATCTGTGAAACATCATCACTATAAAGCACAAAGCACAATTAATAAGCTCAAAAATCCCAACCCAATAACAATTCCCATAATGGTGGACCCACCACCCCAAACTCAAGCTCTAAAACAATTGTCTATGCATCGCGATTCGAGTGCGGGTCATATGGAAAAGTCTTATAATCTAAAGGGATATGACTTATAATGTGTTTCAATAAAAAGGCTTTAGAAAAGCTAGAAGGGGCTGAGAAGGATATAGCATATAAAATCAAAAATCACAAGGTGAGAAGGTATAAAAAGGCTTCAAGGGCTTCAATATGAAAGAACCGCCTTAATCACTTTCTACACTATGTAATTTCGCTATTTTCTTACCTTTAGCACTTTCATCAAATGGGTTTGTCAACTAGCTTGGATCTCACGGCCTACACACTTCTCAAGGTTCCCTGAGATCGAACATACTTTATATCGCATTGCTAACTAATCTTTTCTTTACTATCAATGTGTGTTTTCCTGTAAATACTCAAAGCATACAAAATAAAATAGCTCATAAACATACTACTTTCTATCATTAAATTACTGAGTTTATGCTTTCAAGCTATTAAACACACTCTACCTACATCTAATCCTTCTCATAAAAATTTTAATTTTGCCTAAAAACAGAAAAATGGAGATGAGAGACAACGAATCCCCACACCCCCAACTCAAAAATGAGTCGTGTCCCCATGACTCGAAAAGACTCAAAAATAAAATAAAATAAAATTAAAATTTTACAGATATTGCACACATAGAAGAGGTAAGGAAGAAAGAAAACATACTCTTCGAGGCTATTTACCTCGCCTGATCAATATTTGGAATAGGGTGCAGTGCTTTCCATGTATGAAAACTTCTAGTATCACCACTTTTGTTTTCCCTTACATCTTCTTATGCTCCATCCCAATCAATCACACTCCAGAAATCTCTTGTTAATCTTCTTCCAATTCTGCTCTTGAATAATCTCTCATGTGACAGTGTTCATCCAGGAATATGTTTTGAACATAGCTACTAGCGTCCCAGAAGCTTTGTTCATCTTAGGTAAAGGACTATTGATTGTAGAGGTTGTAGTGTCTTCCTTATGAAAGTTTAAACCTTTTTGCTCTTTGAATTCACCACAGCTAGCTTTCCTCTATTCTCTTGATCCGATTTACCTTGTAGTTATTCCCGAACTAGTACCCATCTCAATTGAAATCTTCTAGAGCTTACCCAATACCTTGCTTTGATTCTTCATATCCCTTAACACTTGATAATATCTCTATTCTCTTTATCATCTCTTTTGACCCCCAACTCAAAGCTTTGAACACTCTTGAAATTTGTACTTTATGATCATAGGTGGAACAAGCTTTATTTTGGTTAGGAAAGGTGTTAGGATGACAATTCTCCATGTGGGTATGATTGAATTAAGGTTTAGTGATGTGGGTTTAAGGATTGAGAAGAAGATCTTGAAATTCATGGTTTTGATTCTTGGTTTCTAGGTGTTTTGATATGATATAGGTGGTTGAATCTTCCTTGTAATGATGTGGAGAATGTATTGGATGTGTTTTCATGGTGATTGGGTAGTGTTTTGATGATTGGTGAAGGTTTTTATGAGCTTCAATGGAGTTGGGAAAGTTTTGGGGAAGAAGGAGAAGCTTAAGGTTTAATAAATTCGGAATTAAAATCTTAATACCTCCTTTATACACTTGAAACCCTTTCTCTTTTCTCTCTGGCGGCTCGTGCGGACTACCCCTGCGGACCAGGGGGTGTACCGCGGGGTACACCGCGATATCTGATGAAAATTTTTGCTCACTGGTTAACACCCGTGGTAGGACCCCGTGGCACGTGTTTTTGCTCTGCGGACCAGGGTGCGGTGTACCGCGGGGGTGCTCCGCGCCTCCTACGTCAAAATACCCGTGGACCTACCCCGTGGCACGTGTCTGTGCGGTGCATGGCGCGGTATAGGGTCCCGTATACCGGACCCATCAGCTATTTTTTTTTTCTTTTCTGTACACAACACGTGGCTGCTACCGTGGCACGGGTTTTTACCCTGCGGTGCACCGCGGCTGAGGTCCGGTGTACCGCGCCTGGCAAAAACCTCCCCAACAGGTAGATCTCGAAAAGTTATGCAGTTTAGGCTCAAAGATCACCTGATTTCGACATCCGAGCGCAAAGATATGACTTGCCGAAGTTTCTCCGTTCCGAAAAATTTTGCTCGCTTCCCTAACTCGATTTCTCCAATACCTAATCATCAAAAACACTAATACCTTCCTCAAATATGCAATATCAACTAAAATTAACTAAACTAAACTAAAACTAAAACATAAAAACATAAGAATTACTATGGGATGTCTCCCAAAGGGCACTTTTGTTTAACGTCTTTCAAAGTTAGACGAGTTACCTCGGTTATTTCGTTTTATAGCCTCCCCAGCAGTGAGTGAGATGATTAACACTTACCAAATCGAGCTTGCAACCTTTGATAGCCTTGATTTCGACCACTCATTCTGAGATAATTTGCGTGATAACATAAGGTCCCTTCCAAGAACTGCTCTGTTTGGGGATGGGAGGTTTCCATGCCACCTCGTCTCCTACCCCAAACTCAATCTTTTTCTCTATGGTTTCTTGGAGACTTTCAGGTTCTGGCTTCTTGGTTACTGCTCTGATTGGATATAGTTCTTTTGACTTCTTTTTCCTCTTCTTCCCCAAAACATAGAATGTTTCAGAATCGTTTTCAATACTAAGAGTCACGGTTCCTTCATTCACATTCACTATAGTATCGCTGGTGGCTAGGAATGGACGCCCAAGAATGAATGGGACGTTCTAATCTGCTTTGTAGTCAAGAATAAAAAAGTATGTTGGAATAACAAGGTTACCTACTTGAACGAGTACATCCTCTATTACTCCCCACGGCTTAACTGTAGATTGATCCGCAAGTTGTAAGCTTATGGATGTCGGTTTCGCTTCACTAATACCAATCTTCTTGAATACACTTTTGGGCATGATATTCACACTTGCCCCTAAATCACACATGGCTTTTCCATGAAATATACCACCTATTTTGATTGGGAGATTGAAACATCCCGGATCTTTACGCTTCGGTGGTAATCTTCTTTGAACTCGTGCTGATACCCCTTCATTGATTGCTACAGACTTGGCTCTTGTGAATCTTTTCTTATTGGAGAGTGTCTCCATAAATAATCGATCATAGTTTCTTCTTCCTTCCATAGATTCGAGTAAATGGACGTTAATTTTCAATTGTTTTAACGCCTCTATACACTTCTGATGTTTCTCCGTGGGATAGTGGCAATGCATGGGTGTTTGTCTTGCTCTACTTCTCTCTTCAATTCTTGGTTCATCAACCACTCTAGGCTTCTTAATCTCATTATGTTCAACCTCTTCAACCCAATCTTCAACAATTATCTCATCTAAGTTCATCCGACTTACGTTTGACTTGTTTGGTAGAACATCCCCTTTTGAGGGAGATGGTAGCGCTTTGGTGATTATCTCACCGTGTTCTTTTATCTTTTGAGCTTGAAACTAATAGTCTTAACCTTGTTGTCAACGTATTGGATCTTCTTCATGTTAGTAGTTGTATCTTGGGTCAATTGTAGGAGTTGACTTTGCAATTGTTCTATGATTGTAGTGAGCCGGATCACATTCTTCTCTAAAAGTTGATTATGTTGTTTAAGATCTTGGTTCTGTTGTTGCAGGCTTTGCACTACTGATGCATCGATTTTTGATTCAAGTCTGCTAATATTTTCCTTCAAGAAGTTGATGAATTGAATAATAGTCTCTTTTAACTCAGTAATCTCTTCTTGAGGACGTGATTGAGCTTGACTTACATTATGCACAGTATAGCTCGGTGGTTGATCAGCTTGGTTTTCATAGGCTTGCTCTTGTAGGTATAACTGTTGAGGTGGATTTGGGATGCTTTCCTTAACAGTTATAGCGAGTTGTTGTATTTGATCTTGCAAACTTGAAATCCTCGCCTCTTCTTCTTCGTTAGTGGTAGGAGTTTTTCCTTGTGGCCAACTCATGTTGTTCTCAATGATTGTTTCCATAACACTTTTTGCTTCTTTTGGATCCATAGAGACAAAATTTCCACGACCCATATTATCTGCTCTCAGCCTTGACTCTCTATCGAGTCCATTATAGAACATGGATAATTGTAATTGTGGCGTGTCTCCATGTAGTGGACATCTTGCAAACATCTTTTGAAATCTCGTCCATGCTTCACCAACACTCTCTCCGGCTTCTTGTAAGAAATTTGTAGGCTCCAAGAGTTCCTTCACTCGCATACTTGTAGGATAAAATTTATCAAGGAATCTTTCTTGAAGCTTGTCCCAATCGGTTATTAGCTCGGGAGGTTGATCATCGAACCAATCGCTTGCTTTCCCGGTCAAGAAAAATTGAAACATTAAATAATACATCTGTTCTTGCGTAACACCTTCATTAATGTAGGCATCACAAAATTGCATGAATTTTTGAACAGATCTGACCGGATCTTGATTTGTATCACCATTAAATTTCCCATAGCTCGCGAATTGATTAATTAAGTCAGGATCAGGCTTGAATCTAACGGCTTGGATAGTTGGGACGCGAATCCCAATGCGTTGAACTCGAAATTTACTAGGTAAACCTAGCTCTAACCGTTGATTATCCATCTAAAATCCTGAGAAAGACTAAAACAAAAAGAAAGCGTAAAACTGAAAACAAATAAAAACTTCTACACTAAATAAACACAAAATAGATTTAACTTAAAGATAAATCCCCGGCAGCGGCACCAAAAACTTGGTGGGGGCAAAGGTGTGATAAAATAATAGATAAATAAAGATAATAATAAAGAGTCACACACCCTTGAGAACCACGGAACTCACTGCAAGTATCACAGATCGTTTGCAAGTTTTAATGATAAGTCAAGTTCGTTCGCAAGGATTGTATCCGTTAGATCTACTTATATTTAACAAGCGTAGATGAATTTAGATGCTTTAAAAATATAAACAGATGAAATAACAATCTACGCAATTAAATAATTAAAACAATTAAACAAAACAAATAACTAAATATGAATGTAAGTCAAATAGATTAGGATTACTAATATGAGTCTATTACCAAATCGTTATTCTAACCTGTCACAGATTAAGCATTATATATTAAACAGGATTTAAATTCTACCTAGCCTTTTCTAGACTTAGGAGCAACCTCTCCATTACTAGGGATTCCTAAGTAATGATTGGTGATTAAATCAAACCTTAATGACTATCTAGTTAAGCAAGGGATCAAAACTAGACGATTATGTGGTGTTGTCAATAACTAAGAATAATCCTAAGATTGGCCAAATATAAGGTGTAACAATAATTCAAAACACATAATAACAATATATGCCAAGCTCAATCAATTAAAATAACAAATAGTATTTAAAGACAAAATAATAATTCAACAATTAAAAGTAGACTTACAGAATAAAAGCTTAGAAATATGGTTGAGCATAAATCTATAGCTAATTACTCTAAATATAGAGAAGGAGAGATGTAGAAGAGGAGTTTGTCAGTCTCCAATCTTCTTCTTCTTGTCTTCCTCTACAGGCCAGCTTGCTTCTTGAATGAATAGCTTGATTCTAAGGATGAATATTAATGTAAAGGACTAAGCTATTGTTTATAATTTAAGCTAATGTTTAGAACTGAGCAAGGACATGTTTACAATGATAAGAGGGTGTATTTATAGGTATCTTGGAAGCCCTAATTCGTTTTCTTGAAGGAGAAGTAAGTGGTGGACTCCAAGCCCAACTCTAATTCGTATAGATATAAAGATAAACACTGCTGGACCGTTTTGAGTATATCTTCTTCGTTATTGGTCGATTTTTGCTCCATAATATACCAAAAGAATCGCAACAGAATTATCTTGCCCCTAAAGAAGGAAATTACCTAAATCGGCCTATTTCTTAGGTAAAAACACATATCTTTGGACGTGTTCTGCAGAATCCCAGATTAAGACAGCTTTTCCTTTTCCATCTTTTTAGCTTTTATTTCCTTATCTCCAATTACCATGCTAATCTCTTTCCAAAGTTGTTGTCTTTGACTTGGACTCTAATTAAGCTCCATAATTATCTTTAAAGCTTCACACTAAATAAATAATTAAACCCAAAATGATCTAAAAATATTATTTCACTAAATCAAGACTCAAAATAGGAAAGTGCAGCATTTCTCAAGAAAATCCACTATAATGACTTCTAAATAACTAAAAATGATGTCTCATCCTAATATAAATCTATCACAAATGAGGAGACATCAACACGCTACCGTCCCTGGCAGCGGCGCCAAAAACTTGGTGGGTCCTAGGGTGTTATAAAATAAAGCGATAAATAAAGAGGAACCACTCAACCGCAAGTGCACGGTTGTCCCAAGTAATATATGATAATCGAGTTCGTTCTCAGGGATGGATTAGGTTCAACCCAAATATTAATCAAGTTTTAGAAATAATTGCTAAACAGAAAATAAAAGATAAGAATTTTTGTTTGGTTTTGTAAATTAAAGTTGCAAATAAAGTAAAGACTAAAATTAAATAAACTGGAAAAAAATAAAGCAAATAAACGACTAACTTCATATAAGAGAGATACTTGAGTCTCGCAAGGAATCCACTTAATCAATATAATAAATGCTATGTTTAAGGGTAAAATTGGAATTATAGCTCTAATTTCTCCTAGCCCCCTATAGGGTGGACCTAGGAGCTATCGTAAAACATTATAAACACATGTATGGTCGAATATATCTCTTCGGATGATATGATTTTACCTCTTTGGCTATGTAACTAGTTAAGCCTGTCGGTCAATAACAGACATTACACGGGTATTACCTAGATCGGTATTCAAACCTCCATGTCGGATGATCACTTCGCCACTAAAGTGAATAGTCCAAATACTAACAGCTAATTCTAGTTGTTCCTAGAAGAATTAGTAATGAAAACAAAGTAATAACTAATATATTAAACTCAATTCTATTTAAATCTAAACTATCCCAAATTCAAAACATAGATTCATTAATTAAGGTTCATCCCTTTAATGCGATTCTCAAGTATAAAGAAATTTAGCTCATAAGAAAATTAAAGACTAACATTAAATAAAAGGATTTCATGTTCAAGTACAAAAGATAAATTAAAAACCTAAAGGGTAGGATGACTGCTGATGGAAGAACATGATTCCTCCAGCACTAGCTTCTCCCTGCCTTCTTGCTCTGACTTGAAAACCTTAAGCCTCTTGTTTATTTCTCTAAAGTGTGTGAAAAGAGGAGGTTGAGGGGTTTATTTATAGGTGTTAGCAAGCCCTAGGTCGAATTTACTTGAAGTAAATGGCAAGTTAAGAACTCTCAGATTCGTAGCCCTAAATTCTAGAAAAGGTAAGATTCTGCTGCTGATTTGATTTGGTCATATCTCATTCAATACATATCCGTTTGAGGAGTTCCAATATATTAAACTGCTTGTCTCAGAAAGACCTTTCTATTGGTGCAGACCACTCGTCCAGATTCCTAGCCAATCTTTAGTTATGGACTCATCTTTGAAACGTGGCTGGAATTTCAGATTCATAAGGCAGCTTTATCTTTTCCTTCTTTGCATATATCCTTCCCAAATCTTCTTATTTCCGTGTAAATCTATTTCCTTTACTTCTTTATCTCGACTTGGTCTCTAAGTAATTACCATATATATTTTAAAGCTTCACATTAAATAAATAGTTAAACCGCATATGGTTTAAAAATAATAAATCAATAATTCAACAAATAGAAATAGGAAAGTGCACTCTAAAAATAGAAACTCGAGTAAAAACATTTCCTAACACACTAAAATACACTAAGACTTTAATTCTCACTTCTCCTCCTTGGATTGGTCTTTCATGAAATTCAAGAACCTATTAACTTTGCATTAAAAACAATCAAATTTACGCACAAAAGCTCAGAAACTGCAATTAGTTAAATTCCAAGGGGAGAAAGTGCAATATGATCAAAAAAGCGTAAAAGTCTACCAAACAAGTCATTTATTCACCTAAAAGAATGTCTCCAAAGGGGTAATAATTAGAACAAATAGGGAGACATCAGTCTTGTAGTGACCAAGTATTTTATGCGCTTAATACCCAAACTATAGATTAGTTTCTCAACCAGCAGGCGCCTCCCGCTCATGAACCTCCAATTGTGGATATACCAGATAATATCTCTATTCTAGTGAGAGATATTGATCCGTGAACCTGAACATGATGAAAGTTGAACGAGAAAGAACTAAGAGTGGGAATATGGTAGCTCCCAAAGTGTGATATGAAACCCGAACTGAGGTGTTCACGGCCCTGCAAGTATTAATGTCAGCAAGTAATACAAGCGTGTCAGCAAATCGTCTTCATAGTGATTATAAGGTTAATATAGAATGTTTAAGTAAGGATTAGAATATCCATTATACCAAAAAGAAACAATAAATTTTTTTGATCTTTATGAGTTAAACTAAACTAAATTAATGCTATAAGTATTACAATATGAAAATAAACTAAATTAAGGGTTTTTCAAGAGCAAAGAAAATATATTGGCATGTCTATACTCCGTAAATCAAATAATATTATGTTTATGTAATTAAAGGAGAAAAATTGGAAATCTTTCCATTGACCAGGATTCTAAATTCCGCCTAGGTATCTTTCGAGTAAAGAGAAGCTACTTTCTAAGTAAAGAAATTCCTCCCGAGTAATGTACTATTTATAGAGCTGATTATAACTAAAAACCTAAGACCAGTTATATAAACTGGCTAGATCTTGCGATTCTTAGACAAATTTAATACGATTATTATTTAGATCCACCTATAAATCCCTCTTCTAGGTGTAATTCATAAGATAAGGGAACTAAATTATGTGCCCATCATAATAAATTTTAAATTAAATTAAAATAAAAAAAAAAACTACCCAATTAATTATTCCCTAGAAATCAAAATAATAAATAACAATCAATAATATTTATCAATGGGCTCCCAATTAAGACGTCACAAACTATATAAGAGTTTAGTTCATATATTTTGATTATTCTAGAGTCCTTATTTTTGTAAGCGATGAATGGTCCTTTAAAAACCATCCATAGGTCATAATCAACGGATTGTAGGAAGGTTTTCGTTTTTATTGTCCACAACTAAGAACATGTACCATAAACACTGATGAGATAGGAATAATATAAGCTTCAAATACATTTGTCAAAATGATGGTTAACTCTACTAACGATAAATTTATTTAAGAAGAGGTAATCTCTGATACCACATGTTAGTCCTTGAGAGGTGGGAGTGAATAGAACACCAAACTAATCTATGCATAATTAAATAATTAATTGGTCCAAATTAAAAGTTAAACAAACATATAGGCCAAAATTTAATACAATATTCTAAAGATGTTCGTAGGAGTTTGTACTAGGGACACTAAGTGATAGGAAAGTTGAGAGTCTAGCTAAAGAATGATGAAGCTAAGAAAGTAAAACCAAGAATTTTTTGTTCATGCAAGATATGGATATAACCTATTCAATAGCTAATTTACACTTATTACTAAGATAAAATCTTAAATCAATTAAGTGTGACAAGAGTTATCTTAAGCTTACTATCAAATACTAAAGTGATTGAATGATAAAAAATATTCCACGAAATAAAGTAATTGGAAGTATAATAACATTGAGTAAAACATAAGGTGAAAGAATTAATTATATATAAAGGCAAGAGGATTTATAAGTGTTTACCTCTTGAAGAGAAGCGGAAATTAAAACACAGATTCAATAGCTTGGATCACAGATCTTCTTACAGCGAAGAAGAAATTTTTGTTCACAACCTAAGAGCCTGATTTGTGTATTTTTCTTATGAAGAAGAGAAGAATATAGAGAGATATTAACCGTTGAATTGATGATGTAAATAAAGGAGTTGTCTAACTTCTGACTCTTTTCAGATAATGATAGGATCGTTCTTTTATAATGGGGAGGTGGTGTTATAAAATAAATAACTCGCCATAATTTTGAATTTAAATATTTAAATTCAAAACAAAACTATTATTTAACATTTTGGTGGACAATCAAATAAATATAATAAATATTTATTTTATTTATTTTTTTCATTCTCCCACTCGCCATAATGAAGTTACATCTTATCCATAGAATCCACATCTCGTTACATCATATCTTCCCATATACACACTTGAATCAAAAATATTATCATACTTGGCAAATAGGTCATGCGACCGGTAAGCATACGAGCATACGTTACTAATAACCTGTTAGGGTACATAGTTGCTCAAAATAGTTTCACCCGTTACGTATCCTGCAGTACCCCAGACTAACAATATGTTGTATCATATTACAGTAACTCTGACCCCTTCAAATTTATATCACAACTTCTATGTGAAAAAGAGTTCACTGTCATTTCGTTTATGTGTCTCACTATCATGTTATAGTCCGTATTGGCTTACATGATCGGTTAACGTGCAAGCACACATTTTGATAAACAATTCTAGTCTTCCCTTTACACTTATATCCTTTTATATTGATTAGGTTTCTTTCCCAAACATACCACATTAGACCGAATCACTCATGATCATTGGTCATGTGTTCAAAGTAGCATACACCTAATCAAAATATCAAGATATAGTCAAAAGTAATAAGGTCACAAATCAAAGGTATCACACAGTGAAGAAACAAGGATCAATTCTTCACTTCCATTAGGTCGAAACCACATGTGGTATAACACACGTGTTATGGTATTATTCATATATCTCAAATTGTATGTCACAATTAAACAAATACCATATAGATATATAATTAGACAAGCCTCATTGCCTAAGATGAATTTTTCAATCGATCAACCCTTTTATGAAATCAATCAAGCAACTCATATCTGGCTATTATAGACTAAGTAGGTAGTGGATTCTACTATGCTCATAATATAAGCTTAACATGGTTTATCCATGTTTATGATCTCATCTTAACACTTAGTTATGGCGACTATCTTAACTCAAGTTATCTTAAGGGTTTTTTTCAACTATGAGTTAGTCTCATCATTGCGCAGTTTATGCCAAAGGCGATTGCCCGTGTGACAGGGCCAATCTTAGTCTATAGGACATACATACTTACAAAATCACACGCAATATATAATACATATCAAACATGATATTATTAAACTAAACAGTTAAATAAACATACTAATGGAAATATATATACATAAAACGCACATAAACTAGCAATAATTCATACATTATATCTTCCTTAATCCTATAGATCTAACATGATCCATGAATACGTCCCTTGGGATAGCTTTTGTGAATAGATCAACAATCATATTGCATGTGGTTATATATTGCAAAGTAACATTCTTTTGTGCAATTATAACTCTAACAAAGTTATACTTTATTTCTATGTGTTTGGTCTTGCTGTGATATTTTGGATCTTTCACATAAGCACTTGCACCTTGACTATCACAGTATATTGTAATTGGACTCCCACTATCACTAGAGAATCCTAAATGTTCAAAGAACCTTTTTAACCAAACAGCCTCCTGAACCGCAGCTAAGCAAGCTACAAAATCAGCTTCCATCGTTGACAAAGATACACAAGTTTGTTTCTTCCTACTCAATGAAATTGCACAATTATTCAACAAGAATACATGACCTGATGTGGATCTACGCCCATCTATATCACCAGCCCAATCGGCGTCTGTATATCCTTCTAGGCGTAATCTATCTTCTCGGAAGCATAAGGCATGATCTTTAGTGCCTTTTAGATATCTCAATATCCTTTTCACAGCTTTTCATTGCTCTTGTCCAGGTTTCTATTGAAAACGACTAACTAAACCTACTGCATAACATATATCTGGTCTCGTACACATAATAACATACATAAGACTACCAATGACACTAGAATATGGTTGTTAACATTTTCTGTTTCTCTTCTGTAGTACAAGGACACATGTCGAGAGTTAAGTTTATTCTCTTTGCTACAGGAGTGTCAATGGCATTGCACGTAGTCATACCAAAATACTCAAGTGCATTCATGATGTAAGGTTCTTGAGATAAAGATAATAGTCTTCTAGACCTAACTCTATTAATCTTAACACCAAGAATATAATTCGCTTTTCCCATATCTTTCATATCGAATTGAGAAGCTAGCCACTCCTTGTAAGCTTGAATAAACTCTTTATCATTCCCAGCTAATGGAATGTCATCCACATATAGAGATAAAATTATGCAATTCTTCTTAGAACGTTTAATATAAACACAGTGGTCTTCACTTATCATCTCAAATCCATTTGATGAGATGACTTCATGATATCTCAAATTCCACTGTCTCGAGGCTTGCTTAAGACCATAGATTGATTTCAACAATCTACATACTTTATTCTCTTGATCTTTTGCAACGAAACCCGATGGTTGTTCCATTAAAATTACCTCTTCTAAATCTCCATTTAGAAATGCAGTTTTAACATCCATTTGGTGCAACTCCAGACCGAGATGCGCCACAATAGCTAATATAAGACGTATTGAGGTAAATCTAACAACATGAGAAAAAGTTTCCTTAAAATCTATTCCTTCCCGTTGAGTATAGCCTTTCACTACCAAGCGAGCTTTATACATGTCAATGAATTTGTCTGGTTTCCTCCTTATTTTTATAACCCATTTGTTCCCAATCGCTTTACGTCCTTTCGGGAGATCAACCAGTTCCCATACCCATTTTTTTCTTCATCGACTCCGTTTCTTCTTCCATTGCTTTTCTCCATTCATTCTTAGCAGGATATGAAAGTACTTCATTAACTGATCGAGGTTCTTTTTCATCTTGTGGAGTTATCATAAAGACTTCTCCTTCGATTTCAAATCGACGACGAGGAACTAAACCTCTAGCACTTCTCTTAAGTTGAGAATCTTGAGAAATAGGATTACTAGATGATGCAATGGTTTCTTCCATCTCAAGATGTGGAGGAGTGTCCGTCTCTAACTCTTGAGTATGTGTTATCTCATCAGGTGTCACATTTGTTTGCATATCATCTTCCTGAATCTCATTTAATTTCCATAAAATGGAATTTCTATCAACTTCACCTTTGCTAGGAAAATTATTCTCTAAGAATGTAACATCTCGTGACTCAATTTCAGTAAGACCCCCATCATTATGTTCACCTATAAAAACATATCCTTTGGAGTTATCTGGGTATCTAATAAAGATACACTTCTTACCTCTTGGACCTAACTTCCCATACTTATGAGATAGATCATGAACATAGCCTACCAACCCCCAAGGTCGCAGGTATGACAAGTTAGGTCTCCTACCTATCCATAGTTCATAAAGAGTTGATGGAATAGTCTTTGTGGGTACTCGGTTAAGTATATAACAGGCGGTAAGCAAGGCATCTCCCCAATAAGATATTGGAAGATTTGCTTGTGCCATCATAGACCTAACCATTTCTAGGAGTGTTATATTCCTTCTTTCAGCCACACCATTCTGTTGTGGTGTTCTAGGAATTGTAAGTTGCCTTACTATCCATTTTTTATCACACAGTTCTTTAAACTGATCAGGTAGATATTCACGTCCTCGACCGGTTCTTAGGGTTTTTACCTTCCTCTCTAACAGATTTTCCACTTCCTTGATAAATGTTATAAAACATTTCAATACTTCAGATTTGTGAGAAATCAAGTAGGCATAACCAAACCTAGTGAAATCATCTATAAAAGTGATGAAATGACGTTCCCTACGTCTAGTTTAAACACTCATTGGGACACATATTTCTGAATGAATTACTTGTAATGGGTACTCGACTCGTTTAGCCTTTTCAAATGGTTTCCGTTTTGCTTTACCTACTAGACAATTTTCACAAATTGGCAAGTTGACTTTAGTCAACGAACCCAAAAGGTTTGCCTTAGCCAACAAATTCATACGGTCTTGACCTATATGACCTAATGTAGCATGCCATAATTTTTTTTTGTACATTAGAATTACTAGAAGAAGAATTATTAGTAGAAAAGTAACTACTTGCATAATAACTATTAAAAGAGTTATCATCATCTAGTACAAATAAACCATGCGAAATAAAACTAGAACCATAATACCTAGCATCATAATAAATGTCTACTTGTTTGTTATGAAAATGCAAATTAAAACCTAATCCTAGAAGAACAGTGACCGAGACTAAGTTCAGTCGAATGTCAGGTGCATAAAGTACATCATGTAGGTACAAGGTTTGACCACCTCGCAAGTTCAACTTGTAAGTGCCAACTCCTTTGACTTCAACCTTATTGTTGTCTCCTACATATATCCACCTTGATCCCTCTGGAATCTGACGGTACTCTACATATGCCTCTCGGTCTTTGGCTTACGGTCTGTCGCTCCTGAATCCACAGTCCATAAAGGATTAGAATCAGCCAGCAATACAGTACTGGTAACATAAGTAAAATTACAAGAAGTAAATGAAATTGCTAACTTTCTCTGCACTTGCGAGTGAAGTGACCAATGTTGTCACAATTATAGCATTTCACTTTACTCTCATCTTTCTACTTACGAAAAAACATTCTCTTTTTATCGTTAACCCCATTCATGTTCTTCTTGGAAGCATGCTCATTTTTGTTTCTCTTCCCATTGTTCTTGCACTTAATTCCAGAACTTTTGAGGGAACTTGACTCAGCAATATATAAGTCTGATTCTGAGACTTAATTACATCAAGACGTTCATTGTCTAACGTCACATGACGAGCAACATCGTCAAAAAATTGATATCATCATTTTGAGTCAAGTTTATCTTCATATTTGACCACTTATTTGAAAGAGATCGGATCACAGCTTGAACCTAAAGTTCATCAGTAAGGTTATGACCTCCAGTCTTAAGTTCCCTAATCATGCTAGACATCTCCTGCAGATGTTATTGCATGGTTTGATTAAGATTCTTCTTGTAAGTGTCAAACCTTAATGATCAATTGACTCAACTTAGTCATAGTCGTACCCTCGTACTTTTCATTAAGAGCGTTCCACTTCTCGTGAGCAGTGGGGTATTTTTGACACTCATAGACAAGATCGTCATCCATGGAGCTTATCAAGATGCCTCTTGCAGTGGAATATCTCTTTTTCCACTTCACATAAGCCTCCATGTCCCTTTTGTTTTGAACTGTGTTGCCTTCCTCAGGCTGAGCCATGACATTGTTAATAACCTCCAGAATAACTTGTTCCTCTGGAACATAATGTATTTTGAGTTTACTAAAGGTATAGTTCTCACCAATCATTTAGTCTCCTTTGAGATCATCAATGAGGGTTTTCAATGTTATTTTCTTATAAAGTAAAAGATTTCCATTAGCATACATACAATTATTTAACTACCCTATGCTATTAATGTAAATGGAATGAATAAGAAAGATAACAAAATAAGTGATAAAGAAAGTTCACTATGTTCCCAATCATGTACCACTAGATTTTGTTTGTCTTAATCATTCAATCAATTTCATAAACTGCAAAATTAAGTTCTCCTAGTCCTCCCACTTACTCTAACATAAATAGAGAAAAAAATGTATGAAATAAAACAACAGTTGAACATATAATTAAAGAAAGTAGTTGAAGCATACATAATAAAAATACGATAAGCAAATAACCAGAAAAATAAATCCTAACAAACGCGAAAATCAAGCAAACTACCAATCAAGCTAACTACTGCAGGTCCAACCAACAACGCCTTCACATCCAATACTTTAACTTGGGACCGACTCCTCAAATCTCACTTCCTCAAATTTTTCAATCGAAAAATATTTGCTAACATCAGTATTTCCATAATGCATTCTACAGTTGCATTGGTCCAACATAGTGGAACTATTATAATGTTTCCTTAAGTGAGATTCAGTCAAAGCATACACAATCCACTCATATGAGTCATCTCGTCCATGAACATAATATTCTGGAAACTTATCCTCTCCTAGGATATCGAAATCCCTATGCAACTCTCTCGGCAAAGTATTACGAAGGACAGTCACCTTACAATCCTCACAACATAAGTCATCCTCACCCCAATCTATGACATTCTGAATCAACCTATTAACAGTTGCCACGTGTTGAATTAGAGTGTGGTGAGGTTTCTTCTTATAATGGAGTGCTAGGATACTGTTCCTCAAAACTTGTCTTTGTTCTGGTGTCCTTGCTCGACGTGGTGTCTGAACCCTTAGTGGTCCATTAGGATTTCTCATGTTCTTATGAAGCATTCGGTAGCCTCTCAATAGGCCGAGCCTCGATTCCCGTGATCCCCTGGATCGTGTCTCCATCATTTTTTACATATAGAAAAATAAGAACGATAAAAGTTACACCCAAAATCGATTAGGATACAAGAATAACAGTTTATAGCATGTTTCCAGGAATTATGTTCTTTAATAGTAAGCTAAGGTAGTGAATGTCATTGGGTTAAACATCCTAGGTTTGAACCACTCCATTAGCTGTCCGAAATTAAACAAAAAAAATACACCCAAATAAGGTCCGAAAATAAACAAATAAATCCAACATATTAGATTAAATGTTATAATTGGGCCAAATCCAACAAATTAGATTAAATGTTCGAATTGGGTCAAACATCCTAGGTTCGAACCATTCCAGTAGCAATTATTAGTTTTGCTTAAAAATTTGTGGCCAAAAAAAAATGTATTGTCCGAAATAAAAAAAAAAATACACCCAAATAAGGTCCGATAATAAACAAATAAATCCAACAGATTAGATTAAGTACCTGTTTGGGATTGCTTTTCAAAATAATCACTTAAAGTGATTTTAGATCCATAACAATATTTTAGACTCTTAAAATCACTTTTAGGAAAAACACTAGATTAGTGATTATTAAAATAATCACTTAAAGTGATTTTAGTGTCAAAATATTTTTTTATAATTTTTACAAATATTTTAATTTTAATCAAAAAGCACTTTTAGCTCCAAAATAATCAATTCCAAACGGGCTCTAAATGTTAGAAGTGGGCCAAACAATACATTTCCTAAATGAATCCAATAAATTAGATTGAATGTTAGAATTGGGTCAAACATCCTAGGTTCGAACCACGCATAAAAATTTGTGGCCGAAAATTAAACAAAAAAATGTATTGTCCGAAATTAAACAAAAAAATACACCCAAATAAGGTCCTAAAATAAACAAGTAAGGTCTGAAAATAAACGATTAAATGTTAGAATTGGGCCAGACAATACATTTCCTAAATGAATCCAACAAATTAGATTAAATGTTAGAATTAGGCCAAACAATACATAACAAATCAGAATAAAATAAACTTACTTACTGTAGCAGCACACCAACAAATCCAAGAGAAGATTATCTAACAATAACCCAATTTCTTCTATTTTTTTTTTTGACAAAAACAAAAAAGAGATTATGAATCTCACGTATGGGACTGATTCATTAATGTAAACCCATTAACATTAAATCAAAGATATATCACTACGGTAGCAATAAAAAAACAACATCTCAGGAAAAATACTTTCTACAGAGAAAAATATTTCTTTTCTCCTTTTCCCTTTAATTACACAAATTATTAAATCCAAAAAAACTTTCATGTTCTGATACCATATGAAAGAATTAATTAGATATAAAGGCAATAGGATTTATAAGTGTTTACCTCTTGAAAAGCAAGCAGCAGAAATTAAAATACAGATTCAATAGCTTGGATCACAGATCTTCTTACAGCGAAGAAGAACTTTTTGTTGAGCATCAGATTCTTTTGATTTATGTATTTTTCTTATGAAGAATAAAAGAATATAGAGAGATATTAAGCGTTGAATTAATGAAGTAAATAAAGGAGTTTGTTAACTTCTGACTCTTTTCAGATAATGATTAGATCGTTCTTTTATAATGGGAAGGTGGTGTTATAAAATAAATAACTCCCCATAATTTTGAATTTAAATATTTAAATTCAAAACAAAACTATTAACTGACATTTTGGCGGACACTTAAATAAATATAATAAATATTTATTTTATTTATTTCTTTCATAAGAGAAAGAAGCTACAAGAGAATTTATAGTGGTCTATGTATCCCTACATCCAGTACCTAGTGTCTTCACCTTAAGATTTTCAAGAGTCTCGACTAAACTCCATGATATCTCTTAAAGGTGGGATATAAACGATTACAAAGAATTTATTTAGGGATAAACCACAACCAACAAACTTAAGACTTTTAACAGTTAGTCACAACTCGATGAGACTTTTAACAGATATGTCACAACGCAAACTTGAGCAAATCTGTCAATTCCCTTGTGAAAATCTAAACTAGATCCGTTCTAATCTTTTCATGAATCTTCAATTCTAATATAGAGCTATAGCTAGAGCTAACTAATCGTTATGTGTGAAAGTAATTTACAAAGATGGTGAATGGTTACTCCTAACGAGTGAATGTAAAAATTAATACAACAAGCTTGATTTTATCATAGAAATGAGATATCAGGCTTGTGAATTCTTTCCTGAAATGTTGTATTATAATATGAGCAATTGGAGTTTCAAGAGGTGAGTTGTATGATGCACAAAATCCCTATATATATATAGATGAGATCCAATGGATCTATTAAGTTGATACATCTTTTGATAAAATATGGCATTTGTTCCACATCAATTATATTCCATGTGATAGCATCGTCAACGGTCATAATATTTGAACAATTCAATACGATGTCATCTTCAACAAAACATCAAACTATTTTCTTTCTCAAAATAAGAACCTGTTTTGGATTGACATTTTCGAATTAGGATGTGCGAAGTTGTTGAATAACGCTTTGGTTTTTGGCAAAATCATGAATTTTGATTCTTAGAAATACTTTCACAAAAAGGATTTTGGAAATAGTTGTGATTCTCAAATGGAAAAGCATAAAACTTAAAAGTTGTTGGAAATAATATATTAAGAAAAAATTTAGTTCAAAGGAAAACCCATTTCTCAATGTATAAAATTTATGGCATGATATAATGAATAGAATTAATTCTCAAATATTTAAATTTTTTTTATGTTCGATACTTCAAAATATAAAGCTACACCAATGGAAAGTATTTATAATGAATTTTTGAACAATAATGTAGTTAAGCTCATGAACTAATATTCAACACATCTGAATTTATGACTTCAAAAAGTAAAGGATAAATTGAGGGCTAAGTAGTTAAAAAGTGAACTGGTATAATATATGTTTTCACAAGCATTTGCATGAAATATGAGAAAGAATAAACATATAATTAAAAATTTAATCCCCTAAGTATTCGTTAAATAAAAATAAACTAGAAGGGGTATATATACCAATGATATGGCTTGCACACTTTTGACCATGCATCTCTTGTCCCAATGACTTAGATGTTTGTCCCCTTCCGTATGCAAGCACACAAAATATGTTTTATATCTTTAATATCTCCTTATGTAATGAAGCAAAAAATAGAAGGGGGAGATGGGGTCACCCTGCTTAATACCATCAAGACGAGTGATCGTACTTAATTACTCATTGTGAAAGGTGAGTTGACAACAAATCATTGTAACACACTTTGTAATCCGCCCAAGTTAAATCCCTCAAATCCCAATTTACGAAGGCTTATCTCCAAAAAGTCTCATCTAACTTTCTCATATGCTTTTTACATATCTAACTTGACAGCGACATAGTGCTTGTTGTACATACGATTTGTCCGAAAGAAGAAGGATACTTGATGAGCAAATATGATAATATTAAAAATAACCCTACATTTTAAAAATATAATTATGTAGCAAAAACGAATTTCTTTAGAACTATTTCAAGTATTTCTGCCATAATTAAAGAAATAAATTTGTAATCAACGTTGGCACAAGAAATGGTTCTATAGTCTATGATACTTTCTTGATATTACCCATTAGCAACCAACGTGATGTTCGTCTTATCACATGATTTTGTTATACCGGTAAAATCTCCAATAATTTTCTAAGTCGAGAAAATTATTATTCCAATTAGCTAAGTCATTTTTAGCACGTTCTTTATAGTTCGTCGAAGCATGGATGAAAATGATATAACGAACGGAAGAATTATCATTAAACTCATCTCATAGTACTTACACACATTAATATTACTAATACTAATAGAGCGTTGGGACATGACTAACATTGCCATGATTTAGGAATGCTACCCTCAGGGTCTTTAACAAAAATATTATTATATTTAAATTTTCTAACAATATTATCTGAATATTGGATACTTAACATAGTTTTAAAAAGATAAATCAAACATGTCATATTATTGGTTATTAATAACTTAAACACCTTGTTTGTCAAATGTGAATGAACCTCTTGATAGTTCCACACCTGAAAACTGATTTTCCCTTTGACGTCAAGTTGAAAAACTAGCTTAAATTGTAATTTTCCGACCCCAACACCTTGCTCTTAAAGTTTCTAACCTCTATTTATATATACCATGAAGATCTAAGTATCCTACTCTTAAAGTTATACATGTCGCAATAGTTCTTATAACCAACCTAGATTATAACCAACCTATGTTGACTAAAAAAATTAAGCATATTACAACAAAATCTTATGTGATAGATACAACCTAAAAATCTATGTATGTTATGCAATACTTTTTCCTGAAAGTACTAAACTTATGGTGTTTGAATTTAACATGGCTAGGACTACATGATATACAACTCTTATGGGGATTAAAATATCAAATGAAAGATTAATTAATGTAAGAATGGTTGCTTGAACTAATAAACACAAAAACTAATAAAGAAAAGGATAGTCAAATCCCCATAGTATAGAAGGTAGCCATGATGTGTTTTCATATATGGAAGGCAAAAATGAAAAGTTTTATAAAGTTTTGACAATGACCTTATGATAAAAACTCAAAGAGTGTCTATAACATGTGTTTAATTATATATTGCAAATATAAAACATGAGGTTATAAGGGTCATCTCAGAAAATGTGGAAAGAATAAATACCAAAGGTATATACAATAAAAAAAGGTAACTCTGTTAAAAAAAAAGCCGAGAAATGCTTAAATTTAATATTGATGCGACTATTAATTATGCAACTAAAATAAAGTGATGCTTGTATATTAACTGATAAGGACTTTTTTTGTAGGAAGACACGTATAAAATTATGTAGCTTATACACCACTGGAGACAAAAACTTTGGGTTTAGGAATGTAATTCTTCCATCAAGAATTTTTTATAAATTTAAATTTTGTACACTAAATTATTATAAGTTACTTATAGAGACAACTTGTAATCTAGTTAAGCCCATATACTCCCATAGGTGGTGATTTTGTGTTCTTTTTTTCTTGAAAGTTTTCAAAATAGTCCGACCTGCTGTAGGCAATTAGGCTTTATATTTATTTAATTTAAGCTTTAAAAATGACTCTTCCAAAAAACAAAAATAGAAGCCCAACACATAATGTTAGAGCCCAACCTAAATTTTCTTTGTCTTCTTCCCCATTACCTCTTTTTCATATGTAATAAATTATAGCTAAAATATTCAATATCTAATATATTTTTTTTCTTCAAATCAAATTATGTAATGTGTTATATATTAATTTAACTTGGCTTAATTTTATATCACATAACTTATCCCAGTAAATAATATATATATCATAAAAAAATAAACAATCCTCAAAGGATCCTTAAACGAACCAAATCAAGCCAAACTCATGTTTAAAAAAAAATTAATGAATCAATCCTAAGCTTAAATAACAAGGATTGTTTGAACTAAACCCAAACTCAAACTCACTAAAATATTATAAAAATAATCCTAAATATCTAAACTTTGGTTCGGTTTGTTTGAAGACTTACTCCCAATTACCTCACATGAAGATACTTTTCAGGAATTTTCATAATGGTATATATAATTTTCTTCAATCTATTAGTGCAACACCCATTAATGTAATTCAAGATTCTTGTTTTTGGCCCCTTTAAGCATAATTGTTGTAATTATTTCCATACACTTAAGTAACATATATGGGAGGGAGGTGCCTCTTAAATCCTAAAACATGTCAGATACCTTTGATATTAATAAAATATAAGGCTGTGTGCATTCACATACTTATGCAAGATATATATTTATGTAGAAACTTCATGGCCCTTAAAGTTTTGATAACATAGTACCAATTAAGCAAGTTATAATCATTTATTATATGAAGTTTCAAACTGTTATCTTGAATATGTTGGAGCCTCTTACAATCTCTTATGTTATTAATATATTTTTCTCTAAAGTTTCTATTAGAAAGAAAAGCACACTGATATTGAAATATAAGTTTGCTTAATATATTCTTCAATAATTTGGTTATGACAATATCTATTATATTGTAGATCACGTCGCAATAGACAATTGGTATGTAGTTTTCAACAATTGTTAGATTTTGAGTCTTGGGAACCAAATTTATATTTGTTTAATTGTTATCACTGAGCATAGTAGGTATTTTTCATAGTGTTGATAATATTAGTCTCAACTATACTCCAAGAGAGTTTGAGAAATCATGAGGTAAATCCATCTGTCTTATGACTTTTACTTGTTCTAATACTCCATAATGCATAATTTATTTCCTTATTTGATATTGTATTAGTTTATCTCCTCTTTATTAAGTCTCTTCTAGCATATCTCATCAATAAAGACCCCCTTATAAGGTTCTTGATTGTTTGATGTACGTTATCCATATCTTCTTCTTTAGTAATAATGTTTCCCTAATCATCCATTATTTTCATAAAGGTACTTTATAATCTTATATTTTGCATGGCATGGTGGAAATACTTAGTATTCTCCTCCACTCCATCAAGAAACTAGAATCTAGACTGTTGTTTCAACAATGATACCTCATTAAGAAGCTTCTTTGATAATTATTTAGCCAATTAATTTTAATTGTTGAGTTGTTCCTTGCTTGTATCTCATTTATGTCTGCATAGTTGAACTACTTTTATTTTGTCCCTTAGATTGGTAATATTAAAGTATTTTGTAAATACTCTTTGTTAATAACTTTAATTTACTTTTAAAAACTTGAACTATTGTGCCTATTGAAACATGTGATATCCCTAGACATTTATAGACCCCAGTTTCTTAACAATATCGTCAAACATTTCCTTGTTGTTCTAGGAATCATAAAATTTGAATGGATATGAACTTAATTTTTATCCTAATTTGCATATCTAGAATAAGACGATGATAAGCTGATAGTCTTGGTGAGTTAATATTAGCTTATTGTATGGGAATTGAGAAATCAACTTTCTATTAACTCAATTTTTGTGGTTCACATTTCTTTCTCTCATACATACTTTGTCCAAACATAGTAAGGACTTGTTCCTTGTATATTTGTAAGATGTAAATCATTTACACACCCATTCATCTTTTTGGTATGAACAACTAGATATGGTTCATGGCGTATATATTTTATCTCCATAACTTCATGAAAATATTCTTAAATGCACCAAGTATTGTTGTTAGCTATACTTTCCCAGTCTCTCAGTGTATCCCATAATTTCAGTCTTTGACTAGTTTGTGGAATGTGAGAACACACTAAAGACATATAGAGAACTTTCTTAGTATTTATGTCTTTAATCTTGCAAAGCAATGCTTGATCACTAGCCTATATTGGTTCACCCTTTAATATATCATACTTCCAACATATCTATAATTATCCCTTTTGGATAGAAAGTTGCCACATGACCAATATTACCAAGATTTAGGAGTGCTACCTCAGGGCTTTTAACAAAAAAAATATTATGTCTAAATTTTCTTATAATATTATATGAATTTTGGATTCTAAAAATAGTTCCAAAAAGACAAATCAAACATTACATCTGATTGGTTATTAACTGCTTAAACACCTTGATTTTCAAAGGTGCATGAACCTCTTAGCAGTTCCAAACTAAGAAACTCATTTTCCCTTTCACGTCAAGTTGGAAAACTAACTTAGATTGTAATTTTCAACTCTGACCCTTGTTCTTAATGATTTTAACCTCTGTTTATATATCATGAAACTATAAAAATATTTTACTCTTTAAATTGAACAGCCCTCAATATCTCTTATAATCACTTGACTATAATTTACCTATGTGTAGCCTATGTTGACTAAGATTATAATAATTAAGCATATTACAACCAAAACATATATAATAAACACAACCTAAATAATCTATGCAAGTTATGCATACTTTCTCTAAAACTACTAAACATATGTTGTTCGAATGCAATTGGGCCACAGATACATGGTATACAACTCTTATGGGGATTAAAATACCTAACGAAAGAATAATTCAAGTAGAAGAATGATATTTTAAAATAATAAAATCATAAACTAATAAAGAAAAGGATAGACATATCCCCGTAGTAGAGAAAGCACGCATGATGTGTTCACACATATAGAAGGCAAAAAATGAAATATTTTATGGAAACTCAAACCTTGTCCCTATTAAAAAAGTTTAAAGAGCATCTATAGCATGTGATGAATTCTATAATGCAAATATAAAACATGAGGTTATAAGGGTCACCCTAGAAAATGTGAAACCTATAAACACCCAAGGTATATACAATAAAAAGGGTAACTCAGCTTAAAACAAAATCCAAGATTTGCTTAAATTTAATATTGATTTTGCTTTTAATAGTGCAACTAAAAAATAAAGTGATGTTTGTGTATTAAATGATGAACATGGATTTTTTTGAGGGATGACACACATGTAGTTATGTAGCTCACATGCCTCAAGAGACATCAACCTTAGGGTTCACGAATGTTTTTCTTCAGGGAAGAGATTTTCAAAAATGTAGATTTTATATACAAAATGATTGTGCAAATGACTTGTAAAGGACAGCTTGTAATATAGTTAAGGATATTTGCTTCCTTAGTAGGTGATAATTTTGTTTCCTCTATTTCTCAAAACTTAAACAAAGTAGCCGCCTAGGTGACCAATCAATAACAAATTGTAAACCTGATGCACGCATTGAACTTTCTATTTATATAATTGAATAATTCTACATTCAGAACTCAAGTGCCATAATCTTTTTATAATTACGCTAAACAATTAATTCTTTCCATTGTAAGCATTTTTATTAAAATAACTTATTTAATGAGTAATATAACAAAAAAGTATTTATTTTTATCACCACCACAGCTGGTTAGTAAACTTCAGCAAAAATATATCAATGTGATTTTTTTTGGATTTTTTAGTTTTTTTTAGCTCTGACGAAAAATTATAATTGAGCCATTGTTAAAAAAATATTAAAGAAAAAATAAAAAAGTCACAATGATATATTTTTATCTGAATAATTGTAAAAAAGAATTTGACCAGCAGCTGCAAATTAAAAATATAGAAAATGTTAATTAATATATATTTATAATAAATTATTTTTAAATTAAAAATTTTAGTAACAAAATTTGTATTGATCTAAATTTATGAAACAAAGATTATTTCCCTATAGTTCAAGATGAATTGTGTCATTTTAGGCCTAAATATTTAATTATTTATTATAAATAAATTTAGCTTTAAAAATAAAATTAAAGCCCAATCCATATTGTAAAAGCCCAACTCACATGCTTAAAATAAAACCTAATTACCTATCAAATCTACCCTAAATAAGAAACAATCCTCTCATTATTGTATACTACTATAGTTGTATAACACCATTGCCCCCTGCCCAAAATTTCTCTGTACCATCTGATCCCAAATACCAAATTTCATTGCAATTAACCAGTTCCTCTCTTCATTTAATCCGTCCATTCTACTTCTTTAAATCTCCACAAATTCGTACTAACTTTGAATGTTGATTGATTGAATCATTTTGAAACACCAGACAAGAATGCAGAATTTTAAGCCATCAGTTTTCCTACATTTATTTACCATATATCCAGGTTAGTAAATTTGTGAGTTTCTTATATTTTTATAAATTCTAACTTAGTCTATTATATCAAATTATATTAAATGTCATAAGAATTTCATTATAAATCGTATCAATCTAACAAATGCTACAATTGTTAGCCACATATAGGCTTCATTTTTGTCACTATCTAGTGTAGGCCACAATTAATAGTTCATTATTGTCACGCCCAACGGGGAAAAACGCATTGAATCCGTAGATGTAAGATTGATTGTATTGTATTTTGTTAAATGGTAGTCATACTTTTACGTGAGCTCTTGAAAAATGTCAAGTACATATAATTAGATTCCATGATAATTATATTATTAGCATAATCTTGTATTATTTAAGGTTTATTTAGAACTGTTTTACAAATAAGATATCTGAAGTCAATAAGAAGTGGCGGGTGACAATAATAACTATTGGGTGAAACTTTTCTTAGGTTTATCTTAATTGGCATTTAAATTTAGATTATTGTATAATTAAAATTTTGGTTAATTTGAATAAAGATATGGATAGTGGGCTTAATAGTTTTCCCTTTTTCCTTCAATGGTAGGTAATCTTCATCAATGGGGAGCATAACGAAACAAAGAATGGATAAGATTGTTGGTCATGACATTTTAATCCACCATGAAGACTGTATGATTAACATGGTAAGATTTACATGCCAATAAATAAACTTCATTTGATTGAAATATATATATGCTACTTCATTTTGTAGGTTTATGCATACTAACAAAACTTATTTACGTGATTTAAATTCTGAGTAATATCGTTTAGGTTACATCTAAATAAGTTTAATACCATGTTTAATCTGAGATACACGTTTAGCTCAGGATAATTCTTGTTTCAGTTAACAGGATAAATGTTGTTTTCTTGGTAAAAGTATGTATATTTTTCCTTGAAAAATGGCCTAGACATGCCTATGTTGGAATGTCTAGGAGGCTACCTATTTTTATTTAGGAAATTGATAAAAATTTAACTTTATAAGAAGAATGTTTTATTCATTTATTTTTTTAAGTTCACTTCAAACACCTAAACCTTTTATAGATTCTTACATGTACGTGACCTATCAATTTTTATAAGATCTTTACCTTATTTACCTAATAAATTGGTATATAATAGAATAAACCACAGAGTTGTAAGAGTTAGAATTAATAAATGATGTTGCAACAATTACAACTCATCTAATCATGGGATTATAACGACTATAATAGCAAAATATAACCACCACAACCACAATGTTTATCGATCTTTGAGAATATTATTAACGAGTTTCCATTATAGAATAATACTTTATTTTCCATTGAAGAGTAATGAGAAGAAACAATCATTAATTTGTTGTATGCTTTTAGATATTCTTGTAAGTAAATGTGGGTCTAGTTGTTCACCTGGTTGAAGTCCATCTAAGACTAGTTTATCTAGTCAAGTCATGAACTAGATATCCTATCTTAGAGTAGTGTTAAAATTTTAGTAAATATTTTAACGTGTGAATAATATAAAACATTATTTGCAGCTGTCAAGATGAAGTGATGGCAAGGGATTTGAGTTTTCAAATATTGGAAAAATTAGTGAAGGTAAGTTTAATCATCCATTTTATCACTAGATAATTCCTTGCTTTGTTCTCTTATGTTTATATGCGTGTTGTAGCTCTCTTTTTATTCATCCACTAAAGATTTTGAATTCAAGCACTTAAAGTTATGTTTTTTCTCAGGACGGTGAAGTATAATCTACATCAAGACATGTGGATGATGAAAGAATATGGTGTGTCAGATTAATAGTTGCTCTAGTGGTTAGGTTACTCATGTATTGTAATAAAAATTACAGATTAGGTAATTTATTGGATAATAAAGTCCGTGTTAGACCTCTTAATAAAAAGCTTTTCAAAAGGATATATGTTTAACTATATTTTTGTTCAATGTTCTTTTTTCATTTATACTCAACAAGTCAACTTAATATCAAAATGCAACTTCGATCAAACCACCTGAAATAAAACCAAAAAATTATTCAAGTTATTCGACTTAACATCAAAATGAAACTTCATTACTGAAATTTCACAGACACTCCATAGATTATTATATTTTGGTACTTTTCTAAGTTATGTCCTTCCTGGTTATCTTTCCTCTTTGATTTTACTTTCTTATTTCTATTATATACAAGGAGTTCCTCGTTCCTCGTTCCTCTTAAATTTCTTATGCATTTGATTGTATATATATGTCTCTATATTTGAGGTTTAGTTTTCAATATAGTAATACGTTAATGAGGTTTTTTTCAGAAATATCTTTTATTTATGGTGTACTTTATTTTAAGTTATGTTAGTGTTTTATGTTAAAACTTAAAAACTAACCGTCTAGTTTAGGTAGCACAATTAATGTAGAAATCTAGTTGTACATATATAATAGTAATCTACTTATGTCAATTGTTGATGGTACGTGTGACCTTGTAATATTTTCCACTAATATATTCCCCCTTCGAGTTATTCTTAGTTACCTGAGTTGATATACCATCAATAGAGACTTGTACTACTTCGTTGACACGATCTTGGAATATATAGAAAGCTAATCGTATCTTAAAGATCTAGAAGTCACTTTATTATAATTTAAAGCTCTAGATATTGACCTCTTTTAGTATTCTTTATTTCAGAAAATATAAATTTAGTCAGAAATAATCTATCATATTTCAGCTTTTTTAATCGGCCTTAAAATCATTCGGTTTGTAAATCTCCTCAGAATCTGTATGGTATGAAAAAATATAATCAGAAGAACATGAATACAGATGAGATTATTGTTTTATAGGGGCTTTATCACATTTGGTCGAAGAAATTTTGCGAAGAAATTTGGCAATATTTTCACAGTGATAAATTAATTTTTCTATATTTCAACATATTTTTTGAATGTATCACAAGGGATTACCTAATCATTGCTTGACTCATATTGAAATATTTTTTGAAATGTGGATTTTTATAGAAATTGATACCATTTTGATTTCTTTCTTATTTAGGAATATAAGAGATTTTACTGCCATACCACTTTAAACAAATGTATCTATCAAAAACTGAAAGAGAAAATTTTCTAATCGGCCTTACAACAATCAATTTCCTTAACGCAGTAACTTTGAGTTCTGACTTACAAACGTATCTCTTCCGGTGCCCGTTTTCACTTGATAAACTCCGGTTATACACTAAGAGAGTCAACTAGGTAGTACACAATGAGGGTTCCGCACCTGTCATCTAGGAAAGCTACTTTTTGTTGTTCTTACCACTACTTCCTAATATGGTCTTTTAGTCAAAAGATAAACGCTTTTTCTACGGCGATAGAAAACACTCCGCCAAAGGTTTTTCGATTCTCTACTACAGTCGATTCAATCTTAGTATTTGCATTTCTTGCCATGAATTGATAGAAAAGTGTTTACGCCATGAAAGTTGCATCCCAAGGCGGCCTCAAGGGGAAATGGTTTATTGGGCCCACATAAGCTTATATGTCCACTCTTGTCATGCAATGATACACTTGAGACACCATAGATACATTTTGAGGAGATACACCTTAGGTTGAACAGTAAAGAAGTCCTTACAAGAACCCTTCCGACGAGAAGCAATACATTCATGGGTTTTGTTGAAAATTTGCATGCAACTCTTAGCTACTTTAAGATTTGATTTTATTTAAGCTCTCTCAGTAATACATATGATAAACAATAAACTATGTTACATGAACCGTTATAAACTATGTCACATGCATGGTTATGGTATAATTTTGTCGCTTCTTATTCATTCTCTTGCTACTTAACTAAGACATAAAATTGAGAAAATCTTTGGAAGTTATTTTATTTCGATAATCTAGTAAACTTGTCGACTACATTGGTCAATGATAATAAATTACTGATCAACTTTCCAAATCATGATCTTTACTCGAATTAGAAGGTAGAAGAAATGATTTTTAGGCACCCTAGACTATAGCTTTTCTAGATTTTATAACTCTTTTTTCGTTATCAAAATTGTGTTAATTTGATCACGTATTTCTCCTTTCTATATAATGTTTATTACACTATCCATTGTTAGATTTTGTTATAGATGGCACAATATATCGAAATATTTGTTGATATAAAAAATCAACAAAAACCATGAAACTATAGATAAAGAAGAGTTGACCAATTATACAAACCAATATTTGAGCCAAAAAGTTAATGTACAAAAAAAAGATAGAAAGGTTCGATTAAACAAGTGCCACTATAATTATGGATTTTTAAGCCAATTGATAAAATTATGAAACTAATGACTATCTCAGGCACTCACCTACACATGCGAGACTCCTTGTAGGTATTCTCTACAATTCCTTAGAAAGTGGAATATAAGAGAGGAAAATTATTGGTTCATGCAATTTTTAACCATGCTTCTCTTCTTGTTGGTCTATGTATCGAAGACGAGATATTATACCAGACTCGGTTTCTTCTATTAAAAATGCGTCCCTTCATTTGTGTCATGATTATCTTGCTCAAGGATCTAGGAACACAACCATTATATTTTACAAACTAAAATGAGTCGGTCAAAATGACGAAAGATCCTTGTGCCCAAAACTTATGATTCTGCTAATAGAAATTGTTTTTATATCATACTAAAAATTCAATCTGAAAAAATTATAAGCACCAAAAATGGCTATCTATATAGAACTCATCCTAGAACTCTTTTACTTCCCAGGGATGCTTGTGTTGCAGAAAGGCACATAAAAAGATCCTGAAAATTATCAATCTTCAGTGAATTAACTTTGAAGGTTCTCCCATGAGTTGATGAATTAAATGGAAAAAATATGTCGGGTTCACTAAATTAGGATAACACTACTACGAGAATAGCTTTTAGAGACCGCATAGTTATTTGCGATCTTTTGTGGTACTTAAAGGTTGCTCGTTTCAAAAGGTTGTTAACTATTCATTTTCCCGAGAAATCATTTTTGTGGTAGCTAGATGGTTTATCTTTACAGACCACCCAGTCTCTTGCTATAAGTCATGACTTCTAGCGACTATATGTGGTCATTAGATAGTTATATTTTAGTCGTTGCATTTTGGTCGCCAATTCTTTATTGCTTTAGCAACCGTCCATCCGGTATTTAGTGGCTAGCCTCTTTTTGCGGTCGTTAACGGTGTTATAATTGAAAAAACATTTTTATTAAAGTTATTCATTTACAGTTGTTCGTAAATAGACATGATAAACCCAAAGTACACTAAAAATATAATAATTCCACATTCTCAACAAAAATCTCCAAAATCTAGTTATGAACACATATGAGTTATTTTGACATAAAAAAATAAAACCAATCAACTAATACTACTAGTCTGTCTCATATCCTCCCCTTTCATTTGCAATAATCACATCATTACTATTTATATGCATCATTTGATGGAAATTAGCCGCATCTTAAAGTATCATCGGACTCTTCATCATCTTCTAAAATAGTTAGATCATGCTCTACTATCACTTCGTCGACTTCGGTGTACTCTATTCTTATTAATGCGTATCCATCTATGTGTGTTGTCTCATTTACAAAAGGTATCGACTCAAATGTATAAACTATGGACACAGAACCCTAAACACCCACACTCCAACAATGACAATCGCTCACTTTCCAAATCACTTTAAAGAGCGTCGCGATCCCTTAGTGTCCACTAGTTCAACAATGTATAACATGTTATTTGCTTGACTTTCTAAAATTTATGACTCATCTTTGTACCAATACGAATTATTATCGATTTTGGTTACACTGTTCTCATTCCGTATTCTTCCTTTCTTGGTGTTATAGCATTCTCACTCGAATACCATTACCGAATATGTTTTTAAGAAGTCCACCTCGAATACTTTAACCAATTCACCATACCAAGAAAATCCTTCGCCAAAACAACAAAACTCGTAATCCGCAATGAGACATTTATCACCTTTCTAACGCCAAACCAAGTTCACCCCATTAATAACACATAGATCATATTTCTAAATTGTACAATTGGAACCCTTAGCCACATACAAAAATTATTTGGTTAATATAGGATGGCATGCTAGCTTCATGTTAAATACCTAATAATGGAAAAGCTATTGAGTTATACTTCCTCTATTAGTATTTTGATTTTGAATTATAGTATACATTTATCAATAACGAATTGTAAAATCTTGTATGATGAATCCTTTCCACATCCACATGTCCATCTGTAATTATAACTATAACTGACTTATGGTCCCTTGAATACAAAATATTTGAGTTACAAAATTATATAGAATAAGAAAGTGACAAAGAACATATTAAAAAAGAACAAACTATATGTAAACTCGAATCTCATCATAAGATCGTAGATTGCACCAAAAAATCCTATCGTGATCTATTTGGGGGAAGATAAACGAAACACTATTTTAAATTTCGGTGACATTAACTTCCGAAAGTCAATATATCTCTTGGTTCTGGTACTAGATCCGCATATCTATGAGGATGATTACACTTTTTTTCCTTATTGATATAATGTGATGTGAAAGTCAAGATCTCTTCCACAACGTAACCCTCGTCAATCGAACCTTGTGCCTTTTACACATTATGTAGTTACTCCTTTAACTTATTCAAATAATGATCGATCGGATACATCCAACACATCTGGATTATTCCACCAAAAACTGTATCGTCATGGAATATTCTTGTCTACCATTTTAGTATACGCTTCATTAACAATGGCACGCAAATCATCTATCACTTTTATCATTTCCTCATATACATAACTAGGAATAACATTTGATTGGAATGGGTTTATTTCTCCATACAAATTCCAAATTTCATATGTTGCTTAAAACCCATTTCTCAATATTCATATTAGCCTCTAGAATATATTTCCTAGTAAATTCGTGCATCAATTACATGGATATTGAATTGAATTAGAAATATCCATGTGCTAAGATATAAATTCAACGAAACTCTTAACACCTTAACAAAAGCTAGAGTAACCTTGTTTCTTGACTTAATCAACACTTTATCCATATGGACTTCTATTTGGACTTGATTGCGTCGTAAACTAAAATATTTTGATAGCTATAATAATTTAATGAATAAATTGTGTAAATCATATTGATATTCAATCTCATATTTCATAGATTAAGCAATATAATATTTCATAAGTCTTACTCCTATATTAAATCTCCCATTTTCAAACTCCAACTTTTTTTCATAATCCAAAAAAATATCTAATATTATAGATAAAAAATCATATATAACTACATATATTATGTAACTATATAATTTAACCATCTAAACATCATAATAGAAACCATAATAAAGAAAAATACTAGTTTTTACGAAAAAATGTGACAAAATACCTGAAGGAATTGATGGTAGAAATGGGTCTGAAAGAGTGGAGGTAAGTAGATAAAATACGTTAACGAAAGAGGAGGTGTTTGTGGAAAGTGGTGGATCAATAGTAAGAATATTTAGGGATCAAATTTAAAGTCTTTTGGGATTTTTTTAGTTTTTTAGCTATGAAGAAAATTATAATTGAGCCATTGTTGAAAAAATTTTAAAGAAAAAATCAAAAAGTCACAATGATATATTTTTATCTGAATAATTGTAAAAAAGAAAAAAGCTCCCCTAAGTAAAAAAAATTATCTAGTTGACTAGCAGCTGCAAATTAAAAATATAGTGAATGTTAATTAATATATATTTATAATAAAATTATTTTTAAATAAAATATTTTAGTAAAAAAATTTGTATTGATCTAAATTTATGAAACAAAGATTATTTCCCTATAGTTCAAGATGAATTGTGGCATTTTAGGCCTAAATATTTAATTATTTCTTATAAATAAATTTAGCTTTAAAAATAAAATAAAAGCCCAATCCATATTGTAAAAGCCCAACTCACATACTTAAAATAAAACCTAATTACCCATCAAATCTACCATAAATAAAAAACAAGCCTCGCTGCAAAATTTCTCTGTACCATCTGATCCCAAATACCATACTTCATTTCAATTAACCAGCTCCTCTCTTCATTTAATCCCTCCATTCTACTTCTTTAAATCTCCAAAAATTCGTACTAACTTTGAATGTTGACTCATTGGATCAATTTGAAACACCAGACAAGAATGCAGAATTTAAGCCATCCGTTTTCTTACATTTATTTACCATATAACCAGGTTAGTAAATTTGCGAGTTTCTTATATTTTTATGATTCTAACTCAGTCTATTATATCAAATTATATTAAATGTCATAAGAATTCGATTATAATCGTATCAATCTAACAAATGCCACAATTGTTAGCCACATATAGGCTTCATTTTTGTCACTATCTAGTGTAGGCCATAATTAATAGTTCATTATTGTCACGCCCAACGGGGAAAACACATTGAATCGTAGATGTCAGATTTATTGTATTGTATTTTGTTAAATGGTAGTAATACTTTTATGTGAGCTCTTGAAAAATGTCACATACATATAATTAGATTCCATGATAATTGTATTATTAGCATAATCTTGTATTATTTAAGGTTTATTTAGAACTGTTTTACAAATAAGATATCTAAGTCAATAAGAAGTGTTGGGTAACAATAATAACTGTTGGATGAAACTTTCCTTAGTTTTATCTTAATTGGCATTTAAATCTGGATTATTGTATAATTAAAATTTTGGTTAATTTGAATAAAGATATGGATAGTGGGATTAATAGTTTTCTCTTTTTCCTTCAATGGTAGGTAATCTTAATCAATGGGGAGCATAACAAAACAAAGAATTGATAAGATTGTTGGTTATGACATTTCAATCCACCATGAAGACTTTATGATTAACATGGTAAGATTTACATGCCAATATATAAACTTCATTTTGTAGGTTTATGCATACTAACCAAACTTATTTACGTGATTTAAATTCCGAGTAATATCATTTAGGTTACATCTAAATAAGTTTAATACCATGTTTAATCTGAGATACACGTTTAACACAGGATAATTCTTGGATAAATGTTGTTTTCTTGGTAAAAGTATGTATATTTTTCCTTGAAAAATGTCCTAGACATGCCTATGTTGGAATGTCTAGGAGGCTGCGTATTTTTATTTAGGCAATTGATAAAAATTTAAAATTATTAGAAGAATGTTTTATTCATTTATTTTTTTAAGTTCACTTCAAACACCTAAACCTTTTGTAGATTCTTACATGTACGTGACCTATAATTTTTTAGAAGAATCTTTACCTTATTTATCTACTAAATTGGTATAAAATAGAATAAACCAAAGAGTTGTAAGAGTTAGAATTAAAAAATGATGTTGTAACAATTACAACTCATCTAATAATGGGATTATAACGAATATAATAGCAAAATATAACCACCACAACCACAATGTTTATCGATCTTTGAGAATTTGATTAACGAGTTGCCATTTTAGAATAATCTTTTATTTTCCACTGAAGAGTAATGAGAAGAAACAATAATTAATTTGTTGTATACTTTTAGATGTTCTCGTTAGTAAATGTGGGTCTAGTTGTTCACCTGGTTGAAGTCCATCTAAGACTAGTTTATCTAGTCTAGTCATGAATTAGGTAACCTATCTTAGAGTAGTGTTTTTTAGTAAATATTTTAACATGTGAATAATATAAAACATTATTTCCAGCTATCAAGATGAAGTGATGGCAAGGGACTTGAGTTTTTCAAATATTAGAAAAATTAGTGAAGGTAAGTTTAATCATCCATTTTATCACTAGATAATTCTTTGCTTTGTTCTCTTACGTTTATATGCGTGTTGTAGCTCTCTTTTTATTCATCCACTAAAGGTTTTGAATTCAAGCACTTAAAGTTATGTTTTTCGCATGACGGTGAAGTATAATCTACATCAAGATATATGGATGATGAAAGAATATGGTGTGTTTGATTAATAGTTGCTCTAGTGGTTAGGTTACTCATGTATTATATTTAAAATTAAAGATTAGGTAATTTATTGGATAATAAAGTCAGTGTTGGACCTCTTAATGAAAAGCTTTTCAAAAGGATATATATTTAACTGTATTTTTGTTCAGTGTTCTTTTTTTCATTTATACTCAACAAGTCAACTTAATATCAAAATGCAACTTCGGTCAAACCACCTGAAATAAAGCCAAAAAATTATTCAAGTTATTTGACTTAATATCAAAATGAAACTTCACTACTGAAATTTCACAGACGCTCCATAGATTATTACATTTAGGTACTTTTCTAAGTTATGTCCTTCCTGGTTATCTTTCCTCTTTGATTTTACTTTCTTATTTCTATTATATACAAGGAGTTCCTCGTTCCTCGTTCCTTTTAAATTTCTTATGCATTTGATTGTATATATGTCTATATATTTGTGCTTTAGTTTTCAATATAGTAATACGTTAATGGGGTTTTTTATGAAATATCATTTATTTATGGTGTACGTTATTTTAAGTTATGGTAGTGTTTATGTTAAAACTTAAAAACTAACAGTCTAGTTTAGGTAGCATAGTTAATATAGAAATCTAGTTGTACATATATAATAGTAATCTACTTATGTCAATTGTTGATGGTACGTGTGACCTTGTAATATTTTCCACTAATAGATTCATCCATGGAGTTATTCTTAGTTACCTGGGTTGATATACTATCAATAGAGACTTGTACTCCTTCGTTGACATGATCTTGGAATATATAGAAAGATAATTGTATCTTAAAGATCTAGAAGTCACTTTATTATAACTTAAAGTTCTAGATCTTGACCTCTTTTAGTATTCTTCATTTCTAAAAAGATATAAATTTAGTCAGAAATAATCTGTTCTATTTCAACTTTTTTAATATGCCTTAAAATCTTTCGGTTTGTAAATCTCCTCAGTATCCGTATGGTATGAAAAAATATAATCAGAAGAACATGAATACTGATGGGATTATTGTTTTATAGGGGCTTTATCACATTTGGTCGAAGAAATTTGGCGAAGAAATTTGGCAATATTTTCACAGTGATAAATTAATTTTTCTATCTTTCAACCTACTTTTTGAATGTATCACAAGGGATTACCTAATCATTGCTTGACTCATATTGAAATCTTTTTTGAAATGTGGATTTTTATTGAAATTGATACCATTTTGATTTCTTCCTTATTTGGGAATATAAGAGATTTTACTGTTATACCAATTTAAACAAACGTATCTATCAAAAACTGAAAGAGAAAATTGTCTAATCGGCCTTACAACAATCAATTTTCTTAACGCGTAACTTTGAGTTCTGACTTACAAACGTATCTCTTCCGGTGCCCGTTTTCACTTGATAAACTCCGGTTATACACTAAGAGAGTCAACTAGGTAGTACATAATGAGGGTTCCGCACCTGTCATCTAGGAAAGCTCCTTTTTGTTGTTTTTACCACTACTTCCTAATATGGTCTTTTAGTCAAAAGATAAACGCTTTTTCTACGGCGATAGAAAACACTCCGCCAAAGGTTTTTCGATTCTCTACTACAGTCGATTCCATCTTAGTATTTGCATTTCTTGCTATGAATTGATAGAAAGGTGTTTACACCATGAAAGTTGCTTCCCAAGGCGGCCTCAAGGGGAAATGGTTTATTGGGCTCACATAAGCTTATTAACCACTCTTGTCATGCAATGATACACTTGAGACACCATAGATACATTTTGAGGAGTTTTACCTTAGGTTGAATAGTAAAGAAGTCCTTACAAGAACCCTTCCGACGAGAAGCAATACATTCATGGATTTTGTTGAAAATTTGCATGCAACTCTTAGCTACATTATGATTTGATTTTATTTAAGCTCTCTCAGTAATACCTATGATAAACAATAAACTATGTCACATGAACCGTTATAAACTATGTCACATGTAGGGTTATGGTATAATTTTGTCGCTTCTTATTCATTTTACTTCTCTTGCTACTTAACTAAGACAGAAAATTGAGAGAATCTTTGGAAGTTCTTTTATTTCGATTATCTAGTAAACTTGTCGACTACATTGGTCACTGATAAAATATTACTGATCAACTTTCCAAATCATGATCTTTGTTCAAATTAAAAGGTAGAAGAAATGATTTTTAGGCACCCTAGACTATAACTTTTCTAGATTTTATAGCTCTTTTTTTGTTATCAAAATTGTGTTAATTTGATCAGGAATTTCTCCATTCTATATAACCTTTATTACGCTATCCATTGTTAGATTTTGGTATAGATGACACAATATATCGAAATATTTTTTGATATAAAAAATCAACAAAAACCATGAAACTAGAGATAACGAAGAGTTATCCAATTATACAAACCAATATTTGAGCCAAAAAATTAATGTACAAAAAAATGATAGAAAGGTTCGATTAAACAAGTCCCACTATAATTATGGATTTTTAAGCCAATTGATGAAATTATGGAACTAATGACTACCTCAGGCGCTAACCTACACATGCGAGACTCCTAGTAGGTATTCTCTACAATTCCTTAGAAAGTGGAATATAGGAGAGGAAAATTATTGGTTCATGCAATTGTTAACCGTGCTTCTCTTCTTGTTGGTCTATGTATCGACGACGAGATATTATACAAGACTCGATTTCTTCTACTAAAAATGCATCCCTTCATTTGTGTCATTTTTATCTTGTTCAGGGATCTAGGAACACAACCATTATATTTTACAAACTAAAATGAGTCGGTCAAAATGACGAAAGATCCTTGTGCCCAAAACTTATGATTCTGCTAATAGAAATTGTTTTTATTTCATACTAACAATTCAATATGAAAAAATTATAAGCACCAAAAATGGCTATCTATATAGAACTCATCCTAGAACTCTTTTACTTCCCAGGGATGCTTGTGTTGCAGAAAGGCACATAAAAAGATCCTGAAAATTATCAATCTTCAGTGAATTAACTTTGAAGGTTCTCCCATGAGTTGATGAATTAAATGGAAAAAATATGTCGGGTTCACTAAATTAGGATAACACTGCTTTGAGAGTAGCTTTTAGAGACCGCATAGTTATTTGCGATCTTTTGTGGCCCCTAAAGGTTGCTCGTTTTCGAAAAGTTGTTAACTATTCATTTTTCCTGAGAAATTCTTTCTGTGGTAGCTAGATGGTTTATCATTACAGACCACCCAGTCTCTCGCTATAAGTTATGACTTCTAGCGACTATATGTGGTCATTAGATAATTTTATTTTAGCCATTGCGTTTTGGTCGCTAATTCTTTATTACGTTAGCAACCATTCATCCGATATTTAGTGGCTATCCTCTTTTTGCGGTCGTTAAAGGTGTTATAATTGAAAAAACATTTTTATTAAAGTTATTCATTTACATTTGTTCGTAAATAGACATGATAAACCCAAAGTACACTAAAAGTATAATAATTCTACAATTCTCAACAAAAATCTCCAAAATCTAGTAATGAACACATATAAGTTATTTTGATATACAACAATAAAACCAATCAACTAATACTACTAGTCTGTCTCATATCCTCCCCTTTCATCTGCAATAATCACATCATTACTATTTATATGCATCATTTGGTGGATATCAGTCGCATCTTAATGTATCGTCGGACTCTTCATCATCTTCTAAAATAGTTAGATCATGCTATACTATCACTTCGTCGACTTCGGGGTACTCTATTTTTATTAACGCGTAATCCATCTATGTGTGTCGTCTCATTTACAAAAGGTATCGACCCAAATGTATAAACTATGGACACAGAACCCTAAACATCCATACTCCAACCATGACAATCGCTCACTTTCCAAACCACTTTGAAGCGCGTCACGGTCCCTTAGTGTCCACTAGATCAACATTGTATAACATGTTATTTGCTTGATTTTCTAAAATTTATAACTCATCTTTGTACCAATACGAATTATTATCGATTTTGGTTACACTGTGCTCATTCCGTATTCTTCCTTTCTTGGTGTTATAGCATTCTCACTCGAATACCATTACCGAATGTTTTTTAAGAAGTCCACCTCGAATACTTTAACCAATTCACTATACCAAGAAACTCCTTCGCCAAAACAACAAAACCCATAATCCGCAATGAGACATTTATCACCTTTCTAACGCCAAACCAAGTTCACCCCATTAATAACACATAGATCATATTTCTAAATTGTACAATTGGAACCCTTAGCCACATACAAAAATTATTTGGTTAATACTGGATGGCATGCTAGCTTCATGTTAAATACCTAATAATGGAAAAGCTATTGAGTTATACTTTCTCTATTAGTATTTTGATTTTGAATTATAGTATACATTTATCAATAACAAATTTTAAAATCTAGTTTGATGAAATCTTTCCATATCCACATGTCCATCTGTAATTATAACTGACTTATGGTCCCTGGAATACAAAATATTTGAGTTACAAAATTATATAGAATAAGAAAGTGACAAAGAACATATTAAAAAATAACAAACTATATGTAAACTTGAATCTCATCATAAGATCGTAGATTGCACCAAACAATCCTATCATGATCTATTTGGGGGAAGATAAACGAAACACTATTTTAAATTTGGGTGACATTAACTTCCGAAAGTCAATATATCTCTTGGTTCTGGTACTAGATCCGCATATCTATGAGGATGATTACACTTTTTTTCCTTATTGATATAATGTGATGTGAAAGTCAAGATATCTTTCACAACATAACCCTCGTCAATCGAACCTTGTGCCTTTTACACATTATGTATGTACTCCTTTAACTTATTCAAATAATGCTCGATCGGATACATCCAACACACCTGGATTATTCCACCAAAAACTGTATCGTCATGGAATATTTTTGTCCACCATTTTAGTATACGCTTCATTAACAATGCCACTCAAATCATCTATCACATTTATCATTTCCTCATATACATAACTAGGAATAAATTTGATTGGAACGGGTTTACTTCTCCATACAAATTCTAAATTTCATATGTTGCTTAAAACCCATTTCTCAATATTCATATTAGCCTCTAGAATATATTTTTCTAGTAAATTCGTGCATCAATTACATGGATATTGAACTGAATTAGAATATCCATGTGCTAAGATATAAATTCAACGAAACTCTTAACACCCTTAACAAAAGGTAGAGTAACCTTGTTTCTTGACTTAATCAACACTTTATCCATATGGACTTCTATTTGGACTTGATTTCCTCGTAAACTAAAAGATTTTGATAGCTATAATAATTTAATGAATAAATTGTGTAAATCATATTAATATTCAATCTCATATTTCATAGATTAAGCAATATAATATTTCATAAGTCTTACTCGTATATTAAATCTCCCATTTTCAAACCCCGGCTTTTTTTTTTATAATCCAAAAAAATATCTAAGATTATAGCAAAAAATCATGTATAACTACATATATTATGTAACTACGTCATTTAACCATCTAAACAACATAATAGAAACCATAATAAAGAAAAATACTAGTTTTTATGAAAAAAATGTGACAAAATACCGGAAGGAATTGATGGTAGAAATGGGTCTAAAAGAGTGGAGGTAAGTAGATAAAATACGTTAACGAAAGAGGAGGCGGTTGTGGAAAGTGGTGGATCAATAGTAAGAATATTTAGGGATCAAATTTTGAGTTTTTTGGGATTTTTTTGGTAAAAATGAAGAAAAGTAGTTAGGTAGATTCTGCTTAACCTGTCTTGTATTTATTACACAAATATTTAGTAAACTGCAATTAACAGGCGCTAAAGGTATGTTTAGTCCTCCCCAGAAGTCTAAATACCAACCATCACGCTGGCTGATAATGTGGTTATAGTCTTCAGCAACCACAACGTTGGTCGGTGATGATTTTTGAAATTTTAAATGATTTTTGTAAAAGTACCTTCACCGACTACACGATTGGTCGCTAATGAGTACAAATCACTAAAGATCACTTATTGGCCGGTAGAAAATTTCATTGTATTTATTTTAAATTTAAAGCACTTACAAGCGACCACTGTTGTGGTCGCTAATGTTATCCAATCTATATCGACCTAGAAGTATTTAACTTTTTCTTTTAATCTTTCGGCGACCATTATTGGTCTCCAAAACTCAAATTACTAACAACCAGTTGTCTAGTGCTAGAGTGGGGTCGTTAATCAATACATATAACATAGTATAATAAGAATTAAGAATGGTTTCTTTGTATACAGTGGTGGGTTGAATTTATAAATGGTGTACTATGTTAAAGCCTAACTGTAATGGATTTAATTTAGAATTTATATTTTCTTGTAATGCCATTATTTAACCTCATTGATGAATCTTACACTTTTTTTTACATCTTAGGCAGAAGCTAGTAAAAAGAAAGAAAGGAATTTAAATAAAATCATATAAAAGAAAAGCAACAAAGGTAGATTAATGGAAAACAAACTTGAAGGATGAGCTCAATGAACTATTGTTAAAAATAGTCTCTACTTGAACACCATAATTCTCAATGTATCATGAAACCCATTAATTTACAATTTATTAATTTCATGGCTATATTATAAGGGATACATTCCTTAGTGGAAAACCAATGGAATACTTTACGTAATAATATTCTAAAATAAAAGTGTACTATATAGTTGGCAACTGACAATTATGTACAATTTCATTACTAATGTTTTCAATTCGATAATGTGAAATGTTGTTGGTAAATATATAGACTTAATGGTGGATATAGTTAACAAATTTAGTGAATTGTCACATTTTTTCATATACTTACAAATAAAATAAAGCTGTGACAAATCTTCCTCACTTGTTTCTAGTGTGTTAGATGGGATATTTATTTTGTTCTTCTCAATATATAGACACACCTTTGTGATATAAACTAAAATCTAACAAGGTTTGTTTCAACCACAACACTCGAGACACATAATTGATGATGACCATATATTCTACTTCGGCAGTGAATAGAGCAAGTATTTTTTGCTTAATGAATGACCAATATTCAATAGTACAGATTATGTCTCTCATTTATGGATATATTTATATACTTAAGAGACATCATTTTGGTATACGTTTGACGTATAATTGTGAAGTTCATCCCAATTTTTGTTGTTATTTGATTTTTAACTAATTTTGGATGATATATGTATGTTTGGAGTACTTTCAGATGATTTGTGTGTTATGTATGTGTATCCTAGCTACATGGATGATTTTATACCCCAAATAAAATCAAATAATTCAAAAGTCACAAGGAAAACCAAGCCAAGTTACGAAAAGAGCCAAGTAGTGCATTAAGGCTCAATGAAAATTCTGAGCATAATGCTTATTTCAGTAAGCTTAAATTATAAAAAAATAATTGGTAATCAAATTTCAAATACACACAAGATATATATTGGAAGCTAGTACATGTTGTAAAAACGGAGTCAAATTTTGAGTTGAGACATGAATAATATACCAGTTTTACTAAAGAGACCCAAGTTCTTCAGAATTAGAAAAAATAGTATTGAACCACTTTGACTTAGTTAAGTCAGCTCAACTTGTTCCACAAGATTTTTGTAGTCTATATAAATAGGTTTCTAGCTAAAACTACACAACTTATCGAATCAAATATCTAAGGAAGGATCGGAGAAAGGAGAGAACGAGGGGTACACCTATTTAATCATTTCTTACTAATCTATTCATGTAAACCTTCATTTATCTATTTTCTTTAATTACGAAGATCTTTTATTTTTTCTCTATAAATCAAAATAATAAAAAACAATCAAGATATTTATAAATGGGGCTCCCAATTAAGACGTCACAAACTATATAAGAGTTCAGTTCATATATTTTGATCATTCTAGAGTCCTTATTTTTGTAAGCGCTGAATGGTCCTTCTTGAAAAACCATCCATAGGTCATAATCAGCGGATTTTAGGAAGGTTTTCATTTTTATTTTCCACAACTAAGAACATGTACCATAAACACTGATGAAATAGGAATAATATAAGCGTCAAATATATTTGTCAAAATGATCGTTAACTCTATTAACGATAAATTTATTTAAGAAGAGTTAATCTCTGATACCACATGTTAGTCCTTGAGAGGTGGGAGTTAATAGAACACCAAACTAATCTATGCATAATTAAAAAATAAATTGGTCCAAATTAAAAGTTAAACAAACATATAGGCCAAAATTTAATACAATATTCTAAAGATATTCGTAGGAGTTTGTACTAGGGACATTAAGTGATAGGAAAGTTGAGAGGCTAGCTGAAGAATGATGAAGCTAAGCAAGTAAAACCAAGAATTATTTGTTCATGCAAGATATGGATATAACCTATTTAATAGCTAATTTACTCTTATTACTAAGATAAAATCTAAAATCAATAAAGTGTGACAAGAGTTATCTTAAGCTTACTATCAAATACTAAAGTGATTGAATGATAAACAATATTCCATAAAATAAATTAAATGGAAGTATAATAACGTTGAGTAAAACATAAGGGAAAGAAGCTACAAGAGAATTTATAGCGGTTTATGTATCCCTACGTCTTCACCTTAAGATTGTCCAGAGTCTCGACTAAACTCCTTGATATATCTTAAAGGTGGGATATAAACCATTACAAAGAATTTGGTTAGGGATAAACTACAACCTACAAACCTGAGACTTTTAATCGTTAGTCACAACTCGATGAGACTTTTAACACATATATCACAACGCAAACTTGAGTAAATCAAGTCAATTTCCTTGTGAAAACCTGAACTAGATCCGTTCTAATCTTTTCTTGAATCTTCAATTCTAATATAGAGCTATATCTGGAGATAACTTATCGTTGTGTGTGAAAGTAAAGTACAAATATAGTGAATGATTACTCCTAATGAGTGAATGTAAAAATTAATACAACAAGCTTGATTTTATCATAGAAATGAGATAACAGGCTTGTGAATTCTTTCCTGAAATGTTGGATCATAATATGAGCAATAGAGTTTCAAGAGGTGAGTTGTATGATGCACAAAATCCCTATATATAGATATAGGTGAGGTCCAATGGATCTATAAAGTTGATACATCTTTTGATAAAAAATGGCATTTGTTCCACATCAATTATATTCCGTGTAATAGCCTCGTCAACGGTCAATATCTGAAAGATTTTATACGATTTCATCTTCGACAAAACATCAAACTATTTTCTTTCTCAAAACAAGAACCTGTTTTGGATTGACATTTTCGAATTAGGATGTGCGAAGTTGTTAAATAACGCTTTGGTTTTTGGCAAAATAATGAATTTTAACTCTTAGAAATACTTTCACAAAAAGGATTTTGGAAATAGTTGTGATTCTTAAATGGAAAAGCATAAAACTTAAAAGTTGTTCGAAATTATATATTAAGAAAGAATTTAGTTCAAAGGAAAACCCATTTCTCAACGTATAAAATTTATGGCATGATTTAATAAATAGAATTAATTCTCAAATATTTAAAACGTTTTTATGTTCGATACTTCTAAATAGAAAGCTACATCAATGGAAAGTATTTATAATGAATTTTTGAACAATAATGTAGTTGAGCTCAAGAACAAATATTCAACAAATCTGAATATATGACCTCAAAAAGTAAAGGATAAATTGAGAGCTAAGAAGTTTAAAAGTGAACAGGTAAAATATATGTTTTCACAAGCATTGGGATGAAATATGAGAAAGAATAAACATCTAATTAAAAATTTAATCATCTAAGTATTTGTTAAATAAAAATAAACTAGAAGGGGTATATATACCAATAATATGGCTTGTACACTTTTGACCATGCATCTCTTGTCCCAATAGTGTAGTTGTTTGTCCCCTTCCATAGGCAAGAACACAAAATATGTTTTATATCTTTAATATCTCCTTCTGTAATGAAGCAAAAAATAGAAGGGGGAGATGGGGTCACCCTGCTTAATACCATCAAGACGAGTGATCACACTTAATTACTCATTGTTAAAGGTGAGTTGGCAACGAACCAATGTAACACACTTTATAATTTACCCAATCTAAATCTCTCAAATCCCAATTTACGAAGGCCCATCTCCAGAAAGTCCCATTTAACTTTCTCATATACTTTTTCAATATCCAACTTGACAGCGACATAGTGCTTGTTGTACATACGATTTGTCTAAAAGAAGAAGGATACTTGATGAGAAAAGATGATACTATCATAAATAACCCTACATTTTAAAAATATAATTATGTAGCGAAAATGATTTCCTTTAGAACTATTTCAAGTATTTCTGCCATAATTAAATAAATAACTTTGTAATAAAAGTTCGCACAAGAAATGGTTCTATAGTCTATGATACTTTCTTGATATTATCCATTTGCAACCAGCGTGATGTTCGTCTTATCAGATGATTTTGTTATACCTGTAAAATCTCCAATAATATTCTAAGTCACAAAAATTGTTATTCTAATTAGCTAAGTCATTTTTAGCACGTTCTTTATAGTTTGTCGAAGCATGTATGAAAATGATATAACAAACAGAAGCATTATCAGTAAACTCATCTCATAGTACTTACACACATTAATATTACTAATACTAATAGTGCTTTGGGACATGACTAACATTGCCTTGATTTAGGAATGCTACCCTCAGGGTCTTTAACAAAAATATTATTATATTTAAGTTTTCTAACAATATTATCTGAAGTTTGGATACTTAACATAGTTTTATAAAGATGAATCAAACATGTCATATGATTGGTTATCAATGACTTAAACACCTTGCTTGTCAAATGTAAATGAACCTCTTGATAGTTCCACAATTGGAAAGCTGGGGTGTAACCATGGAGCGGACATCTAGCTAACTCTTGTTGAAACCTTGTCCATGCTTCTCCTAACTTCTCATCATACTCTTGACCAAACCTTGCAAGCTTGCTTTGATCTTTTAATCTCATACTCTTTGGATAAAAACAGTTAAAGAAAGCAGCTTGAAGTTCATCCAAAGTCTTGATTGAATCTGGTGGTTGTCTGTCCAACCACTCACTAGCACTTCCAGTTAGATAGAACGGAAACATATGACAATACAGTTGCTCGCGTGTAATGCCTGGAGTATTACAGGCATCACAAATCTGCATGAACTTCTGAATCGCTCTAACTGAATCTTGAGTTGCCACACCACTATAAAGTCCAAAACCTTGAAACTGGTTAATCATACCCGGATCGGGTCTAAACTTTATATTTTGAATCTATGGAGGACGATAACCTAACGGTTGTACATGAAAAGGTGCTCCCAAGTCAGGGAGATCATGTTCAATTCAGTTATTGTTCATGTTAACTCATCCTGGTGATGGCGGTGGTTGTAAACCCCCTTCTAGAGGACCTAAGGGTGGATCCTGTTGGCCTCAAGCTGGTGGTGGACCATCTCCCACTCGTTGTTGGTTTAGTGCCATCTCCTTTCTTGCGGCTCTCTCTTCTCGTATGCGTTTATGATAAGGTCTGAATAAGGTTCTTTCGGGCTCCGGAAGAGGAGGCAAGAGATTCACTTCGATAACCTGAGATAGACAAAAACAACACAACCAAGTGTAAATCTGGAAAAATAAAAGCTAAAATGAAAAATAAAAATAACTAAAATTTACTATAACTGAAAATAAATAACCCACACGCTAACGAGACACAAGTCCCCAGCAGCAGCGCCAAAAACTTGGTGTCGCCTAGGGTGTGATAAAAATATGATAAATAAACACGGATATAATGCACTAATTACCCTAGGTCAAGCACTGAACTACAAGTATTACAGATCGTATGCAAGTTTTAATGAATAAGTAAGATTCGTTCCTCAGGGACTTAAATGCGTTATACGAATGGGTATTCAAGCTCAGGGTAGTAATAATTAATTAAAACAGAAAATAAAGATGGAAGATTGATTTGGAGAATTAATTATTAAACTAATGAAAATAAAAGACACATAAACAAATAAAATATGAATAATATGAGAGAAATATAGCTTAGGTATTTGCTAGTATGCACTAATCCTTCTATTTCTTTCTAGTTCATAAGGGAGATAATAGCTCTTAAATTACTTAGTCAGGATTCTAAATTCCCATACCCTAGACCTTGAGATCGACTAGGGAGGCTACGACACAATCACTAGGTAGTATCAAATAGGGAGATTAAACGCTACTAAGGTCCCTAAGCATACTTTTCCTAATTGATGATATGGTGGTTAAAACAAACTCTAATGACTATTTAGTTAGAATCGGTGTTGTCAAGACCAATATCGGACAATAGACGTTATGTGGTATTTCAATAATTAGGCACCAGTTGAGGTGAACATCTAACTACTATTATGAAAGCCTTAAGTGATCAGTTTTAGGTCAGGCAATAAATCTAAACACATAAACAAATATAGTGGTAAGCAGCTAATATCAGATTAAAACATATAGTTCCCAAAGAAACTTAGATTAGAAAGAAAATATAACTCATTGATTATACATAATGCAAAACCCAAACTATGGGAAATTAGTTCAATCCTGAAGGAAATAAACTAAAAATTTGATACATAACTTTCATCTTGCTCTCTACAAAACTCTAAAATAATAAACCTTAAGACTAATTTAATTATGTGAGGCAAGGATGAATTACATAAGGTATAAGGGTGTATTTATGGGTGCTAGGAAGCCCTAATTCGTTTGGACTTGGAGTGGAAGGAAATAAAACAACTCTTCAATTCGTAGGCCCAATTATAGATAAGGTAGGATTGTGCTGCTATCTCGATTTGGCCATATCGCTTTCAATACTTATCTGTTTGACGCGTTCTTTATATGAAAACCGCTTGTCTCGGAAAGCTCTATCCATTGGTTGCAGACCATTCTCACAAATTTATTTCCAATCAAAAGTTATGGACTCTTCTTTGAACGTGGCTGGAATTGGATATATATTTGGCAGTTTTATCATTTCCTTTTCTTGATAATTATTTCCTTTATCTTCTTGTTTCCATGTAAATCCTTTTCCCTTTCCTTCTATAATTGACTTGGTCTTTTATTTCTAGAGCTTCACATTAAATAAATAATTAAACCATATATGCTTTAAAAATCATAAAATACTAAATCAAGACTAGAAATAGGAAAGTAAACATTTTAAGCCTAAAATCGACTACATGACTTCCTAAAACACTAAAAAGGATGTCTCTAGTTAGGATTAATTCATCACAAATAGAAAGACATCAAGACCCCTAACTCAAAGTTGTATCGTCCCGATACAATAAAGATAAAGAACAAAGGGAAGTCTCTAAATACACACCTAGGTCAATTAAGCACAATGGGAAAGAAATAGCAGAATATGCAAAATAGACTCAAAGCAATTACTCAGAAAATTTCATGCCATATATTTACAAACTACATACCTGCATACTTGTCATATCTACAGACAACACGGCTGAATTCAAGATTAGATTAGTTTCGCAATGTAAGAAGTATTGAGACTTTACTCAGTTCACCAAGGAGGCTATAGATTGTTCATCGAACTTCACTAGTTTCCAAAGATCCAATTAACTACTCTCTAACGGCTCAATTACTTCTAGATTGCATAGCGAAGAGTCAAAAGGTCTTTAAGGTTGTAATGTTTGCTTGGGGACGGTATGATAGTATATTTGGATACTTTAGAGTGAGCTTTTGGCTCTCTCCTCACTAGCCATCAACAAATCTCCCTAGAGTTTGAGTTACTCTCATAAAACGTTTCTCACTCAACCCAATGAATTCTTGATGCAAAATTAGCATCCCCAATAACCCATTTAAACCATAATGATGATGTACACCTAAAATTCCAATTTGCCGGTCTGAATATATATTTTTTCAGTTTTTTCCTTTTGTATAGCTATGACACTCTTTTTTGATGTTCGGGATATCACATTATTTTTCTCAAATATATATTTTCTTTTATTTTTAAGCCCTTTTTGGCAAATTTAGCTCGTAGCTTCTTTTTCATTCACTATTACCCCAGCAAAGGGTTACAATATAATTACTTGTGAATCATCATAAAATTAAGAACAGAGCACAATTAATAAGCTCAAAAATCCCAACCCAACAATATTTCCCATAATGATGGACCCACAACCCCAAACTCAAGCTCTAAAACAATTGTCTATGCATCGCGATTCAGGTGCGGGTCATATGGAAAAGTCCTAAAATCTAAAGGGATATGGCTTATAATGTGGCTAAATAAAAAGACTTTAGAAAGGCTAGAAGGGGCTAAGAAGGATATACAAATATAATAACGGGATAGCAAGATAAAAGGCAACAAGGGGCTTATGAAAGTACCGCCTTAGTCACTTTCTAAACTATGCAATTTCGTCATATTCTTACCTTTACCACGTTCATTAAATGGGTTTGTTAACTAGCTTGGATCTCACGGCCTACACACCACTCATGGATCCTTGAGATCGAACATAATTTCTATCGCATTGCTAACTAATCTTTTCTTTACTCATGTGTTTCCTGCAAATACTCAAAGCATACAAAGTAAAGCAGCTCACAAACATACTACTTTCTATCATTAACTTCCTAAGCTTATGCTTTCAAGCTATTAAACACATTCTACATCTAATTACTATGTATCAAAATTTTTAATTTCGACCTAAAAACATAAAAATCACAGAAAAATAGAGATGAGAGACAATGAATCCCCACACCCCCAACTAAAAAATGAGACGTGTCCCCACGACTCGAAAAAGACTATAAAAAGAAATTAAAATTAGCAGATAACATATCTACAGAGATGGTAAGGAAGAAAGAAAAAATACTCTCGAGGCTTATTGTCTCGCATTTTTGATATCCAAGGTGGAACATACTGGATCATTCTTTAATAGCTCAAGGAAGTTCATGATGAGCACCTGATTTTCTTTGATTTGCGCCACATCATTGGCCAAGGTAGATTGAGCTGCTTCGATCTTGTTTAATCGCTCCTCCATCTTTCCTCGCCAAATACTATCTTTCTCCTCTTTAGAAAGTTGCGTAATTCCAGCTCTTTTCAACACTTTTGTAATCCAAGTATTATCAATCTCATTCATCTTATATTCAAGTTTCTCTTCTTCACCCAAAATCACATTCGCTTTTCGCACAAGACACGTGATCATCGCAAGATATTTCATACTAAATAACGAAATAGGAGAGACCGAAAATCGCATCAACTCCTCAAAGATCAATTGTTCCACATCTACTTCTTCCCCTCTCAAAATACAATTCATAAGTATAGCGTTCTTCTTACTAACCTCCGAATTTCTCGTGTTTCCAAATACACTAGCTGAAAGGAATCGGTGCCAAATTCTCGCATTTGCTTGAAGAAGTCTGTAAGGCCAAGGTGCCTTTACTTCTCCTTCATGTGATTGCACTTTTTCCTTGTCCAATACATGCTCATTAAGTAGATCTCAATCAAAAGTTTTGATCTTTATCACCGCTTCTCTATACTTACATGATCCAATCAATTTCTTAAACTCTAAGTGGCTTCTAATCTCTTCAACTGTGAAAGGAAATAACATTCCTCTAACTGGAACACAACCTTGACTATCTCGGCTAAAGAGGCCTAAATAGAATTCGGATAATAACGTTTCACAAAAATTTGAACGCCTTACCATGAATGTAGACAAACCCAATTCAACACCAATCTCCAAGAATCTCTTGTATTTTCCCTCACCAACAATTTCTTTGAATACTCTCTCATGAGCAAAGGGAAGTTCATCTAAATGTTTCTTTGCAGAAGCTAACAAGGCCTTTGAAGCTTCATCTTTATCCTTGGGTTTCAAATTCTCGATCATAAGAGGTTGTGTTATCTTCTTCTTCACATAAGGTCGAAGCTTTTTGCCATAAGCATTAAACACAACATGCATACCCCTTTTTCTCTTGAATCGTTTGCCCTTTGAATTAGAAGTTGAACCCTTCTCAATCAATTTTTATTTAGGACCCAATACCATGCTCTTCTTAATCTCTCCACTAGTTGCTAACTTTTCTGTTCTTCTAGTAATCTCAATTGACCCTCAACTCAAAGCTTTTATTACTCGTGAAATATGAAACTCTTGATTGGTGGTTGCACAAGCTTTATTTGGGTTAGGAAAGGTGTTTTGAAGATGATTCTCTATATGGGTATGATCAATTTGTCTTCAATTGGTATGGATTTAAGGATTTGTTGTGATGGAATTCTTCAATTTTTGGATTTGATTCTTTGATTTGAAGTGGTATGGTATGAATTTGAATGATGAATCTTCTTTGTATTGATGTAAGGAAAGGTTTTGATGTGTTTTTATGGTGATTGGGTAGTGTTTTGATGTCTAGGAGAACTTTGATGGAATAGGGAGGGGTTTGGAGAAGAAGAAGATACTTAGGGATTGAAATTTTCAGAATAAAATAGCCTTCCTCTTCTTTTATAGCTTCAAAACGAATTTTCCCTTTCTTCAGCGGCGGCGGCCGGTTAGCCGGCCCGGGGGCCGTTATACTGGTGCTGATGTCATGCTACCATGTCGACAAGTCGCGACCACGGTTTTCCTTCGTGCTCCATTCTGACCTTGACCGTGACTAAAAACCGTGTCACGGTTTTCTCTGGGCGGTATAACCAGTGGATTCGGCCGGCATACCGGTGCGGCTATTTTCGATTTTGCACAAAACTGTCTTGGACCATCCCAAGAAACCGTGTCACCCTTTCTGACCCACCGGCATACCAGTCGTGTGACGGGCTAGCCGGCGGTCAGGTCAGATTTTTCTCAAAAAATTCTTTCTCCTTCCCTAGCTCAATTTCTCGGATACCTGAACATCAAAAATACTAATACCTTTCTCAAATATGCAACATCAACTAAAAACAACTAAACTAAACAAAAATTAAAAACTTAAAAACATAAAATAAACTTCGGGTTGTCTCCCGAACAACACTTTTATTTTACGTTCTTCAAAGTTAGACACATTACCTCTATCAAGATTTGCGAATATAGCCTCCCCAGCAACGAGTAAGGCTATTAGAAGGTACTAACCTTCGTTTAAGGCCCTTTCTAGGCCTGATTTCGATCACCTTAGCTGAACCAACTTGTATGACAATGAAAGGTCCCATCCACGAGTCTCTGAAACTGCGTGGCCTATTCTCTGGTTTGAGGGTTTTCCATAAAACTTCATGGCCGACCCCAAACTCAACGTTTGGCTCAGTATCCACAGGTTTTGAGTGGACTTCTTTAGGATCTTTACGATGTGAAAGCTTGTGGATGACAGAAACGATGGGGTCTATCTTCCTTGGTTTCTTACCCCAGACATAGATTGTCTCGGATATATTTTTAGCATGGAGGGTAATTTCCCCCTTTCAGAAGTTGATTATGGTCTGGCTTGTACCCATGAAAGGCCTTCCAAGTATGATTGGAACCTGCTTATCTGCATCGAATTCAAGTATAACATAAAATCAGTAGGGATGGTGATATTACCTGATCGGACTAGAACGTCCTCCACTGTTCCCCATGTCTTGGTAACTGAATTATCACCAAACTGCAACTTCACTGGAGCTTTCTCTGATTTCTGATGTCCAAGTCTCTTGAAAACGGACTTTGGCATAAGATTCACCGCTGAACCCACATCACACATAGCTTTGAACATGAGAGTACCATTTATTTGAGTTGGAAGATTAAAGCTTCCAGGATCATTGAGCTTTAATGGTAACTCCTACTCTACTATTCTTGAGACTCTCTCAGTATGAGCCACAGGCTCTTTCTTGGCTTCTACACTTACTTCTGGGATGATTTGCGTATAAACTTGTTGCGGTGTAAGCCCTTTCTTCACAATCTCAGGAATTTGGGCGTTGATGTTTTCAGGACAATACGCCTCTAAAAATGTCTTGAGCTCAGTGTCAACCTTTTGATTTGTATCAGCAATGGCTGGTGACATTGTTTCAATAATAATGAGTGGAGATTCTACCTTCTCTTCCTCTTTCTCTTTCACAGCAGGTGCAACAACTTCTTCTACCTTTTCTTGCACAGTAGGTGCAACACTTTTTTCTTTCTCTTCTTGCACAGCAGGTGCAACAACTTCTTCCTTCAAGGCTTCTTCCTCGTTCTCTTTAGCTCGCTCAGCTTGTAACCTAATAACCGATCTAATTTCTTCTTGCATATCCTTTTGAAGCTGTATAAATTCGGATTTGTCAACTAACTCCTCATCATCTGAACAATCAGACACCTCGGGGCTAGACTTGGTTGGTTCTATATCAATGGTGGGAGCTTCCACGTCAATATTTGTAGCATGTGGTACTTCCTATTTCTTCTCTTCTGTATCAAGGCAAATAGCCTTACAAGCTTCGAACCCAAATCTGGAGTCACCTCCTTCAATAGCTTCCACTTCTCCATTTCCATAGATATTCGCTAGAGTTTTATTTATTTGCTCTACCTGAGTACTTAGGATTTTAATAGAAGCTTCTTGTTGTCTGATCTTCTCGTCTCGTTCTTTAGCAGATTTAGTCATCAAATCCATAAATTGTGTTAACTGTTGAGTCACAACTGCTTGTTGAGGAAATTGTGGTAAAACTTTTTGAGCTAAACTATCGGTATATGCGTCATTCTCAGGTTGTGGTGGAGGGGCAGGTTTGTTATAATTTTGATTGTTTTGATACGGAACCTGACCTCTTTGTTGGTAAGAGTTGTTTTGGGGGCGATGTTGATAAGTACCTTGATTAACGGCCCCCTGTGGATTTGAGCAATGCATACCCAGATGATTTCTATTACCGAATTGGTAATTTCCTCGATTGGATATGAAATAAACAGATTCTGGATTTGCTTCACACTCTTCCCATGTATGATTTGTAACCTCACACCTTGGACAACCTTTTGCTTCTTGCACTACATCTGCTGCGGCTAAATTCTTCTGTATCTCAAGCTTCAACTCTTTGATTTGATTTTCTAAAGATGAAAGTTGAGCTGAGGTAGCAGTATCTGCATCTACTTTGAGCGTACCTTTGTCTTTAGTAATAGGAGCTCACGAACAAGGCCAACTCCTTTCTGTTTCGATAATGTTTTGCAAGCCTTCGGTTGCTTCTTTAGGATCCATGGACACAAAATTACCCTTTCCAAGATTATCCAACCTCGCTCTACCTTCGGCATCGATACCTTCATAGAATATAGCGAGTTGTAAAGCAGGGGTGTAACCATGGAGCGGACATCTAGATAACTCTTGTTGAAACCTTGTCCATGCTTCTCTCCTAACTTCTCATCATACTCTTGACCAAACCTTGCAAGCTTTCTATGATCTTTTAATCTCATACTCTTCGGATAAAGACAGTTAAATAAAGCAGCTTGAAGTTCAGCCCAAGTCTTGATTGAATCTGGTGGTTGTTTGTCCAACCACTCACTAGCACTTCCAGTTAGATAGAACGGAAACATATGACAATACAGTTGCTCGCGTGTAATGCCTAGGGTATTATAGGCATCACAAATCTGCATGAACCTCTGAATCGCTCTAACTGAATCTTGAGTTGCCACACCACTATATAGTCCAAAACCTTGAACTGATTAATCATACCCAGATCGGGTCTAAACTTTATATTTTGGATCTCTGGAGGACGATAACGTAACGGTTGTACATGAAAAGGTGCTTCCAAGCTAGGGAGATCCTATTCAATTCAGTTATTGTTCATGTTAACTCCTCCTGGTTGTGGTGGTGGTGGTGGTAAACCCCCTTCTAGAGGACCTAAGGGAGGATCCTGTTGGCGTCCAGCTAGTGGTGGACCATCTCCTACTCGATGTTGGTTTAGTGCCATCTCCTTTCTTGCGTCTCTCTTTTCTCGGATGCGTTTATGATAAGGTCTGAATAAGGTTCTTTCGGGCTCTGGAAGAGGAGGCAAGAGATTCACTTCGATAACCTGAGATAGACGAAAACAACACAACCAAGTGTAAATCTGGAAAAATAAAAACTAAAACGAAAAATAAAAATAACTAAAAATTACTATAAATGAAAATAAATAACCCACACGCTAACGAGACACAAGTCCCCGGCAGCGACGCCAAAAACTTGGTGTCTCCTAGGGTGTGATAAAAATATGATAAATAAACGCGGAAATAATGCACTAATTACCCTAGGTCAAGCACTGAACTGCAAGTATCACAGATCGTATGCAAGTTTTAATGAATAAGTAAGATTCGTTCCTCAGGGACTTAAATGCGTTATACGAATGGGTATTCAAGCTCAAAGTAGTAATAATTAATTAAAAGACAGAAAATAAAGATGGAGGATTGATTTGGAGAATTAATTATTAAACTAATGAAAATAAAAGACAATAAAATATATAAAAGATGAATAAGATGAGAGAAATATAGCTTAGGTATTTGCTAGTATGCACTAATCCTTCTATTTCTTTCTAGTTCATAAGGGAGATAATAGCTCTTAAATTACTTAGTCATGATTCTAAATTCCCATACCCTAGACCTTGAGAGAGACTAGGGGGGCTACGGCACAATCACTAGGTAGTATAAAGTAGAGAGATCAAACGCTACTAAGGTCCCTAAGCATACTTTTCCTAATTGATGATATGGTGGTTAAAACAAACCCTAATGACTATCTAGTTAGAATTGGTGTTGTCAAGACCAATATCGGACACTAGACGTTATGTGGTGTTTCAATAATTAGACACCCAGTTAAGGTGAACATCTAACTACTATTATGAAAGCCTAAAGTGATCAGTTTTAGGTCAAGACAATAAATCTAAACACATAAACAAATATAGTGGTAAGCAGCTAATATCAAATTAAAACATATAGTTCCCAAAGAAACTTAGATTAGAAAGAAAATAGAACTCATAGATTATACATAATGCAAAACCCAAGCTATGGGAAAATTAGTTCATACCTAAAGGAAAAAAACTAAGAATTTGATACATAACTTTCATCTTGCAATCTACAAAACTCTAAAATAATAAACCTTAAGACTAATTTAATTATGTGAGGCAAGGATGAATTACATAAGGTATAAGGGTGTATTTATAGGTGCTAGGAAATCCTAATTCGTTTGGACTTGGAGTGGAAGGCAAGAAACAACTCTTCAGTTCGTAGGCCCAATTGTAGTTAAGGTAGGATTCTGCTGCTATCTTGATTTGGTCATATCTCTTTCAATACTTATCCATTTGACGCGTTCTTTATATGAAAACCGCTTGTCTCGGAAAGCTCTATCCATTGGTGCAGACCATTCTCCCAAATTCCTAACTAATCAAAAGTTATGGACTCGTCTTTGAACGTGGCTGAAATTGGATATATATTTGGCAGCTTTATCTTTTCCTTTTCTTGATAATTATTTCCTTTATCTTCTTGTTTCTATGTAAATCCTTTTCCCTTTCCTTCTATAATTGACTTGGTCTTTTATTTCTAAAGCTTCACATTAAATAAATAATTAAACCATATATGCTTTAAAAATCATAAAATACTAAATCAAGACTAGAAATAGGAAAGTGAACATTTTAAGCCTAAAATTGACTACATGACTTCCTAAAACACTAAAAATGATGTCTTTAACTAGGATTAATTTATCACAAATAGAGCATATTACTTATGTGATAGATACAACCTAATAATCTATGTAAGTTATGAAATACCTTTTACTGAAAGTACTAAACTTATGGTGTTTGAATTTAACTTGGCTAGGACTACATGGTATACAACTCTTAAGGGGATTAACATATCTAATGAAAGATTAATTAATGTATGAATGGTTGCTTGAACTAATAAACACAAAAACTAATAAAGAAAAGGATAGTCAAATCCCCATAGTATAGAAGGTAGCCATGATGTGTTTTCCATATATGGAAGGCCAAAAATGAAAAGTTTTATAAAGTTTTAACAATGACCCTATGAAAAAAACTCAAAGAGCATATATAACATGTGATTAATTATATATTGCAAATATAAAACATGAGGTTATAAGGGTTACCTCAGAAAATGTGGAAAGAATAAATACCAAAGGTATATACAATAAAAAAAGGTAACTCGGTTAAAAACAAAAGCTGAAAAATGCTTAAATTTAATATTGATGCTACTATTAATTGTGCAACTATAATAAAGTGATGCTTGTATATTAACTAATAAGGATTTTTTTTTGTAGGAAGACACGTGTAAAATTATGTAGCTCATACACCACTGGAGACAAAAAACTTAAGGTTTAGGAATGTAATTCTTCAATCAAGAATTTTTCAAAAATGTAAATTCTGTACACTAAATTATTATAAGTTACTTATAGAGACAACTTGTAATCTAGTTAAGCACATATACTCCCATAGGTGGTCATTTTGTGTTCTCTTTTTCTTGAAAGTTTTCAAAATAGTCCTCTGTAGGCAATTAGGCTTTCTATTATATAATTTATGCTTTAAAAAAAACTCTTCCAAGAAAACAAAAATAGAATCCCAACACATAATGTTAAAGCCCAACCTACATATTTTCAAAATAAACCCGTAATTTTCTTAGTTTTCTTCCCCATCACCTCTTTTTCATATGTAACTAATCATATCTAAAATATTCAATATCTAATATATTTTTTTTCTACAAATCAAATTATGTAATGTGTTATATATTAATTTTACGTGGCTTAATTTTATATCACTTTACTTATCCCAATAAATAATATATATTTATATATATATATATCATAGAAAAATAAACAATCCTTAAAGGATCTTTAAGAACCAAATCAAGCCGAACTCATGTTTAAAAAAATAATTAATGAATCAAGCCTAAACTTAAATAACAAGGATTGTTTGAACAAAACCCAAACTCAAACTCACTAAAATATTACCAAAATAATCCCAAATAGCTAAACTTTGGTTCGGTTTGTTTGAAGACTTACTCCCAATTACCTCATACGAAGATATTTTTCAGGAATTTTCATAATGGTATATATAATTTTCTTCAATCTATTAGTGTAACACCCATAAATGTAATTCAAAATTCTTTTTGTTTTGGCCCCTTTTAGCATAATTTTGTGTAAGTATTTCATACATTTAAGTAACATATATGGGAAGGAGGTCTCTCTTAAATCCTAAAACATGTGGGATACCTTTGATATTAATAAAATATGAGGTTGTCTACATTCACATTCTTATGCAAGATATATATTTATGTAGAAACTTCATGACCCTTAAAGTTTTGATAACAGAGTACCAATTAAGAGAGTTATAATAATTTATTATATGAAGTTTCAACATGTTATCTTTAAGTTTCAAATATCTTAAAGTTTAGCTTAATATATTCTTCAATAATTTGGTTATAACATTATCTATTATATTGTAGATTACGTCGCAACAGACAATTGGTTTGTAGCTTTTAACAATTGTTAGATTTTGAGTCTTGGGAACCAAATTTATATTTGTTTAATTGTTTTCTCTGAGCATATTAGGTATTTTTCATAGTGTTGATAATATTAGTCTCCACTATACTCCAAGAGAGTTTTAAAAATCATGAGGTAAATCCATCTGGCTTATGGCTTTTACTTGTTCTAATACTCCATAATGCATAATTTATTTCCTTATCTGATATTGTATTAGTAAGTTAATTTATCTCCTCTTTATTAAGTCTCTTCTGGCATATCTCATCAATCAAGACCCCTTATAAGGTTCTTGATTGTTTGATGTACGTTAGCCATATCTTCTTCTTTAGTAATAATTTTCCCCTCATCATCCATTATTTTCATAGAAGTACTTTATAATCTTATATTTTGCATGGCATGGTGGAAATACTTAGTATTCTCCTTCCCTCCATCAAGAAACTGGTATCTAGACTATTGTTTCAACAATGATCCCTCATTAAGAAGCTTCTTTGATAATTATTTAGCCAATTCATTTTAATTTTTGAGTTGTTCCTTGGTTGTATCTCATTTATGTCTGCATAGTTGAACTACTTTAATTTTGTCCCTTAGATTGGTAATATTAGCTAAAGTATTTTGTAGATACTCTTTGTTAATAACTTCAGTTTACTTTTAAAAACTTGAACTATTGTGCCTCCTGAAATATGTGATTTCCCTTGACAATTCTGGCCCATATTTTCTTAACAATATCTTCAAACGTTTCCTGGTTCTTCTAGGAATCATAAAATTTGAATGGAGATATGAACTTAATTGTTTTCCTTATTGGCATATCTAGAATAAGACTATGATAATCTAATAGTCCTGGTGAGTTAATATTAGCTTGTTGTATGGGAATTGAGAAATCAACTTTCTATTAACTCAATTTTTATGGTTCACATTTCTTTCTCTCATACATACTTTGTCCAAACATAGTAAGGACTTGTTCCTTGTATATTTGTAAGATGTAAATCATTTACACACTCATTCATCTTTTTGGTATGAACAACTAGATATGGTTCATGGCGTATATATTTTAACTCCATAACTTCATTAAAATATCCTTAAATGCAACAAGTATTGTTGTTAGCTATACTTTCCCAGTCTCTCAGTGTATCCCATAATTTCAGTCTTTGACTAGTTGGTGGAATGTGAGAACATACTAAAGACATATAGAGAACTTTCTTAGTATTTATGTCTTCAATCTTGCAAAGTAATGCTTGATCACTAGCCTATATTAGTTCACCCTTTAATATCTTAGACTTACAACATATCTATAATTATCCCTTTTGGATAGAAAGATGCCACATGACCAATATTTCCAAGATTTAGGAGTGCTACCTCATGGTCTTTAACAAAAAAAAATTATGTTTAAATTTTCATACAATATTATATGAATTTTGGATTCTAAAAATAGTTCCAAAAAGACAAATCAAACATGACATATGATTGGTTATTAACGACTTAAACACCTTGATTGTCAAAGGTGCATGAACCTCTTGGCAGATCCAAACTAAGAAACTCATTTTTCCTTTCACGTTAAGTTGGAAAACTGACTTAGATTGTTATTTTCAACTCTAACCCTTGTTCATAATGATTTTAACCTCTTTTTAAATATCATGAAACTATAAACATATTTTACTCTTAAAATTAAACAGCCCTCAATATCTCTTATAATCACTTGACTATAATTTACCTATGTGTAGCCTATGTTGACAAAAAAATAATAATTAAACATATTACAACCAAAACATATATAATAGACACAACCTAAATAATCTATGCAAGTTACATAGATTACATAGAAAGCTCGTGCATGTGCAAAACAAAAATACAAAGTATATAGAAGGCTTTAATAATAACTGGGACATGAGAGATTTTTTTAAGTAATAAAGGACCAGATATAGCAGTATCAATTCTACTACTTTATTAATATTAACAGTCATATAGTAGAATTACTTTTGTACTATTAATTTCTCATCTGGTGCCCGTTTGCACTTGATAAACTCCTGTTATACACTAAGATAATCGGTTAGATAGTACACAATGAGGGTTCCCCACCTGTCATTTAGGAAAGCTCCTTTTTGTTGTTCTTACACTCCGCCAAAGGTTTTTAGATTCTCTACTAGAGTCGATTCCATCTTATTATTTGCATTTCTTGCCATGAATTAATAGAAAAGTGTTTACGCCATAAAAGTTGCTTCCGATGGTGGCCCCAAGGGGAAATGGTTTATTGGGCCCACATAAACCAATATTTCCACTCTTGACATGCAATGATACACTTTAGTAACCATAGATACGAATACACCTTAGGTTGAACAGTAAAGAAGTCATTTCAAGAACCCTTCTAACGAGAAGCAATACATTCATTGGTTTTGCCGAAAAACATTGAATGCAACTCTTAGTTTTATTCATTTACAATTGTTGGTAAACAGACATGATAAACCCAAAGTACTCTAAAAGTATAATAATTCTACAATTCTCAACAAAAATATAAAAATCTAGTTATGAACACATATAAGTTATTTTGATATAAAAAATAAAATCAATCAACTAATACTACTAGTCTGTCTCGTATCCTTTCCTTTTCATCTGCAATAATCACATCATTACTATTTATATGCATCGCTTGATGGATATCAGCTCATCTGCAGACTTTTTTAAAGTATTGTCGGACTCTTCATCATCTTCTAAAATAGTTATATCATGCTCTAATATCAGTTCATCGACATCGGTGTACTCAAATGTTATTAATGCGTAATCAGTCTATGTCTTTTGTATCATTGACAAAAGGTATCGACTCAAATGTATAAACTATCGACACAAAACCCTAAACATCCACACTCCAACAATGACAATCGCACACTTTCCAAATCACTTTAAAGCGCGTCGCGATCCCTTAGTGTCCACTAGATCAACAATGTATAACATGTTTTTCTAAAATTTATGACTCATCTTTGTACCAATACGAATTATTATCGAATTTGGTTACACTGTGCTCATTCCGTATTCTTCCTTTCTTGGTGTTATAGCATTCTCACTTGAATACCATTACCGAATATGTTTTTAAGAAGTCCACCTCGAATACTTTAACCAATTCACCATACCAAGAAACTCCTTCGCCAAAACAACAAAACCCGTAATCCGCAATGAGACATTTATCACCTTTCTAACGCCAAACCAAGTTCACCCCATTAATAACACATAGATCATATTTCTAAATTGTACAATTGGAACCCTTAGCCACATACAAAAATTATTTGGTTTATACTAGATGGCATGCTAGCTTCATGTTAAATACCTAATAATGGAAAAGCTATTGAGTTATACTTTCTCTATTAGTATTTTGATTTTGAATTATAGTATACATTTATCAATAACGAATTGTAAAATCTAGTTTGATGAATTATTTCCACATCCACATGTCCATCTGTAATTATAACTGACTTATGGTCCCTGGAATACAAAATATTTGAGTTACAAAATTATATAGAATAAGAAAGTGACAAAGAACATAGTAAAAAAGAACAAACTATATGTAAACTTGAATCTCATCATAAGATCGTAGATTGCCCCAAACAATCCTATCGTGATCTATTTGGGGGAAGATAAACGAAACACTATTTTAAATTTGGGTGACATTAACTTCCGAAAGTCAATATATCTCTTGGTTCTGGTACTAGATCCGCATATCTATGAGGATGATTTCACTTTTTTTTTCGTTATTGATATAATGTGATGTGAAAGTCAAGATCTCTTCCACAACATAACCCTGATCTATCGAAACTTGTGCCTTTTACACATTATGTAGTTACTCCTTTAACTTATTCAAATAATGCTCGATCGGATACATCCAACACATCTGGATTATTCCACCAAAAACTGTATCATCATGGAATATTCTTGTCTACCATTTTAGTATACGCTTCATTAACAATGTCACTTAAATCATCTATCACATTTATCATTTCCTCATATACATAATTAGGAATAATATTTGATTCGAACGGGTTTATTTCTCCATACAAATTCCAAATTTCATATGTTGCTTAAAACCCATTTCTCAATATTCATATTAGCCTCTAGAATATTTTTCCTAGTAAATTCGTGCATCAATTACATGGATATTGAATTGAATTAGAAATATCCATGTGCTAAGATATAAATTCAACGAAACTCTTAACACCCTTAACAAAAGCTAGAGTAACCTTGTTTTTTGACTTAATCAACACTTTATCCATATGGACTTCTATTTGGACTTGATTGCGTCGTAAACTAAAAGATTTTGATAGCTATAATAATTTAATGAATAAATTGTGTAAATAATATTGATATTCAATCTCATATTTCATAGATTAAGCAATGTAATATTTCATAAGTCTTACTCCTATATTAAATCTCCCATTTTCAAACTCCAACTTTTTTTCATAATCCAAAAAAAAATCTAATATTATAGATAAAAAATCATATATAACTACATATATAATATAACTACATAATTTAACCATCTAAACAACATAATAGAAACCATAATAAAGAAAAATACTAGTTTTTACGAAAAAAATGTGACAAAATAACTGAAGGAATTGATGGTAGAAATGGGTCCGAAAGAGTGGAGCTAAGTAGATAATATACGTTAACGAAAGAGGAGGCGTTTGTGGAAAGTGGTGGATCAATAGTAAGAATATTTAGGGATCAAATTTAGAGTCTTTGGGGATTTTTTTAGTTTTTTTAGCTCTGACGAAAAATTATAATTGAGCAATTGTTGAAAAAATTTTAAAGACAAAATAAAAAAGTCACAATGATATATTTTTATCTGAATAATTGTAAAAAAGAAAAAAGCTCGCCTAAGTAAAAAAAAAATATCTAGTTGACTAGCAGCTGCAAATTAAAAATATAGAGAATGTTAATTAATATATATTTATAATAAAATTATTTTTAAATAAAATATTTTAGTCAAAAAATTTGTATTGATCTAAATTTATGAAACAAAGATTATTTCCATAGTTCAAGATGAATTGTGGCATTTTAGGCCTAAATATTTAATTATTTCTTATAAATAAATTTAGCTTTAAAAATAAAATTAAAGCCTAATCCATATTGTAAAAGCCCAACTCACATTTTTAAAATAAAACCTAATTACCCATCAAATCTACCCTAACACCATTGCCCCGGCGCCGCAAAATTTCTCTGTACCATTTGATCCCAAATACCAAACTTCATTGCAATTAACCAGTTCCTCTCTTCATTTAATCCCTCCATTCTACTTCTTTAAATCTCCACAAATTCGTACTAACTTTGAATGTTGATTCATTGAATCGATTTGAAACACCAGACAAGAATGCATAATTCAAAGCCAGTCGTTTTTCCTACATTTGTTTACCATATATTCAGGTTAGTAAATTTGTGAGTTTCTTATATTTTTATAAATTCTAACTTAGTCCATTATATCAAATTATATTAAATGTCATAATAATTTCATTATAATCGTATCAATCTAACAAATGCCACAATTGTTAGCCACATATAGGCTTAATTTTTGTCACTATCTAGTGTAGGCCACAATTAATAGTTCATTATTGTCACGCCCAATACGGGAAAAAGGCATTGAATCCGTAGATGTCAGATTTATTGTATTGTATTTTGTTAAATGGTAGTCATACTTTTACGTGAGCTTTTGAAAAATGTCAAGTACATATAATTAGATTCCATTATAATTATATAATTAGCATAATCTTGTATTATTTAAGGTTTATTTAGAACTGTTTTACAAATAAGATATCCGAAGTCAATAAGAAGTGTTGGGTGATAATAATAACTATTGGGTGAAACTTTTCTTAGGTTTATCTCAATTGGCATTTAAATTTAGATTATTGTATAATTAAAATTTTGGTTAATTTGAATAAAGATATTGATAGTGGGCTTAATAGTTTTCTCTTTTTCCTTCAATGGTAGGTAATCTTCATCAATGGGGAGCATAACGAAACAAAGAATGGATAAGATTGTTGGTCATGACATTTCAATCCACCATGAAGTCTGTATGATTAACATGGTAAGATTTACATGCCAATAAATAAACTTCATTTGACTATATATATATATATGCTACTCCATTTTGTAGGTTTATGCATACTAACCAAACTTATTTACGTGATTTAAATTTTGAGTAATATCGTTTAGGTTACATCTAAATAAGTTTAATACCATGTTTAATCTGAGATACACGTTTACCTCAGGATAATTCTTGTTTCAGTTAACAGGATAAATGTTGTTTTCTTGGTAAAAGTATGTATATTTTTCCTTGAAAAATGGCCTATACATGCCTATGTTGGAATGTCTAGGAGGCTGCCTATTTTTATTTAGGCAATTGATAAAAATTTAACTTTATTAGAAGAATGTTTTATTCATTTATTTTTTTAAGTTCACTTCAAACACCTAAACCTTTTGTAGATTCTTACATGTACGTGACCTATCAATTTATAGAAGAATCTTTACCTTATTTATCTAATAAATTGGTATATAATAGAATAAACCATAGAGTTGTATGAGTTAGAATTAATAAATGATGTTGCAACAATTACAACTCATCTAATAATGAGATTATAACGAATATAATAGCAAAATATAACCACCACAACCACAATGTTTATCGATCTTTGAGAATATGATTAACGAGTTTCCATTTTAGAATAATCCTTTATTTTCCATTGAAGAGTAATGAGAAGAAACAATCATTAATTTGTTGTATGCTTTTAGATATTCCTGTAAGTAAATATGGGTCTAGTTGTTCACCTGGTTGAAGTCCATCTAAGACTAGTTTATCTAGTCTAGTCATGAACTAGGTATCCTATCTTAGAGTAGTGTTAAAATTTTAGTAAATATTTTAACGTGTGAATAATATCAAACATTATTTGCAGCTGTCAAGATGAAGTGATGGCAAGGGATTCGAGTTTTCAAATATTGGAAAAATTAGTGAAGGTAAGTTTAATCTTCCATTTTATCACTAGATAATTCCTTGCTTTGTTCTCTTATGTTTATATGCGTGTTGTAGCTCTCTTTCTATTCATCCACTAAAGATTTTGAATTCAAGCACTTAAATTTATGTTTTTTCTCAGGACTGTGAAGTATAATCTACATCAAGATATGTGGATGATGAAAGAATATGGTGTGTTAGATTAATAGTTGCTCTAGTGGTTAGATTACTCATGTATTGTGTTAAAAATTACAGATTAGGTAATTTATTGGATAATAAAGTCCGTGTTAGACCTCTTAATGAAAATCTTTTCAAAAGGATATATGTTTAACTGTATTTTTGTTCAATGTTCTTTTTTCATTTATACTCAACAAGTCAACTTAATATCAAAATGCAACTTCGGTCAAACCACCTAAAATAAAACCAAAAAATTATTAAAGTTATTCGACTTAATATCAAAATGAAACTTCATTACTGAAATTTCACAGACGCTCCATAGATTATTATATTTAGGTACTTTTCTAAGTTATGTCCTTCCTGGTTATCTTTGCTCTTTGATTTTACTTTCTTATTTCTATTATATACAAGGAGTTCCTCGTTCCTCGTTCCTCTTAAATTTCTTATGCATTTAATTGTATATATAAGTCTCTATATTTGTGGTTTAGTTTTCAATATAGTAATACGTTAATGAGGTTTTTTTCAGAAATATCTTTTATTTAGGGTGTACTTTATTTTATGTTATGTTAGTGTTTTATGTTAAAACTTAAAAACTAATAGTCTAGTTTAGGTACCACAATTAATGTAGAAATCTAGTTGTACATATATAATAGTAATCTATTTATGTCAACTGTTGATGGTACGTGTGACCTTGTAATATTTTCCACTAATAGATTCACCCTTGGAGTTATTCTTAGTTACCTGAGTTGATATACCATCAATAGAGACTTCTACTACTTCGTTGACACGATCTTGGAATATATAGAAAGCTAATTGTATCTTAAAGATCTAGAAGTCACTTTATTATAACTTAAAGCTCTAGATATTGACCTCTTTTAGTATTCTTCATTTCAAAAAATATAAATTTAGCCAGAAATAATCTATTCTATTTCAGCTTTTTTAATCGGACTTAAAATCATTTGGTTTGTAAATCTCCTCAGAATCTGTATGGTATGAAAAAATATAATCAGAAGAACATGAATACAGATGGGATTATTGTTTTATAGGGGCTTTATCACATTTGGTCGAAGAAATTTGGCAATATTTTCACAGTGATAAATTAATTTTTCTATATTTCAACCTACTTTTCGAATATATCACAGGGGATTACCTAATCATTGCTTGACTCAAATTGAAATATTTTTTGAAATGTGGATTTTTATTGAAATTGATACCGTTTTGATTTCTTATTTATTTGTAAATATAAGAGATTTTACTGCCATACCACTTTAAACAAATGTATCTATCAAAAACTGAAAGATAAAATTTTCTAATCGGCCTTACAACAATCAATTTTCTTAACGCAGTAACTTTGAGTTCTGACTTACAAACGTATCTCTTCCGATGCCCGTTTTCACTTGATAAACTACGGTAATACACTAAGAGAGTCAACTAGTTAGTACACAATGAGGGTTCCGCACATGTCATCTAGGAAAGCTCCTTTTTGTTGTTCTTACCACTACTTCCTAATATGGTCTTTTAGTCAAAAGATAAACGCTTTTTCTACGGCGATAGAAAACACTCCGCCAAAGATTTTTCGATTCTCTACTACAGTCGATTCCATCTTAGTATTTGCATTTCTTGCCATGAATTGATAGAAAAGTGTTTACGCCATGAAAGTTGCTTCCCAAGGCGGCCTCAAGGGGAAATGGTTTCTTGGGCCCACATAAGCTTATATGTCCACTCTTGTCATGCAATGATACACTTGAGACACCATAGATACATTTTGAGGAGATACACCTTAGGTTGAACAGTAAAGAAGTCCTTACAAGAACCCTTCCAACGAGAAGCAATACATTCTTGGGTTTTGTTGAAAATTGGCATGCAACTCTTAGCTACTTTATGATTTGATTTTATTTAAGCTCTCTCAGTAATACCTATGATAAACAATAAACTATGTTACATGACCCGTTATAAACTATGTCACATGCATGGTTAAGGTATAATTTTGTCGCTTCTTATTCATTCTCTTGCTACTTAACTAAGACATAAAATTGAGAGAATCTTTAGAAGTTTTTTTATTTCGATAATCTAGTAAACTTGTGGACTACATTGGTCACTGATAATAAATTACTGATCAACTTTCCAAATCATGATCTTTGCTCGAATTAGAAGGTTGAAGAAATGATTTTTAGGTACCCTAGACTATAGCTTTTCTAGATTTTATAGCTCTTTTTTTGTTATCAAACATGTGTTAATTTGATCACGTATTTCTCCTTTCTATATAATCTTTATTACGCTATCCATTGTTAGATTTTGGTATAGATGGCACAATATATCGAAATATTTGTTGATATAAAAAATCAACAAAAACCATGAAACTATAGATAAAGAAGAGTTAACCAATTATACAAACCAATATTTGAGCCAAAGAAATTAATGTACAAAAAAAATGATAGAAAGGTTCGATTAAACAAGTGCCACAATAATTATGGATTTTTAAGCCAATTGATGAAATTATGGAACTAATGACTACCTCAGGCGCTCACCTACACATGCGAGACTCCTTGTAGGTATTCTCTACAATTCCTTAGAAAGTGGAATATAGGAGAGGAAAATTATTGGTTCATGCAATTTTTAACCATGATTCTCTTCTTGTTGGTCTATGTATCGACGAGGAGATATTATACCAGACTCGGTTTCTTCTACTAAAAATGCATCCCTTCATTTGTGTCATGTTTATCTTACTCAAGAATCTAGGAACACAACCATTATATTTTACAAACTAAAATGAGTCGGTCAAAATGACGAAAGATCCTTGTGCCCAAAAATTTTTATTCTGCTAATACAAATTGTTTTTATATCATACTAAAATTTCAATCTGAAAAAAATTATAAGCACCAAAAATGGCTATCTATATAGAAGTCATCCTAGAACTCTTTTACTTCCCAGGGATGCTTGTGTTGCAGAAAGGCACATAAAAAGATCCTGAAAATTATCGATCTTCAGTGAATTAACTTTGAAGGTTCTCCCATGAGTTGATGAATTAAATGAAAAAAATATGTCGGGTTCACTGAATTAGGATAACACTACTACGAGAATAGCTTTTAGAGACCGCATACTTATTTGCGATCTTTTGTGGTACCTAAAGGTTGTTCGTTTTCAAAAGGTTGTTAACTATTCAATTTTCCTAAGAAATCATTTCTTTGGTAGCTAGATGGTTTATCTTTACAGACCACCCAGTCTCTTGCAATAAGTTATGACTTCTAGCGACTATATGTGGTCATTAGATAGATATATTTTAGTCGTTGCGTTTTGGTCGCCAATTCTTTATTACTTTAGCAACCATCCATCTGGTATTTAGTGGCTAGCCTCTTTTTGCGGTCGTTAAAGGTGTTATAATTGAAAAAACATTTTATTAAAGTTATTCATTTATAGTTGTTCGTAAATAGACATGATAAAAGTATAATAATTCCACAATTCTCAACAAAAATCTCCAAAATCTAGTTATGAACACATATAAGTTATTTTGACATAAAAAATAAAACCAATCAACTAATACTACTAGTCTGTCTCATATCCTCCCCTTTCATTTGCAATAATCACATCATTACTATTTATATGCATCATTTGATAGATATCAGCCGCATCCTAAAGTATCTTCGGACGCTTCATCATCTTCTAAAATAGTTAGATCATGCTCTACTATCACTTCCTCGACTTCGGTGTAATATATTTTTATTAATGCGTAATCCGTCTATGTGTGTTGTCTCATTTACAAAAGGTATCGACTCAAATGTATAAACTATCGACACAGAACCCTAAACATCCACACTCCAACAATGACAATCGCTCACTTTCCAAATAACTTTAAAGCGCGTCGCGATCCCTTAGTGTCCACTACATCGACAATGTATAACATGTTATTTGCTTAATTTTCTAAATTTTATGACTCATCTTTATACCAATAAGAATTATTATCGATTTCGGTTACACTGTGCTCATTCCGTATTCTTCCTTTCTTGGTGTTATAGCATTCTCACTCGAATACCATTACCGAATATGTTTTTAAGAAGTCCACCTCGAATACTTTAACCAATTCACCATACCAAGAAACTCCTTCGCCAAAACAACAAAACCCGTAATCCGCAATGAGACATTTATCACCTTTCTAACACAAAACCAAGTTCACCCCATTAATAACACATAGATCATATTTCTAAATTGTACAATTGGAACCCTTAGCCACATGCAAAAATTATTTGGTTAATACTGGATGGCATACTAGCTTCATGTTAAATACCTAATAATGGAAAAGCTATTGTGTTATACTTACTCTATTAGTATTTTGATTTTAAATTATAGTATACATTTATCAATAACGAAATATAAAATCTAGTTTGATGAATTCTTTCCACATCCACATGTCCATCTTTAATTATAACTGACTTATGGTCCCTGGAATACAAAATATTTGAGTTACAAAATTATATAGAATAAGAAAGTGACAAAGAACATAGTAAAAAAGAACAAACTATATGTAAACTTGAATCTCATCATAAGATCGTAGATTGCGCCAAACAATCCTATCGTGATCTATTTGGGGGAAGATAAACGAAACACTATTTTAAATTTGGGTGACATTAACTTCTGAAAGTCAATATATCTCTTGGTTCTGGTACTAGATCCGCATATCTATGAAAATGATTACACTTTTTTCCTTATTGATAAAATGTGATGTGAAAGTCAATATCTCTTTCACAACATAACCCTCATCAATCGAACCTTGTGCCTTTTACACATTACGTAGTTACTCCTTTAACTTATTCAAATAATGCTCGATCGGATACATCAAACACATCGGGATTATTCCACCAAAAACTGTATCGTCATGGAATATTCTTGTCTACAATTTTAGTATACGCTTCAATAACAATGCCACTCAAATCATCTATCACATTTATCATTTCCTCATATACATAACTAGGAATAACATTTGATTGGAACGGGTTTATTTCTCCATACAAATTCCAAATTTCATATGTTGCTTAAAACCCATTTCTCAATATTCATATTAGCCTCTAGAATATTTTTCCTAGTAAATTCGTGCATCAATTACATGGATATTGAATTGAATCAGAAATATCCATGTGCTAAGATATAATTTCAACGAAACTCTTAACACCCTTAACAAAATCTAGAGTAACCTTGTTTCTTGACTTAATCAACACTTTATCCATATGGACTTCTATTTGGACTTGATTGCGTCGTAAACTAAAAGATTTTGATAGCTATAATAATTTAATGAATAAATTGTGTAAATCATATTGATATTCAATCTCATATTTCATAGATTAAGCAATATAATATTTCATAAGTCTTACTCCTATATTAAATCTCCCATTTTCAAACTCCAACTTTTTTTCATAATCCAAAAAAATATATAATATTATAGATAAAAAATCATATATAACTACATATATTATGTAACTACATAATTTAACCATCTAAACAACATAATAGAAACCATAATAAAGAAAAATACTAGTTTTTACGAAAAAAATGTGACAAAATACCCAAAGGAATTGATGGTAGAAATGGGTCCGAAAGAGTGGAGGTAAGTAGATAAAATACGTTAACGAAAGAGGAGGCGTTTGTGGAAAGTGGTGGATCAATAGTAAGAATATTTAGGGATCAAACTTAGAGTCTTTTGGGATTTTTTTAGTTTTTTTAGCTCTGACGAAAAATTATAATTGAGCCATTGTTGAAAAATTTTTAAAGAAAAAATAAAAAAGTCACAATGATATATTTTTATCTGAATAATTGTAAAAAAGAAAAAAGCTCGCCTAAGTAAAAAAAATTATCTAGTTGACTAGCAGCTGCAAATTAAAAATATAGAGAATGTTAATTAATATATATCTATAATAAAATTATTTTTAAATAAAATATTTTAGTAAAAAAATTTGTATTGATCTAAATTTATGAAACAAAGATTATTTCCCTATATTTCAAGATGAATTGTGGCATTTTAGGCCTAAATATTTAATTATTTCTTATAAATAAATTTAGCTTTAAAAATAAAATTAAAGCCCAATCCATATTGTAAAAGCCCAACTCACATGCTTAAAATAAAACCTAATTACCCATCAAATCTACCTTAACACCATTGCCCCCTGGCGCCGCAAAATTTCTCTGTACCATCTGATCCCAAATACCAAACTTCATTGCAATTAACCAGTTCCTCTCTTCATTTAATCCCTCAATTCTACTTCTTTAAATCTCCACAAATTCGTACTAACTTTGAATGTTGATTCATTGAATCAATTTGAAACACCAGACAAGAATGCAGAATTTTAAGCCATCCGTTTTCCTACAATTATTTACCATATATCCAGGTTAGTAAATTTGTGAGTTTCTTATATTTTTATGAATTCTAACTTAGTCTATTATATCAAATTATATTAAATGTTATAACAATTTCATTATAATCGTATCAATCTAACTAATGCCACAATTGTTAGCCACATATAGGCTTCATTTTTGTCACTATCTAGTGTAGGCCACAATTAATAGTTCATTATTGTCACGCCCAACAGGAAAAACGCATTGAATCCGTAGATGTCAGATTTATTGTATTGTATTTTGTTAAATGGTAGTCATACTTTTACGTGAGCTCTTGAAAAATGTCTAAGTACATATAATTAGATTCCATGATAATTATATTATTAGCATAATCTTGTATTATTTAAGGTTTATTTAGAACTGTTTTACAAATAAGATATCCGAAGTCAATAAGAAGTGTTGGGTGCCAATAATAACTATTGGGTGAAACTTTTCTTAGGTTTAACTTAATTGACATTTAAATCTAGATTATTGTATAATTAATATTTTGGTTAATTTGAATAAAGATATGGATAGTGGGCTTAATAGTTTTCTCTTTTTCCTTCAATGGTAGGTAATCTTCATCAATGGGGAGCATAACTAAACAAAGAATGGATAAGATTGTTGGTCATGACATTTCAATCCACCATGAAGACTGTATGATTAACATGGTAAAATTTACATGCCAATAAATAAACTTCATTTGACTATATACATATATGCTACTCCATTTTGTAGTTTTATGCATACTAACCAAACTTATTTACGTGATTTAAATTCTGAGTAATATCGTTTAGGTTACATCTAAATAAGTTTAATACCATGTTTAATCAGAGATACACGTTTAGCTCAGGATAATTCTTGTTTCAGTAATAGTATAAATGTTGTTTTCTTGGTAAAAGTATGTATATTTTTCCTTGAAAAATGGACTAGACATGCCTATGTTGGAATGTCTAGGAGGCTGCCTATTTTTATTTAGGCAATTGATAAAAATTTAACTTTATTAGAAGAATGTTTTATTCATTTATTTTTTTAAGTTCACTTCAAACACCTAAACCTTTTGTAGATTCTTACATGTACGTGACCTATCAATTTTTAGAAGAATCTTTACCTTATTTATCTAATAAATTGGTATATAATAGAATAAACCACAGAGTTGTAAGAGTTAGAATTAATAAATGATGTTGCAACAATTACAACTCATCTAATGATTGGATTATAACGAATATAATAGCAAAATATAACCACCACAACCACAATGTTTATCGATCTTTGAGAATATGATTAATGAGTTGCCATTTTAGAATAATCCTTTATTTTCCATTAAAGAGTAATGAGAAGAAACAATCATTAATTTGTTGTATGCTTTTAGATATTCTTGTAAGTAAATGTGGGTCTAGTTGTTCACCTGGTTGAAGTCCATCTAAGAATAGTTTATCTAGTCTAGTCATGAACTAGGTATCCTATCTTAGAGTAGTGTTAAAATTTTAGTAAATATTTTAACGTGTGAATAATATAAATCATTATTTGCAGCTATCAAGATGAAGTGATGGCAAGGGACTTGAGTTTTTCAAATATTGGAAAAATTAGTAAAGGTAAGTTTAATCATCCATTTTATCACTAGATAATTCCTTGCTTTGTTCTCTTACGTTTATATGCGTGTTGTAGCTCTCTTTTTATTCATCCACTAAAGGTTTTAATTCAAGCACTTAAAGTTATGTTTTTTCTTAGGACGGTGAAGTATAATCTACATCAAGATATATGGATGATGAAAGAATATGGTGTGTTAGATTAATAGTTGCTCTAGTGGTTAGGTTACTCATGTATTACATTAAAAATTCAAGATTAGGTAATTTATTGGATAATAAAGTCAGTGTTGGACCTCTTAATGAAAAGCTTTTCAAAAGGATATATGTTTAACTGTATTTTTGTTCAATGTTCTTTTTTTCATTTATACTCAACAAGTCAACTTAATATCAAAATGCAACTTCGGTCAAACCACCTGAAATAAAGCCAAAAAATTATTCAAGTTATTTGATTTAATATCAAAATGAAACTTCACTACTGAAATTTCACAGACGCTCCATAGATTATTATATTTAGGTACTTTTCTAAGTTATGTCCTTCCTGGTTATCTTTCCTCTTTGATTTTACTTTCTTATTTCTATTATATACAAGGAGTTCCTCGTTCCTCTTAAATTTCTTATGCATTTGATTGTATATATATATCTCTATATTTGTGCTTTAGTTTTCAATATAGTAATACGTTAATGAGGTTTTTTTATGAAATATCATTTATTTATGGTGTACGTTATTATAAGTTATGGTAGTGTTTATGTTTAAACTTAAAAACTAACTGTCTAGTTTAGGTAGCATAGTTAATATAGTTAATATTTTCCACTAATAGATTCACCCTTGGAGTTATTCTTAGTTACCTGAGTTGATATACCATCAATAGAGACTTCTACTACTTCGTTGACATGATCTTGGAATATATAGAAAGCTAATTGTATCTTAAAGATCTAGAAGTCACTTTATTATAACTTAAAGCTCTAGATATTGACCTCTTTTAGTATTCTTCATTTCAAAAAATATAAATTTAGTCAGAAATAATCTATTCTATTTCAGCTTTTTTAATCGGCCTTAAAATCATTCGGTTTGTAAATCTCCTCAGTATGGTATGAAAAAATATAATCAGAAGAACATGAATACAGATGGGATTATTGTTTTATAGGGGCTTTATCACATTTGGTCGAACAAATTTGGCGAAGAAATTTGTCAATATTTTCACAGTGATAAATTAATTTTTCTATCTTTCAACCTACTTTTTGATTGTATCACAAGGGTTAGCACGAGATTTTGAGTCTCGCGTGTCTACCATTTAACCACCAAGGTACCTAATCATTACTTGACTCATATTGAAATATTTTTTGAAATGTGGACTTTTATTGAAATTGATACCATTTTGATTTCTTCCTTATTTGGGAATATAAGAGATTTTACTGTTATACCACTTTAAACAAACGTATCTATAAAAAACTGAAAGAAAAAATTGTCTAATCGACCTTACAACAATCAATTTTCTTAATGCGTAACTTTGAGTTCTGACTTACAAACGTATCTCTTCCGGTGCCCGTTTTCACTTGATAAACTCCGGTTATACACTAAGAGAGTCAACTAGGTAGTACACAATGAGGGTTCTCCACCTGTCATCTAGGAAAGCTCCTTTTTGTTGTTCTTACCACTACTTCCTAATATGGTCTTTTAGTCAAAAGATAAACGCTTTTTCTATTGCGATAGAAAACACTCCGCCAAAGGTTTTTCGATTTTCTACTACAGTCGATTCCATCTTAGTATTTGCATTTCTTGCCATGAATTGATAGAAAGGTGTTTACCCCATGAAAGTTGCTTCCCAAGGCGGCCTCAAGGGGAAATGGTTTATTGGGCCCACATAAGCTTATTAATCACTCTTGTCATGAATTGATACACTTGAGACACCATAGATACATTTTGAGGAGATTTGCCTTAGGTTGAATAGTAAAGAAATCCTTACAAGAACCCTTCCGACGAGAAGCAATACATCAATGGGTTTTGTTGAAAATTTGCATGCAACTCTTAGCTACTTTATGATTTGATTTTATTTAAGCTCTCTCAGTAATACCTATGATAAACAATAAACTATGTCACATGAACCGTTATAAACTATGTCACATGCAGGGTTATGGTATAATTTTATCGCTTCTTATTAATTTTACTTCTCTTGCTACTTAACTAAGACAGAAAATTGAGAGAATCTTTGGAAGTTCTTTTATTTCGATAATCTAGTAAACGTGTCGACTACATTGGTCACTGATAACAAATTACTGATCAACTTTCCAAATCATGATCTTTGCTCGAATTAAAAGGTAGAAGAAATGATTTTTAGGCACCCTAGACTATAGCTTTTCTAGATTTTATAGCTCTTTTTTTGTTATCAAAATTGTGTTAATTTGATCACGTATTTCTCCTTTCTATATAATCTTTATTACGCTATCCATTGTTAGATTTTGGTATAGATGACACAATATATCGAAATATTTGTTGATATAAAAAATCAACAAAAACCATGAAACTAGAGATAAAGAAGAGTTAACCAATTACACAAACCAATATTTGAGCCAAAAAATTAATGTACAAAAAAATGATAGAAAGGTTCGATTAAACAAGTCCCACTATAATTATGGATTTTTAAGCCAATTGATGTAATTATGGAACTAATGACTACCTCAGGCGCTCACCTACACATGCGAGACTCCTTGTAGGTATTCTCTACAATTCCTTAGAAAGTGGAATATAGAAGAGGAAAATTATTGGTTCATGCACTTGTTAACCGTGCTTCTCTTCTTGTTGGTCTATGTATCGACAATGAGATATTATACCAGACTCGAGTTCTTCTACTAAAAATGCATCCCTTCATTTGTGTCATGTTTATCTTGTTCAAGGATCTAGGAACACAACCATTTTATTTTACAAACTAAAATGAGTCGGTCAAAATGACGAAAGATCCTTGTGCCCAAAACTTATGATTCTGCTAATAGAAATTGTTTTTATATCATACTAAAAATTCAATCTGAAAAAATTATAAGCACAAAAAATGGCTATCTATATAGAAGTCATCCTAGAACTCTTTTACTTCCCATGGATGCTTGTGTTGCAGAAAGGCACATAAAAAGATCCTGAAAATTATCGATCTTCAGTGAATTAACTTTGAAGGTTCTCCCATGAGTTGATGAATTAAATGGAAAGAATATGTCAGGTTCACTAAATTAGGATAACACTACTACGAGAATAGCTTTTAGAGATCGCATACTTATTTGCGATCTTTTGTGGTACCTAAAGGTTGCTCGTTTTCAAAAGGTTGTTAACTATTCATTTTTCCTAATAAATCATTTCTGTGGTAGGTAGATGGTTTATCTTGACAGACCACCCAGTCTCTTGCTATAAGTTATGACTTCTAGCGACTATATGTGGTCATTAGATAGATATATTTTAGTCGTTGCGTTTTGGTTGCCAATTCTTTATTACTTTAGCAACCATCCATCTGGTATTTAGTGGCTAGCCTCTTTTTGCGGTCGTTAAAGGTGTTATAATTGAAATTTTTTTTATTAAAGTTATTCATTTATAGTTGTTCGTAAATAGACATGATAAACCCAGAGTACACTAAAAGTATAATAATTCCACAATTCTCAACAAAAATGTCCAAAATCTAGTTATGAACACATATAAGTTATTTTGACATAAAAAAATAAAACCAATCAACTAATACTACTAGTCTGTCTCATATCCTCCCCTTTCATTTGCAATAATCACATCATTACTATTTATATGCATCATTTGATGGATATCAGCCACATCTTAAAGTATCTTCGAACTCTTCATCATCTTCTAAAATAGTTAAATCATGCTCTACTATCACTTCGTCGACTTCGGTGTACTCTATTTTTATTAATGCGTAATCCGTCTATGTGTGTTGTCTCATTTACAGAAGGTATCGACTCAAATGTATAAACTATCGATACAGAACCCTAAACATCCACACTCCAACAATGACAATCGCTCACTTTCCAAATCACTTTAAAGTGCGTCGCGATTCCTTAGTGTCAACTACATCGACAATGTATAACATGTTATTTGCTTAATTTTCTAAAATTTCTTCCCCATCACCTCTTTTTCATATGTAACTAATCATATCTAAAATATTCAATATCTAATATTTTTTTTTTCAAATCAAATTATGTAATGTGTTATATATTAATTTTACGTGGCTTAATTTTATATCACATTACTTATCCCAATAAATAATATATATATATATATATATATATATCATAGAAAAATAAACAATCCTTAAAGGATCTTTAAGAACCAAATCAAGCCGAACTCATGTTTAAAAAAAAATTAATGAATCAAGCCTAAACTTAAATAACAAGGATTGTTTGAACAAAACCCAAACTCAAACTCACTAAAATATTACCAAAATAATTCCAAATAGCTAAACTTTGGTTCGGTTTGTTTGAAGACTTACTCCCAATTACCTCATACGAAGATATTTTCAGGAATTTTCATAATGGTATATATAATTTTCTTCAATCTATTAGTGCAACACCCATAAATGTAATTCAAAATTCTTTTTGTTTTGGCCCCTTTAAGCATAATTTGTGTAAGTATTTCATACATTTAAGTAACATATATGGGAAGGAGGTCCCTCTTAAATCCTAAAACATGTGGGATACCTTTGATATTAATAAAATATGAGGTTGTCTACATTCACATTCTTATGCAAGATATATATTTATGTAGAAACTTCATGACCCTTAAAGTTTTGATAACAGAGTACTAATTAAGAGAGTTATAATCATTTATTATATGAAGTTTCAACCTGTTATCTTTAAGTTTCAAATATCTTAAAGTTTAGCTTAATATATTCTTCAATAATTTGGTTATAACATTATCTATTATATTGTAGATTACGTCGCAACAGACAATTGGTTTGTAGTTTTTAACAATTGTTAGATTTTGAGTCTTGGGAACCAAATTTATATTTGTTTAATTTTTTTCTCTGAGCATATTAGGTATTTTTCATAGTGTTGATAATATTAGTCTCCACTATACTCCAAGAGAGTTTTAAAAATCATGAGGTAAATCCATCTGGCTTATGGCTTTTACTTGTTCTAATACTCCATAATGCATAATTTATTTCCTTATCTGATATTGTATTATTAAGTTGATTTATCTCCTCTTATTAAGTCTCTTCTGGCATATCTCATCAATCAAGACCCCTTATAAGGTTCTTGATTGTTTGATGTACGTTAGCCATAACTTCTTCTTTAGTAATAATTTTCCCCTCATCATCCATTATTTTCATAGAGGTACTTTATAATCTTATATTTTGCATGGCATGGTGGAAATACTTAGTATTCCCCTTCCCTCCATCAAGAAACTGGTATCTAGACTGTTGTTTCAACAATGATCCCTCATTAAGAAGCTTCTTTGATAATTATTTAGCCAATTCATTTTAATTTTTGAGTTGTTCCTTGCTTGTATCTCATTTATGTCTGCATAGTTGAACTACTTTAATTTTGTCCCTTAGATTGGTAATATTAGCTAAAGTATTTTGTAGATACTCTTTGTTAATAACTACAGTTTACTTTTAAAAACTTGAACTATTGTGCCTCCTGAAATATGTGATTTCCCTTGACATTTCTGGTCCATATTTTCTTAACAATATCGTCAAACGTTTCCTGGTTCTTCTAGGAATCATAAAATTTGAATGGAGATATGAACTTAATTGTTTTCTTTATTGGCATATCTAGAATAAGACTATGATAATCTAATAGTCCTGGTGAGTTAATATTAGCTTGTTGTATGGGAATTGAGAAATCAACTTTCTATTAACTCAATTTTTATGGTTCACATTTCTTTCTCTCATACATACTTTGTCCAAACATAGTAAGGACTTGTTCCTTGTATATTTGTAAGATGTAAATCATTTACACACTCATTCATCTTTTTGGTATGAACAACTAGATATGGTTCATGGCGTATATATTTTAACTCCATAACTTCATTAAAATATCCTTAAATGCAACAAGTATTGTTGTTAGCTATACTCTCCCAGTCTCTCAGTGTATTCCATAATTTCAGTCTTTGACTATTTGGTGGAATGTGAGAACATACTAAAGACATATAGAGAACTTTCTTAGTATTTATGTCTTCAATCTTGCAAAGTAATGCTTGATCACTAGCCTATATTAGTTCACCCTTTAATATATTAGACTTCCAACATATCTATAATTATCCCTTTTGGATAGAAAGATGCCACATGACCAATATTTCCAAGATTTAGGAGTGCTACCTCATGGTCTTTAACAAAAAAAAATTATGTTTAAATTTTCATACAATATTATATGAATTTTGGATTCTAAAAATAGTTCCAAAAAGACAAATCAAACATGAAATATGATTGGTTATTAACGACTTAAACACCTTGATTGTCAAAGGTGCATGAACCTCTTGGAAGATCCAAACTAAGAAACTCATTTTTCCTTTCACGTTAAGTTGGAAAACTGACTTAGATTGTAATTTTCAACTCTAACCCTTGTTCATAATGATTTTAACCTCTTTTTAAATATCATGAAACTATAAACATATTTTACTCTTTAAATTAAACAGCCCTCAATATCTCTTATAATCACTTGACTATAATTTACCTATGTGTAGCCTATGTTGACAAAAAAATAATAATTAAACATATTACAGCCAAAACATATATAATAGACACAACCTAAAATAATCTATGCAAGTTACATAGATTACATAGAAAGCTCGTGCATGTGCAAAACAAAAATACAAAGTATATAGAAGGCTTTAATAATAATTGGGACATGAGATTTTTTTAAGTAATCAAGGACCAGATCAATTCTACTACTTTATTAATATTAACAGTCATATAGTAGAATAACTTTTGTACTATTAATATCTCTTCTGGTGCCCGTTTGCACTTGATAAACTCCTGTTATACACTAAGATAATCGGTTAGGTAGTACACAATGAGGGTTCCCCACCTGTCATTTAGGAAAGCTCCTTTTTGTTGTTCTTACACTCCGCCAAAGGTTTTTAGATTCTCTACTAGAGTCGATTCCATCTTATTATTTGCATTTCTTGCCATGAATTAATAGAAAAGTGTTTACGCCATGAAAGTTGCTTCCGATGGTAGCCCCAAGGGGAAATGGTTTATTGGGCCCACATAAGCCAATATGCCCACTCTTGACATGCAATGATACACTTGAGTAACCATAGATACAAATACACCTTAGGTTGAACAGTAAAGAAGTCATTTTAAGAACCCTTCTAACGAGAAGCAATACATTCATTGGTTTTGCCGAAAACATTGAATGCAACTCTTAGTTTTATTCATTTACAATTGTTCGTAAACAGACATGATAAACCCAAAGTACTCTAAAAGTATAATAATTCTACAATTCTCAACAAAAATATAAAAATCTAGTTATGAACACATATAAGTTATTTTGATATAAAAAATAATATCAATCAACTAATACTACTAGTCTGTCTCATATCCTTTCCTTTTCATCTGCAATAATCACATCATTACTATTTATATGCATCGCTTGATGGATATCAGCTCATCTGCAGACTTTTTTAAAGTATTGTCGGACTCTTCATCATCTTCTAAAATATTTATATCATGCTCTAATATCAGTTCATCGACATCGGTGTACTCAAATGTTATTAATGCGTAATCAGTCTATGTCTGTTGTATCATTGACAAAATGTATCGACTCAAATGTATAAACTATCGACACAGAACCCTAAACATCCACACTCCAACAATGACAACCGTTCACTTTCCAAATCACTTTAAAGCGCGTCGCGATCCCTTAGTGTCCACTAGATCAACAATGTATAACATGTTATTTGCTTGATTTTCTAAAATTTATGACTCATCTTTGTACCAATACGAATTATTATCGATTTTGGTTACACTGTGCTCATTCCGTATTCTTCCTTTCTTGGTGTTATAGCATTCTCACTCGAATACCATTACCGAATATGTTTTTAAGAAGTCCACCTCGAATACTTTAACCAATTCACCATACCAAGAAACTCCTTCGCCAAAACAACAAAACCCGTAATCCGCAATGAGACATTTATCACCTTTCTAACACCAAACCAAGTTCACCCCATTAATAACACATAGATCATATTTCTAAATTGTACAAATGGAACCCTTAGCCACATACAAAAATTATTTGGTTAATACTGGATGGCATGCTAGCTTCATGTTAAATACCTAATAATGGAAAAGCTATTGAGTTATACTTTCTCTATTAGTATTTTGATTTTGAATTATAGTATACATTTATCAATAACGAATTGTAAAATCTGATGAATTATTTCCACATCCACATGTCCATCTGTAATTATAACTGACTTATGGTCCCTGGAATACAAAATATTTGAGTTACAAAATTATATAGAATAAGAAAGTGACAAAGAACATAGTAAAAAAGAACAAACTATATGTAAACTTGAATCTCATCATAAGATCGTAGATTTCCCCAAACAATCCTATCGTGATCTATTTGGGGGAAGATAAACGAAACACTATTTTAAATTTTGGTGACATTAACTTCCGAAAGTCAATATATCTCTTGGTTCTGGTACTAGATCCGCATATCTATGAGGATGATTTCACTTTTTTTTCCTTATTGATATAATGTGATGTGAAAGTCAAGATCTCTTCCACAACATATCCCTCATCTATCGAACCTTGTGCCTTTAACACATTATGTAGTTACTCCTTTAACTTATTCAAATAATGCTCGATCGGATACATCCAACACATCTGGATTATTCCACCAAAAACTGTATCATCATGGAATATTCTTGTCTACCATTTTAGTATACGCTTTATTAACAATGCCACTCAAATCATCTATCACATTTATCATTTCCTCATATACATAACTAGGAATAACATTTGATTGGAACGGGTTTATTTCTCCATACAAATTCCAAATTTCATATGTTGCTTAAAACCCATTTCTCAATATTCATATTAGCCTCTAGAATATTTTTCCTAGTAAATTCGTGCATCAATTACATGGATATTGAATTGAATCAGAAATATCCATGTGCTAAGATATAATTTCAACAAAACTCTTAACACCCTTAACAAAATCTAGAGTAACCTTGTTTCTTGACTTAAGCAACACTTTATCCATATGGACTTCTATTTGGACTTGATTGTGTCGTAAACTAAAAGATTTTGATAGCTATAATAATTTAATGAATAAATTGTGTAAATCATATTGATATTCAATCTCATATTTCATAGATTAAGCAATATAATATTTCATAAGTCTTACTCCTATATTAAATCTCCCATTTTCAAACTCCAACTTTTTTTCATAATCCAAAAAAATATATAATATTATAGATAAAAAATCATATATACCTACATATATTATGTAACTACATAATTTAACCATCTAAACAACATAATAGAAACCATAATAAAGAAAAATACTAGTTTTTACGAAAAAAATGTGATAAAATACCCAAAGGAATTGATGGTAGAAATGGGTCCGAAAGAGTGGAGGTAAGTAGATAAAATACGTTAACGAAAGAGGAGGCGTTTGTAGAAAGTGGTGGATCAATAGTAAGAATATTTAGGGATCAAACTTAGAGTCTTTTGGGATTTTTTTAGTTTTTTTAGCTCTGACGAAAAATTATAATTGAGCCATTGTTGAAAAATTTTTAAAGAAAAAATAAAAAAGTCATAATGATATATTTTTATCTGAATAATTGTAAAAAAGAAAAAAGCTCGCCTAAGTAAAAAAAATTATCTAGTTAACTAGCAGCTGCAAATTAAAAATATAGAGAATGTTAATTAATATATATCTATAATAAAATTATTTTTAAATAAAATATTTTAGTAAAAAAATTTGTGTAGATCTAAATTTATGAAACAAAGATTATTTCCCTATAGTTCAAGATGAATTGTGGCATTTTAGGCCTAAATATTTAATTATTTCTTATAAATAAATTTAGCTTTAAAAATAAAATTAAAGCCCAATCCATATTGTAAAAGCCCAACTCACATGCTTAAAATAAAACCTAATTACCCATCAAATCTACCTTAACACCATTGCCCCCTGGCGCCGCAAAATTTCTCTGTACCATCTGATCCCAAATACCAAACTTCATTGCAATTAACCAGTTCCTCTCTTCATTTAATCCCTCAATTCTACTTCTTTAAATCTCCACAAATTCGTACTAACTTTGAATGTTGATTCATTGAATCAATTTGAAACACCAAACAAGAATGCAGAATTTTAAGCCATCCGTTTTCCTACAATTATTTACCATATATCCAGGTTAGTAAATTTGTGAGTTTCTTATATTTTTATGAATTCTAACTTAGTCTATTATATCAAATTATATTAAATGTTATAACAATTTCATTATAATCGTATCAATTTAACTAATGCCACAATTGTTAGCCACATATAGGCTTCATTTTTGTCACTATCTAGTGTAGGCCACAATTAATAGTTCATTATTGTCACGCCCAACAGGAAAAACGCATTGAATCCGTAGATGTCAGATTTATTGTATTGTATTTTGTTAAATGGTAGTCATACTTTTACGTGAGCTCTTGAAAAATGTCTAAGTACATATAATTAGATTCCATGATAATTATATTATTAGCATAATCTTGTATTATTTAAGGTTTATTTAGAACTGTTTTACAAATAAGATATCCGAAGTCAATAAGAAGTGTTGGGTGCCAATAATAACTATTGGGTGAAACTTTTCTTAGGTTTAACTTAATTGACATTTAAATCTAGATTATTGTATAATTAATATTTTGGTTAATTTGAATAAAGATATGGATAGTGGGCTTAATAGTTTTCTCTTTTTCCTTCAATGGTAGGTAATCTTCATCAATGGGGAGCATAACTAAACAAAGAATGGATAAGATTGTTGGTCATGACATTTCAATCCACCATGAAGACTGTATGATTAACATGGTAAAATTTACATGCCAATAAATAAACTTCATTTGACTATATACATATATGCTACTCCATTTTGTAGTTTTATGCATACTAACCAAACTTATTTACGTGATTTAAATTCTGAGTAATATCGTTTAGGTTACATCTAAATAAGTTTAATACCATGTTTAATCAGAGATACACGTTTAGCTCAGGATAATTCTTGTTTCAGTAATAGTATAAATGTTGTTTTCTTGGTAAAAGTATGTATATTTTTCCTTGAAAAATGGACTAGACATGCCTATGTTGGAATGTCTAGGAGGCTGCCTATTTTTATTTAGGCAATTGATAAAAATTTAACTTTATTAGAAGAATGTTTTATTCATTTATTTTTTTAAGTTCACTTCAAACACCTAAACCTTTTGTAGATTCTTACATGTACGTGACCTATCAATTTTTAGAAGAATCTTTACCTTATTTATCTAATAAATTGGTATAAAATAGAATAAACCACAGAGTTGTATGAGTTAGAATTAATAAATGATGTTGCAACAATTACAACTCATCTAATGATGGGATTATAACGAATATAATAGCAAAATATAACCACCACAACCACAATGTTTATCGATCTTTGAGAATATGATTAACGAGTTTCCATTTTAGAATAATCCTTTATTTTCCATTGAAGAGTAATGAGAAGAAACAATCATTAATTTGTTGTATGCTTTTAGATATTCCTGTAAGTAAATGTGGGTCTAGTTGTTCACCTGGTTGAAGTCCATCTAAGACTAGTTTATCTAGTCTAGTCATGAACTAGGTATCCTATCTTAGAGTAGTGTTAAAATTTTAGTAAATATTTTAACGTGTGAATAATATAAAACATTATTTGCAGCTCTCAAGATGAAGTGATGGCAAGGGACTTGAGTTTCAAATATTGGAAAAATTAGTAAAGGTAAGTTTAATCTTCTATTTTATCACTAGATAATTCCTTGCTTTGTTCTCTTACGTTTATATGCGTGTTGTAGCTCTCTTTTTATTCATCCACTAATGGTTTGAATTCAAGCACTTAAAGTTATGTTTTTTCTCAGGACGGTGAAGTATATTCTACATCAAGACATGTGGATGATGAAAGAATATGGTGTGTTAGATTAATAGTTGCTCTAGTGGTTATATTACTCATGTATTGTGTTAAAAATTACAGATTAGGTAATTTATTGGATGATAAAGTCCGTGTTAGACCTCTTAATGAAAATCTTTTCAAAAGGATATATGTTAAACTGTATTTTTGTTCAATGTTCTTTTATTATTTATACTCAACAAGTCAAGTTAATATCAAAATGCAACTTCGGTCAAACCACCTGAAATAAAACCAAAAAATTATTCAAGTTATTTGATTTAATATCAAAATGAAACTTCACTACTGAAATTTCACAGACGCTCCATAGATTATTATATTTAGGTACTTTTCTAAGTTATGTCCTTCCTGGTTATCTTTCCTCTTTGATTTTACTTTCTTATTTCTATTATATACAAGGAGTTCCTCGTTCCTCGTTCCTCTTAAATTTCTTATTCATTTAATTGTATATATATGTCTCTATATTTGTGGTTTAGTTTTCAATATAGTAATACGTTAATGAGGTTTTTTTCAGAAATATCTTTTATTTATGGTGTACTTTATTTTAAGTTATGTTAGTGTTTTATGTTAAAACTTAAAAATTAACAGTCTAGTTTAGGTAGCACAATTAATGTAGAAATCTAGTTGTACATATATAATAGTAATATACTTATGTCAATTGTTGATGGTACGTGTGACCTTGTAATATTTTCCACTAATAGATTCACCCTTGTAGTTATTCTTAGTTACCTGAGTTGATATACCATCAATAGAGACTTCTACTACTTCGTTGACACGATCTTGGAATATATAGGAAGCTAATTGTATCTTAAAGATCTAGAAGTCACTTTATTATAACTTAAAGCTCTAGATATTGACCTCTTTTAGTATTCTTCATTTCAAAAAATATAAATTTAGTTAGAAATAATCTATTCTATTTTAGCTTTTTTAATCGGCCTTAAAATCATTCGGTTTGTAAATCTCCTCAGAATCCGTATGGTATGAAAAAATATAATCAGAAGAACATGAATACAGATGGGATTATTGTTTTATAGGGGCTTTATCACATTTGGTCGAAGAAATTTGGCAATATTTTCACAGTGATAAATTAATTTTTCTATATTTCAACCTACTTTTTGAATGTATCACAAGGGATTACATAATCATTGCTTGACTCATATTGAAATTTTTTTTGAAATGTGGATTTTTATTTAAATTGATACCGTTTTGATTTCTTCTTTATTTGGGAATATAAGAGATTTTATTGCCATACCACTTTAAACAAATGTATCTATCAAAAACTGAAAGAGAAAATTTTCTAATCGGCCTTACAACAATCAATTTTCTTAACGCAGTAACTTTGAGTTCTGACTTACAAACGTATCTCTTCCGATGCCCGTTTTCACTTGATAAACTCAACAATGAGGGTTCCGCACCTGTCATCTAGGAAAGCCCTTTTTTTGTTGTTCTTACCACTACTTCCTAATATGGTCTTTTAGTCAAAAGATAAACGCTTTTTATACGGCGATAGAAAATACTCCGCCAAAGATTTTTCGATTCTCTACTACAGTCGATTCCATCTTAGTATTTGCATTTCTTGCCATGAATTGATAGAAAAGTGTTTACGCCATGAAAGTTGCTTCCCAAGGCGGCCTCAAGGGGAAATGGTTTATTGGGCCCACATAAGCTTATATGTCCACTCTTGTCATGCAATGATACACTTGAGACACCATAGATACGTTTTGAGGAGATACACCCTAGGTTGAACAGTAAAGAAGTCCTTACAAGAACCCTTCCGACGAGAAGCAATACATTCATGGGTTTTGTTGAAAATTTGCATGCAACTCTTAGCTACTTTATGATTTGATTTTATTTAAGCTCTCTCAATAATACCTATGATAAACAATAAACTATGTTACATGACCCGTTATAAACTATGTCACATGCATGGTTATGGTATAATTTTGTCGCTTCTTATTCATTCTCTTGCTACTTAACTAAGACATAAAATTGAGAGAATCTTTGGAAGTTCTTTTATTTCGATAATCTAGTAAACTTGTCGACTACATTGGTCACTGATAATAAATTACTGATCAACTTTCCAAATCACGATCTTTGCTCGAATTAGAAGGTAGAAGAAATGATTTTTAGGCACCCTAGACTATAGCTTTTCTAGATTTTATAGCTCTTTTTTTGTTATCAAAATTGTGTTAATTTGATCACGTATTTCTCCTTTCTATATGATCTTTATTACGCTATCCATTGTTAGATTTTGGTATAGATGGCACAATATATCGAAATATTTGTTGATATAAAAAATCAACAAAAACCATGAAACTATAGATAAAGAAGAGTTAACCAATTATACAAACCAATATTTTAGCCAAAAAAATTAATGTACAAAAAAAATGAGAGAAAGGTTCGATTAAACAAGTGCCACAATAATTATGGATTTTTAAGCCAATTGATAAAATTATGGAACTAATGACTACCTCAGGCGCTCACCTACACATGCGAGACTCCTTGTATGTATTCTCTACAATTCCTTAGAAAGTGGAATATAGGAGAGGAAAATTATTGGTTCATGCAATTTTTAACCATGCTTCTCTTCTTGTTGGTCTATGTATCGACGACGAGATATTATACCAGACTCGGTTTCTTCTACTAAAAATGCATCCCTTCATTTGTGTCATGTTTATCTTGCTCAAGGATCTAGGAACACAACCATTATATTTTACAAACTAAAATGAGTCGGTCAAAATGACGAAATATCCTTGTGCCCAAAACTTATGATTCTGCTAATAGAAATTGTTTTTATATCATACTAAAAATTCAATCTGAAAAAATTATAAGCACAAAAAATGGCTATCTATATAGAAGTCATCCTAGAACTCTTTTACTTCCCAGGGATGCTTGTGTTGCAGAAAGGCACATAAAAAGATCCTTAAAATTATCGATCTTCAGTGAATTAACTTTGAAGGTTCTCCCATGAGTTGATGAATTAAATGGAAAAAATATGTCGGGTTCACTAAATTAGGATAACACTACTACGAGAATAGATTTTAGAGACCGCATACTTATTTGCGATCTTTTGTGGTACCTAAAGGTTGTTCGTTTTCAAAAGGTTGTTAACTATTCATTTTTCCTAAGAAATCATTTCTGTGGTAGCTAGATGGATAATCTTTACAGACCACCCAGTCTCTTGCTATAAGTTATGACTTCTAGCGACTATATGTGGTCATTAGATAGATATATTTTAGTCGTTGCGTTTTGGTCTCCAATTCTTTATTACTTTAGCAACCATCCATTTGGTATTTAGTGGCTAGCCTCTTTTTGCGGTCGTTAAAGGTGTTATAATTGAAAAAACATTTTTATTAAAGTTATTCATATATAGTTGTTCGTAAATAGACATGATAAACCCAAAGTACACTAAAAGTATAATAATTCCACAATTCTCAACAAAAATCTCCAAAATCTAGTTATGAACAAATATAAGTTATTTTGACATAAAAAAATAAAACCAATCAACTAATATTACTAGTCTGTCTCATATCCTCCCCTTTTCATCTGCAATAATCACATCATTACTATTTATATGCATCGCTTGATGGATATCAGCTCATCTGCAGACTTTTTTAAAGTATTGTCGGACTCTTCATCATCTTCTAAAATAGTTATATCATGCTCTAATATCAGTTCATCGACATCGGTGTACTCAAATGTTATTAATGCGTAATCAGTCTATGTCTGTTGTATCATTGACAAAATGTATCGACTCAAATGTATAAACTATCGACACAGAACCCTAAACATCCACACTCCAACAATGACAACCGCTCACTTTCCAAATCACTTTAAAGCGCGTCGCGATCCCTTAGTGTCCACTAGATCAACAATGTATAACATGTTATCTGCTTGATTTTCTAAAATTAATGACTCATCTTTGTACCAATACGAATTATTATCGATTTTGGTTACACTGTGCTCATTCCGTATTCTTCCTTTCTTGGTGTTATAGCATTCTCACTCGAATACCATTACCGAATATGTTTTTAAGAAGTCCACCTCGAATACTTTAACCAATTCACCATACCAAGAAACTCCTTCGCCAAAACAACAAAACCCGTAATCCGCAATGAGACATTTATCACCTTTCTAACACCAAACCAAGTTCACCCCTTTAATAACACATAGATCATATTTCTAAATTGTACAAATGGAACCCTTAGCCACATACAAAAATTATTTGGTTAATACTGGATGGCATGCTAGCTTCATGTTAAATACCTAATAATGGAAAAGCTATTGAGTTATACTTTCTCTATTAGTATTTTGATTTTGAATTATAGTATACATTTATCAATAACGAATTGTAAAATCTGATGAATTATTTCCACATCCACATGTCCATCTGTAATTATAACTGACTTATGGTCCCTGGAATACAAAATATTTGAGTTACAAAATTATATAGAATAAGAAAGTGACAAAGAACATAGTAAAAAAGAACAAACTATATGTAAACTTGAATCTCATCATAAGATCGTAGATTTCCCCAAACAATCCTATCGTGATCTATTTGGGGGAAGATAAACGAAACACTATTTTAAATTTTGGTGACATTAACTTCCGAAAGTCAATATATCTCTTGGTTCTGGTACTAGATCCGCATATCTATGAGGATGATTTCACTTTTTTTTCCTTATTGATATAATGTGATGTGAAAGTCAAGATCTCTTCCACAACATAACCCTCATCTATCGAACCTTGTGCCTTTAACACATTATGTAGTTACTCCTTTAACTTATTCAAATAATGCTCGATCGGATACATCCAACACATCTGGATTATTCCACCAAAAACTGTATCATCATGGAATATTCTTGTCTACCATTTTAGTATACGCTTCATTAACAATGCCACTCAAATCATCTATCACATTTATCATTTCCTCATATACATAACTAGGAATAATATTTGATTGGAACGGGTTTATTTCTCCATACAAATTCCAAATTTCATATGTTGCTTAAAACCCATTTCTCAATATTCATATTAGCCTCTAGAATATTTTTCCTAGTAAATTCGTGCATCAATTACATGGATATTGAATTGAATTAGAAATATCCATGTGTTAAGATATAAATTCAACGAAACTCTTAACACCCTTAACAAAAGCTAGAGTAACCTTGTTTCTTGACTTAATCAACACTTTATCCATATGGATTTCTATTTGGACTTGATTGCGTCGTAAACTAAAAGATTTTGATAGCTATAATGATTTAATGAATAAATTGTGTAAATCATATTGATATTCAATCTCATATTTCATAGATTAAGCAATGTAATATTTCATAAGTCTTACTCCTATATTAAATCTCCCATTTTTAAACTCCAACTTTTTTTCATAATCCAAAAAAAAATCTAATATTATAGATAAAAAATCATATATAACTACATATATTATATAACTACATAATTTAACCATCTAAACAACATAATAGAAACCATAATAAAGAAAAATACTAGTTTTTACGAAAAAAATGTGACAAAATAACTGAAGGAATTGATGGTAGAAATGGGCCCGAAAGAGTAGAGGTAAGTAGACAAAATACGTTAACGAAAGAGGAGGCGTTTGTGGAAAGTGGTGGATCAATAGTAAGAATATTTAGGGATCAAATTTAGAGTCTTTGGGGATTTTTTTAGTTTTTTTAGCTCTGACGAAAAATTATAATTGAGCCATTGTTGAAAAATTTTTAAAGACAAAATAAAAAAGTCACAATGATATATTTTTATCGGAATGATTGTAAAAAAGAAAAAAGCTCGCCTAAGTAAAAAAAATATCTAGTTGACTAGCAACTGCAAATTAAAAATATAGAGAATGTTAATTAATATATATTTATAATAAAAATATTTTTAAATAAAATATTTTAGTAAAAAAATTTGTATTGATCTAAATTTATGAAACAAAGATTATTTCCCTATAGTTCAAGATGAATTGTGGCATTTTAGGCCTAAATATTTAATTATTTCTTATAAATAAATTTAGCTTTAAAAATAAAATTAAAGCCCAATCCATATTGTAAAAGCCCAACTCACATTTTTAAAATAAAACCTAATTACCCATCAAATCTACCCTAACACCCTAACACCATTGCCCCCTGGCGCCGCAAAATTTCTCTGTACAATCTGATCCCAAATACCAAACTTCATTGCAGTTAACCAGTTCCTCTCTTCATTTAATCCCTCCATTCTACTTCTTTAAATCTCCACAAATTCGTACTAACTTTGAATGTTGATTCATTGAATCAATTTGAAACACCCGACAAGAATGCAAAATTCTAAGCCATTCGTTTTCCTACATTTGTTTACCATATATCCAGGTTAGTAAATTTGTAAGTTTCTTATATTTTTATAAATTCTAACTTAGTCCATTATATCAAATTATATTAAATGTTATCAGAATTTCATTATAATAGTATCAATCTAACAAATGCCACAATTGTTAGCCACATATAGGCTTCATTTTTGTCACTATCTAGTGTAGGCCACAATTAATAGTTCATTATTGTCACGCCCAACGGGGAAACGCATTGACTCCATAGATGTCAGATTTATTTTATTGTATTTTGTTAAATGGTAGCCATACTTTTACGTGAGCTTTTGAAAAATGTCAAGTACATATAATTAGATTCCATGATAATTATATTATTAGCATAATCTTGTATTATTTAAGATTTATTTAGAATTGTTTTACAAATAAGATATCCGAAGTCAACAAGAAGTGTTGGGTGATAATAATAACTATTGGGTGAAACTTTTCTTAGGTTTATCTCAATTGGAATTTAAATTAAGATTATTGTATAATTAAAATTTTGGTTAATTTGAATAAAGATAAGGATAGTGGGCTTAATAGTTTTCTCTTTTTCCTTCAATGGTAGGTAATCTTCATCAATGGGGAGCATAACGAAACAAAGAATGGATAAGATTGTTGGTCATGACATTTCAATCTACCATGAAGACTGTATGATTAACATAGTAAGATTTACATGCCAATAAATAAACTTCATTTGACTTTATATATATATATATATATATATGCTACTCCATTTTGTAGGTTTATGCATACTAACCAAACTTATTTACGTGATTTAAATTCTGAGTAATATCGTTTAGGTTACATCTAAATAAGTTTAATACCATGTTTAATCTGAGATACACGTTTAGCTCAGGATAATTCTTGTTTCAGTTAACAGGATAAATTTTGTTTTCTTGGTAAAAGTATGTATATTTTTCCTTGAAAAATGGCCTAGACATGCCTATGTTGGAATGTCTAGGAGGCTGCCTATTCTTATTTAGGCAATTGATTAAAATTTAACTTTATTAGAAGAATGTTTTATTCATTTATTTTTTTAAGTTCACTTCAAACACCTAAACCTTTTGTAGATTCTTACATGTACGTGACCTATCAATTTTTAGAAGAATCTTTACCTTATTTATCTAATAAATTGGTATATAATAGAATAAACCATAGAGTTGTATGAGTTAGAATTAATAAATGATGTTGCAACAATTAGAACTCATCTAATGATGGGATTATAACGAATATAATAGCAAAATATAACCACCACAACCACAATGTTTATCGATCTTTGAGAATATGATTAACGAGTTGCCATTTTAGAATAATACTTTATTTTCCATTTAAGAGTAATGAGAAGAAACAATCATTAATTTGTTGTATGCTTTTAGATATTCCTGTAAGTAAATGTGGGTCTAGTTGTTCACCTGGTTGAAGTCCATCTAAGACTAGTTTATCTAGTCTAGTCATGAACTAGGTATACTATCTTAGAGTAGTGTTAAAATTTTAGTAAATATTTTAATGTGTGAATAATATAAAACATTATTTGCAGCTGTCAAGATGAAGTGATGGCAAGGGATTCGAGTTTTCAAATATTGGAAAAATTTGTGAAGGTAAGTTTAATCATCCATTTTATCACTAGATAATTCCTTGCTTTGTTCTCTTATGTTTATATGCGTGTTATAGCTCTCTTTTTATTCATCCACTAAAGATTTTGAATTCAAGCACTTAAAGTTATGTTTTTTCTCAGGACGGTGAAGTATAATCTACATCAAGACATATGGATGATGAAGGAATATGGTGTGTTAGATTAATAGTTGCTCTAGTGGTTAGATTACTCGTGTATTGTGTTAAAAATTACAGATTAGGTAATTTATTGGATAATAAAGTTCGTGTTAGACCTCTTAATGAAAAGCTTTTCAAAAGGATATATGTTTAACTGTATTTTTGTTCAATGTTCTTTTTTCATTTATACTCAACAAGTCAACTTAATATCAAAATGCAACTTCAGTCAAACCACCTGAAATAAAACCAAAAAATTATTCAAGTTATTCGACTTAATATCAAAATGAAACTTCATTACTGAAATTTCACAGACGCTCCATAGATTATTATATTTAGGTACTTTTCTAAGTTATGTCCTTCCTGGTTATCTTTGCTCTTTGATTTTACTTTCTTATTTCATTTATATACAAGGAGTTCCTCGTTCCTCGTTCCTCTGAAATTTCTTATGCATTTGATTGTATATATATGTCTCTATATTTGTGGTTTAGTTTTCAATATAGTAATACGTTAATGAGGTTTTTTTCAGAAATATCTTTTATTTATGGTGTACTTTATTTTAAGTTATGTTAGTGTTTTATGTTAAAACTTAAAAACTAACAGTCTAGTTTAGGTAGCACAATTAATGTAGAAATCTAGTTGTACATATATAATAGTAATCTACTTATGTCAATTGTTGATGGTACGTGTGACCTTGTAATATTTTCCACTAATAGATTCACCCTTGGAGTTATTCTTAGTTACCTGAGTTGATATACCATCAATAGAGACTTCTACTACTTCGTTGACATGATCTTGGAATATATAGAAAGCTAATTGTATCTTAAAGATCTAGAAGTCACTTTATTATAACTTAAAGCTCTAGATATTGACCTCTTTTAGTATTCTTCATTTCAAAAAATATAAATTTAGTCAGAAATAATCTATTCTATTTCAGCTTTTTTAATCGGCCTTAAAATCATTCGGTTTGTAAATCTCCTCAGAATCCGTATGGTATGAAAATATATAATCCGAAGAACATGAATACAGATGGGATTATTGTTTTATAGGGGCTTTATCACATTTGGTCGAAGAAATTTGGCAATATTTTCACAGTGATAAATTAATTTTTCTATATTTCAACCCTACTTTTTGAATGTATCACAAGGAATTACGTAATCATTGCTTGACTCATATTGAAATATTTTTTGAAATGTGGATTTTTATTGAAATTGATACCGTTTTGATTTCTTATTTATTTGTAAATATAAGAGATTTTACTGCCATACCACTTTAAACAAATGTATCTATCAAAAACTGAAAGATAAAATTTTCTAATCGGCCTTACAACAATCAATTTTCTTAACGCAGTAACTTTGAGTTCTGACTTACAAACGTATCTCTTCCGATGCCCGTTTTCACTTGATAAACTACGGTAATACACTAAGAGAGTCAACTAGTTAGTACACAATGAGGGTTCCGCACATGTCATCTAGGAAAGCTCCTTTTTGTTGTTCTTACCACTACTTCCTAATATGGTCTTTTAGTCAAAAGATAAACGCTTTTTCTACGGCGATAGAAAACACTCCGCCAAAGATTTTTCGATTCTCTACTACAGTCGATTCCATCTTAGTATTTGCATTTCTTGCCATGAATTGATAGAAAAGTGTTTACGCCATGAAAGTTGCTTCCCAAGGCGGCCTCAAGGGGAAATGGTTTATTGGGCCCACATAAGCTTATATGTCCACTCTTGTCATGCAATGATACACTTGAGACACCATAGATACATTTTGAGGAGATACACCTTAGGTTGAACAGTAAAGAAGTCCTTACAAGAACACTTCCAACGAGAAGCAATACATTCTTGGGTTTTGTTGAAAATTGGCATGCAACTCTTAGCTACTTTATGATTTGATTTTATTTAAGCTCTCTCAGTAATACCTATGATAAACAATAAACTATGTTACATGACCCGTTATAAACTATGTCACATGCATGGTTAAGGTATAATTTTGTCGCTTCTTATTCATTCTCTTGCTACTTAACTAAGACATAAAATTGAGAGAATCTTTAGAAGTTTTTTTATTTCGATAATCTAGTAAACTTGTCGACTACATTGGTCACTGATAATAAATTACTGATCAACTTTCCAAATCATGATCTTTGCTCGAATTAGAAGGTTGAAGAAATGATTTTTAGGTACCCTAGACTATAGCTTTTCTAGATTTTATAGCTCTTTTTTTGTTATCAAACATGTGTTAATTTGATCACGTATTTCTCCTTTCTATATAATCTTTATTACGCTATCCATTGTTAGATTTTGGTATAGATGGCACAATATATCGAAATATTTGTTGATATAAAAAATCAACAAAAACCATGAAACTATAGATAAAGAAGAGTTAACCAATTATACAAACCAATATTTGAGCCAAAGAAATTAATGTACAAAAAAAATGATAGAAAGGTTCGATTAAACAAGTGCCACAATAATTATGGATTTTTAAGCCAATTGATGAAATTATGGAACTAATGACTACCTCAGGCGCTCACCTACACATGCGAGACTCCTTGTAGGTATTCTCTACAATTCCTTAGAAAGTGGAATATAGGAGAGGAAAATTATTGGTTCATGCAATTTTTAACCATGATTCTCTTCTTGTTGGTCTATGTATCGACGAGGAGATATTATACCAGACTCGGTTTCTTCTACTAAAAATGCATCCCTTCATTTGTGTCATGTTTATCTTACTCAAGAATCTAGGAACACAACCATTATATTTTACAAACTAAAATGAGTCGGTCAAAATGACGAAAGATCCTTGTGCCCAAAAATTTTTATTCTGCTAATACAAATTGTTTTTATATCATACTAAAATTTCAATCTGAAAAAAATTATAAGCACCAAAAATGGCTATCTATATAGAAGTCATCCTAGAACTCTTTTACTTCCCAGGGATGCTTGTGTTGCAGAAAGGCACATAAAAAGATCCTGAAAATTATCGATCTTCAGTGAATTAACTTTGAAGGTTCTCCCATGAGTTGATGAATTAAATGAAAAAAATATGTCGGGTTCACTGAATTAGGATAACACTACTACGAGAATAGCTTTTAGAGACCGCATACTTATTTGCGATCTTTTGTGGTACCTAAAGGTTGTTCGTTTTCAAAAGGTTGTTAACTATTCAATTTTCCTAAGAAATCATTTCTTTGGTAGCTAGATGGTTTATCTTTACAGACCACCCAGTCTCTTGCAATAAGTTATGACTTCTAGCGAGTATATGTGGTCATTAGATAGATATATTTTAGTCGTTGCGTTTTGGTCGCCAATTCTTTATTACTTTAGCAACCATCCATCTGGTATTTAGTGGCTAGCCTCTTTTTGCGGTCGTTAAAGGTGTTATAATTGAAAAAACATTTTATTAAAGTTATTCATTTATAGTTGTTCGTAAATAGACATGATAAAAGTATAATAATTCCACAATTCTCAACAAAAATCTCCAAAATCTAGTTATGAACACATATAAGTTATTTTGACATAAAAAATAAAACCAATCAACTAATACTACTAGTCTGTCTCATATCCTCCCCTTTCATTTGCAATAATCACATCATTACTATTTATATGCATCATTTGATAGATATCAGCCGCATCTTAAAGTATGTTCGGACGCTTCATCATCTTCTAAAATAGTTAGATCATGCTCTACTATCACTTCCTCGACTTCGTTGTAATCTATTTTTATTAATGCGTAATCCGTCTATGTGTGTTGTCTCATTTACAAAAGGTATCGACTCAAATGTATAAACTATCGACACAGAACCCTAAACATCCACACTCCAACAATGACAATCGCTCACTTTCCAAATAACTTTAAAGCGCGTCGCGATCCCTTAGTGTCCACTACATCGACAATGTATAACATGTTATTTGCTTAATTTTCTAAATTTTATGACTCATCTTTATACCAATAAGAATTATTATCGATTTCGGTTACACTGTGCTCATTCCGTATTCTTCCTTTCTTGGTTTTATAGCATTCTCACTCGAATACCATTACCGAATATGTTTTTAAGAAGTCCACCTCGAATACTTTAACCAATTCACCATACCAAGAAACTCCTTCGCCAAAACAACAAAACCCGTAATCCGCAATGAGACATTTATCACCTTTCTAACACCAAACCAAGTTCACCCCATTAATAACACATAGATCATATTTCTAAATTGTACAATTGGAACCCTTAGCCACATGCAAAAATTATTTGGTTAATACTGGATGGCATACTAGCTTCATGTTAAATACCTAATAATGGAAAAGCTATTGTGTTATACTTACTCTATTAGTATTTTGATTTTAAATTATAGTATACATTTATCAATAACGAAATATGAAATCTAGTTTGATGAATTCTTTCCACATCCACATGTCCATCTTTAATTATAACTGACTTATGGTCCCTGGAATACAAAATATTTGAGTTACAAAATTATATAGAATAAGAAAGTGACAAAGAACATAGTAAAAAAGAACAAACTATATGTAAACTTGAATCTCATCATAAGATCGTAGATTGCGCCAAACAATCCTATCGTGATCTATTTGGGGGAAGATAAACGAAACACTATTTTAAATTTGGGTGACATTAACTTCTGAAAGTCAATATATCTCTTGGTTCTGGTACTAGATCCGCATATCTATGAAAATGATTACACTTTTTTCCTTATTGATAAAATGTGATGTGAAAGTCAATATCTCTTTCACAACATAACCCTCATCAATCGAACCTTGTGCCTTTTACACATTACGTAGTTACTCCTTTAACTTATTCAAATAATGCTCGATCGGATACATCAAACACATCGGGATTATTCCACCAAAAACTGTATCGTCATGGAATATTCTTGTCTACAATTTTAGTATACGCTTCAATAACAATGCCACTCAAATCATCTATCACATTTATCATTTCCTCATATACATAACTAGGAATAACATTTATTTGGAACGGGTTTATTTCTCCATACAAATTCCAAATTTCATATGTTGCTTAAAACCCATTTCTCAATATTCATATTAGCCTCTAGAATATTTTTCCTAGTAAATTCGTGCATCAATTACATGGATATTGAATTGAATCAGAAATATCCATGTGCTAAGATATAATTTCAACGAAACTCTTAACACCCTTAACAAAATCTATAGTAACCTTGTTTCTTGACTTAATCAACACTTTATCCATATGGACTTCTATTTGGACTTGATTGCGTCGTAAACTAAAAGATTTTGATAGCTATAATAATTTAATGAATAAATTGTGTAAATCATATTGATATTCAATCTCATATTTCATAGATTAAGCAATATAATATTTCATAAGTCTTACTCCTATATTAAATCTCCCATTTTCAAACTCCAACTTTTTTTCATAATCCAAAAAAATATATAATATTATAGATAAAAAATCATATATAACTACATATATTATGTAACTACATAATTTAACCATCTAAACAACATAATAGAAACCATAATAAAGAAAAATACTAGTTTTTATGAAAAAAATGTGACAAAATACCCAAAGGAATTGATGGTAGAAATGGGTCCGAAAGAGTGGAGGTAAGTAGATAAAATACGTTAACGAAAGAGGAGGCGTTTGTGGAAAGTGGTGGATCAATAGTAAGAATATTTAGGGATCAAACTTAGAGTCTTTTGGGATTTTTTTAGTTTTTTTAGCTCTGACGAAAAATTATAATTGAGCCATTGTTGAAAAATTTTTAAAGAAAAAATGAAAAAGTCACAATGATATATTTTTATCTGAATAATTGTAAAAAAGAAAAAAGCTCGCCTAAGTAAAAAAAATTATCTAGTTGACTAGCAGCTGCAAATTAAAAATATAGAGAATGTTAATTAATATATATCTATAATAAAATTATTTTTAAATAAAATATTTTAGTAAAAAAATTTGTATTGATCTAAATTTATGAAACAAAGATTATTTCCCTATAGTTCAAGATGAATTGTGGCATTTTAGGCCTAAATATTTAATTATTTCTTATAAATAAATTTAGCTTTAAAAATAAAATTAAAGCCCAATCCATATTGTAAAAGCCCAACTCACATGCTTAAAATAAAACCTAATTACCCATCAAATCTACCTTAACACCATTGCCCCTGGCGCCGCAAAATTTCTCTGTACCATCTGATCCCAAATACCAAACTTCATTGCAATTAACCAGTTCCTCTCTTCATTTAATCCCTCAATTCTACTTCTTTAAATCTCCACAAATTCGTACTAACTTTGAATGTTGATTCATTGAATCAATTTGAAACACCAGACAAGAATGTTATAACAATTTCATTATAATCGTATCAATCTAACTAATGCCACAATTGTTAGCCACATATAGGCTTCATTTTTGTCACTATCTAGTGTAGGCCACAATTAATAGTTCATTATTGTCACGCCCAACAGGAAAAACGCATTGAATCCGTAGATGTCAGATTTATTGTATTGTATTTTGTTAAATGGTAGTCATACTTTTACGTGAGCTCTTGAAAAATGTCTAAGTACATATAATTAGATTCCATGATAATTATATTATTAGCATAATCTTGTATTATTTAAGGTTTATTTAGAACTGTTTTACAAATAAGATATCCGAAGTCAATAAGAAGTGTTGGGTGCCAATAATAACTATTGGGTGAAACTTTTCTTAGGTTTAACTTAATTGACATTTAAATCTAGATTATTGTATAATTAATATTTTGGTTAATTTGAATAAAGATATGGATAGTGGGCTTAATAGTTTTCTCTTTTTCCTTCAATGGTAGGTAATCTTCATCAATGGGGAGCATAACTAAACAAAGAATGGATAAGATTGTTGGTCATGACATTTCAATCCACCATGAAGACTGTATGATTAACATGGTAAAATTTACATGCCAATAAATAAACTTCATTTGACTATATACATATATGCTACTCCATTTTGTAGTTTTATGCATACTAACCAAACTTATTTACGTGATTTAAATTCTGAGTAATATCGTTTAGGTTACATCTAAATAAGTTTAATACCATGTTTAATCTGAGATACACGTTTAGCTCAGGATAATTCTTGTTTCAGTTAACATGATAAATGTTGTTTTCTTGGTAAAAGTATGTATATTTTTCCTTGAAAAATGGCCTAGACATGCCTATGTTGGAATGTCTAGGAGGCTGCCTATTTTTATTTAGGCAATTGATAAAAATTTAACTTTATTAGAAGAATGTTTTTTTCATTTATATTTTTAAGTTCACTTCAAACACCTAAACCTTTTGTAGATTCTTACATGTACGTGACCTATCAATTTTTAGAAGAATCTTTACCTTATTTATCTAATAAATTGGTATATAATAGAATAAACCACAGAGTTGTAAGAGTTAGAATTAATAAATGATGTTGCAACAATTACAACTCATCTAATGATGGGATTATAACGAATATAATAGCAAAATATAACCACCACAACCACAATGTTTATCGATCTTTGAGAATATGATTAATGAGTTGCCATTTTAGAATAATCCTTTATTTTCCATTGAAGAGTAATGAGAAGAAACAATCATTAATTTGTTGTATGCTTTTAGATATTCTTGTAAGTAAATGTGGGTCTAGTTGTTCACCTGGTTGAAGTCCATCTAAGAATAGTTTATCTAGTCTAGTCATGAACTAGGTATCCTATCTTAGAGTAGTGTTAAAATTTTAGTAAATATTTTAACGTGTGAATAATATAAATCATTATTTGCAGCTATCAAGATGAAGTGATGGCAAGGGACTTGAGTTTTTCAAATATTGGAAAAATTAGTAAAGGTAAGTTTAATCATCCATTTTATCACTAGATAATTCCTTGCTTTGTTCTCTTACGTTTATATGCGTGTTGTAGCTCTCTTTTTATTCATCCACTAAAGGTTTTAATTCAAGCACTTAAAGTTATGTTTTTTCTTAGGACGGTGAAGTATAATCTACATCAAGATATATGGATGATGAAAGAATATGGTGTGTTAGATTAATAGTTGCTCTAGTGGTTAGGTTACTCATGTATTACATTAAAAATTCAAGATTAGGTAATTTATTGGATAATAAAGTCAGTGTTGGACCTCTTAATGAAAAGCTTTTCAAAAGGATATATGTTTAACTGTATTTTTGTTCAATGTTCTTTTTTTCATTTATACTCAACAAGTCAACTTAATATCAAAATGCAACTTCGGTCAAACCACCTGAAATAAAGCCAAAAAATTATTCAAGTTATTTGATTTAATATCAAAATGAAACTTCACTACTGAAATTTCACAGACGCTCCATAGATTATTATATTTAGGTACTTTTCTAAGTTATGTCCTTCCTGGTTATCTTTCCTCTTTGATTTTACTTTCTTATTTCTATTATATTCAAGGAGTTCCTCGTTCCTCTTAAATTTCTTATGCATTTGATTGTATATATATATCTCTATATTTGTGCTTTAGTTTTCAATATAGTAATACGTTAATGAGGTTTTTTTATGAAATATCATTTATTTATGGTGTACGTTATTATAAGTTATGGTAGTGTTTATGTTTAAACTTAAAAACTAACTGTCTAGTTTAGGTAGCATAGTTAATATAGAAATCTAGTTGTACATATATAATAGTAATCTACTTATGTCAATTGTTGATGATACGTGTGACCTTGTAATATTTTCCACTAATAGATTTATCCTTGGAGTTATTCTTAGTTACCTGAGTTGATATACCATCAATAGAGACTTGTACTACTTCGTTGACACGATCTTGGAATATATAGAAAGCTAATTGTATCTTAAAGATCTAGAAGTCAGTTTATTATAACTTAAAGCTCTAGATCTTGACCTCTTTTAGTATTCTTCATTTCTAAAAAGATATAAATTTAGTCAGAAATAATCTATTCTATTTCAGCTTTTTTAATCGGCCTTAAAATCATTCGGTTTGTAAATCTCCTCAGTATGGTATGAAAAAATATAATCAGAAGAACATGAATACAGATGGGATTATTGTTTTATAGGGGCTTTATCACATTTGGTCGAACAAATTTGGCGAAGAAATTTGGCAATATTTTCACAGTGATAAATTAATTTTTCTATCTTTCAACCTACTTTTTGATTGTATCACAAGGGTTAGCACGAGATTTTGAGTCTCGCGTGTCTACCATTTAACCACCAAGGTACCTAATCATTACTTGACTCATATTGAAATATTTTTTGAAATGTGGACTTTTATTGAAATTGATACCATTTTGATTTCTTCCTTATTTCGGAATATAAGAGATTTTACTGTTATACCACTTTAAACAAACGTATCTATAAAAAACTGAAAGAAAAAATTGTCTAATCGGCCTTACAACAATCAATTTTCTTAATGCGTAACTTTGAGTTCTGACTTACAAACGTATCTCTTCCGGTGCCCGTTTTCACTTGATAAACTCCGGTTATACACTAAGAGAGTCAACTAGGTAGTACACAATGAGGGTTCTCCACCTGTCATCTAGGAAAGCTCCTTTTTGTTGTTCTTACCACTACTTCCTAATATGGTCTTTTAGTCAAAAGATAAACGCTTTTTCTATTGCGATAGAAAACACTCCGCCAAAGGTTTTTCGATTTTCTACTACAGTCGATTCCATCTTAGTATTTGCATTTCTTGCCATGAATTGATAGAAAGGTGTTTACCCCATGAAAGTTGCTTCCCAAGGCGGCCTCAAGGGGAAATGGTTTATTGGGCCCACATAAGCTTATTAACCACTCTTGTCATGAATTGATACACTTGAGACACCATAGATACATTTTGAGGAGATTTGCCTTAGGTTGAATAGTAAAGAAATCCTTACAAGAACCCTTCCGACGAGAAGCAATACATCAATGGGTTTTGTTGAAAATTTGCATGCAACTCTTAGCTACTTTATGATTTGATTTTATTTAAGCTCTCTCAGTAATACCTATGATAAACAATAAACTATGTCACATGAACCGTTATAAACTATGTCACATGCAGGGTTATGGTATAATTTTATCGCTTCTTATTAATTTTACTTCTCTTGCTACTTAACTAAGACAGAAAATTGAGAGAATCTTTGGAAGTTCTTTTATTTCGATAATCTAGTAAACGTGTCGACTACATTGGTCACTGATAACAAATTACTGATCAACTTTCCAAATCATGATCTTTGCTCGAATTAAAAGGTAGAAGAAATGATTTTTAGGCACCCTAGACTATAGCTTTTCTAGATTTTATAGCTCTTTTTTTGTTATCAAAATTGTGTTAATTTGATCACGTATTTCTCCTTTCTATATAATCTTTATTACGCTATCCATTGTTAGATTTTGGTATAGATGACACAATATATCGAAATATTTGTTGATATAAAAAATCAACAAAAACCATGAAACTAGAGATAAAGAAGAGTTAACCAATTACACAAACCAATATTTGAGCCAAAAAATTAATGTACAAAAAAATGATAGAAAGGTTCGATTAAACAAGTCCCACTATAATTATGGATTTTTAAGCCAATTGATGTAATTATGGAACTAATGACTACCTCAGGCGCTCACCTACACATGCGAGACTCCTTGTAGGTATTCTCTACAATTCCTTAGAAAGTGGAATATAGAAGAGGAAAATTATTGGTTCATGCACTTGTTAACCGTGCTTCTCTTCTTGTTGGTCTATGTATCGACAATGAGATATTATACCAGACTCGAGTTCTTCTACTAAAAATGCATCCCTTCATTTGTGTCATGTTTATCTTGTTCAAGGATCTAGGAACACAACCATTTTATTTTACAAACTAAAATGAGTCGGTCAAAATGACGAAAGATCCTTGTGCCCAAAACTTATGATTCTGCTAATAGAAATTGTTTTTATATCATACTAAAAATTCAATCTGAAAAAATTATAAGCACAAAAAATGGCTATCTATATAGAAGTCATCCTAGAACTCTTTTACTTCCCATGGATGCTTGTGTTGCAGAAAGGCACATAAAAAGATCCTGAAAATTATCGATCTTCAGTGAATTAACTTTGAAGGTTCTCCCATGAGTTGATGAATTAAATGGAAAGAATATGTCAGGTTCACTAAATTAGGATAACACTACTACGAGAATAGCTTTTAGAGATCGCATACTTATTTGCGATCTTTTGTGGTACCTAAAGGTTGCTCGTTTTCAAAAGGTTGTTAACTATTCATTTTTCCTAATAAATCATTTCTGTGGTAGGTAGATGGTTTATCTTGACAGACCACCCAGTCTCTTGCTATAAGTTATGACTTCTAGCGACTATATGTGGTCATTAGATAGATATATTTTAGTCGTTGCGTTTTGGTTGCCAATTCTTTATTACTTTAGCAACCATCCATCTGGTATTTAGTGGCTAGCCTCTTTTTGCGGTCGTTAAAGGTGTTATAATTGAAATTTTTTTTATTAAAGTTATTCATTTATAGTTGTTCGTAAATAGACATGATAAACCCAGAGTACACTAAAAGTATAATAATTCCACAATTCTCAACAAAAATGTCCAAAATCTAGTTATGAACACATATAAGTTATTTTGACATAAAAAAATAAAACCAATCAACTAATACTACTAGTCTGTCTCATATCCTCCCCTTTCATTTGCAATAATCACATCATTACTATTTATATGCATCATTTGATGGATATCAGCCACATCTTAAAGTATCTTCGAACTCTTCATCATCTTCTAAAATAGTTAAATCATGCTCTACTATCACTTCGTCGACTTCGGTGTACTCTATTTTTATTAATGCGTAATCCGTCTATGTGTGTTGTCTCATTTACAGAAGGTATCGACTCAAATGTATAAACTATCGATACAGAACCCTAAACATCCACACTCCAACAATGACAATCGCTCACTTTCCAAATCACTTTAAAGTGCGTCGCGATTCCTTAGTGTCAACTACATCGACAATGTATAACATGTTATTTGCTTAATTTTCTAAAATTTCTTCCCCATCACCTCTTTTTCATATGTAACTAATCATATCTAAAATATTCAATATCTAATATTTTTTTTTTCAAATCAAATTATGTAATGTGTTATATATTAATTTTACGTGGCTTAATTTTATATCACATTACTTATCCCAATAAATAATATATATATATATATATATATCATAGAAAAATAAACAATCCTTAAAGGATCTTTAAGAACCAAATCAAGCCGAACTCATGTTTAAAAAAAAATTAAAGAATCAAGCCTAAACTTAAATAACAAGGATTGTTTGAACAAAACCCAAACTCAAACTCACTAAAATATTACCAAAATAATTCCAAATAGCTAAACTTTGGTTCGGTTTGTTTGAAGACTTACTCCCAATTACCTCATACGAAGATATTTTCAGGAATTTTCATAATGGTATATATAATTTTCTTCAATCTATTAGTGCAACACCCATAAATGTAATTCAAAATTCTTTTTGTTTTGGCCCCTTTAAGCATAATTTGTGTAAGTATTTCATACATTTAAGTAACATATATGGGAAGGAGGTCCCTCTTAAATCCTAAAACATGTGGGATACCTTTGATATTAATAAAATATGAGGTTGTCTATATTCACATTCTTATGCAAGATATATATTTATGTAGAAACTTCATGACCCTTAAAGTTTTGATAACAGAGTACCAATTAAGAGAGTTATAATCATTTATTATATGAAGTTTCAACCTGTTATCTTTAAGTTTCAAATATCTTAAAGTTTAGCTTAATATATTCTTCAATAATTTGGTTATAACATTATCTATTATATTGTAGATTACGTCGCAACAGACAATTGGTTTGTAGTTTTTAACAATTGTTAGATTTTGAGTCTTGGGAACCAAATTTATATTTGTTTAATTTTTTTCTCTGAGCATATTAGGTATTTTTCATAGTGTTGATAATATTAGTCTCCACTATACTCCAAGAGAGTTTTAAAAATCATGAGGTAAATCCATCTGGCTTATGGCTTTTACTTGTTCTAATACTCCATAATGCATAATTTATTTCCTTATCTGATATTGTATTATTAAGTTGATTTATCTCCTCTTATTAAGTCTCTTCTGGCATATCTCATCAATCAAGACCCCTTATAAGGTTCTTGATTGTTTGATGTACGTTAGCCATAACTTCTTCTTTAGTAATAATTTTCCCCTCATCATCCATTATTTTCATAGAGGTACTTTATAATCTTATATTTTGCATGGCATGGTGGAAATACTTAGTATTCCCCTTCCCTCCATCAAGAAACTGGTATCTAGACTGTTGTTTCAACAATGATCCCTCATTAAGAAGCTTCTTTGATAATTATTTAGCCAATTCATTTTAATTTTTGAGTTGTTCCTTGCTTGTATCTCATTTATGTCTGCATAGTTGAACTACTTTAATTTTGTCCCTTAGATTGGTAATATTAGCTAAAGTATTTTGTAGATACTCTTTGTTAATAACTACAGTTTACTTTTAAAAACTTGAACTATTGTGCCTCCTGAAATATGTGATTTCCCTTGACATTTCTGGTCCATATTTTCTTAACAATATCGTCAAACGTTTCCTGGTTCTTCTAGGAATCATAAAATTTGAATGGAGATATGAACTTAATTGTTTTCTTTATTGGCATATCTAGAATAAGACTATGATAATCTAATAGTCCTGGTGAGTTAATATTAGCTTGTTGTATGGGAATTGAGAAATCAACTTTCTATTAACTCAATTTTTATGGTTCACATTTCTTTCTCTCATACATACTTTGTCCAAACATAGTAAGCACTTGTTCCTTGTATATTTGTAAGATGTAAATCATTTACACACTCATTCATCTTTTTGGTATGAACAACTAGATATGGTTCATGGCGTATATATTTTAACTCCATAACTTCATTAAAATATCCTTAAATGCAACAAGTATTGTTGTTAGCTATACTCTCCCAGTCTCTCAGTGTATTCCATAATTTCAGTCTTTGACTATTTGGTGGAATGTGAGAACATACTAAAGACATATAGAGAACTTTCTTAGTATTTATGTCTTCAATCTTGCAAAGTAATGCTTGATCACTAGCCTATATTAGTTCACCCTTTAATATATTAGACTTCCAACATATCTATAATTATCCCTTTTGGATAGAAAGATGCCACATGACCAATATTTCCAAGATTTAGGAGTGCTACCTCATGGTCTTTAACAAAAAAAAATTATGTTTAAATTTTCATACAATATTATATGAATTTTGGATTCTAAAAATAGTTCCAAAAAGACAAATCAAACATGACATATGATTGGTTATTAACGACTTAAACACCTTGATTGTCAAAGGTGCATGAACCTCTTGGAAGATCCAAACTAAGAAACTCATTTTTCCTTTCACGTTAAGTTGGAAAACTGACTTAGATTGTAATTTTCAACTCTAACCCTTGTTCATAATGATTTTAACCTCTTTTTAAATATCATGAAACTATAAACATATTTTACTCTTTAAATTAAACAGCCCTCAATATCTCTTATAATCACTTGACTATAATTTACCTATGTGTAGCCTATGTTGACAAAAAAATAATAATTAAACATATTACAGCCAAAACATATATAATAGACACAACCTAAAATAATCTATGCAAGTTACATAGATTACATAGAAAGCTCGTGCATGTGCAAAACAAAAATACAAAGTATATAGAAGGCTTTAATAATAATTGGGACATGAGATTTTTTTAAGTAATCAAGGACCAGATCAATTCTACTACTTTATTAATATTAACAGTCATATAGTAGAATAACTTTTGTACTATTAATATCTCTTCTGGTGCCCGTTTGCACTTGATAAACTCCTGTTATACACTAAGATAATCGGTTAGGTAGTACACAATGAGGGTTCCCCACCTGTCATTTAGGAAAGCTCCTTTTGTTGTTCTTACACTCCGCCAAAGGTTTTTAGATTCTCTACTAGAGTCGATTCCATCTTATTATTTGCATTTCTTGCCATGAATTAATAGAAAAGTGTTTACGCCATGAAAGTTGCTTCCGATGGTAGCCCCAAGGGGAAATGGTTTATTGGGCCCACATAAGCCAATATGCCCACTCTTGACATGCAATGATACACTTGAGTAACCATAGATACAAATACACCTTAGGTTGAACAGTAAAGAAGTCATTTTAAGAACCCTTCTAACGAGAAGCAATACATTCATTGGTTTTGCCGAAAACATTGAATGCAACTCTTAGTTTTATTCATTTACAATTGTTCGTAAACAGACATGATAAACCCAAAGTACTCTAAAAGTATAATAATTCTACAATTCTCAACAAAAATATAAAAATCTAGTTATGAACACATATAAGTTATTTTGATATAAAAAATAATATCAATCAACTAATACTACTAGTCTGTCTCATATCCTTTCCTTTTCATCTGCAATAATCACATCATTACTATTTATATGCATCGCTTGATGGATATCAGCTCATCTGCAGACTTTTTTAAAGTATTGTCGGACTCTTCATCATCTTCTAAAATATTTATATCATGCTCTAATATCAGTTCATCGACATCGGTGTACTCAAATGTTATTAATGCGTAATCAGTCTATGTCTGTTGTATCATTGACAAAATGTATCGACTCAAATGTATAAACTATCGACACAGAACCCTAAACATCCACACTCCAACAATGACAACCGTTCACTTTCCAAATCACTTTAAAGCGCGTCGCGATCCCTTAGTGTCCACTGGATCAACAATGTATAACATGTTATTTGCTTGATTTTCTAAAATTTATGACTCATCTTTGTACCAATACGAATTATTATCGATTTTGGTTACACTGTGCTCATTCCGTATTCTTCCTTTCTTGGTGTTATAGCATTCTCACTCGAATACCATTACCGAATATGTTTTTAAGAAGTCCACCTCGAATACTTTAACCAATTCACCATACCAAGAAACTCCTTCGCCAAAACAACAAAACCCGTAATCCGCAATGAGACATTTATCACCTTTCTAACACCAAACCAAGTTCACCCCATTAATAACACATAGATCATATTTCTAAATTGTACAAATGGAACCCTTAGCCACATACAAAAATTATTTGGTTAATACTGGATGGCATGCTAGCTTCATGTTAAATACCTAATAATGGAAAAGGTATTGAGTTATACTTTCTCTATTAGTATTTTGATTTTGAATTATAGTATACATTTATCAATAACGAATTGTAAAATCTAGTTTGATGAATTATTTCCACATCCACATGTCCATCTGTAATTATAACTGACTTATGGTCCCTGGAATACAAAATATTTGAGTTACAAAATTATATAGAATAAGAAAGTGACAAAGAACATAGTAAAAAAGAACAAACTATATGTAAACTTGAATCTCATCATAAGATCGTAGATTTCCCCAAACAATCCTATCGTGATCTATTTGGGGGAAGATAAACGAAACACTATTTTAAATTTTGGTGACATTAACTTCCGAAAGTCAATATATCTCTTGGTTCTGGTACTAGATCCGCATATCTATGAGGATGATTTCACTTTTTTTCCTTATTGATATAATGTGATGTGAAAGTCAAGATCTCTTCCACAACATAACCCTCATCTATCGAACCTTGTACCTTTAACACATTATGTAGTTACTCCTTTAACTTATTCATATAATGCTCGATCGGATACATCCAACACATCTGGATTATTCCACCAAAAACTGTATCATCATGGAATATTCTTGTCTACCATTTTAGTATACGCTTTATTAACAATGCCACTCAAATCATCTATCACATTTATCATTTCCTCATATACATAACTAGGAATAACATTTGATTGGAACGGGTTTATTTCTCCATACAAATTCCAAATTTCATATGTTGCTTAAAACCCATTTCTCAATATTCATATTAGCCTCTAGAATATTTTTCCTAGTAAATTCGTGCATCAATTACATGGATATTGAATTGAATCAGAAATATCCATGTGCTAAGATATAATTTCAACGAAACTCTTAACACCCTTAACAAAATCTAGAGTAACCTTGTTTCTTGACTTAATCAACACTTTATCCATATGGACTTCTATTTGGACTTGATTGCGTCGTAAACTAAAAGATTTTGATAGCTACAATAATTTAATGAATAAATTGTGTAAATCATATTGATATTCAATCTCATATTTCATAGATTAAGCAATATAATATTTCATAAGTCTTACTCCTATATTAAATCTCCCATTTTCAAACTCCAACTTTTTTTCATAATCCAAAAAAATATATAATATTATAGATAAAAAATCATATATACCTACATATATTATGTAACTACATAATTTAACCATCTAAACAACATAATAGAAACCATAATAAAGAAAAATACTAGTTTTTACGAAAAAAATGTGACAAAATACCCAAAGGAATTGATGGTAGAAATGGGTCCGAAAGAGTGGAGGTAAGTAGATAAAATACGTTAACGAAAGAGGAGGCGTTTGTAGAAAGTGGTGGATCAATAGTAAGAATATTTAGGGATCAAACTTAGAGTCTTTTGGGATTTTTTTAGTTTTTTTAGCTCTGACGAAAAATTATAATTGAGCCATTGTTGAAAAATTTTTAAAGAAAAAATAAAAAAGTCATAATGATATATTTTTATCTGAATAATTGTAAAAAAGAAAAAAGCTCGCCTAAGTAAAAAAAATTATCTAGTTAACTAGCAGCTGCAAATTAAAAATATAGAGAATGTTAATTAATATATATCTATAATAAAATTATTTTTAAATAAAATATTTTAGTAAAAAAATTTGTGTAGATCTAAATTTATGAAACAAAGATTATTTCCCTATAGTTCAAGATGAATTGTGGCATTTTAGGCCTAAATATTTAATTATTTCTTATAAATAAATTTAGCTTTAAAAATAAAATTAAAGCCCAATCCATATTGTAAAAGCCCAACTCACATGCTTAAAATAAAACCTAATTACCCATCAAATCTACCTTAACACCATTGCCCCCTGGCGCCGCAAAATTTCTCTGTACCATCTGATCCCAAATACCAAACTTCATTGCAATTAACCAGTTCCTCTCTTCATTTAATCCCTCAATTCTACTTCTTTAAATCTCCACAAATTCGTACTAACTTTGAATGTTGATTCATTGAATCAATTTGAAACACCAAACAAGAATGCAGAATTTTAAGCCATCCGTTTTCCTACAATTATTTACCATATATCCAGGTTAGTAAATTTGTGAGTTTCTTATATTTTTATGAATTCTAACTTAGTCTATTATATCAAATTATATTAAATGTTATAACAATTTCATTATAATCGTATCAATTTAACTAATGCCACAATTGTTAGCCACATATAGGCTTCATTTTTGTCACTATCTAGTGTAGGCCACAATTAATAGTTCATTATTGTCACGCCCAACAGGAAAAACGCATTGAATCCGTAGATGTCAGATTTATTGTATTGTATTTTGTTAAATGGTAGTCATACTTTTACGTGAGCTCTTGAAAAATGTCTAAGTACATATAATTAGATTCCATGATAATTATATTATTAGCATAATCTTGTATTATTTAAGGTTTATTTAGAACTGTTTTACAAATAAGATATCCGAAGTCAATAAGAAGTGTTGGGTGCCAATAATAACTATTGGGTGAAACTTTTCTTAGGTTTAACTTAATTGACATTTAAATCTAGATTATTGTATAATTAATATTTTGGTTAATTTGAATAAAGATATGGATAGTGGGCTTAATAGTTTTCTCTTTTTCCTTCAATGGTAGGTAATCTTCATCAATGGGGAGCATAACGAAACAAAGAATGGATAAGATTGTTGGTCATGACATTTCAATCCACCATGAAGACTGTATGATTAACATGGTAAAATTTACATGCCAATAAATAAACTTCATTTGACTATATACATATATGCTACTCCATTTTGTAGTTTTATGCATACTAACCAAACTTATTTACGTGATTTAAATTCTGAGTAATATCGTTTAGGTTACATCTAAATAAGTTTAATACCATGTTTAATCTGAGATACACGTTTAGCTCAGGATAATTCTTGTTTCAGTAATAGTATAAATGTTGTTTTCTTGGTAAAAGTATGTATATTTTTCCTTGAAAAATGGACTAGACATGCCTATGTTGGAATGTCTAGGAGGCTGCCTATTTTTATTTAGGCAATTGATAAAAATTTAACTTTATTAGAAGAATGTTTTATTCATTTATTTTTTTAAGTTCACTTCAAACACCTAAACCTTTTGTAGATTCTTACATGTACGTGACCTATCAATTTTTAGAAGAATCTTTACCTTATTTATCTAATAAATTGGTATAAAATAGAATAAACCACAGAGTTGTATGAGTTAGAATTAATAAATGATGTTGCAACAATTACAACTCATCTAATGATGGGATTATAACGAATATAATAGCAAAATATAACCACCACAACCACAATGTTTATCGATCTTTGAGAATATGATTAACGAGTTTCTATTTTAGAATAATCCTTTATTTTCCATTGAAGAGTAATGAGAAGAAACAATCATTAATTTGTTGTATGCTTTTAGATATTCCTGTAAGTAAATGTGGGTCTAGTTGTTCACCTGGTTGAAGTCCATCTAAGACTAGTTTATCTAGTCTAGTCATGAACTAGGTATCCTATCTTAGAGTAGTGTTAAAATTTTAGTAAATATTTTAACGTGTGAATAATATAAAACATTATTTGCAGCTCTCAAGATGAAGTGATGGCAAGGGACTTGAGTTTTTCAAATATTGGAAAAATTAGTAAAGGTAAGTTTAATCTTCTATTTTATCACTAGATAATTCCTTGCTTTGTTCTCTTACGTTTATATGCGTGTTGTAGCTCTCTTTTTATTCATCCACTAATGGTTTGAATTCAAGCACTTAAAGTTATGTTTTTTCTCAGGACGGTGAAGTATATTCTACATCAAGACATGTGGATGATGAAAGAATATGGTGTGTTAGATTAATAGTTGCTCTAGTGGTTATATTACTCATGTATTGTGTTAAAAATTACAGATTAGGTAATTTATTGGATGATAAAGTCCGTGTTAGACCTCTTAATGAAAATCTTTTCAAAAGGATATATGTTAAACTGTATTTTTGTTCAATGTTCTTTTATTATTTATACTCAACAAGTCAAGTTAATATCAAAATGCAACTTCGGTCAAACCACCTGAAATAAAACCAAAAAATTATTCAAGTTATTTGATTTAATATCAAAATGAAACTTCACTACTGAAATTTCACAGACGCTCCATAGATTATTATATTTAGGTACTTTTCTAAGTTATGTCCTTCCTGGTTATCTTTCCTCTTTGATTTTACTTTCTTATTTCTATTATATACAAGGAGTTCCTCGTTCCTCGTTCCTCTTAAATTTCTTATTCATTTAATTGTATATATATGTCTCTATATTTGTGGTTTAGTTTTCAATATAGTAATACGTTAATGAGGTTTTTTTCAGAAATATCTTTTATTTATGGTGTACTTTATTTTAAGTTATGTTAGTGTTTTATGTTAAAACTTAAAAATTAACAGTCTAGTTTAGGTAGCACAATTAATGTAGAAATCTAGTTGTACATATATAATAGTAATATACTTATGTCAATTGTTGATGGTACGTGTGACCTTGTAATATTTTCCACTAATAGATTCACCCTTGTAGTTATTCTTAGTTACCTGAGTTGATATACCATCAATAGAGACTTCTACTACTTCGTTGACACGATCTTGGAATATATAGGAAGCTAATTGTATCTTAAAGATCTAGAAGTCACTTTATTATAACTTAAAGCTCTAGATATTGACCTCTTTTAGTATTCTTCATTTCAAAAAATATAAATTTAGTTAGAAATAATCTATTCTATTTTAGCTTTTTTAATCGGCCTTAAAATCATTCGGTTTGTAAATCTCCTCAGAATCCGTATGGTATGAAAAAATATAATCAGAAGAACATGAATACAGATGGGATTATTGTTTTATAGGGGCTTTATCACATTTGGTCGAAGAAATTTGGCAATATTTTCACAGTGATAAATTAATATTTCTATATTTCAACCTACTTTTTGAATGTATCACAAGGGATTACATAATCATTGCTTGACTCATATTGAAATTTTTTTTGAAATGTGGATTTTTATTTAAATTGATACCGTTTTGATTTCTTCTTTATTTGGGAATATAAGAGATTTTATTGCCATACCACTTTAAACAAATGTATCTATCAAAAACTGAAAGAGAAAATTTTCTAATCGGCCTTACAACAATCAATTTTCTTAACGCAGTAACTTTGAGTTCTGACTTACAAACGTATCTCTTCCGATGCCCGTTTTCACTTGATAAACTCAACAATGAGGGTTCCGCACCTGTCATCTAGGAAAGCCCTTTTTTTGTTGTTCTTACCACTACTTCCTAATATGGTCTTTTAGTCAAAAGATAAACGCTTTTTATACGGCGATAGAAAATACTCCGCCAAAGATTTTTCGATTCTCTACTACAGTCGATTCCATCTTAGTATTTGCATTTCTTGCCATGAATTGATAGAAAAGTGTTTACGCCATGAAAGTTGCTTCCCAAGGCGGCCTCAAGGGGAAATGGTTTATTGGGCCCACATAAGCTTATATATCCACTCTTGTCATGCAATGATACACTTGAGACACCATAGATACGTTTTGAGGAGATACACCCTAGGTTGAACAGTAAAGAAGTCCTTACAAGAACCCTTCCGACGAGAAGCAATACATTCATGGGTTTTGTTGAAAATTTGCATGCAACTCTTAGCTACTTTATGATTTGATTTTATTTAAGCTCTCTCAATAATACCTATGATAAACAATAAACTATGTTACATGACCCGTTATAAACTATGTCACATGCATGGTTATGGTATAATTTTGTCGCTTCTTATTCATTCTCTTGCTACTTAACTAAGACATAAAATTGAGAGAATCTTTGGAAGTTCTTTTATTTCGATAATCTAGTAAACTTGTCGACTACATTGGTCACTGATAATAAATTACTGATCAACTTTCCAAATCACGATCTTTGCTCGAATTAGAAGGTAGAAGAAATGACTTTTTAGGCACCCTAGACTATAGCTTTTCTAGATTTTATAGCTCTTTTTTTGTTATCAAAATTGTGTTAATTTGATCACGTATTTCTCCTTTCTATATAATCTTTATTACGCTATCCATTGTTAGATTTTGGTATAGATGGCACAATATATCGAAATATTTGTTGATATAAAAAATCAACAAAAACCATGAAACTATATATAAAGAAGAGTTAACCAATTATACAAACCAATATTTTAGCCAAAAAAATTAATGTACAAAAAAAATGAGAGAAAGGTTCGATTAAACAAGTGCCACAATAATTATGGATTTTTAAGCCAATTGATAAAATTATGGAACTAATGACTACCTCAGGCGCTCACCTACACATGCGAGACTCCTTGTATGTATTCTCTACAATTCCTTAGAAAGTCGAATATAGGAGAGGAAAATTATTGGTTCATGCAATTTTTAACCATGCTTCTCTTCTTGTTGGTCTATGTATCGACGACGAGATATTATACCAGACTCGGTTTCTTCAACTAAAAATGCATCCCTTCATTTGTGTCATGTTTATCTTGCTCAAGGATCTAGGAACACAACTATTATATTTTACAAACTAAAATGAGTCGGTCAAAATGACGAAATATCCTTGTGCCCAAAACTTATGATTCTGCTAATAGAAATTGTTTTTATATCATACTAAAAATTCAATCTGAAAAAATTATAAGCACAAAAAATGGCTATCTATATAGAAGTCATCCTAGAACTCTTTTACTTCCCAGGGATGCTTGTGTTGCAGAAAGGCACATAAAAAGATCCTTAAAATTATCGATCTTCAGTGAATTAACTTTGAAGGTTCTCCCATGAGTTGATGAATTAAATGGAAAAAATATGTCGGGTTCACTAAATTAGGATAACACTACTACGAGAATAGATTTTAGAGACCGCATACTTATTTGCGATCTTTTGTGGTACCTAAAGGTTGTTCGTTTTCAAAAGGTTGTTAACTATTCATTTTTCCTAAGAAATCATTTCTGTGGTAGCTAGATGGATAATCTTTACAGACCACCCAGTCTCTTGCTATAAGTTATGACTTCTAGCGACTATATGTGGTCATTAGATAGATATATTTTAGTCGTTGCGTTTTGGTCTCCAATTCTTTATTACTTTAGCAACCATCCATTTGGTATTTAGTGGCTAGCCTCTTTTTGCGGTCGTTAAAGGTGTTATAATTGAAAAAACATTTTTATTAAAGTTATTCATATATAGTTGTTCGTAAATAGACATGATAAACCCAAAGTACACTAAAAGTATAATAATTCCACAATTCTCAACAAAAATCTCCAAAATCTAGTTATGAACAAATATAAGTTATTTTGACATAAAAAAATAAAACCAATCAACTAATATTACTAGTCTGTCTCATATCCTCCCCTTTTCATCTGCAATAATCACATCATTACTATTTATATGCATCGCTTGATGGATATCAGCTCATCTGCAGACTTTTTTAAAGTATTGTCGGACTCTTCATCATCTTCTAAAATAGTTATATCATGCTCTAATATCAGTTCATCGACATCGGTGTACTCAAATGTTATTAATGCGTAATCAGTCTATGTCTGTTGTATCATTGACAAAATGTATCGACTCAAATGTATAAACTATCGACACAGAACCCTAAACATCCACACTCCAACAATGACAACCGCTCACTTTCCAAATCACTTTAAAGCGCGTCGCGATCCCTTAGTGTCCACTAGATCAACAATGTATAACATGTTATCTGCTTGATTTTCTAAAATTAATGACTCATCTTTGTACCAATACGAATTATTATCGATTTTGGTTACACTGTGCTCATTCCGTATTCTTCCTTTCTTGGTGTTATAGCATTCTCACTCGAATACCATTACCGAATATGTTTTTAAGAAGTCCACCTCGAATACTTTAACCAATTCACCATACCAAGAAACTCCTTCGCCAAAACAACAAAACCCGTAATCCGCAATGAGACATTTATCACCTTTCTAACACCAAACCAAGTTCACCCCTTTAATAACACATAGATCATATTTCTAAATTGTACAAATGGAACCCTTAGCCACATACAAAAATTATTTGGTTAATACTGGATGGCATGCTAGCTTCATGTTAAATACCTAATAATGGAAAAGCTATTGAGTTATACTTTCTCTATTAGTATTTTGATTTTGAATTATAGTATACATTTATCAATAACGAATTGTAAAATCTGATGAATTATTTCCACATCCACATGTCCATCTGTAATTATAACTGACTTATGGTCCCTGGAATACAAAATATTTGAGTTACAAAATTATATAGAATAAGAAAGTGACAAAGAACATAGTAAAAAAGAACAAACTATATGTAAACTTGAATCTCATCATAAGATCGTAGATTTCCCCAAACAATCCTATCGTGATCTATTTGGGGGAAGATAAACGAAACACTATTTTAAATTTTGGTGACATTAACTTCCGAAAGTCAATATATCTCTTGGTTCTGGTACTAGATCCGCATATCTATGAGGATGATTTCACTTTTTTTTCCTTATTGATATAATGTGATGTGAAAGTCAAGATCTCTTCCACAACATAACCCTCATCTATCGAACCTTGTGCCTTTAACACATTATGTAGTTACTCCTTTAACTTATTCAAATAATGCTCGATCGGATACATCCAACACATCTGGATTATTCCACCAAAAACTGTATCATCATGGAATATTCTTGTCTACCATTTTAGTATACGCTTCATTAACAATGCCACTCAAATCATCTATCACATTTATCATTTCCTCATATACATAACTAGGAATAATATTTGATTGGAACGGGTTTATTTCTCCATACAAATTCCAAATTTCATATGTTGCTTAAAACCCATTTCTCAATATTCATATTAGCCTCTAGAATATTTTTCCTAGTAAATTCGTGCATCAATTACATGGATATTGAATTGAATTAGAAATATCCATGTGTTAAGATATAAATTCAACGAAACTCTTAACACCCTTAACAAAAGCTAGAGTAACCTTGTTTCTTGACTTAATCAACACTTTATCCATATGGATTTCTATTTGGACTTGATTGCGTCGTAAACTAAAAGATTTTGATAGCTATAATGATTTAATGAATAAATTGTGTAAATCATATTGATATTCAATCTCATATTTCATAGATTAAGCAATGTAATATTTCATAAGTCTTACTCCTATATTAAATCTCTCATTTTCAAACTCCAACTTTTTTTCATAATCCAAAAAAAAATCTAATATTATAGATAAAAAATCATATATAACTACATATATTATATAACTACATAATTTAACCATCTAAACAACATAATAGAAACCATAATAAAGAAAAATACTAGTTTTTACGAAAAAAATGTGACAAAATAACTGAAGGAATTGATGGTAGAAATGGGCCCGAAAGAGTAGAGGTAAGTAGACAAAATACGTTAACGAAAGAGGAGGCGTTTGTGGAAAGTGGTGGATCAATAGTAAGAATATTTAGGGATCAAATTTAGAGTCTTTGGGGATTTTTTTAGTTTTTTTAGCTCTGACGAAAAATTATAATTGAGCCATTGTTGAAAAATTTTTAAAGACAAAATAAAAAAGTCACAATGATATATTTTTATCTGAATGATTGTAAAAAAGAAAAAAGCTCGCCTAAGTAAAAAAAATATCTAGTTGACTAGCAACTGCAAATTAAAAATATAGAGAATGTTAATTAATATATATTTATAATAAAATTATTTTTAAATAAAATATTTTAGTAAAAAAATTTGTATTGATCTAAATTTATGAAACAAAGATTATTTCCCTATAGTTCAAGATGAATTGTGGCATTTTAGGCCTAAATATTTAATTATTTCTTATAAATAAATTTAGCTTTAAAAATAAAATTAAAGCCCAATCCATATTGTAAAAGCCCAACTCACATTTTTAAAATAAAACCTAATTACCCATCAAATCTACCCTAACACCCTAACACCATTGCCCCCTGGCGCCGCAAAATTTCTCTGTACAATCTGATCCCAAATACCAAACTTCATTGCAGTTAACCAGTTCCTCTCTTCATTTAATCCCTCCATTCTACTTCTTTAAATCTCCACAAATTCGTACTAACTTTGAATGTTGATTCATTGAATCAATTTGAAACACCCGACAAGAATGCAAAATTCTAAGCCATTCGTTTTCCTACATTTGTTTACCATATATCCAGGTTAGTAAATTTGTAAGTTTCTTATATTTTTATAAATTCTAACTTAGTCCATTATATCAAATTATATTAAATGTTATCAGAATTTCATTATAATAGTATCAATCTAACAAATGCCACAATTGTTAGCCACATATAGGCTTCATTTTTGTCACTATCTAGTGTAGGCCACAATTAATAGTTCATTATTGTCACGCCCAACGGGGAAAAACGCATTGACTCCATAGATGTCAGATTTATTTTATTGTATTTTGTTAAATGGTAGCCATACTTTTACGTGAGCTTTTGAAAAATGTCAAGTACATATAATTAGATTCCATGATAATTATATTATTAGCATAATCTTGTATTATTTAAGATTTATTTAGAATTGTTTTACAAATAAGATATCCGAAGTCAACAAGAAGTGTTGGGTGACAATAATAACTATTGGGTGAAACTTTTCTTAGGTTTATCTCAATTGGAATTTAAATTAAGATTATTGTATAATTAAAATTTTGGTTAATTTGAATAAAGATAAGGATAGTGGGCTTAATAGTTTTCTCTTTTTCCTTCAATGGTAGGTAATCTTCATCAATGGGGAGCATAACGAAACAAAGAATGGATAAGATTGTTGGTCATGACATTTCAATCTACCATGAAGACTGTATGATTAACATAGTAAGATTTACATGCCAATAAATAAACTTCATTTGACTTTATATATATATATATATATATATATGCTACTCCATTTTGTAGGTTTATGCATACTAACCAAACTTATTTACGTGATTTAAATTCTGAGTAATATCGTTTAGGTTACATCTAAATAAGTTTAATACCATGTTTAATCTGAGATACACGTTTAGCTCAGGATAATTCTTGTTTCAGTTAACAGGATAAATTTTGTTTTCTTGGTAAAAGTATGTATATTTTTCCTTGAAAAATGGCCTAGACATGCCTATGTTGGAATGTCTAGGAGGCTGCCTATTCTTATTTAGGCAATTGATTAAAATTTAACTTTATTAGAAGAATGTTTTATTCATTTATTTTTTTAAGTTCACTTCAAACACCTAAACCTTTTGTAGATTCTTACATGTACGTGACCTATCAATTTTTAGAAGAATCTTTACCTTATTTATCTAATAAATTGGTATATAATAGAATAAACCATAGAGTTGTATGAGTTAGAATTAATAAATGATGTTGCAACAATTAGAACTCATCTAATGATGGGATTATAACGAATATAATAGCAAAATATAACCACCACAACCACAATGTTTATCGATCTTTGAGAATATGATTAACGAGTTGCCATTTTAGAATAATACTTTATTTTCCATTTAAGAGTAATGAGAAGAAACAATCATTAATTTGTTGTATGCTTTTAGATATTCCTGTAAGTAAATGTGGGTCTAGTTGTTCACCTGGTTGAAGTCCATCTAAGACTAGTTTATCTAGTCTAGTCATGAACTAGGTATACTATCTTAGAGTAGTGTTAAAATTTTAGTAAATATTTTAATGTGTGAATAATATAAAACATTATTTGCAGCTGTCAAGATGAAGTGATGGCAAGGGATTCGAGTTTTCAAATATTGGAAAAATTTGTGAAGGTAAGTTTAATCATCCATTTTATCACTAGATAATTCCTTGCTTTGTTCTCTTATGTTTATATGCGTGTTATAGCTCTCTTTTTATTCATCCACTAAAGATTTTGAATTCAAGCACTTAAAGTTATGTTTTTTCTCAGGACGGTGAAGTATAATCTACATCAAGACATATGGATGATGAAGGAATATGGTGTGTTAGATTAATAGTTGCTCTAGTGGTTAGATTACTCGTGTATTGTGTTAAAAATTACAGATTAGGTAATTTATTGGATAATAAAGTTCGTGTTAGACCTCTTAATGAAAAGCTTTTCAAAAGGATATATGTTTAACTGTATTTTTGTTCAATGTTCTTTTTTCATTTATACTCAACAAGTCAACTTAATATCAAAATGCAACTTCAGTCAAACCACCTGAAATAAAACCAAAAAATTATTCAAGTTATTCGACTTAATATCAAAATGAAACTTCATTACTGAAATTTCACAGACGCTCCATAGATTATTATATTTAGGTACTTTTCTAAGTTATGTCCTTCCTGGTTATCTTTCCTCTTTGATTTTACTTTCTTATTTCATTTATATACAAGGAGTTCCTCGTTCCTCGTTCCTCTTAAATTTCTTATGCATTTGATTGTATATATATGTCTCTATATTTGTGGTTTAGTTTTCAATATAGTAATACGTTAATGAGGTTTTTTTCAGAAATATCTTTTATTTATGGTGTACTTTATTTTAAGTTATGTTAGTGTTTTATGTTAAAACTTAAAAACTAACAGTCTAGTTTAGGTAGCACAATTAATGTAGAAATCTAGTTGTACATATATAATAGTAATCTACTTATGTCAATTGTTGATGGTACGTGTGACCTTGTAATATTTTCCACTAATAGATTCACCCTTGGAGTTATTCTTAGTTACCTGAGTTGATATACCATCAATAGAGACTTCTACTACTTCGTTGACATGATCTTGGAATATATAGAAAGCTAATTGTATCTTAAAGATCTAGAAGTCACTTTATTATAACTTAAAGCTCTAGATATTGACCTCTTTTAGTATTCTTCATTTCAAAAAATATAAATTTAGTCAGAAATAATCTATTCTATTTCAGCTTTTTTAATCGGCCTTAAAATCATTCGGTTTGTAAATCTCCTCAGAATCCGTATGGTATGAAAATATATAATCCGAAGAACATGAATACAGATGGGATTATTGTTTTATAGGGGCTTTATCACATTTGGTCGAAGAAATTTGGCAATATTTTCACAGTGATAAATTAATTTTTCTATATTTCAACCCTACTTTTTGAATGTATCACAAGGAATTACGTAATCATTGCTTGACTCATATTGAAATATTTTTTGAAATGTGGATTTTTATTGAAATTGATACCATTTTGATTTCTTCTTTATTTGGGAATATAAGAGATTTTACTGCCGTACCACTTTAAACAAATGTTGCCGTACCACTTTAAACAAATGTATCTATCAAAAACTGAAAAAGAAAATTTTCTAATCGGCCTTACAACAATCAATTTTCTTAACGCAGTAACTTTGAGTTCTGACTTACAAACGTATCTCTTCCGATGCCCGTTTTCACTTGATAAACTCCGGGTATACACTAAGAGAGTCAACTAGTTAGTACACAATGAGGGTTCCGCACCTGTCATCTAGGAAAGCTCCTTTTTGTTGTTCTTACCACTACTTCCTAATATGGTCTTTTAGTCAAAAGATAAACGCTTTTTCTACGGCGATAGAAAACACTCCGCCAAAGATTTTTCGATTCTCTACTACAGTCGATTCCATCTTAGTATTTGCATTTCTTGCCATGAATTGATAGAAAAGTGTTTACGCCATGAAAGTTGCTTCCCAAGGCGGCCTCAAGGGGAAATGGTTTATTGGGCCCACATAAGCTTATATGTCTACTCTTGTCATGCAATGATACACTTGAGACACCATAGATACATTTTGAGGAGATACACCTTAGGTTGAACAGTAAAAAAGTCCTTACAAGAACCCTTCCGACGAGAAGCAATACATTCATGGGTTTTGTTGAAAATTTGCATGCAACTCTTAGCTACTTTTTGATTTAATTTTATTCAAGCTCTCTCAGTAATACCTATGATAAACAATAAACTATGTTACATGACCCGTTATAAACTATGTCACATGCATGGTTATGGTATAATTTTGTCGCTTATTATTCATTCTCTTGCTACTTAACTAAGACATAAAATTGAGAGAATCTTTGGAAGTTCTTTTATTTCGATAATCTAGTAAACTTGTCGACTACATTGGTCACTGATAATAAATTACTGATCAACTTTCCAAATCATGATCTTTGCTCGAATTAGAAGGTAGAAGAAATGATTTTTAGGCACCCTAGACTATAGCTTTTCTAGATTTTATAGCTCTTTTTTTGTTATCAAAATTGTGTTAATTTGATCACGTATTTCTCCTTTCTATATAATCTTTATTATGCTATCCATTTTTAGATTTTGGTATAGATGGCACAATGTATCGAAATATTTGTCGATATAAAAAATCAACAAAAACCATGAAACTATAAATAAAGAAGAGTTAACCAATTATATAAACCAATATTTTAGCCAAAAAATTAATGTACAAAAAAAATGATAGAAAGGTTCCATTAAACAAGTGCCACAATAATTATGGATTTTTAATGCAATTGATGAAATTATAGAACTAATGACTACCTCAGGCGCTCACCTACACATGGAAGACTCCTTGTAGGTATTCTCTACAATTCCTTAGAAAGTGGAATATAGGAGAGGAAAATTATTAGTTCATGCAATTTTTAACCATGCTTCTCTTCTTGTTGGTCTATGTATCGACGACGAGATATTATACTAGACTCGGTTTCTTCTACTAAAAATGCATCCCTTCATTTGTGTCATGTTTATCTTGCTCAAGGATCTAGGAACACAACCATTATATTTTACAAACTAAAATGAGTCGGTCAAAATGACGAAAGATCCTTGTGCCCAAAACTTATGATTCTGCTAATAGAATTTTTTTTATATCATACTAAAAATTCAATCTGAAAAAATTATAAGAACCAAATATGGCTATCTATATAGAAGTCATCCTAGAACTCTTTACTTCCTAGGGATGCTTGTGTTGCAGAAAGGCATATAAAAAGATCCTGAAAATTATCGATCTTCAGTGAATTAACTTTGAAGGTTCTCCCATGAGTTGATGAATTAAATGGAAAAAATATGTCGGGTTCACTAAATTAGGATAACACTACTACGAGAATAGCTTTTAGAGACCGCATACTTATTTGCGATCTTTTGTGGTACCTAAAGGTTGTTCGTTTTCAAAAGGTTGTTAACTATTCATTTTTCCTAAGAAATCATTTCTGTGGTAGCTAGATGGTTTATCTTTACAGACCACCCAGACTCTGGCTATAAGTTATGACTTCTAGCAACTATATCTTGTCATTAGATAGATATATTTTAGTCGTTGCGTTTTGGTCGCCAATTCTTTATTACTTTAGCAACCATCCATCTGGTATTCAGTGGCTAGCTTCTTTTTGCGGTCATTAAAGGTGTTATAATTGAAAAAACATTTTTATTAAAGTTATTCATTTATAGTTGTTCGTAAATAGACATGATAAACCCAAAGTACACTAAAAGTATAATAATTCCACAATTCTCAACAAAAATCTCCAAAATCTAGTTATGAACACATATAAGTTATTTTGACATAAAAAAATAAAACCAATCAACTAATACTACTAGTCTGTCTCATATCCTCCCCTTTCATTTGCAATAATCACATCATTACTATTTATATGCATCATTTGATGGATATCGGCCGCATCTTAAAGTATCTTCGGATTCTTCATCATCTTCTAAAATAGTTAGATCATGCTCTACTATCACTTCGTCGACTTCGGTGTACTCTATTTTTATTAATGCATAATCCGTCTATGTGTGTTGTCTCATTTACAAAAGGTATCGACTCAAATGTATAAACTATCGACACGGAACCCTAAACATCCACACTCCAACAATGACAATCGCTCACTTTCCAAATCACTTTAAAGCGCGTCGCGATCCCTTAGTGTCCACTACATCGACAATGTATAACATGTTATTTGCTTAATTTTCTAAAATTTATGACTCATCTTTGTACCAATACGAATTATTATCGATTTTGGTTACACTGTGCTCATTCTGTATTCTTCCTTTCTTGGTGTTATAGCATTCTCACTCGAATACCATTAGCGAATATGTTTTTAAGAAGTCCACCTCGAATACTTTAACCAATTCACCATACCAAGAAACTCCTTCGCCAAAACAACAAAACCCGTAATCCGCAATGAGACATTTATCACCTTTCTAACGCCACACCAAGTTCACCCCATTAATAACACATAGATCATATTTCTAAATTTTACAATTGGAACCCTTAGCCACATACAAAAATTATTTGGTTAATACTGGATGGCATGCTAGCTTCATGTTAAATACCTAATAATGGAAAAGCTATTGAGTTATACTTTCTCTATTAGTATTTTGATTTTAAATTATAGTACATTTATCAATAACGAAATGTAAAATCTGTTAGAAAAATCAGTCAAACTAAAATACGGAATAAATAAATAGATCGAAAAAGAGTAGTGATACCTCCGGCCATTGATGTATTTAGAAACTTTTCTTTATGTTTTGTTCTTCCAAACTCTCAAGCATTCAACTATAGATGGTGTATATTTTTTTGTGTTAATGAATTGAGTTTAGGGACCAAAACTCTAGTTTATATAGCCAAGCTCCCATCAAGCTTTTTAATGGCAATGAATTACTAGTTGTTACAACCTTTCATTTGCAAATGGTTAATAAAAAAGTGTTACAACTTTTCATTTGCATAAGATTAATGAAAAAAACATTAAGATAAAATTAGTGGATGGATTAATGTTGGATCATGAAAAGCCAAAAGTCATAAGTTTATTTTATTCATCAATTTAAAAGAAAAGACAAATAAAATAAAATGAAGTTTTATATTAATAAAATAAAAAATGACTTATATTCTCCCACTTGATCCAAACATTATACTTGATATTTTAGCTTAATCATAAATATATGAATCATGGCGATAAGTCCTCCAATTATGAGAGAGTAGTATCTTCCATGTATCACAATATATTTATCTCTTTATTTTTTATGTTGTAACTATACTTAATGAATAAATCATATGTTTATTCTTGGTCCTAACTAAATGATTTTCTCAAATAAAATTAAGGTGCGCAATGTATATGAGAAAATATCACAATAGATAATTATTATATTAATGATAGTGTCATACAAATAAACACTACATGATGGGACCAAGCCCCATACTCGCTACATGATCCTTGAATTTCATTGGTGGCATGCCTTTAGTCAATGGATCAGCGATCATTAATTCAGTACTAATGTGTTCAATGACCACCTTTTTATCTTTAACACGTTCCCTTATGGCTAAATATTTAATGTCGATGTGCTTACTTCGACTTCGACTTTTATTGTTTTTAGCAATAAAAACAGCAGCTGAATTATCGCAAAATATTATTAATGGTCTGGAGATAGAATCCATAATTCTAAGTCCAGATACGAAACCCTTAAGCCATACACCTTGTGAAGTAGCCTCAAAACAAGAGACGAACCCAGCTTCCATAGTAGAAGTTGCAGTCATAGTCTGTTTCACACTCCTCCATGACACAGCTCCACCGGCCATCATAAAAATGTATCCTGATGTTGACTTCCGTGAATCAACACAGCCGGCAAAATCAAAATCTGAGAATCCGACCACCTCTAAATTGTTTGTTCGCCTATACATAAGCATATACTCCTTGGTTCCTTGGAGATATCTCATTACTTTCTTTGCAGCTTTCCAGTGGTCAATACCTGGGTTACTTTGATATCTACCCAACATTCCAACTACAAATGCGATATCAGGTCTTGTGCAAACCTGAGCATACATCAAACTTCCGATAGCAGAAGCATATGGAATGTTCTTCATTTGTTCTCTTTCTAAATCATTCTTTGGGGTTTGGTTCAAATTGAATTTATCACCCTTCACTATGGGAGCAACACTTGGTGAACAATCCTTCATCCGAAATCTCTCTAAAACTTTATTGATATAGGTTTCCTGAGACAAGCCCAAGACACCTTGAAATCTTTCTCTATGAATCTTAATGCCAATGACATAAGACGCCTCATCCATATCTTTCATATCAAAATTTTTGGAGAGAAATTGTTTCACCTCATGGAGCAAACCCTTATCATTAGTCACAAGCAAAATATCATCCACATATAAAACAAGAAAACAAATTTTGCTCCCACTAATCTTTTGGTATATACATTGATCCATGGGGTTTTCAACAAATCCAAATGATGAAATTACTCCATGAAATTTAAAATACCATTGACGAGAAGCTTGTTTTAATCCGTATATGGATTTCTTAAGCTTACAAACTAACTGCTCACTAGCGCTAGAGATAAAACCTTTAGGTTGTTTCATATAAACCTCTTCCTCTAGATCTCCATTAAGGAACGCCGTTTTCACATCCATTTGGTGCAACTCAAGATCAAAATGTGCGACTAATGCTAAAATAATGCGTAAGGAATCTTTCTTAGATACAGGAGAAAAGGTCTCTGTGTAATCAATTCCTTCTTTCTGAGTGAATCCCTTAGCAACAAGTCTGGCTTTGTATCTCTCGATATTGCCTAATGAGTCTTTCTTGGTTTTAAATACCCATTTACAACCAATTGCTTTAGCCCCATTAGGCAATTCCACAAGTTCCCAGACATCATTGTTCTTCATGGAATTCATTTCCTCTTTCATCGCATTATACCATAAATTTGATTCTTTGCAACTTATGGCTTGTGAAAGTCGGAAGGATCATTTTCGACTCCAAAATTATAGTCAGATTCTTGAAGATATACTACATAATCACTAGAAATTGATGATTTCTTAAACCTGGTAGACCTTCTTAATGTTGTATCATCATTATCTGTATGAGGTTCAACTTGTTGTTCATAATTACTAGGTTCATCATGAACAACTTGATCTATCAGAATATCGTCAACAACTTCTGGTTCTTCAACGATTGAACGTTCAACACTAGATTGTACTTGAGGGGTGTTATGAACAATAATCATTCTATCACTTGAAGTGGAAGGTTGAATTTCTGTATGGTCAATATCAGAAATTACATTTCTAATTTGATCGCTCCCACTGATTAAGTCATATTCAAGAAACTTTGCATTTCTTGATTCCACAAATCTAGTGTTGTGAGATGGACATTAAAATCTGTAACCTTTAGACCGCTCAGCATATCCAATGAAATGCCCACTGATGGTCCTTGGGTCAAGTTTTTTCTCTTGTGGATTATAAATCCTGACTTCAGACGGGCATCCCCATACGCGCATATGTTTCAAACTCGGTTTCCAACCTTTCCATAATTCAAATGGTGTCTTTGAGACAGCCTTGGTTGGAACTCGGTTTAATATATACACTGCCGTTTTTAAAGCTTCAATCCACAAGTTTTTAGGAAGATTGGAGTTGCTAAGCATACTCCGTACCATGTCCAATAATGTTCGGTTTCTCCTTTCTGCTACACCATTCTGATCCGGTGAACCGGGCATGGTGTACTGGGCAACGATCCCATGCTCTTGGAGAAACTGAGCAAACGGACCAGGTGCTTGTCCATCTTCAGTATATCTACCATAATATTCACCACCTCTATCTGATCTCACAATCTTTATATGTTTTCCACATTGTTTCTCTACTTCAGCCTTAAATATTTTAAAGGCATCTAATGCTTCGCTCTTGTTATGAAACATGTAGAGATACATATATCGTGAGTAATCATCAATAAAGGTTATAAAATATTTCTGACCATGCATATCCATGTCAGGACAACATATATCTATATGTATGATTTCTAATAAATCTGAACTCCTATTGGCACCTTTTTTTGACTTGTTGGTCTGCTTTCCCTTAATGCAATCCACACAAGTTTCAAAGTCGGTAAAATCTAGAGTACTAAGTACTCCATCTTTTACCAACCTTTTGATTCTTTCAATAGAGATATGCCCTAATCTCCGGTTCCATAGAGTCGAGGAATCCAAATTTATATTACACCTCTTTGTACCAATTTGGACATGAAAATTATTGTTAGTAGCATTGTTTTGTAAATTAATCCAATAAAGACCTTCAGATAAAATACCATTCCCAACACATTCAGATTTATTGAAAATACTAAAAAATGTCTCTGAAAATGTAAAGGAATAACCCAAAGTACAAGTCTGGAAACAGAAATCAAGTTTCTAGAAAAACTTGGAACATAAAAAGTCTTTTCTAATTTCAAAACATAACCACTACTTAAATATAAATAACATGTTCCAACGGCTTCCACATGTGAACCCATCTTATTACCGGACAAGATGCATTGCTCACTGCCCACTGGTTTCCTTAGGTTTTGCATACCCTGTAAAGAGTTGGCAACATGGATTGAAGAACCAGAATCAATCCACCAGGTGTTAATATTAACATTAACAGTATTAGATTCATAACAAACTAACGAGGTAGGATTACCTTTATCTTGAAGCCATTTCTGGAATTTAGCACATTCCTTCTTCATGTGTCCTTTCTTTTTACAGAAAAAACACTTAGCTTCTTTCTTAATATCAGCTTGAGGTGCTATTTTACCTTTCCCCTTCTGATTGTTCTTTGGTTTGCCTTTTCCTTGAGTAGCCATCATTGCACTTTCACCTTGTTCCATTAACAACCTTTCTTCTTCTTGAACACACATGGTCATGAGTTCATTAATTGACCATTTATCTTTATGTGTGTTATAGGAGATTTTGAAAGGTCCATATTGATTTGGAAGGGTGTTAAAATATAGTGCACAAGAAAAGACTCGGAAATCTGTACCTCGAGATTCTTAAGTTGAGCCGAAATATCTCTCATCTGCATGATGTGCCCACGCAGACCTCTAACACTTGTGAGCCTAAGTGAAGAGAGCTTCATTATTAGAGTGCTTGCTAAAGCCTTGTCTGAAGTGACGAACTTGTCATCAATGGCTTTAAGTAAATTTTGGACATTATCATGGTGATTTACTGAACCACGGATGCTTGCTGCTAATTTTGTCTTAATAAACATCACACTGAGGCGATTAGATCGCTCCCATTTTTCATAAAGTGCAATATCTGCTGGAGTGCTTTTGTCTGTAAGAGCAGGTGGTTCAGTTTTCCTAATAGCATCATCTATGTCCATCCACCCTAAGTGAAGGAGAACTCTTTTTTTCCATGACTTGTAATTATCCCCATTAAGTTCGGGAATGTCACTACGGATATCAGAAAAATTAACAGGTTGTGATGCTGCAAATAAAGATCACATGCTTATTAATAAATAGACTATTAATAGATATCATGTTTCACCAATGCAAATCATGATCTAATAAATCTAAGACATAAAAATTGCATGTGGGCTAAATTTTTAATTCAATAAGATTTATAATCATATGACAAAATATATAAAAATATTCTATCATTACTAAATAATAAAACTATGAAATAATTATTAAGTCATAATTCCTGTGGGAAAATTACGAATAATTTGATATTTTATCCTAATTAGTTATTTAAATATAATAATATTCCTGTGGAATAAAATTATTATATTAAAATAAATAATTACAATTTATGTCTAATTTCATTATGTGATCTTATACCATAATACATATTTTATTCAACTAAGATGTTGTGGCTATTCTTTGATTAAATAATATATGTTGATCACTTAGACAATTCAATATACCATACTAAAATTTTATGAGTATATAAAACTATATAACAAAAATAGAATAAAATAAACCATATATTTTATTCACATTTTGTTTACCTAACTATACTCATAAAATAAAAGTACATGAAGTATGAACATAAAAATATAAATAAAAATAAATACCTGGAGGCCGATGTAAAACTTAATGATAAAAATCCAAAAGTACCATAAGTTTAAATGAAAACTAAAATGTCTCATGGATTCTAATCATCTTCAACTGTAGGACATGTTAGATTCAACACACAAAAAAAAAACATTTTGCAAAATTATTTTGGCTAAATTACTTTAGCCATGAACTAAGCAAAAAATATAAAATTTTAACTAAATCAAAGCAGAGGTATGCCTAAGGCTCTGATACCAAATGTTAGAAAAATCAATCAAATTAAAATGCGGAATAAATAAATAGATCGAAAAAGAGTAGTGATACCTCCGGCCATTGATGTCTTTAGAAACTTTTCTTTATGTTTTGTTCTTTCAAACTCTCAAGCATTCAACTATAGATGGTGTATATTTTATTTTGTGAATGAATTGAGTTTAGGGACCAAAACTCTAGTTTATATAGCCAAGCTCCCATCAAGCTTTTTAATGGCAATGAATTACTAGTTGTTACAACCTTTCATTTGCAAATGGTTAATAAAAAAGTGTTACAACTTTTCATTTGCATAAGATTAATGAAAAAAACATTAAGATAAAATTAGTGGATGGATTAATGTTGGATCATGAAAAGCCAAAAGTCATAAGTTTATTTTATTCATCAATTTAAAAGAAAAGACAAATAAAATAAAATGAAGTTTTATATTAATAAAATAAAAAATGACTTATAGTTTGATGAATTCTTTCCACATCCAAATGTCCATCTGTAATTATAACTGACTTATGGTCCCTGGAATACAAAATATTTGAGTTACAAAATTATATAGAATAAGAAAGTGACAAAGAACATAGTAAAAAATAACAAACTATATGTAAACTTGAATCTCATCATAAGATCATAGATTGCACCAAACAATCCTATCGTGATCTATTTGGGAGAAGATAAACGAAACACTATTTTAAATTTGGGTGAGATTAATTCTGAAAGTCAATATATCTCTTGGTTCTGGTACTAGATCCGCATATCTATGAGGATGATTACACTTTTTTTCCTTATTGATATAATGTGATGTGAAAGTCAAGATCTCTTCCATAACATAACCCTCATCAATCGAACCTTGTGCCTTTTACACATTACGTAGTTACTCCTTTAACTTATTCAAATAATGCTCGATCGGATACATCAAACACATCTGGATTATTCCACCAAAAACTGTATCGTCATGGAATATTCTTGTCTACAATTTTAGTATACGCTTCATTAACAATGCCACTCAAATCATCTATCACATTTATCATTTCCTTATATACATAACTAGGAATAATATTTGATTGGAACGGGTTTATTTCTCGATACAAATTCCAAATTTCATATGTTGCTTAAAACCCATTTCTCAATATTTCATATTAGCCTCTAGAATATTTTTCCTAGTAAATTCGTGCATCAATTACATGGATATTGAATTGAATTAGAAATATCCATGTGCTAAGATATAATTTCAACAAAACTCTTAACACCCTTAACAAAAGCTAGAGTAACCTTGTTTCTTGACTTAATCAACACTTTATCCATATGGACTTCTATTTGGACTTGATTGCGTCGTAAACTAAAAGATTTTGATAGCTATAATAATTTAATGAATAAATTGTGTAAATCATATTGATATTCAATCTCATATTTCATAGATTAAGCAATATAATATTTCATAAGTCTTACTCCTATATTAAATCTCCCATTTTCAAACTCCAACTTATTTTCATAATCCAAAAAAATATCTAATATTATAGTTAAAAAATCATATATAACTACATATATTATGTAACTACATAATTTAACCATCTAAACAACATAATAGAAACCATAATAAAGAAAAATACTAGTTTTTACGAAAAAAATGTGACAAAATACCTAAAGGAATTGATGGTAGAAATGGGTCTGAAAGAGTGGAGGTAAGTAGATAAAATACGTTAACGAAAGAGGAGGCGTTTGTGGAAAGTGGTAGATCAATAGTAAGAATATTTTGGGATCAAATTTAGAGTCTTTTGGGATTTTTTTAGTTTTTTTAGCTCTGACGAAAAATTATAATTGACCCATTGTTGAAAAAAATTTAAGGAAAAAATAAAAAAGTCACAATGATATATTTTTATCTGAATAATTGTAAAAAAGAAAGAAGCTCGCCTAAGTAAAAAAAATTATCTAGTTGACTAGCAGCTGCAAATAAAAAATATAGAGAATGTTAATTATTATATATCTATAATAAAATTATTTTTAAATAAAATATTTTAGTAAAAAAATTTGCATTGATCTAAATTTATGAAACAAAGATTATTTCCCTATAGTTCAAGATGAATTGTGGCATTTTAGGCCTAAATATTTAATTATTTCTTATAAATAAATTTCGCTTTAAAAATAAAATTAAAGCCCAATCCATATTGTAAAAGCCCAACTCACATGTTTAAAATAAAACCTAATTACCCATCAAATCTACCTTAACACCATTGCCCCCTGGGGCCGCAAAATTTCTCTGTACCATCTGATCCCAAATACCAAACTTCATTGCAATTAACCAGTTCCTCTCTTCATATAATTCCTCCATTCTACTTCTTTAAATCTCCACAAATTCGTACTAACTTTGAATGTTGATTCATTGAATCAATTTGAAACACCAGACAAGAATGCAGAATTTTAAGCCATCCGTTTTCCTACAATGATTTACCATATATCCAGGTTAGTAAATTTGTGAGTTTCTTATATTTTTATGAATTCTAACTTAGTCTATTATATCAAATTATATTAAATGTCATAACAATTTCATTATAATCGTATCAATTTAACAAATGCCACAATTGTTAGCCACATATAGGCTTCATTTTTGTCACTATCTAGTGTAGGCCACAATTAATAGTTCATTATTGTCACGCCCAACGGGAAAAACGCATTGAATCCGTAGATGTCAGATTTATTGTATTGTATTTTGTTAAATGGTAGTCATACTTTTACGTGAGCTCTTGAAAAATGTCAAGTACATATAATTAGATTCCATGATAATTATATTATTAGCATAATCTTGTATTATTTAAGGTTTATTTAGAACTGTTTTACAAATAAGATATTCAAAGTCAATAAGAAGTGTTGGGTGCCAATAATAACTATTGGGTGTAACTTTTCTTAGGTTTATCTTAATTGACATTTAAATTTAGATTATTGTATAATTAAAATTTTGGTTAATTTGAATAAAGATATGGATAGTGGGCATAATAGTTTTCTCTTTTTCCTTCAATGGTAGGTAATCTTCATCAATGGAGAGCATAACGAAACAAAGAATGGATAAGATTATTGGTCATGACATTTCAATCCACCATGAAGACTGTATGATTAACATGGTAAGATTTACATGCCAATAAATAAACTTCATTTGACTATATACATATATGCTACTCTATTTTGTAGTTTTATGCATACTAACCAAACTTATTTACGTGATTTAAATTCTGAGTAATATCATTTAGGTTACATCTAAATAAGTTTAATACCATGTTTAATCTGAGATACACGTTTAGATCATGATAATTCTTGTTTCAGTTAACAGGATAAATGTTGTTTTCTTGGTAAAAGTATGTATATTTTTCCTTGAAAAATGGCCTAGACATTCCTATGTTGGAATGTCTAGGAGGCTGCCTATTTTTATTTAGGCAATTGATAAAAATTTAACTTTATTAGAAGAATGTATTTTTCATCTATTTTTTTAAGTTCACTTCAAACACCTAAACCTTTTGTAGATTCTTACATGTACGTGACCTATAAATTTTTAAAAGAATATTTACCTTATTTATCTAATAAATTGGTATATAATAGAATAAACCACAGAGTTGTAAGAGTTAGAATTAATAAATGATGTTGCAACAATTACAACTCATCTAATGATGGGATTAAACGAATATAATAGCAAAATATAACCACCACAACCACAATGTTTATCGATCTTTGAGAATATGATTAATGAGTTTCCATTTTAGAATAATCCTTTATTTTCCATTGAAGAGTAATGAAAAGAAACAATCATTAATTTGTTGTATGCTTTTAGATATTCTTGTAAGTAAATGTGAGTCTAGTTGTTCACCTGGTTGAAGTCCATCTAAGACTAGTTTATCTAGTCTAGTCATGAACTAGGTATCCTATCTTAGAGTAGTGTTAAAATTTTCATAAATATTTTAACGTGTGAATAATATAAAACATTATTTGCAACTGTCAAGATGAAGTGATGGCAAGGGACTTGAGTTTTTCAAATATTGGAAAAATTAGTGAAGGTAAGTTTAATCATCCATTTTATCACTAGATAATTCCTTGCTTTGTTCTCTTACGTTTATATGCGTGTTGTAGCTCTCTTTTTATTCATCCACTAAAGGTTTGAATTCAAGCACTTAAAGTTATGTTTTTTCTCAGGACGGTGAAGTATAATCTACATCAAGATATATGGATGATGAAATAATATGGTGTGTTAGATTAATATTTGCTCTAGTGGTTAGGTTACTCATGTATTACATTAAAAATTCAAGATTAGGTAATTTATTGGATAATAAAGTTAGTGTTGGCTCTCTTAATGAAAAGCTTTTCAAAAGGATATATGTTTAACTATATTTTTGTTCAATGTTCTTTTTTTTTATTTATACTCAACAAGTCAACTTAATATTAAAATGAAACTTCGGTCAAACCACTTGAAATAAAGCCAAAAAATTATTCAAGTTATTTGACTTAATATCAAAATTAAACTTCACTACTGAAATTTCACAGACGCTCCATAGATTATTATATTTAGGTACTTTCCTAAGTTATGTCCTTCCTGGTTATCTTTCCTCTTTGATTTTACTTTCTTATTTCTATTATATACAAGGAGTTCCTCGTTCCTCTTAATTTTCTTATGCATTTGATTGTATATATATGTATCTATATTTGTGCTTTAGTTTTCAATATAGTAATACGTTAATGAGGTTTTTTTATGAAATATCATTTATTTATGGTGTACGTTATTATAAGTTATGGTAGTATTTATGTTAAAACTTAAAAACTAACAGTCTAGTTTAGGTAGCATAGTTAATATAGAAATCTAGTTGTACATATATAATAGTAATCTACTTATGTCAATTGTTGATGGTACGTGTGACCTTGTAATATTTTCCACTAATAGATTCATCCTTGGAGTTATTCTTAGTTACCTGAGTTGATATACCATCAATAGAGAGTTTTACTACTTCGTTGACACGATCTTGGAATATATAGAAAGCTAATTGTATCTTAAAGATCTAGAAGTCAGTTTATTATAACTTAAAGCTCTAGATCTTGACCTCTTTTAGTATTCTTCATTTCTAAAAAGATATAAATTTAGTCAGAAATAATCTATTCTATTTCAGCTTTTTTAATTGGCCTTAAAATCATTCGGTTTGTAAATCTCCTCAGAATCTGTATGGTATGAAAAAATATAATCAGAAGAACATGAATACAGATGGGATTATTGTTTTATAGGGGCTTTATCACATTTGGTCGAACAAATTTGGCGAAGAAATTTGGCAATATTTTCACAGTGATAAATAATTTTTCTATCTTTCAACCTACTTTTTGATTGTATCACAAGGGTTAGCACGAGATTTTGAGTCTCGCGTGTCTACCATTTCACCACCAAGGTACCTAATCATTACTTGACTCATATTGAAATATTTTTTGAAATGTGGACTTTTATTGAAATTGATACCATTTTTATTTCTTCCTTATTTGGGAATATAAGAGATTTTACTGTTATACCACTTTAAACAAACATATCTATAAAAAACTGAAAGAAAAAATTGTCTAATCGGCCTTACAACAATCAATTTTCTTAACGCGTAACTTTGAGTTTTGACTTACAAACGTATCTCTTCCGGTGCCCGTTTTCACTTGATAAACTCCGGTTATACACTAAGAGAGTCAACTAGGTAGTACACAATGAGGGTTCTCCACCTGTCATCTAGGAAAGCTCTTGTTGTTCTTACCACTACTTCCTAATATGGTCTTTTACTCAAAAGATAAACGCTTTTTCTATTGCGATAGAAAACACTCCGCCAAAGGTTTTTCGATTTTCTACTACAGTCGATTCCATCTTAGTATTTGCATTTCTTGCCATGAATTGATAGAAAGGTGTTTACGCCATGAAAGTTGCTTCCCAAGGCGGCCTCAAGGGGAAATGGTTTATTGGGCTCACATAAGCTTATTAACCACTCTTGTCATGCAAATAGTAAAGAAATCCTTACAAGAACCCTTCCGACGAGAAGCAATACATTCATGGGTTTTGTTGAAAATTTGCATGCAACTCTTAGCTACTTTATGATTTTATTTTATTTAAGCTCTCTCAGTAATACCTATGATAAACAATAAACTATGTCACATGAACCGTTATAAACTATGTCACATGCAGGGTTATGGTATAATTTTGTCGCTTCTTATTCATTTTACTTCTCTTGCTACTTAACTAAGACAGAAAATTGAGAGAATCTTTGGAAGTTCTTTTATTTCGATAATCTAGTAAACGTGTCGACTACATTGGTCACTGATAACAAATTACTGATCAACTTTCCAAATCATGATCTTTGCTCGAATTAAAAGGTAGAAGAAATGATTTTTAGGCACCCTAGACTATAGCTTTTCTAGATTTTATAGCTCTTTTTTTGTTATCAAAGTTGTGTTAATTTGATCACGTATTTCTCCTTTCTATATAATCTTTATTACGCTATCCATTGTTAGATTTTGGTATAGATGACACAATATATCAAAATATTTGTTGATATAAAAAATCAACAAAAACCATGAAACTAGAGATAAAGAAGAGTTAACCAATTATACAAACCAAAATTTGAGCCTAAAAATTAATGTACAAAAAAATGATAGAAAGGTTCGATTAAACAAGTCCCACTATAATTATGGATTTTTAAGCCAATTGATGAAATTATGGAACTAATGACTACCTCAGGCGCTCACCTACACATGCGAGACTCCTTGTAGGTATTCTCTACAATTTCTTAGAAAGTGGAATATAGGAGAGGAAAATTATTGGTTCATGCAATTGTTAACCGTGCTTCTCTTCTTGTTGGTCTATGTATCGACAACGAGATATTATACCAGACTCGAGTTCTTCTACTAAAAATACATCCCTTCATTTGTGTCATGTTTATCTTGTTCAAGGATCTAGGAACACAACCATTATATTTTACAAACTAAAATGAGTCGGTCAAAATGAAGAAAGATCCTTGTGCCCAAAACTTATGATTCTGCTAATAGAAATTGTTTTTATATCATACGAAAAATTCAATCTGAAAAAATTATAAGCACAAAAAATGGCTATCTATATAGAAGTCATCCTAGAACTCTTTTACTTCCCATGGATGCTTGTGTTGCAGAAAGGCACATAAAAAGATCCTGAAAATTATCGATCTTCAGTGAATTAACTTTGAAGGTTCTCCCATGAGTTGATGAATTAAATGGAAAGAATATGCCAGGTTCACTAAATTAGGATAACACTACTACGAGAATAGCTTTTAAAGACCGCATACTTATTTGCGATCTTTTGTGGTACCTAAAGGTTGCTCGTTTTCAAAAGGTTGTTAACTATTCATTTTTCCTAAGAAATCATTTCTGTGGTAGGTAGATGGTTTATCTTTACAGACCACCCAGTCTCTTGCTATAAGTTATGACTTCTAGCGACTATATGTGGTCATTAGATAGATATATTTTAGTCTTTGCGTTTTGGTCGCCAATTCTTTATTACTTTAGCAACCATCCATCTGGTATTTAGTGGCTAACCCCTTTTTGCGGTCGTTAAAGGTGTTATAATTGAATTTTTTTTTATTAAAGTTATTCATTTATAGTTGTTCGTAAATAGACATGATAAACCCAAAGTACACTAAAAGTATAATAATTCCACAATTCTCAACAAAAATCTCCAAAATCTAGTTATGAACACATATAAGTTATTTTGACATAAAAAAATAAAACCAATCAACTAATACTACTAGTCTGTCTCATATCCTCCCCTTTCATTTGCAATAATCACATCATTACTATTTATATGCATCATTTGATGGATATCAGCCGCATCTTAAAGTATCTTCGGACTCTTCATCATCTTCTAAAATAGTTAGATCATGCTCTACTATCACTTCGTCGACTTCGGTGTACTCTATTTTTATTAATGCATAATCCGTCTATGTGTGTTGTCTCATTTACAAAAGGTATCGACTCAAATGTATAAACTATCGACACAGAACCCTAAACATCCACACTCCAACAATAACAATCGCTCACTTTCCAAATCACTTTAAAGAGCGTTGCGATCCCTTAGTGTCCACTACATCGACAATGTATAACATGTTATTTGCTTAATTTTCTAAAATTTCTTCCCCATCACCTCTTTTTCATATGTAACTAATCATATCTAAAATATTCAATATCTAATATATTTTTTTTCTTCAAATCAAATTATGTAATGTGTTATATATTAATTTTACGTGGCTTAATTTTATATCACATTACTTATCCCAATAAATAATATATATATATATATATCATAGAAAAATAAACAATCCTTAAAGGATCTTTAAGAACCAAATCAAGCCGAACTCATGTTTAAAAAAAATTAATGAATCAAGCCTAAAATTAAATAACAAGGATTGTTTGAACAAAACCCAAACTCAAACTCACTAAAATATTACCAAAATAATCCCAAATAGCTAAACTTTGGTTCGGTTTGTTTGAAGACTTACTCCCAATTACCTCATACGAAGATGTTTTTCAGGAATATTCATAATGGTATATATAATTTTCTTCAATCTATTAGTGCAACACCCATAAATGTAATTCAAAATTCTTTTTGTTTTGGCCCCTTTAAGCATAATTTGTGTAAGTATTTCATACATTTAAGTAACATATATGGGAAGGAGGTCCCTCTTAAATCCTAAAACATGTGGGATACCTTTGATATAAATAAAATATGAGGTTGTCTACATTCACATTCTTATGCAAGATATATATTTATGTAGAAACTTCATGACCCTTAAAGTTTTGATAACAGAGTACCAATTAAGAGAGTTATAATCATTCAACCTGTTATCTTTAAGTTTCAAATATCTTAAAGTTTAGCTTAATATATTCTTCAATAATTTGGTTATAACATTATGTATTATATTGTAGATTACATCGCAACAGACAATTGGTTTGTAGCTTTTAACAATTGTTAGATTTTGAGTCTTGGGAACCAAATTTATATTTGTTTAATTGTTTTCTCTAAGCATATTAGGTATTTTTCATAGTGTTGATAATATTAGTCTCCACTATACTCCAAAAGAGTTTTAAAAATCATGAGGTAAATCCATCTGGCTAATGGCTTTTACTTGTTCTAATACTCCATAATGCATAATTTATTTCCTTATCTGATATTGTATTAGTAAGTTGATTTATCTCCTCTTTATTAAGTCTCTTCTGGCATATCTCATTAATCAAGACCCCTTATAAGGTTCTTGATTGTTTGATGTACGTTAGCCATATCTTCTTCTTTAGTAATAATTTTCCCCTCATCATCCATTATTTTCATAGAGGTACTTTATAATCTTATATTTTACATGGCATGGTGGAAATACTTAGTATTCCCCTTCCCTCCATCAAGAAACCGGTATCTAGACTGTTGTTTCAACAATGATCCCTCATTAAGAAGCTTCTTTGATAATTATTTAGCCAATTCATTTTAATTTTTGAGTTGTTCCTTGCTTGTATATCATTTATGTCTACATAGTTGAACTACTTTAATTTTGTCCCTTAGATTGGTAATATTAGCTAAAGTATTTTGTAGATACTCTTTGTTAATAACTTCAGTTTACTTTTAAAAACTTGAACTATTGTGCCTCCTGAAATATGTGATTTCCCTTGACATTTCTGGTCCATATTTTCTTAACAATATCTTCAAACATTTCCTAATTCTTCTAGGAATCATAAAATTTGAATGGAGATATGAACTTAAATGTTTTCGGCATATCTAGAATAAGACTATGATAATCTAATTGTCCTGGTGAGTTAATATTAGCTTGTTGTATGGGAATTGAGAAATCAACTTTCTATTAACTCAATTTTTATGGTTCACATTTCTTTCTCACATACATACTTTGTCCAAACATAGTAAGGACTTGTTCCTTGTATATTTGTAAGATGTAAATCATTTACACACTCATTCATATTTTTGGTATGAACAACTAGATATGGTTCATGGCGTATATATTTTAACTCCATAACTTCATTAAAATATCCTTAAATGCAACAAGTATTGTTGTTAGCTATACTTTCCCAGTCTCTCAGTGTATCCCATAATTTCAGTCTTTGACTAGTTGGTGGAATGTGAGAACATACTAAAGACATATAGAGAACTTTCTTAGTATTTATGTCTTCAATCTTGCAAAGTAATGCTTGATCACTAGCCTATATTAGTTCACCCTTTAATATATTAGACTTCCAACATATCTATAATTATCCCTTTTGGATAGAAAGATGCCACATGACCAATATTTCCAAGATTTAGGAGTGCTACCTCATGGTCTTTAACCAAAAAAAATTATGTTTAAATTTTCATACAATATTATATGAATTTTGGATTCTAAAAATAGTTCCAAAAAGACAAATCAAACATGACATATGATTGGTTATTAACGACTTAAACACCTTGATTGTCAAAGGTGCATGAACCTCTTGGCAGATCCAAACTAAGAAACTCATTTTTCCTTTCATGTTAAGTTGGAAAACTGACTTAGATTGTAATTTTCAACTCTAACCCTTGTTCATAATGATTTTAACCTCTTTTTAAATATCATGAAACTATAAACATATTTTACTCTTTAAATTAAACAGCCCTCAATATCTCTTATAATCACTTGACTATAATTTACCTATGTGTAGCCTATGTTGACAAAAAAATAATAATTAAACATATTACAACCAAAACATATATAATAGACACAACCTAAATAATCTATGCAAGTTACACAGATTACATAGAAAGCTCGTGCATGTGCAAAACAAAAATACAAAGTATATAGAAGGCTTTAATAATAATTGGGACATGAGAGATTTTTTTAAGTAATCAAGGACCAGATATAGCAGTATCAATTCTACTACTTTATTAATATTAACAGTGATATAGTAGAATAACTTTTGTACTATTAATATCTCTTCTGGTGCCCGTTTGCACTTGATAAACTCCTGTTATACACTAAGATAATCGGTTAGGTAGTACACAATGAGGGTTCCCCAGCTGTCATTTAGGAAAGCTCCTTTTTGTTGTTCTTACACTCCGCCAAAGGTTTTTAGATTCTCTACTAGAGTCGATTCCATCTTATTATTTGCATTTCTTGCCATGAATTAATAGAAAAGTGTTTATGCCATGAAAGTTGCTTCCGATGGTGGCCCCAAGGGGAAATAGTTTATTTGGCCCACATAAGCCAATATGTCCACTCTTGACATGCAATGATACACTTTAGTAACCATAGATACAAATACACCTTAGGTTGAACAGTAAAGAAGTCATTTCAAGAACCCTTCTAACGAGAAGCAATACATTCATTGGTTTTGCCGAAAAACAATTAATGCAACTCTTAGTTTTATTCATTTACAATTGTTCGTAAACAGACATGATAAACCCAAAGTACTCTAAAAGTATAATAATTCTACAATTCTCAACAAAAATATAAAAATCTAGTTATGAACACATATAAGTTATTTTGATATAAAAAATAAAATCAATCAACTAATACTACTAGTCTGTCTCGTATCCTTTCCTTTTCATCTGCAATAATCACATCATTACTATTTATATGCATCGCTTGATGGATATCAGCTCATCTACAGACTTTTTTAAAGTATTGTCGGACTCTTCATCATCTTCTAAAATAGTTATATCATGCTCTAATATCAGTTCATCGACATCGGTGTACTCAAATGTTATTAATGCGTAACCAGACTATGTCTGTTGTATCATTGACAAAAGGTATCGACTCAAATGTATAAACTATCGACACAAAACCCTAGACATCCACACTCCAACAATGACAATCGCACACTTTCCAAATCACTTTAAAGCGCGTCGCGATCTCTTAGTGTCCACTAGATCAACAATGTATAACATGTTATTTGCTGGATTTTCTAAAATTTATGACTCATCTTTGTACCAATACGAATTATTATCGATTTTGGTAACACTGTGCTCATTCCGTATTCTTCCTTTCTTGGTGTTATAGCATTCTCACTCGAATACCATTACCGAATATTTTTTTAAGAAGTCCACCTCGAATACTTTAACCAATTCACCATACCAAGAAACTCCTTCGCCAAAACAACAAAACCCGTAATCCGCAATGAGACATTTATCACCTTTCTAACACCAAACCAAGTTCACCCCATTAATAACACATAGATCATATTTCTAAATTGTAAAAATGGAACCCTTAGCCACATACAAAAATTATTTGGTTAATACTGGATGGCATGCTAGCTTCATGTTAAATACCTAATAATGGAAAAGCTATTGAGTTATACTTTCTCTATTAGTATTTTGATTTTGAATTATAGTATACATTTATCAATAACGAATTGTAAAATCTAGTTTGATGAATTATTTCCACATCCACATGTCCATCTGTAATTATAACTGACTTATGGTCCCTGGAATACAAAATATTTGAGTTACAAAATTATATAGAATAAGAAAGTGACAAAGAACATAGTAAAAAAGAACAAACTATATATAAACTTGAATCTCATCATAAGATCGTAGATTGCCCCAAACAATCCTATCGTGATCTATTTGGGGGAAGATAAACGAAACACTATTTTAAATTTGGGTGACATTAACTTCCGAAAGTCAATATATCTCTTGGTTCTGGTACTAGATCCGCATATCTATGAGGATGATTTTACTTTTTTTTCCTTATTGATATAATGTGATGTGAAAGTCAAGATCTCATCCACAACATAACCCTCATCTATCGAAACTTGTGCCTTTTACACATTATGTAGTTACTCCTTTAACTTATTCAAATAATGCTCGATCGGATACATCCAACACATCTGGATTATTCCACCAAAAACTGTATCATCATGGAATATTCTTGTCTACCATTTTAGTATACGCTTCATTAACAATGCCACTCAAATCATCTATCACATTTATCATTTCCTCATATACATAACTAGGAATAATATTTGATTGGAACGGGTTTATTTCTCCATACAAATTCCAAATTTCATATGTTTCTTAAAACCCATTTCTCAATATTCATATTAGCCTCTAGAATATTTTTCCTAGTAAATTCGTGCATCAATTACATGGATATTGAATAGAATTAGAAATATCCATATGCTAAGATATAAATTCAACGAAACTCTTAACACACTTAACAAAAGCTAGAGTAACCTTGTTTCTTGACTTAATCAACACTTTATCCATATGGACTTCTATTTGGACTTGATTGCGTCGTAAACTAAAAGATTTTGATAGCTATAATAATTTAATGAATAAATTGTGTAAATAATATTGATATTCAATCTCATATTTCATAGATTAAGCAATGTAATATTTCATAAGTCTTAGTCCTATATTAAATCTCCCATTTTCAAACTCCAACTTTTTTTCATAATCCAAAAAAAAAATCTAATATTATAGATAAAAAATCGTATATAACTACATAATTTAACCATCTAAACAACATAATAGAAACCATAATAAAGAAAAATACTAGTTTTTACGAAAAAAATGTGACAAAATAACTGAAGGAATTGATGGTAGAAATGGGTCCGAAAGAGTGGAGCTAAGTAGATAAAATACGTTAACGAAAGAGGAGGCGTTTGTGGAAAGTGGTGGATCAATAGTAAGAATATTTAGGGATCAAATTTAGAGTCTTTGGGGATTTTTTTAGTTTTTTTAGCTCTAACGAAAAATTATAATTGAGCCATTGTTGAAAAAATTTTAAAGACAAAATAAAAAAGTCACAATGATATATTTTTATCTGAATAATTGTAAAAAAGAAAAAAGCTCGCCTAAGTAAAAAAAAAATATCTAGTTGACTAGCAGCTGCAAATTAAAAATATAGAGAATGTTAATTAATATATATTTATAATAAAATTATTTTTAAATAAAATATTTTAGTAAAAAAATTTGTATTGATCTAAATTTATGAAACAAAGATTATTTCCCTATAGTTCAAGATGAATTGTGGCATTTTAGGCCTAAATATTTAATTATTTTCTATAAATAAATTTAGCTTTAAAAATAAAATTAAAGCCTAATCCATATTGTAAAAGCCCAACTCACATTTTTAAAATAAAACCTAATTACCCATCAAATCTACCCTAACACCATTGCCTCGGCGCCCGCAAAATTTCTCTGTACCATCTGAAACCAGATACCAAACTTCATTGCAATTAACCAGTTTCTCTCTTCATTTAATCCCTCCATTCTACTTCTTTAAATCTCCACAAATTCGTACTAACTTTGAATGTTGATTCATTGAATCGATTTGAAACACCAGACAAGAATGCAGAATTCTAAGCCGGTCGTTTTCCTACATTTGTTTACCATATATCCAGGTTAGTAAATTTGTGAGTTTCTTATATTTTTATAAATTCTAACTTAGTCCATTATAACAAATTATATTCAATGTCATAATAATTTCATTATAATCGTATCAATCTAACAAATGCCACAATTGTTAGCCACATATAGGCTTCATTTTTGTCACTATCTAGTGTAGGCCACAATTAATAGTTCATTATTGTCACGCCCAACAAGGGAAAAAGGCATTGAATCCGTAGATGTCAGATTTATTGTATTGTATTTTGTTAAATGGTAGTCATACTTTTACGTGAGCTTTTGAAAAATGTCAAGTACATATAATTAGAGTCCATGATAATTATATAATTAGCATAATCTTGTATTATTTAAGGTTTATTTAGAACTGTTTTACAAATAAGATATCCGAAGTCAATAAGAAGTGTTTGGTGACAATAATAACTATTGGGTGAAACTTTTCTTAGGTTTATCTCAATTGGCATTTAAATTTAGATTATTGTATAATTAAAATTTTGGTTAATTTGAATAAAGATAAGGATAGTGGGCTTAATAGTTTTCTCTTTTTCCTTCAATGGTAGGTAATCTTCATCAATGGGGAGCATAACGAAACAAAGAATGGATAAGATTGTTGGTCAAGACATTTCAATCCACCATGAAGACTATATGATTAACATGGTAAGATTTACATGCCAATAAATAAACTTCATTTGACTATATATATATATATATATATATATATATATATATATATATATATATATATATATATATATATGCTACTCCATTTTGTAGGTTTATGCATACTAACCAAACTTATTTACGTGATTTAAATTCTGAGTAATATCGTTTAGGTTACATCTAAATAAGTTTAATACCATGTTTAATCTGAGATACACGTTTACCTCAGGATAATTCTTGTTTCAGTTAACAGGATAAATGTTGTTTTCTTGGTAAAAGTATGTATATTTTTCCTTGAAAAATGGCCTAGACATGCCTATGTTGGAATGTCTAGGAGGCTGCCTATTTTTATTTAGGCAATTGATAAAAATTTAACTTTATTAGAAGAATGTTTTATTCATTTATTTTTTTAAATTCACTTCAAACACCTAAACCTTTTGTAGATTCTTACATGTACGTGACCTATCAATTTTTAGAAGAATCTTTACCTTATTTATCTAATAAATTGGTATATAATAGAATAAACCACAGAGTTGTATGAGTTAGAATTAATAAATGTTGTTGCAACAATTACAACTCATCTAATGATGGGATTATAACGAATATAATAGCAAAATATAACCACCACAACCACAATGTTTATCGATCTTTGAGAATATGATTAACGAGTTTCCATTTTAGAATAATCCTTTATTTTCCATTGAAGAGTAATGAGAAGAAACAATCATTAATTTGTTGTATGCTTTTAGATATTCCTGTAAGTAAATGTGGGTCTAGTTGTTCACCTGGTTGAAGTCCATCTAAGACTAGTTTATCTAGTCTAGTCATGAACTAGGTATCCTATCTTAGAGTAGTGTTAAAATTTTATTAAATATTTTAACGTGTGAATAATATAAAACATTATTTGCAGCTGTCAAGATGAAGTGATGGCAAGGGATTCGAGTTTTCAAATATTGGAAAAATTAGTGAAGGTAAGTTTAATCTTCCATTTTATCACTAGGTAATTCCTTGCTTTGTTCTCTTATGTTTATATGCGTGTTGTAGCTCTCTTTTTATTCATCCACTAAAGATTTTGAATTCAAGCACTAAAATTTATGTTTTTTCTCAGGACGGTGAAGTATAATCTACATCAAGACATGTGGATGATGAAAGAATATGGTGTGTTAGATTAATAGTTGCTCTAGTGGTTAGATTACTCATGTATTGTATTAAAAATTACAGATTAGGTAATTTATTGGATAATAAAGTCCGTGTTAGAACTCTTAATGAAAATCTTTTCAAAAGGATATATGTTTAACTGTATTTTTGTTCAATGTTCTTTTTTCATTTATACTCAACAAGTCAACTTAATATCAAAATGCAACTTTGGTCAAACCACCTGAAATAAAACCAAAAAAGTATTAAAGTTATTCGACTTAATATCAAAATGAAACTTCATTACTGAAATTTCACAAACGCTCCATAGATTATTATATTTAGGTACTTTTCTAAGTTATGTCCTTCCTGGTTATCTTTCCTCTTTGATTTTACTTTCTTATTTCTATTATATACAAGGAGTTCCTCGTTCCTCGTTCCTCTTAAATTTCTTATGCATTTAATTGTATATATATGTCTCTATATTTGTGGTTTAGTTTTCAATATAGTAATACGTTAATGAGGTTTTTTTTCAGAAATAACTTTTATTTAGGGTGTACTTTATTTTAAGTTATGTTAGTGTTTTATGTTAAAACTTAAAAACTAACCGTCTAGTTTAGGTAGCACAATTAATGTAGAAATCTAGTTGTACATATATAATAGTAATCTACTTATGTCAACTGTTGATGGTACGTGTGACCTTGTAATATTTTCCACTAATAGATTCACCCTTGGAGTTATTCTTAGTTACCTGAGTCGATATACCATCAATAGAGACTTCTACTACTTCGTTGACACGATCTTGGAGTATATAGAAAGCTAATTGTATCTTAAAGATCTAGAAGTCACTTTATTATAACTTAAAGCTCTAGATATTGACCTCTTTTAGTATTCTTCATTTCAAAAAATATAAATTTAGTCAGAAATAATCTATTCTATTTCAGCTTTTTTAATCGGCCTTAAAATCATTCGGTTTGTAAATCTCCTCAGAATCCGTATGGTATGAAAAAATATAATCAGAAGAACATGAATACAGATGGGATTATTGTTTTATAGGGGCTTTATCACATTTGGTCGAAGAAATTTGGCAATATCTCAAAGTGATAAATTAATTTTTCTATATTTCAACCTACTTTTTGAATGTATCACAAGGGATTACCTAATCATTGCTTGACTCAAATTGAAATATTTTTTGAAATGTGGATTTTTATTGAAATTGATACCGTTTTGATTTCTTCTTTATTTGGGAATATAAGAGATTTTACTGCCATACCACTTTAAACAAATGTATCTATCAAAAACTGAAAGATAAAATTTTCTAATCGGCCTTACAACAATCAATTTTCTTAACGCAGTAACTTTGAGTTCTGACTTACAAATGTATCTCTTCCGATGCCTGTTTTCACTTGATAAACTCCGGTTATACACTAAGAGAGTCAACTAGTTAGTACACAATGAGGGTTCCGCACCTGTCATTTAGGAAAGCTCCTTTTTGTTGTTCTTACCACTACTTCCTAATATGGTCTTTTAGTCAAAAGATAAACGCTTTTTCTACGGCGATAGAAAACACTCCGCCAAAGATTTTTCGATTCTCTACTACAGTCGATTCCATCTTAGTATTTGCATTACTTGCCATGAATTGATAGAAAAGTGTTTACGCCATGAAAGTTGCTTCCCAAGGCGGCCTCAAGGGGAAATGGTTTATTGAGACCACATAAGCTTATATGTCCACTCTTGTCATGCAATGATACACTTGAGACACCATAGATACATTTTGAGGAGATACACCTTAGGTTGAACAGTAAAGAAGTCCTTACAAGAACCCTTCCAACGAGAAGCAATACATTCTTGCGTTTTGTTGAAAATTTGCATGCAACTCTTAGCTACTTTATGATTTGATTTTATTTAAGCTCTCTCAGTAATACCTATGATAAACAATAAACTATGTTACATGACCCGTTATAAACTATGTCACATGCATGGTTATGGTATAATTTTGTCGCTTCTTATTCATTCTCTTGCTACTTAACTAAGACATAAAATTGAGAGAATCTTTGGAAGTTCTTTTATTTCGATAATCTAGTAAACTTGTCGACTACATTGGTCACTGATAATAAATTACTGATCAACTTTCCAAATCATGATCTTTGCTCGAATTAGAAGGTAGAAGAAATGATTTTTAGGAACCCTAGACTATAGCTTTTCTAGATTTTATAGCTCTTTTTTTTATCAAACATGTGTTAATTTGATCACATATTTCTCCTTTCTATATAATATTTATTACGCTATCCATTGTTAGATTTTGGTATAGATGGCACAATATATCGATATATTTGTTGATATAAAAAATCAATAAAAACCATGAAACTATAAATAAAGAAGACTTAACCAATTATACAAACCAATATTTGAGCCAAAGAATTAATGTACAAAAAAAATGATAGAAAGGTTCGATTAAACAAGTGCCACAATAATTATGGATTTTTAAGCCAATTGATGAAATTATGGAACTAATGACTACCTCAGGCGCTCACCTACACATGCGAGAATCCATGTAGGTATTCTCTACAATTCCTTAGAAAGTGGAATATAGGAGAGGAAAATTATTGGTTCATGCAATTTTTAACCATGATTCTCTTCTTGTTGGTCTATGTATCGACGACGAGATATTATACCAGACTCGGTTTCTTCTACTAAAAATGCATCCCTTCATTTGTGTCATGTTTATCTTGCTCAAGGATCTAGGAAGACAACCATTATATTTTACAAACTAAAATGAGTCGGTCAAAATGACGAAAGATCCTTGTGCCCAAAACTTATGATTCTGCTACCAGAAATTGTTTTTATATCATACTAAAATTTCAATCTGAAAAAATTATAAGCACCAAGAATGGCTATCTATATAGAAGTCATCCTAGAACTCTTTTACTTCCCAGGGATGCTTGTGTTGCAGAAAGGCACATAAAAAGATCCTGAAAATTATCGATCTTCAGTGAATTAACTTTGAAGCTTCTCTCATGAGTTGATGAATTAAATGGAAAAAATATGTCGGGTTCACTGAATTAGGATAACACTACTACGCGAATAGCTTTTAGAGACCGCATACTTATTTGCGATCTTTTGTGGTACCTAAAGGTTGTTCGTTTTCAAAAGGTTGTTAACTACTCAATTTTCCTAAGAAATCATTTCTGTGGTAGCTAGATGGTTTATCTTTACAGACCACCCAGTCTCTTGCAATAAGTTATGACTTCTAGCGACTATATGTGGTCATTAGATAGATATATTTTAGTCGTTGTGTTTTGGTCGCCAATTCTTTATTACTTTAGCAACCATCTATCTGGTATTTAGTGGCTAGCCTCTTTTTGCGGTCGTTAAAGGTGTTATAATTGAAAAAACATTTTTATTAAAGTTATTCATTTATAGTTGTTCGTAAATAGACATGATAAGCCCAAATTACACTAAAAGTATAATAATTCCACAATTCTCAACAAAAATCTCCAAAATCTAGTTATGAACACATATAAGTTATTTTGACATAAAAAAATAAAACCAATCAACTAATACTACTAGTTTGTCTCAGATCCTCCCCTTTCATTTGCAATAATCACATCATTACTATTTATATGCATCATTTGATGGATATCAGCCGCATCATAAAGTATCTTCGGACTCTTCATCATCTTCTTAAATAGTTAGATCATGCTCTACTATCACTTCCTTGACTTCGGTGTACTCTATTTTTATTAATGCGTAATCCGTCTATGTGTGTTGTCTCATTTACAAAAGGTATCGACTCAAATGTATAAACTATCGACACAGAACCCTAAACATCCAAACTCCAACAATGACAATCGCTCACTTTCCAAATAACTTTAAAGCTCGTCGCGATCCCTTAGTGTCCACTACATCGACAATGTATAACATGTTATTTGCTTAATTTTCTAAAATTTATGACTCATCTTTATACCAATAAGAATTATTATCGATTTCGGTTACACTGTGCTCATTCCGTATTCTTCCTTTCTTGGTGTTATAGCATTCTCACTCGAATACCATTACCGAATATGTTTTTAAGAAGTCCACCTCGAATACTTTAACCAATTCACCATACCAAGAAAGTCCTTCGCCAAAACAACAAAAGCCGTAATCCGCAATGAGACAATTATCACCTTTCTAACACCAAACCAAGTTTACCCCATTAATAACACATAGATCATATTTCTAAATTGTACAATTGGACCCCTTAGCCACATGCAAAAATTATTTGGTTAATACTGGATGGCATGCTAGCTTCATGTTAAATACCTAATAATGGAAAAGCTATTGAGTTATACTTTCTCTATTAGTATTTTGATTTTAAATTATAGTATACATTTATCAATAACGAAATGTAAAATCTAGTTTGATGAATTGTTTCCACATCCACGTGTCCATCTGTAATTATAACTGACTTATGGTCCCTGGAATACAAAATATTTGAGTTACAAAATTATATAGAATAAGAAAGTGACAAAGAACATAGTAAAAAAGAACAAACTATATGTAAACTTGAATCTCATTATAAGATCGTAGATTTCCCCAAACAATCCTATCGTGATCTATTTGGGGGAAGATAAACGAAACACTATTTTAAATTTTGGTGACATTAACTTCCGAAAGTCAATATATCTCTTGGTTCTGGTACTAGATCCGCATATCTATGAGGATGATTACACTTTTTTTCCTTATTGATATAATGTGATGTGAAAGTCAAGATCTCTTTCACAACATAACCCTCATCAATCGAACCTTGTGCCTTTTACACATTACGTAGTTACTCCTTTAACTTATTCAAATAATGCTCGATCGGATACATCAAACACATCGGGATTATTCCACCAAAAACTGTATCGTCATGGAATATTCTTGTCTACAATTTTAGTATACGCTTCATTAACAATGCCACTCAAATCATCTATCACATTTATCATTTCATCATATACATAACTAGTAATAACATTTGATTGGAACGGGTTTATTTCTCCATACAAATTCCAAATTTCGTATGTTGCTTAACACCCATTTCTCAATATTCATATTAGCCTCTAGAATATTTTTCCTAGTAAATTCGTGCATCAATTACATGGATATTGAATTGAATTAGAAATATCCATGTGCTAAGATATAATTTCAACGAAACTCTTAACACCCTTAACAAAATCTAGAGTAACCTTGTTTCTTGACTTAATCAACACTTTATCCATATGGACTTCTATTTGGACTTGATTGCGTCGTAAACTAAAAGATTTGATAGCTATAATAATTTAATGAATAAATTGTGTAAATCATATTGATATTCAATCTCATATTTCATAGATTAAGCAATATAATATTTCATAAGTCTTACTCCTATATTAAATCTCCCATTTTCAAACTCCAACTTTTTTTCATAATCCAAAAAAATATCTAATATTATAGATAAAAAATCATATATAACTACATATATTATGTAACTACATAATTTAAGCATCTAAACAACATAATAGAAACCATAATAAAGAAAAATACTAGTTTTTACGAAAAAAATGTGACAAAATACCCAAAGGAATTGATGGTAGAAATGGGTCCGAAAGAGTGGAGATAAGTAGATAAAATACGTTAACGAAAGAGGAGGCGTTTGTGAAAAGTGGTGGATCAATAGTAAGAATATTTAGGGATCAAATTTAGAGTCTTTTGGGATTTTTTTAGTTTTTTTAGCTCTGACGAAAAATTATAATTGAGCCATTGTTGAAAAATTTTTAAAGAAAAAATAAAAAAGTCACAATGATATATTTTTATCTGAATAATTGTAAAAAAGAAAAAAACTCGCCTAAGTAAAAAAAATTATCTAGTTGACTAGCAGCTGCAAATTAAAAATATAGAGAATGTTAATTAATATATATCTATAATAAAATTATTTTTAAATAAAATATTTTAGTAAAAAAAAATTTATTGATCTAAATTTATGAAACAAAGATTATTTCCCTATAGTTCAAGATGAATTGTGGCATTTTAAGCCTAAATATTTAATTATTTCTTATAAATAAATTTAGCTTTAAAAATAAAATTAAAGCCCAATCCATATTGTAAAAGCCCAACTCACATGCTTAAAATAAAACCTAATTACCTATCAAATCTACCTTAACACCATTGCCCCCTGGCGCCGCAAAATTTCTCAATTTGAAACACCAGACAAGAATGCAGAATTTTAAGCCATCTGTTTTCCTACAATTATTTACCATATATCCAGGTTAGTAAATTTGTGAGTTTCTTATATTTTTATGAATTCTATCTTAGTCTATTATATCAAATTATATTAAATGTCATAACAGTTTCATTATAATCGTATCAATCTAACAAATGCCACAATTGTTACCACATATAGGCTTCATTTTTGTCACTATCTAGTGTAGGCCACAATTAATAGTTCATTATTGTCACTGGAAAAACGCATTGAATCCGTAGATGTCAGATTTATTGTATTGTATTTTGTTAAATGGTAGTCATACTTTTACGTGAGCTCTTGAAAAATGTCAAGTACATATAATTAGATTCCATGATAATTCTATTATTAGCATAATCTTGTATTATTTAAGGTTTATTTAGAACTGTTTTACAAATAAGATATCTGAAGTCAATAAGAAGTGTTGGGTGCCAATAATAACTATTGGGTGAAACTTTTCTTAGGTTTATCTTAATTGACATTTAAATTTAGATTATTGTATAATTAAAATTTTGGTTAATTTGAATAAAGATATGGATAGTGGGCTTAATAGTTTTCTCTTTTTCCTTCAATGGTAGGTAATCTTCATCAATGGGGAGCATAACAAAACAAAGAATGGATAAGATTGTTGGTCATGACATTTCAATCCACCATGAAGACTGTATGATTAACATGGTAAGATTTACATGCCAATAAATAAACTTCATTTGACTATATACATATATGCTACTCCATTTTGTAGTTTTATGCATACTAACCAAACTTATTTACGTGATTTAAATTCGGAGTAATATCGTTTAGGTTACATCTAAATAAGTTTAATACCATGTTTAATCTGATATACACGTTTAGCTCAGGATAATTCTTGTTTCAGTTAACAGGATAAATGTTGTTTTCTTGGTAAAAGTATGTATATTTTTCCTTGAAAAATGGCCTAGACATGCCTATGTTGGAATGTCTAGGAGGCTGCCTATTTTTATTCAGGCAATTGATAAAAATTTAACTTTATTAGAAGAATGTTTTTTTTATTTATTTTTTTAAGTTCACTTCAAACACCTAAACCTTTTGTAGATTCTTACATTTACGTGACCTATCAATTTTTTGAAGAATCTTTACCTTATTTATCTAATAAATTGGTATATAATAGATTAAACCACAGAGTTGTAAGAGTTAGAATTAATAAATGATGTTGCAACAATTACAACTCATCTAATGATGGGATTATAACGAATATAATAGCAAAATATAACCACCACAACCACAATGTTTATCAATCTTTGAGAATATGATTAATGAGTTCCCATTTTAGAATAATCCTTTATTTTCCATTGAAGAGTAATGAGAAGAAACAATCATTAATTTGTTGTATGCTTTTAGATATTCTTGTAAGTAAATGTGGGTCTAGTTGTTCACCTGGTTGAAGTCCATCTAAGACTAGTTTATCTAGTCTAGTCATGAACTAGGTATCCTATCTTACAGTAGTGTTAAAATTTTAGTAAATATTTTAACGTGTGAATAATATAAAACATTATTTGCAGCTATAAAGATGAAGTGATGGCAAGGGACTTGAGTTTTTCAAATATTGGAAAAATTAGTGAAGGTAAGTTTAATCATCCATTTTATCACTAGATAATTCCTTGCTTTGTTCTCTTACGTTTATATGCGTGTTGTAGCTCTCTTTTTATTCATCCACTAAAGGTTTTAATTCAAGCACTTAAAGTTATGTTTTTTCTCAGGACGGTGAAGTATAATCTACATCAAGATATATGGATGATGAAAGAATATGGTGTGTTAGATTAATAGTTACTCTAGTGGTTAGGTTACTCATATATTACATTAAAAATTCAAGATTAGGTAATTTATTGGATAATAAAGTCAGTGTTGGACCTCTTAATGAAAAGCTTTTCAAAAGGATATATGTTTAACTGTATTTTTGTTCAATGTTCTTTTTTTCATTTATACTCAACAAGTCAACTTAATATCAAAATGCAACTTCGGTCAAACCACTTGAAATAAAGCAAAAAAATTATTCAAGTTATTTGACTTAATATCAAAATGAAACTTCATTACTGAAATTTTCACAGACGCTCCATAGATTATTATATTTAGGTACTTTTCTAAGTTATGTCCTTCCTGGTTATCTTTCCTCTTTGATTTTACTTTCTTATTTCTATTATATACAAGGAGTTCCTCGTTCCTCTTAAATTTCTTATGCATTTGATTGTATATATATGTCTCTATATTTGTGCTTTACTTTTCAATATAGTAATACGTTAATGAGGTTTTTTTATGAAATATCATTTATTTATGGTGTACGTTATTATAAGTTATGGTAGTGTTTATGTTAAAACTTAAAAGCTAACAGTCTAGTTTAGGTAGCATAGTTAATATAGAAATCTAGTTGTACATATATAATAGTAATCTACTTATGTCAATTGTTGATGGTACGTGTGACCTTGTAATATTTTCCACTAATAGATTTATCCTTGGAGTTATTCTTAGTTACCTGAGTTGATATACCATCAATAGAGACTTGTACTACTTCGTTGACACGATCTTGGAATATATAGAAAGCTAATTGTATCTTAAAGATCTAGAAGTGAGTTTATTATAACTTAAAGCTCTAGATCTTGACCTCTTTTAGTATTCTTCATTTCTAAAAAGATATAAATTTAGTCAGAAATAATCTATTCTATTTCAGGTTTTTTAATTGGCCTTAAAATCATTCGGTTTGTAAATCTCCTCAGAATCTGTATGGTATGAAAAAATATAATCAGAAGAACATGAAGACAGATGGGATTATTGTTTTATAGGGGCTTTATCACATTTGGTCGAACAAATTTGGCGAAGAAATTTGGCAATATTTTCATAGTGATAAATTAAATTTTTCTATCTTTCAACCTACTTTTTGATTGTATCACAAGGGTTAGCACGAGATTTTGAGTCTCGCGTGTCTACCATTTCACCACCAAGGTACCTAATCATTACTTGACTCATATTGAAATATTTTTTGAAATGTGGACTTTTATTGAAATTGATACAATTTTTATTTCTTCCTTATTTGGGAATATAAGAGATTTTACTGTTATACCACTTTAAACAAACATATCTATAAAAAACTGAAAGAAAAAATTGTCTAATCGGCCTTACAACAATCAATTTTCTTAACGCGTAACTTTGAGTTCTGACTTACAAACGTATCTCTTCCGGTGCCCGTTTTCACTTGATAAACTCCGGTTATACACTAAGAGAGTCAACTAGGTAGTACACAATGAGGGTTCTCCACCTGTCATCTAGGAAAGCTCTTGTTGTTCTTACCACTACTTCCTAATATGGTCTTTTAGTCAAAAGATAAACGCTTTTTCTATTGCGATAGAAAACACTCCGCCAAAGGTTTTTCGATTTTCTACTACAGTTGATTCCATCTTAGTATTTGCATTTCTTGCCATGAATTGATAGAAAGGTGTTTACGCCATGAAAGTTGCTTCCCAAGGCGGCCTCAAGGGGAAATGGTTTATTGGGCCCACATAAGCTTATTAACCACTCTTGTCATGCAATGATACACTTGAGACACCATAGATACATTTTGAGGAGATTTGCCTTAGGTTGAATAGTAAAGAAATCCTTACAAGAACCCTTCCGACGAGAAGCAATACATTCATGGGTTTTGTTGAAAATTTGCATGCAACTCTTAGCTACTTTATGATTTTATTTTATTTAAGCTCTCTCAGTAATACCTATGATAAACAATAAACTATGTCACATGAACCGTTATAAACTATGTCACATGCAGGGTTATGGTATAATTTTGTCGCTTCTTATTCATTTTACTTCTCTTGCTACTTAACTAAGACAGAAAATTGAGAGAATCTTTGGAAGTTCTTTTATTTCGATAATCTAGTAAACGTGTCGACTACATTGGTCACTGATAACAAATTACTGATCAACTTTCCAAATCATGATCTTTGCTCGAATTAAAAGGTAGAAGAAATGATTTTTAGGCACCCTAGACTTTAGCTTTTCTAGATTTTATAGCTCTTTTTTTGTTATCAAAGTTGTGTTAATTTGATCACGTATTTCTCCTTTCTATATAATCTTTATTACGCTATCCATTGTTAGATTTTGGTATAGATGACACAATATATCGAAATATTTGTTGATATAAAAAATCAACAAAAACCATGAAACTAGAGATAAAGAAGAGTTAACCAATTATACAAACCAAAATTTGAGCCAAAAAATTAATGTACAAAAAAATGATAGAAAGGTTCGATTAAACAAGTCCCACTATAATTATGGATTTTTAAGCTAATTGATGAAATTATGGAACTAATGACTACCTCAGGCGCTCACCTACACATGCGAGACTCCTTGTAGGTATTCTCTACAATTTCTTAGAAAGTGGAATATAGGAGAGGAAAATTATTGGTTCATGCAATTGTTAACCGTGCTTCTATTCTTGTTGGTCTATGTATCGACAACGAGATTTTATACCAGACTCGAGTTCTTCTACTAAAAATGCATCCCTTCATTTGTGTCATGTTTATCTTGTTCAAGGATCTAGGAACACAACCATTATATTTTACAAACTAAAATGAGTCGGTCAAAATGAAGAAAGATCCTTGTGCCCAAAACTTATGATTCTGCTAATAGAAATTGTTTTTATATCATACTAAAAATTCAATCTGAAAAAATTATAAGCACCAAAAATGGCTATCTATATAGAAGTCATCCTAGAACTCTTTTACTTCCCATGGATGCTTGTGTTGCAGAAAGGCACATAAAAAGATCCTGAAAATTATCGATCTTCAGTGAATTAACTTTGAAGGTTCTCCCATGAGTTGATGAATTAAATGGAAAGAATATGCCAGGTTCACTAAATTAGGATAACACTACTACGAGAATAGCTTTTAGAGACCGCATACTTATTTGCGATCTTTTGTGGTACCTAAAGGTTGCTCGTTTTCAAAAGGTTGTTAACTATTCATTTTTCCTAAGAAATCATTTCTGTGGTAGGTAGATGGTTTATCTTTACAGACCACCCAGTCTCTTGCTATAAGTTATGACTTCTAGCGACTATATGTGGTCATTAGATAGATATATTTTAGTCTTTGCGTTTTGGTCGCCAATTCTTTATTACTTTAGCAACCATCCATCTGGTATTTAGTGGCTAGCCCCTTTTTGCGGTCGTTAAAGGTGTTATAATTGAAATTTTTTTTTATTAAATTTATTCATTTATAGTTGTTCGTAAATAGACATGTTAAACCCAAAGTACACTAAAAGTATAATAATTCCACAATTCTCAACAAAAATCTCCAAAATCTAGTTATGAACACATATAAGTTATTTTGACATAAAAAAATAAAACCAATCAACTAATACTACTAGTCTGTCTCATATCCTCCCCTTTCATTTGCAATAATCACATCATTACTATTTATATGCATCATTTGATGGATATCAGCCGCATCTTAAAGTATCTTCGGACTCTTCATCATCTTCTAAAATAGTTAGATCATGCTCTACTATCACTTCGTCGACTTCGGTGTACTCTATTTTTATTAATGCATAATCCGTCTATGTGTGTTGTCTCATTTACAAAAGGTATCGACTCAAATGTATAAACTATCGACACAGAACCCTAAACATCCACACTCCAACAATAACAATCGCTCACTTTCCAAATCACTTTAAAGAGCGTCGCGATCCCTTAGTGTCCACTACATCGACAATGTATAACATGTTATTTGCTTAATTTTCTAAAATTTCTTCCCCATCACCTCTTTTTCATATGTAACTAATCATATCTAAAATATTCAATATCTAATATATTTTTTTTCTTCAAATCAAATTATGTAATGTGTTATATATTTATTTTACGTGGCTTAATTTTATATCACATTACTTATCCCAATAAATAATATATATATATATATATCATAGAAAAATAAACAATCCTTAAAGGATCTTTAAGAACCAAATCAAGCCGAACTCATGTTTAAAAAAAAATTAATGAATCAAGCCTAAAATTATATAACAAGGATTGTTTGAACAAAACCCAAACTCAAACTCACTAAAATATTACCAAAATAATCCCAAATAGCTAAACTTTGGTTCGGTTTGTTTGAAGACTTACTCCCAATTACCTCATACGAAGATGTTTTTCAGGAATATTCATAATGGTATATATAATTTTCTTCAATCTATTAGTGCAACACCCATAAATGTAATTCAAAATTCTTTTTGTTTTGGCCCCTTTAAGCATAATTTGTGTAAGTATTTCATACATTTAAGTAACATATATGGGAAGGAGGTCCCTCTTAAATCCTAAAACATGTGGGATACCTTTGATATAAATAAAATATGAGGTTGTCTACATTCACATTCTTATGCAAGATATATATTTATGTAGAAACTTCATGACCCTTAAAGTTTTGATAACAGAGTACCAATTAAGAGAGTTATAACCATTCAACCTGTTATCTTTAAGTTTCAAATATCTTAAAGTTTAGCTTAATATATTCTTCAATAATTTGGTTATAACATTATGTATTATATTGTAGATTACGTCGCAACAGACAATTGGTTTGTAGCTTTTAACAATTGTTAGATTTTGAGTCTTGGGAACCAAATTTATATTTGTTTAATTGTTTTCTCTAAGCATATTAGGTATTTTTCATAGTGTTGATAATATTAGTCTCCACTATACTCCAAAAGAGTTTTAAAAATCATGAGGTAAATCCATCTGGCTAATGGCTTTTACTTGTTCTAATACTCCATAATGCATAATTTATTTCCTTATCTGATATTGTATTAGTAAGTTGATTTATCTCCTCTTTATTAAGTCTCTTCTGGCATATCTCATCAATCAAGACCCCTTATAAGGTTCTTGATTGTTTGATGTACATTAGCCATATCTTCTTCTTTAGTAATAATTTTCCCCTCATCATCCATTATTTTCATAGAGGTACTTTATAATCTTATATTTTACATGGCATGGTGGAAATACTTAGTATTCCCCTTCCCTCCATCAAGAAACCGGTATCTAGACTGTTGTTTCAACAATGATCCCTCATTAAGAAGCTTCTTTGATAATTATTTAGCCAATTCATTTTAATTTTTGAGTTGTTCCTTGCTTGTATATCATTTATGTCTACATAGTTGAACTACTTTAATTTTGTCCCTTAGATTGGTAATATTAGCTAAAGTATTTTGTAGATACTCTTTGTTAATAACTTCAGTTTACTTTTAAAAACTTGAACTATTGTGCCTCCTGAAATATGTGATTTCCCTTGACATTTCTGGTCCATATTTTCTTAACAATATCTTCAAACGTTTCCTGGTTCTTCTAGGAATCATAAAATTTGAATGGAGATATGAACTTAATTGTTTTCGGCATATCTAGAATAAGACTATGATAATCTAATTGTCCTGGTGAGTTAATATTAGCTTGTTGTATGGGAATTGAGAAATCAACTTTCTATTAACTTACTTTTTATGGTTCACATTTCTTTCTCACATACATACTTTGTCCAAACATAGTAAGGACTTGTTCCTAGTATATTTGTAAGATGTAAATCATTTACACACTCATTCATATTTTTGGTATGAACAACTAGATATGGTTCATGGCGTATATATTTTAACTCCATAACTTCATTAAAATATCCTTAAATGCAACAAGTATTGTTGTTAGCTATACTTTCCCAGTCTCTCAGTGTATCCCATAATTTCAGTCTTTGACTAGTTGGTGGAATGTGAGAACATACTAAAGACATATAGAGAACTTTCTTAGTATATATGTCTTCAATCTTGCAAAGTAATGCTTGATCACTAGCCTATATTAGTTCACCCTTTAATATATTAGACTTCCAACATATCTATAATTATCCCTTTTGGATAGAAAGATGCCACATGACCAATATTTCCAAGATTTAGGAGTGCTACCTCATGGTCTTTAACAAAAAAAAATTATGTTTAAATTTTCATACAATATTATATGAATTTTGGATTCTAAAAATAGTTCCAAAAAGACAAATCAAACATGACATATGATTGGTTATTAACGACTTAAACACCTTGATTGTCAAAGGTGCATGAACCTCTTGGCAGATCCAAACTAAGAAACTCATTTTTCCTTTCACGTTAAGTTGGAAAACTGACTTAGATTGTAATTTTCAACTCTAACCCTTGTTCATAATGATTTTAACCTCTTTTTAAATATCATGAAACTATAAACATATTTTACTCTTTAAATTAAACAGCCCTCAATATCTCTTATAATCACTTGACTATAATTTACCTATGTGTAGCCTATGTTGACAAAAAAATAATAATTAAACATATTACAACCAAAACATATATAATAGACACAACCTAAATAATCTATGCAAGTTACACAGATTACATAGAAAGCTCGTGCATGTGCAAAACAAAAATACAAAGTATATAGAAGGCTTTAATAATAATTGGGACATGAGAGATTTTTTTAAGTAATCAAGGACCAGATATAGCAGTATCAATTCTACTACTTTATTAATATTAACAGTGATATAGTAGAATAACTTTTGTACTATTAATATCTCTTCTGGTGCCCGTTTGCACTTGATAAACTCCTGTTATACACTAAGATAATCGGTTAGGTAGTACACAATGAGGGTTCCCCAGCTGTCATTTAGGAAAGCTCCTTTTTGTTGTTCTTACACTCCGCCAAAGGTTTTTAGATTCTCTACTAGAGTCGATTCCATCTTATTATTTGCATTTCTTGCCATGAATTAATAGAAAAGTGTTTATGCCATGAAAGTTGCTTCCGATGGTGGCCCCAAGGGGAAATAGTTTATTTGGCCCACATAAGCCAATATGTCCACTCTTGACATGCAATGATACACTTTAGTAACCATAGATACAAATACACCTTAGGTTGAACAGTAAAGAAGTCATTTCAAGAACCCTTCTAACGAGAAGCAATACATTCATTGGTTTTGCCGAAAAACAATTAATGCAACTCTTAGTTTTATTCATTTACAATTGTTCGTAAACAGACATGATAAACCCAAAGTACTCTAAAAGTATAATAATTCTACAATTCTCAACAAAAATATAAAAATCTAGTTATGAACACATATAAGTTATTTTGATATAAAAAATAAAATCAATCAACTAATACTACTAGTCTGTCTCGTATCCTTTCCTTTTCATCTGCAATAATCACATCATTACTATTTATATGCATCGCTTGATGGATATCAGCTCATCTACAGACTTTTTTAAAGTATTGTCGGACTCTTCATCATCTTCTAAAATAGTTATATCATGCTCTAATATCAGTTCATCGACATCGGTGTACTCAAATGTTATTAATGCGTAACCAGACTATGTCTGTTGTATCATTGACAAAAGGTATCGACTCAAATGTATAAACTATCGACACAAAACCCTAGACATCCACACTCCAACAATGACAATCGCACACTTTCCAAATCACTTTAAAGCGTGTCGTGATCCCTTAGTGTCCACTAGATCAACAATGTATAACATGTTATTTGCTGGATTTTCTAAAATTTATGACTCATCTTTGTACCAATACGAATTATTATCGATTTTGGTTACACTGTGCTTATTCCGTATTCTTCCTTTCTTGGTGTTATAGCATTCTCACTCGAATACCATTACCGAATATTTTTTTAAGAAGTCCACCTCGAATACTTTAACCAATTCACCATACCAAGAAACTCCTTCGCCAAAACAACAAAACCCGTAATCCGCAATGAGACATTTATCACCTTTCTAACACCAAACCAAGTTCACCCCATTAATAACACATAGATCATATTTCTAAATTGTACAAATGGAACCCTTAGCCACATACAAAAATTATTTGGTTAATACTGGATGGCATGCTAGCTTCATGTTAAATACCTAATAATGGAAAAGCTATTGAGTTATACTTTCTCTATTAGTATTTTGATTTTGAATTATAGTATACATTTATCAATAACGAATTGTAAAATCTAGTTTGATGAATTATTTCCACATCCACATGTCCATCTGTAATTTTAACTGACTTATGGTCCCTGGAATACACAATATTTGAGTTACAAAATTATATAGAATAAGAAAGTGACAAAGAACATAGTAAAAAAGAACAAACTATATATAAACTTGAATCTCATCATAAGATCGTAGATTGCCCCAAACAATCCTATCGTGATCTATTTGGGGGAAGATAAACGAAACACTATTTTAAATTTGGGTGACATTAACTTCTGAAAGTCAATATATCTCTTGGTTCTGGTACTAGATCCGCATATCTATGAGGATGATTACACTTTTTTTCCTTATTGATATAATGTGATGTGAAAGTCAAGATCTCATCCACAACATAACCCTCATCTATCGAACCTTGTGCCTTTTACACATTACGTAGTTACTCCTTTAACTTATTCAAATAATGCTCGATCGGATACATCAAACACATCGGGATTATTCCACCAAAAACTGTATCGTCATGGAATATTCTTGTCTACAATTTTAGTATACGCTTCATTAACAATGCCACTCAAATCATCTATCACATTTATCATTTCATCATATACATAACTAGTAATAACATTTGATTGGAACGGGTTTATTTCTCCATACAAATTCCAAATTTCATATGTTGCTTAACACCCATTTCTCAATATTCATATTAGCCTCTAGAATATTTTTCCTAGTAAATTCGTGCATCAATTACATGGATATTGAATTGAATTAGAAATATCCATGTGCTAAGATATAATTTCAAAGAAACTCTTAACACCCTTAACAAAATCTAGAGTAACCTTGTTTCTTGACTTAATCAACACTTTATCCATATGGACTTCTATTTGGACTTGATTGCGTCGTAAACTAAAAGATTTGATAGCTATAATAATTTAATGAATAAATTGTGTAAATCATATTGATATTCAATCTCATATTTCATAGATTAAGCAATATAATATTTCATAAGTCTTACTCCTATATTAAATCTCCCATTTTCAAACTCCAACTTTTTTTCATAATCCAAAAAAATATCTAATATTATAGATAAAAAATCATATATAACTACATATATTATGTAACTACATAATTTAACCATCTAAACAACATAATAGAAACCATAATAAAGAAAAATACTAGTTTTTACGAAAAAAATGTGACAAAATACCCAAAGGAATTGATGGTAGAAATGGGTCCGAAAGAGTGGAGATAAGTAGATAAAATACGTTAACGAAAGAGGAGGCGTTTGTAGAAAGTGGTGGATCAATAGTAAGAATATTTAGGGATCAAATTTAGAGTCTTTTGGGATTTTTTTCAGTTTTTTTAACTCTGACGAAAAATTATAATTGAGCCATTGTTGAAAAAATTTTAAAGAAAAAATAAAAAAGTCACAATGATATATTTTTATCTGAATAATTGTAAAAAAGAAAAAAGCTCGCCTAAGTAAAAAAAATTATCTAGTTGACTAGCAGCTGCAAATTAAAAATATAGAGAATGTTAATTAATATATATCTATAATAAAATTATTTTTAAATAAAATATTTTAGTAAAAAAAAATTTATTGATCTAAATTTATGAAACAAAGATTATTTCCCTATAGTTCAAGATGAATTGTGGCATTTTAAGCCTAAATATTTAATTATTTCTTATAAATAAATTTAGCTTTAAAAATAAAATTAAAGCCCAAACCATATTGTAAAAGCCCAACTCACATGTTTAAAATAAAACCTAATTACCTATCAAATCTACCTTAACACCATTGCCCCTGGCGCCGCAAAATTTCTCTGTACCATCTGATCCCAAATACCAAACTTCATTGCAATTAACCAGTTCCTCTATTCATTTAATCCCTCAATTCTACTTCTTTAAATCTCCACAAATTCGTACTAACTTTGAATGTTGATTCATTGAATCAATTTGAAACACCAGACAAGAATGCAGAATTTAAAGCCATCCGTTTTCCTACAATTATTTACCATATATCCAGGTTAGTAAATTTGTGAGTTTCTTATATTTTTATGAATTCTAACTTAGTCTATTATATCAAATTATATTAAATGTCATAACAGTTTCATTATAATCGTATCAATCTAACAAATGCCACAATTGTTACCCACATATAGGCTTCATTTTTGTCACTATCTAGTGTAGGCCACAATTAATAGTTCATTATTGTCACCGAAAAACGAATTGAATCCGTAGATGTCAGATTTATTGTATTGTATTTTGTTAAATGGTAGTCATACTTTTACGTGAGCTCTTGAAAAATGTCAAGTACATATAATTAGATTCCATGATAATTATATTATTAGCATAATCTTGTATTATTTAAGGTTTATTTAGAACTGGTTTACAAATAAGATATCTGAAGTCAATAAGAAGTGTTGGGTGCCAATAATAACTATTGGGTGAAACTTTTCTAAGGTTTATCTTAATTGACATTTAAATTTAGATTATTGTATAATTAAAATTTTGGTTAATTTGAATAAAGATATGGATAGTGGGCTTAATAGTTTTCTCTTTTTCCTTCAATGGTAGGTAATCTTCATCAATGGGGAGCATAACGAAACAAAGAATGGATAAGATTGTTGGTCATGACATTTCAATCCACCATGAAGACTGTATGATTAACATGGTAAGATTTACATGCCAATAAATAAACTTCATTTGACTATATACATATATGCTACTCCATTTTGTAGTTTTATGCATACTAACCAAACTTATTTACGTGATTTAAATTCTGAGTAATATCGTTTAGGTTACATCTAAATAAGTTTAATACCATGTTTAATCTGATATACACGTTTAGCTCAGGATAATTCTTGTTTCAGTTAACATGATAAATGTTGTTTTCTTGGTAAAAGTATGTATATTTTTCCTTGAAAAATGGCCTAGACATGCCTATGTTGGAATGTCTAGGAGGCTGCCTATTTTTATTCAGGCAATTGATAAAAATTTAACTTTATTAGAAGAATGTTTTTTTCATTTATTTTTTTAAGTTCACTTCAAACACCTAAACCTTTTGTAGATTCTTACATGTACGTGACCTATCAATTTTTTGTAGAATCTTTACCTTATTTATCTAATAAATTGGTATATAATAGATTAAACCATAGAGTTGTAAGAGTTAGAATTAATAAATGATGTTGCAACAATTACAACTCATCTAATGATGGGATTATAACGAATATAATAGCAAAATATAACCACCACAACCACAATGTTTATCAATCTTTGAGAATATGATTAATGAGTTCCCATTTTAGAATAATCCTTTATTTTCCATTGAAGAGTAATGAGAAGAAACAATCATTAATTTGTTGTATGCTTTTAGATATTCTTGTAAGTAAATGTGGGTCTAGTTGTTCACCTGGTTGAAGTCCATCTAAGACTAGTTTATCTAGTCTAGTCATGAACTAGGTATCCTATCTTAGAGTAGTGTTAAAATTTTAGTAAATATTTTAACGTGTGAATAATATAAAACATTATTTGCAGCTATAAAGATGAAGTGATGGCAAGGGACTTGAGTTTTTCAAATATTGGAAAAATTAGTGAAGGTAAGTTTAATCATCCATTTTATAACTAGATAATTCCTTGCTTTGTTCTCTTATGTTTATATGCGTGTTGTAGCTCTCTTTTTATTCATCCACTAAAGGTTTTAATTCAAGCACTTAAAGTTATGTTTTTTCTCAGGACGGTGAAGTATAATCTACATCAAGATATATGGATGATGAAAGAATATGGTGTGTTATATTAATAGTTTCTCTAGTGGTTAGGTTACTCATATATTACATTAAAAATTCAAGATTAGGTAATTTATTGGATAATAAAGTCAGTGTTGGACCTCTTAATGAAAAGCTTTTCAAAAGGATATATGTTTAACTGTATTTTTGTTCAATGTTCTTTTTTTCATTTATACTCAACAAGTCAACTTAATATCAAAATGCAACTTCGGTCAAACCACCTGAAATAAAGCAAAAAAATTATTCAAGTTATTTGACTTAATATCAAAATGAAACTTCATTACTGAAATTTTCACAGACGCTCCATAGATTATTATATTTAGGTACTTTTCTAAGTTATGTCCTTCCTGGTTATCTTTCCTCTTTGATTTTACTTTCTTATTTCTATTATATACAAGGAGTTCCTCGTTCCTCTTAAATTTCTTATGCATTTGATTGTATATATATGTCTCTATATTTGTGCTTTAGTTTTCAATATAGTAATACGTTAATGAGGTTTTTTTATGAAATATCATTTATTTATGGTGTACGTTATTATAAGTTATGGTAGTGTTTATGTTAAAACTTAAAAGCTAACAGTCTAGTTTAGGTAGCATAGTTAATATCGAAATCTAGTTGTACATATATAATAGTAATCTACTTATGTCAATTGTTGATGGTACGTGTGACCTTGTAATATTTTCCACTAATAGATTTATCCTTCGAGTTATTCTTAGTTACCTGAGTTGATATAACATCAATAGAGACTTGTACTACTTCGTTGACACGATCTTGGAATATATAGAAAGCTAATTGTATCTTAAAGATCTAGAAGTGAGTTTATTATAACTTAAAGCTCTAGATCTTGACCTCTTTTAGTATTCTTCATTTCTAGAAAGATATAAATTTAGTCAGAAATAATCTATTCTATTTCAGCTTTTTTAATCGGCCTTAAAATCATTCGGTTTGTAAATCTCCTCAGAATCTGTATGGTATGAAAAAATATAATCAGAAGAACATGAATACAGATGGGATTATTGTTTTATAGGGGCTTTATCACATTTGGTCGAACAAATTTGGCGAAGAAATTTGGCAATATTTTCATAGTGATAAATTAAATTTTTCTATCTTTCAACCTACTTTTTGATTGTATCACAAGGGTTAGCACGAGATTTTGAGTCTCGCGTGTCTACCATTTAACCACCAAGGTACCTAATCATTACTTGACTCATATTGAAATATTTTTTGAAATGTGGACTTTTATTGAAATTGATACCATTTTGATTTCTTCCTTATTTGGGAATATAAGAGATTTTACTGTTATACCATTTTAAACAAACGTATCTATAAAAAACTGAAAGAAAAAATTGTCTAATCGGCCTTACAACAATCAATTTTCTTAACGCGTAACTTTGAGTTCTGACTTACAAACGTATCTCTTCCGGTGCCCGTTTTCACTTGATAAACTCCGGTTATACACTAAGAGAGTCAACTAGGTAGTACACAATGAGGGTTCTCCCCCTGTCATCTAGGAAAGCTCCTTTTTGTTGTTCTTACCACTACTTCCTAATATGGTCTTTTAGTCAAAAGATAAACGCTTTTTCTATTGCGATAGAAAACACTCCGCCAAAGGTTTTTCGATTTTCTACTACAGTCGATTCCATCTTAGTATTTGCATTTCTTGCCATGAATTGATAGAAAGGTGTTTACCCCATGAAAGTTGCTTCCCAAGGCGGCCTCAAGGGGAAATGGTTTATTGGGCCCACATAAGCTTATTAACCACTCTTGTCATGCAATGATACACTTGAGACACCATAGATACATTTTGAGGAGATTTGCCTTAGGTTGAATAGTAAAGAAATCCATATAAGAACCCTTCCGACGAGTAGCAATACATTAATGGGTTTTGTTGAAAATTTGCATGCAACTCTTAGCTACTTTATGATTTGATTTTATTTAAGCTCTCTCAGTAATACCTATTATAAACAATAAACTATGTCACATGAACCGTTATAAACTATGTCACATGCAGGGTTATGGTATAATTTTATCGCTTCTTATTCATTTTACTTCTCTTGCTACTTAACTAAGACAGAAAATTGAGAGAATCTTTGGAAGTTCTTTTATTTCGATAATCTAGTAAACTTGTCGACTACATTGGTCAGTGATAACAAATTACTGATCAACTTTCCAAATCACGAACTTTGCTCGAATTAAAAAGTAGAAGAAATGATTTTTAGGCACCCTAGACTATAGCTTTTCTAGATTTTATATCTCTTTTTTTGTTATCAAAATTGTGTTAATTTGATCACGTATTTCTCCTTTCTATATAATCTTTATTACGCTATCCATTGTTAGATTTTGGTATAGATGACACAATATATTGAAATATTTGTTGATATAAAAAAATCAACAAAAACCATGAAACTAGAGATAAAGAAGAGTTAACCAATTATACAAACCAATATTTGAGCCAAAAAATAATGTACAAAAAAATGATAGAAAGGTTCAATTAAACAAGTCCCACTATAATTATGGATTTTTAAGCCAATTGATGAAATTACGGAACTAATGACTACCTCAGGCGCTCACCTACACATGCGAGACTCCTTGTAGGTATTCTCTACAATTCCTAAGAAAGTGGAATATAGGAGAGGAAAATTATTGGTTCATGCAATTGTTAACCGTGCTTCTCTTCTTGTTGGTCTATGTATCGACAACAAGATATTATACCAGGCTCGATTTCTTCTACTAAAAATGCATCCCTTCATTTGTGTCATGTTTATCTTGTTCAAGGATCTAGGAACACAACCATTATATTTTACAAACTAAAATGAGTCGGTCAAAATGACGAAAGATCCTTGTGCCCAAAACTTATGATTTTTCTAATAGAAATTGTTTTTACATCATACGAACAATTCAATATGAAAAAATTATAAGCACAAAAAATGGCTATCTATATAGAAGTCATTCTAGAACTCTTTTACTTCCCAGGGATGTTTGTGTTGCAGAAAGGCACGTAAAAAGATCCTGAAAATTATCGATATTTAGTGGATTAACTTTGAAGGTTCTCCAATGAGTTGATGAATTAAATGGAAAAGACATATCGGGTTCACTAAATTAAGATAACACTGCTATGAGAATAGCTTTTAGAGACCGCATAGTTATTTGCGATCTTTTGTGGTCCCTAAAGGTTGCTCGTTTTCGAAAAGTTGTTAACTATTCATTTTTCCTGAGAAATTCATTCTGTGGTAGCTAGATGGTTTATCATTACAGACCACCCAGTCTCTCGCTATAAGTTATGACTTCTAGCAACTATATGTGGTCATTAGATAATTTTATTTTAGCCATTGCATTTTGATCGCTAATTCTTTATTACTTTAGCAACCATGCATCCGGTATTTAGTGGCTAACCTCTTTTTGCGGTCGTTAAAGGTGTTATAATTGAAAAAACATTTTTATTAAAGTTATTCATTTGCATTTGTTCGTAAATAGACATGATAAACCCAAAGTACACTAAAAGTATAATAAGTCTGCAATTCCCAACAAAAATCTCCAAAATCTAGTTATGAACACATATAAGTTATTTTGATATAAAAAAATAAAACCAATCAACTAATACTACTAGTCTGTCTCATATCCTCCCCTTTCATCTGCAATAATCACATCATTACTATTTATATGCATCATTTGGTGGATATCAGCCGCATCTTAAAGTATCGTCGGACTCTTCATCAACTTCTAAAATAGTCAGATCATGCTCTACTATCATTTCGTCGACTTTAGGGTACTCTATTTTTATTAATGCGTAATCCATCTATGTGTGTCGTCTCATTTACAAAAGATATCGACCCAAATGTATAAACTATCGACACAGAACCCTAAACATCCATAATCCAACCATGATAATCTCTCACTTTCCAAATCACTTTGAAGCGCGTCGCGGTCCCTTAGTGTCCACTTGATCAAAAATGTATAACATGTTATTTGCTTGATTTTCTAAAATTTATGACTTACTTTGTACCAATACGAATTATTATCGATTTTCGTTACACTGTGCTCATTTCGTATTCTTCCTTTCTTGGTGTTATAGCATTCTCACTCGAATACCATTACCGAATATGTTTTTAAGAAGTCCACCTCGAATACTTTAACCAATTCACCATACCAAGAAACTCCTTTGTCAAAACAACAAAACCCGTAATCCGCAATGAGACATTTATCACCTTTCTAACGCCAAACCAAGTTCACCCCATTAATAACACATACATCATATTTCTAAATTGAACAATTGGAACCCTTAGCCACATACAAAAATTATTTGGTTAATACTGGATGGCATGCTAGCTTCATGTTAAATACCTAATAATGGAAAAGCTATTGAGTTATACTACTTCTCTATTAGTATTTTGATTTTAAATTATAGTATACATTTATCAGTAACGAATTGTAAAATCTAGTTTGATGAATTCTTTCCACATCCACATGTCCATCTGTAATTATAACTGACTTATGGTCCCTGGAATACAAAATATTTGAGTTACAAAATTATATAAAATAAGGAAGTGACAAAGAAGATAGTAAAAAAGAACAAACTATATGTAAACTTGAATCTCATCAGAAGATCGTAGATTGCACCAAAGAAGCCTATCGTGATCTATTTCGGGGAAGATAAACGAAACACTATTTTAAATTTGGGTGACATTAACCTCCGAAAGTCAATATATCTCTTGGTTCTGGTACTAGATCCGCATATCTATGAGGATGATTACACTTTTTTTCCTTATTGATATAATGTGATGTGAAAGTCAAGATATCTTCCACAACATAACCCTCGTCAATCTAACCTTGTGCCTTTTACACATTATGTAGTTACTCCTTTAACTTATTCAAATAATGCTCGATCGGATACATCAAACACATCTGGATTATTCCACCAAAAACTGTATCGTCATGGAATATTCTTGTCTACCATTTAAGTATACGCTTCATTAACAATGCCACTCAAATCATCTATCACATTTATCATTTCCTCCATATACATAACTAGGAATAATATTTGATTGGAACGGGTTTATTTCTCCATACAAATTCCAAATTTCATATGTTGCTTAAAACCCATTTCTCAATATTCATATTAGCCTCTAGAATATTTTTCCTAGTAATTTCGTGCATCAATTACATGCATATTGAACTGAAGTAGAAATATCCATGTGCTAAGATATAAATTCAACGAAACTCTTAACACCCTTAACAAAAGCTAGAGTAACCTTGTTTCTTGACTTAATTAACACTTCATCCATATGGACTTCTATTTGGACTTGATTGCGTCGCAAACTAAAAGATTTTGATAGCTATAATAATTTAATGAATAAATTGTGTAAATCATATTGATATTCAATCTCATATTTCATAGATTAATCAATATAATATTTCATAAGTCTTACTCCTATATTAAATCTCCCATTTTCAAACTCCAACTTTTTTTCATAATCTAAAAAAATATCTAATATTATAGATAAAAAATCATATATAACTACATATATTATGTTACTACATAATTTAACCATCTAAACAACATAATAGAAACCATAATAAAGAAAAATACTAGTTTTTACGAAAAAAATGTGACAAAATAACTGAAGGAATTGATGGTAGAAATGGGTCCGAAAGAGTGGATGTAAGTAGATAAAATACGTTAACGAAAGAGGAGGCTTTTCTGGAAAGTGGTGGATCAATAGTAAAAATATTTAGGGATCAAATTTAGAGTCTTTGGGGATTGTTTTAGTTTTTTTAGCTCTGACGAAAAATTATAATTGAGCCATTGTTGAAAAAATTTTAAAGACAAAATAAAAAAGTCACAATGATATATTTTTATCTGAATAATTGTAAAAAAGAAAAAAGCTCGCCTAAGTAAAAAAAAAATATCAAGTTGACTAGCAGCTCCAAATTAAAAATATAGAGAATGTTAATTAATATATATTTATAATAAAAAAAATTTAAATAAAATATTTTAGTAAAATAATTTATATTGGATCTAAATTTATGATACAAAGATTATTTCCCTATAATTCAAGATGAATTGTGGCATTTTAGGCCTAAATATTTAATTATTTCTTATAAATTAAATTAGCTTTAAAAATAAAATTAAAGCCCAATCCATATTGTAAAAGCCCAACTCATATTCTTAAAATAAAACCTAATTACCCATCAAATCTACCCTAACACCATTGCCCCCTGGCGCCTGCCAAATGTCTCTGTACCATCTGATCCCAAATACCAAACTTCATTGCAATTAACCAGTTCCTCTCTTCATTTAATTCCTCCATTCTACTTCTATAAATCTCCACAAATTCTTACTAACTTTGAATGTTGATTCATTGAATCAATTTGAAACACCAGACAAGAATGCAGAATTTTAAGCCATCTGTTTTCCTACATTTATTTACCATATATCCAGGTTAGTAAATTTGTGAGTTTCTTATATTTTTATGAATTCTAACTTAGTCTATTATATCAAATTAATTAAATGTCATAAGAATTTCATTATAATCTCAATCTAACAAATGCCACAATTGTTAGCCACATATAGGCTTCATTGTTGTCACTATCTAGTGTAAGCCACAATTAATAGTTCATTATTGTCACGCCCAACGCGGAAAAACGTATTGAATCGGTATATGTCAGATTTATTGTATTGTATTTTGTTAAATGGTAGTCATACTTTTACGTGAGCTCTTGAAAAATATCAAGTACATATAATTAGATTCCATGATAATTATATTATTAGCATAATCTTGTATTATTTAAGGTTTATTTAGAACTGTTTTACAAATAAGATATCAGAAGTCAATAAGAAGTGTTGGGTGGCAATAACAACTATTGGGTGAAACTTTTATTAGGTTTATCTTAATTGGCATTTAAATTTAGATTATTGTATAATTAAAATTTTGGTTAATTTGAATAAAGATATGGATAGTGGGCTTAATAGTTTTCTCTTTTTCCTTCAATGGTAGGTAATCTTCATTAATGGGGATATATATATATATATATATATATATATATATATATATATATATATATATATATATATTTATATATATATATATATATATATATATATATATATATATATGCTACTCCATTTTGTAGGTTTATGCATACTAACCTAACTTATTTACGTGATTTAAATTCTGAATAATATCGTTTAGGTTACATCTAAATAAGTTTAATACCATGTTTAATCTGAGATACACGTTTAGCTCAGGATAATTCTTGTTTCAGTTAACAGGATAAATGTTGTTTTCTTGGTAAAAGTATGTATATTTTTCCTTTAAAAATGGCCTAGACATGCCTATGTTGGAATGTCTAGTAGGATGCCTTTTTTTATTTAGGCAATTGATAAAAATTTAACTTTATTAGAAGAATGTTTTATTCATTTATTTTTTTAAGTTCACTTCAAACACCTAAACCTTTTGTAGATTCTTACATGTACGTGACCTATCAATTTTTAGAAGAATCTTTACCTTATTTATCTAATAAATTGGTAAATAATAGAATAAACCACAGAGTTGTAAGAGTTAGAATTAATAAATGATGTTGCAACAATTACAACTCATCTAATGATGGGATTATAACGAATATAATAGCAAAATATAACCATCACAACCACAATGTTTATCGATCTTTGAGAATATGATTAACGAGTTGCCATTTTAGAATAATCCTTTATTTTCCATTGAAGGGTAATGAGAAGAAACAATCATTAATTTGTTGTATGCTTTTAGATATTCTTGTAAGTAAATGTGGGTCTAGTTGTTCACCTGGTTGAAGTCCATCTAAGACTAGTTTATCTAGTCTAGTCATGAACTAGGTATCCTATCTTAGAGTAGTGTTAAAATTTTAGTAAATATTTTAACGTGTGAATAATATAAAACATTATTTGCAGCTGTCAAGATGAAGTGATGGCAAGGGATTTGAGTTTTCAAATATTAGAAAAATTAGTGAAGGTAAGTTTAATCTTCCATTTTATCACTAGATAATTCCTTGCTTTGTTCTCTTTTTTTTATATGCGTGTTGTAGCTCTCTTTTTATTCATCCACTAAAGATTTTGAATTCAAGCACTTAAGGTTATGTTTTTTCTCAGGACGGTGAAGTATAATCTACATCAAGACATGTGGATGATGAAAGAATATGGTGTGTTAGATTAATAGTTGCTCTAGTGGTTAGGTTACTCATGTATTGTATTAAAAATTACAGATTAGGTAATTTATTGGATAATAAAGTCCGCGTTAGACCTCTTAATAAAAAGCTTTACAAAAGGATATATGTTTAACTGTATTTTTGTTCAATATTCTTTATTTCATTTATACTCAACAAGTTAACTTAATATCAAAATGCAACTTCGGTCAAACCACCTGAAATAAAGCCAAAAAATTATTCAAGTTATTTGACTTAATATCAAAATGAAACTTCACTACTGAAATTTCACAGACGCTCCATAGATTATTATATTTAGGTACTTTTCTAAGTTATGTCCTTCCTGGTTATCTTTCCTCTTTGATTTTACTTTCTTATTTCTATTATATACAAGGAGTTCCTCATTCCTCGTTCCTCTTAAATTTCTTATGCATTTGATTGTATATATATGTCTCTATATTTGTGCTTTAGTTTTCAATATAGTAATATGTTAATGAGGTTTTTTTATGAAATATCATTTATTTATGGTGTACGTTATTTTAACTTATAAGAGTAATGATATTTGAACCAAAAAAGGGATGACAAATAACATTACTCCAATATTAATCATTATTATTTACTTCTAGTCCTTTAATTTATTATTAATTAATCTTAAATAGAAAGCTAAACAAATATCTTCCATTTTAATTTTTGTTTTTACCCAATAAATATTTAGAACTTGAACTTAAATTACACAGTAACTTCTTATTCCCTATGCAATGAACTTTACTTATAATTTTATTACTTTTGACGACTCGTACACTTGCGAGTTATAATGCTTCAAAAGGTCGATTTTATATCTCACATCTGGATACAACAACAATCAAGATATTAACTAGGTGAGCTAGCTCTTCTGGGCAGGGCTCTATCTCTCATGAGAGGTACAGGGTTCGAATCCCGCAGGTGGAAGGAAGTAATTATGTTTGGAAAGTTTCCAAGGTCCGAAACCCTCCCCAGAACATGGGCAACCTAGTTCTGATTTCCTGGAGGTATGGTTGGGAGGCAGTCATATCTCCCGGGGGACTAGTCGGGTGTAAGCCCAGAACCCTCGTCATCAAAAAAAAAAGGCGTAGCTTTCATATAATATAAAATTCTCTTAACAACACTAATATGCAATTCTTTAAGATAAGATTGGAATCTAGCATATACGCATACGAAATACATAATATCGGGTTTAGAGGTTGTTCGATAAAGCAAGATACAATACAAACACTGATATGTTTTCTTACAAACCTTTTACCATCTTCCTCTTGATAAATCTTTCTAGATGTGCTCATGGATGTAAAGATCTCTTTCTTATTACAAGGACAAACTTTATATAAGTTACTTTGTATATTTGGCTTGTTTCTCTAACGTTGCTTACATAGTTTGTTTAATTTGAAATCTATGAAAAACTTCAACTCTTCAATTAATACTGGTTTCAAATTCATTATTAACTCGGAACAGTTCCCATAAATAAAATCATTGTAAAAAAAAATAATATCAAACACACAGATTTTCACAAAAAGGAAATCACTCAAACATTTTTGTAATGAATAGGGTGGAATACGAATCTCCCCCTCTCTTTTTTTTACAAAAAAGGGTTTAAATAATTTTTGCCAAGCTTGAAGGAGGATCTTTTAATCTATATAAATAACTTTTCAGTTCAAAAAAAAAGGTTTGAAAAAGGCACATCTTCAAAACTAGATGGTTATTTAACATGAATTTTTTGATCAACTATTAGATTCAAAAATTTGCATATCAAATTCATTTGAAATGCATATAACAAGAAAAGGAAAATAGTACGCCAATAGATCCAGGCCTATAAAAAGGAGCATAAGTCTCATTAAAATAAATATTATATTATTGATTATACCATTAAGATTCCAATCCTTCATTTATTTGTTATAACAAATCTGATATTATCTAACTTATGATGTCGAGATGAACTTTTCATTGGTAGAAAAAAGGAGGCCCCAAGTAAGCGATGATGAATCTTTCCCCAACTTCAATAAATATCATCCCACTCTACTAATAGAATCATTGATATATACCAACCATATCGTTAACGAGGGCGAGGCTATATATCTTGTAGTGACCAAGTATTTTATGCGCTTCATACCTATAACTATAGAATATTTTCTCAACCAGCAAGAGCCTCGCGCTCATGAATCTTCAATTGTGGATATACCAGATAATATCTCCATTCTAGTGAGATATATTGATCCGTGAACCTGAAGATGATGAAATTTATACGAGAAAGAACCAAGGGAGGGAATATGGTAGCTTCCAAAGTGTGATATGAAACCCGAACTGAGGAGTTCACGACCCTGCAAGTATTAATGTCAGCAAGTAATACAAGTGTGTCAGCAAATAATCTTCAAAGTGATTATAAGGTTAATATAAAATGTTTAAGTAAGATTAGAATATCAATTATACCAAAAAGAAACAATAAAAAATTTGATTTTTATGAGTTAAACTAAACTAAATTAATGTTCCAAGTATTACAATATGAAAATAAACTAAGTTAAGGGTTTTGAAAGAGCAAAGATGATATATTGTCATGCCTATACTCAGTAAATGAAATAATATCACGATTAGTTGATTAAAGGTAAAAATTGGAAATCTTTGCATTGACCGGGATTCTAAATTCCACCTAGGTATCTTTTGAGTAAAGATATGCTACTTTCTAAGTAAAGAAATTCCTCTCGAGTGATCTAGGCTATATAAAATGCCTAGATCTTTTGATTCTTAGACAAATTTTATACGATTATTGTTTAGATCCATCTATCAATCCTTCTTCTAGGTGTAATTCATAAGATAAAGGAATAAAATTATGTGCCCATCATAATAAAAATCAAATTAAATCAATATCAATAAAAAACTACCCAATTAATTTTTACCTAGAAATCAAAATAATAAAAAAACAATCAATAATATTTATCAACGGGGCTCCCAATTAAGATCGTCACAAACTATATAAGAGTTTAGTTCATATATTTTTATTATTCTAGAGTCCTTATTTTTGTAAGCGATGTATGGTCCTTCTTGAAAACCATCTATAGGTCATAATCAACGGATTTTAGGAAAGTTTTCATTTCTCTTTTCCACAAGTAAGAACATGTACCATAAACACTAATGACATAGGAATAACATAAGCTTCAAATAGATTTGTCAAAATGATTGTTAACTCTACTAACGATAAATTTAGTTAAGATGAGTTGATCTCTGATACCACATGTTAGTCCTTGAGAGGTGTGGGTGAATAGGACACCAAACTAATCTATGCATAATTAAAAAATCATTTGGTCCAAATTAAAAGTTAAACAATCAAATAGGCAAAAATCTTATAAAATATTCTAAAGATGTTCCTAGGAGTTTGTACTAGGGACACTAAGTGATAGGAAAGTTGAGAGTATATCTAAAGAATGATGAAGCTAAGCAAGTAAAACCAAGAAGTGTTTGTTCATGCAAAATATGGATATAACCTATTTACTAGCTAATTTACTCTTATTACTAAGATTAAATCTTAAATCACTTAAGTGTGACAAGAGTTATCTTAAGCTTACTATCAAATACTAAAGGTATTGAAAGATAAACAATATTGCACAGAGTAAATGGAAGTATAATAACGTTGAGTAAAACATAAGGGAAAGAACCTACAAGAGCATTTATAGTTGTTAATGTATCCATACATCAAGTACCTAATGTCTTTACCTAAGGATTGTCAAGAGTCTCGACTAAACTCCTTGATATATCTTAGTGGTTAAATACAAACAATTACAAAGAGCTTTTTTAGGGATAAACAACAATCTACAAACCTGAGTAAATCAAGTCAATTACATTGTGAAAACCTGAACTCGATCCGCTCTAAACTTCTTTTGAATATTCTATTCTAATCTAGAGCTATAGCTAGAGCTAACTTATCGTTATGTGTGAAAGTAAAGTACAAAGATAGTGAATGGTTACTCCTAATGAGTGCATGTAAAAATTAATACAACAAGCTTGATTTTATCATAGAAATGAGATAACAGGCTTGTCAATTCTTTCCTGAAATGTTGGATTATAATATGAGCAATTGGAGTTTCAAGAGGTGAGTTGTATGATGCACAAAATTCATATATATAGATATATGTGAGGTCCAATTTATCTATTAAGTTGATACATCTTTTGATACAAAATGACATTTGTTCCCCAACAATTATATTCCATGTGATAGCCTCTGTCAACGGTCATAATATCCGAAAGATTTAATACGATGTCATCTTTAACAAAACATCATACTATTTTATTTCTCAAAACAAGAACCTGATTTGGATTGACATCCCGAATTAGGATGTGCGATGTTGTTGAATAACGCTTTGGTTTTTTAGCAAAATCCTGAATTTTGACTCTTAGAAATACTTTCACAAAAAGGATTTTGGAAATAGTTGTGATTCTCAAATAGAAAAGCGTAAAACTTAAAAGTTGTTGAAAATGATATATTAAGAAAAAATTTAGTTCGAGGGAAAATCCATTTCTCAACGTATAAAATTTATGGCATGATTTAATGAATATAATGAATTCTAAAGTATTTGAAATGTATTTATGTTCGATACTTCAAAATAGAAAGATACACCAATCAAAAGTATTTATAATGAACTTTTGAACAATAATTTAGTTGAGCATAAGAACTAATATTCAACACATATATGAATATATGACTTCAAAAAGTAAATAATAAATTGAGGGCTAATAAGTTTAAAAGTGAACAGCTAAACTTTATGTTTTCACAAGCGTTTGCATGAAATATGAGACAGAACAAATATCTAATTAAATATTTGATCACCTAAGTATTCGTGAAATAAAAATAAACTAGAAGGGGTATATATACCAATAATATGGTTTGCACACTTTTAAACATGCATCTATTGTCCCCATAGTGTGGTTGTTTGTCCTATTTCATAGGCAAGCACATAAAGTGTTTTTTATATCTTTAATATCTCCTTCAGTATTGAGGCAAAAAATAGAAGTGGCAGATGGGGTCACCCTGCTTATTACCATCAAGACGAATGATCGTACTTAATTACTCATTGGTAAAGTTGAGTTAAAAACGAACCATTGTAACACACTTTATAATACACCCAATCCAATTCTATCAAATACCAATTTACGAAGGACCGTCTCCAAAAAGTCTCATCTAACTTTCTCATATACTTTTTCCATATCCAACTTGACAACGACCTAGTGCTTGTTGGACTTACAATTTCTCCGAAAGAGAAGGCTACATGATGAGCAAAGATAATATTATTTTAAATAACCCTTCAGTTTAAAAATATAATTATGTAGCAAAAATGACTTCCTTTATACCTATTTCAAGTCTTTCTACCAAAACTAAAGAAATAAATCTGTAATCAATGTTCGCACAAGAAATAGGTCTATAGTCCATGATAATTTCTTGATATCCTTCTTTAGGAACCAGGGTGATGTTCGTCTTATTACATGATTTTGGTATATCGTCAAAATCTCCAATAATTTTCTAAGTCACGAAAATTATTATTCCAATTAGCTAAGTCATTTTTTGAACGTTCTTTATAGTTTGTCAAAACATGGATGAAAATAATATACCGAACGGAAGTATTGTACTAAACTCATCTCATAGTACTTACACACGTTAATATTACTATTACTAATAGTGTGTTGTCACATGACTAACATTTCCATGATTTAGGAGTCCTACCCTCAGGGTCTTTAACAAAAATACTATTACATTTATATTTTCTAACAATATTATCTGAATTTTGGATACTTAACATAGTTGTAAAAAGTCTAATCAAATTTTCATATGATTGGTTATTAATGACTTAAACACCTTTCTTGACAAATGTGTATAAACCTCTTAATAGTTCCACACCTGGAAACTAATTTTCCCTTTGACGTCAAGTTGGAAAACTGGCTTAAATTGTAATTTTCCAACCCCAACGACTTGCTCTTAAAGTTTCTAACCTCTTTTTATGTATACCATGAAGATCTAAGTATCCTAATCTTAAAGTTATACATGTCACAATAGTTCTTATAACCAGCCTAGACTATAAGTTACCCATGAGTTTCCTATGTTGACTAAAAAATAATAATTAAGCATATTACAACCAAAACATATAAGATAGATACAACCTAATAATCTATGTAAGTCATGCAATACTTTTTATAGAAAGTAATAAATGTATGGTGTTTGAATTTAATTTGGCTAGGACTACATGGTATACAACTCTTATGAGGATTAAAATATCTAATCAAAGATTAATTAATGTAGAAGAATGGTTGCTTGAACTAATAAACACAAAAACTAATAAAGAAAAGGATAGTCAAGTCCCTATAGTAGAGAAGGTAGCCATGATGTGTATTCATATATGGAAGGCCAAAAATGAAAAGTTTTATAAAGTTTTAACGTTGACCTTATGAAAAAAACTCAATTAGAATCTATAACATGTGATTAATTATATATTGGAAATATAAAACATGAGGTTATTAGGATCACCTCAGAAAATGTGGAAACAATAAATACCAAAGGTATATACAATAAAATAAAGGTAACTCGCTCAAAAAAAGTTGAGAACTGCTTAAATTTAATAATGATGCAACTATTAATTGTGTAACTATAAAAAAGAGATGCTTGTATATTAACTAATAAGGATTGTTTTTAGGAAGACACGTATAGAGTTATGTAGCTCATACACCATTGGAGCCCAAAACCTTAGGGTCTAGGAATGTAATTCTTCCATCAAGAATTTTCCAAAAATATAACTTTTATACACTAAATTATTATAAGTTTCTTACAGAGACAACTTGTAATCTAGTTAATCCCATATATTCCTGTAAGTGGTGATTTTTTATTCTCTTCTTTTTCTTAAAAGTTTTCAAAATAGAATGTCCTGCTGTAGGCAACTAGGCTTTTCAAAATAAAACCCTAATTTTCTCAGTCTTCTTTCCATCACTACTTTTTCAAATGTAATTAATCATATCTAAAATTTTCAATATCTAATATATTTTTTTTCAAATCAAATTATGTAATGTGTTATCTATATTATATTACAAGCTTTTTTTATAAGCGGTGGCCAGGATCGATTCTGGCAAAACATAAGTGGTGGCCCACTTATCATTCTTTAATAAAAAAAACGATAAAAAAAGGGGAAAAAAAAACAAAACAACCCTAACCTATTCATTTCTTCACATTCACCTTTCCACCAAGTAAGAAAACCGTAGCTGTTAAAAGGATCATTCTCCACCATTGCCGCCGCACGAGTATCATTCTCCATCAACCCGGCTTGGCTACGCCATAAACAATCGAAGAACCCAACAATCGAAGAACCGAGCGGCATAGATCTCAACCTTGAATTAGGTATGACAACGATCGAGGACCAATCGCCATTTCTTTAGGCTCATTACTTCTCTTCACCAGTTACACCATACTCAACCTTGAATCAGAGATCGAAGGTCTTCATACGGGACCTGTTTCAAGTATCGATTTAATTGAAAATGGGTCTGAATGTGTAAGTGTTGGAGAAGATGAGAGAGTTGTTCTAATCAGTTTAGGTATGTAGAATTTCTTAAATAGTAATGGTTTGATTTCATATACATCTGTAAAATGGACTTCTCCAGATGTTTAGGTTTTGGTCTACATTGGTGAACAACATTCTGGACCTGTTTCACTATTTAACGGACTCCGGTAATCATAATGTTTTGATTTTATGTAAAATGCAGTTTTGGTCCTTATTTTATGCTTAACGACTTAATTGCAGAAAATCAGAAGATTGTATCAGGCATTGTACACTCAATTGATATTCATCAATCTTGAAAACACACTTGAGAAAGAATAAATTGAATAGTGAGGAGAAGGTGAATTTTTCTATTCCTGAGGATGAAAAAGTGAATAATAATTTGATTATTGATGGGTTTAGAGGTAATGGGTTTATGAAACAATTATATTTTAGAGAATTATCTGAATAAAAGAGTTTGATTGATTTGAACATATTATTCAGGTGATGAAGCCATAGAACATGGAGCTGCTCTATTTCCACTGAGTTTTGATAAAACAATCGATGTTCATCATCTTTTAGCATGTGAGGTATACTAATGAGAAATGTTTATTTACCTTTTTACCCTTCTACCATCTGGTATTTTTTTAGGCGACATGGCATATGCTTTGTGTAGATAACTGTATACTTTGTGTATCACTTTTCGCACAAGCTATATCAATTTTAACTGATACTAAAAGGGTAAATATTATGTATTAATAAGTATTAATAAGTTTTGTTCAATTTTGTTAGCTATAATATTAGACCGAGCTCTGGGAGCATCAATTGGGCTACAAATTCATGGATGGAAAGGATTAAGAGATGTAGCTGTCAAGTTTAAAAAGGTTATGTTTTTTTATTGTTTATCTCAGACATATTCATATAATATATGAAATACTTAAAATAGTGTTCCTAATTTTGTTCAGAATGACTGTTTTGTGCAATCCTGGCATGCAGTGACACCCTCCTCATGATGGAGTAAAAACTTCCATAGCTGGTGCTAGAATTATCGTACGCCTATGTGCTGGTGAGTAATTTAATCTTCCTGAGTATTGACTGTATAGTGTTTGTTTAAATGTCCCTTTACTGTTTTTTTTCCTAATAGGAAACAAAAATGGCCTACTATTTACCTCACACCACTACTGATCAAGGTAATGTTAATTTATATCTTCAAGTATGATTTATTATTAATTAGTTTAAATTATGAAACTGAGTTTATGTATTAGAGCTTCAACATTTGAGAAACGCACTACCAGATTCAGTAGTAGTTCAAAGAATCGATGAACGATTATCCGCTTTAGGAAATTGCATAGCGTGTAATGATCATGTTGCTTTAACACATACTGATCTTGATAGGGTATGTATAATAATATTAATATTAATATTATAATCACACTATTATACAATCTAATTTAATTTTAATCAGGAAACTTACAAAGTCAAACACAAAAGGAGTAAGTAATTGAATAATATTTTTTATATGACATGATTAAGTAATTAAATAATATGACACAGAGCAAAGTTCAACTAAAGGATGAAGATGAAGAGGAAGATGAAGTAGAGATAAATGGAGTGAAACAAAGAAGTGGAGTCCATATAAAGAAATGCAGGTATATTTTTACATAATATAGGGACCATAGTGCAATTCACTCAAAATGCTAATCTCTAGCTTATGAATACCCTCAAAAAGTTTATTAACACAGAATTGATGATTTGTGTCTAGCATTGGAAGAAGTTAAGATGATGGAGAGCATATGTGTGGATGAGTATCTTACAAGTACACCTATAGACCCAAAACTGAGATGTGGATATCTTCCCGTATTGTATGAAAAGGTACAGTATTCTCTTATTTATTTAGTAGCTCATTTATTCTTATTTCACAATTTTATTGATTTATGAGTAAAACATTGAATTATACATACAGATTTCCGAGTTTGGAAATGCTAAGGCGGGATGACTTGGAAATCACTTCAAGAAAAGAGCTTAACCAAGGCATTTAATTTGAATTGTTGTAAAATGGTGAGAATCAAAACATTATAGAATTGAAGCCTGTAGTGAAAGATGAACTTGCAGATCGATCTACGGTTTGCAAATTGATAGAAATTAATGAATCGTCACATTGTCTATCTGTATGGCTTACTGATAATTTAACAGCTACACGGGTATGTTTGATCAAATAATACTCTTCATGCTTTGCTTAATACAGGGACTTACTGTGCAAGTAACTCAAAAAATTAATATAAAGGACCTATGAAGCAATTTTTGTATAATATAGGGGAGTGCATTTTTTGCAAAGTATATATGGTTTCTGCATAACATAGGGACCTGATACGTTTACTGCATAATATAGGAACCTATAGTTCATTTTTTTGCATAAAATATCATGCATTTTTGGATATTATAGGGACCTGGTATGGTTTTTTCATAAATTAGCGACCTATCATACCTTTTTTGCATAGTATAGGTACCTGGTACACGTTTTTTATAATATAGGGAACTATGGTATAATTTTTGCATGAAATTGGGACCTATCGTGCATTTTTTAACATAAACAGACGGTTATGTATAAAATAGGGACCTATCATGCAATTTTTATATAGAATAGGAAACTGGTACTGATTTTGCATAAATAAACAGGGATATTTGGTATTTTACCCTTCTGTTAAGTGAAGTCTACCGAAAAATGTATGAAGAGGAGGAGTCAAGCCCCTCAACTTCATATTATGCAGAAACTATCAACATGTTTTTGACGATAAAGTATATTTTGCAATAATAAAGTACAACATTCATTCTGTTAAGCTGTTAAGCAAAATAGCATTTCTTCAAATTCTTTTTTTTACCGGAAAGCACACTTTATCCTCTCTGACTCTCAATATCTACGATGTTTGACAAAAAAAAACTTTCCGATCTCGATCAACGGCCTATCTATTGTCCACTTCAGAATGTGTGAGAGATTGGTGGCCAAATGAAGCTTATATTCAACCGTTGATTCACAACAAAAACCGATGCTCCAGGTATTAAATGATTAGTTTTTTCGTCAAAGTAGTGTATTTACTCTGTCTCCAATATATAGTCTGTTAACTTTATGCTGTGAATTGTTGTTGCCTTTAAATTAAATAGATCAATAGTTGTTTTAGCTACTGAGAAGGAAAGTAAGCATGTTTGGACATATAGGGAGTGTATTTTTTTGCTTAATATATAGGGTCCGACAGTGCAATTTTTGCATAAAATAGGGACATGTAGTGCAATTTTGCATAATATAGGAACTTCAGTGGACTTTTTGCATACTATAGGGACCTGCAGTGCAATTTTTTATAATATAGGGACATATTTGAATGAACACAGTAGTAGTAGTTAGTTATTTCACACTAGATAGTTAGTTTAAATCGTCTTAGAGAAGATAATATCACTATGAAAAATAATAAAAGATTTGTTATATTAACAAGTAAATATTACTGTTTTGAATATTTAATAGATTTAAATGAAAAATAATTAAATTAAATCCTGAATTGATTATTGCAGAGTTGTAGCTTAGTGCAGACGAACTATATGTCAAAGCAATCAGATCTAAATGAACTGATGAGATCTATTCTAATCGATTGGCTAATCGAGGTTCATTACAAATTCGAATTAATGGAAGAGACGCAATAGATTCTTAGCAAATATGCTTCTCGCTTGCAAATATGAAGAAGTTTCTGTACCTGTAGTGGAAGATTTTATAAACATATCTGATAAAGCGTACACTAGACAAGAAGTACTTGATATGGAGAGATTAATCGTAATACGTTACAGTTCAATATATCAGTTCCTACTCCATATTTGTTCATGAGAAGGTTTCTTAAAGCTGCTCAATCTGATAAAAAATTGGAGCTTTTATCGTTTTTTGTTATCGTTATGCTTAGTTGAGTATCAAATGCTTCAATTTTCACCTTCTGGATTAAGCACATGAAAGCCAATGAAGTTGTTTAATTTAACATTGGTTATGTGGTTCATGTCCTTTTCCAATTTGCTTAATTTTTTTCTTTTTACATTTTTAAATTTGTGTATACGTTGAGATATTTGAATTACATAGTTTCTCTCTTTATTCAATACCATCTTAGACACCTTGAAGAAATTAAACTGCTAGCTTCTTTGTCATCAACCGTCTAAAGTTCATATTCTTTTCGTCTATTTGATGTAAAAGCTACCAAACTTAATCAAGAAAGTCAAATGATATAGAATTTAACTGCTTTTGCTTTAATTTCTAAGTTGGTTTATTAAAGCATGTGCAGTGAATTCACACAAAAGCTAACTGCTTTTGCTTTAATTTCTAAGTTGGTTTATTAAAGTATGTGGAGTGAATTTCTAGAAAGCATGGAAAATTTCAAAGGTGACTTAGCTGATATAATTCGTGGAAGTGGCGGCAGTGGTGGTGGTGGCAGCATCAGCAACACCACTCCTATTGGTGTTCCAGCATCCGTGCCTGGAGATAACTGGCAGTTCCAAAGCAACCCCATGACTTATTCTTCAGGAATTGAAGAAAGATTGGATTTTCACTCCTACTATAAATTTGCACAATCTACTCAAATTTTCTTCTATTTACACTTTTAAATTTGTGTATAGCGCTTGAATTACATAGCCTAATTTAGATAAGCAAAATCTTTGCTAACTTTTCCCATTTCAATAATTGTCGTTTTTAGATTTAGATTTATACATTTATAAGAAGGTGAGGTTATATGTACTAATATATTCTATCATTTCAGCTAATTTTTACAAGTAATAGAATAATTTGTAACTTTTTTTATTTATAAATCAATTACGAATTTTACACAATCTATTATAGTTTTTTAAATTCATTTTAGCACAAATAATTCTTAACAAAATATGACCCTTAATAAAATCATTAATTGCTATTTTTTGTGAAAGCTTAGCAAACTTATTTTAAAGACTTTTTACCCTCTTACAATAAATAATAGTTGTACTCTTGCAATCCTCTTTGTAATCACCTCATAATCTCAACTCAAATATAGGTTGTCAAAAAAATTAAAATGAACAACAAAAAAGGAACGAATCACATAAACTAAACACTAACTTCTCAACGTGCCAACTCAAAATAAGGAAAACTAACGATTGATTCATTTTTTTTCCGAAGTGACTTCAGGCACGGGCAATACCTAGTATATTAATAATACTTGGCTTAATTTTATATCACAAAACATTTCCCAATAAATAATATATATATATCATAGAAAAATAATTAATCCTTAAAGGATCCTTAAACGAACCAAACCAAGCAGAACTCATGTTTTGAAAAAGAATCAATGAATCAAGCCTAAACTTGAATAACAAGTATTTTTTGAATTAAACCCAAACTCAAACTCACTAAAATATTACCAAAATAAGTCCAAGATAGCTAAACTTTGGCTAGATTGGTGGGGTTGTTTGAAGGCTTACACCCAATTACCTCACATGAAGATAGTGTTCAAGAATTTTTATAATGTTATATAATATTTTCTTCACTTTATTAGTGCAACACTCATAATATATATTATTCTTCTCTACACTAAATTTGAGGCATGGCGTCCTACATAATTTAGGGAACTTTTAATCTTGAATAGATTTCCCCATTAATGATATTAGCAGATAATCTACAAGCATTTAATATATTTTTTCTAATGTTTTTATTAGAAAGTAAAGCACACTGATATTGAGATATAAGTTATGACATTTTCTATTATATTTAAGATCATATCGCAACAGACAATTGATTTGTAGCTTTTAACAATTGTTAGATTTTGAGTCTTAGGAACAGATATTATATATGTTTAATTGTTTTTTTAAGCATATTAGATATTTTTAATAGTCTTGATAATATTAGTCTCCACTATACTCCAAGAGAGTTTGAAAAATCATGAGGTAAATCCATCTGGCTCATGACTTTTACTTGTTCTAATACTCCATAATGCATAATTTAATTCCTTATTTGATATTTTATCAGTAAGTTGATTTATCTCCTCTTTGTTAAGTCTCTTCTGGAATATCTCATCACTCAAGTCCCCTTATAAGGTTCTAAATTGTTTGATATACATTAGCCATATGTTCTTCTTTAGTAATAATTTTCCTCTCATCATCCACTATTTTCATAATGGTACTTCATAGTCTTATATTATGCATGGCATGGTGGAAATACTTAGTATTTTACTCTCCTCCATCAAGAAACTGGTATCTAGACTGTTGTTTCAACAATGATCCCTCATTAAGAAGTTTCTTTGATAATTATTTAGCAAATTCATGTTAATTGTTAAGTTGTTCCTTATTGTATTTCATTATGTCTGCATAGTTGGACTACTTTAATTTTGTCCCTTAGATTGGTAATATTAGCTAAAGTATTATGTAAATACTCTTAATTAATAATTTCAGTTTACTTTTTAAAATTTGAACTTTTGTACCGACTGAAACATGTGATTGCCCTAAATATTTCTGGTTCACATTTTCTTAACAATATAGTCAAACGTTTCATGGTTTTTCTAGGAATAATAAAATTTTAATGGATACGAACTTAATTTATTTCCTTATTTGCATATCTAGAATAAGACTGCAATGATTTGATAGTCCTGGTGCTTCAATAATTCGCTTATTGTATGGGAATTGAGAAATCCACTTTCTATTAACTTATTCTTTTGTTTCACATTTCTTTCTCTCATACATACTTTGTCTAAACATAGTAAGGACTTGTTCCTTGAATATTTGTAAGATGTAAATCATTTACACACCTATTCATATTTTTGGTATGAACAAATAGATATGTTTCATGCCGTATATATTTTATCTCCATAACTTCATCAAAATATCCTTAAATGCAGCAAGTTTTGTTGGTAGCTATACTTTCCCTATGTCTCTCAGTGTATCCCATAAATTCAGTCTTTGACTAGTTGGTGGAATATGAGAACACACTAAAGACATATAGATAATTATTTTAGAATTTATGTCTTCAGTACTGTAATGAAATGCTTGATCACTAGCCTATATTAATCCATCCTTTAAATTCTTAGACTTTGAATAGAAAGCTACCACATGACAAATATTGCCAAGATTTAGGAATGCTACCCACAGGATCTTTAACAAAAAAATTTATTATGTTTAATTTTTTCTAACAATATTATATGAATTTTGGATACTAAAAATAGTTTAAAAAAAAAAATCAAACATGACATATGATTGGTAATTAACAACTTAAACACCTTGATTGTCAAAGGTGCATGAATTTCTTGTCAGTTCCACACTAAGAAACTCATTTTCCCTTTCACGTCAAGTTGGAAAATTGAGTTATATTGTAATTTTCAACTCTGACGCTTGCTCATAATGATTTTAACCTCTGGTTATATATCATAAAATTATAAAATATTTTACTCTTTAAATTGAACAGCCCTTAAAATCTCTTATAATCACTTGACTATAATTACCCATGTGTAGCCTATGATGATTAAAAAATAATAACTAAGCATATTACAAACAAAGCATATATAATAGACACAAACCAAATAATCTATGCAGGTTATGCATACTTTCTCTAAAACTACTAAACATATGTTGTTCTAATGTAATTGGTCCACAGATACATGGTATACAAATGTTATGCGGATTAAAATACCAAATGAAAGAATAATTCGAGTAGAAGAATGATATTTTAAAATAGTAAACTCATAAACTAATAATGAAAAGGATATACATATCCCCGTAGTAGAGAAAGAAGGCATGATGTGTTTGCAAATATGGAAGGCCAAAAATGAAATATTTTATGGAAACTCAAACCTTGACCCTATTAAAAAAATTAAAGAGAATCTATAGCATGTGATGAATTCTATAATGCAAATATAAAATATGAGGTTATAAGAGTCACCCTAGAAAATGTGGAACCAATAAACACCCAAGGTATATACAATAAAAAGGGTAACTCATTTTAAAACAAAATCCAAGATCTGCTTAAATTTTATATTGATGTTGCTTTTAATAGTGCAACTAAAAAAGAAAGTGAGGCTTCTGTATTAAATGATGAACAAGTTTTTTTTTTGTGGGTGACACACATGTAGTTAGGTAGCTCACATGCCTCAAGAGACATTCTTCATGGAAGAACTTTCTAAAAATATAGTTTCTTGATACAAAATGATTGTGCAAAGTACCTGTAAAGGACAACTTGTAATATAGTTAATGATATTTGCTCCCTTAGTAGGTGCTAATTTTGTGTCCTCCTCTATTTTTCAAAATTTAAACAAAGTAGTCCACTAGTTGACAAATCAATAACAATTTGTAAATCTGATGCATGCATTGGACTTTCTATTTATATAATAGAATAATTCTACATTCTGACCTCAATTTCCATAATACTTTTATAATTACGCTAAGCAAATAATGCTTTCCATTATACCTATTTTTACTAAAATAACTTATATAACGAGTAATATAATTAAAAAAAATTATTTATTTTATCACCACCAATGATTAGTAAACTTCAGCGAAAATATATCAATGTGATTTTTTTTCGAATTTTTTTTATTTTTTTAGTTTTAGCTAGGGAAAAAAATTATATCGGAGTCATAGTTACAAAAAAAATAAAAAAGTCACAATGATATATTTTGATCCAAATAATTATAAAAAAGAAAAAAGCTCTCCGAAATAAAATAAATCATCGGAGTTGACCAGCAGCCTCAAATTAAAAATATAGAGAATGTTGATTAATATATTTATAATAAAATTAATTTTAAAATAAAATATTTTAATAAAAAAAATATATTGATCTAAATTTAGGAAACAAAGACTATTTCCCTATAGTTCAAGAAGAATCGTGGCATTTGAGGCCCCTAAATATATAATTATTTCTTATAAAAAAGTTTAGCTTTAAAAATAAAATAAAATCCCAACCCATATTGTAAAAGCTCAACTCTCATGTTTAAAATAAAACCTAATTACCCATCAAATCTACCCTCAATAATAAACAATCTTCATTATTGTATACTACTATAGTTGTATAACACCATTCGTTTAGCCCGCAAACTTCTCTCTACCATCTGATCCCAAATACCAAACTTCATTGCAATTAACCAGTTCCTCTCTTCATTTAACCCACCCATTCTACTTTTTTAAATCTCCACAAATTTGTACTGACTTTGAATGTTGATCTAGTGTAGGCCACAATTAATAGTTCATTATTGTCACACCCAGATGGGAAAAAGGAATTAAATATGTAGATCTCCGATTCAAAGTATTGTACTTTGATACATGGTAGTCATACTTTTACGTGAGCTCTTGCAAAATGTCAATTACATATAAGTAGATTCTATAAAAATTATATTATTAGCATAATATTGTATTATATATGGTTTGTTTAGAACTGTTTTACCAATAAGATATTTGACATCAAGATATTTAGTCTAATTCATCCAACTCTAATAATTATCAGTTTTAGAGTAATTCACATCACCCTCTCTGGATTTCATCAATAAGAAGTGCTAGGTGACAATAATAACTGTTGGGTGAAACGTTCCTTAGGTTTATCTTATTTGGCATTTCAATCTGGATTGTTGTATAATTAAAATTTTTGTTAATTTGAATAAAGATATGGATAGTGGGCTTAATAGTTATCCCTTTTTTCTTCAATGGTAGGTAATATTTATCAATGGGGAGCATAACGAAACATAGAATGGATAAGATTGTTGGTCATGACATTTCAATCCACAAGAAAACTTTATGATTATTATGGTAAGATTTACACACAAAGATATAAAGTTCATTTGAATATAGATATATATGCTACTCCATTTTGTAGGTTTATGCATACTAACCAAACTTGTTTACGTGATTTAAATTTTGAGTAATATCGATTGGGTTACATCTAAATAAATTTAATCCCATGTTTAATCTGAGATACACTTTTGGCTCAGGATAATTCTTGTTTCAGTTAATAGGCTAAATGGTGTTTTCTTGGTAAAAGTATGTATATTTTTCCTTGAAAAATGGCCTAGACATGCCTATTTTGAAATGTCTAGGAGGCTGCCTATTTTTATTTAGGCAATTAATAACAATTTAACTTTATTAAAAGAATGTTTTATTCATTTATTTTTTTAAGTTCACTTCAAACACCTAAACCTTTTGTAGATGCTTACATGGACGTGACCTAGCATTTTTTAGAAGAATATTTACCTTATGTATCTAATAAATTGGTATAGAATAGAATAAAACACAGAATTGTTAGATTTAGAATTAAATAATTATGTTGTAACAGTTATAACTCATCTAATCATGGGATTATAACAAAAATAATAGCAAAATATAACCACCACAACCACAATGTTTGTCAATCTTTGAGAATATGATTAACAAGTTGCCATTATAGTATAATCCTTTATTTTCCATTGAAGTGTAATGGGAAGAAACAATCATTAATTTTTTCATATGCTTTTAAATACTCTCGTAAGTAAATGTATGTCTAGTTGTTCACCTGGTTGAAGTCCATCTAAGAATAGTTTATTTAGTCTAGTCATGAATTAGGTAACCTATCTTAGAGTAGTGTTAAAATTTCAGTAAATATTTTAACGTATGAATAATATAAAACATTATTTACAGCTATCAAGATGAAGTGATGGCAAGGGATTTGAATTTTTCAAATATTGGAAAAATTAGTGAAGGTAAGTTTCATCATCTATTTTATCGTTAGATAATTTTTTCTTTTGTTATCTTACGTTTATATGCGTGGTAGCTCTCTTTTTATTTATCCACTAAAGGTTTTGAATTCAAGCACTTAAAGTTAAGGTTTTTCTCAGGACCGTCAAGTATATTCTACATTAAGACATATGGATGATGAAAGAATATAGTGTGTTAGATTAATAGTTGCTCTAGTGGTTAGGTTAATCATGTATTGTATTAAAAATTAAAGATTACTGAGTGGTAGGTGATTTATTTGATAATCAAGTCATTGTTGGACCTCTTAATTAAAAGCTTTTCAAAAGGATATATGTTTAATAGTATTTTTGTTCAATGTTTTTTTTTCATTTATACTTAATATCAAAATGCAACTTCGGTCAAACCACCTGGAATAAAACAAAAAATTTGTGCAAGTTATTCTTCTTAATATCAAAATGCAACTTCACTGCTGAAATTTCTCCCACGCTCCATAGATTATTATATTTAGGTAGGTTTCTAAGTTATGTCCTTCATGGTTATCTTTCCTCTTTGATTTTACTTTCTTATGTATAGTATATTCATGGAGTTTCTCGTTTCTCTTACTTTTCTTATACATTTGATTGTATATATATATATGTCTCTATATTTGTGGTTTAGTTTTCGATATAGCAATACGTTAATGAGGTATTTTTTCAAAAATATCTTTTATTTATGGTGTACTTTATTTTAAGTTAAGGTAGTGTTTTATGTTAAAACCTAAAAACTAACAGTCTAGTTTAGGTAGTAGAGTTAATGTAGAAATCTAGTTGTACATATATAATTGTAATCTACTTGTGTCAGTTGCTGATGGTACATGTGACCTTGTAATATTTTTCCACTAATAGATTCATCCTTGGATTTATTCTTAGTTCCTGAGTTGATATACCATCAGTAGAGACTTGTACTACTTCGTTGATACGATCTTGGAATATATAGAAAGCTAGTTGTATCTTAAAGATCTAGAAGTCACTATATTATAACATAAAGCTCTAGATCTTGACCTCTTTTAATATTCTTCATTTCAGAAAATATGAATTTAATTAGAAATAATCTATTCTATTTTAGCTTTTTTGATCAGCCTTAAAATAATTATGTTTTGTAAATCTCCTTAGGATCAGTATGGTATAAAAAATTATAATTAGAAGAAAATGAATATAGATGGTATTGTTGTTTTATAGGGGCTTAAAATATTTTCACAGTGATAAATTAAATTTTCTATCTTTCAACCTACTTTTTGAATGTATCACAAGGGATTACCTAATCATTGCTTGATTCATATTGATACCATTCTGATTTCTTCCTTCTTTGCGAATATACGATATTTTACTGTTATCCCACTTTAAACAAAGGTATCTATCGAAAACTGAAAGAGAAAATTTTCTAATCTGCCTTAGAACAATCAATTTCCTTAACGCAATAATATTGAGTTCTGACTTAGAAAGCTCGTGCATGTGCAAAACCAAAAGACAAAGTATAGAGAAGGATTTAATAATAATTGGGGCATGAGAGATATTTTTAAGTAAAAAAAGGACGAGATAGTAGTATCAATTCTACTACTTTATTAATATTAATAATCTTATAGTAGAATAACTTGTGTACTATTAATATATCTTCCGGGCGTTGTTTGCACTTGATAAACTCTGGTTATACACTAATAGAGTTGACTAGGTAGTACACAATGAGGGTTCCCCCCTGTCATCTAGGAAAGCTCCTTTTTGTTGTTCTTACCACTACTTCCTAATATGGTCTTTTAGTCAAAAGATAAACGATTTTCTACGACGATATAAAACACTCCTCCAAAGGTTTTTTGATTCTCTACTAGAGTAGATTCCATCTTAGTATTTGCTTTGTTGCCATGAATTGATAGAAAAGTGTTTACGCAATGAACGTTGCTTCCCAAGGCCGCCCCAAGGGAAAATGGTTTATTGGGCCCATATAAGCCAATATATCCACTCTTGGCATGCAATGATACACTTGAGAAACCATAGATACATTTTGAGGAGATACGCCTTAGGTTGAACAGTAAAGAAGTCATTACAAGAACCCTTCCAACGAGAAGCAATACATTCATGGGTTTTGCTGAAAACTTTGAATGCAACTCTTAGCTACTTAATGATTTGATTTTATTTAAGCTCTCTCTGTAACACATATCATAAACTATAAACTATTTCACATGCACCGTTATAAACTATGTCACATGCACGGTTATGGTATAATTTTGTCGCTTCTTATTACTTCTCTTGCTACTTAACTATGACAGAAAATTGAGAGAATTTTTTGAAGTTCTTTTATTTCGATAATCTAGTAAACTTGTCGACTACTTAACTATAACTGACTTATGGTCCCTGGAATACAAAATATTTGAGTTACAAAATTATATAGAATAAGAAAGTGGCAAAGAACATATAAAAAAAGAACAAGCTATATGTAAACTTGAATCTCATCATAAGATCGTAGATTGCACCAAACAATCCTATCATGATCTATTTGGGGGAAGATAAACGAAACACTATTTTAAATTTGGGTGACATTAACTTCCGAAAGTCAATATATCTCTTGGTTCTGGTACTAGATCCGCATATCTATGAGGATGATTACACATTTTTTCCTTATTAATATAATGTGATGTGAAAGTCAAGATATCTTTCACAACATAACCCTCGTCAATCGAACCTTGTGCCTTTTACACATTATGTATGTACTCCTTGAACTTATTCAAATAATGCTCGATCGGATACATCCAACACATCTGGATTATTCCACCAAAAATATATCGTCATGGAATATTCTTGTCCACCATATTAGTATACGCTTCATTAACAATGCCACTCAAATCATCTATCACATTTATCATTTCCTCATATACATAACTAGGAATAAATTTGATTGGAACGGGTTTACTTCTCATACAAATTCTAAATTTCATATGTTGCTTAAAACCCATTTCTCAATATTCATATTAGCCTCTAGAATATATTTTTCTAGTAAATTCGTGCATCAGTTACATGGATATTGAACTGAATTAGAATATCCATGTTCTAAGATATAAATTCAACGAAACTCTTAACAACCTTAACAAAAGCTAGAGTAACCTTGTTTCTTGACTTAATCAACACTTTATCCATATGGACTTCTATTTGGACTTGATTGCGTCGTAAACTAAAAGATTTTGATAGCTATAATAATTTAATGAATAAATTGTGTAAATCATATTCATATTCAATCTCATATTTCATAGATTAAGCAATATAATATTTCATAAGTCTTACTCCTATATTAAATCTCCCATTTTCATATTCATATTCATATTCAATCTCTCCAGAAGTCTAAATACCAACCATCATGCTGGCTGATAATGTGGTTATAGTCTTCAGCAACCACAACGTTGGTCGGTGATAATTTTTGAAATTTTAAATGATTTTTGTAAAAGTACCTTCACCGACTACACGATTGGTCGCTAATGAGTACAAATCACTAAAGATCACTTATTGGCCGGTAGAAAATTTCATTGTATTTATTTTAAATTTAAAGCACTTACAAGCGACCACTGTTGTGGTCGCTAATGTTATCCAATCTATAGCGACCTAGAAGTATTTAACTTTTTCTTTTAATCTTTCGGCGACCATTATTGGTCTCCAAAACTCAAATTACTAACAACAAGTTGTCTAGTGCTAGAGTGGGGTCGTTAATCAATACATATAACATAGTATAATAAGAATTAAGAATGGTTTCTTTGTATACAGTGGTGGGTTGAATTAATAAATGGTGTACTATGTTAAAGCCTAACTGTAATGGATTTAATTTAGAATTTATATTTTCTTGTAATGCCATTATTCAACCTCATTGATGAATCTTACACTTTTTTTTACATCTTAGGCAGAAGCTAGTAAAAAGAAAGAAAGGGATTTAATAAAATCATATAAGAGAAAAGAAACAAAGGTAGATTAATGGAAAATAAACTTGAAGGATGAGCTCAATGAACTATTGTTAAAAATAGTCTCTACTTGAACACCATAATTCTCAATGTATCATGAAACCCATTAATTTACAATTTATTAATTTCATTGCTATATTATAAGGGATACATTCCTTAGTGGAAAACCAATGGAATACTTTACGTAATAATATTCTAAAAGAAAAGTGTACTATATAGTTGGCAACTCACAATTATGTACAATTTAATTACTAATGTTTTCAATTCGATAATGTGAAATGTTGTTGGTAAATATATAGACTTAATGGTGGATATAGTTAACAAATTTAGAGAGTTGTCACATTTTTTCATATACTTACAAATAAAATAAAGCTGTGACAAATCTTCCTCACTTGTTTCTAGTGTGTTAGATTGGATATTTATTTTGTTCTTCACAATATATAGACACACCTTCGTGATATAAACTAAAATCTAACAAGGTTTGTTTCAACCACAACACTCGAGACACATAAATGATGATGACCATATATTCTACTTCGGCAGTGAATAGAGCAAGTATTTTTTGCTTAATGAATGACCAGTATTCAATAGTACAAATTATGTCTCTCATTTATGGATATATTTATATACTTAAGAGACATCATTTTGGTATACGTTTGACGTATAATTGTGAAGTTCATCCCAATTTTTGTTGTTATTTGATTTTTAACTAATTTTGGATGATATATGTATGTTTGGAGAACTTTCAGATGATTTGTGTGTTATGTATGTGTATCCTAGCTACATGGATGATTTTATACCCCAAATAAAATCAATTAATTCAAAAGTCACAAGGAAAACCAAGCAAATTTACGAAAAGAGCCAAGTAGTGCATTAAGGCTCAATGAAAATTCTGAGCATAATGCTTATTTCAGTAAGCTTAAATTATAAAAAAATAATTGGTAATCGAATTTCAAATACACACAAGATATATATTGGAAGCTAGTACATGTCGTAAAAAGGGAGTCAAATTTTGAGTTCAGACATGAATAATATACCAGTTTTACTAAACAGACCCATGTTCTTCAGAATTAGAAAAAACAGTATTGAACCACTTTGACTTAGTTAAGTCAGCTAAACTTGTTCCACAAGATTTTTGTAGTCTATATAAAGAGGTTTCTAGCTAAAACTACAGCACTTATCGAATCAAATATCTAAGGAAGGATCGGAGAAAGGAGAGAACGAGGGGTACACCTATTTAATCATTTCTTACTAATCTATTCATGTAAACCTTCATTTATCTATTTTCTTTAATTACGAAGATCTTTTATTTTTTCTCTATAAATCAAAATAATAAAAAACAATCAAGATATTTATAAATGAGCTCCCAATTAAGACGTCACAAACTATATAAGAGTTCAGTTCATATATTTTGATTATTCTAGAGTCCTTATTTTTGTAAGCGCTGAATGGTCCTTCTTGAAAAACCATCCATAGGTCATAATCAGCGGATTTTAGAAAGGATTTCATTTTTATTTTCCACAACTAAGAACATGTACCATAAACACTGCTGAGATAGGAATAAGCGTCAAATATATTTGTCAAAATGATCGTTAACTCTACTAACGATAAATTTATTTAAGAAGAGTTAATCTCTGATACCACATGTTAGTCCTTGAGAGGTGGGAGTTAATAGAACACCAAACTAATCTATGCATAATTAAAAAAAAAATTGGTCCAAATTAAAAGTTAAACAAACATATAGGCCAAAATTTAATACAATATTCTAAAGATATTCGTAGGAGTTTGTACTAGGGACATTAAGTGATAGGAAAGTTGAGAGGCTAGCTAAAGAATGATGAAGCTAAGCAAGTAAAACCAAGAATTATTTGTTCATGCAAGATATGGATATAACCTATTTAATAGCTAATTTACTCTTATTACTAAGATAAAATCTAAAATCAATAAAGTGTGACAAGAGTTATATTAAGCTTACTATCAAATACTAAAGTGATTGAATGATAAACAATATTCCATAAAATAAAGTAAATGGAAGTATAATAACGTTGAGTAAAACATAAGGGAAAGAAGCTAGAAGAGAATTTATAGCGGTTTATGTATCCCTACGTCCAGTACCTAGTGTCTTCACCTTAAGATTGTCCAGAGTCTCGACTAAACTCCTTGATATATCTTAAAGGTGGGATATAAACCATTACAAAGAATTTGGTTAGGGATAAACTACAACCTACAAACCTGAGACTTTTAATCGTTAGTCACAACTCGATGAGACTTTTAACAGATATATCACAACGCAAACTTGAGTAAATCAAGTCAATTCCCTTGTGAAAACCTGAACTAGATCCGTTCTAATCTTTTCTTGAATCTTCAATTCTAATATAGAGCTATATCTGGAGATAACTTATCGTTATGTGTGAAAGTAAAGTACAAAGATAGTGAATGATTACTCCTAATGAGTGAATGTAAAAATTAATACAACAAGCTTGATTTTATCATAGAAATGAGAAAACAGGCTAGTGAATTCTTTCCTGAAATGTTGGATCATAATATGAGCAATAGAGTTTCAAGAGGTGAGTTGTATGATGCACAAAATCCCTATATATAGATATAGGTGAGGTCCAATGGATCTATAAAGTTGATACATCTTTCGATAAAAAATGGCATTTGTTCCACATCAATTATATTCCATGTGATAGCCTCGTCAACGGTCAAAATATCTGGAAGATTTTATACGATTTCATCTTCGACAAAACATCAGACTATTTTATTTCTCAAAACAAGAACCTGTTTTGGATTGATATTTTCGAATTAGGCTGTGTGAAGTTGTTAAATAACGCTTTGGTTTTTGGCAAAATAATGAATTTTAACTCTTAGAAATACTTTCACAAAAAGGATTTTGGAAATAGTTGTGATTCTTAAATGGAAAAGCATAAAACTTAAAAGTTGTTGGAAATTATATATTAAGAAAGAATTTAGTTCAAAGGAAAACCCATTTCTCAACGTATAAAATTCATGGCATGATTTAAAAAAATTGAATTAATTCTCAAATATTTAAAACGTTTTTATGTTCGATACTTCGAAATAGAAAGCTACATCAATGGAAAGTATTTATAATGAATTTTTGAACAATAATGTAGTTGTGCTCAAGAACCAATATTCAATACATCTGAATATATGACTTAAAAAAGTAAAGGATAAATTGAGGGCTAAGAAGTTTAAAAGTGAACAGGTAAAATATATGTTTTAACAAGCATTGGGATGAAATATGAGAAAGAATAAACATCTAATTAAAAATTTAATCATCTAAGTATTTGTTAAATAAAAATAAACTAGAAGGGGTATATATACCAATAATATGGCTTGTACACTTTTGACCATGCATCTCTTGTCCCAATAGTGTAGTTGTTTGTCCCCTTCCATAGGCAAGCACACAAAATGTGTTTTATATCTTTAATATCTCCTTCTGTAATGAAGCAAAAAATAGAAGGGGGAGATGGGGTCACCCTGCTTAATACCATCAAGACGAGTGATCTCACTTAATTACTCATTGTTAAAGGTGAGTTGGCAACGAAACAATGTAACACACTTTATAATTTACCCAATCTAAATCTCTCAAATCCCAATTTACGAAGGCCCATCTCCAGAAAGTCCCATCTAACTTTCTCATATACTTTTTCCATATCCAACTTGACAGCGACATAGTGCTTGTTGTACATACGATTTGTCTGAAAGAAGAAGGATACTTGATGAGAAAAGATGATACTATCATAAATAACCCTACATTTTAAAAATATAATTATGTAGCAAAAATGATTTCCTTTAGAACTATTTCAAGTATTTCTACCATAATTAAATAAATAACTTTGTAATAAAAGTTCGCACAAGAAATGGTTCTATAGTCTATGATACTTTCTTGATATTATCCATTAGCAACCAGCGTGATGTTCGTCTTATCACATGATTTTGTTATACCTGTAAAATCTCCAATAATATTCTAAGTCACAAAAATTGTTATTCTAATTAGCTAAGTCATTTTTAGCACGTTCTTTATAGTTTGTCGAAGCATGGATGAAAATGATATAACGAACAGAAGCATTATCAGTAAACTCATCTCACAGTACTTACACACATTAATATTACTAATACTAATAGTGCTTTGGGACATGACTAACATTGCCATGATTTAGGAATGCTACCCTCAGGGTCTTTAACAAAAATATTATTATATTTAAGTTTTCTAACAATATTATCTGAAGTTTGGATACTTAACATAGTTTTAAAAAGATGAATCACACATGTCATATGATTGGTTATCAATGTCTTAAACACCTTGCTTGTCAAATGTAAATGAACCTCTTGATAGTTCCACAATTGGAAAGCTAGGGTGTAACCATGGAGCGGACATCTAGCAAACTCTTGTTGAAACCTTGTCCATGCTTCTCCTAACTTCTCATCATACTCTTGACCAAACCTTGCAAGCTTGCTTTGATCTTTTACTCTCATACTCTTTGGATAAAAACAGTTAAAGAAAGCAACTTGAAGTTCATCCAAAGTCTTGATTGAATCTAGTGGTTGTCTGTCCAACCACTCACTAGCACTTCCAGTTAGATAGAACGGAAACATATGACAATACAGTTGCTCGCGTGTAATGCCTGAAGTATTATAGGCATCACAAATCTGCATGAACTTCTGAATCGCTCTAACTGAATCTTGAGTTGCCACACCACTATAAAGTCCAAAACCTTGAAACTGGTTAATCATACCCGGATCGGGTCTAAACTTTATATTTTGGATCTATAGAGGACGATAACCTAACGGTTGTACATGAAAAGGTGCTCCCAAGTCAGGGAGATCATGTTCAATTCAGTTATTGTTCATGTTAAATCATCCTGGTGATGGTGGTGGTTGTAAACCCCCTTCTAGAGGACCTAAGGGTGGATCCTGTTGGCCTCAAGCTGGTGGTGGACCATCTCCTACTCGTTGTTGGTTTAGTGCCATCTCTTTTCTTGCGGCACTCTCTTCTCGTATGCGTTTATGATAAGGTCTGAATAAGGTTCTTTCGGGCTCCGGAAGAGGAGGCAAGAGATTCACTTCGATAACCTGAGATAGATAAAAACAACACAACCAAGTGTAAATCTGAAAAAATAAAAGCTACGGTGCTGATATCATGCTACCGTGTCGACAAGTCGCGACCACGGTTTTCCTTCGTGCTCCATTCTGACCTTGACCGTGACTAAAAACCGTGTCACGGTTTTCTCTGGGTGGTATACCAGTGGATTCGGCCGGCATACCGGTGCGGCTATTTTCGATTTTGCACCAAACTGTCTTGGACCGTCCCTGGAAACCATGTCACCCTTTCTGGCCCACCGGCATACCAGTCGTGTGACCGGCTAACCGGCGGTCAGGTCAGATTTTTCTCAGAAAATTCTTTCTCCTTCCTAGCTCGATTTCTCGGATACCTGAACATCAAAAATACTAATACCTTTCTCAAATATGCAACATCAACTAAAAACAACTAAACTAAACATAAATTAAAAACTTAAAAACATAAAATAAACTTCGGGTTGTCTCCCGAACAACACTTTTATTTTACGTCCTTCAAAGTTAGACGCGTTACCTCTATCAAGATTTGCGAATATAGCCTCCCCAGCAACGAGTAAGGCTATTAGAAGGTACTAACCTTCGTTTAAGGCCCTTTCTAGGCCTGATTTCGATCACCTTAGCTGAAACAACTTGTGTGACAATGAAAGGTCCCATCCACGAGTCTCTGAAACTGCGTGGCCTATTCTCTGGTTTGAGGGTTTTCCATAAAACTTCATGGCCGACCCCAAACTCAACGTTTGGCTCAGTATCCACAGGTTTTGAGTGGACTTCTTTAGGATCTTTACGATGTGAAAGCTTTTGGATGACAGAAACGATGGGGTCTATCTTCCTTGGTTTCTTACCCCAGACATAGATTGTCTCGGATATATTTTTAGCATGGAGGGTAATTGTCCCCTTTCAGAAGTTGATTATGCTCTGATTTGTACCCATGAAAGGCCTTCCAAGTATGATTGGAACCTGCTTATCTGCATCGAATTCAAGTATAACAAAATCAGTAGGGATGGTGATATTACCTTATCAGACTAGAACGTCCTCCACTGTTCCCCATGTCTTGGTAACTGAATTATCACCAAACTGCAAATTCACTGTAGCTTTCTCTGATTTCTGATGTCCAAGTCTCTCGAAAACGGACTTTGGCATAAGATTCACCGCTGAACCCACATCACACAAAGCTTTGAACTTGAGAGTACCATTTATTTGAATTGGAAGATTAAAGCTTCCAGGATCATTGAGCTTTAATGGTAACTCCTACTCTACTATTCTTGAGACTCTCTCAGTATGAGCCACAGTCTCTTTCTTGGCTTCTACACTTGCTTCTGGGATGATTTGCGTATAAACTTGTTGCGGTGTAAGCCCTTTCTTCACAATCTCAAGAATTTAGGCATTGATGTTTTCAGGACTATACGCCTCTAGAATTATTATTTTTAGAGCATATTGGGTTTAATTGTTTATTTAGTGTGAAGCTTTAAAGATAATTATGGAGATTAATTAGAGTCCAAGTCAAAGACTACAACTTATGGAAAGAGATTTGCATGGAAATTGGAGATAAGGAAACAAATGCTAAAAAGATGGAAAAGGAAAAGCTGCCTAAATCTGGGATTCTGCACACAGGTCTAAAGATTGGTGTTTTTACCTAAGAAATAGGACGATTTTGGTAATTTCCTTCTACAGGGTCAAGATAATTCTGTTACGATTCTTTTGGTATCTTATGGAGCAAAATCCGACCAATAACGAAGAAGATACACTCAAAACAACGCAACAGTGTTTATCCTACGAATTGGAGTTGGGCTAGGAGTCCATTACTTAACTTATCTCTAAAGAAACGAATTAGGTCAACCCATACACTATAAATACAGCCTCTTAACACTCTTAAATCATCCTTGGTGAAACCTTAAACCAAGAGGAAGCTTAGAACACAAGAGAGAAGTCTGGAAGGAGCTGTCATCAACAATGTCTTCTTCTACCTTTAATTTTGTAATTTCTTTCTTTTCTTTCATGAACTAATTTTCTTTAGCTTAAGTTTTTAGCATATATGTATGAACCCTAGTTTTGATTGACATCTATCTAATTTGGGAATTTAATGTTTTAAATAGAATTATAGTTTTTATTCTCTGTTTATGTGCTTGGATTTATATTCTGTGTTCTTGTGGACGGCCGCCATTAGAATTACCATCTAGTAATTAGGATACCATTGACAACGGTGTTTAATTGCATGTTTAGCACATAACGTCTAGTATTAGGTTTGATCTGACAACCCAACCTAGCTAGATAATCACTATGGTTTAGTCTTTTTGACTATTTACCAATTACAGGAAAAGTTTGCTTAGGAAGCCTTATTGACACAGGTAAATCCTATTTGAAACTACCGATAGCATATTGGGACCGATTAGGGATATACTACATAATTCACCCTTACATGTTTAGAACGGCAAAACTAGTGGAGATTACATGATAATAACTTAAGCTATACTCTCATATTCCTCTTTTTCATATTTAATTATTTTTTGTCTTTTAATTCTTAGTTTTAGTTTAATTTAGTTAATTAGAAAACCAAACAAAAATATATTTATCTTTACTTTTATTTGCGTTTACTTGTTCTAGCTTTAATTATTTGCACTTGCTATTTGCATAAGATTCTCCTAACCTCTGTAGTCTCCGCGGAACGAATCTTTATCTAAAACTTGCATACGATCTGTATACTTGCAGAACCGTGTAGTTCTAGGGTGTTTTTGCACGTTATTTACATCTTATTTTATCACACCCTAGGCCCCACCAAGTTTTTGGCGCCGCTGCCGGGGACTACATCGTTAGTCCTTGTGCATATATCTTGTTCTTTTATTTTTAGTTAGTTCTATTTTACGCTTTTTGTTTTTAGTTTTTGTTTTTCAGATTTAGTTATAGATGGAGAACCCGAGGAGACTTGAGATACCCATCGAGTTCAGAGTGGAGCCACGAGGAATTCGAGCTCCTGAAATTCAAGCCGCGAAATTTAAACCTGATCCTGGGATGCTAACTCAATTTGCATCTCATGGATTATTCAGCGGAGATGCACATCAAGATCCGATCCGATATATCCAGAAATTCATGCAGATCTGTGATGCTTATATCGTAAGAGGAGTTACTAGGGAACAAGTATATTACCTAATGTTCCAGTTCTTCTTGACCGTATGTGCAAGCGATTGGTATGATACCCAATACCCTCATGTTATTCCAGATTGGGACAAGCTTCAAGCAAGATTCCTAGACCGTTTTTATCCGGTTAGTAGACGTTTATAAGATATGTTGGAGCTTGAACAATTTATACAGAAAGAGGAAGAGAGTTTGGGTGAAGCATGGTTACGATTTACAGAGAAGAAAGCGAGGTGTCCATATCATAGATCCTCGCCGGAATATTATTTAACCCTGTTTTATGGAGGCCTTAATGATAAATCAAGAGAGAAAACTGATTCGTTAGGAAACGCAGGTTTTGTGTTGCTAGATCCTGAAGAAGCTGAGTTTGGGATGGAAAGAATTCTTGAGAACGAGAGAAGTTGGCCGAAGAGAGTAATAAAAGAAGACAATTCAACATCTCTGAAGCTTGAAGAATTGGCTAAACAACTCGAAGAACTCAAGGAACAAGCCCGAACAATTGCTCAGGTGAATACGGTACGCACAATTCCTCCGTGTCCTGGTTGTGGATCAAGAAATCATGTGTGGGAAGGATGTATGAATAATCCAGCAGTAGCTTCCATTCAATATCCTCAAGATAACTATTACTCTAATGGTTATGCTTGTCCTCAAGAAAGTTACACGAATTATCAACAACCTCCACAACAAAAGAGTTGGGTCAGAAATCAAGAGACTTATCATCAACCCCAACTTCAACCCTATAATCCACCACAACCTATTCAGAATAAGGCACCCATTGTTAAAACTTGTCAAGAAACGAAGAAAGATCCATCGAAACAATCAATGCAACTGGTAAAACGAGAACAAATCCAAGACTTGAATTCGAGTATGGCTAAATTAATACAAGCAGCTGAGAAAATGAGTCATAGCCAACAGAAAGTTCAAACCCAGGATAAGATTATCAAACAACTAGAGCATACTATATTACATATGGCGAGTAAATTACAAAATCGGCCAAAAGGGCAACTCCCAAGTGATACTATTACTCCTAGAGATGATTCTTGCCATGCAGTTGAATTGCGAAGTGGAAAACAACTACCTCCACCGAGACCAGAACCAGAACCAATCCCTATTCCAGAACAAAGGGGGGAAGAAATAATCAAAGATACAGTTGAGGAGGTAGTTAAACCAAAGAGTGTCCAAACCAAGACACCTGAGAAGACAAGAAAACCAGTGGAACTTAATACACGCCCTCCACCACCATACCCTTCACGTGTCAGAAAGAAGGACAATGACCTGGAATTCAAGAAGTTCGATGACATGGTGAGCAAGGTTGAGATTAAAATGCCGTTTGTTGAAGCTATCAAAAGAATGCCGAAATATCTAAAATTCATGAAGGACATCCTTTCGAACAAACGCAGTATAGAAACCGCGGATATGAGTGGATCATCAGAGGGGTGTTATGCTATCAAGTTACCACCAGAAGAGCCCCTTCCCACGAAATATTGGATGGAACCATCCATACTTATGAAGAATCGAGCTGGAAAGTTCGTGGGAATCAAAGGAAATGGGTGGAAATTTCGTCATTAGTAATCAAATTAATTACAGTTGAACGAGTTGGAGGAGTTTAGTTATCTTGCCTATGAAAATTCACGTCTCTATAAAGAGAAAACAAAGCGATGGCATGATAAACGGCTCCGTCCAAAGCATTTCGAGATCGGACAGAAGGTTTTATTATACAACTCTCGATTTTCGAACTACCCAAGAAAGCTTAAATCCCGTTGGGGAGGACCTTACATTGTTACCAAAGTCACACCGCATGGAGCGATTGAGATTGAAAATCAAGCCGAGAAACGGACATTCATGGTGAATGGCCATCGTTTGAAGAGATACTATGACAGTGAGGACTTTGGGCAAGGGGAGAAAATCTTCCTTGTCGAATGCGCTTAGCCTGAGGTACACGTCTAACTCAAAGACGTTAAACAAAAGTGCTCGTGGGAGACACCCCTTGTTTTAATTGCTTTTTAGATTAGTTGTTTTTGCTTTGTAGTGTCTAATTTTAGGTTAGTGTATATTTTTAATTGTGTTTACAAGCTAATAGGAGAGAAAGGTAGTGTGTTATTTTGCAGGAAACGAGTTTGGGGTCAAACGGAAAAATCTGGAGGAACTTCAAGCCTGGCGCGGACTACCCCGCGGACTACCCCATGGTCCGCAGGGATGCACCGTGCCCAGAAAACCCGTACCACGGGTTAGGTACCACGGGTTTTATCCAGAAAGTTAAAAAAATTGCGAAGGACAGGCGCGGTACACCGGACCCTAGTCCGCACGCCTAAAACGCGTACCACGGGGTCGGGTACCACGGGTTTTTTGACGGACATAGCGCGGACTACCCCCTGCACCGCACCCCTGGTCCGCAGGCACACAACACGTGCCACGGGGTGCTAGCTCGGGTATTATCCAGTGGGCAAAAATTTGGAGCAACAGAAGCTGCGGTATACCGCATGATTCGTCCGGTACACCGCAGGAGGCGGTTTGTGAAGGAATTCTTTTCCTAATCAAATTCTTACCTTATGAGATTAACCCTAGCCTTCCATACACGAAATTTTCAGACCCAAACCCTATATATACACCTTAAAGCTTGTGCAAACCTTCCCAATTAACACAACAACTCATCAAATCCTCTCCATCATCTTCCATCACAATCCTTCATCAAATTCATCACACTACACCATCAAAACACCATCAAATTCAACAAGCTTTAAAGAATTCTTCCAAGATCATTCAAATAACCTTTCTCTTTCATCAATTCCAAGCAACAACATCAAGCTACACCAATTTTCCTTAACCTTTTAATCCATCCGTGGTATAACTTGAGTTGTGGGTGAAACAAGCATGACTAACAGATCTGAAGCTAGCGAATACAAGAGAAAGTGCTCAATCCTTGGGAAGAATAAGAAATTACATGGAGCCACCATTGAAAAACCCATCAATATTGATGAGGTTTCTGAAGAATCAAAAGAACAGGCACCTGAACAACCACTACCAAAGAAGAGATTAACTGCTAGAATGTCCACACCATCAAGGAGGCCTTTAAAGAAAATAAAAATCCAAGACCAATGTTCTTCTACCTCTTCTTCAAAAATTGCTTATGATCTTCCTCCTTGGCCTATTCAGTTACAGAACGAAGTTGAAAGATTACGTGAAGATAACAAAGACCTTTGGGTAGAAATCATGCAATTGGAAACAAAGGTAGAGAATTCGACCCTGTACAAGGATATAGATGATTACACCGATCCCTCAGCTTCAGAAGATGAGGATGATATGATGGATCTCTATGGCCAACCAGGTAGGTCATTCTAATTTTTCTTAATAGCTTGTATGCATTAGGTAGTTTAGTTAGTTTTATTTTAAATTTTATTTAATTCTTGAGTCTTTTTCGAGTCGTGGGGACACGGCTCACTTTTGAGTTGGGGGTGGGGATTCGTTGTCCTCATCTTCTTTTCGTTTTTTTGCATAAAATTTAAAAATTTTAGGTTGAATTAAGGCATAGAATATCTTGAATGTACCTATGTGAGCATGATTTTATTAGGTCAATGATAGTAGGTACTATGCTTTTGAAAGATGCAACAAAAAATTGTTTAGATGCATGTATGAAAACAGGAAATAAAGGATACAAAAGTTAATGAGCAATGCTAAGAAATCACGTTAAAACTTAGGAATAGTTATTTGGTGTGTAGAACGTGAGGTTTAAAATTAGTTGAAAACCCACTTGCCTATGAACTAATAATGAAAACGTAACGAAATCTGGTAGTTAGAAAGATGACTAAGGCAGTTCTTTCATGATAAAACACTTGAAGCCTTTATACTTTCTCACCCTTTTGTTTGATATTATTGTTATGATTTATCTGTCTTAGCCCCTCTGAGCCTTTCTATAGCCTTTATTTGAAACACATTATAATCCATACCTTAGTTTTTAGGACTTATCTATATGACCCGCACTCGAATCGCAAAACCTGAGACACTCGTTTTAGAGCTTGAGTTTGGGGTGGTGGGTTTCATCATTAGGGAACTTTGGGAATTGGGAACTATCTTTGTGATTTTATTGATGATGAATTGTTATTATTGTAACCCTTTGCCGGGGTAATAGTGAATGAAAAAGAAGCTACAAGCTGATTTTGCCAACAAGGGCATAAAAAGAATATATATATGAAAAAAATAGTGTGATATCTCAACATCAAAAGAAAATCATAGCTATACAAAAAGAAAAAATTGATTTGAAAAGAAATTATATATTCGGACCGGCAAAGTGGAATTTTTATGTGAACATCTTATGCTTTAATTGGGTTATTGGGGATGCTAATTGTGCATCAAAGAATTCATTGGGTTGAGTGAGAAACGTTTTATGAGAGTAACTCAAGCACTAGGGCGATTCGTTGATGGCTAGTGAGGAGATAGCCAAAAGCTCACTCTAAATTATCCAAAAATATTATCATACCGTCCCTAAGCCTAAATTACAACCTTAAAGACCTTTTGATTCTTTGCTATGTAATTGAGAAGTGATTGAGCCAAAGAGTAGTTAAGTGGATCTTTGGATACTAGTGAAGTTCGATGAACAATCTATAGCTTCCTTGGTGAACTGAGTAAAGTTCCAATCCTTCTTACATTGCGAAACTAATCTGATCTTGAATTCAAGCCGTGTTGACTGTGGATATGAGAAGTGTACAGGTATGTAGTTTATGAATATTATTACATGAAATTTTCTGAGTAGTTGCTTTGAGTCTATTCGCCATATTCTTCTATCTTCTGTCTTCTGTGCTTAATTGACCTAGGTGTGTACTTAGAGACTTCCCTTTGTTTTTATCTTTATTGTACCGGGACGATACAACTTTGAGTTGGGGGTCTTGATGTCTCCTCATTTGTGATAGATTTATATTAGGATGAGACATCATTTTTAGTGATTTAGAAGTCATTATAGTCGATTTTCTTGAGAAATGCTACACTTTCCTATTTTGAGTCTTGATTTAGTAAAATAATATTTTTAGAGCATATTGGGTTTAATTATTTATTTAGTGTGAAACTTTAAAGATAATTATGGAGATTAATTAGATTCCAAGTCAAAGACTACAAGATATGGAAAGAGATAAGCATGGTAATTGAAGATAAGGAAACAAAAGCTAAAAATATGGAAAAGGAAAAGCTGCCTTAATCCTGAATTTCTGCACCTACAACCATAAATCAGCTTATATCTCAAATACGGTGTGGAATTTGGAGAAACGGTCAAGAGCAAAGTTGAAGAGCTTTCCGAGACGATCAATTTGGTATATTCATACGCGTCAAACGGATGAATATCGAAGCTGTTAGAGCCAAAAGAAGATCGGACCTAATTTCATGTTTTTAGGGTTACGAATTAGAGTTGGGCTTGGAGTCCACCACTTACTTATCCTTCAAGAAAACGAATAAGGGCTTCCAAGATACCTATAAATACACCCTCTTATCATTGTAAACATGTCCTTGCTCAGTTCTAAACATTAGCTTAAATTATAAACAATAGCTTAGTCCTTTACATTAATATTCATCCTTAGAATCAAGCTATTCATCCAAGGAGCAAGCTGACCTATAGAGGAAGACAAGAAGAAGAAGATTGGAGACTGACAAACTCCTCTTCTACATCTCACCTTCTCTATATTTAGAGTAATTAGCTATAGATCTATTCTCAACCATATTTCTAAGCTGTTATTCTGTAAGTTCACCTTTAATTGTTGGATTATTATTTGGTCTTTAATTCATAAATACTATTTGTTATTTTAATTGATTGAGCTTGGCGTATATTGTTATTATGTGTTTTGACTTATTGTTACACCTTAGATTTGGCCAATCTTAGGATTAATCTTAGTTATTGACAACACCACATAATCGTCTAGTTTTGATACCTTGCCTAACTAGATAGCCATTAAGGTTTGATTTAATCACCAATCATTACTTAGGAATCCCTAGTAGTGGAGAGGTTTCTCCTAAGCCTAGAGAAGGCTAGGTAGAATTTAGAATCCTGGTTAATATAAAATGCTTAATTTGTGACGGGTTAGAATAACGATTTAGTAATAGACTCATATTAGTAATCCTAATCTATTTGACTTACATTCATATGTAGTTATTTGTTTTGTTTATTTGTTTTATTTATTTACTTGCATTATATAGTTATTCATCTTTTTATATTTTTATTTAAAACATCTAAATTCATCTACGCTTGTAAAATATAAGTAGATCTAACGGATACAATCCCTGCGAACAAACTTAACTTATCATTAAAACTTGCAAACGATCTGTGATACTTGCAGTGTGTTCCGTGGTTCTCAAGGGTGTGTGATCTTTATTATTATCTTTATTTATCTATTTATTTATCACACCTTTGCCCCCATCTTATGTCATCCTCATCTTGTTTATTTATTTATCTATAATGCCTGGGGTATTATAGGCATCACAAATCTGCATGAACTTCTGAATCGCTCTAACTGAATCTTGAGTTGCCACACCACTATATAGTCCAAAACCTTGAACTGATTAATCATACCCAGATCGGTTCTAAACTTTATATTTTGGATCTCTGGAGGACGATAACCTAACGGTTGTACATGAAAAGGTGCTTCCAAGCCAGGGAGATCCTATTCAATTCAGTTATCGTCTATGTTAACTCCTCCTGGTGGTGGTGGTGGTAAACCCCCTTCTAGAGGACCTAAGGGAGGATCTTGTTGGCGTCCAGCTGGTGGTGTACTCTCTTCTACTCGATGTTGGTTTAGTGCCATCTCCTTCCTTGCGTCTCTCTCTTCTCGGATGCGTTTATGATAAGGTCTCAATAAGGTTCTTTCGGGCTCCGGAAGAGGAGGCAAGAGATTCACTTCGATAACCTGAGATAGACGAAAACAACACAACCAAGTGTAAATATGGAAAAATAAAAACTAAAACGAAAAATTAAAATTACTAAAAATTACTATAACTGAAAATAAATAACCCACACGCTAACGAGACACAAGTCCCCGGCAGCGACGCCAAAAACTTGGTGTCTCCTAGGGTGTGATAAAAATATGATAAATAAACACGGAAATAATGCACTAATTACCCTAGGTCAAGCACTGAACTGCAAGTATCACAGATTGTATGCAAGTTTTAATGAATAAGTAAGATTCGTTCCTCAGGGACTTAAATGCGTTATACGAATGGGTATTCAAGCTCAAAGTAGTAATAATTAATTAAAAGACAGAAAATAAAGATAGAAGATTGATTTGGAGAATTAATTGTTAAACTAATTAAAATAAAAGACAATAAAATAAATAAAAGATGAATAAGATGAGAGAAATATAGCTTAGGTATTTGCTAGTATGCACTAATCCTTCTATTTCTTTCTAGTTCATAAGGGAGATAATAGCTCTTAAATTACTTAGTCATGATTCTAAATTCCCATACCCTAGACCTTGAGAGAGACTAGGGGGGCTACGGCACAATCACTAGGTAATATAAAGTAGAGAGATCAAACGCTACTAAGGTCCCTAAGCATACTTTTCCTAATTGATGATATGGTGGTTAAAACAAACCCTAATGACTATCTAGTTAGAATTGGTGTTGTCAAGACCAATATCGGACACTAGACGTTATGTGGTGTTTCAATAATTAGACACCCAGTTAAGGTGAACATCTAACTACTATTATGAAAGCCTAAAGTGATCAATTTTAGGTCAGACAATAAATCTAAACACATAAACAAATATAGTGGTAAGCAGCTAATATCAAATTAAAACATATAGTTCCCAAAGAAACTTAGATTAGAAAGAAAATAGAACTCATAGATTATACATAATGCAAAACCACAGCTATGGGAAAATTAGTTCACACCTAAAGGAAATAAACTAAGAATTTGATACATAACTTTCATCTTGCTATCTACAAAACTCTAAAATAATAAACCTTAAGACTAATTTAATTATGTGAGGCAAGGATGAATTACATAAGGTATAAGGGTGTATGTATAGGTGCTAGGAAATCCTAATTCGTTTGGACTTGGAGTGGAAGGCAAGAAACAACTCTTCTGTTCGTAGGCCCAATTAAAGTTAAGGTAGGATTCTGCTGCTATCTTGATATGGCCATATCTCTTTCAATACTTATCCATTTGACGCGTTCTTTATTTGAAAACCGCTTGTCTCGGGAAGCTCTATCTATTGGTGCAGACCATTCTCCAAAATTCCTAACTAATCAAAAGTTATGGACTCGTCTTTGAACGTGGCTGAAATTGGATATATATTTGGCAGCTTTATCTTTTCCTTTTCTTGATAATTGTTTCCTTTATCTTCTTGTTTCTATGTAAATCCTTTTCCCTTTCCTTCTATAATTGACTTGGTCTTTTATTTCTAAAGCTTCACATTAAATAAATAATTAAACCATATATGCTTTAAAAATCATAAAATACTAAATCAAGACTAGAAATAGGAAAGTGAACATTTTAAGCCTAAAATTGACTACATGACTTCCTAAAACACTAAAAATGATGTCTCTAACTATGATCAATTTATAACAAATAGAGATACATCAGTAGCCTATGTTGACTAAAAAATAATAATTAAGCATATTACAACAAAAACTTATGTGATAGATACAACCTAATAATCTATGTAAGTTATGAAATACCTTTTACTCAAAGTACTAAACTTATGGTGTTTGAATTTAACTTGGCTAGGACTACATGGTATACAACTCTTAAGGGGATTAACATATCTAATGAAAGATTAATTAATGTAAGAATGGTTGCTTGAACTAATAAACACAAAAACTAATAAAGAAAAGGATAGTCAAATCCCCATAGTATAGAAGGTAGCCATGATGTGTTTTCCATATATGGAAGGCCAAAAATGAAAAGTTTTATAAAGTTTTAACAATGACCTTATGAAAAAAACTCAAAGAGCATCTATAACATGTAATTAATTATATATTTCAAATATAAAACATGAGGTTATAAGGGTTACCTCTAAAAATGTGGAAAGAATAAATACCAAAGGTATATACAATAAAAAAAGGTAACTCGGTTAAAAACAAAAGCTGAAAAATGCTTAAATTTAATATTGATGCTACTATTAATTGTGCAACTAAAATAAAGTGATGCTTGTATATTAACTAATAAGGATTTTTTTTTTATAGGAAGACACATATAAAATTATGTAGCTCATACACCACTGGAGACAAAAAACTTAGGGTTTAGGAATGTAATTTTTCAATCAAGAATTTTTCAAAAATGTAAATTCTGTACACTAAATTATTATAAGTTACTTATAGAGACAACTTGTAATCTAGTTAAGCCCATATACTCCCATAGGTGGTCATTTTGTGTTCTCTTTTTCGGGAAAGTTTTCAAAATAGTCCGTTGTAGGCAATTAGGCTTTCTATTTATATAATTTATGCTTTAAAAAAAAACTCTTCCAAGAAAACAGAAATAGAAGCCCAACACATAATGTTAAAGCCAACCTACATATTTTCAAAATAAAACCCTAATTTTCTTAGTTTTCTTCCCCATCACCTCTTTTTCATATGTAACTAATCATATCTAAAATATTCAATATCTAATATATTTTTTTTCTTCAAATCAAATTATGTAATGTGTTATATATTAATTTTACGTGGCTTAATTTTATATCACATTACTTATCCCAATAAATTTTATATCACAATACTTATCCCAATAAATAATATATATATCATAGAAAAATAAACAATCCTTAAAGGATCTTTAAGAACCAAATCAAGCCGAACTCATGTTTAAAAAAAATTAATGAATCAAGCCTAAACTTAAATAACAAGGATTGTTTGAATAAAACCCAAATTCAAACTCACTAAAATATTACCAAAATAATCCCAAATAGCTAAACTTTGGTTCGGTTTGTTCGAAGACTTACTCCCAATTACCTCATACGAAGATGTTTTTCAGGAATTTTCATAATGGTATATATAATTTTCTTCAATCTATTAGTGCAACGCCCATAAATGTAATTCAAAATTCTTTTTGTTTTGGCCCCTTAAGCATAATTTGTGTAAGTATTTCATACATTTAAGTAACATATATGGGAAGGAGGTCCCTCTTAAATCCTAAAACATGTGGGATACCTTTGATATTAATAAAATATGAGGTTGTATACATTCACATTCTTATGCAAGATATATATTTATGTAGAAACTTCATGACCCTTAAAGTTTTGATAACAGAGTACCAAGAGAGTTATAATCATTTATTATATGAAGTTTTAACCAGTTATCTTTAAGTTTCAAATATCTTAAAGTTTAGCTTAATATATTCTTCAATAATTAAGTTATAACATTATCTATTATATTGTAGATTTCGTCGCAACAGACAATTGGTTTGTAGCTTTTAACAATTGTTAGATTTTGAGTCTTGGGAACCAAATTTATATTTGTTTAATTGTTTTCTCTGAACATATTAGGTATTTTTCATAGTGTTGATAATATTAGTCTCCACTATACTCCAAGAGAGTTTTAAAAATCATGAGGTAAATCCATCTGGCTTATGGCTTTTACTTGTTATAATACTCCATAATGTATAATTTATTTCCTTATCTGATATTGTATTAGTAAGTTGATTTATCTACTCTTTATTAAGTCTCTTCTGGCATATCTCATCAATCAAGACCCCTAAGGTTTTTGATTGTTTGATGTACGTTAGCCATATCTTCTTCTTTAGTAATAATTTTCCCCTCATCATCCATTATTTTCATAGAGGTACTTTATAATCTTATATTTTGAATGGCATGGTGGAAATACTTAGTATTCTCTTTTCCTCCATCAAGAAACTGGTATCTAGACTGTTGTTAGCCATTTTAAGTCAAGAAGGCTTTGTTCCTCTCCCACCGGCCGGCTGATGGAAATGGACATGAGCCCTCATTAAGAAGCTTCTTTGATAATTATTTAGCCAATTCATTTTAATTTTTGAGTTGTTCTTTGCTTGTATCTCATTTATGTCTGCATAGTTGAACTACTTTAATTTTGTCCCTTAGATTGGTAATATTAGCTAAAGTATTTTGTAGATACTCTTTGTTAATAGTTTCAGTTTACTTTTAAAAACTTGAACTATTGTGCCTCCTGAAATATGTGATTTCCCTTGACATTTCTGGTCCATATTTTCTTAACAATATCGTCAAACGTTTCCTGGTTGTTCTAGGAATCATAAAATTGGAATGGAGATATGAACTTAATTGTTTTCCTTATTGGCATATCTAGAATAAGACTATGATAATCTAATAGTCCTGGTGAGTTAATATTAGCTTGTTGTATGGGAATTGAGAAATCAACTTTCTATTAACTCAATTTTTATGGTTCGAATTTCTTTCTCTCATACATACTTTGTCCAAACATAGTAAGGACTTGTTCCTTGTATATTTGTAAGATGTAAATCATTTACACACTCATTCATCTTTTTGGTATGAACAACTAGATATGGTTCATGGCGTATATATTTTAACTCCATAACTTCATTAAAATATCCTTAAATGCAACAAGTATTGTTGTTAGCTATACTTTCCCAGTCTCTCAGTGTATCCCATAATTTCAGTCTTTGACTAGTTGGTGGAATTTGAGAACATACTAAAGACATATAGAGAACTTTCTTAGTATTTATGTCTTCAATCTTGCAAAGTAATGCTTGATCACTAGCCTATATTAGTTCACCCTTTAATATATTAGACTTCCAACATATCTATAATTATCCCTTTTGGATAGAAAGATGCCACATGTCCAATATTTCCAAGATTTAGGAGTGCTACCTCATGGTCTTTAACAAAAAAAAATTATGTTTAAATTTTCATACAATAATATATGAATTTTGGATTCTAAAAATAGTTCCAAAAACACAAATCAAACATGACATATGATTGGTTATTAACTACTTAAACACCTTGATTGTCAAAGGTGCATGAACCTCTTGGCAGATCCAAACTAAGAAACTCATTTTTCCTTTCACGTTAAGTTGGAAAACTGACTTAGATTTTAATTTTCAACTCTAACCCTTGTTCATAATGATTTTAACCTCTTTTTAAATATCATGAAACTATAAACATATTTTACTCTTTAAATTAAACAGCCCTCAATATCTCTTATAATCACTTGACTATAATTTACCTATATGTAGCCTATGTTGACTAAAAAATAATAATTAAACATATTACAACCAAAACATATATAATAGACACAACCTAACTATGCAAGTTATGCATAGTTTCTCTAAAACTACTAAACATATGTTGTTCGAATGCAATTGGGCCACATATACATGGTACACAACTCTTATGGGGATTAAAATACCTAAGGAAAGGATAATTCAAATAGAAGAATGATATTTTAAAATAATAAAATCATAAACTAATAAAGAAAAGGATAGACGTATCCCCGTAGTAGAGAAAGCAGGCATGATGTGTTCGCACATATGGAAGGCAAAAAATGAAATATTATATGGAAACTCAAACCTTATCCCTATTAAAAAAGTTTATAGAGAATCTATAGCATGTGATGAATTTTATAATGCAAATATAAAATATGAGGCTATAAGGGTCACCCTATAAAATGTGGAACCAATAAACACCCAAGGTATATACAATAAAAAGGGTAACTCAGTTAAAAACAAAATCCAAGATCTGCTTAATTTAATATTGAAATTGCTTTTAATAGTGCAACTGAAAAATTAAGTGATGATTTTGTATTAAATGATTTACAAGGATTTTTTTGAGGGATGACACACATGTAGTTATGTAGCTCACATGCCTCAAGAGACATCAACCTTAGGGTTCACGAATGTTTTTCTTCATGGAAGAACTTTCCAAAAATGTAGATTTTTTATACAAAAATGATTGTGCAAATGACTTGTAAAGGACAACTTGTAATATAGTTAAGAAAATTTACGCCCTTAGTAGGTGATAATTTATTGTCCTCCTCCTTTTATAATTACGCTAAACAATCAATTCTTTCCATTACAAGCATTTTTACTAAAATAACTAATAAAATGAGTAATATAACAAAAAAGAATTATTTTTTTCACCACCACTGCTGGTTAGTAAACTTCAGCAAAAATATATCAATGTGATTTTTTTGGATTTTTTGTTTTTTATCTATGAAGAAAAATTATAATGGAGCCATAGATGAAAAAATTTTAAAGAAAAAATCAAAAAGTCACAATGATATATTTTTATCTGAATAATTGTAAAAAAGAAAAAAGCTCGCCTAAATAAAAAAAAAATTATCTAGTTGACCAGCAGCCGCAAATTAAAAATATAGAGAATGTTAATTAATATATATTTATAATTAAATTATTTTTTAATAAAAAAAATTTGTATTGATCTAAATTTAGGAAACAAAGATTATTTCCCTATAGTTCAAGAAGAATTGTGGCATTTTAGGCCTAAATATATAATTATTTCTTATAAATTATTTTAGTTTTAAAAATAAAATAAAAGACCAATCCATATTGTTAAAGCCCAACTCAATATTGGTTAATATAACATAACACATGTCATTAGATTAATAGATTAGTTACTTTTGTAAGTTTAAAACATGGGGTATGTGTATAAATTTAATTGGTGTAGGATCATCAATATTGGATGAAAGAATTTTCCTAAAACCTAATTACCCATCAAATCTACCCTAAATAAGAAACAATCCTCATTATTGTATACTACTATAGTTGTATAACACCATTTGGCGCCGCAAAATTTTCTCTGTACCATCTGATCCCAAATACCAAACTTCAATGCAATTAACCAGTTCCTCTCTTCATTTAATCCCTCCATTCTACTTCTTTAAATCTCCACAAATCCGTACTAACTTTAAATGTTGATTCATTGAATCAATTTGAAACACCAGACAAGAATGCAGAATTTAAGCTAGTCGTTTTTCTACATTTGTTTACCATATATCCAGGTTAGTAAATTTGCGAGTTTCTTATATTTTTATGAATTCTAACTTAGTCTATTATATCAAATTATATGAAATGTCATAAGAATTTCATTATAATCGTATCAATCTAACATAGGCCACAATTATTAGCCACATATAGGCCTCATTTTTGTCACTATCTAGTGTAGGCCATAATTAATAGTTAATTATTGTCACACCCAAAGGGGAAAAACGCATTGAATCTATAGATAATCTGTAGATCTCAAATTTATTGTATTGTATTTTGTTAAATGGTAGTCATACTTTTACGCAAGCTCTTGCAAAATGTCAAGTACATATAATTAGATTCCATGATAATTATATTATTAGCATAATCTTGTATTATATAAGGTTTATTTAGAATTGTTTTACCAATAAGATGTCTGAAGTCAAGAGATATAGTCTAATTCATCCAACCCAATTATCTGTTCTAGATTGATTCATATTACCCTCTCTCGATTTCATCAATAAAGAAGTGTTGGGTGACAATAATAACTGTTGGGTGAAATTTTCCTTAGGTTTATCTTTATTGGCATTTAAATCTGGATTATTGTATAATTAATTTTTTTGTTAATTTGAATAAAGATATGGATAGTGGGCTTAATAGTTTCTCTTTTTTCCTTCAATGGTAGGTAATCTTCATCAATGGGGAGCATAACGAAACAAAGAATGGATAAGATTGTTGGTCATGACATTTCAATCCACCATGGAGAGTTTATGATTATCATGGTAAGATTTACATGCCAATATATAAACTTCATTTGACTGTAAATATATATATGCTACTCCATTTTGTAGGTTTATGCATACTAACCAAACTTGTTTAAACAAGTTTAATACCATGTTTAATCTGAGATACAATGTCATTGAGGTTGTCCATTTTTATTTAGGCAATTAATAACAATTTAACTTTATTAAAAGAATGTTTTATTCATTTATTTTTTTAAGTTCACTTTAAACACCTAAACCTTTTGTAGATGCTTACATATACGTGACCTATCATTTTTTTAGAAGACTCTTTACCTTATTTATCTAATAAATTGGTATAGAATAGAATAAACCACAGAGTTTGAATTAAAAAAATAATGTTGTAATAGTTACAACTCATCTAATCATGGGATTATAACAAATATAATAGCAAAATATAACCACCACAACCACAATGTTTATCGATCTTTGAGAATATGATTAACGATTTGCCATTATAGAATAATCTTTTATTTTCCATTAAAGAGTAATGAGAAGAAACAATCATTATTTTGTTGTATGCTTTTCGATACTCTCGTAAGTAAATTTGGGTCTAGTTGTTCACGTGGTTAAATTCCATCTAAGACTAGTTTATCTAGTCTAGTCATGAATTAGGTAACATATCTTAGAGTATTTTAATGTTTGAATAATATAAAACATTATTTGCAGCTATCAAGATGAAGTGATGGCAAAGGATTTGAGTTTATAAAATATTGGAAAAATTAGTGAAGGTAAGTTTCATCTCCATTTTATCATTAGATAATTTGTTGCTTTGTTCTCTTACGTTTATATGCGTGTTGTAGCTCCCTTTTTATTCATCCACTAAAGGTTTTGAATTCTAGCACTCAAACTTATGTTTTTTCTCAGGGGTCAAGTATAATCTACATCAAGACATATGGATGATGAAAGAATATGATGTGTTAGATTAATAGTTTCTCTAGTGGTAAGGTTACACATGTATTATATTGAAAATCAAAGATAACTGAGTGGTATGTAATTTATTTAATATTATTTGACTTAATATAAAAATGCAACTTCACTACTGAAATTTCACACAAGCTCCATAGATTAATATATTTAGGTTGTTTTCTAAGTTATGTCCTTTCTGGTTATCTTTGCTCTTTGACTTTCATTTCTTATTTCTATTATATACATGGAGTTCCTCGTTCCTCTTACATTTCTTATGAATTTGATTGTATATATATATATGTCTTTATATTTTTGGTTTAGTTTTTAATATAGCAATACGTTAATGAGGTTTTTTTTTCCAGAAGTATCATTTATTGATGGTGTACTTTATTTTAAGTTATGGTAGTGTTTTATTTTAAAACTTAAAAACCAATACTCTAGTTTAGGTAGCATAGTTTGTTGCTGATGGTACGTGTGACCTTGTATATTTTCCACTAATAAATTCATCCTTGGTCTTATTCTTAGTTCCCTTAGTTGATATACCATCAATAGAGACTTGTACTACTTCCTTGACACGATCTTGCATATTAAAGATATAGAAGTCACTTTTTTATAACATAAAGCTCTAAATCTTGACATCGTTTTATATTCTTCATTTCAGAAAATATAAATTTAGTAATAAATAATCTATTCTATTTCAGCTTTTTTAATCAGCCTTAAAATCATTCAGTTTTGTAAATCTCCTCAGGATTAGTATGGTATAAAAAATTTTAATCAGAAGAACATGAATACAGATGGGATCGTTGCTTTATAGAAGCTTTATCACATTCGGTCGAAGAGATTTGGCAATAGTTTCACAGTGATAAATTAATTTTTCTATCTTTCAACCTACTTTTTGAATGTATCACAAGGGATTACCTAATCATCGCTTGACTCATATTGAAATCTTTTTTGATATGTGGATTTTTGTTGAAATTGATACCATTTTGATTTCTTCCATCTTTGGGAATATAATATATTTTACTGCTATCCCACTTTAAACTAAGGTATCTATTGAAAACTGAATGAGAAACTTTTTTAATCTGTCTTACAACAATCAATTTGCTTAACACAGTAACTTTCATGTCTGACTTACAAATCTCAAACAAGTAGCTATGATTTATAACTTAGAAAGCTCGTGCATGTGCAAAACAAAAATACAAAGTATATAGAAGGCTTTAATAATAATTGGGACATGAGAGATTTTTTTAAGTAATCAAGGACCAGATATAGCAGTATCAATTCTACTACTTTATTAATATTAACAGTCATATAGTAGAATAACTTTTGTACTATTAATATCTCTTCTGATGCCCGTTTGCACTTGATAAACTCCTGTTATACACTAAGATAATCGGTTAGGTAGTACACAATGAGGGTTCCCCACCTGTCATTTAGGAAAGCTCCTTTTTGTTGTTCTTACTCTCCGCGAAAGGTTTTTAGATTCTCTACTAGAGTCGATTCCATCTTATTATTTGCATTTCTTGCCATAAATTAATAGAAAAGTGTTTACGCCATGAAAGTTGCTTCCGATGGTGGCCCCAAGGGGAAATGGTTTATTGGGCCCACATAAGCCAATATTTCCACTCTTGACATGCAATGATACACTTGAGTAACCATAGATACAAATACACCTTAGGTTGAACAGTAAAGAAGTCATTTCAAGAACCCTTCTAACGAGAAGCAATACATTCATTGGTTTTCCCGAAAAACATTGAATGCAACTCTTAGTTTTATTCATTTACAATTGTTCGTAAACAAACATGATAAACCCAAAGTACTCTAAAAGTATAATAATTCTACAATTCTCAACAAAAATATAAAAATCTAGTTATGAACACATATAAGTTATTTTGATATAAAAAATAAAATCAATCAACTAATACTACTAGTCTGTCTCATATCCTTTCCTTTTCATCTGCAATAATCACATCATTACTATTTATATGCATCACTTGATGGATATCAGCTCATCTGCAGACTTTTTTTTAAGTATCGTCGGACTCTTCATCATCTTCTAAAATAGTTATATCATGCTCTACTATCAGTTCATCGACATCGGTGTACTCAAATGTTATTAATGCGTAATCAGTCTATGTCTGTTGTATCATTGACAAAAGGTATCGACTCAAATGTATAAACTATCGACACAGAACCCTAAACATCCACACTCCAACAATGACAATCGCTCACTTTCCAAATCACTTTAAAGCGCGTCGCGATCCCTTAGTGTCCACTAGATCAACAATGTATAACATGTTATTTTCTTGATTTTCTAAAATTTATGACTCATCTTTGTACCAATACGAATTATTATCGATTTTGGTTAAACTGTGCTCATTCCGTATTCTTCCTTTCTTGGTGTTATAGCATTCTCACTCGAATACCATTACCGAATATGTTTTTAAGAAGTCCACCTCGAATACTTTAACCAATTCACCATACCAAGAAACTCCTTCGCCAAAACAACAAAACCCGTAATCCACAATGAGACATTTATCACCTTTCTAACGCCAAACCAAGTTCACCCCTTAACAACACATAGATCATATTTCTAAATTGTACAATTGGAACCCTTAGCCACATACAAAAATTATTTGGTTAATACTGGATGGCATGCTAGCTTCATGTTAAATACCTAATAATGGAAAAGCAATTGAGTTATACTTTCTCTATTAGTATTTTGATTTTGAATTATAGTATATATTTATCAATAACGAATTGTAAAATCTAGTTTGATGAATTCTTTCCACATCCACATGTCCATCTGTAATTATAACTGACTTATGGTCCCTAGAATACAAAATATTTGAGTTACAAAATTATATAGAATAAGAAAGTGACAAAGAACATAGTAAAAAAGAACAAACTATATGTAAACTTGAATCTAATCATAAGATCGTAGATTGCACCAAATAATCCTAGCTTGATCTATTTGGGGGAAGATAAACGAAACACTATTTTATATTTGGGTGACATTAACTTCTGAAAGTCAATATATCTCTTGGTTCTGGTACTAGATCCGAATATCTATAGGATGATTACACTTTTTTTTCCTTATTGATATAATGTGATGTGAAAGTCAAGATCTCTTCCACAACATAACCCTCGTCAATCGAACCATGTGCCTTTTACACATTACGTAGTTACTCCTTTAACTTATTCAAATAATGCTCGATCAGATACATCAAACACATCATGATTATTCCACCAAAAACTGTATCGTCATGGAATATTCTTGTCTACAATTTTAGTATACGCTTCATTAACAATGCCACTCAAATCATCTATCACATTTATCATTTCCTCATATACATAACTAGGAATAACATTTGATTGGAACGGGTTTATTTCTCCAGACAAATTCCAAATTTCATATGTTGCTTAAAACCCATGTCTCAATATTCATATTAGCCTCTAGAATATTTTTCCTAGTAAATTCGTGCATCAATTACATGGATATTGAATTGAATTAGAAATATCCATGTGCTAAGATATAATTTCAACAAAACTCTTAACACCCTTAACAAAAGCTAGAGTAACCTTGTTTCTTGACTTAATCAACACTTTATCCATATGGACTTCTATTTGGACTTGATTGCGTCGTAAACTAAAATATTTAGATAGCTATAATAATTTAATGAATAAATTGTGTAAATCATATTGATATTCAATCTCATATTTCATAGATTAAGCAATATAATATTTCATAAATCTTACTCCTATATTAAATCTCCCATTATCAAACTTCAACTTTTTTTCATAATCCAAAAAAATATCTAATATTATAGATAAAAAATCATATATAACTACATATATTATGTAACTACATAATTTAACCATCTAAACAACATAATAGAAACCATAATAAAGAAAAATACTAGTTTTTACGAAAAAAATGTGACAAAATACCTAAAGGAATTGATGGTAGAAATGGGTCCGAAAGAGTGGAGGTAAGTAGATAAAATACGTTAACGAAAGAGGAGGCGTTTGTGGAAAGTGGTGGATCAATAGTAAGAATATTTAGGGATCAAATTTAGAGTCTGTTGGGATTTTTTTAGTTTGTTGAAAAAATTTTAAAGAAAAAATAAAAAAGTAACAATGATATATTTTTATCTGAATAATTGTAAAAAACAAAAAAGCTCGCCTAAGTAAAAAAAATTATCTAGTTGACTAGAAGCTGCAAATTAAAAATATAGAGAATGTTAATTAATATATATTTATAATAAAATTATTTTTAAATAAAATATTTTAGTAAAAAAATTTGTATTGATCTAAATTTATGAAACAAAGATTATTTCCTTATAGTTCAAGATGAATTGTGGCATTTTAGGCCTAAATATTTAATTATTTCTTATAAATAAATTTAGCTTTAAAAATAAGAGTAAAGCCCAATCCGTATTGTAAAAGCCCAACTCACATGCTTACAATAAAACCTAATTACCCATCAAATCTACCCTAACACCATTGCCCCCTGGTGCCGCAAAATTTCTCTGTACCATCTGATCCCAAATACCAAACTTCATTGCAATTAACCAGTTCCTCTCTTCATTTAATCCCTCAATTCTATTTCTTTAAATCTCCACAAATTCGTACTAACTTTGAATGTTGATTCATTGAATCAATTTGAAACACCAGAAAAGAATGCAGAATTTTAAGCCATCCGTTTTCCTACATTTATTTACCATATATCCAGGTTAGTAAACTTGTGAGTTTCTTATATTTTTATGAATTCTAACTTAGTCTATTATATCAAATTATATTAAATGTCATAAAAATTTCATTATAATTGTATCAATCTATCAAATGCCACAATTGTTACCACATATAGGCTTCATTTTTGTCACTATCTAGTGTAGGCCACAATTAATAGTTCGTTATTGTCACGCCCAAAGGGGAAAAACGCATTGAATCCGTAGATGTTAGATTTATTGTATTGTATTTTGTTAAATGGTAGTCATACTTTTACGTGAGCTCTTGAAAATGTCAAGTACATATAATTAGATTCCATGATAATTATATTATTAGCATAATCTTGTATTATTTAAGGTTTATTTAGAACTGTTTTACAAATATGATATCCAAAGTCAATAAGAAGTGTTGGGTGCCAATAATAACTATTGGGTGAAACTTTTCTTAGGTTTATCTTAATTGACATTTAAATTTAGATTATTGTATAATTAAAATTTTGGTTAATTTGAATAAAGATATGGATAGTGGGCTTAATAGTTTTCTCTTTTTCCTTCAATGGTAGGTAATCTTCATCAATGGGGAGCATAACGAAACAAAGAATGGATAAGATTGTTGGTCATGACATTTCAATCCACCATGAAGACTGTACGATTAACATGGTAAGATTTACATGCCAATAAATAAACTTCATTTGACTATATAAATATATTCTACTCCATTTTGTAGTTTTATGCATACTAACCAAACTTATTTACGTGGTTTAAATTCTGAGTAATATCGTTTAGGTTACATCTAAATAAGTTTAATACCATGTTTAATCTAAGATAAACGTTTAGCTCAGGATAATTCTTTCAGTTAACAGGATAAATGTTGTTTTCTTGGTAAAAGTATGTATATTTTTCCTTGAAAAATGGCCTAGACATGCCTATATTGGAATGTCTAGGAGGCTGCCTATTTTTATTTAGGCAATTAATAAAAATTTAACTTTATTAGAAGAATGTTTTTTTCATTTATTTTTTTAAGTTCACTTCAAACACCTAAACATTTTGTAGATTCTTACATGTACGTGACCTATCAATTTTTAGAAGAATCTTTACCTTATTTATCTAATAAATTGGTATATAATAGAATAAACCACAGAGTTGTAAGAGTTAGAATTAATAAGTGATGTTGCAACAATTACAACTCATCTAATGATGGGATTATAACGAATATAATAGCAAAATATAACCTCTACAACCACAATGTTTATCGATCTTTGAGAATATGATTAATGAGTTGCCATTTTAGAATAATCCTTTATTTTCCATTGAAGAGTAATGAGAAGAAACAATCATTAATTTGTTGTATGCTTTTAGATATTATTTTAAGTAAATGTGGGTCTAGTTGTTCACCTGGTTGAAGTCCATCTAAGACTAGTTTATCTAGTCTAGTCATGAACTAGGTATCCTATCTTAGAGTAGTGTTAAAATTTTAGTAAATATCTTAACGTGTGAATGATATAAAACATTATTTGCAGCTGTCAAGATGAAGTGATGGCAAGGGACTTTAGTTTTTCAAATATTGGAAAAATTAGTGAAGGTAAGTTTAATCATCCATTTTATCACTAGATAATTCCTTGCTTTGTTCTCTTACGTTTATATGCGTGTTGTAGCTCTCTTTTTATTCATCCACTAAAGGTTTGAATTCAAGCACTTAAAGTTATGTTATTTCTCAAGACGGTGAAGTATAATCTACATCAAGATATATGGATGATGAAAGAATATGGTGTGTTAGATTAATAGTTGCTCTAGTGGTTAGGTTACTCATGTATTACATTAAAAATTCAAGATTAGGTAATTTATTGGATAATAAAGTCAGTGTTGGACCTCTTAATGAAAAGCTTTTCAAAAGGATATATGTTTAACTGTATTTTTGTTCAATGTTCTTTTTTTCATTTATACTCAACAAGTCAACTTAATATCAAAAAGCAACTTCGGTCAAACCACCTGAAATAAAGCCAAAAAATTATTCAAGTTATTTGACTTAATATCAAAATGAAACTTCACTACTGAAATTTCACAGACGCTCCATATATTATTATATTTAGGTACTTTTCTAAGTTATGTCATTCCTGGTTATCTTTCCTCTTTGATTTTACTTTCTTATTTCTATTATATACAAGGAGTTCCTCGTTCCTCGTTCCTCTTAAATTTGTTATGCATTTGATTGTATATATATATGTCTCTATATTTGTGCTTTAGATTTCAATATAGTAATACGTTAATGAGGTTTTATAATGAAATATCATTTATTTATGGTGTACGTTATTATAAGTAATGGTAGTGTTTATGTTAAAACTTAAAAACTAACAGTCTAGTTTAGGTAGCATAGTTAATATAGAAATCTAGTTGTACATATATAATAGTAATCTACTTATGTCAATTGTTGATGGTACGTGTGACCATGTAATATTTTACACTAATAGATTCATCCTTGGAGTTATTCTTAGTTACCTGAGTTGATATACCATCAATAGAGACTTGTACTACTTCGTTGACACGATCTTGGAATATATAGAAAGCTAATTGTATCTTAAAGATCTAGAAGTCAATTCAATTTATTATAACTTAAAGCTCTAGATCTTGACCTCTTTTAGTATTCTTCATTTCTAAAAAGATATAAATTTAGTCAGAAATAATCTATTCTATTTCAGCTTTTTTAATCGGCCTTAAAATCATTCGGTTTGTAAATCTCCTCAGAATCTGTATGGTATGAAAAAATATAATCAGAAGAACAAGATGGGATTATTGTTTTATAGGGGCTTTATCACATTTGGTCGAACAAATTTGGCGAAGAAATTTGGCAATATTTTCACAGTGATAAATTAATTTTTCTATCTTTCAACCTACTTTTTGAATGTATCACAAAGGTTACCTAATCATTACTTGACTCATATTCAAATCTTTTCTAAAATGTGGATTTTTATTGAAATTAATACCATTTTACTGTTATACCACTTTAAACAAACGTATCTATCAAAAACTGAAAGAAAAAATTGTCTAATCGGCCTTACAACAATCAATTTTCTTAACGCGTAACTTTGAGTTCTGACTTACAAACGTATCTCTTATGGTGCCCGTTTTCACTTGATAAACTCTGGTTATACACTAAGAGAGTCAACTAGGTAATATACAATGAGGGTTCTGCACCTGTCATCTAGGAAAGCTCCTTTTTGTTGTTCTTACCACTACTTCCTAATATGGTCTTTTAGTCAAAAGATAAACGCTTATTCTATTGCGATAGAAAACACTCCGCCAAAGGCTTTTCGATTTTCTACGACACTCGATTCCATCTTAGTATTTGCATTTCTTGCCATGAATTGATCGAAAGGTGTTTACGCCATGAAAGTTGCTTCCCAAGGCGGCCTCAAGGGGAAATGGTTTATTGGGCCCACATAATCTTATTAACCACTCTTGTCATGCAATGATACACTTGAGACATCATAGATATATTTTGAGCAGATTTGCCTTAGGTTGAATAGTAAAGAAATCCTTACAAGAACCCTTCCGACGAGAAGCAATACATTCAGGGGGTTTGTTGAAAATTTGCATGCAATTCTTAGCTACTTTATGATTTGATTTTATTTAAGCTCTCTCAGTAATACCTATGATAAACAATAAACTATGTCGCATGAACCGTTATGAACTATGTCACATGCAGGGTTATGGTATAATTTTGTCGCTTCTTATTCATTTTACTTCTCTTGCTACTTAACTAAGAAAGAAAATTGAGAGAATCTTTGGAAGTTCTTTTATTTCGATAATCTAATAAACGTGTCGACTACATTGGTCACTGATAACAAATTACTGATCAACTTTCCAAATCATGATCTTTGCTCAAATTAAAAGGTAGAAGAAATGATTTTTAGGCACCCTAGACTATAGCTTTTCTAGATTTTATAGCTCTTTTTTTGTTATCAAAATTGTGTTAATTTGATCACGTATTTCTCCTTTCTATATAATCTTTATTACGATATCCATTGTTAGATTTTGGTATAGATGTCACAATATATCGAAATATTTGTTGATATAAAAAATCAACAAAAACCATGAAACTAGAGATAAAGAAGAGTTAACCAATTATACAAACCAATATTTGAGCCAAAAAATTAATGTACAAAAAAATGATAGAAAGGTTCGATTGAACAAGTCCCACTATAATTATGGAATTTTAAGCCAATTGATGAAATTATGGAACTAATGACTACCTCAGGCGCTCACCTACACATGCGAGACTCCTTGTAGGTATTCTCTACAATTCCTTAGCTAGTGGAATATAGGAGAGATAAATTATTGGTTCATGCAATTGTTAACCGTGCTTCTCTTCTTGTTGGTCTATGTATCGACGACGAGATATTATACCAGACTCAAGTTCTTCTACTAAAAATGCATCCCTTCATTTGTGTCATGTTTATCTTGTTCAAGGATCTAGGAACACAACCATTATATTTTACAAACTAAAATGAGTCGGTCAAAATGACGAAAGATCCGTGTGCCCAAAACTTATGATTCTGCTAATAGATATTGATTTTATATCATACTAAAAATTCAATCTAAAAAAATTATAAGCACCAAAAATGGCTATCTATATAGAAGTCATCCTAGAACTCTTTTACTTCCCAGGGATGCTTGTGTTGCAGAAAGGCACATAAAAAGATCCTGAAAATTATCGATCTTCAGTGAATTAACTTTGAAGGTTCTCCCATGAGTTGATGAATTAAATGGAAAAAATATGTCGGGTTCACTAAATTAGGATAACACTACTACGAGAATAGCTTTTAGAGACCGCATACTTATTAGTGATCTTTTGTGGTACCTAAAGGTTGCTCGTTTTCAAAAGGTTGTTAACTATTCATTTTTCCTAAGAAATCATTTCTGTGGTAGGTAGATGGTTTATCTTTACAGACCACCCAGTCTCTTGCTATAAATTATGACTTCTAGCGACTATATGTGGTCATTAGATAGATATATTTTAGTCGTTGCGTTTTGGTCGCCAATTCTTTATTACTTTAGCAACAATCCATCTGGTATTTAGTGGCTAGCCTCTTTTTGCGGTCATTAAAGGTGTTATAATTGATTTTTTTTTATTAAAGTTATTCATTTATAGTTGTTCGTAAATAGACATGATAAACCCAAAGTACACTAAAAGTATAATAATTCCACAATTCTCAACAAAAATCTCCAAAATCTAGTTATGAACACATATAAGTTATTTTGACATAAAAAAAATAAAACCAATCAACTAATACTACTAGTCTGTCTCATATCCTCCCCTTTCATTTGCAATATCACATCATTAATATTTATATGCATCATTTGATGGATATCAGCCGCATCTTAAAGTATCTTCGGACTCTTCATCATCTTCTAAAATAGTTAGATCATGCTCTACTATCACTTTGTCGAATTCGGTGTACTCTATTTTTATTAATGCGTAATCCGTCTATGTGTGTTGTCTCATTTACAAAAGGTATCGACTCAAATGTATAAACTATCGACACAGAACCCTAAACATCCACACTCCAACAATGACAATCGCTCACTTTCCAAATCACTTTAAAGCGCGTCGCGATCCCTTAGTGTCCACTACATCGACAATTTATAACATGTTATTTGCTTAATTTTCTAAAATTTACGACTCATCTTTGTACCAATACGAATTATTATCGATTTTGGTTACACTGTGCTCATTCTGTATTCTTCCTTTCTTGGTGTTATAGCATTCTCACTCGAATACCATTACCGAATATGTTTTTAAGAAGTCCACCTCGAATACTTTAACCAATTCACACTACCAAGAAACTCCTTCGCCAAAACAACAAAACCCGTATTCCGCAATGAGACATTTATCACCTTTCTAACGCAAAACCAAGTTCACCCCATTAATAACACATAGATAATATTTCTAAATTGTACAACTGGAACCCTTAGCCACATACAAAAATTATTTGGTTAATACTGGATGGCATGCTAGCTTCATGTTAAATACCTAATAATGGAAAAGCTATTGAGTTATACTTTCTCAAATAGTATTTTGATTTTAAATTATAGTATACATTTATCAATAACGAATTGTAAAATCTAGTTTTATGAATTCTTTCCACATCCACATGTCCATCTGTAATTATAACTGACTTATGGTCCCTGGAATACAAAATATTTGAGTTACAAAATTATATAGAATAAGAAAGTGACAAAGAACATAGTAAAAAAGAACAAACTATATGTAAACTTGAATCTCATCATAAGATCGTAGATTGCACCAAACAATCCTATCGTGATCTATTTGGGGAAGTGATGTCTCCTCATCTGTGATAATATAATATACTTCAGAGACATCATTTTAGGCTTATTTATTAGTTTATAGGTTGATTCTAGCTTAGTTTTGTGCACTTTCCTATTTTGGGTCTTGATTTAGTAAACATAATATTTTTAGAGCATATTGGGTTAAATTGTTTATTTAGTGTGAAGCTTTAAAGATAATTACGGAGCTTAATTAGAGTCCAAGTCAAAGATTACAACTTATGGAAAGAGATATGCATGGAAATTGGAGATAGAAGGAAACTGAGTTCAATTAGGAAAAGGAAAAGCTGCCTAAATTTGGGATTTTGCATACACGTCCAAAGATTGGTGTTTTTACCTAAGAAATAGGCCGAATTCGGTAATTTCCTTCTAACGGGTCAAGATCATTCTGTTGCGATTCTTTTGGTATCTTATGGAGCAAAATCCGACCAATAACGAAGAAGATACACTCAAAACAACGCATCAGTGTTTTCCTTACGAATTTGAGTTGGGCCAGGAGTCCATTACTTGAAGTTATCTCCACCAAACAAATTAGGTCAACCTACACCCTATAAATACAGCCTCTTAACACTCTAAAATGATCCTTGGCCAGACCTTAAGGCCAAGAGAAAGCTACAACACAAGAAAAGAAGTCTGGAAGGAGCTGTGCAACAACTATGTCTTCTTCAACCTCTTATTTTGTAATTCTTTTCTCTTCCCTTCTTTGTATGAACTAATTCTATTAGTTTGAGTTTTAGCATATATGTATGAACCCTAGTTTTGATTGACATCTATCTAATTTGGGAACTTAATGTTTTAAATTGAATTATAGTTTTTATTCTCTGTTTATGTGTTTGGATTTATATTCTGTGTTCTTGTGGAACCGCGGCCATATAGAATTACCATCTAGTAATTAGGTGACCATTGACAACGGTGTTTAATTGCATGTTTAGCACATAACGTCTAGTATTAGGTCTGATCTGACAACCCAACCTAGCTAGATAATCACTATGGTTGAGTCTTGTAACTCTTTACCAATTACAGGAAAATTTTGCTTAGGAAGCCTTATTGACACAGGTAAATCCTATTTAAAACTACCGATAGCATATTGGGACCGATTAGGGAAATACTACATAATTTACCCTTACATGTTTAGAACGGCGAAACTAGTGGGGATTGCATGTTAATAACTCAAGCTAGACTTTCATACTATCTTCTTTTCTTTTCTGTTATTTATTTTCTGTCTTTAATTTAGTAGTTTAGTTTTTGTATTTAAAAACCAAATAAATATCTATCTTTCTCTTCTTTCTACTTGCGTATTATCATCTATCTTTAATATCTGCACTTGATAAGTTGCATAAGTTCTCTCTAACTTTCGTCAGGTCCTGAGGAACGAATCTTCTTATCATTAAAACTTGCATACGTCCTGTAATACTTGCAGTACCGTGTTAGTTTAAGGTGTTTATTTGCACTTATTCTATACATCTTTTTATCACACCTTAGGCCACACCAAGTTTTTGGCGCCGCTGCCGGGGACTACATCGTTAGTCCTTGTGCAATTATCTTGTGCTTATATTTTAGTTAGTTCTATTTTACGCTTTTCTTTTTAGTTTTTGTTTTACATATTTTTTTTAGGCGAGAGCAGATTTATTAGGAGATAGAGGTTTCGTGTTATTAGATCCTGAAGAAGCTAATACAAGATGGAATAGGCTCAAGGAGTTAAGCCGACAACTTGAGGAATTACGAGAACAATCGCGACAACTAGCTCAGAGGAATCTAGTACATGCCTCACCTTCATGTCCTAGTTGTGGAGCAAGAGATCACTCGTGGGGACATTGCATGAACAATCCAGCCTCAATTTCCTTCATGCCATATCAAAGAGACCATTACTATGATGGTTATTATCAATCTCAAGGAAATTACGCTGACTATCAACCCCCACAGAGCTACAATTGGGTCGGAGATCAACAGACGTATCATCATGATAATCATTACCATGATGATTATTATCAACCACGACCACAATCCTACTATCCTCCACAACCTATCTATCAAGAAGCGCCGATTTATAATGAAGCTTATCAAGAACCACTTTCTTATTCAATGCATCAACCCATACAGGAGCAACCTTCGAGTTTGAATTCAAGTTTGGCTCAACTGATGCAAACAATTGAAAATATAGAGAGTCGCCAGCAAGAACCTCAAAACTCGCAGAATGCACATATGGAGAGGTTACAGAGAGTGTCACAAATGGTGAATAAAACTCAAATCCTTGCAGAAAGGCAACTCCGAAGTGATACTAGTACTCCAGCAAACAAAGTTTGTCATGCAGTTGAATTAGAAAGTGGAAAACAACTATCTCCACCAAGACCAGAACCAGAATCAGTCCCTATTCCAGATCAGAGGGGGGAAGAAGCAACAGAAGATAAGGTCGAAGAGGTAGTTGAACAAGAACGTGTCCAAGAGAAGACACCAGAAAAAAAGAGAGCCCAGTGGTAACCAATACATGTCCTCCTCCACCATTCCCTTCACGTGTCAGAAAGGACAATTACTTAGAATTCAAGAAGTTCGTTGACATGGTGAACAAGTTAAAAATCAGCATACCGTTTGTAGAAGCTCTCACAAGAATGTCAAAATACGGTCAGTTTATGAAGGACATTCTTTCTAACAAACGAGGATTCGAGATGAATGGATTAACAGAGGAGTGTAATGTTACACTTGAAATCGAGTTACCACCTATTCCCACGAAGTCTTGGATGGCACCATCCATGATCATGAAGACTCGAGCTAAAAAAGTTCGTGGGAATTAAAGGTAAAGGGTGGAAATTTCGTCATCCTTAATCAAGGTAACACGTCTAAATTTGAAAGACGTTAAACAAAAGTGTTGTACGGGAGACAACCCGTAATTTCTTTTATGTTTTTACGTTTTTAGTTTTTACTTTATATTTAGTTTAGTTAACTTTAGTTGATATTGCATATTTGAGGAAGGTATTAGTGTTTTTGGTGTGTAGGAATTGGAGAAATCGAGTTAGGAAACGCGAGGAAAATTTTTGGAGCGAAGGAATGACCTCCACGGACTACCCCACGGACTACCCCATGGTCCGCAGGGATGGTCTGCGTGCCCAAAAACCCGTGCCACGGGGTCCTACCACGGGTCTAGACCAGAGAGCAAAAAATTTCGAGCATCAGATGTCGCGGACAACCCTGCGGTGCACCCCATGGTCCGCAAGGGTAGTACGCAGCGCCGCCAGAGGAGAGAGAAAGTTACGGAATTGAGTTATAAAGGAGGTATTAAGCTTTTAGTTCCAAATTTAATAAACCCAAACCCTCTTTTTCTTCTCCACAACTCTCCTAACTCCATTGAAGCTCATCAAAACCTTCACCAAACACCAAAACACTACCCAATCATCAAGAAAAACACATCAAATCCTTTCTCCACATCATTACAAGAGAGATTCAAGCTACCAATCATCACCAAATTCATTCAAATTGAAGAATCAAAGAGCCAAATTTCACAAATTCATCACACAATTTCTAAAATCCAAGCCTACCCATTACAAATCATCCTCACCCACATAGAGATTCATTACCAATTCACCCATCCTAGGCCAAATCAAGCTTGTTCAACCATTAATTCAAGAGTTTAAATTTCAAGGATTGCTAAAGCTTTGAGTTGGGGGTTAATTGAAGATGACTAATAAACAACAATCTTATCTAACAAAAGGGAGGTGAAGAGTAATAAGGGATTGGATTTAAACAAGAAGAAATCAATTGACAAAAGTTCTAGTTCTAAATCAAAGGGTAAAGAGAAAGTAGAGAAGAGTGGGATACCTTTGTTTGATCGTAATGATAAAAGCTTTATTATTATGCAAGGGAGAAAACTCAACCTCAACAAGATCTTATACCTATAGAGAAAGTGGATACTTCAAGAGCTCTGAAGATTTCTGCGGAGAAACAATTAAAAGAACTACCTTTTGCCTATGAGAAAGTATTCAAGGAAGAAATTAGAGATGGAGAAACAATTGAACTATTAGGTAGTAGGTAAGTGGACCATTGGATGCTGTATTTGAGACCTATGAACACCCTATAGCCATTAACCTGAACTAAGTTATCATCCTCTCCTTCTGGCATTGCGAAATTAATCTGGACTTGAATTTATGGATTGTTGATTACATGTAAAGTAAGCATAGTTGTGCATTATTTCTTAAGCATTACTACATGAGACCTTTTAGATATTTTGCTCTAGGATCATTCATTGTGTTCTGTTCTCATTCTCCTCCGACTTCTTCTTCTTGACTACCCTACTGTTCTTTACTTTTATTGTATCGGGACGATACAACTTTGAGTTGGGGGTCTTGATGTCTCCTCATTTGTGATAATATAATATACTTCAGAGATATCATTTTATGCTTATTTATTAGTTTATAGGTTGATTCTAGCTTAGTTTTGTGCACTTTCCTATTTTGGGTCTTGATTTAGTAAACATAATATTTTTAGAGCATATTGGGTTTAATTGTTTATTTAGTGTGAAGCTTTAAAGATAATCATGGAGACTAATTAGAGTCCAAGTCAAAGATTACAACTTATGGAAAGAGATATGCATGGAAATTGGAGATAGAAGGAAACTGAGTTCAATTAGATAAAGGAAAAGCTGCCTAAATCTGGGATTCTGCATACACGTCCAAAGATTGGTGTTTTTACCTAAGAAATAGGCCGAATTTGGTAATTTCCTTTTCAAGGGTCAAGATAATTCTGTTGCGATTCTTTTGGTATCTTATGGAGCAAAATCCGACCAATAACGAAGAAGATACACTCAAAACAACGCAACAGTGTTTTCCTTACGAATTTGAGTTGGACCAGGAGTCCATTACTTGAAGTTATCTCCACCAAACGAATTAGTTCAACCTATACCCTATAAATACAGCCTCTTAACACTCTAAAATGATCCTTGGCCAGACCTTAAGGCCAAGAGGAAGCTACAACACAAGAAAAGAAGTCTGGAAGGAGCTGTGCAACAACTATGTCTTCTTCAACCTCTTATTTTGTAATTCTTTTCTCTTCCCTTCTTTGTATGAACTAATTCTATTAGTTTGAGTTTTAGCATATATGTATGAACCCTAGTTTTGATTGACATCTATCTAATTTGGGAACTTAATGTTTTAAATTGAATTATAGTTTTTATTCTCTGTTTATGTGTTTGGATTTATATTCTGTGTTCTTGTGGAACCGCGGCCATATAGAATTACCATCTAGTAATTAGGTCACCATTAACAACGGTGTTTAATTGCATGTTTAGCACATAACGTCTAGTATTAGGTCTGATCTGACAACCCAACCTAGCTAGATAATCACTATGGTTGAGTCTTGTGACTCTTTACCAATTACAGAAAATTTTTGCACATAATTTACCCTTACATGTTTAGAACGGCGAAACTAGTGGGGATTGCATGCTAATAACTCAAGCTAGACTTTCATACTATCTTCTTTTCTTTTCTGTTATTTGTTTTCTGTCTTTAATTTAGTAGTTTAGTTTTCTTATTAAAAAACCAAATAAATATCTATCTTTCTCTTCTTTCTACTTGCGTATTATCATCTATCTCTAATATCTGCACTTGATAAGTTGCATAAGTTCTCTCTAACTTTCGTCAGTCCCTGAGGAACGATTCTTCTTATCATTAAAACTTGCATACGTCCTGTAATACTTGCAGTACCGTGTTAGTTTAAGGTGTTTATTTGCACTTATTTTATACATCTTTTTATCACACCTTAGGCCACACCAGGAAGATAAACGAAACACTATTTTAAATTTGGGTGACATTAACCTCCGAAAGTCAATATATCTCTTGGTTCTGGTACTAGATCCGCATATCTATGAGGATGTTTACACTTTTTTTCCTTATTGATATAATGTGATGTGAAAGTCAAGATATCTCCACAACATAACCCTCGTCAATCGAACCTTGTGCCTTTTATACATTATGTAGTTACTCCTTTAACTTATTCAAATAATGCTCGATCGGATACATCCAGCACATCTGGATTATTCCACCAAAAACTGTATCGTCATGGAATATTCTTGTCTACCATTTTAGTATACGCTTCATTAACAATGCCACTCAAATCATCTATCATATTTATCATTTCCTCATACACAAAACTAGGAATAATATTTGATTGGAACAGATTTATTTCTCCATACAAATTCCAAATTTCATATGTTGCTTAAAACCCATTTCTCAATATTCATATTAGCCTCTAGAATATTTTTCCTAGTAAATTCGTGCATCAATTACATGGATATTGAATTGAAGTAGAAATATCCATGCGCTAAGATATAAATTCAAGGAAACTCTTAACACCCTTAACAAACGCTAGAGTAACCTTGTTTCTTGACTTAATCAACACTTTATCCATATGGACTTCTATTTGGACTTGATTGCGTCGCAAACTAAAAGATTTTGATAGCTATAATAATTTAATGAATAAATTGTGTAAATCATATTGATATTCAATCTCATATTTCATAGATTAAGCAATATAATATTTCATAAGTCTTACTCCTATATTAAGTCTCCCATTTTCAAACTCCAACTTTTTTTCATAATCCAAAAAAATATCTAATATTATAGATAAAAAATCATATATAACTACATATATTATGTAACTACATAATTTAACCATCTAAACAACATAATAGAAACCATAATAAAGAAAAATACTAGTTTTTACTAAAAAAATGTGATAAAATACCTAAAGGAATTGATTGTAGAAATGTGTCCGAAAGAGTGGAGGTAAGTAGATAAAATACGTTAACGAAAGAGGAGGCGTTTGTGGAAAGTGGTGGATCAATAGTAATAATATTTAGGGATCAATTTTAGAGTCTTTTGGGATTTTTTTAGTTTTTTTTAGCTCTGTCGAAAAATTATAATTGAGCCATTGTTGAAAAAATTTTAAAGAAAAAATAATAAAGTCACAATGATATATTTTTATCTGAATAATTGTAAAAAACAAAAAAGCACGCCTAAGTAAAAAAAAATTATCTAGTTGACTAGCAGCGGCAAATTAAAAATATAGAGAATGTTAATTAATATATATTTATAATAAAATTATTTTTAAATAAAATATTTTAGTAAAAAAATTTGTATTGATCTAAATTTATGAAACAAAGATTATTTCCCTATAGTTCAAGATGAATTGTGGCATTTTAGGCCTAAATATTTAACTATTTCTTATAAATAAATTTAGCTTTAAAAATTAGATTAAAGCCCAATCCGTATTGTAAAAGCCCAACTCACATGCTTAAAATAAAACCTAATGACCCATCAAATCTACCCTAACACCATTGCCCCTGGCGCCGCAAAATTTCTCTGTACCATCTGATCCACAATACCAAACTTCATTGCAATTAACCAGTTCCTCTCTTCATTTAATCCCTCCATTCTACTTCTTTAGATCTCCACAAATTCGTACTAACTTTGAATGTTGATTCATTGAATCAATTTGAAACACCAACAAGATTGTAGAATTTTAAGCCATCCGTTTTCCTACATTTATTTACCATATATCCAGGTTAGTAAATTTTTGAGTTTCTTATATTTTTATGAATTCTAACTTAGTCTATTATATCAAATTATATTAAATGTCATAAGAATTTCATTATAATCGTATCAATCTAACAAATGCCACAATTGTTAGCCACATATAGGCTTCATTTTTGTCACTATCTAGTGTAGGCCACGATTAATAGTTCATTATTGTCACGCCCAACGGGGAAAAACGCATTGAATCCCAAGATGTCAGATTTATTGTATTGTATTTTGTTAAATGGTAGTCATACTTTTACGTGAGCTCTTGAAAAATGTCAAGTACATATAATTAGATTCCATGATAATTATATTATTAGCATAATCTTGTATTATTTAAGGTTTATTTAGAACTGTTTTACAAATAAGATATCCGAAGTCAATAAGAAGTGTTGGGTGACAATATTAACTATTGGGTGAAACTTTTCTTAGGTTTATCTTAATTGACATTTAAATTTAGATTATTGTATAATTAAAATTTTGGTTAATTTGAATAAAGATATGGATAGTGGGCTTAATAATTTTCTCTTTTTCCTTCAATGGTAGGTAATCTTCATCAATGGGGAGCATAACGAAACAAAAAATGGATAAGATTGTTGGCCATGACATTTCAATCCACCATGAAGATTGTATGATTAACATGGTAAGATTTACATGCCAATAAATAAACTTCATTTGACTATATATATATATATATATGCTACTCCATTTTGTAGGTTTTTGCATACTAACCAAACTTATTTACGTGATTTAAATTCTGAGTAATATCGTTTAGGTTACATCTAAATAAGTTTAATACCATGTTTAATCTGAGATACAGGTTTAGCTCAGGATAATTCTTGTTTCAGTTAACAGGATAAATGTTGTTTTTTTGGTAAAAGTATGTATATTTTTCCTTGAAAAATGGCCTAGACATGCCTATGTTGGAATGTCTATGAGGCTGCCTATTTTTATTTAGGCAATTGATAAAAAATTAACTTTATTAGAAGAATGTTTTTTTCATTTATTTTTTTAAGTTCACTTCAAACACCTAAACCTTTTGTAGATTCTTACATGTACGTGACCTATCAATTTTTAGAAGAATCTTTACCTTATTTATCTAATAAATTGGTATATAATAGAATAAACCACAGAGTTGTAAGAGTTAGAATTAATAAATGATGTTGCAACAATTACAACTCATCTAATGATGGGATTATAACAAATATAATAGCAAAATATAACCACCACAACTACAATGTTTACCGATCTTTGAGAATATGATTAATGAGTTGCCATTTTAGAATAATCCTTTATTTTCTATTGAAGAGTAATGAGAAGAAACAATCATTAATTTGTTGTATGCTTTTAGATATTCTTGTAAGTAATTGTGGGTCTAGTTGTTCACCTGGTTGAAGTCAATCTAAGACTAGTTTATCTAGTCTAGTCATGAACTAGGTATCCTATCTTGGAGTAGTGTTAAAATTTTAGTAAATATTTTAACGTGTGAATAATATAAAACATTATTTGCAGCTGTCAAGATGAAGTGATGGCAAGGGACTTGAGTTTTTCAAATATTGGAAAAATTAGTGAAGGTAAGTTTAATCATCCATTTTATCACTACATAATTACTTGCTTTGTTCTCTTACGTTTATATGCGTGTTGTAGCTCTCTTTTTATTCATCCACTAAAGGTTTGAATTCAAGCACTTAAAGTTATGTTTTTTCTCAGGACGGTGAAGTATAATCTACATCAAGATATATGGATGATGAAAGAATATGGTGTGTTAGATTAATAGTTGCTCTAGTGCTTAGGTTACTCATGTATTACATTAAAAATTAAAGATTAGGTAATTTATTGGATAATAAAGTCAGTGTTGGACCTCTTAATGAAAAGCTTTTCAAAAGGATATATGTTTAACTGTATTTTTGTTCAATGTTCTTTTTTTCATTATACTCAACAAGTCAACTTAATATCAAAATGCAACTTCGGTCAAACCACCTGAAATAAAGCCAAAAAATTATTCAAGTTATTGACTTAATATCAAAATGAAACTTCACTACTGAAATTTCACAGACGCTCCATAGATTATTATATTTAGGTACTTTTATAAGTTATGTCCGTCCTGGTTATCTTTCCTCTTTGATTTTACTTTCTTATTTCTATTATATACAAGGAGTTCCTCGTTCCTCGTTCCTCTTAAATTTCTTATGCATTTAATTGTATATATATGTCTCTATATTTGTGCTTTATTTTTCAATATAGTAATACTTTAATGAGTTTTTTTTATGAAATATCATTTATTTATGGTGTACGTTATTATAAGTAATGGTAGTGTTTATGTTAAAACTTAAAAACTAACCGTCTAGTTTAGGTAGCATAGTTAATATAGAAATCTAGTTGTACATATATAATAGTAATCTACTTATGTCAATTGTTGATGGTACGTGTGACCATGTAATATTTTCCACTAATAGATTCATCCTTGGAGTTATTCTTAGTTACCTGAGTTGATATACCATCAATAGAGACTTGTACTACTTCGTTGACACGATCTTGGAATATATAGAAAGCTAATTGTATCTTAAACATCTAGAAGTCAGTTTATTATAACTTAATGCTCTAGATCTTGACCTCTTTTAGTATTCTTCATTTCTAAAAATATATAAATTTAGTCAGAAATAATCTATTCTATTTCAGCTTTTTTAATCGGCCTTAAAATCATTCGGTTTGTAAATCTCCTCAGAATCTGTATGGTATGAAAAAATATAATCAGAAGAACATGAATACGGGATTATTGTTTTATAGGGGCTTTATCACATTTGGTCAAACAATTTTGGCGAAGAAATTTGGCAATATTTTCACATGGATAAATTAATTTTTCTATCTTTCAACCTACTTTTTGAATGTATCACAAGGGATTACCTAATCATTACTTGACTCATATTGAAATCTTTTCTAAAATGTGGATTTTTATTGAAATTGATACCATTTTGATTTCTTCCTTATTTGGGAATATAAGAGATTTTACTGTTATACCACTTTAAACAAACGTATCTATCAAAAACTGAAAGAAAAAATTGTCTAATCGGCCTTACAACAAGCAATTTTCTTAACGCGTAACTTTGAGTTCTGACTTACAAACGTATCTCCTCTGGTGCCCGTTTCCACTTGATAAACTCCGGTTATACACTAAGAGAGTCAACTAGGTAGTACACAATGAGGGTTCTGCACCTGTCATCTAGGAAAGCTCCTTTTTATTGTTCTTACCACTACTTCCTAATATGGACTTTTAGTCAAAAGATAAACGCTTTTTCTATTGCGATAGAAAACACTCCGCCAAAGGTTTTTTCGATTTTCTACTACAGTCGATTCCATCTTAGTATTTGCATTTCTTGCCATGAATTGATAGAAAGGTGTTTACGCCATGAAAGTTTCTTCCCAAGGCGGCCTCAAGGGGAAATGGTTTATTGGGCCCACATAAGCTTATTAACCACTTTTGTCATGCAATGATACACTTGAGACACCATAGATACATTTTGAGGAGATTTTCCTTAGGTTGAATAGTAAAGAAATCCTTACAAGAACCCTTCTGACGAGAAGCAATACATTCATGTGTTTTGTTGAAAATTTGCATGCAACTCTTAGCTACTTTATGATTTGATTTTATTTAAGCTCTCTCAGTAATACCTATGATAAACAATAAACTATGTCACATGAACCGTTATAAACTATGTCACATGCAGGGTTATGGTATAATTTTGTCGATTCTTATTCATTTTACTTCTCTTGCTAATTAACTAAGACAGAAAATTGAGAGAATCTTTGGAAGTTCTTTTATTTCGATAATCTAGTAAACGTGTCGATTATATTGGTCACTGATAACAAATTACTGATCAACTTTCCAAATCATGATCTTTGCTCGAATTAAAAGGTAGAAGAAATGATTTTTAGGCACCCTAGACTATAGCTTTTCTAGATTTATAGCTCTTTTTTTGTTATCAAAATTGTGTTAATTTGATCACGTATTTCTCCTTTCTATATAATCTTTGTTACGCTATCCATTGTTAGATTTTGGTATAGATGACACAATATATCGAAATATTTGTTGATATAAAAAATCAACAAAAACCATGAAACTAGAGATAAAGAAGAGTTAATCAATTATACAAACCAATATTTGAGCCAAAAAAATTAATGTACAAAAAAATGATAGAAAGGTTCGATTAAACAAGTCCCACTATAATTATGGATTTTTAAGCCAATTGATGAAATTATGGAACTAATGACTACCAAAGGCGCTCACCTACACATGCGAGACTCCTTGTAGGTATTCTCTACAATTCCTTAGAAAGTGGAATATAGGAGAGGAAAATTATTGGTTCATGCAATTGTTAACCGTGCTTCTCTTCTTGTTGGTCTATGTATCGACGACGAGATATTATACCAGGCTCGAGTTCTTCTACTAAAAATGCATCCCATTATTTGTGTCATGTTTATCTTGTTCAAGGATCTAGGAACACAACCATTATATTTTACAAACTAAAATGAGTCGGTCAAAATGACGAAAGATCCTTGTGCCCAAAACTTATGATTCTGCTAAATGAAATAGTTTATATATCATACTAACAATTCAATATGAAAAAATTATAAGCGCAAAAAATGGCTATCTATATAGAAGTCATTCTAGAACTCTTTTACTTCCCAGGGATGTTTGTGTTGCCAAAAGGCACGTGAAAAGATCCTGAAAATTATCGATCTTCAGTGAATTAACTTTGAAGGTTCTCCCATGAGTTGATGAATTAAATGGAAAAGATATATCGAGTTCACTAAATTAGGATAACACTGCTATGAGAATAGCTTTTAGAGACCACATAGTTATTTGCGATCTTTTGTAGTCCCTAAAGGTTGCTCGTTTTCGAAAAGTTGTTAACTATTCATTTTTCCTGAGGAATTCTTTCTTTGGTAGCTAGATGGTTTATCATTACAGACCACCCAGTCTCTCGCTATAAGTTATGACTTCTAGCGACTATATGTGGTCATTAGATAATTTTATTTTAGCCATTGCATTTTGGTCGCTAATTCTTTATTACTTTAGCAACCATTCATCCGGTATTTAGTGGCTAGCCTCTTTTTGCGGTCGTTAAAGGTGTTATAATTGAAAAAACATTTTTATTAGAGTTATTCATTTACATTTGTTCGTAAATAGACATGATAATAATTAAGCATATTACAACAAAAACTTATGTAATAGATACAACCTAATAATCAATGTAAGTTATGAAATACCTTTTACTGAAAGTACTAAACTTATGGTGACTTGGCTAGGACTACATGGTGTACAACTCTTAAGGGGATTAACATATCTAATGAAAGATTAATTAATGTAAGAATGGTTGCTTGAACTAATAAACACAAAAACTAATAAAGAAAAGGATAGTCAAATCCCCATAGTATAGAAGGTAGTCATGATGTGTTTTCCATATATGGAAGGCCAAAAATGAAAAGTTTTATAAAGTTTTAACAATGACCTTATGAAAAAAACTCAAAAAGCATCTATAACATGTGATTAATTATATATTGCAAATATAAAAACATGAGGTTATAAGGGTTACCTCAGAAAATGTGGAAAGAATAAATACCAAAGGTATATACAATAAAAAAAGGTAACTCGGTTAAAAACAAAAGCTGAAAAATGCTTAAATTTAATATTGATGCTACTATTAATTGTGCAACTAAAATAAAGTGATGCTTGTATATTAACTAATAAGGATTTTTTTTTGTAGGAAGACACGTATAAAATTATGTAACTCATACACCATTAGAGACAAAAAACTTAGGGTTTAGGAATGTAATTCTTCAATCAAGAATTTTTCAAAAATATAAATTCTGTACACTAAATTATTATAAGTTACTTATAGAGACAACTTGTAATCTAGTTAAGCTCATATACTTCCATAGGTGGTTATTTTGTGTTCTCTTTTTCTTGAAAGTTTTCAAAATAGTCCGCTGTAGGCAATTAGGCTTTCTATTTATATAATTTATGCTTTAAAAAAAACTCTTCCAAGAAAACAAAAATAGAAGCCCAACACATAATGTTAAAGCCCAACCTACATATTTTCAAAATAAAACCCTAATTTTCTTAGTTTTCTTCCCCATCACCTCTTTTTCATATGTAACTAATCATATCTAAAATATTCGATATCTAATATATTTTTTTTCATCAAATCAAATTATGTAATGTGTTATATATTAATTTTACGTGGCTTAATTTTATATCACATTACTTATCCCAATATATAATATATATATATATATCATAGAAAAATAAACAATCCTTAAAGGATCTTTAAGAACCAAATCAAGCAGAACTCATGTTTTAAAAAAATTAATGAATCAAGCCTAAACTTAAATAACAAGGATTGTTTGAACAAAACCTAAACTCAAACTCAATAAAATATTACCAAAATAATCCCAAATAGCTAAACTTTGGTTCGGTTTGTTTGAAGACTTACTCCCAATTACCTCACACGAAGATGTTTTTCAGGAATTTTCATAATGGTATATATAATTTTCTTCAATCTATTAGTGCAACACCCATAAATGTAATTCAAAATTCTTTTTGTTTTGGCCCCTTTAAGCATAATTTATGTAAGTATTTCATACATTTAAGTAACATATATGGGAAGAAGGTCCCTCTTAAATCGTAAAACATGTGGGATACCTTTGATATTAATAAAATATGAGGTTGTCTACATTCACATTCTTATGCAAGATATATATTTATGTAGAAACTTCATGACACTTAAAGTTTTGATAACAGAGTACCAATTAAGAGAGTTATAATCATTTATTATATGATGTTTCAACGTGTTATCTTTAAGTTTCAAATATCTTAAAGTTTAGCTTAATATATTCTTCAATAATTTGGTTATAACATTATCTATTATATTGTAGATCACGTCGCAACAGACAATTGGTTTGTAACTTTTAACAATTGTTAGATTTTGAGTCTTGGGAACCAAATTTATATTTGTTTAATTGTTTTCTCTGAGTATATTAGGTATTTTTCATAGTGTTGATAATATTAGTCTCCACTATACTCCAAGAGAGTTTTAAAAATCATGAGGTAAATCCATCAGGCTTATGGCTTTTACTTATTCTAATACTCCATAATGCATAATTTATTTCCTTATCTGATATTGTATTAGTAAGTTGATTTATCTCCTCTTTATTAAGTCTCTTCTGGCATATCTCATCAATCAAGACCCCTTATAAGGTTCTTAATTGTTTGATGTACGTTAGCCATATTTTCTTCTTTAGTAATAATTTTCCCCTCATCATCCATTATTTTCATAAAGGTACTTTATAATCTTATATTTTGCATGGCATGGTGGAAATACTTAGTATTCTCCTTCCCTCCATCAAGAAACTGGTATCTAGACTGTTGTTTCAATAATGATCCTTCATTAAGAAGCTTCTTTGATAATTATTTAGCCAATTCATTATAATTTTTGAGTTGTTCCTTGCTTGTATCTCATTTATGTCTGCATAGTTAAACTACTTTAATTTTGTCCCTTAGATTGGTAATATTAGCTAAAGTATTTTGTAGATACTCTTTGTTAATAACATCAGTTTACTTTTAAAAACTTGAAACTATTGTGCCTCCTGAAATATGTGATTTCCCTTGACATTTCTGGTCCATATTTTTTTAACAATATCGTCAAACGTTTCCTGGTTGTTCTAGGAATCATAAAATTTGAATGGAGATATGAACTTAATTGTTTTCCTTATTGGCATATCTAGAATAAGACTATGATAATCTAATAGTCCTGGTGAGTTAATATTAGCTTGTTGTATGGGAATTGAGAAATCAACTTTCTATGAACTCAATTTTTTATGGTTCACATTTCTTTCTCTCATACATACTTTGTCCAAACATAGTAAGGACTTGTTCCTTGTATTTTTGTAAGATGTAAATCATTTACACACTCATTCATCTTTTTGGTATGAACAACTAAATATGGTTCATGGCATATATATTTTAACTCCATAACTTCATAAAAATATCCTTAAATGCAACAAGTATTGTTGTTAGCTATACTTTCCAAGTCTCTCAGTGTATCCCATAATTTCAGTCTTTGACTAGTTGGTGGAATGTGAGAACATACTAACGATATATAGAGAACTTTCTTAGTATTTATGTCTTCAATCGTGCAAAGTAATGCTTGATCACTAGCCTATATTAGTTCACCCTTTAATATATTAGACTTCCAACATATCTATAATTATCCTTTTTGGATAGAAAGATGCCACATGACCAATATTTCCAAGATATAGGAGTGCTACCTCAGGGTCTTTAACAAAAACAATTATGTTTAAATTTTCTTACAATATTATATGAATTTTGGATTCTAAAAATAGTTCCAAAAAGACAAATCAAACATGACATATGATTGGTTATTAACTACTTAAATACCTTGATTGTCAAAGGTGCATGAACCTCTTGGCAAATCCAAACTACGAAACTCATTTTTCCTTTCACGTTAAGTTGGAAAACTAACTTAGATTGTAATTTTCAACTCTAACCCTTGTTCATAATGATTTTAACCTCTTTTTAAATATCATGAAACTATAAACATATTTTACTCTTTAAATTAAACAGACCTCAACATCTCTTATAATCACTTGACTATAATTTACCTATGTGTAGCCTATGTTGACTAAAAAATAATAATTAAACATATTACAACCAAAACATATATAATAGACACAACCTAAATAATCTATGCAAGTTATGCATACTTTCTCTAAAACTACTAAACATATGTTGTTCGAATGCAATTGGGCCACAGATACATGGTATACAACTCTTATGGGGATTAAATTACCTAACGAAAGGATAATTCAAATAGAAGAATGATATTTTAAAATAATAAAATCATAAACTAATAAAGAAAAGGATAGACGTATCCCCGTAGTAGAGAAAGCAGGCATGATGTGTTCGCACATATGCAAGGCAAAAAATGAAATATTATATGAAAACTCAAACCTTGTCCCTATTAAAAACGTTTGTAGAGAATCTATAGCATATGATGAATTCTATAATGCAAATATAAAATATGAGGCTATAAGGGTCACCCTATAAAATGTGGAACCAATAAACACCCAAAGTATATACAATAAAAAGGGTAACTCAGTTTAAAACAAAATCCAAGATCTGCTTAATTTAATATTGAAATTGCTTTTAATAGTGCAACTAAAAAATAAAGTGATGATTTTGTATTAAATGATTTTAGAGGATTTTTTTTAGGGATGACACACATGTAGTTATGTATCTCACATGCCTCAAGAGACATCAACCTTATGGTTCACGAATGTTTTTCTTCATGGAAGAACTTTCCAAAAATGTAGATTTTTTATACAAAAATGATTGTGCAAATGACTTGTAAAGGACAACTTGTAATATAGTTAAGAAAATTTGCTCCCTTAGTAGGTGATAATTTATTGTCCTCCTCTATTTCTCAAAACATAAACAAAGTAGCCGCCTAGGTGACCAATCAATAACAAATTGTAAATCTGATGCATGCACTGGACTTTCTATTTATAATGGGATAATTCTACATTCAGACCTCCAGTGTCCTTTTATAATTACGCTAAACAATCAATTCTTTCCATTATAAGCATTTTTACTAAAATAACTTATAAAATGAGTAATATAACAAAAAAAAAAATTTTTTTTCACCACCACGGCTGGTTAGTAAACTTCAGCAAAAATATATCAATGTGACTTTTTTTTAGATTTTTTGTTTTTTTATCTATGACAAAAAATTATAATGGAGCCATAGATGAAAAAATTTTAAAGAAAAAATCAAAAAGTCACAATGATATATTTTTATCTGAATAATTGTAAAAAAGAAAAAAGCTCGCCTAAATAAAAAAAAATTATCTAGTTGACCAGCAGCCGCAAATTAAAAATATAGAGAATGTTAATTAATATATATTTATAATTAAATTATTTTTTAATAAAAAAAATTTGTATTGATCTAAATTTAGGAAACAAAGATTATTTCCCTATAGTTCAAGAAGAATTGTGGCATTTTAGGCCTAAATATATAATTATTTCTTATAAATTATTTTAGTTTTAAAAATAAAATAAAATACCAATCCATATTGTTAAACCCCAACTCACAAGTTTAATATAAAACCTAATTACCCATCAAATCTACCCTAAATAAGAAACAATTCTCATTATTGTATAGTACTATAGTTGTATAACACCATCCGGGGGCGCCGCAAAATTTTCTCTGTACCATCTGATCCCAAATACCAAACTTCATTGCAATTAACCAGTTCCTCTCTTCATTTAATCCCTCCATTCTACTTCTTTAAATCTCCACAAATCCTTACTAACTTTGAATGTTGATTCATTGAATCAATTTGAAACACCAGACAAGAATGCAGAATTTAAGCCAGTCGTTTTCCTACATTTGTTTACCATATATCCAGGTTGGTAAATTTGCGAGTTTCTTATATTTTTATGAATTCTAACTTAGTCTATTATATCAAATTATATGAAATTTCATAAGAATTTCATTATAATCGTATCAATCTAACATAGGCCACAATTGTTAGCCACATATAGGCCTCATTTTTGTCACTATCTAGTGTAGGCCACAATTAATAGTTAATTATTGTCACACCCAAAGGGGAAAAACGCATTGAATCTGTAGATCTCAAATTTATTGTATTGTATTTTGTTAAATGGTAATCATACTTTTACGCAAGCTTTTACAAAATATCAAGTACATATAATTAGATTCCATGATAATTATATTATTAGCATAATCTTGTATTATATAAGGTTTATTTAGAATTGTTTTACCAATAAGATGTCTGAAGTCAAGAGATATAGTCTAATTCATCCAAGCCAATTATCTGTTCTAGATTGATTCATATTACCCTCTCTCGATTTCATCAATAAGAAGTGTTGGGTGACAATAATAACTGTTGGGTGAAATTGTCCTTAGGTTTATCTTTATTGGCATTTAAATCTGGATTATTGTATAATTAATTTTTTTGTTAATTTGAACAAAGATATGGATAGTGGGCTTAATAGTTTCTCTTTTTTCCTTCAATGGTAGGTAATCTTCATCAATGGGGAGCATAACGAAACAAAGAATTGATAAGATTGTTGGTCATGACATTTCAATCCACCATGAAGAGTTTATGATTATCATGGTATGATTTACATGCCAATATATAAACTTCATTTGACTGTAAATATATATATGCTACTCCATTTTGTAGGTTTATGCATACTAACCAAACTTGTTTAAATAAGTTTAATACCATGTTTAATCTGAGATACATTTTTTGTTCAAGATAATTTTTTTTCAGTTAACAAGATAAATGGTGTTTTCTTGGTAAAAGTATGTATAGACATGCCTATGTTGGAATGTCATTGAGGTTGTCCATTTTTATTTAGGCAATTGATAACAATTTAACTTTATTAAAAGAATGTTTTATTCATTTATTTTTTTAAGTTCACTTCAAACACCTGAACCTTTTGTAGATGCTTACATGTACGTGACCTATCATTTTTTAGAAGAATCTTTACCTTATTTATCTAATAAATTGGTATAGAATAGAATAAACCACAGAGTTTGAATTAAAAAATAATGTTGTAACAGTTACAACTCATCTAATCATGGGATTATAACAAATATAATAGCAAAATATAACCACCACAACCACAATGTTTATCGATCTTTGAGAATATGATTAACGAGTTGCCATTATAGAATAATCTTTTATTTTCCATTAAAGAGTAATGAGAAGAAACAATCATTATTTTGTTGTATGCTTTTAGATACTCTCGTAAGTAAATGTGGGTCTAGTTGTTCACGTGGTTAAATTACATCTAAGACTAGTTTATCTAGTCTAGTCATGAATTAGGTAACATATCTTAGAGTATTTTAATGTTTGAATAATATAAAACATTATTTGCAGCTTTCAAGATGAAGTGATGGCAAAGGATTTGAGTTTATAAAATATTGGAAAAATTAGTGAAGGTAAGTTTCATCTCCATTTTATCATTAGATAATTTGTTGCTTTGTTCTCTTACGTTTATATGCGTGTTGTAGCTCCCTTTTTATTTATCCACTAAAGGTTTTGAATTCTAGCACTCAAACTTATGTTTTTTCTCTGGGGTCAAGTATAATCTACATCAAGACATATGGATGATGAAAGAATATGGTGTGTTAGATTAATAGTTTCTCTAGTGGTAAGGTTACACATGTATTATATTAAAAATTAAAGATAACTGAGTGGTATGTAATTTATTTAATATTATTCGACTTAATATAAAAATGCAACTTCACTACTGAAATTTCACACAAGCTCCTTCTAAGTTATGTCCTTTCTGGTTATCTTTGATCTTTGACTTTCATTTCTTATTTCTATTATATACATGGAGTTCCTCGTTCCTCTTACATTTCTTATGAATTTGATTGTATATATATATATATATGTCTCTATATTTTTGGTTTAGTTTTTAATATAGCAATACGTTAATGAGGTTTTTTTTTCCAGAAGTATCTTTTATTTATGGTGTACTTTATTTTAAGTTATGGTAGTGTTTTATTTTAAAACTTAAAAACCAATAGTCTAGTTTAGGTAGCATAGTTTGTTGCTGATGGTACGTGTGAACTTGTATATTTTCCACTAATAGATTCATCCTTGGTCTTATTCTTAGTTCCCTGAGTTGATATACCATCAATAGAGACTTGTACTACTTCCTTGACACGATCTTGCATATGAAAGATATAGAAGTCACTTTGTTATAACATAAAGCTCTAAATCTTGACCTCGTTTAATATTCTTCATTTCAGAAAATATAAATTTTGTCATAAATAAACTATTCTATTTCAGCTTTTTTAATCAGCCTTAAAATCATTCAGTTTTGTAAATCTCCTCAGGATTAGTATGGTTTGAAAATTTTTAATCAGAAGAACATGAATACAGATGTGATCGTTGCTTTATAGAGGCTTTATCACATTCGGTCGAAGAGATTTGGCAATAGTTTCACAGTGATAAATTAATATTTCTATCTTTCAACCTACTTTTTGAATGTATCACAAGGGATTACCTAATCATCGCTTGACTCATATTGAAATCTTTTTTGATATGTGGATTTTTGTTGAAATTGATACCATTTTGATTTCTTCCATCTTTGGGAATATAATATATTTTACTGCTATCCCACTTTAAACTAAGGTATCTATTAAAAACTGAATGAGAAACTTTTTTAATCTGTCTTACAACAATCAATTTGCTTAACACAGTAACTTTGATGTCTGACTTACAAATCTCAAACAAGTAGCTATTATTTATAACTTAGAAAGCTCGTGCATGTGCAAAACAAAAATACAAAGTATATAGAAGGCTTTAATAATAATTGGGACATGAGAGATTTTTTTAAGTAATCAAGGACCAGATATAGCAGTATCAATTCTACTACTTTATTAATATTAACAGTCATATAGTAGAATAACTTTTGTACTATTAATATCTCTTCTGGTGCCCGTTTGCACTTGATAAACTCCGGTTATACACTAAGATAATTAATCGGTTAGGTAGTACACAATGAGGGTTCCCCACCTGTCATTTAGGAAAGCTCTTTTTTGTTGTTCTTACTCTCCGCCAAAGGTTTTTAGATTCTCTACTAGAGTCGATTCCATCTTATTATTTGCATTTCTTGCCATAAATTAATAGAAAAGTGTTTACGCCATGAAAGTTGCTTCCGATGGTGGCCCCAAGGGGAAATGGTTTATTGGGCCCACATAAGCCAATATGTCCACTCTTGACATGCAATGATACACTTGAGTAACCATAGATACAAATACACCTTAGGTTGAACAGTAAAGAAGTCATTTCAAGAACCCTTCTAACGAGAAGCAATACATTCATTGGTTTTCCCGAAAAACATTGAATGCAACTCTTAGTTTTATTCATTTACAATTGTTCGTAAACAGACATGATAAACCCAAAGTACTCTAAAAGTATAATAATTTTACAATTTTCAACAAAAATATAAAAATCTAGTTATGAACACATATAAGTTATTTTGATATAAAAAATAAAAGCAATCAACTAATACTACTAGTCTGTCTCATATCCTTTCCTTTTCATCTGCAATAATCACATCATTACTATTTATATGCATCGCTTGATGGATATCAGCTCATCTGCAGACTTTTTTAAAATATTGTCGGACTCTTCATCGTCTTCTAAAATAGTTATATCATGCTCTAATATCAGTTCATCGACATCGGTGTACTCAAATGTTATTAATGCGTAATCAGTCTATGTCTGTTGTATCATTGACAAAAGGTATAGACTCAAATGTATAAACTATCGACACAGAACCCTAAACGTCCATACTCCAACAATGACAATCGCTCATTTTTCAAATCACTTTAAAGCGCGTCGCGATCCCTTAGTGTCCACTAGATCAACAATGTATAACATGTTATTTGCTTGATTTTCTAAAATTTATGACTCATCTTTGTACCAATACGAATTATTATCGATTTTGGTTACACTGTGCTCATTCCGTATTCTTCCTTTCTTGGTGTTATAGCATTCTCACTCGAATACCATTACCGAATATGTTTTTAAGAAGTCCACCTCGAATACTTTAACCAATTCATTATTTGGTTAATACTGGATGGCATGCTAGCTTCATGTTAAATACCTAATAATGGAAAAGCTATTGCGTTATACTTTCTCTATTAGTATTTTGATTTTGAATTATAGTATACATTTATCAATAACGAATTGTAAAATCTAGTTTGATGAATTCTTTCCACATCCACATGTCCATCTGTAATTATAACTGACTTATGGTCCCTTGAATACAAAATATTTGAGTTACAAAATTATATAGAATAAGAAAGTGACAAAGAACATAGTAAAAAAGAACAAATTATATGTAAACTTGAATCTCATCATACGTTCGTAGATTGCACCAAACAATCCTATCGTGCTCTATTTGGGGGAAGATAAACGAAACACTATTTTAAATTTGGGTGACATTTACTTCCGAAAGTCAATATATCTCTTGGTGGTGGTACTAGATCCGCATATCTATGAGGATGATTTCACTTTTTTTCCCTTATTGATATAATGTGATGTGAAAATCAAGATCTCTTCCACAACATAACCCTCATCTATCGAACCTTGTGCCTTTTACACATTATGTAGTTACTCCTTTAACTTATTCAAATAATGCTCGATCGGATACATCCAACACATCTGGATTTTTCCACCAAAAACTGTATCATCATGGAATATTCTTGTCTACCATTTTAGTATACGTTTCATTAACAATGCCACTCGAATCATCTATCACATTTATCATTTCCTCATATACATAACTAGGAATAATATTTGATTGGAACGGGTTTATTTCTCCATACAAATTCCAAATTTCATATGTTGCTTAAAACCCATTTCTCAATATTCATATTAGCCTCTAGAATATTTTTCCTAGTAAATTTGTGCATCAATTACATGGATATTGAATTGAATTAGAAATATCCATGTGCTAAGATATAAATTCAACGAAACTCTTAACACCCTTAACAAAAGCTAGAGTAACCTTGTTTCTTGACTTAATCAACACTTTATCCATATGGACTTCTATTTGGACTTGATTGCGTCGTAAACTAAAAGATTTTTATAGCTATAATAATTTAATGAATAAATTGTGTAAATCATATTGATATTCAATCTCATATCTCATAGATTAAGCAATATAATATTTCATAAGTCTTACTCCTATATTAAATCTCCCATTTTCAAACTCCAACTTTTTTTCATAATCCAAAAAAAATCTAATATTATAGATAAAAAATCAAATATAACTACATAATTTAACCATCTAAACAACATAATAGAAACTATAATAAAGAAAAATACTAGTTTTTACGAAAAAAATATGACAAAATAACTGAAGGAATTGATGGTCGAAATGGGTCCGAAAGAGTGGAGGTAAGTAGATAAAATACGTTAACGAAAGAGGAGGCGTTTGTGGAAAGTGGTGGATCAATAGTAAGAATATTTAGGGATCAAATTTAGAGTCTTTGGTGATTTTTTTAGTTTTTTTTAGCTATGACGAAAAATTATAATTGAGCCATTGTTGAAAAATTTTTAAAGACAAAATAAAAAAAGTCACAATGATATATTTTTATCTGAATAATTGTAAAAAAGAAAAAAGCTCGCCTAAGTAAAAAAAAATATCTAGTTGACTAGCAGCCGCAAATTAAAAATATAGAGAATGTTATTATAAAGCGATTTCCATTCAGGGCTTAGGCTAAGGGTAATGTATTTCTAATTAATTGTTCACCACTTTATACATTCTAATATATTTTTTCTTAATAAAAAAAGATAGTTTTATGATATGGTTATTTTATTAGGATTTTGTTTTTCAAATTTATGTGATCTGATCCTTTTCCCTCCCCTTTGTTTCTCTTATCCCCTCTTGAAAAGCTAACTACAATTTTATTTTCTATATCCAAATATAGTAATTAAACACATTTATTTGTATTTAATATGTCAGAAATGGAAAAGTTAAAATCTTTGCTGTATTTCTATATAAGTAGCCTCTCTTAGTGGCATAAAATTTAATGGGGGTATTGATTTTTGTATTTTGGTTTCTAAAAATGCTTCATTTAGATATGGTAAAGAAATAACCATATTTAAGAAAAATATTAAATACACCTTTATATTTTGCTTTATAAACCTGTATGGGAGTTGTGTTTTGATAATGAAAAATAAAATGGATCAAGGTGAAAGTACCCAAATGTCTAGTGGCAGTGGTGGGTGTGCTAGTGGTAGTGGTAGTGATGGTGGTGGAGGAAGTGTTGGTGGTGGTAGATCTTCCAATGTTGTGCAGGAAAAGAAGATATCAGTGAGAAATTTAAGTGTTGCTCAACAAGAGAAACTTAGGCTAGAAGAGGAACAGAAAGATAATGTAATTTTTCAAGAACAAATGTTTAACAATCAATTTAGTACCCTTGCCTCAATTGAGATTCTTTTACCGTTTCCAAATCTCAGATAAGCTCAACAATTGGAGAATGCCCAGCAATTTAAGCATGTACCATATTGGAATGGTGGGTATAATATTCGAGGGGATGTTCAAAGGATGATGGGACAACCAAGTGGCTTGAATTCATCATCCATGAGTTGGATGAAAAGATCAAAGCAATTTCAGCAGCACAGATCTTCATCATTTGTGAGTATTCTTGCTTCTTTTGTTTCAAATTTTTTTAATTATTTATTAATTTATAGATACTTTATTTGTTGTAATTTGTATATATCCAGATGCATCCGATGTAGAATTTTAATATCTCTCTTCAGTAATATTCATTGAGTTTTGATTAGAGAAATGATGATTGGTAAAATTTAGATTCTTATTAAGGAACCTTGAACCATGTCACCTCAGTTTGGCTTGTAATCGAACCCCCTTACAAATCAATTTAAAAAAGGACTCTTTAAACCCCAAATTCTAGCCCGACATTTGGTATAACCCCTGCACAAAATAATAAAATCTTCAGACGTCCCTAACCCTAGCCAACACCTCTACTTGGAGCAAAACCGATCCCCTAACAAGTGTGTGTATATGTGTTAGTTTGTAGTCCATATGTACGAATCTAATATGCTTGATTTAGGGAAATCTTGTAACTTATACTGAATTATATCACGCTTGAAATAAAATACATTTCAGAATTCGGTAATTTTAGCTTGACTTTTTGATCTTGTAATGCAGATGTATGGCTTGAACAGACCACATCCCTTCTCTCAACGAGTTCCACCACCATACTTCCTTTCTACCCTTAACAGGGGAAGCCCTCCATGCTTGAGAAATGGAGTCCCGGAAAATGGGCATGACATTGCCCATTGCAACAAAGATTTTCTCACATTGGCTCCACCTGCAGCGAGTACACCACAGTACTCTTTGGCCGGTTCAGGAACTTTTCGTCAGGTATAGTTAGTCTGTAGTACATTTGTATGAGTCTAATTTGCTCGATTTGGTGTAATTGTATTTTTTACTGAATTATAACATACGTAAATGAAATACGTTACTTATTTTAGCTTGATTGGTTGGTCTTGCGATGCAGATGTATGGCTTGAAGAGACCATATCCCTTCTCACCAGAAGTTCCACCACCCGCTCCTTTCCTCCGCAAATCCCCCTATTCTTTGTCAGATTATTCTGCTTCATGTAGCACTGAATCCCAAGCTAATACTGATCCGACTTATCAATTTATAAGGTTAAGCCATGACATTGCCCAGTGTGATAGAGGTTTTCTCACATTGGCCTCTCCTGCACCTAGTACAGCACACCAATCTTTGGCCGGTTCAGGCCCTTCTGGTCAGGTAATTGTTGAATTGTATCTATATTATGTGTATCGCTTCATTAAGTTGTGAACATTTACTTAATGTTTATGCAATATACAGGAGAACAATGATGATCAGGTAACAAGGCCAGGCACTAATGGATTGACTGAGCAAGTGCCAGTTTCTCAAGCTACAGATCCTAATAACGGGGAAACTGATGGCCTAGAAGGCGAAGTTGATCTCACACTATAGCTCATATTAATTTATCAAGCCAAGATTGGCAAATTGTTTGTTGTGATTGTTTTCTCTCTTGCCCATTTGGATGTTTTATTACATTATAAATGACTCGTCTTGTTCTAAAGTATTCTAAAGTATTGGATGTTTTATTATCACATGAGTTAATCTTTTTTCTGTGAAATATTGGGTGGTTTTGAATGATTTATTTTGCTTGAATTTATTAATTATATATTCTTTAAAAGTTGATAAAATAGATCAACATTTAGGTATTATACTTAATTTATATTAATACAGACCCCACTATAACTTATACTTTCTTGATTAAATGTTAATTTAGATTAGTACTAGAGTTTTAACACAAATATTTATTTATAATTATTATTGTATTGGACTATCGATCAAAATGTATATTTTAATTCAATTTTTTTAGACAGATATTAGAACTTGCAAGAATTTATTGTTTGGAGGTGGTTAATGCTAATTTACAACATCTATTTCTGCTGATGGAAGCGCTAAATTGCTTAAACGGGGAAATACTAATATTCCAGAAAAGGGTGTTAAAGGATAATACTCGGATATAGTAGATTCATGAACCCCCTTGACTTTTATTATACTTCATGTTTACAAACATATAAATCTATCGTTAAGTAATTAATCAACAACCTACCATCTTAAGGAGAAGTCTATTAACTTGACATATATTGATTATATTAAACTGTATGTAAGCTAAGATGTTACCATTAAAGTGTTAGTCTCCTTTAGATATATATCAACCGCAGACTTAAATGCCTAATCAAGAATTGTTAAGTATTAGACGACCATCATTAGTCTTATAAAATACTTCAGTACTCAACCACATTCACCCTACTAATTTATCCATAATTTAAATAATAGAAAACCATATACTCTTAAATGGAGAACAAAAGTTATAAATGTATGGCACCTCTACTGAAAAACTAAAGAAAAAAGCTTAAGCCCAAGATTTATCATATTAGTAGAATACTATTCATCTAAGGATGAACCTTAGCCTTTGCTCCAATGACAACAAAAAGAAGTAAATAAAACTACTTTCATAAATGAAAGGATTTGTAAAATATAAATAAATCTTTTGTCCATTAAGGATTGTAAAAGATCTCTATAAATGATAAAAAAATTAAACCCTCAAAAAAGAAGGTATTATGGAAACCTTATTCAAACTTTGTAAATATCCATATTAAATTTGGTTTTGATGGATGATTACAACACAAGAATGTATAAATAAAAATATACACTAATGCTCTTAAAAAGAGTAGTTCTACTAGACCACCTCACTTGATTTTATATCACAACACAACCACGTAGCCAGATGAGGTTCTTATCTTGGATCAATCAAGGAATTAGCTCCTCTTATCAATTCAAAACATCAGTTGTAATTTTAAATTGTATAGTAAATCTATCATCGGTCTCTCTAAGACAAAATCCAATGTTAATAAACTTTACAACATATCATGAAAGCTAAAATATATACTTATAACAAAATTTGATTAAGTAGAAGCATAAGGTGTATTTAAAGGTGGAATAAGACATCAATAATGTATTGTAGTTATTCACACACTTTAAAAATATCATAGATAGGGAAATTTCTTAGGAATTTATGTTCATCAATATTTTTCTTAATATGGAGGATAGATAGAGAATTCGTAACTATGTCAAATTAGTTACTCAAACTAAATCAATAAATATACAACTATATTTTATAGGAAACTATAATTCCATAACATCCTCCTATGAAAATAAAGGTAAACTTACAAAACCATCAAATATAGAAGAGTTCAGTGATTTCATTAATGAACCAAACTTTCTGGATATACCTTTGAAGGGCTAGGTATTAACTTAGTAGAATAAAAGAGAAGATACAAAAATTATACACCAAAAGTTGGATAGATCCTTCTTTAACCCTTCATGGACTAAAATATTTTTCAATTATTAAATGAAAGCCTACTAGGATTTGATCATACTACCCGTACTCTTACATCTACAACTATTGAAGGAAAACTATTGCAATTCAATCACAATAGATACCAAATTGAATGTTTACTTGATTTATATGATAGTAATGGATATTCAACTCCTTAAATACTTTGTATATTCTTATTTTATTATAATGGAATATATAAGAGTGTACTTACAACCTTATCAAGGGTAGTAAACTACACTTTACAAGCAATAAGATCAAGGTACCTATGTGTAAGACACGAAGTCCATTTAAGCCTATTAAAACTTGAACTAAAACGGGTGAAGAAGAGATATATTGGAGTGCTAAAAATCTTGATCTTTGGATCAATGAAAGGATATATATACTAAATTATTTCTATCAAATGAGATAGAGAAAACCAAATGAAGTTATTTATCTAACAATCAAAATTGGATATTGAAAAATTCTACCATCCTATATTGGATGGTACCTAAAAAATGAGGAGCTTGTCTCATATTTCTTCAAAGATTTGTAAGCCACGGCAGGTCCTAGATCTTTTTATCATATTATTGATCTTATTCCCTCAGTAGTATTAGTTGATATGGATTACTGGTTAACTTAACCTATTATTATCGATGAAGTTAAGAAAGCAGTGATACAACTTGTGAGTAAGAAATCTCCCAAACAAGATGGGTTTCATGGTATATTGTATATTTTTTTTATAATCATTCACTCAATTTTCGTTTACCTACTTCAAGGTCAAAAGTCAATTACCTTCATTAATCCTACAATTATTGGTCTGATTTTGAAGCCATGAAATCACACAACTTATCTAGTAAATTTGAATTCCGATCATAGTTAGAAGTTCTGTACTATAGTTTCGCTTTAATTTATGATGTGTTTTGTGCATATCATATCTGATAATGGAATACCTACACCTAGATCTGGTTGCAATTTTGTTAAACTAGTTTAGTACTTCACGTACTCATACGGAGATAAAAGAATGACAGAATAATATAAGAAACACAAGATTTACGTGGTTCAGCAAATTGCCTACATCCAAGGAGGTTCACACCGTTTCACTATAATATAGAAAACATTGAACAAGAAGAACAACCCTCTTCTATGTTCTACAAGAATCACTCTTATATTTTTTCACAAGTGTATCGTTCGCACTCACTTTGTTGGTCTCTCACAACTGTATAAAATTCCTATACACATACTACATATATATAGGAGAGAAAACTTGGAGCCAAAGATAACTTGGTGTCCAAGACAAGTTCGAGCCAAAAGTAACTTGGTGTCCAAGACAACTTGGAGCCTAAGAAAAATTAAATTAGGTAACAAAGTTTCTTGTAAACAAAGTTACTTGGTCCTTACCCAATAAGTCTCCATAAATATAACATTCTCCAACTTGGAGACTTATCCATTAACCAACTGCGCTTGACCATCATATGAACACGACATGAACCTCAAACCACCTTCTATCCTTGAAGGCCAATTGAAACCGAATAGTAGTTTAGTTTCTCGACCGTAACCACCTTAGTGAACATGTCTGCAGGATTCTCACTTGTATGGATCTTCTCTAGACTCAATATCTCATCCTGAAGAAGAAATCGAATGAAATGATAATTCTTCCCGATATGCTTAGTCCTCTTGTGAAATGTAGAATTGGTAGCAAGTTGAATTGCACTTTGACTATCACTGTACAACTTGGTATTTCCTTGATGCATGTCTATTTCCTCCATTAAGCCTTTGAGCCAAATCATTTCCTTGCTAGATTCTGTAGCTGCAATATACCCTGCCTCTATGGTAGAAAGAGCAACTAACTTTTGTAACCGAGAAATCCAACTGATTGCTGCACTACCAAGGGTAAAAACATATCCTGTGGTGCTCCTTCTCCATCTAAGTCACTGCCAAATCTGAATCAACATAGCCGCGCAGACAAACCTCTGGTCCTTCATAACATAATGCCCAATATGATGTAGCTTTCAAGTATCTGAATATCCACTTGACTGCTTGCCAATGAGCTTTCCCTGGATTACTCATAAATCTGCTGACTACTCCCACTGCGTGTGCAATGTCTGGTCTCGTACAAACCATAACATACATCAAACTTCCTATGGCTGAAGAATAAGGGCCTTTAGACATATACTCATTGTCTTCAACTGTAAAGGACCTTTTTCCTTCGATAACTTGAAATGAGCTGCCAATGGAGTGCTAACAGGTTTTGAATCTTCCATATTGAATATTTTCAAGATTTTTTCCAAATAGTAAGCTTGAGATAAATTAAGCTCTCTTTTAACTCTATTTCTATATATCTCCATCCCAAGTATTTGTTTAGCTGAACCCAAATCTTTCATTGAAAATTTTCTGTGGATAGATCCATCTTCAGTTTTTCAATTTTCTTCATATTTGATCCTGCAACAAGCATGTCATCTACATACAAGAGTAGTATAATAAATCAATTGTTAAAATTATTGTAAAAGCAACAATGTATGTTCCTTTTTTACCCCGTATACATATTTTGATGTGAAGTGCCTTCTTTTCCTTTGGCAGTTCCACTAGATCCCAAGTCTGATTAAAGTGTAGAGATCACATTTCCTCGTCCATTGCACTTGCTTTTGGCTTCAAACTGCAAAGCTTCTTCAAGGTATTCAGGTTCACCATTATCTGTCAACAATAAATAATGAAGAGATGGGAAAAACGGTCTGGAGCTCTACGAACTCTAGTAGACCTCCAAACCTTGGTAGGAGGTGTAGTGAGTTCCGCATCAATGTTTGTATCTTGAGTTTTTAAAACATTCTTGTCAGGTATTTCATCCATCTCAATATACTCTTTTTTAGACTCTTGCACCAATTTACATTGGTCTATATCCTTGTATAGATTATTTTCATTAAAAACAACATCCCTGCTTCTAACAATTTTTCGATTATCTTTATCCCAAAAATGTCACCCAAACTCGTCGATACCATAACCAATGAAAGTGCATTTTCTAGATTTAGAATCAAGTTTATTTCTATCCTTGGGATCAATATGAACCTAAGAGGTATAACCAAAAACTTTTAAATGAGAAAAGTTTACATCTTTTTCGGTCCAAGCTTCCTCAGGAATTCCCCCATCCAAAGGTACTGAAGGCCCTCTGTTAATCAAATATGACGCGGTACTAACTGCATCTGCCCAAAATTGTTTTGGCAATCCAGCATGGAGTCTCATACTTCCAGCTCTCTCCATAATGGTCCTGTTCATGCGGTCAGCTACACCATTTTGTTGGGGAGTACATGGAATAGTTTTTTCTTTTCTAATACCAATTTTTGAGCAGTAGTCTTCAAACTCCTTGTTGTAGTATTCTCCTCAATTATCTGACCTAAAACATTTTAATTTCAACCTTGTCTCATTCTCAACAAGAGCTCTACACTTTTTAAATATTTCAAACCCGTCAGATTTATTTTTCATGAAACCAACCCATAAATTTATTGTAAAGTCATCAATGAAGGTAAAAAAATAACAGAGCCTCCAAGAGAAGGTACCTGCGTAGGACCGCAAACATCAATGTGCACCAATTCAAGTCGGTGAGACTTTGGAGTTCTTCCAACCTTTGTGAAACTAACTCGTTTCCGCTTCCCATAAACTTCACAAAGATCAAATTTAACTGATTTCAGACCGGGAAGCTTACCTTTGAGTGGAGTATTTTCATACCCTTCTCTCCCATATGTCCAAGCCTGCAGTACCATAATTTTGGATCCATACCATTGGTTGCCACCGAAATCTGATTGTTCTTAACGGGTGTAAGATATAAGCTACCTTCTTTCTTTCCTTGAGCTACTACTAGAGCTCCTTTATTTATTCTCCACGAGTCCGCGGTGAATGATGTGGAATATCCATCATCAGCTAGTTGTCCAACTGAAATCAGATTTCTTCTCAAATCCGGCACAAATCTGATATCTTTCAGTTGGAACGTTGACCCATTCAATAACTTTATTTGTACGTCTCCTTTTCCGATAATGCTGCAACTCACATCATCACCTAAGTATACCTTTCCAAGGTCTCCTTATACAAAGTTTGAGAGAATCTCAGTTGTATGAAATGAAGCACCAGAATCTATAACCCAAGACTCGCTATATATGCCTAATGATAAAATTAATGCATCCTATAATTCTTCAGTAATATTGAAGGAATTAACTTTCTCATCTTGATTTTTTCCTTGTTTATCCAGGGCAAAACAATTTCGCTTGTAATGTCATATTTTCCACAATGCCAACAACCTTCGTCTTTTTCATTAACCTTTCCATCTTGGCGATGTTTGGAATTACTCCTACGATATTGTGTTTTTCCTCATGCAAAACCTTGACCCTTGTTGTTATGTCCACCATGTGATTTAGACCTTCCTCTACTCTCAACATTAAGATCCATTCTAGAAGATTCACCATAATTTCTTCTTTGCATTTCCTCATTGAGAACGGCATCAATAACATATGCAGCACGCAACTGATTAGACCTTTTGAATTACTTAAGGCCATAACCATACTGTTCTATGAATCTGGCAAAGAAGACAAAATTAAGAGGGCATTGACTTCATCGTCAAAATTAATATCTACAGAAGAAAACTGACTAGTCACATTATTTACCTCATTCAGATGTTCAGCAACATCTACGCCTTCACCCATCTTCATGCTGAACAAGCGCTTTATTAAATAGACTTTGTTTGATGCTGATGGTTTCTCGTATATCCTCTTTTAAAGTCGCAATTACGTCTTATGTGGTCTTCTCATTTTTAATGTTGAAAGCAACTGATGTCATTAGAGATAAACGTATTGTCCCTAATGCCTTTCTATCCAGTATCTCCCAATCTGAGTCGCTCATTGTTGGTGGTTTTTTCTTCTTTCCGCCAAGAGGTATAAAAAGATCCTTTTGATACAAATAGTCTTCTATTTGCATCTGCCAGAACCCAAAATTTAGACCATTGAATTTCTCAATCTTGACCTTCCCTTCGTCTGCCATTAATCCCACTTGAATCGAAGTTGTGATACCCGTTGTTGGAAAAAAAACAAAGAGAGAAGAATGACTGAATAATAAAAGAGACACAAGATTTACGTGGGTCAGCAAATTGCCTACAACCACGGAGGTTCACATCGTTTCACTATAATATAGAAAACCTTGAACAAGAAGAACAACCCTCTTCTATGTTCTACAAGAATCACTCTTATATTTTTTCACAAGTGTATCGTTCGCACTCACTTTGTTGGTCTTTCACAACTCTATAAAATTCCTATACACATACTACATATATATAGGAGAGAAAACTTGGAGCCAAAGATAACTTGGTGTCCAAGACAACTTGGAGCCAAAAATAACTTAGAGGAAAAATTAAATTAGGTAACAAAGTTTCTTGTAACCAAAGTTACTTGGTACCACCCAATAAGTCTCCATATATATAACATAGGGGTACTTTTTTTATTCATGAATGGTTGGAGTCTTTTAGGTTTATTAAATTTACATATCTTATACATAAAGGTTGATCAGCTAATTGCTCTAAAGCTGAGTATAGTGGTAGGGTTATTGACATTAGAAACTAAGGCAATATTGTTGTGATTTAAAAAAATATATTGGCTTATGTCTTATAATGAGGGCTTTGCACAATTTTATTACTTTAGTTTCTATTATTTTCTATTATTTTTGATAGAATAGACCAATAAGACCATATTACCTTGAAGGTATATTAACCCCTAGTTGTAAATTGTTTATTGAATCTAATCATTCATGGTGGGTCTAATAAATTATTGGATTACGTGTTCTGCTACTTGAGGAATATGACTTATTATTGGATGGAAATTCTAAGACCTAACTGTTTATACATATCATTGTAAAATGAGTTTATATGATTGGAAGATCAGATGATTCTTTAATGAAAGATTCATCTAAGTGTTTTAAGCGTGTAATTATGTAAGAAAATCTTATAATTTTGAATGATAGATGTAAGTACTTTGCATATTTATCCCCTTGTTTTAATTCATTCATCATGTCCTTTAACATTCAAATATTTTTCCTCTTACGATCAATCATGTTATATGCATTGTTATATTTTTTATCTTTGACATAAATTTCTTCTTTTAGACTTTAATTTTTAATAGCTATTGAATAATTCTATGAATAATGGATTTAGAACCACTAAATAAGTCTTTTAGTGCATTCTAAAATATTAAATTTAAATACAACAGAGCTTGACAAGGTGTTATCACTATTATGTCTCATCCATTATCTTTGTTAACATGGGGACAAGACTCATTTGAAACCAACGGAGTGTCGAAGTGAAATCTTCTAGTAAACTTTGTTGTGGAATTTCTTCCGAATGTAATAAATGGGGGAATTATTTGTCTTAGATTCTTATTAGACACAAGATGTTAGTGAAAAATTGATCCATCCATGCAGTGTTACTCATAGCATTGTCTAGCTTTTGGTTAACCAGATCTCCAGAGTCTTATTTTTTATATCATGTGAATTCTGACCGAGATGAAATAATGTTTAAAAGGTTAGCTGCAAGTATCATTTAATTAAATTCACTAATTTCAGTACTTTTTTGTAAGACCTCTATCCTTTTCTTTATGTGAAGTGATAAAGTTATAAGTTCCAATATATCAAAAGAGGTAAGAAATCTGTATGGTTACTGACAAAATTGTGTATATAACTTCCCCATATAAGAAAAGAATATGTTAATATTATAAAGTTTATCATTATCGGTAAGATCTCCTATGTGGATATACAGATTGAAAGAGTCAATAGCTTCTTTCAGAATACCATCCTTAACCATTACACCTAAATTTAGGTGAATGTACTGAAAAAAAAACTTATATGCATTATATATATTGTTATCACCTTGATTCTATTATAAATATATTTATATGGCTCCTATAGTTACTGTCTGAAAAGGTCTAATAATTTAACTTATTAAATTAAAATAAATAGGATCAATTAGAGCGATAAAGCTCATACACTCAATATTATATTAAAAGCATAAGCCAATAATTATACAGTTTTGGTTTTGCAGTTTTCGTTATATTTGTCCCTGTACCATTCAAATATATTAACATTAGAGAGATAAAATTTCTTTTCAAGTGTTGATTTCATTCACTCGTTGTATAACTTTAAGAATTGAATTATGTTGAATATCATAAAGCGATTTCCATTCAGGGCTTAGGGTAAGGGTAATGTATTTCTAATTAATTGTTCACCACTTTATATATGCTTATATATTTTTTCTTAATAAAAAAAGATAGTTTTATGATATGTTTATTTTATCAAGATTTTGTTTTTCAAATTTATGTGATCTGATTTTTTCCCTCTCCTTTTCTCTCTTATCCCCTCTTGAAAAGCTAACTACAATTTTATTTTCTATATCAAATATAGTAATTAAACACATTTATTTGCATTTAATATGTCAGAAATGGAAAAGTTAAAATCTTTGCTGTATTTCTATATAAGTAGCCTCTCTTAGTGGTATAAAATTTAATGGTGTATTGATTTTTGTATTTGGGTTTCTAAAAATGCTTCATTTATATATGGTAGAGAAATAACCACATTTAAGAAAAATATTAAATACACCTTTATATTTTGCTTTATAAACATGTATGGGAGTTGTGTTTTGATAATGAAAAATAAAATAAATCAAGGTAAAAATATCCAAAAGTTTAGTGGCAGTGGTGGGTGTGCTAGTGGTAGTGGTAGTGATGGTGGTGGAGGAAACCGTGGTGGTGGTAGATCTTCCTATATTGTGCAGGAAAAGAAGATATCAGTGAGAGATGTAAGTGTTGCTCAATAAGAGAAACTTAGGCTAGAAGATGAATAGAAAAATAATGTAGTTTTTCAAGGACAAACGTTGAACAATCAATCTAATCCCCATGCCTCAGTTAAGATTCTGTTACCAATTCTACATCTCAGACAAGCTCAACAATTGGATAATGCCCATAAAATGCAATTTAAGCATGCACCATATTGGAATGGTGGGTATAATATTCGAGGGGATGAACAAACGATGATGGGACAATCAAGTGGCATGAATCTATCATCCACGAGTTGGTTGAAAAGATCTAAGCAATTTCAGCAGCACATATCTTCAATTTCAGCAGCACAGATCTTCATCAATTGTGAGTATTCTTGCTTATTTTGTTTCAATTTTTTTTCAATTATTTATTAATTTATAAATACTTTATTTGTTTTGATTTGTAAATAACCAGATGAATCCCATGTAGCATCTTAATATATCTCTTTCAGTATTATTCATTGAGTTTTGATTAGAGAGATGATGATTGGTAAAAATTAGATTCTTATTAGGGAGCCTTAAACCCTAGCCGTACCTCACTTTGGCTTGTAACCGACCCCCCTTACAAAACAATAAAACAAAGAATTTTTTTGAACCCCAAATTCTAGCCCGACTATTGGCATGACCCCTGCACAAAATTATAAAATCTTCAGACCCCTAAACCTAGCCAACACCCCTACTTGGAGCGAAACTGATCCCCTAACAAGTGTGTACATGTGTTAGTCTGTAGTCAATATGTTTGAGTCTAATATGCTTGATTTAGGTTAATCTTGTACCTCATACTGATTTCTAGCACACTTTAAATAAACTACATCTAAGAATTTGCTAATTTTAGCTTGATTTTTTTGATCTTGTAATACAGATGTTTGGCTTGAACAGACCACATCCATTCTCGCAGGAAGTTTCAACACCATACTTCCTTTCTACACTTTACAGGTGAAGCCCTCCATGCTTGAGAAATGGTGTCCCAGAAAATGGGCATGACATTGCCCATTGTAATAAAGATTTTCTCACATTGGCTCCCCCTGTAGCGAGTACACCACAGTACTCTTTGGCTGGTTCAGGAACTATTCCTCAGGTAGTTAGTCTGTAGTCCATTTGTAGTCTAATTTGCTCTATTTGGTGTAATTGTTTAACTTTTACTGAATAATAATACACCCGAGAATTTAGGATTTAAATTGCAATTCTTAAAATATTTAGAACCTTAGTTAATTTTTAATAAAATTTAGGTGTCTTATTTAATTTTTAATAAAATTTAGGGGTTAAATTAAAAAATTTATAATATTTAGGGCCTTAGTGACTTTTTTAGAAAATTTAGGTGTTTTAGTGTAATTTTAAAAACTTTACAGGTTAAGTTGCAATTTTTAAATAATTTAGGGTCTTATTGATTTTTAAATAAAATTTAGGGATCTTAGTAAATTTTTAATAGAATTTAAGGTTTAAATTGCAATTTTTATAATATTTAAGGCCTTAGTGGCTTTTTAATAAAATTTGGGTGCCTTAGTGTAATTAAAAAAAACTTTAGGGGTTAAATTGCAGTTTTAAAATATTTAGGACCTTAGTAACTTTTTTACAAAATTTAGGTTCCTTAGTGTAATGTAAAAAACTTTAGGGGTTAAATTGCAATTTTTAAAATAATTAGGGCCTTAGTGAATTTTTAATACAATTTAGAGGTTAAATTGTATTTCTTAAAATAATTAGGGCCTTAGTGCATTTTTAAAACTAATTAGGTGCCTTAGTGAATTATTTAAAGCTTAGGGGTAAAATTATAAATTATAAAACCTTTAGGGCCTTAGTGTAGTTTTATATAGTTTAGTGGTAAAATTGTATTATTTTGATCAGATGACAACAGTGATGCCTAGAGGACACGATGAAGATGGCGATGGCCGTGACCCACTCCGATTCCTAGTAATCCAACGGGGGGTTGCAACGCACCAGGTATTCTTTTTTTTGTAAACATATTTTTGACTAAAATATTAATTTAATCGTAAAATTAAACAAGGAATAATGCACGAAAGCCTAGGGGCAAGACGACTCTTGCCTTAGTAAAGGCGTCGAAGCGAAAGTACGGAGGGAGACTTCCAATGAAGTTTTGCTCTTATGACAAGACTTCGAACCCGGTGGGCCCATACTCCCATCACGTGGGTCAAGTGGTCAACCATACTATTCGGGAGACTATCCCACTATACTACAAGAACTGGGGAGAAGTCCCCGCCGAACAGCGGAGAAATATTTTGATACGATTAAGAGTAAGTCGACTTAAACTTTTTTTAAATTAGTTTGTCGTAAACTATACATTTATATTGGATTTGGGTTATTTGTAAACAAGAATTCTTTTTGGTTGAAGAGTGGGAGGCCCGTCCGGATTAGAGTGATATATAGGTTATGATAACTAATAAGTGCGGTAGGGGATTCAGGGACCACAAGAACAGAATAAAGAGAAAATATTATGAGTCCCGTACGAAACCCGATGATCAGACACCAGAGAATTGGGAGCGAACTTTAAAAATGTGGGACTCAGAGGGAGCTTAGGTAATTATTGTACTTTAAATTGTATATTAAATAAAATATTCTCTTTATTGACTTATATTCTTTTTTTTTTGTGTGTTGTTTAATAATAGCACCAAGCTGAAGTAAACAAAACCAATAAGAAGCAGCTGCAGAAACCTGAGCGGGGCGGGTTCTATGAGCTACACAAGGAGGAGGGATAACTTGATGGAGGTAATAAATTCATTACAATACTTATTTAAATATCTTTATTTGACTATTTAACTATAACAGGGGGAGGGGAGTAGTCAACCCCCTCGAGTGGCCGAGGGTGACGATGAAGCTGTGCCTCTACCCAAAATAAAAAGATTTTTGTATGAAATAGGGTGGAGCAAGAAAAATAATGGGTGGAGGAGCCCCGAGTACCAGAGATCAAACGTAAGTTGAAAAATAAGCAAACAATTATACTTGCGAATTATATTTTTAACATTTTATTTATTGTACAGGACGCACTGAAGGAAATTCTCGAAAATAAAGTCTGGGAATCACAGAGTCAATGTGGCGATTTATCGTGTACACCCTCCTTGACGCAACAAGAACAGGTTGACGCAATCATGGAGGCGTCGCGATTAGGGTTGGGATACGGGACCCGCTACTAGGTCCCGGGAGTTTGCCACCTGTTTCCGCAAAAGAAGACGACTGCTAATGCATGGGATCCAGTCAGCGAGACGATGCTAAGGGACTAGGAGTGGCCGATCAGATCGCTAAACGAGTTCCTTATCTCCATAGGCAACGACCCCATGCCAGACAACCTATCTCGATCTCTGGCCTCCACAACTAGTACATGACCCACGAAGAGGCAGAAGACGCGCGGATGATTCAGGCCATCAAGTTGCTTAATATATGCAGAGAAGATCCGGGACATGAGACAGTACTTGTCCCTTTATCCGGTAATCCTTCTGGTTTTCTGATTGTACCTCCCGATCCCGTCCCCGAGCCACTTTTTCTCATCCTCGTACTGCTCCATCTGGCGCGCCACTCTAGCTTATGGACCGGGATTTATAGTTCAGCTGAAAATGAAGATGAAGAAGATTATCTAATCCCTAGTTTGTATTGTTTGACTTTCAGTTGACTTTTTACGATGTTTGACTATTTGTTGACTTTTGACTTTGACTTTTCCGTATGTTTGAATGTTGAGTTTGTAATTATCTATTACCGTTTATTTTATTATTCAGTTTTCGGTTTTATGATTTCATCTCGTTACTTATATACAATTAAATAAAAAAAAGAAAAAAAAACAATTAATTGAATAAAAACAGATAAATAAAATAAATAAGAGAAAAACAAAAAATCAATTAAATAAATAAAATAAAATAAAAAATTAAATAAATAAAATATTAAAAAAAGAAAATTATCTTTAGCGAGGACTTTTACATCGCTAAAAATATAGTGAAACGTTATCGCTAAAGAGTTGACTAGCAAAGGCGAGGACTTAGTCCTCGTAGTCAGATTTTTAGCGAGAACTCGTCCGTCACTAAAGGCCTTGTCGTTAGCAAGGACATGGAGTCCTCAAAATCGATAAGGTGCCTCACGCGACGACACCAGATGTCGTCGCGAGTTCATGTCTCTCGCGACGAAACTTTAGCGAGGACTTTCGCTGTCTTTAGCGAGAGTGCGGGTCCTCGCTAAAGACATATACAGTAGTAATGACATGAAATGAATTAAGTTACTAATTTTAGCTTGATTAGTTGATCTTGCAATGCAGATGTATGGTTTGAAGAGACCATATCCCTAAATTTCCGCATATTTAGATTAATTAAACCAAGATAAAATTTATATATGAGCAAACCATACATCTGCATTGCAAGATCAACTAATCAAGCTAAAATTAGTAACTTAATTCATTTCACGTCATTACTACTGTATATGTCTTTAGCGAGGACCCGCACTCTCGCTAAAGACAGCGAAAGTCCTCGCTAAAGGCTGGTTTTTTCAGATTCTTCTGCTTCGTGTAGCAGTGAATCCCAAGCTGTTAAACCATGGCATCGCCCATTGTGATAGAGATTTTCTCACATTGGGCCAACCTGCACCTAATACACCACACCACACTTTGGTCGATTCAGGCCCTTCGAGTCAGGTAATTGTCGAATTGTATCTATATTATGGGTTTCGCTTCATTAAGTTGTGATCATTTACTTAATGTTTATGCAATATACAGGAGGAAAATGATGATCACTTAAGAAGGACAGGCACAAATGGATCAACTGGGCAAGTTCTAATTCTGCAAGCTACAGATCCTAATAACGAGGAAACTGTTGGCCTAGAAGGCAAAGTTGATCTCACATTATAGCTCATATAAATTTATCAATCCACGATTGGCACATTGTTTGTTGTGATTGTTTTCTTTAATCTTCCCCACAAGGATGTTTTCTTACATTATAAATTATTCTTCTTGTTCTAAAGTATTTATAAGTATTGGATATTTTATTACCATAAGAGTAAATCTTTTTTTTTTTGTGAAATATTGAGTGGTTTTGAATTATGTATTTTTCTTGAATTTATTAATTAGTTATGTGAATGAGATCTAAGTTTAGGTTTTGAACCAAAAAAATCTAAGTTTAGGTGCGGTAAAATAGAAATTATATTACTCATTCACAATAATAACTTTGAAGGTACACTCATATCTAAGATGAATACCTAGTTTGGTTTAGTTGACAAATAATTTACATGTCATACTTTAGACAAATTGTATAGTAAAATTACTATAGAAAATCAGTATAGTGTTGCTAAGGTATGACATGTACCCTATAAATAGACTAAATCATAAATCTTTAGAAAACTTTCTTATTTATCTATGATTTCAATAATGATCAAGAACACACCTTAACTTGTTCAACTCTTTTGAAACCTAAGATGTCCATTCCAAAATTTCATGGTACCCGTTTCCCACATAAAGAAAATGAATATACTTTTAACGCGGAACCCACCCACACAACTTGGACTTTGAATAGTTCTAAATATTATTATTTTGTATGATATCGTTAGGAAAGAAATAAATCGTTACATCTTCTTTATTTTCAAATATTCCTAATTTAGGGTCAAAAGGGTAGATCATTTCTTTGTGTAGATATATTCATATTAATGTTAATTTTATTCATACAAAAAGTATATAAATTGTTTAGTTATACAAAAATTCGTTGATTACATTACCTTTTTAATCAAAATAATAATTACATCGAAATAATTAAATAATCATCTAGTTTAGTCTCTCAATCCGTAAGATATTATCAGTATTTCTACAATCATTTTTCATAAAAAGTTATCTACTTAGAAAGACACCACACTTTTTCAGTCTTCATACCATTTTTACCCCTATTTAAACATTTAAATTTATATTTTCAATAAATATTAAAGATTTCAATACATTTTATAAAGGGGATTTTCAAGACATAGAATCAAATAATTATTTTTCTTAGTTAATGTCACAATTGTTTGAGGACAAAGGGAACAATATTTAATTTAAACAAGATACAATACTATCTTCTTTTCTATACGTACATTTACATTACACTTTTAATTCTATTTTAGTAAATAATAAATCCTCAATCGTACCATGCTATAAGATTACCGATATATGTATTAGTTGGGAGTCATGGAGTTAGAAATTTTTATTCGTCTGAATTGTGTATTTTAGAGTTAAATGTAGTAAAGGATTCTATATTATGAAAACAATGGTGTTTAGCTCAAGAAGATATGGTGTACCTTTCCTCCATTTGAACAAGAGTATTTATATGAGCTTCTATGTCCACAGATGTGTAGTGTACTTTTCGTATACAAGTGTTGCCACCGATATACATTTAGAGTCAGACCCTCGTAGGAAATTTTATAAACTATGTCGCTTTCATAAATATATGTCGAGTCCAATTAGTAAAAGGCTATAATCGTCACATTGACCTATTAGAAATACTCTTAAGCTATTAGGTTGAGGGCTTTTTTTGTTCATGGAAGTTTTGGTATATTGGTTACCCACTTAATTTGAAGATCATTCTTTTGCTTGCCTTGTTGATATATTGTAGGGATTGAAATATCATGCTTAATGTGTTGGTAGCTCCATATCCGTTCATGCATGGTGATTTAATATTTGAGCGGTATTTTGTCAATATTACATCTATAAGATGTAAAATCTATTTCTTTTATAAATATGAGATTTTTCTATAAGGGGTACGTCTTATAATGCGGCACCAAAGAAGGGATTCATTCTAGAAGGTGGCTAAGATGGATAAATATGTTAAATTAAAATGAGTTACAAAGCTAAAGGCTTCAAGTGGGTTAACAAAGATCCGCCTTAATAATTTTTCTAACTACTAGGCCTCATTATGATTTTAACTTTAGTTCATAAGATAAGAGAGATATCAAATAGCTTAGACCTCATCTTCTACACACTGCTCAAGGCTCCCTAAGTTTGAACTTTGCTTCTACGAATTGCTTATTAATCCTTTCTATCATTTACTTAATGTTTTTATGCAAAATATATATTGAAGCGGCGTGAAACTGTTAAAAACACACTAATTACTATCATTGACTCATTGAATTAATTCTTAAATAGAGACATTCATAATTATCAATGCCAAATCCTTATACCAAAAATTATATGCGAAAACACGAAAACGAAGACGAGGAATATGAATCCCCACCCTAGCTCAAAAGCGAGGCATGTCCCCACGACTCTAAAAGGTTCAATAAAGTGAATAAAATATATACTAAACTACCTAACACACAAGAACTTAAGGAGAGAGATCAAGAAACGTTACTCGACATGCGAATGAGCATGTAATTCGTGATCAATGTGAGGCTTTGATTCTTTCCCAATCATGTAGATGATTTTGCCTATTTGTTTGTCTTACCTTACTTGGTGATAGATTATGTTGAACTATTTATCCTCTATGTTTTTCATTGTCTCGAACATCATCCTTCCAAAATCCAGAATATCGATTTTTCCACTAATTGGTCCTTCTTGCGGAGTCGAGGATGAACCACGATCGTTGGGCTATCAGTTCTTTATTCTTTGGTTTAGTTCCGTATTCTCCTTATCATATCCTTTTATATTGGTTGAGTAGGTACCTTAAGCTTTGGTTTTTTCCCCAAACGACTCACCTATAAGGATTGATATATCTTTTGCTGCCCCATGTAAACCTTTCTTCTTCCCTATGTATAGTCTATTCCTCTTAAAATCCAATGCATCCTTTCGCGTCTATATTTCAACTAACCCACACCTCAAAGATGCACCAAGTATGAATTTTCTTTGAACATTAATTTGGTTGGTGTTTCTCAGGGCTATTGTGTGTAGGAGGATATTTAATGGTGTTTGGATGATGGTTTGTGAAGAATATATGACAAAATTATGATTGCTTGTGGTGGATGAAATATAGAAATATTGATATTATTTTGTGTTTTGTGGTGGTATAGAATGGATTTGATGGAGGATTGATATGATGATTTGGTGTTGTTCTAGTGTGTTTCGTGAAGGTTTGATCAAGTTTTAATGATGTTTTAATTAAGTTTGGAACCGATTGTGATGTTTTGGTGAAATTGGAGGAGGCTAGTAATAGTGTTTGAAGTAATTGATGTCCATAAATCCATGTATGTGTTGTTTTTTTATAGTTAAAAAAGACAGGGTCAAGGTGAAAATAGTGGGGGTTCTAGTGGTTGTGCTGGTGGTTAAATTGATAGTGGTGGTAGATTTTTCCATATAATTGAAAAATAGATACCACATAGAGGTTTAGGTGTTGATCACCTTGAGAAATTTAGGCTAGACGTTGAATAGAAATATAATGTAGCTTTTCTTGCACCGATGTTTAAACACCCCTCCTCAAACCAAAATAATCTTCACACTGAGCATCAATCTTAATTATCTGCAACATGCTCCAAAGTACTACAATACTCCAACATTATCGTCTTCACTTTCCCGTGATCACTTAAGAAATAAACTTATGATCAATATGCTTGCTTAATCAGTTTGTATCGAATTTTTAGATAACTCGATCGCTTATCCATATAAATAATAATCAGATCTTTCTGTTCATCATTTAATTATCTTATCAACTTCCTCAACCATATTACTTTACGAACTATTAAAGATAATGCAACATATTTAGCCTCACAAGACGACATAGCAACCACACTTTATTTCTTTGAAATCCACATAAATGCAGTAAACTTAAAAAAAAAATACGTACCCACTTAGTCCTTTTCTTTCATATTGATCACCTCCTTTATCACTAGAAAAAATAATAATATAGCATCTTCTTGATCAAGATAAAATAGACTAAAATTTACAGTACGTTTGATGTACTTAAAATCCTTTTCTCGACAAGCCAATGAGACACTTCCTACGCTTCCACATAATGATTCAACAAAGTAACCAAATAAACAATATTTTGCATTGTGATTGTGAGGTACCGAAAACTTATAATTAAATTTTAAAAAGTGTGAAATTTACACATTTTCCTTCTTCTTGTTATGCCGTTTTCAAACTAGGTGACATCAAAGATTCCACATGATTGTATTTTACCATTTTGAATTTCTCAACTGGTTTTGTGCATACCTTTTTGTACCTTCTTGTTAATTTAATTTGATACCCAAGAAAAATTACATAAGTTCAGAGTCTATCATTTTATATTCCTAGAATATGGCTTGTTTGAATTGAACAAAAAAAAAATTCACAAAATCCTGTAATACGCAAGTCATCGACGTAAAGACATGCAACTAAAACTTTACCTTAAGAATCTTCCTTCGAATAAAGTGCATGCTCAATGGACATTTAAAAAAACTATTATCAATAAATAATTGCCGGTGCGAGAATCCCACGCTTAGGAACTTGCTTCAAGCCATACAAAACCTTTTTCAACCGATACACTTTTTTTTACCATTTAGAGTAAAACCTTCATGTTGAACCATGTACACTTATTTTCAAGTAAACCATTCTAAAATGTAGATTTGACATCTAATTGGAGTAACTTCCATTTATGATAAGTTGCAAGCAATATTAACATTTTCACAGTATCCATTGAGGCAACATTGGCAAAAGTTTCATCATAATTAACTCCATAATTTTTTTGTATTCTTTTACAACAAGTTTTGTCTTATAGTGATCAATTTCTTCATTTATTGTCCTTTTTATTTAATAGACCCATTTGTCCCAACAGGTCGTTATCCCTTTGAAAAATATTTTCAAATATTTTATTATTTTTTCCAGTTAAACTAATTTCTTCAACCATTTATTTCTTCCAAAATACTACTTTCACAACTTCTTTAAATTATAATGGCTCATGATCATTAGAGAAACATACCAAATTCAACTTTCAATATTTGTGTTGATTTCTACCACACTTTGCATTCTTCTTGTTAGGGAAGAAGAATTACATGGACCTTCTTTGTCTTAAAATTTTTTAACCTGTTCAAGTGTCATGATAGGTGACTCTCGATTTTGATGGTTTTTTTTCTTCTTCTACTACTTCAATTTGATCCAATGTACTATAATTTTCTTTATTCCTCCTCTAAATTTCTTCTTCGCTAAAAACAAAGATGACTGATAGTTGTCTTTTGAATCCTCATTATAACCACTAAAAATAAATTTTTGTACCCCGGTTACCAAGTTTCTTTCTTTTTTCATCTAGAGCACGAGTATAAACTATGCTAGAAAAAACTCAAAGATGACTGATAGTTGGCTTGTAGTTGCTCCAAATTACTTGTGGTGTCAAATTTCTTTAGCAAATAAGCAGTACATGCAACTTCAGCCTAAAAAATTTTTGGTAAATTTTTCTCATTTAGCATCCTTCAATGTCATGTCAAGGATGATGGGATTCTTCCTTTATGCAAGACCATGATCTAAGAATTTTGATTTTGTATCTAACTCTGTTGTTGATTTAAAAAATTTGAAAGTAGTAAAGAGTTAACTTCTCTTGATCTAATACACCTATAATTAAAACTATATGAATCTTCTATCAATAATATCTGCTACTTAGAAAACAATTTATAAAATTGTTAATTAAATAATATCAAATAAAAAAATAAGTAAATTGAAAATAGATAAAAAAGATTTTTTTTCTTTGACCAGATTTTTGCACTTATGATTAATATTCTTTTCCTTAAATGATGAATATGTAGTCTTTGACCAGGTGAATAGGCGCCATTCTTTTTTCAGAAGTATTTCAAAATTTAAACAAATAAAATATTTTTTACTTTAAAGACCTGAATAATTTACTATTTCTAAAAATAATCAGTTTTTAGAAAAGAAGTAATGTTGGATATCAAACAAAAAATAATTTTAAATATATATTTTTCTAAAAAGCTATAATTAATTTAAATGTTCTTTTGACTGAAAAAACAGTATAAAACAGGCTATAAGTCATTCATCATCTTTCATTTTTCTGATATATCTTAAGTCTTACAATTTCTCTCACCTAAAGATACCTAAAGATGTCACTTTTTAGCGTTGAGGAGTTAAAAAATATGTATGACGTCAAACTCTATGAAGATCACCTAAAGGTGATATGTGCGTGCACAAGTCAACGTTTTGGAGATACCGTTGGCTATTTGAGAGTTTATGCGAATGGCCTTGTCTATATCGAATGTGATTGTTTTCCAGGTTGTCCAGAAGGTATCTAATTTTATTTTCCAAATAATACTATATATTTATATTTTATAAACGTTTTTAAGCATGTGGTGTGTTTTTAATTTTTACTTGTCCATATGAAATTTTTTGTAAATCCTTACAATATTGTTTAAAGTAAGTACTTTTTATTTTAATACTTCAACAAAATTATTATTTTAGATTGATGGATGTATTCTTCTTACTCATAAAGAGATTGAAAGAACCCTAATTTTCTTATTAATATGTGAAAGAGTTGTCTCTCAATAGACTGGATATATGTTCTCTATTTTATTTTTTTTAGCGATTGAAAACTATGACATAAATTATTGCTATAAGATAAGGATAATTTTATTTTGGAAGGAGCACAAATTTATTTTTGAAAATAAAATAAAATAGAGCATTTAAAGGAGTTTTCTACAATATAGTACTATTGTTAGCTTTTGGTATCAATGATGGACTTCACTTCTGGAATTTTCACATGATAAATAAAGTTATGTTAAGTAACCAAACTTGGTATATCTACTATCCAAAAATTATCTTGTGAGACTACTGAAAGAATATTCTTCCATAAATTTAAAAATAAAGAAGAAGAAAAACAATGTCTCGTAATTTTGGAGATGTCTTACTGTATAGAAATTATTAAACTTGGGAATTCAATCTAGTACACCTTAAGAAAAAACATGAGAGAAAATTAATTGTTAATTATAGTATATACGTGGCCGGTAATACTGGCATTTTTTTAATCTGATTTCTATAGATTGCATTGGCTATACTTTATTCCGGGACACTGTGAATGAGTTTAACAATCATTCGTTGGTAGCTTTAATCAAATTACTCGTTTAGTAAATAAGTCGAAAGATAACATTATTGGATGACTTAGGAGAACTTCACTCCTAGCTAATTGGCCTTTCCAACTCTGTAGCTATTTTATTCGTGTTTTGAGGGAGGGTTTTTTGATCTGGGTTTTAATTGAGAGAAGTTTTTATATTTATGTGTTATATTTTATTAGTAATGAAAATTTTTCATAGAATAAAAATAGAATGTTTCATGTATTAATTTTGAACTGGTCTATTTATAATTCCATATATATTTAGTACAAAAATATAATACTTAATATCTTTAATCATCTTCTGCAACTGACATTGAGTTTGTTTTTCAAGTATGCAATTTGTAATGGTTTGTTCTTAAATAGGTAGATTATTATGTGTTTTTATGGTGTCAAACTCTGTGTTTCTAACTTATGGTGAGTTTCAATGATTATCTATACAGAGGCAAACATAAGTTCTGACTAGAAAACTTTATAAAATTGCGTAATGACTGTTTTTTTATGAACAGGCAAGATGACACCACAGGCTTTCGAAGAACATGCTCAAAAGGAAGGTACGAGGGAATGGAAGCGCAGTATATGGGTGACCATTGACGGGGATAAAGTCCCTATTGAGGAGACGGCGCTTCTCAAGTATTATAACCTTCGCGTGTGAATTGTGACAATTTATAGATTGCAGACTTTGCATAATTTAGATTTTGTTTAATGCATAAGATTATTTCGCTTTTTCTAAATTTTGGTAGCCCATTATTAAGTAAATTCTTTGATTTTATGAAGAGCTTGGATTTTTTGTCATCTATATTTTAAATATTTGTGTAATCTGGGAAGAATGGGCTTTCAATGAGTTTACTTTGCCCAAGACACCATTAAAAAGGGTATATATTGAAGTATCTCTAATAGAAATTAACAATTAGTTCAACTATGATCTAAAGTATTCTTTTGGCTTCTGAGGTAAGGCAAATAAGGGCTTAACCTTTACTCTTCCAATGCATTTATCCTTTTTTAAAGGACACAGTGCTTGCAGCACATAAGGCAAACCTCATTACTTCCGAAGGTTGATGTAGATGATACCAAAGTATTTAGGCTAGGGGTTCCCTTCTTTAACGTTCTCTTCTTAAGACAACAATGAAATGTAATTATTCTCTTTTTCCAATAAAAAACAGTATTGATTTATTATTCTAATTACCTCAATCAAAGACATTGTTAAGATGTAGGCACATAGTATGCAAGTATATTTGTTTTGTGGTGGTATGGAATGGATTTGATGGAGGATTGATATGATGATTTGGTTTTGTTCTAGTGTGTTTCGTGAAGGTTTGATCAAGTTTCAATGACGTTTTAATGAATTTTGGAACCGATTTTGATTTTCTGGTGAAGTTGGAGGAGGCTAGTGATAGGGTTTGGAGTAATTAATGTCCATAAATCCATGTATGTGTTGTTTTTTATAGTTAAAAAAGATACGGATCAAGGTGAAAATATTGGGGGTTCAAGTGGTTGTGCTAGTGGTTAAATTGATAGTGGTGGTAGATTTTTCCAAATAATAGAAAAATAGATACCACATAGAGGTTTAGGTGTTGATCACCTTGAGAAATTTAGGCTAGACGTTGAATAAAAATATAATGTAGCTTTCTTGCACCAATGTTTAACAATCAATTCCGTTCTAAATCCCTCGTATGGTATTCGGTTCCAAAATCCATATTCAAGAGAAAATCAATCTTGGTCCCAATATACTGAAATCTAAAACACAATCAATATTACTTAAATACTATACTTGTATTTTACAAGAAATCTTGTATAGGTTACCACCTTTTACAAAAGGAGAATCTATCTCATTTTTCTCTCATATTCTTTTATTCACTTTTATTATATATGAATTACAAATAAAATGCTACATATTTATACTAGTAGATACTTGATAAAAATTAATTATAGTCTTGATATATTACACGGCACAACACTAAATTCATTGTTTTTCAAGATTCGTCTTGTATATTCATTTGATCTTTTTTTCTTCCCAAAATCATGAATTTACACTGTATATTTAAGAATCACAAGAAATTAAACTTATTTGGTTTTTAATCATTTAAACACCCCTCCTCAAACCAAAATAATCTTCACACTGAGCATCAATCTTAATTATCTACAACATGCTCCAAAGTACTACAATACTCCAACATTATCGTCTTCACTTTCATGTGATCACTTAAGAAATAAACTTATGATCAATATGCTTGCTTAATCTGTTTGTATCGAATTTTTGGATAACTCGATCGCTTATCCATATAAATAATAATCATTTCTTTCTGTTCATCATTTAATTATCTTATCAACTTCCTCAACCATATTACTTTACGAACTATTGAAGATAATGCAACATATTTAGCCTCACAAGACGACATAGCAACCACACTTTATTTCTTTGAAATTCACATAAATGCAGTAAACCTAAAAAAAAATACGTACCCACTTAGTCCTTTTCTTTCATATTGATCACCTCCTTTATCACTAGAAAAAAAAAATATAGCATCTTCTTGATCAAGATTATATAGACCAAAATTTACAGTACGTTTGATGTACTTAAAATCCTTTTCTCGACAAGCCAATGACACTCTTCCTACGCTTCCACATAATGACTCAACAAAGTAACCAAATAAACAATATTTTGCCTTGTGATTGTGAGGTACCGAAAACTTCTAATTAAATTTTAAAAAGTATGAAATTTACACATTTTCCTTCATCTTGTTATGCCATTTTCAAACTAGGTGACATCAAAGATTCCACATGATTGTATTTTACTATTTTCAATTTCTCAACTGGTTTTGTGCATACCATTTTGTACCTTCTTGTTAATTTAATTTGATACCCAAGAAAAATTACATAAGTTCAGAGTCTATCATTTTATATTCCTAGAATATGGCTTGTTTGAATTGAACAAAAAAAAAATTCACAACATCCTGTAATACGCAAGTCATCGACGTAAAGACATGCAACTAAAACTATACCTTTAGAATCTTCCTTCGAATAAAGTGCATGGTCAATGGACATTTAAAAAACCATTATCAATAAATAATTGTCGGTGCGAGCATCCCACGCTTAGGATCTTGCTTCAAGCCATACAAAACCTTTTTCAATCGATACACTTTTTTTTACCATTTAGAGTAAAACCTTCATGTTGAACCATGTACACTTATTTTCAAGTATACCATTCTAAAATGTAGATTTGACATCTAATTGGAGTAACTTCCGTTTATGATAAGTTGCAAGCAATATTAACATTTTCACAGTGTCCATTGAGGCAACATTGGCAAAAGATTCATCATAATCAACTCCATAATTTTTTTGTATTCTTTTACAACAAGTTTTGTCTTATAGTGATCAATTTCTTCATTTATTGTCCTTTTTATTTAATAGACCCATTTGTCCCAACAGGTCGTTATCCTTTTGAAAAATATTTTAAAATATTTTATTATTTTTTCTAGTTAAACTAATTTCTTCAACCATTTATTTCTTCCAAAATACTGCTTTCACAACTTCGTCAAATTATAATGGCTCATTATCATTAGAGAAACATACCAAATTCAACTTTCAATATTTGTGTTGATTTCTACCACACTTTGCATTCTTCTTGTTAGGGAAGAAGAATTACATGGACCTTCTTTGTCTTAAGATTTTTTAACCTGTTCAAGTGTCATGATAGGTGACTCTCGATTTTGATGGTTTTTTTCTTCTTCTACTACTTCAATTTGATCCAATGTACTATAATTTTCTTCATTCCTCCTCTAAATTTCTTCTTCGCTAAAAACAAAGATTACTGATAGTTGTCTTTTGAATCCTCATTATAACCAGTAAAAATAAATTTTTTCACCCCGGTTACCAAGTTTCTTTTTTTTTTCATCTAGAACACGAGTATAAACTATGCTAGCAAAAACTCAAAGATGACTGATAGTTGGCTTGTAGTTGCTCCAAATTACTTGTGGTGTCAAATTTCTTTAGCAAATAAGCAGTACATGCAACTTCAGCCTAAAAAATTTTTGGTAAATTTTTCTCATTTAGCATCCTTCAATGTCATGTCAAGGATGATGGGATTCTTCCTTTATGCAAGACCATGATCTAAGAATTTGGATTTTGTATCTAACTCTGTTGTTGATTTAAAAAATTTGAAAGTAGTAAAGAGTTAACTTCTCTTGATCTAATACATCGATAATTAAAACTATATGAATCTTCTATCAATAATATCTGCTACTTAGAAAACAATTTATAAAATTATTAATTAAATAATATCAAATAAAAAATAAGTAAATTGAAAATAGATAAAAAAGATTTTTTTTCTTTGACCAGATTTTTGCACTTATGATTAATATTCTTTTCCTTAAATGATGAATATGTAGTCTTTGACCAGGTGAATAGGCGCCATTCTTTTTTCAGAAGTATTTCAAAATTTAAACAAATAAAATATTTTTTGCTTTAAAGACCCGAATAATTTACTATTTCTAAAAATAATCAGTTTTTAGAAAAGAAGTAATGTTGGATATCAAACAAAAAATAATTTTAAATATATATTTTTCTAAAAAGCGATAATTAATTTAAATGTTCTTTTGACTGAAAAAACAGTATAAAACAGGCTATAAGTCATTCATCATCTTTCATTTTTCTGATATATCTTAAGTCTTACAATTTCTCTCTGATATATCTTAAGTCTTACAATTTCTCTCACCTAAAGATACCTAAAGATGTCACTTTTTAGCGTTGAGGAGTTAAAAAATATGTATGACGTCAAACTCTATGAAGATCACCTAAAGGTGATATGTGCGTGCACAAGTCAACGTTTTGGAGATACCGTTGGCTATTTGAGAGTTTATGCCAATGGCCTTGTCGATATCGAATGTGATTGTTTTCCAGGTTGTCCAGAAGGTATCTAATTTTATTTTCCAAATAATATTATATATTTATATTTTATAAACGTTTTTAAGCATGTGGTGTGTTTTTAATTTTTACTTGTCCATATGAAATTTTTTGTAAATCCTTACAATATTGTTTAAAGTAAGTACTTTTTATTTTAATACTTCAACAAAATTATTATTTTATATTGATGGATGTATTCTTCTTACTCATAAAGAGATTGAAAGAACCCTAATTTTCTTATTAAGATGTGAAAGCGTTGTCTCTCAATAGACTGGATATATGTTCTCTATTTTATTTTTTTAGCGATTGAAAACTATGACATAAATTATTGCTATAAGATAAGGATAATTTTATTTTGGAAGGAGCACAAATTTATTTTTGAAAATAAAATAAAATAGAGCATTTAAAGGAGTTTTCTACAATATAGTACTATTGTTAGCTTTTGGTATCAATGATGGACTTCACTTCTGGAATTTTCACATGATAAATAAAGTTATGTTAAGTAACCAAACTTGGTATATCTACTATCCAAAAATTATCTTGTGAGACTACTGAAAGAATATTCTTCCATACATTTAAAAATGCCAAGAAGAAAAACAATGTCTCGTGATTTTGGAGATGTCTTACTGTATAGAAATTATTAAACTTGGGAATTCAATCTAGTACACCTTAAGAAAAAACATGAGAGAAAATTAATTGTTAATTATAGTATATACGTGGCCGGTAATACTGGCATTTTTTTAATCTGATTTCTATAGATTGCATTGGCTATACTTTATTCCGGGACACTGTGAATGAGTTTAACAATTCATTCGTTGGTAGCTTTAATCAAATTACTCGTTTAGTAAATAAGTCGAAAGATAACATTATTGGATGACTTAGGAGAACTTCACTCCTAGCTAATTGGCCTTTCCAACTCTGTAGCTATTTTATTCGTGTTTTGAGGGAGGGTTTTTTGATCTGGGTTTTAATTGAGAGAAGTTTTTATATTTATGTGTTATATTTTATTAGTAATGAAAATTTTCCATAGAATAAAAATAGAATGTTTCATGTATTAATTTTGAACTGGTCTATTTATAATTCCATATATATTTAGTACAAAAATATAATACTTAATATCTTTAATCATCTTCTGCAACTGACATTGAGTTTGTTTTTCAAGTATGCAATTTGTAATGGTTTGTTCTTAAATAGGTAGATTATTATGTGTTTTTATGGTGTCAAACTCTGTGTCTCTAACTTATGGTGAGTTTCAATGATTATCTATACAGAGGCAAACATAAGTTCTGACTAGAAAACTTTATAAAATTGCGTAATGACTGTTTTTTTATGAACAGGCAAGATGACACCACAGGCTTTCGAAGAACATGCTCAAAAGGAAGGTACGAGGGAATGGAAGCGCAGTATATGGGTGACCATTGACGGGGATAAAGTCCCTATTGAGGAGACGGCGCTTCTCAAGTATTATAACCTTCGCGTGTGAATTGTGACAATTTATAGATTGCAGACTTTGCATAATTTAGATTTTGTTTAATGCATAAGATTATTTCGCTTTTTCTAAATTTTGGTAGCCCATTATGAAGTAAATTCTTTGATTTTATGAAGAGCTTGGATTTTTTGTCATCTATATTTTAAATATTTGTGTAATCTGGGAAGAATGGGCTTTCAATGAGTTTACTTTGCCCAAGACACCATTAAAAAGGGTATATATTGAAGTATCTCTAATGGAAATTAACAATTAGTTCAACTATGATCTAAAGTATTCTTTTGGCTTCTGAGGTAAGGCAAATAAGGGCTTAACCTTTACTCTTCCAATGCATTTATCCTTTTTTAAAGGACACAGTGCTTGCAGCACATAAGGCAAACCTCATTACTTCCGAAGGTTGATGTAGATGATACCAAAGTATTTAGGCTAGGGGTTCCCTTCTTTAACGTTCTCTTCTTAAGACAACAAAGAAATGTAATTATTCTCTTTTTCCAATAAAAAACAGTATTAATTTATTATTCTAATTACCTCAATCAAAGACATTGTTAAGATGTAGGCACATAGTATGCAAGTATATGTGTTTTGTGGTGGTATGGAATGGATTTGATGGAGGATTGATATGATGATTTGGTTTTGTTCTAGTGTGTTTCGTGAAGGTTTGATCAAGTTTCAATGACGTTTTAATGAATTTTGGAACCGATTTTGATGTTCGGGTGAAGTTGGAGGAGGTTAGTGATAGGGTTTTGGAGTAATTAATGTCCATAAATCCATGTATGTGTTGTTTTTTATAGTTAAAAAAGATATGGATCAAGGTGAAAATAGGGGGGGTTCAAGTGGTTGTGCTAGTGGTTAAATTGATAGTGGTGGTAGATTTTTCCAAATAATAGAAAAATAGATACCACATAGAGGTTTAGGTGTTGATCACCTTGAGAAATTTAGGCTAGACGTTGAATAAAAATATAATGTAGCTTTCTTGCACCAATGTTTAACAATCAATTCCGTTCTAAATCCCTCGTATGGTATTCGGTTCCAAAATCCATATTCAAGACAAAATCAATCTTGGTCCCAATATACTGAAAACTATAACACAATCAATATTACTTAAATACTATACTTGTATTTTACAAGAAATCTTGTACAGGTTGCCACCTTTTACAAAAGGAGAATCTATCTCATTTTTCTCTCATATTCTTTTATTCACTTTTATTATATATGAATTACAAATAAAATGCTACATATTTATACTAGTAGATACTTGATAAAAATTAATTATAGTCTTGATATATTACACGACACAACACTAAATTCATTGTTTTTCAAGATTCGTCTTGTATATTCATTTGATCTTTTTTTCTTCCCAAAATCATGAATTTACACTGTATATTTAAGAATCACAAGAAATTAAACTTATTTGGTTTTTAATCATTTAAACACCCCTCCTCAAACTAAAATAATCTTCACACTGAGCATCAATCTTAATTATCTACAACATGCTCCAAAGTAGTACAATACTCCAACATTATCGTCTTCACTTTCATGTGATCACTTAAGAAATAAACTTATGATTAATATGCTTGCTTAATCTGTTTGTATCGAATTTTTGGATAACTCGATCGCTTATCCATATAAATAATAATCATATCTTTCTGTTCATCATTTAATTATCTTATCAACTTCCTCAACCATATTACTTGACGAACTATTGAAGATAATGCAACATATTTAGCCTCACAAGACGACATAGCAACCACACTTTATTTCTTTGAAATTCACATAAATGCAGTAAACCTAAAAAAAAATACGTACCCACTTAGTCCTTTTCTTTCATATTGATCACCTCCTTTATCACTAGAAAAAAAAAATATAGCATCTTCTTGATCAAGATTATATAGACCAAACTTTACAGTACGTTTGATGTACTTAAAATCCTATTCTCGACAAGCCAATGAGACACTTCCTACTCTTCCACATAATGACTCAACAAAGTAACCAAATAAACAATATTTTGCCTTGTGATTGTGAGGTACCGAAAACTTCTAATTAAATTTTAAAAAGTATGAAATTTACACATTTTCCTTCATCTTGTTATGCCATTTTCAAACTAGGTGACATCAAAGATTCCACATGATTGTATTTTACTATTTTGAATTTCTCAACTGGTTTTGTGCATACCATTTTGTACCTTCTTGTTAATTTAATTTGATACCCAAGAAAAATTACATAAGTTCAGAGTCTATCATTTTATATTCCTAGAATATGGCTTGTTTGAATTGAACAAAAAAAAATTCACAACATCATGTAATACGCAAGTCATCGACGTAAAGACATGCATCTAAAACTTTACCTTTAGAATCTTCCTTCGAATAAAGTGCATGGTCAATGGACATTTAAAAAACCATTATCAATAAATAATTGTCGGTGCGAGAATCCCACGCTTAGGAGCTTGCTTCAAGCCATACAAAACCTTTTTCAATCGATACACTTTTTTTTACCATTTAGAGTAAAACCTTCATGTTGAACCATGTACACTTATTTTCAAGTATACCATTCTAAAATGTAGATTTGACATCTAATTGGAGTAACTTCCGTTTATGATAAGTTGCAAGCAATATTAACATTTTCACAGTGTCCATTGAGGCAACATTGGCAAAAGTTTCATCATAATCAACTCCATAATTTTTTTGTATTCTTTTACAACAAGTTTTATCTTATAGTGATCAATTTCTTCATTTATTGTCCTTTTTATTTAATAGACCCATTTGTCCCAACAGGTCGTTATCCTTTTGAAAAATATTTTAAAATATTTTATTATTTTTTCTAGTTAAACTAATTTCTTCAACCATTTATTTCTTCCAAAATACTGCTTTCACAACTTCGTCAAATTATAATGGCTCATTATCATTAGAGAAACATACCAAATTCAACTTTCAATATTTGTGTTGATTTCTACCACACTTTGCATTCTTCTTGTTAGGGAAGAAGAATTACATGGACCTTCTTTGTCTTAAGATTTTTTAACCTGTTCAAGTGTCATGATAGGTGACTCTCGATTTTGATGGTTTTTTTTCTTCTTCTACTACTTCAATTTGATCCAATGTACTATAATTTTCATCATTCCTCCTCTAAATTTCTTCTTCGCTAAAAACAAAGATGACTGATAGTTGTCTTTTGAATCCTCATTATAACCAGTAAAAATAAATTTTTTCACCCCGGTTACCAAGTTTCTTTTTTTTTTCATCTAGAACACGAGTATAAACTATGCTAGCAAAAACTCAAAGATGACTGATAGTTGGCTTGTAGTTGCTCCAAATTACTTGTGGTGTCAAATTTCTTTAGCAAATAAGCAGTACATGCAACTTCAGCCTAAAAAATTTTTGGTAAATTTTTCTCATTTAGCATCCTTCAATGTCATGTCAAGGATGATGGGATTCTTCCTTTATGCAAGACCATGATCTAAGAATTTGGATTTTTTATCTAACTCTGTTGTTGATTTAAAAAATTTGAAAGTAGTAAAGAGTTAACTTCTCTTAATCTAATACACCTATAATTAAAACTATATGAATCTTCTATCAATAATATCTGCTACTTAGAAAACAATTTATAAAATTGTTAATTAAATAATATCAAATAAAAAAATAAGTAAATTGAAAATAGATAAAAAAGATTTTTTTTCTTTGACCAGATTTTTGCACTTATGATTAATATTCTTTTCCTTAAATGATGAATATGTAGTCTTTGACCAGGTGAATAGGCGCCATTCTTTTTTCAGAAGTATTTCAAAATTTAAACAAATAAAATATTTTTTACTTTAAAAAACCCGAATAATTTACTATTTCTAAAAATAATCAGTTTTCAGAAAAGAAGTAATGTTGGATATCAAACAAAAAATAATTTTAAATATATATTTTTCTAAAAAGCGATAATTAATTTAAATGTTCTTTTGACTGAAAAAACAGTATAAAAAGGGCTATAAGTCATTCATCATCTTTCATTTTTCTGATATATCTTAAGTCTTACAATTTCTCTCACCTAAAGATACCTAAAGATGTCACTTTTTAGCGTTGAGGAGTTAAAAAATATGTATGACGTCAAACTCTATGAAGATCACCTAAAGGTGATATGTGCGTGCACAAGTCAACGTTTTGGAGATACCGTTGGCTATTTGAGAGTTTATGCGAATGGCCTTGTCGATATCGAATGTGATTGTTTTCCAGGTTGTCCAGAAGGTATCTAATTTTATTTTCCAAATAATATTATATATTTATATTTTATAAACGTTTTTAAGCATGTGGTGTGTTTTTAATTTTTACTTGTCCATATGAAATTTTTTGTAAATCCTTACAATATTGTTTAAAGTAAGTACTTTTTATTTTAATACTTCAACAAAATTATTATTTTAGATTGATGGATGTATTCTTCTTACTCATAAAGAGATTGAAAGAACCCTAATTTTCTTATTAAGATGTGAAAGCGTTGTCTCTCAATAGACTGGATATATGTTCTCTATTTAATTTTTTTAGCGATTGAAAACTATGACATAAATTATTGCTATAAGATAAGGATAATTTTATTTTGGAAGGAGCACAAATTTATTTTTGAAAATAAAATAAAATAGAGCATTTAAAGGAGTTTTCTACAATATAGTACTATTGTTAGCTTTTGGTATCAATGATGGACTTCACTTCTGGAATTTTCACATGATAAATAAAGTTATGTTAAGTAACCAAACTTGGTATATCTACTATCCAAAAATTATCTTGTGAGACTACTGAGAGAATATTCTTCCATACATTTAAAAATGCCAAGACGAAAAACAATGTCTCGTGATTTTGGAGATGTCTTACTGTATAGAAATTATTAAACTTGGGAATTCAATCTAGTACACCTTAAGAAAAAACATGAGAGAAAATTAATTGTTAATTATAGTATATACGTGGCCGGTAATACTGACATTTTTTTAATCTGATTTCTATAGATTGTATTGGCTATACTTTATTCCGGGACACTGTGAATGAGTTTAACAATTCATTCGTTGGTAGCTTTAATCAAATTACTCGTTTAGTAAATAAGTCGAAAGATAACATTATTGGATGACTTAGGAGAACTTCACTCCTAGCTAATTGGCCTTTCCAACTCTGTAGCTATTTTATTCGTGTTTTGAGGGAGGGTTTTTTGATCTGGGTTTTAATTGAGAGAAGTTTTTATTTTTATGTGTTATATTTTATTAGTAATGAAAATTTTCCATAGAATAAAAACAGAATGTTTCATGTATTAATTTTGAACTGGTCTATTTATAATTCCATATATATTTAGTACAAAAATATAATACTTAATATCTTTAATCATCTTCTGCAACTGACATTGAGTTTGTTTTTCAAGTATGCAATTTGTAATGGTTTGTTCTTAAATAGGTAGATTATTATGTGTTTTTATGGTGTCAAACTCTGTGTCTCTAACTTATGGTGAGTTTCAATGATTATCTATACAGAGGCAAACATAAGTTCTGACTAGAAAACTTTATAAAATTGCGTAATGACTGTTTTTTATGAACAGGCAAGATGACACCACAGGCTTTCGAAGAACATGCTCAAAAGGAAGGTACGAGGGAATGGAAGCGCAGTATATGGGTGACCATTGACGGGGATAAAGTCCCTATTGAGGAGACGGCGCTTCTCAAGTATTATAACCTTCGCGTGTGAATTGTGACAATTTATAGATTGCAGACTTTGCATAATTTAGATTTCGTTTAATGCATAAGATTATTTCGCTTTTTCTAAATTTTGGTAGCCCATTATGAAGTAAATTCTTTGATTTTATGAAGAGCTTGGAGTTTTTGTCATCTATATTTTAAATATTTGTGTAATCTGGGAAGAATGGGCTTTCAATGAGTTTACTTTGCCCAAGACACCATTAAAAAGGGTATATATTGAAGTATCTCTAATGGAAATTAACAATTAGTTCAACTATGATCTAAAGTATTCTTTTGGCTCCTGAGGTAAGGCAAATAAGGGCTTAACCTTTACTCTTCCAATGCATTTATCCTTTTTTAAAGGACACAGTGCTTGCAGCACATAAGGCAAACCTCATTACTTCCGAAGGTTGATGTAGATGATACCAAAGTATTTAGGCTAGGGGTTCCCTTCTTTAACGTTCTCTTCTTAAGACAACAAAGAAATGTAATTATTCTCTTTTTCCAATAAAAAACAGTATTAATTTATTATTCTAATTACCTCAATCAAAGACATTGTTAAGATGTAGGCACATAGTATGCAAGTATATGTGTTTTGTGGTGGTATGGAATGGATTTGATAGAGGATTGATATGATGATTTGGTTTTGTTCTAGTGTATTTCGTGAAGGTTTGATCAAGTTTCAATGACGTTTTAATGAATTTTGGAACCGATTTTGATGTTCTGGTGAAGTTGGAAGTTGGAGGAGGCTAGTGATAGGGTTTGGAGTAATTAATGTCCATAAATCCATGTATGTGTTGTTTTTTATAGTTAAAAAAGATATGGATCAAGGTGAAAATAGTGGGGGTTCAAGTGGTTGTGCTAGTGGTTAAATTGATAGTGGTGGTAGATTTTTCCAAATAATAGAAAAATAGATACCACATAGAGGTTTAGGTGTTGATCACCTTGAGAAATTTAGGCTAGACGTTGAATAAAAATATAATGTAGCTTTCTTGCACCAATGTTTAACAATCAATTCCGTTCTAAATCCCTCGTATGGTATTCGGTTCCAAAATCCATATTCAAGACAAAATCAATCTTGGTCCCAATATACTGAAAACTAAAACACAATCAATATTACTTAAATACTATACTTGTATTTTACAAGAAATCTTGTATAGGTTACCACCTTTTACAAAAGGAGAATCTATCTCATTTTTCTCTCATATTCTTTTATTCACTTTTATTATATATGAATTACAAATAAAATGCTACATATTTATACTAGTAGATACTTGATAAAAATTAATTATAGTCTTGATATATTACACGGCACAACACTAAATTCATTGTTTTTCAAGATTCGTCTTGTATATTCATTTGATCTTTTTTTCTTCCCAAAATCATGAATTTACACTGTATATTTAAGAATCACAAGAAATTAAACTTATTTGGTTTTTAATCATTTAAACACCCCTCCTCAAACCAAAATAATCTTCACACTGAGCATCAATCTTAATTATCTACAACATGCTCCAAAGTACTACAATACTCCAACATTATCGTCTTCACTTTCATGTGATCACTTAAGAAATAAACTTATGATCAATATGCTTGCTTAATCTGTTTGTATCGAATTTTTGGATAACTCGATCGCTTATCCATATAAATAATAATCATATCTTTCTGTTCATCATTTAATTATCTTATCAACTTCCTCAACCATATTACTTTACGAACTATTGAAGATAATGCAACATATTTAGCCTCACAAGACGACATAGCAACCACACTTTATTTCTTCGAAATTCACATAAATGCAGTAAACCTAAAAAAAAATACGTACCCACTTAGTCCTTTTCTTTCATATTGATCACCTCTTTTATCACTAGAAAAAAAAATATAGCATCTTCTTGATCAAGATTATATAGACCAAAATTTACAGTACGTTTGATGTACTTAAAATCCTTTTCTCGACAAGCCAATGACACTCTTCCTACGCTTCCACATAATGACTCAACAAAGTAACCAAATAAACAATATTTTGCCTTGTGATTGTGAGGTACCGAAAACTTCTAATTAAATTTTAAAAAGTATGAAATTTACACATTTTCCTTCATCTTGTTATGCCATTTTCAAACTAGGTGACATCAAAGATTCCACATGATTGTATTTTACTATTTTGAATTTCTCAACTGGTTTTGTGCATACCATTTTGTACCTTCATGTTAATTTAATTTGATACCCAAGAAAAATTACATAAGTTCAGAGTCTATCATTTTATATTCCTAGAATATGGCTTGTTTGAATTGAACAAAAAGAAAATTCACAACATCCTGCAATACGCAAGTCATCGACGTAAAGACATGCAACTAAAACTTTACCTTTAGAATCTTCCTTCGAATAAAGTGCATGGTCAATGGACATTTAAAAAACCATTATCAATAAATAATTGTCGGTGCGAGAATCCCACGCTTAGGAGCTTGCTTCAAGCCATACAAAACTTTTTTCAATCGATACACTTTTTTTTACCATTTAGAGTAAAACCTTCATGTTGAACCATGTACACTTATTTTCAAGTATACCATTCTAAAATGTAGATTTGACATCTAATTGGAGTAACTTCTGTTTATGATAAGTTGCAAGCAATATTAACATTTTCACAGTGTCCAATGAGGCAACATTGGCAAAAGTTTCATCATAATTAACTCCATAATTTTTTTGTATTCTTTTACAACAAGTTTTGTCTTATAGTGATCTATTTCTTCATTTATTTTCCTTTTTATTTAATAGACCCATTTGTCCCAACAGGTCGTTATCCTTTTGAAAAATATTTTCAAATATTTTATTATTTTTTCTAGTTAAACTAATTTCTTCAACCATTTATTTCTTCCAAAATACTGCTTTCACAACTTCGTCAAATTATAATGGCTCATTATCATTAGAGAAACATACCAAATTCAACTTTCAATATTTGTGTTGATTTCTACCACACTTTGCATTCTTCTTGTTAGGGAAGAAGAATTACATGGACCTTCTTTGTCTTAAGATTTTTTAACCTGTTCAAGTGTCATGATAGGTGACTCTCGATTTTGATGGTTTTTTTTCTTCTTCTACTACTTCAATTTGATCCAATGTACTATAATTTTCTTCATTCCTCCTCTAAATTTCTTCTTCGCTAAAAACAAAGATGACTGATAGTTGTCTTTTGAATCCTCATTATAACCAGTAAAAATAAATTTTTTCACCCCGGTTACCAAGTTTCTTTTTTTTTTCATCTAGAACACGAGTATAAACTATGCTAGCAAAAACTCAAAGATGACTGATAGTTGGCTTGTAGTTGCTCCAAATTACTTGTGGTGTCAAATTTCTTTAGCAAATAAGCAGTACATGCAACTTCAGCCTAAAAAATTTTTGGTAAATTTTTCTCATTTAGCATCCTTCAATGTCATGTCAAGGATGATGGGATTCTTCCTTTATGCAAGACCATGATCTAAGAATTTGGATTTTTTATCTAACTCTGTTGTTGATTTAAAAAATTTGAAAGTAGTAAAGAGTTAACTTCTCTTGATCTAATACACCTATAATTAAAACTATATGAATCTTCTATCAATAATATCTGCTACTTAGAAAACAATTTATAAAATTGTTAATTAAATAATATCAAATAAAAAATAAGTAAATTGAAAATAGATAAAAAAGATTTTTTTTGTTTGACGAGATTTTTGCACTTATGATTAATATTCTTTTCCTTAAATGATGAATATGTAGTCTTTGACCAGGTGAATAGGCGCCATTCTTTTTTCAGAAGTATTTCAAAATTTAAACAAATGAAATATTTTTTACTTTAAAGACCCGAATAATTTACTATTTCTAAAAATAATCAGTTTTTAGAAAAGAAGTAATGTTGGATATCAAACAAAAAATAATTTTAAATATATATTTTTCTAAAAAGCGATAATTAATTTAAATGCTCTTTTGACTGAAAAAACAGTATAAAACAGGCTATAAGTCATTCATCATCTTTCATTTTTCTGATATATCTTAAGTCTTACAATTTCTCTCACCTAAAGATACCTAAAGATGTCACTTTTTAGCGTTGAGGAGTTAAAAAATATGTATGACGTCAAACTCTATGAAGATCACCTAAAGGTGATATGTGCGTGCACAAGTCAACGTTTTGGAGATACCGTTGGCTATTTGAGAGTTTATGCGAATGGCCTTGTCGATATCGAATGTGATTGTTTTCCAGGTTGTCCAGAAGGTATCTAATTTTATTTTCCAAATAATATCATATATTTATATTTTATAAACGTTTTTAAGCATGTGGTGTGTTTTTAATTTTTACTTGTCCATATGAAATTTTTTGTAAATCCTTACAATATTGTTTAAAGTAAGTACTTTTTATTTTAATACTTCAACAAAATTATTATTTTAGATTGATGGATGTATTCTTCTTACTCATAAAGAGATTGAAAGAACCCTAATTTTCTTATTAAGATGTGAAAGCGTTGTCTCTCAATAGACTGGATATATGTTCTCTATTTTATTTTTTTAGCGATTGAAAACTATGACATAAATTATTGCTATAAGATAAGGATAATTTTATTTTGGAAGGAGCACAAATTTATTTTTGACAATAAAATAAAATAGAGCATTTAAAGGAGTTTTCTACAATATAGTACTATTGTTAGCTTTTGGTATCAATGATGGACTTCACTTCTGGAATTTTCACATGATAAATAAAGTTATGCTAAGTAACCAAACTTGGTATATCTACTATCCAAAAATTATCTTGTGAGACTACTGAAAGAATATTCTTCCATACATTTAAAAATGCCAAGAAGAAAAACAATGTCTCGTGATTTTGGAGATGTCTTACTGTATAGAAATTATTAAACTTGGGAATTCAATCTAGTACACCTTAAGAAAAAACATGAGAGAAAATTAATTGTTAATTATAGTATATACGTGGCCGGTAATACTGGCATTTTTTTAATCTGATTTCTATAGATTGCATTGGCTATACTTTATTCCGGGACACTGTGAATGAGTTTAACAATTCATTCGTTGGTAGCTTTAATCAAATTACTCGTTTAGTAAATAAGTCGAAAGATAACATTATTGGATGACTTAGGAGAACTTCACTCCTAGCTAATTGGCCTTTCCAACTCTGTAGCTATTTTATTCGTGTTTTGAGGGAGGGTTTTTTGATCTGGGTTTTAATTGAGAGAAGTTTTTATATTTATGTGTTATATTTTATTAGTAATGAAAATTTTCCATAGAATAAAAATAGAATGTTTCATGTATTAATTTTGAACTGGTCTATTTATAATTCCATATATATTTAGTACAAAAATATAATACTTAATATCTTTAATCATCTTCTGCAACTGACATTGAGTTTGTTTTTCAAGTATGCAATTTGTAATGGTTTGTTCTTAAATAGGTAGATTATTATGTGTTTTTATGCTGTCAAACTCTGTGTCTCTAACTTATGGTGAGTTTCAATGATTATCTATACAGAGGCAAACATAAGTTCTGACTAGAAAACTTTATAAAATTGCGTAATGACTGTTTTTTTATGAACAGGCAAGATGACACCACAGGCTTTCGAAGAACATGCTCAAAAGGAAGGTACGAGGGAATGGAAGCGCAGTATATGGGTGACCATTGACGGGGATAAAGTCCCTATTGAGGAGACGGCGCTTCTCAAGTATTATAACCTTCGCGTGTGAATTGTGACAATTTATAGATTGCAGACTTTGCATAATTTAGATTTTGTTTAATGCATAAGATTATTTCGCTTTTTCTAAATTTTGGTAGCCCATTATGAAGTAAATTCTTTGATTTTATGAAGAGCTTGGAGTTTTTGTCATCTATATTTTAAATATTTGTGTAATCTGGGAAGAATGGGCTTTCAATGAGTTTACTTTGCCCAAGACACCATTAAAAAGGGTATATATTGAAGTATCTCTAATGGAAATTAACAATTAGTTAAACTATGATCTAAAGTATTCTTTTGGCTTCTGAGGTAAGGCAAATAAGGGCTTAACCTTTACTCTTCCAATGCATTTATCCTTTTTTAATGGACACAGTGCTTGCAGCACATAAGGCAAACCTCATTACTTCCGAAAGTTGATGTAGATGATACCAAAGTATTTAGGCTAGGGGTTCCCTTCTTTAACGTTCTCTTCTTAAGACAACAAAGAAATGTAATTATTCTCTTTTTCCAATAAAAAACAGTATTAATTTATTATTCTAATTACCTCAATCAAAGACATTGTTAAGATGTAGGCACATAGTATGCAAGTATATGTGTTTTGTGGTGGTATGGAATGGATTTGATAGAGGATTGATATGATGATTTGGTTTTGTTCTAGTGTGTTTCGTGAAGGTTTGATCAAGTTTCAATGACGTTTTAATGAATTTTGGAACCGATTTTGATGTTCTGGTGAAGTTGGAGGAGGCTAGTGATAGGGTTTGGAGTAATTAATGTCCATAAATCCATGTATGTGTTGTTTTTTATAGTTAAAAAAGATATGGATCAAGGTGAAAATAGTGGGGGTTCAAGTGGTTGTGCTAGTGGTTAAATTGATAGTGGTGGTAGATTTTTCCAAATAATAGAAAAATAGATACCACATAGAGGTTTAGGTGTTGATCACCTTGAGAAATTTAGGCTAGACGTTGAATAAAAATATAATGTAGCTTTCTTGCACCAATGTTTAACAATCAATTCCGTTCTAAATCCCTCGTATGGTATTCGGTTCCAAAATCCATATTCAAGACAAAATCAATCTTGGTCCCAATATACTGAAAACTAAAACACAATCAATATTACTTAAATACTATACTTGTATTTTACAAGAAATCTTGTATAGGTTACCACCTTTTACGAAAGGAGAATCTATCTCATTTTTCTCTCATATTCTTTTATTCACTTTTATTATATATGAATTACAAATAAAATGCTACATATTTATACTAGTAGATACTTGATAAAAATTAATTATAGTCTTGATATATTACACGGCACAACACTAAATTCATTGTTTTTCAAGATTCGTCTTGTATATTCATTTGATCTTTTTTTCTTCCCAAAATCATGAATTTACACTGTATATTTAAGAATCACAAGAAATTAAACTTATTTGGTTTTTAATCATTTAAACACCCCTCCTCAAACCAAAATAATCTTCACACTGAGCATCAATCTTAATTATCTACAACATGCTCCAAAGTACTACAATACTCCAACATTATCGTCTTCACTTTCATGTGATCACTTAAGAAATAAACTTATGATCAATATGCTTGCTTAATCTGTTTGTATCGAATTTTTGGATAACTCGATCGCTTATCCATATAAATAATAATCATATCTTTCTGTTCATCATTTAATTATCTTATCAACTTAATCAACCATATTACTTTACGAACTATTGAAGATAATGCAACATATTTAGCCTCACAAGACGACATAGCAACCACACTTTATTTCTTTGAAATTCACATAAATGCAGTAAACCTAAAAAAAAATACGTACCCACTTAGTCCTTTTCTTTCATATTGATCACCTCCTTTATCACTAGAAAAAAAAATATAGCATCTTCTTGATCAAGATTATATAGACCAAAATTTACAGTACGTTTGATGTACTTAAAATCGTTTTCTCGACAAGCCAATGACACTCTTCCTACGCTTCCACATAATGACTCAACAAAGTAACCAAATAAACAATATTTTGCCTTGTGATTGTGAGGTACCGAACACTTCTAATTAAATTTTAAAAAGTATGAAATTTACACATTTTCCTTCATCTTGTTATGCCATTTTCAAACTAGGTGACATCAAAGATTCCACATGATTGTATTTTACTATTTTGAATTTCTCAACTGGTTTTGTGCATACCATTTTGTACCTTCTTGTTAATTTAATTTGATACCCAAGAAAAATTACATAAGTTCAGAGTCTATCATTTTATATTCCTAGAATATGGCTTGTTTGAATTGAACAAAAAAAAAATTCACAACATCCTGTAATACGCAAGTCATCGACGTAAAGACATGCAACTAAAACTATACCTTTAGAATCTTCCTTCGAATAAAGTGCATGGTCAATGGACATTTAAAAAACCATTATCAATAAATAATTGTCGGTGCGAGAATCCCACGCTTAGGAGCTTGCTTCAAGCCATACAAAACCTTTTTCAATCGATACACTTTTTTTTACCATTTAGAGTAAAACCTTCATGTTGAACCATGTACACTTATTTTCAAGTATACCATTCTAAAATGTAGATTTGACATCTAATTGGAGTAACTTCCGTTTATGATAAGTTGCAAGCAATATTAACATTTTCACAGTGTCCATTGAGGCAACATTGGCAAAAGTTTCATCATAATTAACTCCATAATTTTTTTGTATTCTTTTACAACAAGTTTTGTCTTATAGTGATCAATTTCTTCATTTATTGTCCTTTTTATTTAATAGACCCATTTGTCCCAACACGTCGTTATCCTTTTGAAAAATATTTTCAAATATTTTATTATTTTTTCTAGTTAAACTAATTTCTTCAACCATTTATTTCTTCCAAAATACTGCTTTCACAACTTCGTCAAATTATAATGGCTCATTATCATTAGAGAAACATACCAAATTCAACTTTCAATATTTGTGTTGATTTCTACCACACTTTGCATTCTTCTTGTTAGGGAAGAAGAATTACATGGACCTTCTTTGTCTTAAGATTTTTTAACCTGTTCAAGTGTCATGATAGGTGACTCTCGATTTTGATGGTTTTTTTTTCTTCTTCTACTACTTCAATTTGATCCAATGTACTATAATTTTCTTCATTCCTCCTCTAAATTTCTTCTTCGCTAAAAACAAAGATGACTGATAGTTGTCTTTTGAATCCTCATTATAACCAGTAAAAATAAATTTTTTCACCCCGGTTACCAAGTTTCTTTTTTTTTTCATCTAGAACACGAGTATAAACTATGCTAGCAAAAACTCAAAGATGACTGATAGTTGGCTTGTAGTTGCTCCAAATTACTTGTGGTGTCAAATTTCTTTAGCAAATAAGCAGTACATGCAACTTCAGCCTAAAAAATTTTTGGTAAATTTTTCTCATTTAGCATCCTTCAATGTCATGTCAAGGATGATGGGATTCTTCCTTTATGCAAGACCATGATCTAAGAATTTGGATTTTTTATCTAACTCTGTTGTTGATTTAAAAAATTTGAAAGTAGTAAAGAGTTAACTTCTCTTGATCTAATACACCTATAATTAAAACTATATGAATCTTCTATCAATAATATCTGCTACTTAGAAAACAATTTATAAAATTGTTAATTAAATAATATCAAATAAAAAATAAGTAAATTGAAAATAGATAAAAAAGATTTTTTTTCTTTGACGAGATTTTTGCACTTATGATTAATATTCTTTTCCTTAAATGATGAATATGTAGTCTTTGACCAGGTGAATAGGCGCCATTCTTTTTTCAGAAGTATTTCAAAATTTAAACAAATGAAATATTTTTTACTTTAAAGACCCGAATAATTTACTATTTCTAAAAATAATCAGTTTTTAGAAAAGAAGTAATGTTGGATATCAAACAAAAAATAATTTTAAATATATATTTTTCTAAAAAGCGATAATTAATTTAAATGTTCTTTTGACTGAAAAAACAGTATAAAACAGGCTATAAGTCATTCATCATCTTTCATTTTTCTGATATATCTTAAGTCTAACAATTTCTATCACCTAAAGATACCTAAAGATGTCACTTTTTAGCGTTGAGGAGTTAAAAAATATGTATGACGTCAAACTCTATGAAGATCACCTAAAGGTGATATGTGCGTGCACAAGTCAACGTTTTGGAGATACCGTTGGCTATTTGAGAGTTTATGCGAATGGCCTTGTCGATATCGAATGTGATTGTTTTCCAGGTTGTCCAGAAGGTATCTAATTTTATTTTCCAAATAATATTATATATTTATATTTTATAAACGTTTTTAAGCATGTGGTGTGTTTTTAATTTTTACTTGTCCATATGAATTTTTTTGTAAATCCTTACAATATTGTTTAAAGTAAGTACTTTTTATTTTAATACTTCAACAAAATTATTATTTTAGATTGATGGATGTATTCTTCTTACTCATAAAGAGATTGAAAGAACCCTAATTTTCTTATTAAGATGTGAAAGCGTTGTCTCTCAATAGACTGGATATATGTTCTCTATTTTATTTTTTTAGCGATTGAAAACTATGACATAAATTATTGCTATAAGATAAGGATAATTTTATTTTGGAAGGAGCACAAATTTATTTTTGAAAATAAAATAAAATAGAGCATTTAAAGGAGTTTTCTACAATATAGTACTATTGTTAGCTTTTGGTATCAATGATGGACTTCACTTCTAGAATTTTCACATGATAAATAAAGTTATGTTAAGTAACCAAACTTGGTATATCTACTATCCAAAAATTATCTTGTGAGACTACTGAAAGAATATTCTTCCATACATTTAAAAATGCCAAGAAGAAAAACAATGTCTCGTGATTTTGGAGATGTCTTACTGTATAGAAATTATTAAACTTGGGAATTCAATCTAGTACACCTTAAGAAAAAACATGAGAGAAAATTAATTGTTAATTATAGTATATACGTGGCCGGTAATACTGGCATTTTTTTAATCTGATTTCTATAGATTGCATTGGCTATACTTTATTCCGGGACACTGTGAATGAGTTTAACAATTCATTCGTTGGTAGCTTTAATCAAATTACTCGTTTAGTAAATAAGTCGAAAGATAACATTATTGGATCACTTAGGAGAACTTCACTCCTAGCTAATTGGCCTTTCCAACTCTGTAGCTATTTTATTCGTGTTTTGAGGGAGGGTTTTTTGATCTGGGTTTTAATTGAGAGAAGTTTTTATATTTATGTGTTATATTTTATTAGTAATGAAAATTTTCCATAGAATAAAAATAGAATGTTTCATGTATTAATTTTGAACTGGTCTATTTATAATTCCATATATATTTAGTACAAAAATATAATACTTAATATCTTTAATCATCTTCTGCAACTGACATTGAGTTTGTTTTTCAAGTATGCAATTTGTAATGGTTTGTTCTTAAATAGGTAGATTATTATGTGTTTTTATGGTGTCAAACTCTGTGTCTCTAACTTATGGTGAGTTTCAATGATTATCTATACAGAGGCAAACATAAGTTCTGACTAGAAAACTTTATAAAATTGCGTAATGACTGTTTTTTTATGAACAGGCAAGATGACACCACAGGCTTTCGAAGAACATGCTCAAAAGGAAGGTACGAGGGAATGGAAGCGCAGTATATGGGTGACCATTGACGGGGATAAAGTCCCTATTGAGGAGACGGCGCTTCTCAAGTATTATAACCTTCGCGTGTGAATTGTGACAATTTATAGATTGCAGACTTTGCATAATTTAGATTTTGTTTAATGCATAAGATTATTTCTCTTTTTCTAAATTTTGGTAGCCCATTATGAAGTAAATTCTTTGATTTTATGAAGAGCTTGGATTTTTTGTCATCTATATTTTAAATATTTGTGTAATCTGGGAAGAATGGGCTTTCAATGAGTTTACTTTGCCCAAGACACCATTAAAAAGGGTATATATTGAAGTATCTCTAATGGAAATTAACAATTAGTTCAACTATGATCTAAAGTATTCTTTTGGCTTCTGAGGTAAGGCAAATAAGGGCTTAACCTTTACTCTTCCAATGCATTTATCCTTTTTTAAAGGACACAGTGCTTGCAGCACATAAGGCAAACCTCATTACTTCCGAAGGTTGATGTAGATGATACCAAAGTATTTAGGCTAGGGGTTCCCTTCTTTAACGTTCTCTTCTTAAGACAACAAAGAAATGTAATTATTCTCTTTTTCCAATAAAAAATAGTATTAATTTATTATTCTAATTACCTCAATCAAAGACATTGTTAAGATGTAGGCACATAGTATGCAAGTATATGTGTTTTGTGGTGGTATGGAATGGATTTGATGGAGGATTGATATGATGATTTGGTTTTGTTCTAGTGTATTTCGTGAAGGTTTGATCAAGTTTCAATGACGTTTTAATGAATTTTGGAACCGATTTTGATGTTCTGGTGAAGTTGGAGGAGGCTAGTGATAGGGTTTGGAGTAATTAATGTCCATAAATCCATGTATGTGTTGTTTTTTATAGTTAAAAAAGATATGGATCAAGGTGAAAATAGTGGGGGTTCAAGTGGTTGTGCTAGTGGTTAAATTGATAGTGGTGGTAGATTTTTCCAAATAATAGAAAAATAGATACCACATAGAGGTTTAGGTGTTGATCACCTTGAGAAATTTAGGCTAGACGTTGAATAAAAATATAATGTAGCTTTCTTGCACCAATGTTTAACAATCAATTCCGTTCTAAATCCCTCGTATGGTATTCGGTTCCAAAATCCATATTCAAGACAAAATCAATCTTGGTCCCAATATACTGAAAACTAAAACACAATCAATATTACTTAAATACTATACTTGTATTTTACAAGAAATCTTGTATAGGTTACCACCTTTTACAAAAGGAGAATCTATCTCATTTTTCTCTCATATTCTTTTATTCACTTTTATTATATATGAATTACAAATAAAATGCTACATATTTATACTAGTAGATACTTGATAAAAATTAATTATAGTCTTGATATATTACACGGCACAACACTAAATTCATTGTTTTTCAAGATTCGTCTTGTATATTCATTTGATCTTTTTTTCTTCCCAAAATCATGAATTTACACTGTATATTTAAGAATCACAAGAAATTAAACTTATTTGGTTTTTTATCATTTAAACACCCCTCCTCAAACCAAAATAATCTTCACACTGAGCATCAATCTTAATTATCTACAACATGCTCCAAAGTACTACAATACTCCAACATTATCGTCTTCACTTTCATGTGATCACTTAAGAAATAAACTTATGATCAATATGCTTGCTTAATCTGTTTGTATCGAATTTTTGGATAACTCGATCGCTTATCCATATAAATAATAATCATATCTTTCTGTTCATCATTTAATTATCTTATCAACTTCCTCAACCATATTACTTTACGAACTATTGAAGATAATGCAACATATTTAGCCTCACAAGACGACATAGCAACCACACTTTATTTCTTTGAAATTCACATAAATGCAGTAAACCTAAAAAAAAATACGTACCCACTTAGTCCTTTTCTTTCATATTGATCACCTCCTTTATCACTAGAAAAAAAAATATAGCATCTTCTTGATCAAGATTATATAGACCAAAATTTACAGTACGTTTGATGTACTTAAAATCCTTTTCTCGACAAGCCATTGACACTCTTCCTACGCTTCCACATAATGACTCAACAAAGTAACCAAATAAACAATATTTTGCCTTTTGATTGTGAGGTACCGAACACTTCTAATTAAATTTTAAAAAGTATGAAATTTACACATTTTCCTTCATCTTGTTATGCCATTTTCAAACTAGGTGACATCAAAGATTCCACATGATTGTATTTTACTATTTTGAATTTCTCAACTGGTTTTGTGCATACCATTTTGTACCTTCTTGTTAATTTAATTTGATACCCAAGAAAAATTACATAAGTTCAGAGTCTATCATTTTATATTCCTAGAATATGGCTTGTTTGAATTGAACAAAAAAAAAATTCACAACATCCTGTAATACGCAAGTCATCGACGTAAAGACATGCAACTAAAACTATACCTTTAGAATCTTCCTTCGAATAAAGTGCATGGTCAATGGACATTTAAAAAACCATTATCAATAAATAATTGTCGGTGCGAGAATCCCACGCTTAGGAGCTTGCTTCAAGCCATACAAAACCTTTTTCAATCGATACACTTTTTTTTACCATTTAGAGTAAAACCTTCATGTTGAACCATGTACACTTATTTTCAAGTATACCATTCTAAAATGTAGATTTGACATCTAATTGGAGTAACTTCCGTTTATGATAAGTTGCAAGCAATATTAACATTTTCACAGTGTCCTTTGAGGCAACATTGGCAAAAGTTTCATCATAATTAACTCCATAATTTTTTTGTATTCTTTTACAACAAGTTTTGTCTTATAGTGATCAATTTCTTCATTTATTGTCCTTTTTATTTAATAGACCCATTTGTCCCAACAGGTCGTTATCCTTTTGAAAAATATTTTCAAATATTTTATTATTTTTTCTAGTTAAACTAATTTCTTCAACCATTTATTTCTTCCAAAATACTGCTTTCACAACTTCGTCAAATTATAATGGCTCATTATCATTAGAGAAACATACCAAATTCAACTTTCAATATTTGTGTTGATTTCTACCACACTTTGCATTCTTCTTGTTAGGGAAGAAGAATTACATGGACCTTCTTTGTCTTAAGATTTTTTAACCTGTTCAAGTGTCATGATAGGTGACTCTCGATTTTGATGGTTTTTTTTCTTCTTCTACTACTTCAATTTGATCCAATGTACTATAATTTTCTTCATTCCTCCTCTAAATTTCTTCTTCGCTAAAAACAAAGATGACTGATAGTTGTCTTTTGAATACTCATTATAACCAGTAAAAATAAATTTTTTCACCCCGGTTACCAAGTTTCTTTTTTTTTTCATCTAGAACACGAGTATAAACTATGCTAGCAAAAACTCAAAGATGACTGATAGTTGGCTTGTAGTTGCTCCAAATTACTTGTGGTGTCAAATTTCTTTAGCAAATAAGCAGTACATGCAACTTCAGCCTAAAAGAATTTTGGTAAATTTTTCTCATTTAGCATCCTTCAATGTCATGTCAAGGATGATGGGATTCTTCCTTTATGCAAGACCATGATCTAAGAATTTGGATTTTTTATCTAACTCTGTTGTTGATTTAAAAAATTTGAAAGTAGTAAAGAGTTAACTTCTCTTGATCTAATACACCTATAATTAAAACTATATGAATCTTCTATCAATAATATCTGCTACTTAGAAAACAATTTATAAAATTGTTAATTAAATAATATCAAATAAAAAATAAGTAAATTGAAAATAGATAAAAAAGATTTTTTTTCTTTGACGAGATTTTTGCACTTATGATTAATATTCTTTTCCTTAAATGATGAATATGTAGTCTTTGACCAGGTGAATAGGCGCCATTCTTTTTTCAGAAGTATTTCAAAATTTAAACAAATGAAATATTTTTTACTTTAAAGACCCGAATAATTTACTATTTCTAAAAATAATCAGTTTTTAGAAAAGAAGTAATGTTGGATATCAAACAAAAAATAATTTTAAATATATATTTTTCTAAAAAGCGATAATTAATTTAAATGTTCTTTTGACTGAAAAAACAGTATAAAACAGGCTATAAGTCATTCATCATCTTTCATTTTTCTGATATATCTTAAGTCTAACAATTTCTATCACCTAAAGATACCTAAAGATGTCACTTTTTAGCGTTGAGGAGTTAAAAAATATGTATGACGTCAAACTCTATGAAGATCACCTAAAGGTGATATGTGCGTGCACAAGTCAACGTTTTGGAGATACCGTTGGCTATTTGAGAGTTTATGCGAATGGCCTTGTCGATATCGAATGTGATTGTTTTCCAGGTTGTCCAGAAGGTATCTAATTTTATTTTCCAAATAATATTATATATTTATATTTTATAAACGTTTTTAAGCATGTGGTGTGTTTTTAATTTTTACTTGTCCATATGAATTTTTTTGTAAATCCTTACAATATTGTTTAAAGTAAGTACTTTTTATTTTAATACTTCAACAAAATTATTATTTTAGATTGATGGATGTATTCTTCTTACTCATAAAGAGATTGAAAGAACCCTAATTTTCTTATTAAGATGTGAAAGCGTTGTCTCTCAATAGACTGGATATATGTTCTCTATTTTATTTTTTTAGCGATTGAAAACTATGACATAAATTATTGCTATAAGATAAGGATAATTTTATTTTGGAAGGAGCACAAATTTATTTTTGAAAATAAAATAAAATAGAGCATTTAAAGGAGTTTTCTACAATATAGTACTATTGTTAGCTTTTGGTATCAATGATGGACTTCACTTCTAGAATTTTCACATGATAAATAAAGTTATGTTAAGTAACCAAACTTGGTATATCTACTATCCAAAAATTATCTTGTGAGACTACTGAAAGAATATTCTTCCATACATTTAAAAATGCCAAGAAGAAAAACAATGTCTCGTGATTTTGGAGATGTCTTACTGTATAGAAATTATTAAACTTGGGAATTCAATCTAGTACACCTTAAGAAAAAACATGAGAGAAAATTAATTGTTAATTATAGTATATACGTGGCCGGTAATACTGGCATTTTTTTAATCTGATTTCTATAGATTGCATTGGCTATACTTTATTCCGGGACACTGTGAATGAGTTTAACAACTCATTCGTTGGTAGCTTTAATCAAATTACTCGTTTAGTAAATAAGTCGAAAGATAACATTATTGGATGACTTAGGAGAACTTCACTCCTAGCTAATTGGCCTTTCCAACTCTGTAGCTATTTTATTCGTGTTTTGAGGGAGGGTTTTTTGATCTGGGTTTTAATTGAGAGAAGTTTTTATATTTATGTGTTATATTTTATTAGTAATGAAAATTTTCCATAAAATAAAAATAGAATGTTTCATGTATTAATTTTGAACTGGTCTATTTATAATTCCATATATATTTAGTACAAAAATATAATACTTAATATCTTTAATCATCTTCTGCAACTGACATTGAGTTTGTTTTTCAAGTATGCAATTTGTAATGGTTTGTTCTTAAATAGGTAGATTATTATGTGTTTTTATGGTGTCAAACTCTGTGTCTCTAACTTATGGTGAGTTTCAATGATTATCTATACAGAGGCAAACATAAGTTCTGACTAGAAAACTTTATAAAATTGCGTAATGACTGTTTTTTTATGAACAGGCAAGATGACACCACAGGCTTTCGAAGAACATGCTCAAAAGGAAGGTACGAGGGAATGGAAGCGCAGTATATGGGTGACCATTGACGGGGATAAAGTCCCTATTGAGGAGACGGCGCTTCTCAAGTATTATAACCTTCGCGTGTGAATTGTGACAATTTATAGATTGCAGACTTTGCATAATTTAGATTTTGTTTAATGCATAAGATTATTTCGCTTTTTCTAAATTTTGGTAGCCCATTATGAAGTAAATTCTTTGATTTTATGAAGAGCTTGGATTTTTTGTCATCTATATTTTAAATATTTGTGTAATCTGGGAAGAATGGGCTTTCAATGAGTTTACTTTGCCCAAGACACCATTAAAAAGGGTATATATTGAAGTATCTCTAATGGAAATTAACAATTAGTTCAACTATGATCTAAAGTATTCTTTTGGCTTCTGAGGTAAGGCAAATAAGGGCTTAACCTTTACTCTTCCAATGCATTTATCCTTTTTTAAAGGACACAGTGCTTGCAGCACATAAGGCAAACCTCATTACTTCCGAAGGTTGATGTAGATGATACCAAAGTATTTAGGCTAGGGGTTCCCTTCTTTAACGTTCTCTTCTTAAGAAAACAAAGAAATGTAATTATTCTCTTTTTCCAATAAAAAACAGTATTAATTTATTATTCTAATTACCTCAATCAAAGACATTGTTAAGATGTAGGCACATAGTATGCAAGTATATGTGTTTTGTGGTGGTATGGAATGGATTTGATGGAGGATTGATATGATGATTTGGTTTTGTTCTAGTGTGTTTCGTGAAGGTTTGATCAAGTTTCAATGACGTTTTAATGAATTTTGGAACCGATTTTGATGTTCTGGTGAAGTTGGAGGAGGCTAGTGATAGGGTTTGGAGTAATTAATGTCCATAAATCCATGTATGTGTTGTTTTTTATAGTTAAAAAAGATATGGATCAAGGTGAAAATAGTGGGGGTTCAAGTGGTTGTGCTAGTGGTTAAATTGATAGTGGTGGTAGATTTTTCCAAATAATAGAAAAATAGATACCACATAGAGGTTTAGGTGTTGATCACCTTGAGAAATTTAGGCTAGACGTTGAATAAAAATATAATGTAGCTTTCTTGCACCAATGTTTAACAATCAATTCCGTTCTAAATCCCTCGTATGGTATTCGGTTCCAAAATCCATATTCAAGACAAAATCAATCTTGGTCCCAATATACTGAAAACTAAAACACAATCAATATTACTTAAATACTATACTTGTATTTTACAAGAAATCTTGTATAGGTTACCACCTTTTACAAAAGGAGAATCTATCTCATTTTTCTCTCATATTCTTTTATTCACTTTTATTATATATGAATTACAAATAAAATGCTACATATTTATACTAGTAGATACTTGATAAAAATTAATTATAGTCTTGATATATTACACGGCACAACACTAAATTCATTGTTTTTCAAGATTCGTCTTGTATATTCATTTGATCTTTTTTTCTTCCCAAAATCATGAATTTACACTGTATATTTAAGAATCACAAGAAATTAAACTTATTTGGTTTTTTATCATTTAAACACCCCTCCTCAAACCAAAATAATCTTCACACTGAGCATCAATCTTAATTATCTACAACATGCTCCAAAGTACTACAATACTCCAACATTATCGTCTTCACTTTCATGTGATCACTTAAGAAATAAACTTATGATCAATATGCTTGCTTAATCTGTTTGTATCGAATTTTTGGATAACTCGATCGCTTATCCATATAAATAATAATCATATCTTTCTGTTCATCATTTAATTATCTTATCAACTTCCTCAACCATATTACTTTACGAACTATTGAAGATAATGCAACATATTTAGCCTCACAAGACGACATAGCAACCACACTTTATTTCTTTGAAATTCACATAAATGCAGTAAACCTAAAAAAAATACGTACCCACTTAGTCCTTTTCTTTCATATTGATCACCTCCTTTATCACTAGAAAAAAAAATATAGCATCTTCTTGATCAAGATTATATAGACCAAAATTTACAGTACGTTTGATGTACTTAAAATCCTTTTCTCGACAAGCCATTGACACTCTTCCTACGCTTCCACATAATGACTCAACAAAGTAACCAAATAAACAATATTTTGCCTTTTGATTGTGAGGTACCGAACACTTCTAATTAAATTTTAAAAAGTATGAAATTTACACATTTTCCTTCATCTTGTTATGCCATTTTCAAACTAGGTGACATCAAAGATTCCACATGATTGTATTTTACTATTTTGAATTTCTCAACTGGTTTTGTGCATACCATTTTGTACCTTCTTGTTAATTTAATTTGATACCCAAGAAAAATTACATAAGTTCAGAGTCTATCATTTTATATTCCTAGAATATGGCTTGTTTGAATTGAACAAAAAAAAAATTCACAACATCCTGTAATACGCAAGTCATCGACGTAAAGACATGCAACTAAAACTATACCTTTAGAATCTTCCTTCGAATAAAGTGCATGGTCAATGGACATTTAAAAAACCATTATCAATAAATAATTGTCGGTGCGAGAATCCCACGCTTAGGAGCTTGCTTCAAGCCATACAAAACCTTTTTCAATCGATACACTTTTTTTTACCATTTAGAGTAAAACCTTCATGTTGAACCATGTACACTTATTTTCAAGTATACCATTCTAAAATGTAGATTTGACATCTAATTGGAGTAACTTCCGTTTATGATAAGTTGCAAGCAATATTAACATTTTCACAGTGTCCTTTGAGGCAACATTGGCAAAAGTTTCATCATAATTAACTCCATAATTTTTTTGTATTCTTTTACAACAAGTTTTGTCTTATAGTGATCAATTTCTTCATTTATTGTCCTTTTTATTTAATAGACCCATTTGTCCCAACAGGTCGTTATCCTTTTGAAAAATATTTTCAAATATTTTATTATTTTTTCTAGTTAAACTAATTTCTTCAACCATTTATTTCTTCCAAAATACTGCTTTCACAACTTCGTCAAATTATAATGGCTCATTATCATTAGAGAAACATACCAAATTCAACTTTCAATATTTGTGTTGATTTCTACCACACTTTGCATTCTTCTTGTTAGGGAAGAAGAATTACATGGACCTTCTTTGTCTTAAGATTTTTTAACCTGTTCAAGTGTCATGATAGGTGACTCTCGATTTTGATGGTTTTTTTTCTTCTTCTACTACTTCAATTTGATCCAATGTACTATAATTTTCTTCATTCCTCCTCTAAATTTCTTCTTCGCTAAAAACAAAGATGACTGATAGTTGTCTTTTGAATACTCATTATAACCAGTAAAAATAAATTTTTTCACCCCGGTTACCAAGTTTCTTTTTTTTTTCATCTAGAACACGAGTATAAACTATGCTAGCAAAAACTCAAAGATGACTGATAGTTGGCTTGTAGTTGCTCCAAATTACTTGTGGTGTCAAATTTCTTTAGCAAATAAGCAGTACATGCAACTTCGGCCTAAAAAAATTTTGGTAAATTTTTCTCATTTAGCATCCTTCAATGTCATGTCAAGGATGATGGGATTCTTCCTTTATGCAAGACCATGATCTAAGAATTTGGATTTTTTATCTAACTCTGTTGTTGATTTAAAAAATTTGAAAGTAGTAAAGAGTTAACTTCTCTTGATCTAATACACCTATAATTAAAACTATATGAATCTTCTATCAATAATATCTGCTACTTAGAAAACAATTTATAAAATTGTTAATTAAATAATATCAAATAAAAAATAAGTAAATTGAAAATAGATAAAAAAGATTTTTTTTCTTTGACGAGATTTTTGCACTTATGATTAATATTCTTTTCCTTAAATGATGAATATGTAGTCTTTGACCAGGTGAATAGGCGCCATTCTTTTTTCAGAAGTATTTCAAAATTTAAACAAATGAAATATTTTTTACTTTAAAGACCCGAATAATTTACTATTTCTAAAAATAATCAGTTTTTAGAAAAGAAGTAATGTTGGATATCAAACAAAAAATAATTTTAAATATATATTTTTCTAAAAAGCGATAATTAATTTAAATGTTCTTTTGACTGAAAAAACAGTATAAAACAGGCTATAAGTCATTCATCATCTTTCATTTTTCTGATATATCTTAAGTCTAACAATTTCTATCACCTAAAGATACCTAAAGATGTCACTTTTTAGCGTTGAGGAGTTAAAAAATATGTATGACGTCAAACTCTATGAAGATCACCTAAAGGTGATATGTGCGTGCACAAGTCAACGTTTTGGAGATACCGTTGGCTATTTGAGAGTTTATGCGAATGGCCTTGTCGATATCGAATGTGATTGTTTTCCAGGTTGTCCAGAAGGTATCTAATTTTATTTTCCAAATAATATTATATATTTATATTTTATAAACGTTTTTAAGCATGTGGTGTGTTTTTAATTTTTACTTGTCCATATGAATTTTTTTGTAAATCCTTACAATATTGTTTAAAGTAAGTACTTTTTATTTTAATACTTCAACAAAATTATTATTTTAGATTGATGGATGTATTCTTCTTACTCATAAAGAGATTGAAAGAACCCTAATTTTCTTATTAAGATGTGAAAGCGTTGTCTCTCAATAGACTGGATATATGTTCTCTATTTTATTTTTTTAGCGATTGAAAACTATGACATAAATTATTGCTATAAGATAAGGATAATTTTATTTTGGAAGGAGCACAAATTTATTTTTGAAAATAAAATAAAATAGAGCATTTAAAGGAGTTTTCTACAATATAGTACTATTGTTAGCTTTTGGTATCAATGATGGACTTCACTTCTAGAATTTTCACATGATAAATAAAGTTATGTTAAGTAACCAAACTTGGTATATCTACTATCCAAAAATTATCTTGTGAGACTACTGAAAGAATATTCTTCCATACATTTAAAAATGCCAAGAAGAAAAACAATGTCTCGTGATTTTGGAGATGTCTTACTGTATAGAAATTATTAAACTTGGGAATTCAATCTAGTACACCTTAAGAAAAAACATGAGAGAAAATTAATTGTTAATTATAGTATATACGTGGCCGGTAATACTGGCATTTTTTTAATCTGATTTCTATAGATTGCATTGGCTATACTTTATTCCGGGACACTGTGAATGAGTTTAACAATTCATTCGTTGGTAGCTTTAATCAAATTACTCGTTTAGTAAATAAGTCGAAAGATAACATTATTGGATCACTTAGGAGAACTTCACTCCTAGCTAATTGGCCTTTCCAACTCTGTAGCTATTTTATTCGTGTTTTGAGGGAGGGTTTTTTGATCTGGGTTTTAATTGAGAGAAGTTTTTATATTTATGTGTTATATTTTATTAGTAATGAAAATTTTCCATAGAATAAAAATAGAATGTTTCATGTATTAATTTTGAACTGGTCTATTTATAATTCCATATATATTTAGTACAAAAATATAATACTTAATATCTTTAATCATCTTCTGCAACTGACATTGAGTTTGTTTTTCAAGTATGCAATTTGTAATGGTTTGTTCTTAAATAGGTAGATTATTATGTGTTTTTATGGTGTCAAACTCTGTGTCTCTAACTTATGGTGAGTTTCAATGATTATCTATACAGAGGCAAACATAAGTTCTGACTAGAAAACTTTATAAAATTGCGTAATGACTGTTTTTTTATGAACAGGCAAGATGACACCACAGGCTTTCGAAGAACATGCTCAAAAGGAAGGTACGAGGGAATGGAAGCGCAGTATATGGGTGACCATTGACGGGGATAAAGTCCCTATTGAGGAGACGGCGCTTCTCAAGTATTATAACCTTCGCGTGTGAATTGTGACAATTTATAGATTGCAGACTTTGCATAATTTAGATTTTGTTTAATGCATAAGATTATTTCTCTTTTTCTAAATTTTGGTAGCCCATTATGAAGTAAATTCTTTGATTTTATGAAGAGCTTGGATTTTTTGTCATCTATATTTTAAATATTTGTGTAATCTGGGAAGAATGGGCTTTCAATGAGTTTACTTTGCCCAAGACACCATTAAAAAGGGTATATATTGAAGTATCTCTAATGGAAATTAACAATTAGTTCAACTATGATCTAAAGTATTCTTTTGGCTTCTGAGGTAAGGCAAATAAGGGCTTAACCTTTACTCTTCCAATGCATTTATCCTTTTTTAAAGGACACAGTGCTTGCAGCACATAAGGCAAACCTCATTACTTCCGAAGGTTGATGTAGATGATACCAAAGTATTTAGGCTAGGGGTTCCCTTCTTTAACGTTCTCTTCTTAAGACAACAAAGAAATGTAATTATTCTCTTTTTCCAATAAAAAATAGTATTAATTTATTATTCTAATTACCTCAATCAAAGACATTGTTAAGATGTAGGCACATAGTATGCAAGTATATGTGTTTTGTGGTGGTATGGAATGGATTTGATGGAGGATTGATATGATGATTTGGTTTTGTTCTAGTGTATTTCGTGAAGGTTTGATCAAGTTTCAATGACGTTTTAATGAATTTTGGAACCGATTTTGATGTTCTGGTGAAGTTGGAGGAGGCTAGTGATAGGGTTTGGAGTAATTAATGTCCATAAATCCATGTATGTGTTGTTTTTTATAGTTAAAAAAGATATGGATCAAGGTGAAAATAGTGGGGGTTCAAGTGGTTGTGCTAGTGGTTAAATTGATAGTGGTGGTAGATTTTTCCAAATAATAGAAAAATAGATACCACATAGAGGTTTAGGTGTTGATCACCTTGAGAAATTTAGGCTAGACGTTGAATAAAAATATAATGTAGCTTTCTTGCACCAATGTTTAACAATCAATTCCGTTCTAAATCCCTCGTATGGTATTCGGTTCCAAAATCCATATTCAAGACAAAATCAATCTTGGTCCCAATATACTGAAAACTAAAACACAATCAATATTACTTAAATACTATACTTGTATTTTACAAGAAATCTTGTATAGGTTACCACCTTTTACAAAAGGAGAATCTATCTCATTTTTCTCTCATATTCTTTTATTCACTTTTATTATATATGAATTACAAATAAAATGCTACATATTTATACTAGTAGATACTTGATAAAAATTAATTATAGTCTTGATATATTACACGGCACAACACTAAATTCATTGTTTTTCAAGATTCGTCTTGTATATTCATTTGATCTTTTTTTCTTCCCAAAATCATGAATTTACACTGTATATTTAAGAATCACAAGAAATTAAACTTATTTGGTTTTTTATCATTTAAACACCCCTCCTCAAACCAAAATAATCTTCACACTGAGCATCAATCTTAATTATCTACAACATGCTCCAAAGTACTACAATACTCCAACATTATCGTCTTCACTTTCATGTGATCACTTAAGAAATAAACTTATGATCAATATGCTTGCTTAATCTGTTTGTATCGAATTTTTGGATAACTCGATCGCTTATCCATATAAATAATAATCATATCTTTCTGTTCATCATTTAATTATCTTATCAACTTCCTCAACCATATTACTTTACGAACTATTGAAGATAATGCAACATATTTAGCCTCACAAGACGACATAGCAACCACACTTTATTTCTTTGAAATTCACATAAATGCAGTAAACCTAAAAAAAAATACGTACCCACTTAGTCCTTTTCTTTCATATTGATCACCTCCTTTATCACTAGAAAAAAAAATATAGCATCTTCTTGATCAAGATTATATAGACCAAAATTTACAGTACGTTTGATGTACTTAAAATCCTTTTCTCGACAAGCCATTGACACTCTTCCTACGCTTCCACATAATGACTCAACAAAGTAACCAAATAAACAATATTTTGCCTTTTGATTGTGAGGTACCGAACACTTCTAATTAAATTTTAAAAAGTATGAAATTTACACATTTTCCTTCATCTTGTTATGCCATTTTCAAACTAGGTGACATCAAAGATTCCACATGATTGTATTTTACTATTTTGAATTTCTCAACTGGTTTTGTGCATACCATTTTGTACCTTCTTGTTAATTTAATTTGATACCCAAGAAAAATTACATAAGTTCAGAGTCTATCATTTTATATTCCTAGAATATGGCTTGTTTGAATTGAACAAAAAAAAAATTCACAACATCCTGTAATACGCAAGTCATCGACGTAAAGACATGCAACTAAAACTATACCTTTAGAATCTTCCTTCGAATAAAGTGCATGGTCAATGGACATTTAAAAAACCATTATCAATAAATAATTGTCGGTGCGAGAATCCCACGCTTAGGAGCTTGCTTCAAGCCATACAAAACCTTTTTCAATCGATACACTTTTTTTTACCATTTAGAGTAAAACCTTCATGTTGAACCATGTACACTTATTTTCAAGTATACCATTCTAAAATGTAGATTTGACATCTAATTGGAGTAACTTCCGTTTATGATAAGTTGCAAGCAATATTAACATTTTCACAGTGTCCATTGAGGCAACATTGGCAAAAGTTTCATCATAATTAACTCCATAATTTTTTTGTATTCTTTTACAACAAGTTTTGTCTTATAGTGATCAATTTCTTCATTTATTGTCCTTTTTATTTAATAGACCCATTTGTCCCAACAGGTCGTTATCCTTTTGAAAAATATTTTCAAATATTTTATTATTTTTTCTAGTTAAACTAATTTCTTCAACCATTTATTTCTTCCAAAATACTGCTTTCACAACTTCGTCAAATTATAATGGCTCATTATCATTAGAGAAACATACCAAATTCAACTTTCAATATTTGTGTTGATTTCTACCACACTTTGCATTCTTCTTGTTAGGGAAGAAGAATTACATGGACCTTCTTTGTCTTAAGATTTTTTAACCTGTTCAAGTGTCATGATAGGTGACTCTCGATTTTGATGGTTTTTTTTCTTCTTCTACTACTTCAATTTGATCCAATGTACTATAATTTTCTTCATTCCTCCTCTAAATTTCTTCTTCGCTAAAAACAAAGATGACTGATAGTTGTCTTTTGAATACTCATTATAACCAGTAAAAATAAATTTTTTCACCCCGGTTACCAAGTTTCTTTTTTTTTTCATCTAGAACACGAGTATAAACTATGCTAGCAAAAACTCAAAGATGACTGATAGTTGGCTTGTAGTTGCTCCAAATTACTTGTGGTGTCAAATTTCTTTAGCAAATAAGCAGTACATGCAACTTCAGCCTAAAAAAATTTTGGTAAATTTTTCTCATTTAGCATCCTTCAATGTCATGTCAAGGATGATGGGATTCTTCCTTTATGCAAGACCATGATCTAAGAATTTGGATTTTTTATCTAACTCTGTTGTTGATTTAAAAAATTTGAAAGTAGTAAAGAGTTAACTTCTCTTGATCTAATACACCTATAATTAAAACTATATGAATCTTCTATCAATAATATCTGCTACTTAGAAAACAATTTATAAAATTGTTAATTAAATAATATCAAATAAAAAATAAGTAAATTGAAAATAGATAAAAAAGATTTTTTTTCTTTGACGAGATTTTTGCACTTATGATTAATATTCTTTTCCTTAAATGATGAATATGTAGTCTTTGACCAGGTGAATAGGCGCCATTCTTTTTTCAGAAGTATTTCAAAATTTAAACAAATAAAATATTTTTTACTTTAAAGACCCGAATAATTTACTATTTCTAAAAATAATCAGTTTTTAGAAAAGAAGTAATGTTGGATATCAAACAAAAAATAATTTTAAATATATATTTTTCTAAAAAGCGATAATTAATTTAAATGTTCTTTTGACTGAAAAAACAGTATAAAACAGGCTATAAGTCATTCATCATCTTTCATTTTTCTGATATATCTTAAGTCTTACAATTTCTCTCACCTAAAGATACCTAAAGATGTCACTTTTTAGCGTTGAGGAGTTAAAAAATATGTATGACGTCAAACTCTATGAAGATCACCTAAAGGTGATATGTGCGTGCACAAGTCAACGTTTTGGAGATACCGTTGGCTATTTGAGAGTTTATGCGAATGGCCTTGTCGATATCGAATGTGATTGTTTTCCAGGTTGTCCAGAAGGTATCTAATTTTATTTTCCAAATAATATTATATATTTATATTTTATAAACGTTTTTAAGCATGTGGTGTGTTTTTAATTTTTACTTGTCCATATGAAATTTTTTGTAAATCCTTACAATATTGTTTAAAGTAAGTACTTTTTATTTTAATACTTCAACAAAATTATTATTTTAGATTGATGGATGTATTCTTCTTACTCATAAAGAGATTGAAAGAACCCTAATTTTCTTATTAAGATGTGAAAGCGTTGTCTCTCAATAGACTGGATATATGTTCTCTATTTTATTTTTTTAGCGATTGAAAACTATGACATAAATTATTGCTATAAGATAAGGATAATTTTATTTTGGAAGGAGCACAAATTTGTTTTTGAAAATAAAATAAAATAGAGCATTTAAAGGAGTTTTCTACAATATAGTACTATTGTTAGCTTTTGGTATCAATGATGGACTTCACTTCTGGAATTTTCACATGATAAATAAAGTTATGTTAAGTAACCAAACTTGGTATATCTACTATCCAAAAATTATCTTGTGAGACTACTGAAAGAATATTCTTCCATACATTTAAAACTGCCAAGAAGAAAAACAATGTCTCGTGATTTTGGAGATGTCTTACTGTATAGAAATTATTAAACTTGGGAATTCAATCTAGTACACCTTAAGAAAAAACATGAGAGAAAATTAATTGTTAATTATAGCATATACGTGGCCGGTAATACTGGCATTTTTTTAATCTGATTTCTATAGATTGCATTGGCTATACTTTATTCCGGGACACTGTGAATGAGTTTAACAACTCATTCGTTGGTAGCTTTAATCAAATTACTCGTTTAGTAAATAAGTCGAAAGATAACATTATTGGATGACTTAGGAGAACTTCACTCCTAGCTAATTGGCCTTTCCAACTCTGTAGCTATTTTATTCGTGTTTTGAGGGAGGGTTTTTTGATCTGGGTTTTAATTGAGAGAAGTTTTTATATCTATGTGTTATATTTTATTAGTAATGAAAATTTTCCATAGAATAAAAATAGAATGTTTCATGTATTAATTTTGAACTGGTCTATTTATAATTCCATATATATTTAGTACAAAAATATAATACTTAATATCTTTAATCATCTTCTGCAACTGACATTGAGTTTGTTTTTCAAGTATGCAATTTGTAATGGTTTGTTCTTAAATAGGTAGATTATTATGTGTTTTTATGGTGTCAAACTCTGTGTCTCTAACTTATGGTGAGTTTCAATGATTATCTATACAGAGGCAAACATAAGTTCTGGCTAGAAAACTTTATAAAATTGCGTAATGACTGTTTTTTTATGAACAGGCAAGATGACACCACAGGCTTTCGAAGAACATGCTCAAAAGGAAGGTACGAGGGAATGGAAGCGCAGTATATGGGTGACCATTGACGGGGATAAAGTCCCTACTGAGGAGACGGCGCTTCTCAAGTATTATAACCTTCGCGTGTGAATTGTGACAATTTATAGATTGCAGACTTTGCATAATTTAGATTTTGTTTAATTCATAAGATTATTTCGCTTTTTCTAAATTTTGGTAGCCCATTATGAAGTAAATTCTTTGATTTTATGAAGAGCTTGGATTTTTTGTCATCTATATTTTAAATATTTGTGTAATCTGGGAAGAATGGGCTTTCAATGAGTTTACTTTGCCCAAGACACCATTAAAAAGGGTATATATTGAAGTATCTCTAATGGAAATTAACAATTAGTTCAACTATGATCTAAAGTATTCTTTTGGCTTCTGAGGTAAGGCAAATAAGGGCTTAACCTTTACTCTTCCAATGCATTTATCCTTTTTTAAAGGACACAGTGCTTGCAGCACATAAGGCAAACCTCATTACTTCCGAAGGTTGATGTAGATGATACCAAAGTATTTAGGCTAGGGGTTCCCTTCTTTAACATTCTCTTCTTAAGACAACAAAGAAATGTAATTATTCTCTTTTTCCAATAAAAAACAGTATTAATTTATTATTCTAATTACCTCAATCAAAGACATTGTTAAGATGTAGGCACATAGTATGCAAGTATATGTGTTTTGTGGTGGTATGGAATGGATTTGATGGAGGATTGATATGATGATTTGGTTTTGTTCTAGTGTGTTTCGTGAAGGTTTGATCAAGTTTCAATGACGTTTTAATGAATTTTGGAACCGATTTTGATGTTCTGGTGAAGTTGGAGGAGGCTAGTGATAGGGTTTGGAGTAATTAATGTCCATAAATCCATGTATGTGTTGTTTTTTATAGTTAAAAAAGATATGGATCAAGGTGAAAATAGTGGGGGTTCAAGTAGTTGTGCTAGTGGTTAAATTGATAGTGGTGGTAGATTTTTCCAAATAATAGAAAAATAGATACCACATAGAGGTTTAGGTGTTGATCACCTTGAGAAATTTAGGCTAGACGTTGAATAAAAATATAATGTAGCTTTCTTGCACCAATGTTTAACAATCAATTCCGTTCTAAATCCCTCGTATGGTATTCGGTTCCAAAATCCATATTCAAGACAAAATCAATCTTGGTCCCAATATACTGAAAACTAAAACACAATCAATATTACTTAAATACTATACTTGTATTTTACAAGAAATCTTGTATAGGTTACCACCTTTTACAAAAGGAGAATCTATCTCATTTTTCTCTCATATTCTTTTATTCACTTTTATTATATATGAATTACAAATAAAATGCTACATATTTATACTAGTAGATACTTGATAAAAATTAATTATAGTCTTGATATATTACACGACACAACACTAAATTCATTGTTTTTCAAGATTCGTCTTGTATATTCATTTGATCTTTTTTTCTTCCCAAAATCATGAATTTACACTGTATATTTAAGAATCACAAGAAATTAAACTTATTTGGTTTTTAATCATTTAAACACCCCTCCTCAAACCAAAATAATCTTCACACTGAGCATCAATCTTAATTATCTACAACATGCTCCAAAGTACTACAATACTCCAACATTATCGTCTTCACTTTCATGTGATCACTTAAGAAATAAACTTATGATCAATATGCTTGCTTAATCTGTTTGTATCGAATTTTTGGATAACTCAATCGCTTATCCATATAAATAATAATCATATCTTTCTGTTCATCATTTAATTATCTTATCAACTTCCTCAACCATATTACTTTACGAACTATTGAAGATAATGCAACATATTTAGCCTCACAAGACGACATAGCAACCACACTTTATTTCTTTGAAATTCACATAAATGCAGTAAACCTAAAAAAAAATACGTACCCACTTAGTCCTTTTCTTTCATATTGATCACCTCCTTTATCACTAGAAAAAAAAAATATAGCATCTTCTTGATCAAGATTATATAGACCAAAATTTACAGTACGTTTGATGTACTTAAAATCCTTTTCTCGACAAGCCAATGACACTCTTCCTACGCTTCCACATAATGACTCAACAAAGTAACCAAATAAACAATATTTTGCCTTGTGATTGTGAGGTACCGAACACTTCTAATTAAATTTTAAAAAGTATGAAATTTACACATTTTCCTTCATCTTGTTATGCCATTTTCAAACTAGGTGACATCAAAGATTCCACATGATTGTATTTTACTATTTTCAATTTCTCAACTGGTTTTGTGCATACCATTTTGTACCTTCTTGTTAATTTAATTTGATACCCAAGAAAAATTACATAAGTTCAGAGTCTATCATTTTATATTCCTAGAATATGGCTTGTTGTAATTGAACAAAAAAAAAAATTCACAACATCCTGTAATACGCAAGTCATCGACGTAAAGACATGCAACTAAAACTATACCTTTAGAATCTTCCTTCGAATAAAGTGCATGGTCAATGGACATTTAAAAAACCATTATCAATAAATAATTGTCGGTGCGAGAATCCCACGCTTAGGAGCTTGCTTCAAGCCATACAAAACCTTTTTCAATCGATACACTTTTTTTTACCATTTAGAGTAAAACCTTCATGTTGAACCATGTACACTTATTTTCAAGTATACCATTCTAAAATGTAGATTTGACATCTAATTGGAGTAACTTCCGTTTATGATAAGTTGCAAGCAATATTAACATTTTCATAGTGTCCATTGAGGCAACATTGGCAAAAGTTTCATCATAATTAACTCCATAATTTTTTTGTATTCTTTTACAACAAGTTTTGTCTTATAGTGATCAATTTCTTCATTTATTGTCCTTTTTATTTAATAGACCCATTTGTCCTAACAGGTCGTTATCCTTTTGAAAAATATTTTCAAATATTATATTATTTTTTCTAGTTAAACTAATTTCTTCAACCATTTATTTCTTCCAAAATACTGCTTTCACAACTTCGTCAAATTATAATGGCTCATTATCATTAGAGAAACATACCAAATTCAACTTTCAATATTTGTGTTGATTTCTACCACACTTTGCATTCTTCTTGTTAGGGAAGAAGAATTACATGGACCTTCTTTGTCTTAAGATTTTTTAACCTGTTCAAGTGTCATGATAGGTGACTCTCGATTTTGATGGTTTTTTTTCTTCTTCTACTACTTCAATTTGATCCAATGTACTATAATTTTCTTCATTCCTCCTCTAAATTTCTTCTTCGCTAAAAACAAAGATGACTGATAGTTGTCTTTTGAATCCTCATTATAACCAGTAAAAATAAATTTTTTCACCCCGGTTACCAAGTTTCTTTTTTTTTTTCATCTAGAACACGAGTATAAACTATGCTAGCAAAAACTCAAAGATGACTGATAGTTGGCTTGTAGTTGCTCCAAATTACTTGTGGTGTCAAATTTCTTTAGCAAATAAGCAGTACATGCAACTTCAGCCTAAAAAAATTTTGGTAAATTTTTCTCATTTAGCATCCTTCAATGTCATGTCAAGGATGATGGGATTCTTCCTTTATGCAAGACCATGATCTAAGAATTTGGATTTTTTATCTAACTCTGTTGTTGATTTAAAAAATTTGAAAGTAGTAAAGAGTTAACTTCTCTTGATCTAATACACCTATAATTAAAACTATATGAATCTTCTATCAATAATATCTGTTACTTAGAAAACAATTTATAAAATTGTTAATTAAATAATATCAAATAAAAAATAAGTAAATTGAAAATAGATAAAAAAGATTTTTTTTCTTTGACGAGATTTTTGCACTTATGATTAATATTCTTTTCATTAAATGATGAATATGTAGTCTTTGACCAGGTGAATAGGCGCCATTCTTTTTTCAGAAGTATTTCAAAATTTAAACAAATAAAATATTTTTTACTTTAAAGACCCGAATAATTTACTATTTCTAAAAATAATCAGTTTTTAGAAAAGAATTAATGTTGGATATCAAACAAAAAATAATTTTAAATATATATTTTTCTAAAAAGCGATAATTAATTTAAATGTTCTTTTGACTGAAAAAACAGTATAAAACAGGCTATAAGTCATTCATCATCTTTCATTTTTCTGATATATCTTAAGTCTTACAATTTCTCTCACCTAAAGATACCTAAAGATGTCACTTTTTAGCGTTGAGGAGTTAAAAAATATGTATGACGTCAAACTCTATGAAGATCACCTAAAGGTGATATGTGCGTGCACAAGTCAACGTTTTGGAGATACCGTTGGCTATTTGAGAGTTTATGCGAATGGCCTTGTCGATATCGAATGTGATTGTTTTCCAGGTTGTCCAGAAGGTATCTAATTTTATTTTCCAAATAATATTATATATTTATATTTTATAAACGTTTTTAAGCATGTGGTGTGTTTTTAATTTTTACTTGTCCATATGAAATTTTTTGTAAATCCTTAAAATATTGTTTAAAGTAAGTACTTTTTATTTTAATACTTCAACAAAATTATTATTTTAGATTGATGGATGTATTCTTCTTACTCATAAAGAGATTGAAAGAACCCTAATTTTCTTATTAAGATGTGAAAGCGTTGTCTCTCAATAAACTGGATATATGTTCTCTATTTTATTTTTTTAGCGATTGAAAACTATGACATAAATTATTGCTATAAGATAAGGATAATTTTATTTTGGAAGGAGCACAAATTTATTTTTGAAAATAAAATAAAATAGAGCATTTAAAGGAGTTTTCTACAATATAGTACTATTGTTAGCTTTTGGTATCAATGATGGACTTCACTTCTGGAATTTTCACATGATAAATAAAGTTATGTTAAGTAACCAAACTTGGTATATCTACTATCCAAAAATTATCTTGTGAGACTACTTAAAGAATATTCTTCCATACATTTAAAACTGCCAAGAAGAAAAACAATGTCTCGTGATTTTGGAGATGTCTTACTGTATAGAAATTATTAAACTTGGGAATTCAATCTAGTACACCTTAAGAAAAAACATGAGAGAAAATTAATTGTTAATTATAGTATATACGTGGCCGGTAATACTGGCATTTTTTTAATCTGATTTCTATAGATTGCATTGGCTATACTTTATTCCGGGACACTGTGAATGAGTTTAACAACTCATTCGTTGGTAGCTTTAATCAAATTACTCGTTTAGTAAATAAGTCGAAAGATAACATTATTGGATGACTTAGGAGAACTTCACTCCTAGCTAATTGGCCTTTCCAACTCTGTAGCTATTTTATTCGTGTTTTGAGGGAGGGTTTTTTGATCTGGGTTTTAATTGAGAGAAGTTTTTATATTTATGTGTTATATTTTATTAGTAATGAAAATTTTCCATAAAATAAAAATAGAATGTTTCATGTATTAATTTTGAACTGGTCTATTTATAATTCCATATATATTTAGTACAAAAATATAATACTTAATATCTTTAATCATCTTCTGCAACTGACATTGAGTTTGTTTTTCAAGTATGCAATTTGTAATGGTTTGTTCTTAAATAGGTAGATTATTATGTGTTTTTATGGTGTCAAACTCTGTGTCTCTAACTTATGGTGAGTTTCAATGATTATCTATACAGAGGCAAACATAAGTTCTGACTAGAAAACTTTATAAAATTGCGTAATGACTGTTTTTTTATGAACAGGCAAGATGACACCACAGGCTTTCGAAGAACATGCTCAAAAGGAAGGTACGAGGGAATGGAAGCGCAGTATATGGGTGACCATTGACGGGGATAAAGTCCCTATTGAGGAGACGGCGCTTCTCAAGTATTATAACCTTCGCGTGTGAATTGTGACAATTTATAGATTGCAGACTTTGCATAATTTAGATTTTGTTTAATGCATAAGATTATTTCGCTTTTTCTAAATTTTGGTAGCCCATTATGAAGTAAATTCTTTGATTTTATGAAGAGCTTGGATTTTTTGTCATCTATATTTTAAATATTTGTGTAATCTGGGAAGAATGGGCTTTCAATGAGTTTACTTTGCCCAAGACACCATTAAAAAGGGTATATATTGAAGTATCTCTAATGGAAATTAACAATTAGTTCAACTATGATCTAAAGTATTCTTTTGGCTTCTGAGGTAAGGCAAATAAGGGCTTAACCTTTACTCTTCCAATGCATTTATCCTTTTTTAAAGGACACAGTGCTTGCAGCACATAAGGCAAACCTCATTACTTCCGAAGGTTGATGTAGATGATACCAAAGTATTTAGGCTAGGGGTTCCCTTCTTTAACGTTCTCTTCTTAAGACAACAAAGAAATGTAATTATTCTCTTTTTCCAATAAAAAACAGTATTAATTTATTATTCTAATTACCTCAATCAAAGACATTGTTAAGATGTAGGCACATAGTATGCAAGTATATGTGTTTTGTGGTGGTATGGAATGGATTTGATGGAGGATTGATATGATGATTTGGTTTTGTTCTAGTGTGTTTCGTGAAGGTTTGATCAAGTTTCAATGACGTTTTAATGAATTTTGGAACCGATTTTGATGTTCTGGTGAAGTTGGAGGAGGCTAGTGATAGGGTTTGGAGTAATTAATGTCCATAAATCCATGTATGTGTTGTTTTTTATAGTTAAAAAAGATATGGATCAAGGTGAAAATAGTGGGGGTTCAAGTGGTTGTGCTAGTGGTTAAATTGATAGTGGTGGTAGATTTTTCCAAATAATAGAAAAATAGATACCACATAGAGGTTTAGGTGTTGATCACCTTGAGAAATTTAGGCTAGACGTTGAATAAAAATATAATGTAGCTTTCTTGCACCAATGTTTAACAATCAATTCCGTTCTAAATCCCTCGTATGGTATTCGGTTCCAAAATCCATATTCAAGACAAAATCAATCTTGGTCCCAATATACTGAAAACTAAAACACAATCAATATTACTTAAATACTATACTTGTATTTTACAAGAAATCTTGTATAGGTTACCACCTTTTACAAAAGGAGAATCTATCTCATTTTTCTCTCATATTCTTTTATTCACTTTTATTATATATGAATTACAAATAAAATGCTACATATTTATACTAGTAGATACTTGATAAAAATTAATTATAGTCTTGATATATTACACGGCACAACACTAAATTCATTGTTTTTCAAGATTCGTCTTGTATATTCATTTGATCTTTTTTTCTTCCCAAAATCATGAATTTACACTGTATATTTAAGAATCACAAGAAATTAAACTTATTTGGTTTTTTATCATTTAAACACCCCTCCTCAAACCAAAATAATCTTCACACTGAGCATCAATCTTAATTATCTACAACATGCTCCAAAGTACTACAATACTCCAACATTATCGTCTTCACTTTCATGTGATCACTTAAGAAATAAACTTATGATCAATATGCTTGCTTAATCTGTTTGTATCGAATTTTTGGATAACTCGATCGCTTATCCATATAAATAATAATCATATCTTTCTGTTCATCATTTAATTATCTTATCAACTTCCTCAACCATATTACTTTACGAACTATTGAAGATAATGCAACATATTTAGCCTCACAAGACGACATAGCAACCACACTTTATTTCTTTGAAATTCACATAAATGCAGTAAACCTAAAAAAAAATACGTACCCACTTAGTCCTTTTCTTTCATATTGATCACCTCCTTTATCACTAGAAAAAAAAATATAGCATCTTCTTGATCAAGATTATATAGACCAAAATTTACAGTACGTTTGATGTACTTAAAATCCTTTTCTCGACAAGCCATTGACACTCTTCCTACGCTTCCACATAATGACTCAACAAAGTAACCAAATAAACAATATTTTGCCTTTTGATTGTGAGGTACCGAACACTTCTAATTAAATTTTAAAAAGTATGAAATTTACACATTTTCCTTCATCTTGTTATGCCATTTTCAAACTAGGTGACATCAAAGATTCCACATGATTGTATTTTACTATTTTGAATTTCTCAACTGGTTTTGTGCATACCATTTTGTACCTTCTTGTTAATTTAATTTGATACCCAAGAAAAATTACATAAGTTCAGAGTCTATCATTTTATATTCCTAGAATATGGCTTGTTTGAATTGAACAAAAAAAAAATTCACAACATCCTGTAATACGCAAGTCATCGACGTAAAGACATGCAACTAAAACTATACCTTTAGAATCTTCCTTCGAATAAAGTGCATGGTCAATGGACATTTAAAAAACCATTATCAATAAATAATTGTCGGTGCGAGAATCCCACGCTTAGGAGCTTGCTTCAAGCCATACAAAACCTTTTTCAATCGATACACTTTTTTTTACCATTTAGAGTAAAACCTTCATGTTGAACCATGTACACTTATTTTCAAGTATACCATTCTAAAATGTAGATTTGACATCTAATTGGAGTAACTTCCGTTTATGATAAGTTGCAAGCAATATTAACATTTTCACAGTGTCCATTGAGGCAACATTGGCAAAAGTTTCATCATAATTAACTCCATAATTTTTTTGTATTCTTTTACAACAAGTTTTGTCTTATAGTGATCAATTTCTTCATTTATTGTCCTTTTTATTTAATAGACCCATTTGTCCCAACAGGTCGTTATCCTTTTGAAAAATATTTTCAAATATTTTATTATTTTTTCTAGTTAAACTAATTTCTTCAACCATTTATTTCTTCCAAAATACTGCTTTCACAACTTCGTCAAATTATAATGGCTCATTATCATTAGAGAAACATACCAAATTCAACTTTCAATATTTGTGTTGATTTCTACCACACTTTGCATTCTTCTTGTTAGGGAAGAAGAATTACATGGACCTTCTTTGTCTTAAGATTTTTTAACCTGTTCAAGTGTCATGATAGGTGACTCTCGATTTTGATGGTTTTTTTTCTTCTTCTACTACTTCAATTTGATCCAATGTACTATAATTTTCATCATTCCTCCTCTAAATTTCTTCTTCGCTAAAAACAAAGATGACTGATAGTTGTCTTTTGAATCCTCATTATAACCAGTAAAAATAAATTTTTTCACCCCGGTTACCAAGTTTCTTTTTTTTTTCATCTAGAACACGAGTATAAACTATGCTAGCAAAAACTCAAAGATGACTGATAGTTGGCTTGTAGTTGCTCCAAATTACTTGTGGTGTCAAATTTCTTTAGCAAATAAGCAGTACATGCAACTTCAGCCTAAAAAATTTTTGGTAAATTTTTCTCATTTAGCATCCTTCAATGTCATGTCAAGGATGATGGGATTCTTCCTTTATGCAAGACCATGATCTAAGAATTTGGATTTTTTATCTAACTCTGTTGTTGATTTAAAAAATTTGAAAGTAGTAAAGAGTTAACTTCTCTTAATCTAATACACCTATAATTAAAACTATATGAATCTTCTATCAATAATATCTGCTACTTAGAAAACAATTTATAAAATTGTTAATTAAATAATATCAAATAAAAAAATAAGTAAATTGAAAATAGATAAAAAAGATTTTTTTTCTTTGACCAGATTTTTGCACTTATGATTAATATTCTTTTCCTTAAATGATGAATATGTAGTCTTTGACCAGGTGAATAGGCGCCATTCTTTTTTCAGAAGTATTTCAAAATTTAAACAAATAAAATATTTTTTACTTTAAAAAACCCGAATAATTTACTATTTCTAAAAATAATCAGTTTTCAGAAAAGAAGTAATGTTGGATATCAAACAAAAAATAATTTTAAATATATATTTTTCTAAAAAGCGATAATTAATTTAAATGTTCTTTTGACTGAAAAAACAGTATAAAACAGGCTATAAGTCATTCATCATCTTTCATTTTTCTGATATATCTTAAGTCTTACAATTTCTCTCACCTAAAGATACCTAAAGATGTCACTTTTTAGCGTTGAGGAGTTAAAAAATATGTATGACGTCAAACTCTATGAAGATCACCTAAAGGTGATATGTGCGTGCACAAGTCAACGTTTTGGAGATACCGTTGGCTATTTGAGAGTTTATGCGAATGGCCTTGTCGATATCGAATGTGATTGTTTTCCAGGTTGTCCAGAAGGTATCTAATTTTATTTTCCAAATAATATTATATATTTATATTTTATAAACGTTTTTAAGCATGTGGTGTGTTTTTAATTTTTACTTGTCCATATGAAATTTTTTGTAAATCCTTACAATATTGTTTAAAGTAAGTACTTTTTATTTTAATACTTCAACAAAATTATTATTTTAGATTGATGGATGTATTCTTCTTACTCATAAAGAGATTGAAAGAACCCTAATTTTCTTATTAAGATGTGAAAGCGTTGTCTCTCAATAGACTGGATATATGTTCTCTATTTAATTTTTTTAGCGATTGAAAACTATGACATAAATTATTGCTATAAGATAAGGATAATTTTATTTTGGAAGGAGCACAAATTTATTTTTGAAAATAAAATAAAATAGAGCATTTAAAGGAGTTTTCTACAATATAGTACTATTGTTAGCTTTTGGTATCAATGATGGACTTCACTTCTGGAATTTTCACATGATAAATAAAGTTATGTTAAGTAACCAAACTTGGTATATCTACTATCCAAAAATTATCTTGTGAGACTACTGAGAGAATATTCTTCCATACATTTAAAAATGCCAAGAAGAAAAACAATGTCTCGTGATTTTGGAGATGTCTTACTGTATAGAAATTATTAAACTTGGGAATTCAATCTAGTACACCTTAAGAAAAAACATGAGAGAAAATTAATTGTTAATTATAGTATATACGTGGCCGGTAATACTGACATTTTTTTAATCTGATTTCTATAGATTGTATTGGCTATACTTTATTCCGGGACACTGTGAATGAGTTTAACAATTCATTCGTTGGTAGCTTTAATCAAATTACTCGTTTAGTAAATAAGTCGAAAGATAACATTATTGGATGACTTAGGAGAACTTCACTCCTAGCTAATTGGCCTTTCCAACTCTGTAGCTATTTTATTCGTGTTTTGAGGGAGGGTTTTTTGATCTGGGTTTTAATTGAGAGAAGTTTTTATTTTTATGTGTTATATTTTATTAGTAATGAAAATTTTCCATAGAATAAAAACAGAATGTTTCATGTATTAATTTTGAACTGGTCTATTTATAATTCCATATATATTTAGTACAAAAATATAATACTTAATATCTTTAATCATCTTCTGCAACTGACATTGAGTTTGTTTTTCAAGTATGCAATTTGTAATGGTTTGTTCTTAAATAGGTAGATTATTATGTGTTTTTATGGTGTCAAACTCTGTGTCTCTAACTTATGGTGAGTTTCAATGATTATCTATACAGAGGCAAACATAAGTTCTGACTAGAAAACTTTATAAAATTGCGTAATGACTGTTTTTTATGAACAGGCAAGATGACACCACAGGCTTTCGAAGAACATGCTCAAAAGGAAGGTACGAGGGAATGGAAGCGCAGTATATGGGTGACCATTGACGGGGATAAAGTCCCTATTGAGGAGACGGCGCTTCTCAAGTATTATAACCTTCGCGTGTGAATTGTGACAATTTATAGATTGCAGACTTTGCATAATTTAGATTTTGTTTAATGCATAAGATTATTTCTCTTTTTCTAAATTTTGGTAGCCCATTATGAAGTAAATTCTTTGATTTTATGAAGAGCTTGGATTTTTTGTCATCTATATTTTAAATATTTGTGTAATCTGGGAAGAATGGGCTTTCAATGAGTTTACTTTGCCCAAGACACCATTAAAAAGGGTATATATTGAAGTATCTCTAATGGAAATTAACAATTAGTTCAACTATGATCTAAAGTATTCTTTTGGCTTCTGAGGTAAGGCAAATAAGGGCTTAACCTTTACTCTTCCAATGCATTTATCCTTTTTTAAAGGACACAGTGCTTGCAGCACATAAGGCAAACCTCATTACTTCCGAAGGTTGATGTAGATGATACCAAAGTATTTAGGCTAGGGGTTCCCTTCTTTAACGTTCTCTTCTTAAGACAACAAAGAAATGTAATTATTCTCTTTTTCCAATAAAAAACAGTATTAATTTATTATTCTAATTACCTCAATCAAAGACATTGTTAAGATGTAGGCACATAGTATGCAAGTATATGTGTTTTGTGGTGGTATGGAATGGATTTGATGGAGGATTGATATGATGATTTGGTTTTGTTCTAGTGTATTTCGTGAAGGTTTGATCAAGTTTCAATGACGTTTTAATGAATTTTGGAACCGATTTTGATGTTCTGGTGAAGTTGGAGGAGGCTAGTGATAGGGTTTGGAGTAATTAATGTCCATAAATCCATGTATGTGTTGTTTTTTATAGTTAAAAAAGATATGGATCAAGGTGAAAATAGTGGGGGTTCAAGTGGTTGTGCTAGTGGTTAAATTGATAGTGGTGGTAGATTTTTCCAAATAATAGAAAAATAGATACCACATAGAGGTTTAGGTGTTGATCACCTTGAGAAATTTAGGCTAGACGTTGAATAAAAATATAATGTAGCTTTCTTGCACCAATGTTTAACAATCAATTCCGTTCTAAATCCCTCGTATGGTATTCGGTTCCAAAATCCATATTCAAGACAAAATCAATCTTGGTCCCAATATACTGAAAACTAAAACACAATCAATATTACTTAAATACTATACTTGTATTTTACAAGAAATCTTGTATAGGTTACCACCTTTTACAAAAGGAGAATCTATCTCATTTTTCTCTCATATTCTTTTATTCACTTTTATTATATATGAATTACAAATAAAATGCTACATATTTATACTAGTAGATACTTGATAAAAATTAATTATAGTCTTGATATATTACACGACACAACACTAAATTCATTGTTTTTCAAGATTCGTCTTGTATATTCATTTGATCTTTTTTTCTTCCCAAAATCATGAATTTACACTGTATATTTAAGAATCACAAGAAATTAAACTTATTTGGTTTTTAATCATTTAAACACCCCTCCTCAAACCAAAATAATCTTCACACTGAGCATCAATCTTAATTATCTACAACATGCTCCAAAGTACTACAATACTCCAACATTATCGTCTTCACTTTCATGTGATCACTTAAGAAATAAACTTATGATCAATATGCTTGCTTAATCTGTTTGTATCGAATTTTTGGATAACTCGATCGCTTATCCATATAAATAATAATCATATCTTTCTGTTCATCATTTAATTATCTTATCAACTTCCTCAACCATATTACTTTACGAACTATTGAAGATAATGCAACATATTTAGCCTCACAAGACGACATAGCAACCACACTTTATTTCTTTTAAATTCACATAAATGCAGTAAACCTAAAAAAAAATACGTACCCACTTAGTCCTTTTCTTTCATATTGATCACCTCCTTTATCACTAGAAAAAAAAATATAGCATCTTCTTGATCAAGATTATATAGACCAAAATTTACAGTACATTTGATGTACTTAAAATTCTTTTCTCGACAAGCCAATGACACTCTTCCTACGCTTCCACATAATGACTCAACAAAGTAACCAAATAAACAATATTTTGCCTTGTGATTGTGAGGTACCGAAAACTTCTAATTAAATTTTAAAAAGTATGAAATTTACACATTTTCCTTCATCTTGTTATGCCATTTTCAAACTAGGTGACATCAAAGATTCCACATGATTGTATTTTACTATTTTGAATTTCTCAACTGGTTTTGTGCATACCATTTTGTACCTTCTTGTTAATTTAATTTGATACCCAAGAAAAATTACATAAGTTCAGAGTCTATCATTTTATATTCCTAGAATATGGCTTGTTTGAATTGAACAAAAAAAAAATTCACAACATCCTGTAATACGCAAGTCATCGACGTAAAGACATGCAACTAAAACTATACCTTTAGAATCTTCCTTCGAATAAAGTGCATGGTCAATGGACATTTAAAAAACCATTATCAATAAATAATTGTCGGTGCGAGAATCCCACGCTTAGGAGCTTGCTTCAAGCCATACAAAACCTTTTTCAATCGATACACTTTTTTTTACCATTTAGAGTAAAACCTTCATGTTGAACCATGTACACTTATTTTCAAGTATACCATTCTAAAATGTAGATTTGACATCTAATTGGAGTAACTTCCGTTTATGATAAGTTGCAAGCAATATTAACATTTTCACAGTGTCCATTGAGGCAACATTGGCAAAAGTTTCATCATAATTAACTCCATAATTTTTTTGTATTCTTTTACAACAAGTTTTGTCTTATAGTGATCAATTTCTTCATTTATTGTCCTTTTTATTTAATAGACCCATTTGTCCCAACAGGTCGTTATCCTTTTGAAAAATATTTTTAAATATTTTATTATTTTTTCTAGTTAAACTAATTTCTTCAACCATTTATTTCTTCCAAAATACTGCTTTCACAACTTCGTCAAATTATAATGGCTCATTATCATTAGAGAAACATACCAAATTAAACTTTCAATATTTGTGTTGATTTCTACCACACTTTGCATTCTTCTTGTTAGGGAAGAAGAATTACATGGACCTTCTTTGTCTTAAGATTTTTTAACCTGTTCAAGTGTCATGATAGGTGACTCTCGATTTTGATGGTTTTTTTTCTTCTTCTACTACTTCAATTTGATCCAATGTACTATAATTTTCTTCATTTCTCCTCTAAATTTCTTCTTCGCTAAAAACAAAGATGACTGATAGTTGTCTTTTGAATCCTCATTATAACCAGTAAAAATAAATTTTTTCACCCCGGTTACCAAGTTTCTTTTTTTTTCATCTAGAACACGAGTATAAACTATGCTAGCAATTATGACTGATAGTTGGTTTGTAGTTGCTCCAAATTACTTGTTGTGTCAAATTTCTTTAGCAAATAAGCAGTACATGCAATTTCAGCCTAAAAAAATTTTGGTAAATTTTTCTCATTTAGCATCCTTCAATGTTATGTCAAGGATGATGGGATTCTTCCTTTATGCAAGACCATGATCTAAGAATTTTGATTTTGTATCTAACTCTGTTGATGATTTAAAAAATTCGAAAGTAGTAAAGAGTTAACTTCTCTTGATCTAATACACCTATAATTAAAACTAGATGAATCTTCTATCATTATATCTGCTACTTAGAAAACAATTTATAAAATTGTTAATTAAATAATATCAAATAAAAAAATAAGTAAATTGTCCATATGAAATCAGTCTATGTCTGTTGTATCATTGACAAAAGGTATCGTCTCAAATGTATAAACTATCGACACAGAATCCTAAACATCCACACTCCAACAATGACAATCGCTTACTTTCCAAATCACTTTAAAGCGCGTCGCGATCCCTTAATGTCCACTAGATCAACAATGTATAACATGTTATTTGCTTGATTTTCTAAAATTTATGACTCATCTTTGTACCAATACGAATTATTATCGATTTTGGTTACACTGTGCTCATTCCGTATTCTTCCTTTCTTGGTGTTATAGCATTCTCACTCGAATACCATTACCGAATATGTTTTTAAGAAGTCCACCTCGAATACTTTAACCAATTCACCATACCAAGAAACTCCTTCGCCAAAACAACAAAACGCGTAATCCGCAATGAGACATTTATCACCTTTCTAACGCCAAACCAAGTTCACCCCATTAATAACACATAGATCATATTTCTAAATTGTATAATTGGAACCCTTAGCCACATACAAAAATTATTTTGGTTAATACTGGATGGCATGCTAGCTTCATGTTAAATACCTAATAATGGAAAAGCTATTGCGTTATACTTTCTCTATTAGTATTTTGATTTTGAATTATAGTATACATTTATAAATAACGAATTGTAAAATCTAGTTTGATGAATTCTTTCCACATCCACATGTCCATCTGTAATTATAACTGACTTATGGTCCCTAGAATACAAAATATTTGAGTTACAAAATTATATAGAATAAGAAAGTGACAAAGAACATAGTAAAAAAGAACAAATTATATGTAAACTTGAATCTCATCATAAGTTCGTAGATTGCACCAAACAATCCTATCGTGATCTATTTGGGGGAAGATAAACGACACACTATTTTAAGTTTGGGTGACATTAACTTCCGAAAGTCAATATATCTCTTGGTTCTGGTACTAGATCCGCATATCTATGAGGATGATTTCACTTTTTTTCCCTTATTGATATAATGTGATGTGAAAGTTAAGATCTCTTCCACAACATAACCCTCATCTATTGAACCTTGTGCCTTTTACACATTATGTAGTTACTCCTTTAACTTATTCAAATAATGCTCGATCGGATACATCCAACACATCTGGATAATTCCACCAAAACCGTATCATCATGGAATATTCTTGTCTACCATTTTAGTATACGCTTCATTAACAATGCCACTCAAATCATCTATCACATTTATCATTCCTCATATACATAACTAGGAATAATATTTGATTGGAACGGGTTTATTTCTCCATACAAATTCCAAATTTCATATGTTGCTTAAAACCCATTTCTCAATATTCATATTAGCCTCTAGAATATTTTTCCTAGTAAATTTGTGCATCAGTTACATGGATATTGAATTGAATTAGAAATATCCATGTGCTAAGATATAAATTCAACGAAACTCTTAACACCCTTAACAAAAGCTAGAGTAACCTTGTTTCTTGACTTAATCAATACTTTATCCATATGGACTTCTATTTGGACTTGATTGCGTCGTAAACTAAAATATTTTGATAGCTATAATAATTTAATGAATAAATTGTGTAAATCATATTGATATTCAATCTCATATTTCATAGATTAAGCAATATAATATTTCATAAGTCTTACTCCTATATTAAATCTCCCATTTTCAAACTCCAACTTTTTTTCATAATCCAAAAAAAATCTAATATTATAGATAACAAATCATAAATAACTACATATATTATGTAACTACATAATTTAACCATCTAAACAACATAATAGAAACTATAATAAAGAAAAATACTAGTTTTTACGAAAAAAATATGACAAAATAACTGAAGGAATTGATGGTCGAAATGGGTCCGAAAGAGTGGAGGTAAGTAGATAAAATACGTTAACGAAAGAGGAGGCGTTTGTGGAAAGTGGTGGATCAATAGTAAGAATATTTAGGGATCAAATTTAGAGTCTTTGGTGATTTTTTTAGTTTTTTTTAGCTATGACGAAAAATTATAATTGAGCCATTGTTGAAAATTTTTTAAAGACAAAATAAAAAAGGCACAATGATATATTTTTATCTGAATAATTGTAAAAAAGAAAAAAGCTCGCCTAAGTAAAAAAAAAAATATCTAGTTGAGTAGCAGCTGCAAATTAAAAATATAGAGAATGTTATTATAAAGCGATTTCCATTCAGGGCTTAGGCTAAGGGTAATGTATTTCTAATTAATTGTTCACCACTTTATACATTCTAATATATTTTTTCTTAATAAAAAAAGATAATATTATGATATGGTTATTTTATTTGGATTTTGTTTTTCAAATTTATGTGATCTGATCCTTTTCCCTCCCCTTTGTTTCTCTTATCCCCTATTGAAAAGCTAACTACAATTTTATTTTCTATATCCAAATATAGTAATTAAACACATTTATTTGTATTTGATATGTCAGAAATGGAAAAGTTAAAATCTTTGCTGTATTTCTATATAAGTAGCCTCTCTTAGTGGCATAAAATTTAATGGGGGTATTGATTTTTGTATTTTGGTTTCTAAAAATGCTTCATTTAGATATGGTAAAGAAATAACCATATTTAAGAAAAATATTAAATACACCTTTATATTTTGCTTTATAAACCTGTATGGGAGTTGTGTTTTGATAATGAAAAATAAAATGGATCAAGGTGAAAGTACCCAAAAGTCTAGTGGCAGTGGTGGGTGTGCTAGTGGTAGTGGTAGTGATGGTGGTGGATGAAGCTGTGGTGGTGGTAGATCTTCCAATGTTGTGCAGGAAAAGAAGATATCAGTGAGAGATGTAAGTGTTGCTCAACAAGAGAAACTTAGGCTAGAAGAGGAACAGAAAGATAATGTAATTTTTCAAGAACAAATGTTTAACAATCAATTTAGTCCCCTTGCCTCAATTGAGATTCTTTTACCGTTTCCAAATCTCAGACAAACTCAACAATTGGAGAATGCCCAGCAATTTAAGCATGGACCATATTGGAATGGTGGGTATAATATTCAAGGGGATGTTCAAAGGATGATGGGACAACCAAGTGGCTTGAATTCATCATCCATGAGTTGGATGAAAAGATCAAAGCAATTTCAGCAGCACAGATCTTCATCGTTTGTGAGTATTCTTGCTTCTTTTGTTTCAATTTTTTTTAATTATTTATTAATTTATAGATACTTTATTTGTTGTAATTTGTATATATCCAGATACATCCTATGTAGAATTTTAATATCTCTCTTCAGTAATATTCATTGAGTTTTGATTAGAGAAATGATGATTGGTAAAATTTAGAGTCTTATTAAGGAACCTTGAACCATGTCACCTCAGTTTGGCTTGTAATTGAACCCCCTTACAAATCAATTAAAAAAAGGATTTTTTAAACCCCAAATTCTAGCCCGACAATTGGTATAACCCCTGCACAAAATAATAAAATCTTCAGACGTCCCTAACCCTAGCTAACACCCCTACTTGGAGCGAAACCGATCCCCTAACAAGTGTGTGTATATGTGTTAGTCTGTAGTCCATATGTATGAATCTAATATGCTTGATTTAGGGAAATCCTGTAACCTATACTGAATTATATCACACTTGAAATAAACTACATTTCAGAATTCGGTAATTTTAGCTTGACTTTTTGATCTTGTAATGCAGATGTATGGCTTGAACAGACCACATCCCTTCTCTCAACGAGTTCCACCACCATACTTCCTCTCTACCCTTAACAGGGGAAGCCCTCCATGCTTGAGAAATGGAGTCCCGGAAAATGGGCATGACATTGCCCATTGCAACAAAGATTTTCTCACATTGGCTCCACCTGCAGCGAGTACACCACAGTACTCTTTGGCCGGTTCAGGAACTTTTCGTCAGGTATAGTTAGTCTGTAGTACATTTGTATGAGTCTAATTTGCTCAATTTGGTGTAATTGTATTTTTTACTGAATTATAACACACGTAAATGAAATACGTTACTTATTTTAGCTTGATTGGTTGGTCTTGCGATGCAGATGTATGGCTTGAAGAGACCATATCCCTTCTCGCCAGAAGTTCCACCACCCGCTCCTTTCCTCCGCAAATCCCCCTATTCTTTGTCAGATTATTCTGCTTCATGTAGCACTGAATCCCAAGCTGATACTGATCTGACTTATCAATTTATAAGGTTAAGCCATGACATCGCCCAGTGTGATAGAGGTTTTCTCACATTGGCCTCTCCTGCACCTAGTACAGCACACCAATCTTTGGCCGGTTCAGGCCCTTCTGGTCAGGTAATTGTTGAATTGTATCTATATTATGTGTATCGCTTCATTAAGTTGTGAACATTTACTTAATGTTTATGCAATATACAGGAGAACAATGATGATCAGGTAACAAGGCCAGGCACTAATGGATTGACTGAGCAAGTGCCAGTTTCTCAAGCTACAGATCCTAATAACGGGAAACTGATGGCCTAGAAGGCGAAGTTGATCTCACACTATAGCTCATATTAATTTATCAAGCCAAGATTGGCAAATTGTTTGTTGTGATTGTTTTCTCTCTTGCCCATTTGGATGTTTTATTACATTATAAATGACTCGTCTTGTTCTAAAGTATTCTAAAGTATTGGATGTTTTATTATCACATGAGTTAATCTTTTTTCTGTGAAATATTGGGTGTTTTGAATGATTTATTTTGCTTGAATTTATTAATTATATATTCTTTAAAAGTTGATAAAATAGATCAAAATTTAGGTATTATACTTAATTTATATTAATACAGACCCCACTATAACTTGTACTTTCTTGATTAAATGTTAATTTAGATTAGTACTCGAGTTTTAACACAAATATTTATTTATAATTATTATTGTATTGGACTATCGATCAAAATGTATATTTTAATTCAATTTTTTTAGACAGATATTAGAACTTGCAAGAATTTATTGTTTGGAGGTGGTTAATGCTAATTTACAACGTCTATTTCTGCTGATGGAAGCGCTAAATTGCTTAAACGGGGAAATACTAATATTCCAAAAAAGGGTGTTAAAGGATAATACTCGGATATAGTAGATTCATGAACCCCCTTGACTTTTATTATATTTTATGTTTACAAACATATAAATCTATCGTTAAGTAATTAATCAACACCTACCATCTTAAGGAGAAGTCTATTAACTTGACATATATTGATTATATTAAACTGTATGTAAGCTAAGATGTTACCATTAAAGTGTTAGTCTCCTTTAGATATATATCAACCGCAGACTTAAATGCCTAATCAAGAATTGTTAAGTATTAGACGACCATCATTAGTCTTATAAAATACTTCAGTACTCAACCACATTCTCCCTACTTATTTATCCATAATTTGAATAATAGAAAACCATATACTCTTAAATGGAGAACAAAAATTATAAATGTATGGCACCTCTACTGAAAAACTAAAGAAAAAAGCTTAAGCCCAAGATTTATCATATTAGTAGAATACTATTCATCTAGGGATGAACTTTGCTCCAATGACAACAAAAAGAAGTAAATAAAACTACTTTCATAAATGAAAGGACTTGTAAAATATAAATAAATCTTTTGTCCATTAAGGATTGTAAAAGATCTCTATAAATGATAAAAAAATTAAACCCTCCCAAAAGAAGGTATTATGGAAACCTTATTCAAACTTTGTAAATATCCATATTAAATTTGGTTTTGATGGATGATTACAACACAAGAATGTATAAATAAAAATATACACTAATGCTCTTAAAAAGAGTAGTTCTACTAGACCACCTCACTTGATTTTATATCACAACACAACCACGTAGCCAGATGAGGTTCTTATCTTGGATCAATCAAGGAATTAGCTCCTCTTATCAATTCAAAACATCAGTTGTATTTTTAAATTTTATAGTAAATCTATCATCGGTCTCTCTAAGACAAAATCCAATGTTAATAAACTTTACAACGTATCATGAAAGCTAAAATATATACTTATAACAAAATTTGATTAAGTAGAAGCATAAGGTGTATTTAAAGGTGGAATAAGACATCAATAATGTATTGTAGTTATTCACACACTTTAAAAATATCATAGATAGGTAAATTTCTTAGGAATTTATGTTCATCAATATTTTTCTTAATATGGAGGATAGATAGAGTATTCGTAACTATGTCAAATTAGTTACTCAAACTAAATCAATAAATATACAACTATATTTTATAGGAAACTATAATTCCATAACATCCTCCTATGAAAATAAAGGTAAACATACAAAACCATCAAATATAGAAGAGTTCAGTGATTTCATTAATGAACAAAACTTTCTGGATATACCTTTGAAGGGCTAGGTATTCACTTAGTAGAATAAAAGTGAAGATACAAAAATTATACACCAAAAGTTGGATAGATCCTTCTTTAACCCTTCATGGACTAAGATATTTTTCAATTATTAAATGAAAGCCTACTAGGATTTGATCATACTACCCTTACTCTTACATCTACAACTATTGAAGGAAAACTATTGCAATTCAATCACAATAGATACCAAATTGAATGTTTACTTGATTTATAGGATAGTAATGGATATTCAACTCCTTAAATACTTTGTATATTCTTATTTTATTATAATGGAATATATAAGAGTGTACTTACAACCTTATTAAGGGTAGTAAACTACACTTTACAAGCAATAAGATCAAGGTACCTATGTGTAAGACACGAATTCCATTTAAGCCTATTAAAACTTGAACTAAAACGGGTGAAGAAGAGATATATTGGAGTGCTAAAAATCTTGATCTTTGGATCAATGAAAGTATATATATACTAAATTTTTTCTATCAAATGAGATAGAGAAAACCAAATGAAGTTATTTATCTAACAATCAAAATTGGATATTGGAAAATTCTACCATCCTATATTGGATGGTACCTAAAAAATGAGGAGCTTGTCTCATATTTCTTCAAAGATTTGTAAGCCACGGTAGGTCCTAGAACTTTTTATCATATTATTGATCTTATTCCCTCAGTAGTATTAGTTGATATGGATTACTGGTTAACTTAACCTATTATTATCGATGAAGTTAAGAAAGCAGTGATACAACTTGTGAGTAAGAAATCTCCCAAACAAGATGGGTTTCATGGTATATTGTATATTTTTTTAAAAATCATTCACTCAATTTTCGTTTACCTACTTCAAGGTCAAAAGTCAATTACCTTCATTAATCCTACAATTATTGGTCTGATTTTAAAGCCATGAAATCACACAACTTATCTAGTTAATTTTAATTCCTATCATAGTTAGAAGTTCCGTACTATAGTTTCGCTTTAATTTATGATGTGTTTTTTGCATATCATATCTGATAATGGAATACCTACACCTAGATCTGGTTGCAATTTTGTTAAACTAGTTTAGTACTTCACGTACTCATACGGAGATAAAAGAATGACAAAATAATATAAGAGACACAAGATTTACGTGGTTCAGCAAATTGCCTACATCCACGGAGGTTCACACCGTTTCACTATAATATAGAAAACCTTGAACAAGAAGAACACCCCTATTCTATGTTCTACAAGAATCACTCTTATGTTTTCTCAAAGTGTATCTCTCACACTCACTTTGTTGGTCTCTCGCAACTGTATAAAATTCCTATACACATACTACATATATATAGGAGAGAAAACTTGGAGCCAAAGATAACTTGGTGTCCAAGACAATTTGGAGCCAAACGTAACTTGGTGTCCAAGACAACTTGGAGCCTAAGAAAAATTAAATTAGGTAACAAAGTTTCTTGTAAACAAAGTTACTTGGTCCTTACCCAATAAGTCTCCATAAATATAACATTCTCCCACTTGGAGACTTATCCATTAACCAACTGCGCTTGACCATCATATGAACACGACATGAACCTAAAACCACCTTCTATCCTTGAAGGCCAATTGAAACCGAACAGTAGTTTAGTTTCTCGACCGTAACCACCTTAGTGAACATGTCTGCAGGATTCTCACTTGTATGGATCTTCTCTAGACTCAATATCTCATCCTGAAGGAGAGATAGAATGAAATGATAATTCTTCCCGATATGCTTAGTCCTCTTGTGAAATGTAGAATTGGTAGCAAGTTGAATTGCACTTTGACTATCACTGTACAACTTGGTATTTCCTTGATGCATGTCTATTTCCTCCATTAAGCCTTTGAGCCAAATCATTTCCTTGCTAGATTCTGTAGCTGCAATATACCCTGCCTCTATGGTAGAAAGAGCAACTACCTTTTGTAACCGAGAAATCCAACTGATTGCTGCACTACCAAGGGTAAACACATATCCTGTGGTGCTCCTTCTCCATCTAAGTCACTGCCAAATCTGAATCAACATAGCCGCGCAGACAAACCTCTGGTCCTCCATAACATAATGCCCAATATGATGTAGCTTTCAAGTATCTGAATATCCACTTGACTGCTTGCCAATGAGCTTTCCCTGGATTACTCATAAATCTGCTGACTACTCCCACTGCGTGTGCAATGTCTGGTCTCGTCCAAACCATAACATACATCAAAATTCCTATGGCTGAAGAATAAGGGCCTTTAGACATATACTCATTGTCTTCAACTGTAAATGACCTTTTTCCTTCGATAACTTGAAATGAGCTGCCAATGGAGTGCTAACAGGTTTTGAATCTTCCATATTGAATATTTTCAAGATTTTGTCCAAATAGTCAGCTTGAGATAAATTAAGCTCCCTTTTAACTCTATTTCTATATATCTCCATCCCAAGTATTTGTTTAGCTGAACCCAAATCTTTCATTGAAAATTTTGTGGATAGATCCATCTTCAGTTTTTCAATTTTCTTCATATTTAATCCTGCAACAAGCATGTCATCTACATACAAGAGTAGTATAATAAATCAATTGTTAAAATTATTGTAAAAGCAACAATGTATGTTCCTTTTTTACCCCGTATACATATTTTGATGTGAAGTGCCTTCTTTTCCTATGGAAGTTCCACTAGATCCCAAGTCTGATTAAAGTGTAGAGATCACATTTCCTCGTCCATTGCACTTGCTTTTGGCTTCAACCTGCAAAGCTTCTTCAAGGTATTCAGGTTCACCATTATCCGTCAACAATAAATAATGAAGAGATGGGAAAAACGGTCTGGAGCACTACGAACTCTAGTAGACCTCCAAACCTTGGTAGGAGGTGTAGTGAGTTCCGCATCAATATTTGTATCTTGAGTTTTTAGAACATTCTTGTCAGGTATTTCATCCATCTCAATATACTCTTTTATAGACTCTTGCACCAATTTACATTGGTCTATATCCTTGTATAGATTATTTTCATTAAAAACAACATCCCTGCTTCTAACAATTTTTCGATTATCTTTATCCCAAAAATGGTACCCAAACTCATCGATACCATAACCAATGAAAGTGCATTTTCTAGATTTAGAATCAAGTTTATTTCTATCCTTGGGATCAATATGAACCTAAGAGGTATAACCAAAAACTTTTAAATGAGAAAAGTTTATCTCTTTTTCGGTCCAAGCTTCCTCAGGAATTCCTCTGTTGATCAAATATGACGCGGTACTAACTGCATATTCCCAAAATTGTTTTGGCAATCCAGCATGGAGTCTCATACTTCCCGCTCTCTCCATAATGGTCCTGTTCATGTGGTCGGCTACACCATTTTGTTGGGGAGTACATGGAACAGTTTTTTCTTTTCTAATACCAATTTTTGAGCAGTAGTCTTCAAACTCCTTGCTGTAGTATTCTCCTCAATTATCTGACCTAAAACATTTTAATTTCAACCCTGTCACATTCTCAACAAGAGCTCTACACTTTTTAAATATTTCAAACACGTCAAATTTATTTTTCATGAAACCAACCCATAAATTTATTGTAAAGTCATCAATGAAGGTAAAAAAATAACAGAGCCTCCAAGAGAAGGTACCTGCGTAGGACCGCAAACATCAATGTGCACCAATTCAAGTCGGTGAGACTTTGAAGTTCTTCCAACCTTTGTGAAACTAACTCGTTTCCGTTTCCCATAAACTTCACAAAGATCAAATTTAACTGATTTCAGACCGGGAAGCTTACCTTTGAGTGGAGTATTTTCATACCCTTCTCTCCCATATGTCCAAGCCTGCAGCGCCATAATTTTGGATCCATACCATTGGTTGTCACCGAAATCTGATTGTTCTTAACGGGTGTAAGATATAAGCTACCTTCTTTCTTTCCTTGAGCTACTACTAGAGCTCCTTTATTTATTCTCCACGAGTCCGCGGTGAATGATGTGGAATATCCATCATCAGCTAGTTGTCCAACTGAAATCAGATTTCTTCTCAAATCCGGCACAAATCTGATATCTTTCAGTTGGAACGTTGACCCATTCAATAACTTTATTTGTACGTCTCCTTTTCCGATAATGCTGCAACTCACATCATCAACTAAGTATACCTTTCCAAGGTCTCCTTATACAAAGTTTGAGAGAATCTCAGTTGTATGAAATGAAGCACCAGAATCTATAACCCAAGACTCGCTATATATGCCTAATGATAAAATTAATGCATCCTATAATTCTTCAGTAATATTGAAGGAATTAACTTTCTCACCTTGATTTTTTCCTTGTTTATTCAGGGCAAAACAATTTCGCTTGTAATGTCATATTTTCCACAATGCCAACAACCTTCGTCTTTTTCATTAACCTTTCCATCTTGGCGATGTTTGGAATTACTCCAACGATATTGTGTTTTTCCTCATGCAAAACCTTGACCCTTGTTGTTATGTCCACCACGTGATTTAGACCTTCCTCTACTCTCAACATTAAGATCCATTCTAGAAGATTAACCATAATTTCTTCTTTGCATTTCCTCATTGAGAACGGCATCAATAACATATGCAGCACGCAACTGATTAGACCTTGTGAATTACTTTAGGCCATAACCATACTGTTCTATGAATCTGGCAAAGAAGACAAAATTAAGAGGGCATTGACTTGATCGTCAAAATTAATACCTACAGAAGAAAACTGACTAGTCACATTATTTACCTCATTCAGATGTTCAGCAACATCTACGCCTTCACCCATCTTCATGCTGAACAAGCGCTTTATTAAATAGACTTTGTTTGATGCTGATGGTATCTCGTATATCCTCTTTTAAAGTCGCAATTACGTCTTATGTGATCTTCTCATTTTTAATGTTGAAAGCAACTGATGTCATTAGAAATAAACGTATTGTCCCTAATGCCTTTCTATCCAGTATCTCCCAATCTGAGTCTCTCATTGTTGGTGGTTTTTTCTTCTTTCCGCCAAGAGGTATAAAAAGATCCTTTTGATACAAATAATCTTCTATTTGCATCTGTCAGAACCCAAAATTTAGACCATTGAATTTCTCAATCTTGACCTTCCCTTCGTCTGCCATTACTCCCACTTGAATCGAAGTTGTGATACCCGTTGTTGGAAAAAAAACAAAGATAGAAGAATGACTGAATAATAAAAGAGACACAAGATTTACGTGGGTCAGCAAATTACCTACATCCACGGAAGTTCACATCGTTTCACTATAATATAGAAAACCTTGAACAAGAAGAACAACCCTCTTCTATGTTCTACAAGAATCACTCTTATATTTTTTCACAAGTGTATCGCCTGCACTCAGTTTGTTGGTCTTTCACAACTCTATAAAATTCTAACATGTAGATTTGACATCTAATTGGAGTAACTTCCATTTATGATAAGTTGCAAGCAATATTAACATTTTCACAGTGTCCATTGAGGTAACATTGGCAAAAGTTTCATCATAATTAACTCCATAATTTTTTTGTATTCTTTTACAACAATTTTTGTCTTATAGTGATCAATTTCTTCATTTATTGTCCTTTTTATTTAATAGACCCATTTGTCCCAACAGGTCGTTATCCTTTTGAAAAATATTTTCAAATATTTTATTATTTTTTCTAGTTAAAGTAATTTCTTCAACCATTTATTTCTTCCAAAATACTGCTTTCACAACTTCTTCAAATTATAATGGCTCATTATCATTAGAGAAACATATCAAATTCAACTTTCAATATTTGTGTTGATTTCTACCACACTTTGCATTCTTCTTGTTAGGGAAGAAGAATTACATGGACCTTCGTTGTCTTAAGATTTTTTAACATGTTCAAGTGTCATGATAGGTGACTCTCGATTTTGATGGTTTGTTTCTTTTTTTTCTTCTTCTACTACTTCAATTTGATCCAATGTACTATAATTTTCTTCATTCCTCCTCTAAATTTCTTCTTCGCTAAAAACAAAGATGACTGATAGTTGTCTTTTGAATCCTCATTATAACTAGTAAAAATAAAAAATTTCACCCCGGTTACCAAGTTTCTTTCTTTTTTCATCTAGAACACGAGTATAAACTATGCTAGCAATTATGACTGATAGTTGGCTTGTAGTTGCTCCAAATTACTTGTGGTGTCAAATTTCTTTAGCAAATAAGCAGTACATGCAACTTCAGCCTAAAAAAATTTTAGTAAATTTTTCTCATTTAGCATCCTTCAATGTCATGTCAAGGATGATGGGATTCTTCCTTTACGCAAGACCATGATCTAAGAATTTTGATTTTGTATCTAACTCTATTGATGATTTAAAAAATTTGAAAGTAGTAAAGAGTTAACTTCTCTTGATCTAATACACCTATAATTAAAACTATATGAATCTTCTATCAATAATATCTGCAACTTAGAAAACAATTTATAAAATTGTTATTTAAATAATATCAAATAAAAAAATAAGTAAATTGAAAATAGATAAAAAAGATTTTTTTTTCTTTGACCAGATTTTTGCACTTATGATTAATATTCTTTTCCTTAAATGATGAATATGTCGTCTTTGACCAGGTGAATAGGCGCCATTCTTTTTTCAGAAGTATTTCGAAATTTAAAAAAATAAAATATTTTTTACTTTAAAGACCCGAATAATTTACTATTTCTAAAAATAATCAGTTTTCAGAAAAGAAGTAATGTTGGATATCAAACAAAAAATAATTTTAAATATATATTTTTCTAAAAAGCAATAATTAATTTAAATGTTCTTTTAACTGAAAAAACAGTATAAAACAGGCTATAAGTCATTCATTATCTTATATCTTAAGTCTTACGATTTCTCTCACCTAAAGATACCTAAAGATGTCACTTTTTAGCGCCAAGGAGTTAAAAAATATGTATGACGTCAAACTCTATGAAGATCACCTAAAGGTGATATGTGCGTGCACAAGTCAACGTTTTGGAGATACCGTTGGTTATTTGAGAGTTTATGCGAATGGCCTTGTCGATATCGAATGTGATTGTTATCCAGGTTATCCAGAAGGTATCAAATTTTATTCCCAAATAATATTATATATTTATATTTTATAAACGTTTTTAAGCATGTGGTGTGTTTTTAATTTTTACTTGTCCATATGAAATTTTTTTGTAAATCCTTACAATATTGTTTAAAGTAAGTACTTTTTATTTTAATACTTCAACAAAATTATTATTTTAGATTGATGGATGTATTCTTCTTACTCATAAAGAGATTGAAAGAACCCTAATTTTCTTATTAAGATGTGAAAGCTTTGTCTCTCAATAGACAGGATATATGTTCTCTATTTTATTTTTTTAGCGATTGAAAACTATGACATAAATTATTGCTATAAGATAAGGATAATTTTATTTTCGAAGGAGCACAAATTTATTTTTGAAAATAAAATAAAATAGAGCATTTAAAGGAGTTTTCTACAATATAGTACAATTGTTAGCTTTTGGTATCAATGATGGACTTCACTTCTGGAATTTTCACATGATAAATAAAGTTATGTTAAGTAACCAAACTTGGTATATCTACTATCCAAAAATTATCTTGTGAGACTACTGAAAGAATATTCTTCCATACATTTAAAAATGCCAAGAAGAAAAACCATGTCTCGTGATTTTGGAGATGTCTTACTGTATAGAAATTATTAAACTTGGGAATTCAATCTAGTACACCTTAAGAAAAAACATGAGAGAAAATTAATTGTTAATTATAGTATATACGTGGCCGGTAATACTGGCATTATTTTAATCTGGTTTCTATAAATTGCATTGGCTATACTTTATTCCGGGACACTGTGAATGAGTTTTACAATTCATTCGTTGGTAGCTTTAATCAAATTACTCGTTCAGTAAATAAGTCGAAAGATAACATTATTGGATGAGTTAGGAGAACTTCACTCCTAGCTAATTGGCCTTTCCAACTCTGTAGCTATTTTATTCCTGTTTAGAGGGGAGGGTTTTTTGACTTGGGTTTTAATTGAGAGAAGCTTTTATATTTATGTGTTATATTTTATTAGTAATGAAAATTTTCCATAGAATAAAAATAGAATGTTTCATGTATTAATTTTGAACTGGTCTATTTATAATTCCATATATATTTAGTACAAAAATATAATACTTAATATCTTTAATCATCTTTTGCAACTGACATTGAGTTTGTTTTTCAATTATGCAATTTGTAATGGTTTGTTCTTAAATAGGTAGATTATTATGTTTTTTATGGTGTCAAACTCTGTGTCTCTAACTTATGGTGAGTTTTAATGATTATCTATACAGAGGCAAACATAAGCTCTGACTAGAAAACTTTATTAAAATTGCGTAATGACTGTTTTTTATGAACAGGCAAGATGACACCACCGGCTTTCGAAGAACATGCTCAAAAGGAAGGTACGAGGGAATGGAAGCGCAGTATATGGGTGACCATTGACGGGGATAAAGTCCCTATTGAGGAGACAGCGCTTCTCAAGTATTATAACCTTCGCGTGTGAATTGTGACATTTTTCAGATTGCAGACTTTGCATAATTTAGATTTTGTTTAATGCAAAAGATTATTTACCTCTTTCTATATTTTGGTAGCCCATTATGAAGTAAATTCTTTGATTTTATGAAGAGCTTGGATTTTTTGTCATCTATATTTTAAATATTTGTGTAATCTTGGAAGAATGGGCTTTCAATGAGTTTACTTTGCCAAAGACACCATTAAAAAGGGTATATATTGAAGTATCTCTAATGGAAATTAACAATTAGTTCAACTATGATCTAAAGTATTCTTTTGGCTCCTGAGGTAAGGCAAATAAGGGCTTAACCTTTACTCTTCCAATGCATTTATCCTTTTTTTAAAGGACACAGTGCTTGCAGTACATACGGAAAACCTCATTACTTCTGAAGGTTGATGTAGATGATACCAAAGTATTTAGGCTAGGGGTTCCCTTCTTTAACGTTCTCTTCTTAAGACAACAAAGAAATGTAATTATTCTCTTTTTCCAATAAAAAACAGTATTACTTTATTATTCTAATTACCTCAATCAAAGACATTGTTAAGATGTAGGCACATAGTATCCAAGTATATGTGTTTTGTGGTGGTATGGAATGGATTTGATGGAGGATTGATATGATGATTTGGTGTTGTTCTAGTGTGTTTCGTGAAGGTTTGATCAAGTTTCAATGACGTTTCAATGAATTTTGGAACTGATTTTGATGTTCTGTTGAAGTTGGAGGAGGCTAGTCATAGGGTTTGGAGTAATTAATGTCCATAAATCCATGTATGTGTTGTTTTTTATAGTTATAAAAGAAATGGATCAAGGTGAAAATAGTGGGGGTTCAAGTGGTTGTGCTAGTGGTTAAATTGATAGTGGTGGTAGAGTTTTTCAAATAATAGAAAAATAGATACCACATAGAGGTTTAGGTGTTGATCACCTTGAGAAATTTAGGCTAGACGTTGAATAGAAATATAATGTAGCTTTTCTTGCACCAATGTTTAACAATCAATTCCGTTCTAAATCCCTCGTATGGTATTCGGTTCAAAAATCCATATTCAAGACAAAATCCATCTTGGTCCCAATATACTGAAAACTATAACACAATCAATATTACTTAAATACTATACTTGTATTTTACAAGAAATCTTGTATAGGTTACCACCTTTTACAAAAGGGAATCTATCTCATTTTTCTCTCATATTCTTTTATTCACTTTTATTATATATGAATTACAAATGAAATGCTACATATTTATACTAGTAGATACTTGATAAAAATTAATTATAGTCTTGATATATTACACGACACAACACTAAATTCATTGTTTTTCAAGATTCGTCATGTATATTCATTTGATCTTTTTTTCTTTCCAAAATCATGAATTTACACTGTATATTTAAGAATCACAAGAAATTAAACTTATTTGGTTTTAAATCATTTAAACACCCCTCCTCAAACCAAAATAATCTTCACACTGAGCATCAATCTTAATTATCTGCAACATGCTCCAAAGTACTACAATACTCAAACATTATCGTCTTCACTTTCACGTGATCACTTAAAAAATAAACTTATGATCAATATGCTTGCTTAATCCGTTTGTATCAAATTTTTGGATAACTCGATCGCTTATCCATATAAATAATAATCATATCTTTCTGTTCATCATTTAATTATCTTATCAACTTCCTCAACCATATTACTTTACGAACTATTGAAGATAATGCAACATATTTAGCCTCACAAGACGACATAGCAACCACACTTTATTTCTTTGAAATCCACATAAATGTAGTAAACCTAAAAAAAATACGTACCCACTTAGTCCTTTTCTTTCATATTGATCACCTCCTTTATCACTAGAAAAAAAAAATATAGCATCTTCTTGATCAAGATTATATAGACCAAAATTTTCAGTACGTTTGATGTACTTAAAATCCTTTTCTCGACAAGCCAATGAGACACTTCCTACGCTTCCACATAATGACTCAACAAAGTAACCAAATAAACAATATTTTGCCTTGTGATTGTGAGGTACCGAAAACTTCTAATTAAATTTTAAAAAGTATGAAATTTACATATTTTCCTTCATCTTGTTATGCCGTTTTCAAACTAGGTGACATCAAAGATTCCACATGATTGTATTTTACCATTTTGAATTTCTCTACTGGTTTTGTGCATACCTATTTGTACCTTCTTGTTAATTTAATTTGATACCCAAGAAAAATTACATAAGTTCAGAGTCTATCATTTTATATTCCTAGAATATGGCTTGTTTGAATTGAACAAAATTTTTTTTTTTACAACATCCTGTAATACGCAAGTCATCGACGTAAAGACATGCAACTAAAATTTTACCTTTAGAATCTTCCTTCGAATAAACTGCATGCTCAATGGACATTTAAAAAAACCATTATCAATAAATAATTAACGGTGCGAGAATCCCACGCTTAGGAGCTTGCTTCAAGCCATACAAAACCTTTTTCAACCGATACACTTTTTTTACCATTTAGAGTAAAACCTTTATGTTGAACCATGTACACTTATTTTCGAGTATACCATTCTAAAATGTAGATTTGACATCTAATTGGAGTAACTTCCGTTTATGATAAGATGCAAGCAATATTAACATTTTCACAGTGTCCATTGAGGTAACATTGGCAAAAGTTTCATCATAATTAACTCCATAATTTTTTTGTATTCTTTTACAACAATTTTTGTCTTATAGTGATCAATTTCTTCATTTATTGTCCTTTTTATTTAATAGACCCATTTGTCCCAATAGGTCGTTATCCTTTTGAAAAATATTTTCAAATATTTTATTATTTTTTCTAGTTAAACTAATTTCTTCAACCATTTATTTCTTCCAAAATACTGCTTTCACAACTTCTTCAAATTATAATGGCTCATTATCATTAGAGAAACATACCAAATTCAACTTTCAATATTTGTGTTGATTTCTACCACACTTTGCATTCTTCTTGTTAGGAAAGAAGAATTACATGGACCTTCGTTGTATTAAGATTTTTTAACCTGTTCAAGTGTCATGATATGTGATTCTCGATTTTGATGGTTTGTTTCTTTTTTTTCTTCTTCTACTACTTCAATTTGATCCAATGTACTATAATTTTCTTCATTCCTCCTCTAAATTTCTTCTTCGCTAAAAACAAAGATGACTGATAGTTGTCTTTTGAATCCTCATTATAACCAGTAAAAATAAATTTTTTCACCCCGGTTACCAAGTTTCTTTCTTTTTTCATCTAGAACACGAGTATAAACTATGCTAGCAGTTATGACTGATAGTTGGCTTGTAGTTGCATCAAATTACTTGTGGTGTCAAATTTCTTTAGCAAATAAGAAGTACATGCAACTTCAGCTTAAAAAAATTTTGGTAAATTTTTCTCATTTAGCATCCTTCAATGTCATGTCAAGGATGATGGGATTCTTCCTTTATGCAAGACCATGATCTAAGAATTTTGATTTTGTATCTAACTCTGTTGATGATTTAAAAAATTTGAAAGTAGTAAAGAGTTAACTTCTCTTGATCTAATACACCTATAATTAAAACTATATGAATCTTCTATCAATAATATCTGCTACTTAGAAAACAATTTATAAAATTGTTAATTAAATAATATCAAATAAAAAAATAAGTAAATTGAAAATAGATAAAAAAGATTTTTTTTCTTTGACCAGATTTTTGCACTTATGATTAATATTCTTTTCCTTAAATGATGAATATGTAGTCTTTGACCAGGTGAATAGGCGCCATTCTTTTTTCAGAAGTATTTCAAAATTTTAAAAAATAAAATATTTTTTACTTTAAAGACCCGAATAATTTACTATTTCTAAAAATAATCACTTTTTAGAAAAGAAGTAATGTTGGATATTAAACAAAAAATAATTTTAAATATATATTTTTCTAAAAAGCGATAATTAATTTAAATGTTCTTTTGACTGAAAAAACAGTATAAAACAGGCTATAAGTCATTCATCATCTTTCATTTTTCTAATATATCTTAAGTCTTACAATTTCTCTCACCTAAAGATACCTAAAGATGTCACTTTTTAGCGTTGAAGAGTTAAAAAATATGTATGACGTCAAACTCAATGAAGATCACCTAAAGGTGATATGTGCGTGCACAAGTCAACTTTTGGAGATACCGTTGGCTATTTGAGAGTTTATGCGAATGGCCTTGTCGATAGAATGTGATTGTTATCCAGGTTCTCCAGAAGGTATCTAATTTTATTCCCAAATAATATTATATATTTATATTTTATAAACGTTTTTAAGCATGTGGTGCGTTTTTAATTTTTAGTTGTCCATATGAAATTTTTTGTAAATCCTTACACTATTGTTTAAAGTAAGTACTTTTTATTTTAATACTTCAACAACATTATTATTTTAGATTGATGGATGTATTCTTCTTACTCATAAAGAGATTGAAAGAACCCTAATTTTCTTATTAAGATGTGAAAGCTTTGTCTCTCAATAGACTGGATATATGTTCTCTATTTTATTTTTTTAGCGATTGAAAACTATGACATAAATTATTGCTATAAGATAAGGATAATTTTATTTTGGAAGGAGCACAAATTTATTTTTGAAAATAAAATAAAATAGAGAATTTAAAGGAGTTTTCTACAATATAGTACTATTGTTAGCTTTTGGTATCAATGATGGACTTCACTTCTGGAATTTTCACATGATAAATAAAGTTATGTTAAGTAACCAAACTTGGTATATCTACTATCCAAAAATTATCTTGTGAGACTACTGAAAGAATATTCTTCCATACATTTAAAAATGCCAAGAAGAAAAACCATGTCTCGTGATTTTGGAGATGTCTTACTGCATAGAAATTATTAAACTTGGGAATTCAATCTAGTACACCTTAATAAAAAACATGAGAGAAAATTAATTGTTAATTATAGTATATACGTGGCCGTTAATACTGGCATTTTTTTAATCTGATTTCTATAGATTGCATTGGCTATACTTTATTCCGGAACACTGTGAATGAGTTTTACAATTCATTCGTTGGTAGCTTCAATCAAATTACTCGTTCAGTAAATAAGTCGAAAGATAACATTATTGGATGAGTTAGGAGAACTTCACTCCTAGCTAATTGGCCTTTCCAACTCTGTAGCTATTTTATTCGTGTTTTGAGGGAAGGGTTTTTTGACCTGGGTTTTAATTGAGAGAAGCTTTTATATTTATGTGTTATATTTTATTAGTAATGAAAATTTTCCATAGAATAAAAATAGAATGTTTCATGTATTAATTTTGAACTGGTCTATTTATAATTCCATATATATTTAGTACAAAAATATAATACTTAATATCTTTAATCATCTTTTGCAACTGACATTGAGTTTGTTTTTCAAGTATGCAATTTGTAATGGTTTGTTCTTAAATAGGTAGATTATTATGTGTTTTATGGTGTCAAACTCTGTGTCTCTAACTTATGGTGAGTTTTAATGATTATCTATACAGAGGGAAACATAAGTTCTGACTAGAAAACTTTATAAAATTGCGTAATGACTGTTTTTTATGAACAGGCAAGATGACTCCACCGGCTTTCGAAGAACATGCTCAAAAGGAAGGTACGAGGGAATGGAAGCGCAGTATATGGGTGACCATTGACGGGGATAAAGTCCCTATTTAGGAGACAGCGCTTCTCAAGTATTATAACCTTCGCGTGTGAATTGTGACAATTTTCAGATTGCAGACTTTGCATAATTTAGATTTTGTTTAATGCAAAAGATTATTTCCCTCTTTCTATATTTTGGTAGCCCATTATGAAGTAAATTCTTTGATTTTATGAAGAGCTTGGATTTTTTGTCATCTATATTTTAAATATTTGTGTAATCTTGGAAGAATGGGTTTTCAATGAGTTTTCTTTGCCAACGACACCATTAAAAAGGGTATATATTGAAGTATCTCTAATGGAAATTAACAATTAGTTCAACTATGATCTAAAGTATTCTTTTGGCTCCTGAGGTAAGGCAAATAAGGGCTTAACCTTTACTCTTCCAATGCATTTATCCTTTTTTTGAAGGACACGGTGCTTGCAGCACATAAGGCAAACCTCATTACTTCCGAAGGTTGATGTAGATGATACCAAAGTATTTAGGCTAGGGGTTCCCTTCTTTAACGTTCTCTTCTTAAGTCAACAAAGAAATGTAATTATTCTCTTTTTCCAATAAAAAACAGTATTACTTTATTCTTCTAATTACCTCAATCAAAGACATTGTTAAGATGTAGGCACATAGTATGCAAGTATATGTGTTTTGTGGTGGTATGGAATGGATTTGATGGAGGATTGAGATAATGATTTGGTGTTGTTCTTGTGTGTTTCGTGAAGGTTTGATCAAGTTTCAATGATGTTTTAATGAATTTTGGAACCGATTTTGATGTTCTGGTGAAGTTGGAGGAGGCTAGTGATAGGGTTTTGAGTAATTAATGTCCATAAATCCATGTATGTGTTGTTTTTTATAGTTAAAAAAGATATGGATCAAGGTGAAAATAGTGGGGGTTCAAGTGGTTGTGCTAGTGGTTAAATTGATAGTGGTGGTATATATTTTTTCCAAATAATAGAAAAATAGATACCACATATAGGTTTAGGTGTTGATCACCTTGAGAAATTTAGGCTAGACGTTGAATTGAAATATAATGTAGCTTTTCTTGCACCAATGTTTAACAATCAATTCTGTTCTAAATCCCTCGTATGGTATTCAGTTCCAAAATCCATATTCAAGACAAAATCAATCTTGGTCCCAATATACTGAAAACTATAACACAATCAATATTACTTAAATACTATACTTGTATTTTACAAGAAATCTTGTATAGGTTACCACCTTTTACAAAAGGAGAATCTATCTCATTTTTCTCTCATATTCTTTTATTCACTTTTCTTATATATGAATTACAAATGAAATGCTACATATTTATACTAGTAGATACTTGATAAAAATTAATTATAGTCTTAATATATTACACGACACAACACTAAATTCATTGTTTTTCAAGATTCATCATGTATATTCATTTGATCTTTTTTTCTTCCCAAAATCATGAATTTACACTGGATATTTAAGAATCACAAGAAATTAAACTTATTTGGTTTTTAATTAATTAAACACCCCTCCTCAAACAAAAATAATCTTACTTTTTGAAAATGTCTGCTAGTGCCTTTGTAAAATTACTTGCAACCTACTCCAAAGTACTACAATACTCCAACATTATCGTCTTCACTTTCACCCGATCTCTTAAGAAATGAAACTTATGATCTATATGCTTGCTTAATCCGTTTTGTATCGAATTTTTGGATAACTCGATCGCTTATCCATATAAATAATAGTCAGATATTTTTGTTCATCATTTAATTATCTTATCAACTTCTTCAACCATATTACTTTACGAACTATTGAAGATAATGCAACATATTCAGCCTCACAAGAAGACATAGTAACCACACTTTATTTATTTGAAATCCACATAGATGCAGTAAACTTAAAAAAATACGTACCCACTTAGTCCTTTTCTTTCATATAGATCACTTCCTTTATCACTAGAAAGAAAAAATAATACATCATCTTGTTGATTAAGATAAAATAGACCAAAATTTATAGTACATCCTTGTCTCGGCAAGCCAATGAGACACTTCCTACGCTTCCACATAATGACTCAACAAAGTAACCAAATAAACAATATTTTGCCTTGTGATTGTCAGATACCGCAAACTTCTAATTAAATTTTAAAAAATGTGAAATTTACACATTTTCCTTCTTCTTCTTTTGCCGTTTTTGAACTAGGTGACATCGAAAATTCCACATAATTGTATTTTACCATTTTGAATTTCTCAACTGGTTTTGTGCATACCTTTTTGTACCTTATCGTTAATTTACTTTGATACCCAAGAAAAATTACATAAGTTCAGAGTCTATCATTTTATATTCCTAGAACATGGCTTGTTTGAATTGAACAAAAAAAATTTACAACTTCCTGTAATAAGCAAGTCATCGACGAAAAGATATGCAATTAAAACTTTACCTTAAAAATCTTCCTTCAAATAAAGTGCATGCTCAATGGACATTTAACAAAACAATTATCAATAAAATAATTTTTGGTGGGAGAATCCCCGCTCAGGAGCTTGCTTCAAGCCATACAAAACCTTTTTCAATCGATACACTTTATTGACCATTTAGAGTAAAACCTTCATGTTGAACCATGTACACTTATTTTCAAGTATACCATTCTAAAATGTAGATTTGACATCTAATTGGAGTAATTTCCGTTTATGATAAGTTGCAAGCAATATTAACATTTTCACAGTGTCCATTGAGGTAACATTGGCAAAAGTTTCATCTTAATTAACTCCATAATTTTTTTGTATTCTTTTACAACAAGTTTTGTCTTATAGTGATCAATTTCTTCATTTATTGTCCTTTTTATTTAATAGACCCATTTGTCCCAACAGGTGTTATCCTTTTGAAAAAGATATTCAAATTTTTTATTATTTTTTCCAGTTAAACTAATTTCTTCAACCATTATTTCTTCCAAAATATTGCTTTCACAACTTCTTCAAATTATAATGGCTCATTATCATTTGAGAAACATACCAAATTCAACTTTCAATATTTGTGTTGATTTCTACCACACTTTGCATTCTTCTTGTTAGAGAAGAATAATTACGTGGACCTTCGTTGTCTTAAGATTTTTTAACCTGTTCAAGTGTCATGATAGGTGACTCTCGATTTTGATGGTTTGTTTCTTTTTATTCTTCTTCTACTACTTCAGTTTGATCCAATGTACTATAATTTTCTTCATTCCTCCTCTAAATTTCTTCTTCGCTAAAAACAAAGATGACTGATAGTTGTCTTTTGAATCCTCATTCTAACCAGTAAAAATAAATTTTTTCACCCTAGTTACCAAGTTTCTTTCTTTTTTCATCTAGAACACGAGTATAAACTATGCTAGCAATTATGACCGATAGTTAGCTTGTAGTTGCTCCAAATTACTTGTGGTGTCAAATTTCTTTAGCAAATAAGCAATACATGCAACTTCAGCCTAAAAAAATTTTGGTAAATTTTTCTCATTTAGCATCCTTCAATGTCATGTCAAGGATGATGGGATTCTTCCTTTATGCAAGACCATGATCTAAGAATTTTGATTTTGTATCTAACTTTGTTGATGATTTAATAAATTTGAAAGTAGTAAATAGTTAACTTCTCTTGATCTAATACACCTATAATTAAAACTATATGAATCTTCTATCAATAATATCTGCTACTTAGAAAATAATTTATAAAATTGTTAATTAAATAATATCAAATAAAAAAATAAGTAAATTGAAAATAGATAAAAAAGATTTTTTTTCTTTGACTAGATTTTTGCACTTATGATTAATATTCTTTTCCTTAAATGATGAATATGTCGTCTTTGACCAGGTGAATAGGCGCCATTCTTTTTTCAGAAGTATTTCAAAATTTAAAAAATAAAATATTTTTTACTTTAAAGGCCCGAATAATTTACTGTTTCTAAAAATAATCAGTTTTTAGAAAAAAAAGTAATGTTGGATATCAAACAAAATATAATTTTAAATATATATTTTTCTAAAAAGTGATAATTAATTTAAATGTTCTTTTGACTGAAAAAAACAGTATTAAACAGGCTATAAGTTATTCATCATCTTTTATTATTCCGATATATCTTAAGTCTTACAATTTCTCTCACCTAAAGATACCTAAAGATGGCACTTTTTAGCGTTGAGGAGTTAAAAAATATGTATGATGTCAAACTCTATGATGATCACCTAAAGGTGATATGTGCGTGCACAAGTCAACGTTTTGGAGATACCGTTGGCTATTTGAGAGTTTATGCGAATGGCCTTGTCGATATCGAATGTGATTGTTATCCAGGTTGTCCAGAAGGTATCTAATTTTATTCCCAAATAATATTATATATTTATATTTTATAAACGTTTTTAAGCATGTGGTGTGTTTTTAATTTTTACTTGTCCATATGAAAAATGTTGTAAATCCTTACAATATTGTTTAAAGTAAGTACTTTTTTATTTTAATACTTCAACAAAATTATTATTTTAGATTGATGGATGTATTCTTCTTACTCATAAAGAGATTGAAAGAACCCTAACATTCTTATTAAGATGTGAAAGCTTTGTCTCTCAATAGACTGGATATATGTTCTTTATTTTATTTTTTTAGCGATTGAAAACTATGACATAAATTATTGCTATAAGATACGGATAATTTTATTTTGGAAGGAGCACAAATTCATTTAATTGAAAATAAAATAAAATAGAGCATTTAAAGGAGTTTTCTACAATATAGTACTATTGATAGCTTTTGGTATCAGTGATGTACTTCACTTCTGGAATTTTCACATGATGAATAAAGTTATGTTAAGTAACCAAACTTGGTATATCTACTATCCAAAAATTATCTTGTGAGACTACTGAAAGAATATTCTTCCATACTTTTAAAAAAGCCAAGAAGAAAAACCATGTTTCGTGATTTTGGAGATGTCTTACTATATAGAAATTATTAAACTTGGGAATTCAATCTAGTACACCTTAAGAACAAACAGAGAGAAAATTAATTGTTAATTATAGTATATACGTGGCCGGTAATACTGGCACTTTTTTAATCTGATTTCTATAGATTGCATTGGCTATACTTTATTCCGGGACACTGTGAATGAGTTTTACAATTCATTCGTTGGTAGCTTTAATCAAATTACTTGTTTAGTAAATAAGTCGAAAGATAACATTATTGGATGAGTTAGGAGAACTTCACTCCTAGCTAACTGGCCTTTCCAACTCTAGAGCTATTTTATTTGTGTTTTGAGGGGAGGGCTTTTTGACCAGGGTTTTAATTGAGAGAAGTTTTTACTTTAGATAATTATTTATGTGTTATATTTTATTAGTAAAGAAAATTTTCCATAGAATAAAAAAAGAATGTTTCATGTATTAATTTTGAACTGGTCTATTTATAATTCCATATATATTTAGTACAAAAATATAATACTTAATATCTTTAATCATCTTCTGCAACTGACTTTGAGTATATTTTTCAATTATGCAATTTGAAATGGTTTGTTCTTAAATAGGTAGATTATTATGTGTTTTTATGGTGTCAAACTCTGTGTCTCTAACTTGTGGTGAGTTTCAATGATTATCTATACAGAGGCAAACATAAGTTCTGACTAGAAAACTTTATAAAATTGCGTAATGACTGTTTTTTATGAACAGGCAAGATGACACCACCGGCTTTCGAAGAACATGCTCAAAAGGAAGGTACGAGGGAATGGAAGCGCAGTATATGGGTGACCATTGACGGGGATAAAGTCCCTATTGAGGAGACAGCGCTTCTCAAGTATTATAACCTTCGCGTGTGAATTGTGACAATTTTCAGATTGCAGACTTTTCATAATTTAGATTTTGTTTAATGCAAAAGATTATTTCCCTTTTTCTATATTTTGGTAGCCCATTATGAAGTAAATTCTTTGATTTTATGAAGAGCTTGGATTTTTTGTCATCTATATTTTAAATATTTGTGTAATCTGGGAAGAATGGGCTTTCAATGAGTTTACTTTGCCCAAGACACCATTAAAAAGGGTATATATTGAAGTATCTCTAATGGAAATTAACAATTAGTTCAACTATGATCTAAAGTATTCTTTTGGCTCCTGAGGTAAGGCAAATAAGGGCTTAACCTTTACTTTTCCAATGCATTTATCCTTTTTTTTAAAGGACACAGTGCTTGCAGCACATAAGGCAAACCTCATTACTTTCAAAGGTTGATGTAGATGATACCAAAGTATTTAGGCTAGGGGTGCCCTTCTTTAAAGTTCTCTTCTTAAGACAACAAAGACTTCTTAAGACAAGAAAGAAATGTAATTATTCTCTTTTTCCAATAAAAAACAGTATTACTTTATTCTTCTAATTACCTCAATCAAAGACATTGTTAAGATGTAGGCACATAGTATGCAAGTATATGTGTTTTGTGGTGGTATGGAATGGATTTGATGGAGGATTGATATAATGATTTGGTGCTGTTCTAGTGTGTTTCCTGAAGGTTTGATCAAGTTTCAATGATGTTTTAATGAATTTTGGAACCGATTTTGACGTTTTGGTGAAGTTGGAGGAGGCTAGTGATAGGGTCTGGAGTAATTAATGTCCATAAATCCATGTATGTGTTGTTTTTTATAGTTAAAAAAGATATGGATCAAGGTGAAAATAGTGGGGTTTCAAGTGGTTATGCTGGTGAATAAAATTGGTAGTGGTGGTAGATTTTTCCAAATAATAGAAATACCACATAGAGGTTTAGGTGTTGATCACCTTGAGAAATTTAGGCTAGACGTTGAATAGAAATATAATGTAGCTTTTCTTGCACCAATGTTTAACAATCAATTCTGTTCTAAATCCCTCGTATGGTATTCGGTTCCAAAATCCATATTCAAGACAAAATCAATCTTGGGCCCAATATACTGAAAACTATAACACAATCAATATTACTTAAATACTATACTTGTATTTTACAAGAAATCTTGTATAGGTTACCACCTTTTACACAAGGAGAATCTATCTCATTTTTCTCTCATATTCTTTTATTCACTTTTCTTATATATGAATTACAAATGAAATACTACATATTTATACTATTAGATACTTGATAAAAATTAATTATAGTCTTGATATATTACACGACACAACACTAAATTCATTGTTTTTCAAGATTCGTCATGTATATTCATTTGATCTTTTTTTCTTCCCAAAATCATGAATTTACACTGGATATTTAAGAATCACAAGAAATTAAACTTATTTGGTTTTTAATTATTTAAACACCCCTCCTCAAACCAAAATAATCTTCACAGTGAGCATCAATCTTACTTTTTGAAAATGTCTGCTAGTGCCTTTGTAAAATTACCTGCAACCTACTCCAAAGTACTACAATAATCCAACATTATCGTCTTCACTTTCACCTGATCTCTTAAGAAATGAAACTTACGATCTATATGCTTGCTTAATCCGTTTGAATCGAATTTTTGGATAACTCGATCGCTTATCCATATAAATAATAGTCAGATATTTTTGTTCATCATTTAATTATCTTATCAACTTCTTCAACCATATTACTTTACGAACTATTGAAGATAATGCAACATATTCAGCCTCACAAGAAGACATAGTAACCACACTTTATTTATTTGAAATCCACATAGATGCAGTAAACTTAAAAAAAATACGTACCCACTTAGTCCTTTTCTTTCATATAGATCACTTCCTTTATCACTAGAAAGAAAAAATAATACATCATCTTGTTGATCAAGATAAAATAGACCAAAATTTATAGTACATTTGATGTACCTTAAAATCCTTGTCTCGGCAAGCAAATGAGACACTTCCTACGCTTCCACATAATGACTCAACAAAGTAACCAAATAAACAATATTTTGCCTTGTGATTGTGAGATACCGTAAACTTCGAATTAAATTTTAAAAAGTGTGAAATTTACACATTTTCCTTCTTCTTCTTTTGCCGTTTTTGAACTAGGTGACATCGAAAATTCCACATAATTGTATTTTACCATTTTGAATTTCTCAACTGGTTTTGTGCATACCTTTTTGTACCTTATCGTTAATTTACTTTGATACCCAAGAAAAATTACATAAGTTCAGAGTCTATCATTTTATATTCCTAGAACATGGCTTGTTTGAATTGAACAAAAAAAATTCACAACTTCCTGTAATAAGCAAGTCATCGACGAAAAGACATGCAATTCAAACTTTACCTTAAAAATCTTCCTTCAAATAAAGTGCATGCTCAATGGACATTTATCAAAACCATTATCAATAAAATAATTTTTAGTGGGAGAATCCCCGCTCAGGAGCTTGCTTCAACCCATACAAAACCTTTTTCAATCGATACACTTTTTTTGACCATTTAGAGTAAAACCTTCATGTTGAACCATGTACACTTATTTTCAAGTATACCATTCTAAAATGTAGATTTGACATCTAATTGGAGTAACTTCCGTTTATGATAAGTTGCAAGCAATATTAACATTTTCACAGTGTCCATTGAGGTAACATTGGCAAAAGTTTCATCATAATTAACTCCATAATTTTTTTGTATTCTTTTACAACAAGTTTTGTCTTATAGTGATCAATTTCTTCATTTATTGTACTTTTTATTTAATAGACCCATTTGTCCCAACAGGTCGTTATCCTTTTGAAAAAGATTTTCAAATTTTTTATTATTTTTTCCAGTTAAACTAATTTCTTCAACCATTTATTTCTTCCAAAATACTGCTTTCACAACTTCTTCAAATTATAATGGCTCATTATCATTAGAGAAACATACCAAATTCAACTTTCAATATTTGTGTTGATTTCTACCACACTTTGCATTCTTCTTGTTAGAGAAGAAGAATTACGTGGACCTTCGTTGTCTTAAGATTTTTTAACCTGTTCAAGTGTCATGATAGGTGACTCTCGATTTTGATGGTTTATTTCTTTTTTTTCTTCTTCTACTACTTCAATTTGATCCAATGTACTATAATTTTCTTCATTCCTCCTCTAAATTTCTTCTTCGCTAAAAACAAAGATGACTGATAGTTGTCTTTTGAATCCTCATTATAACCAGTAAAAATAAATTTTTTTCACCCCGGTTACCAAGTTTCTTTCTTTTTTCATCTAGAACACGAGTATAAACTATGCTAGCAATTATGACTGATAGTTGGCTTGTAGTTGCTCCAAATTACTTGTGGTGTCAAATTTCTTTAGCAAATAAGCAGTACATGCAACTTCAGCCTAAAAAACTTTTGGTAAATTTTTCTCATTTAGCATCCTTCAATGTCATGTCAAGGATGATTGGATTCTTCCTTTATGCAAGACCATGATCTAAGAATTTTGATTTTGTATCTAACTCTGTTGATGATTTAAAAAATTTGAAAGTAGTAAAGAGTTAACTTCTCTTGATCTAATACACCTATAATTAAAGCTATATGAATCTTCTATCAATAATATCTGCTACTTAGAAAACAATTTATAAAATTGTTAATTAAATAATATAAAATAAAAAAATAAGTAAATTGAAAATAGATAAAAAAGATTTTTTTTCTTTGACCAGATTTTTGCACCTATGATTAATATTTTTTTCCTTAAATGATGAATATGTCGTCTTTGACCAGGTGAATAGGCGCCATTCTTTTTTCAGAAGTATTTCAAAATTTAAAAAATAAAATATTTTTTACTTTAAAGGCCCGAATAATTTACTGTTTCTAAAAATAATCAGTTTTTAGAAAAAAAGTAATGTTGGATATCAAACGAAAAATAATTTTAAATATATATTTTTCTAAAAAGTGATAATTAATTTAAATGTTCTTTTAACTGAAAAAAACAGTATAAAACAGGCTATAAGTCATTCATCATCTTTTATTATTCCGATATATCTTAAGTCTTACAATTTCTCTCACCTAAAGATACCTAAAGATGGCACTTTTTAGCGTTGAGGAGTTAAAAAATATGTATGATATCAAACTCTATGAAGATCACCTAAAGGTGATATGTGCGTGCACAAGTCAACGTTTTGGAGATACCATTGGCTATTTGAGAGTTTATGCGAATGGCCTTGTCGATATCGAATGTGATTGTTATCCAGGTTGTCCAGAAGGTATCTAATTTTATTCCCAAATAATATTATATATTTATATTTTATAAACGTTTTTAAGCATGTGGTGTGTTTTTAATTTTTACTTGTCCATATGAAAAATGTTGTAAATCCTTACAATATTGTTTAAAGTAAGTACTTTTTTATTTTAATATTTCAACAAAATTATTATTTTAGATTGATGGATGTATTCTTCTTACTCATAAAGAGATTGAAAGAACTCCAACTTTCTTATTAAGATGTGAAAGCTTTGTCTCTCAATAGACTGGATATATGTTCTTTATTTTATTTTTTTAGCGATTGAAAACTATGACATAAATTATTGCTATAAAATAAGGATAATTTTATTTTGGAAGGAGCACAAATTCATTTAATTGAAAAATAAATAGAGCATTTAAAGGAGTTTTCTACAATATAGTACTATTGTTAGCTTTTGGTATCAATGATGGACTTCACTTCTGGAATTTTCACATGATAAATAAAGTTATGTTAAGTAACCAAACTTGGTATATCTACTATCCAAAAATTATCTTGTGAGACTACTGAAAGAATATTCTTCCATACATTTAAAAATAAAGAAGAAGAAAAACAATGCCTCGTGATTTTGGAGATGTCTTACTGTATAGAAATTATTAAACTTGGGAATTCAATCTAGTACACCTTAAGAAAAAACATGAGAGAAAATTAATTGTTAATTATAGTATATACGTGGCCGGTAATACTGGCATTTTTTTAATCTGATTTCTATAGATTGCATTGGCTATACTTTATTCCGGGACACTGTGAATGAGTTTAACAATTCATTCGTTGGTAGCTTTAATCAAATTACTCGTTTAGTAAATAAGTCGAAAGATAACATTATTGGATGACTTAGGAGAACTTCACTCCTAGCTAATTGGCCTTTCCAACTCTGTAGCTATTTTATTCGTGTTTTGAGGGAGGGTTTTTTGATCTGGGTTTTAATTGAGAGAAGTTTTTATATTTATGTGTTATATTTTATTAGTAATGAAAATTTTCCATAGAATAAAAATAGAATGTTTCATGTATTAATTTTGAACTGGTCTATTTATAATTCCATATATATTTAGTACAAAAATATAATACTTAATATCTTTAATCATCTTCTGCAACTGACATTGAGTTTGTTTTTCAAGTATGCAATTTGTAATGGTTTGTTCTTAAATAGGTAGATTATTATGTGTTTTTATGGTGTCAAACTCTGTGTCTCTAACTTATGGTGAGTTTCAATGATTATCTATACAGAGGCAAACATAAGTTCTGACTAGAAAACTTTATGAAATTGCGTAATGACTGTTTTTTTATGAACAGGCAAGATGACACCACAGGCTTTCGAAGAACATGCTCAAAAGGAAGGTACGAGGGAATGGAAGCGCAGTATATGGGTGACCATTGACGGGGATAAAGTCCCTATTGAGGAGACGGCGCTTCTCAAGTATTATAACCTTCGCGTGTGAATTGTGACAATTTATAGATTGCAGACTTTGCATAATTTAGATTTTGTTTAATGCATAAGATTACTAGGTATTGCCCGTGCCTGAAGTCACTTCGGAAAAAAATTCAATTTATCGTTAATTTTATTTACTTTGAGTTGCCACGTTCAGAAGTTAAGATATAATAAAAATGCACAAAGATCGTGTATTCAAAAGCATGTGTCATAAACTCCCGTAATACCAAATAATGAACCTCGTTCATTCGTTAGTTAAATAGCTCAGTTGTTGTTTAGGTTAGGTTCCACCTGGTTAATGTTAGGTGGAGGTGCTGATTGATCGCTCTTGTTTGGTGTTTGAATTTCTGGTTCGGCCCTTCTCGATTGAGTGCTACCGAGATCCTCGTTAATGCATTTCACTTTGACTTTATTGTTTATATTATAACTATTTATAGGTATTTTATATATTCTTCGATCGTAGCTCTAACAAATCTAATTAAATAGATGAATAAATGTTGTAGAAGGCATGATTAGACCTTACTTGAGATATTTGAGACATGATATCATTTGTTTTTTTGTTGTACGGGAGATGCTCCAGCTTTGGCGTTCATTTTCCCTCCATTCATTAAGTTCTTCATTGTCTTAGAGAAAAATACATATTTAATACATTATATTAAAATTAATAAATCAAACGTCAATATTTAATTTTTATCGAACATTTATATTATCTAATCAAATATAAATGTTAGTATGCAACAAATATCTCAAGTAATATTATTTAAGAAACGAATACTATAAAAAAATATTATACTTAATTCTAAAACATACTTCAAAGTACAAATTTATTATCCTCAATTATTGCTTACATCAATTTGTGCTCAATCAGAATAGGTAACAATGACATATATCTACTTGTTCCAATTATACCACTAACTACAACATTTATACAATTATTTTTAACCAAAAACAAATAAAGTGACAGAGTTTTACAGCTTCAACAAAATGAAAATAGACTTCATTGTAGCAGACAACAAAGTGCTCTTCTTCATCAAAGGTCTTTCAGCTCAGGTTGCATTTCTCCAATGGTTTCCTCCTCTAAATATTTTACATGACATACCCAATTTTTATCAACATTTTTTTGATTTTAGCATATAATAAAATGAGATAGACCTGTTTGGTGATGCAACTGAATCTATCAATGAAATGCATCGAGTTCACTATTTCGTAATTCAATATCCATTTGTGCCTCAAGCTTCTCATCCTGAGCAACCACCAAACAATAATAAACTTGAGCTATCAAAAGAAATCGAAAATAATATATTAGAAATGAATAGAAAAACTATCAGTTTTTGTCAGACATATAACTATTTGAAATTTATGAATAATTCTAGTACCTACATGCTTTGTGGGCCAATCCATCCGTTGTAGCTATCTTCAATTGTTTGAGGAAGATCCCAATGGTAAAGTGTAGCATAGGGTTGTATACCATTGCTAGTTAAGCATTGATTAGGTTATTGTAGTGATTAATTCTAGCTCAAATAATTTCTCCAGAGTAATCTGATTAACAAAAATATGAATGATTAATAACTTCCATGGCTTGGTTTTCAGAAACTTAACTAAATCGAAAAAACTAATTCAATATCCATATAGAATAAATTGCAATATTGGTCCCTGTTTTATCAGAATAGTAGCAAATACATTAATATTTATTCTAATACAGGGATCAATGGTGCAAAATCCACCACCATAACAAAATCCAACTCACAGTTTAAGGTACCTTTTCTGCCTTTACCAAAACCATAACTAATTAGTTTTGAGAATTACACTGAGATATATATATTTCCTATCATTACTCAGCAATTGAAACAGGCTAAATTGCACCAAGGGTCCCTGTGTTATGTAAAACTGTCAAATAAACGCTTGTAAGACATCATAAGATTAGACTATCAAATTTCGACAATATAATGAAAAACTTTAAGTAAAGAACTAAAGAGATGAATTAGCATACCTCATTCCAGAGTCTAGATCAATGCCACTAAGCATCTGTGCAGCTGTAGACCATTGCTGTTCCAACTCATATAACTCTGCAAGTTTTTCTGTAATTATTAGCACCTATTAATATGATTAATAGATATCACGTTAGACATAGATAGATTATTCAAGCATCTAATAGTATAGTATTATCAGAATAGATGAAATTGAAGAATAAAAAAATTATTTAAAGGATACGATAATCAGAAAGAAGTTGATCATCTTTTAAAACTTTTCCACAGCGAATAAGACATTGTTGTTCCACTACAACACCTGTAACTGTAGCAATCTGTTCTTTTAATGCAGGAAAAGCTACCTGTAACGAATTATCAGATTAAAAAGTGATTAAAGAAATATAAAAATGCAGGGAATTTCTATAAATTTAATGAATAATACATTAATACTTACACATTTATCAACTCGCATTGTGTATGTTTGAGAATCCAATGTCTTTATCTTAATTTCAACAGTGGTCTCGGAGCATCTCCCTTCATCATTCCCAAGAATGCCTGAGTTCTCAGCACCATTACTTCCCATTTCCTTGCAAATTTTGCTTAATACCTATATTTACCATCAAAATAACTAAATTAAAATCATATTTTCCATCAATCACATACATATTATAAAGTATAGCCAATCTAGCAGATACACTGCTAGGCCTTTTCCAATTACAGTAATCACTAATGTATAAAAAAAATCATTTTTAACATCATCTAGTAAATTTTTCTCCAGAAGATGAGATTGAATTATGTACATACCCCAAGGCGAAACGCAGTTCCTTTTCCCCTACAATCTTCAGCCAATGTTTTTGTAGCTTCCATAGCTGTCTCCATGCTTACTCCATACGCAATTACTGCACAGACAATAGCACCAGCAGATGAACCAGCTAAAGGTGTTGTCTCCTATATCAATATAAAAGAGATCTCAGATCATTAGAAGTTTTTGGGATAAGTAATTATGTGTCTGTATATACCTGTTGTGGAACACCAAGCGGAGAAGCAGTCCCATATGTGACTGTCTATGCAAAATCGAAGCCACAAAACATGAGAAAAATTCATTGCACCTCAATCAAATCCGAAACTTTAATCAAGAACAATTTTACTTACTTGGATAATCAAATCACCCGAGCTTTCATGAGGTATAATACTTTCAAAAGACAGCGTGAATTCCTACAATATTAAGACGCTAAATCAGAAATAGAATCGTATAATGTAAAAAAAATTGCAGTTCAGAAAAATATGATATTAGTTTATATCTGCAATAATAAAATTGTTAGAAACAATTTGTAAAACTAATGAGCAATAGAAGCTGATTTATCTTTGAAGCTGAATAATAAATTACCTTCAATGGGTCCTCAATTGACAGAATGACTTGTACAACTCCTTTATTTGTTTTTCCCAAGGTTCAAGTTTCGCATGTACATCTGTAAGCTCTTTACGATATATCTCAGTTTCACCTTTTTCAAAACAAAAAAAAAAAGTTAATTCAACTTTATAAATAGCAAAAAAGAAAAGAAAAAAAAAAGCTTTAGCTTTCTCCTTAATCTCTTCTAAAATTTTCTCTTCATCTAAGAAAAGTTTCTGTAACTTTGGAATCTCTTCCTCTAAACATGGAATCATTTTTGTTGATTCTTCACTCTCCTTTGTAAAGCACAGCAAGAATGGATATTTACTACAAAATAATTCAAAAAATACAGTATAGTGACTAATAATTTAATTATCACCATATTTCGTAATGATGTTAGTAGCACGGATCATATCTGAAGCTTCACTGGATAATTTGATTAGCTTCACTGGACTATCATCTTTTCACAACTATTTGGCATCTCGAGAAGAGCAAACATCATGCGAAGAATCTCCTGCAATAATTAATTATAAAAGTTGGTTAATTTGATTAAGGTAAATGTCATTAAGGTACTACTACTATCATCTTTTGGTCCTCTGTTAATGGACGCTGTGACCATTCACTACATTGAAGTTTCTAAAAATGGCTCCACCTATCATCAAATTCAATAACAAACAAAATGAAACAGAGAAAACCCACAAACCCGAAACCAAAAATTTGTAATTTTTCAATTAAAAATGAGATTTATACATATACCAAAAAGTTGAAATTTTTCAATTCAATTTGTCAAATCCATTAACTCTGCTATATACTATAACTACAATACAACAACAAAATCAGTTCCAATCGAAATTACAGAATACCCTATTGGAACCGAATCAGGGATGGAAGATTTTGAGGAGCGGAGGAGAAATCGAGAAATAAAGATAGGGAAATAAAGATGCATACCCATAGCTTGAATAGAACCAGAGGTGTCTGACCGGGTTGCTCTCACCGGGAACGGTTGTGATAATGCCTGTTGTTCAGTGAGGAAAGGAAGAAAAAATGGATATTAGTTGAGAAACAGCAATAAGGGAGAGAATGGAAATATGGAAATATGGAAATTACCGGAAAGATCGACGCCTTGAAGAGTTATGGTTTCGATTACGCGGCCTTAGGTGGTGGCATTGTTATGTTCAAAGAAATCAGACACAGCTTCGAGTGCGGGAGACTGACTAACACAACGGGAAACTGGTGGTGGTGGTGGAGATGCGATGTCGGTGATGCGATCGGTGTGGAGAGGCAAAGAAGAGAGGCGAAAAAGAGGGTCTATAGGGTTTTTCAAAGAAATCAGACAAAGTTCGGTGTTTATGTTTTTGCTTACGGTTTTTTTTTGTATTAATGTCAGGTGGGGCCAGAAATGATCTTGGCCACCACTTATGTTTGGCCAGAATCGATCCTGGCCACCAGTTATAAAAAAAGCTTGTAATATAATATAGATTTCGCTTTTTCTAAATTTTGGTAGCCCATTATGAAGTAAATTCTTTGATTTTATGAAGATCTTGGATTTTTTGTCATCTATATTTTAAATATTTGTGTAATCTGGGAAGAATGGGCTTTCAATGAGTTTACTTTGCCCAAGACACCATTAAAAAGGGTATATATTGAAGTATCTCTAATGGAAATTAACAATTAGTTCAACTATGATCTAAAGTATTCTTTTGGCTTCTGAGGTAAGGCAAATAAGGGCTTAACCTTTACTCTTCCAATGCATTTATCCTTTTTTTAAAGGACACAGTGCTTGCAGCACATAAGGCAAACCTCATTACTTCCGAAGGTTGATGTAGATGATACCAAAGTATTTAGGCTAGGGGTTCCCTTCTTTAACGTTCTCTTCTTAAGACAACAAAGAAATGTAATTATTCTCTTTTTCCAATAAAAAACAGTATTAATTTATTATTCTAATTACCTCAATCAAAGACATTGTTAAGATGTAGGAACATAGTATGCAAGTATATGTGTTTTGTGGTGGTATGGAATGGATTTGATGGAGGATTGATATGATGATTTGGTTTTGTTCTAGTGTGTTTCGTGAAGGTTTGATCAAGTTTCAATGACGTTTTAATGAATTTTGAAACCGATTTTGATGTTCTGGTGAAGTTGGAGGAGGCTAGTGATAGGGTTTGGAGTAATTAATGTCCATAAATCCATGTATGTGTTATTTTTTATAGTTAAAAAAGATATGGATCAAGGTGAAAATAGTGGGGGTTCAAGTGGTTGTGCTAGTGGTTAAATTGATAGTGGTGGTAGATTTTTCCAAATAATAGAAAAATAGATACCACATAAAGGTTTAGGTGTTGATCACCTTGAGAAATTTAGGCTAGACGTTGAATAAAAATATAATGTAGCTTTCTTGCACCAATGTTTAACAATCAATTCCGTTCTAAATCCCTCGTATGGTATTCGGTTCCAAAATCCATATTCAAGACAAAATCAATCTTGGTCCCAATATACTGAAAACTAAAACACAATCAATATTACTTAAATACTATACTTGTATTTTACAAGAAATCTTGTATAGGTTACCACCTTTTACAAAAGGAGAATCTATCTCATTTTTCTCTCATATTCTTTTATTCACTTTTATTATATATGAATTACAAATAAAATGCTACATATTTATACTAGTAGATACTTGATAAAAATTAATTATAGTCTTGATATATTACACGACACAACACTAAATTCATTGTTTTTCAAGATTCATCTTGTATATTCATTTGATCTTTTTTTCTTCCCAAAATCATGAATTTACACTGTATATTTAAGAATCACAAGAAATTAAACTTATTTGGTTTTTAATCATTTAAACACCCCTCCTCAAACCAAAATAATCTTCACACTGAGCATCAATCTTAATTATCTACAACATGCTCCAAAGTACTACAATACTCCAACATTATCGTCTTCACTTTCATGTGATCACTTAAGAAATAAACTTATGATCAATATGCTTGCTTAATCTGTTTGTATCGAATTTTTGGATAACTCGATCGCTTATCCATATAAATAATAATCATATCTTTCTGTTCATCATTTAATTATCTTATCAACTTCCTCAACCATATTACTTTACGAACTATTGAAGATAATGCAACATATTTAGCCTCACAAGACGACATAGCAACCACACTTTATTTCTTTGAAATTCACATAAATGCAGTAAACCTAAAAAAAAATACGTACCCACTTAATCCTTTTCTTTCATATTGATCACCTCCTTTATCACTAGAAAAAAAAATATAGCATCTTCTTGATCAAGATTATATAGACCAAAATTTACAGTACGTTTGATGTACTTAAAATCCTTTTCTCGACAAGCCAATGAGACACTTCCTACGCTTCCACATAATGACTCAACAAAGTAACCAAATAAACAATATTTTGCCTTGTGATTGTGAGGTACCGAAAACTTCTAATTAAATTTTAAAAAGTATGAAATTTACACATTTTCCTTCATCTTGTTATGCCATTTTCAAACTAGGTGACATCAAAGATTCCACATGATTGTATTTTACTATTTTGAATTTCTCAACTGGTTTTGTGCATACCATTTTGTACCTTCTTGTTAATTTAATTTGATACCCAAGAAAAATTACATAAGTTCAGAGTCTATCATTTTATATTCCTAGAATATGGCTTGTATGAATTGAACAAAAAAAAAAATTCACAACATCCTGTAATACGCAAGTCATCGACGTAAAGACATGCAACTAAAACTTTACCTTTAGAATCTTCCTTCGAATAAAGTGCATGGTCAATGGACATTTAAAAAACCATTATCAATAAATAATTGTCGGTGCGAGAATCCCACGCTTAGGAGCTTGCTTCAAGCCATACAAAACCTTTTTCAATCGATACACTTTTTTTTACCATTTAGAGTAAAACCTTCATGTTGAACCATGTACACTTATTTTCAAGTATACCATTCTAAAATGTAGATTTGACATCTAATTGGAGTAACTTCCGTTTATGATAAGTTGCAAGCAATATTAACATTTTCACAGTGTCCATTGAGGCAACATTGGCAAAAGTTTCATCATAATTAACTCCATAATTTTTTTGTATTCTTTTAGAACAAGTTTTGTCTTATAGTGATCAATTTCTTCATATATTGTCCTTTTTATTTGATAGACCCATTTGTCCCAACAGGTCGTTATCCTTTTGAAAAATATTTTCAAATATTTTATTATTTTTTCTAGTTAAACTAATTTCTTCAACCATTTATTTCTTCCAAAATACTGCTTTCACAACTTCGTCAAATTATAATGGCTCATTATCATTAGAGAAACATACCAAATTCAACTTTCAATATTTGTGTTGATTTCTACCACACTTTGCATTCTTCTTGTTAGGGAAGAAGAATTACATGGACCTACTTTGTCTTAAGATTTTTTAACCTGTTCAAGTGTCATGATAGGTGACTCTCGATTTTGATGGTTTTTTTTCTTCTTCTACTACTTCAATTTGATCCAATGTACTATAATTTTCTTCATTCCTCCTCTAAATTTCTTCTTCGCTAAAAACAATGATGACTGATAGTTGTCTTTTGAATCCTCATTATAACCAGTAAAAATAAATTTTTTCACCCCTGTTACCAAGTTTCTTTTTTTTTTCATCTAGAACACGAGTATAAACTATGCTAGCAAAAACTCAAAGATGACTGATAGTTGGCTTGTAGTTGCTCCAAATTACTAGTGGTGTCAAATTTCTTTAGCAAATAAGCAGTACATGCAACTTCAGCATAAAAAATTTTTGGTAAATTTTTCTCATTTAGCATCCTTCAATGTCATGTCAAGGATGATGGGATTCTTCCTTTATGCAAGACCATGATCTAAGAATTTGGATTTTTTATCTAACTCTGTTGTTGATTTAAAAAATTTAAAAGTAGTAAAGAGTTAACTTCTCTTGATCTAATACACCTATAATTAAAACTATATGAATCTTCTATCAATAATATCTGCTACTTAGAAAACAATTTATAAAATTGTTAATTAAATAATATCAAATAAAAAAATAAGTAAATTGAAAATAGATAAAAAAGATTTTTTTTCTTTGACCAGATTTTTGCACTTATGATTAATATTCTTTTCCTTAAATGATGAATATGTAGTCTTTGACCAGGTGAATAGGTGCCATTCTTTTTTCAGAAGTATTTCAAAATTTAAACAAATAAAATATTTTTTACTTTAAAGACCCGAATAATTTATTATTTCTAAAAATAATCAGTTTTCAGAAAAGAAGTAATGTTGGATATCAAACAAAAAATAATTTTAAATATATATTTTTCTAAAAAGCGATAATTAATTTAAATGTTCTTTTGACTGAAAAAACAGTATAAAACAGGCTATAAGTCATTCATCATCTTTCATTTTTCTGATATATCTTAAGTTTTACAATTTCTCTCACCTAAAGATACCTAAAGATGTCACTTTTTAGCGTTGAGGAGTTAAAAAATATGTATGACGTCAAACTCTATGAAGATCACCTAAAGGTGATATAAGCGTGCACAAGTCAACGTTTTGGAGATACCGTTGGCTATTTTAGAGTTTATGCGAATGGCCTTGTCGATATCGAATGTGATTGTTTTCCAGGTTGTCCAGAAGGTATCTAATTTTATTTTCCAAATTATATTATATATTTATATTTTATAAACGTTTTGCATGTGGTGTGTTTTTAATTTTTACTTGTCCATATGAAATTTTTTGTAAATCCTTACAATATTGTTTAAAGTAAGTACTTTTTATTTTAATACTTCAACAAAATTATTATTTTAGATTGATGGATGTATTCTTCATACTCATAAAGAGATTGAAAGAACCCTAATTTTCTTATTAAGATGTGAAAGCGTTGTCTCTCAATAGACTGGATATATGTTCTCTATTTTATTTTTTTAGCGATTGAAAACTATGACATAAATTATTGCTATAAGATAAGGATAATTTTATTTTGGAAGGAGCACAAATTTATTTTTGAAAATAAAATAAAATAGAGCATTTAAAGGAGTTTTCTACAATATAGTACTATTGTTAGCTTTTGGTATCAATGATGGACTTCACTTCTGGAATTTTCACATGATAAATAAAGTTATGTTAAGTAACCAAACTTGGTATATCTACTATCCAAAAATTATCTTGTGAGACTACTGAAAGAATATTCTTCCATACATTTAAAAATGCCAAGAAGAAAAACAATGTCTCGTGATTTTGGAGATGTCTTACTGTATAGAAATTATTAAACTTGGGAATTCAATCTAGTACACCTTAAGAAAAAACATGAGAGAAAATTAATTGTTAATTATAGTATATACGTGGCCGGTAATACTGGCATTTTTTTAATCTGATTTCTATAGATTGCATTGGCTATACTTTATTCCGGGACACTGTGAATGAGTTTAACAATTCATTCGTTGGTAGCTTTAATCAAATTACTCGTTTAGTAAATAAGTCGAAAGATAACATTATTGGATGACTTAGGAGAACTTCACTCCTAGCTAATTGGCCTTTCCAACTCTGTAGCTATTTTATTCGTGTTTTGAGGGAGGGTTTTTTGATCTGGGTTTTAATTGAGAGAAGTTTTTATATTTATGTGTTATATTTTATTAGTAATGAAATTTTTCCATAGAATAAAAATAGAATGTTTCATGTATTAATTTTGAACTGGTCTATTTATAATTCCATATATATTTAGTACAAAAATATAATACTTAATATCTTTAATCATCTTCTGCAACTGACATTGAGTTTGTTTTTCAAGTATGCAATTTGTAATGGTTTGTTCTTAAATAGGTAGATTATTATGTGTTTTTATGGTGTCAAACTCTGTGTCTCTAACTTATGGTGAGTTTCAATGATTATCTATACAGAGGCAAACATAAGTTCTGACTAGAAAACTTTATGAAATTGCGTAATGACTGTTTTTTTATGAACAGGCAAGATGACACCACAGGCTTTCGAAGAACATGCTCAAAAGGAAGGTACGAGGGAATGGAAGCGCAGTATATGGGTGACCATTGACGGGGATAAAGTCCCTATTGAGGAGACGGCGCTTCTCAAGTATTATAACCTTCGCGTGTGAATTGTGACAATTTATAGATTACAGACTTTGCATAATTTAGATTTTGTTTAATGCATAAGATTATTTCGCTTTTTCTAAATTTTGGTAGCCCATTATGAAGTAAATTCTTTGATTTTATGAAGAGCTTGGATTTTTTGTCATCTATATTTTAAATATTTGTGTAATCTGGGAAGAATGGGCTTTCAATGAGTTTACTTTGCCCAAGACACCATTAAAAAGGGTATATATTGAAGTATCTCTAATGGAAATTAACAATTAGTTCAACTATGATCTAAAGTATTCTTTTGGCTTCTGAGGTAAGGCAAATAAGGGCTTAACCTTTACTCTTCCAATGCATTTATCCTTTTTTAAAGGACACAGTGCTTGCAGCACATAAGGCAAACCTCATTACTTCCGAAGGTTGATGTAGATGATACCAAAGTATTTAGGCTAGGGGTTCCCTTCTTTAACGTTCTCTTCTTAAGACAACAAAGAAATGTAATTATTCTCTTTTTCCAATAAAAAACAGTATTAATTTATTATTCTAATTACCTCAATCAAAGACATTGTTAAGATGTAGGAACATAGTATGCAAGTATATGTGTTTTGTGGTGGTATGGAATGGATTTGATGGAGGATTGATATGATGATTTGGTTTTGTTCTAGTGTGTTTCGTGAAGGTTTGATCAAGTTTCAATGACGTTTTAATGAATTTTGAAACCGATTTTGATGTTCTGGTGAAGTTGGAGGAGGCTAGTGATAGGGTTTGGAGTAATTAATGTCCATAAATCCATGTATGTGTTGTTTTTTATAGTTAAAAAAGATATGGATCAAGGTGAAAATAGTGGGGGTTCAAGTGGTTGTGCTAGTGGTTAAATTGATAGTGGTGGTAGATTTTTCCAAATAATAGAAAAATAGATACCACATAGAGGTTTAGGTGTTGATCACCTTGAGAAATTTAGGCTAGACGTTGAATAAAAATATAATGTAGCTTTCTTGCACCAATGTTTAACAATCAATTCCGTTCTAAATCCCTCGTATGGTATTCGGTTCCAAAATCCATATTCAAGACAAAATCAATCTTGGTACCAATATACTGAAAACTAAAACACAATCAATATTACTTAAATACTATACTTGTATTTTACAAGAAATCTTGTATAGGTTACCACCTTTTACAAAAGGAGAATCTATCTCATTTTTCTCTCATATTCTTTTATTCACTTTTATTATATATGAATTACAAATAAAATGCTACATATTTATACTAGTAGATACTTGATAAAAATTAATTATAGTCTTGATATATTACACGGCACAACACTAAATTCATTGTTTTTCAAGATTCGTCTTGTATATTCATTTGATCTTTTTTTCTTCCCAAAATCATGAATTTACACTGTATATTTAAGAATCACAAGAAATTAAACTTATTTGGTTTTTAATCATTTAAACACCCCTCCTCAAACCAAAATAATCTTCACACTGAGCATCAATCTTAATTATCTACAACATGCTCCAAAGTACTACAATACTCCAACATTATCGTCTTCACTTTCATGTGATCACTTAAGAAATAAACTTATGATCAATATGCTTGCTTAATCTGTTTGTATCGAATTTTTGGATAACTCGATCGCTTATCCATATAAATAATAATCATATCTTTCTGTTCATCATTTAATTATCTTATCAACTTCCTCAACCATATTACTTTACGAACTATTGAAGATAATGCAACATATTTAGCCTCACAAGACGACATAGCAACCACACTTTATTTCTTTGAAATTCACATAAATGCAGTAAACCTAAAAAAAATACGGACCCACTTAGTCCTTTTCTTTCATATTGATCACCTCCTTTATCACTAGAAAAAAAAAATATAGCATCTTCTTGATCAAGATTATATAGACCAAAATTTACAGTACGTTTGATGTACTTAAAATCCTTTTCTCGACAAGCCAATGAGACACTTCCTACGCTTCCACATAATGACTCAACAAAGTAACCAAATAAACAATATTTTGCCTTGTGATTGTGAGGTACCGAAAACTTCTAATTAAATTTTAAAAAGTATGAAATTTACACATTTTCCTTCATCTTGTTATGCCATTTTCAAACTAGGTGACATCAAAGATTCCACATGATTGTATTTTACTATTTTGAATTTCTCAACTGGTTTTGTGCATACCATTTTGTACCTTCTTGTTAATTTAGTTTGATACCCAAGAAAAATTACATAAGTTCAGAGTCTATCATTTTATATTCCTAGAATATGGCTAGTTTGAATTGAACAAAAAAAAAATTCACAACATCCTGTAATACGCAAGTCATCGACGTAAAGACATGCAACTAAAACTTTACCTTTAGAATCTTCCTTCGAATAAAGTGCATGGTCAATGGACATTTAAAAAACCATTATCAATAAATAATTGTCGGTGCGAGAATCCCACGCTTAGGAGCTTGCTTCAAGCCATACAAAACCTTTTTCAATCGATACACTTTTTTTTACCATTTAGAGTAAAACCTTCATGTTGAACCATGTACACTTATTTTCAAGTATACCATTCTAAAATGTAGATTTGACATCTAATTGGAGTAACTTCCGTTTATGATAAGTTGCAAGCAATATTAACATTTTCACAGTGTCCATTGAGGCAACATTGGCAAAAGTTTCATCATAATCAACTCTATAATTTTTTTGTATTCTTTTACAACAAGTTTTGTCTTATAGTGATCAATTTCTTCATTTATTGTCCTTTTTATTTAATAGACCCATTTGTCCCAACAGGTCGTTATCCTTTTGAAAAATATTTTCAAATATTTTATTATTTTTTCTAGTTAAACTAATTTCTTCAACCATTTATTTCTTCCAAAATACTGCTTTCACAACTTCGTCAAATTATAATGGCTCATTATCATTAGAGAAACATACCAAATTCAACTTTCAATATTTGTGTTGATTTCTACCACACTTTGCATTCTTCTTGTTAGGGAAGAAGAATTACATGGACCTTCTTTGTCTTAAGATTTTTTAACCTGTTCAATTGTCATGATAGGTGACTCTCGATTTTGATGGTTTTTTTTCTTCTTCTACTACTTCAATTTGATCCAATGTACTATAATTTTCTTCATTCCTCCTCTAAATTTCTTCTTCGCTAAAAACAAAGATGACTGATAGTTGTCTTTTGAATACTCATTATAACCAGTAAAAATAAATTTTTTCACCCCGGTTACCAAGTTTCTTTTTTTTTCATCTAGAACACGAGTATAAACTATGCTAGCAAAAACTCAAAGATGACTGATAGTTGGCTTGTAGTTGCTCCAAATTACTTGTGGTGTCAAATTTCTTTAGCAAATAAGCAGTACATGCAACTTCAGCCTAAAAAATTTTTGGTAAATTTTTCTCATTTAGCATCCTTCAATGTCATGTCAAGGATGATGGGATTCTTCCTTTATGCAAGACCATGATCTAAGAATTTGGATTTTTTATCTAACTCTGTTGTTGATTTAAAAAATTTGAAAGTAGTAAAGAGTTAACTTCTCTTGATCTAATACACCTATAATTAAAACTATATGAATCTTCTATCAATAATATCTGCTACTTAGAAAACAATTTATAAAATTGTTAATTAAATAATATCAAATAAAAAAATAAGTAAATTGAAAATAGATAAAAAAGATTTTTTTTTCTTTGACCAGATTTTTGCACTTATGATTAATATTCTTTTCCTTAAATGATGAATATGTAGTCTTTGACCAGGTGAATAGGCGCCATTCTTTTTTCAGAAGTATTTCAAAATTTAAAAAAATAAAATATTTTTTACTTTAAAGACCCGAATAATTTACTATTTCTAAAAATAATCAATTTTTAGAAAAGAAGTAATGTTGGATATCAAGCAAAAAATAATATTAAATATATATTTTTCTAAAAAGCGATAATTAATTTAAATGTTCTTTTGACTGAAAAAACAGTATAAAACAGGCTATAAGTCATTCATCATCTTTCATTTTTCTGATATATCTTAAGTTTTACAATTTCTCTCACCTAAAGATACCTAAAGATGTCACTTTTTAGCGTTGAGGAGTTAAAAAATATGTATGACGTCAAACTCTATGAAGATCACCTAAAGGTGATATGTGCGTGCACAAGTCAACGTTTTGGAGATACCGTTGGCTATTTGAGAGTTTATGCGAATGGCCTTGTCGATATCGAATGTGATTGTTTTCCAGGTTGTCCAGAAGGTATCTAATTTTATTTTCCAAATAATATTATATATTTATATTTTATAAACGTTTTTAAGCATGTGGTGTGTTTTTAATTTTTACTTGTCCATATGAATTTTTTTGTAAATCCTTACAATATTGTTTAAAGTAAGTACTTTTTATTTTAATACTTCAACAAAATTATTATTTTAGATTGATGGATGTATTCTTCTTATTCATAAAGAGATTGAAAGAACCCTAATTTTCTTATTAAGATGTGAAAGCGTTGTCTCTCAATAGACTGGATATATGTTCTCTATTTTATTTTTTTAGCGATTGAAAACTATGACATAAATTATTGCTATAAGATAAGGATAATTTTATTTTGGAAGGAGCACAAATTTATTTTTGAAAATAAAATAAAATAGAGCATTTAAAGGAGTTTTCTACAATATAGTACTATTGTTAGCTTTTGGTATCAATGATGGACTTCACTTCTGGAATTTTCACATGATAAATAAAGTTATGTTAAGTAACCAAACTTGGTATATCTACTATCCAAAAATTATCTTGTGAGACTACTGAAAGAATATTATTCCATACATTTAAAAATGCCAAGAAGAAAAACAATGTCTCATGATTTTGGAGATGTCTTACTGTATAGAAATTATTAAACTTGGGAATTCAATCTAGTACACCTTATGAAAAAACATGAGAGAAAATTAATTGTTAATTATAGTATATACGTGGCCGGTAATACTGGCAATTTTTTAATCTGATTTCTATAGATTGCATTGGCTATACTTTATTACGGGACACTGTGAATGAGTTTAACAATTCATTCGTTGGTAGCTTTAATCAAATTACTCGTTTAGTAAATAAGTCGAAAGATAACATTATTGGATGACTTAGGAGAACTTCACTCCTAGCTAATTGGCCTTTTCAACTCTGTAGTTATTTAATTCGTGTTTTGAGGGAGGGTTTTTTGATCTGGGTTTTAATTGAGAGAAGTTTTTATATTTATGTATTATATTTTATTAGTAATGAAAATTTTCCATAGAATAAAAATAGAATGTTTCATGTATTAATTTTGAACTGGTCTATTTATAATTCCATATATATTTAGTACAAAAATATAATACTTAATATCTTTAATCATCTTCTGCAACTGACATTGAGTTTGTTTTTCAAGTATGCAATTTGTAATGGTTTGTTCTTAAATAGGTAGATTATTATGTGTTTTTATGGTGTCAAACTCTGTGTCTCTAACTTATGGTGAGTTTCAATGATTATCTATACAGAGGCAAACATAAGTTCTGACTAGAAAACTTTAAAAAATTGCATAATGACTGTTTTTGTATGAACAGGCAAGATGACACCACAGGCTTTCGAAGAACATGCTCAAAAGGAAGGTACGAGGGAATGGAAGCGCAGTATATGGGTGACCATTGACGGGGATAAAGTCCCTATTGAGGAGACGGCGCTTCTCAAGTATTATAACCTTCGCGTGTGAATTGTGACAATTTATAGATTGCAGACTTTGCATAATTTAGATTTTGTTTAATGCATAAGATTATTTCGCTTTTTCTAAATTTTTGGTAGCCCATTATGAAGTAAATTCTTTGATTTTATGAAGAGCTTGGATTTTTTGTCATCTATATTTTAAATATTTGTGTAATCTGGGAAGAATGGGCTTTCAAGAGTTTACTTTGCCCAAGACACCATTAAAAAGGGTATATATTGAAGTATCTCTAATGGAAATTAACAATTAGTTCAACTATGATCTAAAGTATTCTTTTGGCTTCTGAGGTAAGGCAAATAAGGGCTTAACCTTTACTCTTCCAATGCATTTATCCTTTTTTAAAGGACACAGTGCTTGCAGCACATAAGGCAAACCTCATTACTTCCGAAGGTTGATGTAGATGATACCAAAGTATTTAGGCTAGGGGTTCCCTTCTTTAACGTTCTCTTCTTAAGACAACAAAAAATGTAATTATTCTCTTTTTCCAATAAAAAACAGTATTAATTTATTATTCTAATTACCTCAATCAAAGACATTGTTAAGATGTAGGCACATAGTATGCAAGTATATGTGTTTTGTGGTGGTATGGAATGGATTTGATGGAGGATTGATATGATGATTTGGTTTTGTTCTAGTGTGTTTCGTGAAGGTTTGATCAAGTTTCAATGACGTTTTAATGAATTTTGGAACCGATTTTGATGTTCTGGTGAAGTTGGAGGAGGCTAGTGATAGGGTTTGGAGTAATTAATGTCCATAAATCCATGTATGTGTTGTTTTTTATAGTTAAAAAAGATATAGATCAAGGTGAAAATAGTGGGAGTTCAAGTGGTTGTGCTAGTGGTTAAATTGATAGTGGTGGTAGATTTTTCCAAATAATAGAAAAATAGATACCACATAGAGGTTTAGGTGTTGATCACCTTGAGAAATTTAGGCTAGACGTTGAATAAAAATATAATGTAGCTTTCTTGCACCAATGTTTAACAATCAATTCCGTTCTAAATCCCTCGTATGGTATTCGGTTCCAAAATCCATATTCAAGACAAAATCAATCTTGGTCCCAATATACTGAAAACTAAAACACAATCAATATTACTTAAATACTATACTTGTATTTTAAAAGAAATCTTGTATAGGTTAACACCTTTTACAAAAGGAGAATCTATCTCATTTTTCTCTCATATTCTTTTATTCACTTTTATTATATATGAATTACAAATAAAATGCTACATATTTATACTAGTAGATACTTGATAAAAATTAATTATAGTCTTGATATATTACACGGCACAACACTAAATTCATTGTTTTTCAAGATTCGTCTTGTATATTCATTTGATCTTTTTTTCTTCCCAAAATCATGAATTTACACTGTATATTTAAGAATCACAAGAAATTAAACTTATTTGGTTTTTAATAATTTAACCACCCCTCCTCAAACCAAAATAATCTTCACACTGAGCATCAATCTTAATTATCTACAGCATGCTCCAAAGTACTACAATACTCCAACATTATCGTCTTCACTTTCATGTGATCACTTAAGAAATAAACTTATGATCAATATGCTTGCTTAATCTGTTTGTATCGAATTTTTGGATAACTCGATCGCTTATCCATATAAATAATAATCATATCTTTCTGTTCATCATTTAATTATCTTATCAACTTCCTCAACCATATTACTTTACGAACTATTGAAGATAATGCAACATATTTAGCCTCACAAGACGACATAGCAACCACACTTTATTTCTTTGAAATTCACATAAATGCAGTAAACCTAAAAAAAAATACGTACCCACTTAGTCCTTTTCTTTCATATTGATCACCTCCTTTATCACTAGAAAAAAAAAATATAGCATCTTCTTGATCAAGATTATATAGACCAAAATTTACAGTACGTTTGATGTACTTAAAATCCTTTTCTCGACAAGCCAATGAGACACTTCCTACGCTTCCACATAATGACTCAACAAAGTAACCAAATAAACAATATTTTGCCTTGTGATTGTGAGGTACCGAAAACTTCTAATTAAATTTTAAAAAGTATGAAATTTACACATTTTCCTTCATCTTGTTATGCCATTTTCAAACTAGGTGACATCGAAGATTCCACATGATTGAATTTTACTATTTTGAATTTCTCAACTGGTTTTGTGCATACCATTTTGTACCTTCTTGTTAATTTAATTTGATACCTAAGAAAAATTACATAAGTTCAGAGTCTATCATTTTATATTTCTAGAATATGGCTTGTTTGAATTGAACAAAAAAAATTCACAACATCCTGTAATACGCAAGTCATCGACATAAAGACATGCAACTAAAACTATACCTTTAGAATCTTCCTTCGAATAAAGTGCATGGTCAATGGACATTTAAAACACCATTATCAATAAATAATTGTCGGTGCGAGAATCCCACGCTTAGGAGCTTGCTTCAAGCCATACAAAACCTTTTTCAATCAATACACTTTTTTTTACCATTTAGAGTAAAACCTTCATGTTGAACCATGTACACTTATTTTCAAGTATACCATTCTAAAATGTAGATTTGACATTTAATTGGAGTAACTTCCGTTTATGATAAGTTGCAAGCAATATTAACATTTTCACAGTGTCCATTGAGGCAACATTGGCAAAAGTTTCATCATAATTAACTCTATAATTTTTTTGTATTCTTCTACAACAAGTTTTGTCTTATAGTGATCAATTTCTTCATTTATTGTCCTTTTTATTTAATAGACCCATTTGTCCCAACAGGTCGTTATCCTTTTGAAAAATATTTTCAAATATTTTATTATTTTTTCTAGTTAAACTAATTTCTTCAACCATTTATTTCTTCCAAAATACTGCTTTCACAACTTCGTCAAATTATAATGGCTCATTATCATTAGAGAAACATACCAAATTCAACTTTCAATATTTGTGTTGATTTCTACCACACTTTGCATTCTTCTTGTTAGGGAAGAAGAATTACATGGACCTTCTTTGTCTTAAGATTTTTTAACCTGTTCAAGTGTCATGATAGGTGACTCTCGATTTTGATGGTTTTTTTTCTTCTTCTACTACTTCAATTTGATCCAATGTACTATAATTTTCTTCATTCCTCCTCTAAATTTCTTCTTCGCTAAAAACAAAGATTACTGATAGTTGTCTTTTGAATCCTCATTATAACAAGTAAAAATAAATTTTTTCACCCCGGTTACCAAGTTTCTTTTTTTTTTCATCTAGAACACGAGTATAAACTATGCTAGCAAAAACTCAAAGATGACTGATAGTTGGCTTGTAGTTGCTCCAAATTACTTGTGGTGTCAAATTTCTTTAGCAAATAAGAAGTACATGCAACTTCAGCCTAAAAAATTTTTGGTAAATTTTTCTCATTTAGCATCCTTCAATGTCATGTCAAGGATGATGGGATTCTTCCTTTATGCAAGACCATGATCTAAGAATTTGGATTTTGTATCTAACTCTGTTGTTGATTTAAAAAATTTGAAAGTAGTAAAGAGTTAACTTCTCTTGATCTAATACACCGATAATTAAAATTATATGAATCTTCTATCAATAATATCTGCTACTTAGAAAACAATTTATAAAATTGTTAATTAAATAATATCAAATAAAAAATAAGTAAATTGAAAATAGATAAAAAAGATTTTTTTTCTTTGACCAGATTTTTGCACTTATGATTAATATTCTTTTCCTTAAATGATGAATATGTAGTCTTTGACCAGGTGAATAGGCGCCATTCTTTTTTCAGAAGTATTTCAAAATTTAAACAAATAAAATATTTTTTACTTTAAAGACCCGAATAATTTACTATTTCTAAAAATAATCAGTTTTTAGAAAAGAAGTAATGTTGGATATCAAACAAAAAATAATTTTAAATATATATTTTTCTAAAAAGCGATAATTAATTTAAATGTTCTTTTGACTGAAAAAACAGTATAAAACAGGCTATAAGTCATTCATCATCTTTCATTTTTCTGATATATCTTAAGTCTTACAATTTCTATCACCTAAAGATACCTAAAGATGTCACTTTTTAGCGTTGAGGAGTTAAAAAATATGTATAACGTCAAACTCTATGAAGATCACCTAAAGGTGATATGTGCGTGCACAAGTCAACGTTTTGGAGATACCGTTGGCTATTTGAGAGTTTATGCGAATGGCCTTGTCGATACCGAATGTGATTGTTTTCCAGGTTGTCCAGAAGGTATCTAATTTTATTTTCCAAATAATATTATATATTTATATTTTATAAACGTTTTTAAGCATGTGGTGTGTTTTTAATTTTTACTTGTCCATATGAAATTTTTTGTAAATCCTTACAATATTGTTTAAAGTAAGTACTTTTTATTTTAATACTTCAACAAAATTATTATTTTAGATTGATGGATGTATTCTTCTTACTCATAAAGAGATTGAAAGAACCCTAATTTTCTTAATAAGATATGAAAGCGTTGTCTCTCAATAGACTGGATATATGTTCTCTATTTTATTTTTTTAGCGATTGAAAACTATGACATAAATTATTGCTATAAGATAAGGATAATTGTATTTTGGAAATAGCACAAATTTATTTTTGAAAATAAAATAAAATAGAGCATTTAAAGGAGTTTTCTACAATATAGTACTATTGTTAGCTTTTGGTATCAATGATGGACTTCACTTCTGGAATTTTCACATGATAAATAAAGTTATGTTAAGTAACCAAACTTGGTATATCTACTATCCAAAAATTATCTTGTGAGACTACTGAAAGAATATTCTTCCATACATTTAAAAATGCCAAGAAGAAAAACAATGTCTCGTGATTTTGGAGATGTCTTACTGTATAGAAATTATTAAACTTGGGAATTCAATCTAGTACACCTTAAGAAAAAACATGAGAGAAAATTAATTGTTAATTATAGTATATACGTGACCAGTAATACTGGCATTTTTTTAATCTGATTTCTATAGATTGCATTGGCTATACTTTATTCCGGGACACTGTGAATGAGTTTAACAATTCATTCGTTGGTAGCTTTAATCAAATTACTCGTTTAGTAAATAAGTCGAAAGATAACATTATTGGATGACTTAGGAGAACTTCACTCCTAGCTAATTGGCCTTTCCAACTCTGTAGCTATTTTATTCGTGTTTTGAGGGAGGGTTTTTTGATCTGGGTTTTAATTGAGAGAAGTTTTTATATTTATGTGTTATATTTTATTAGTAATGAAAATTTTCCATAGAATAAAAATAGAATGTTTCATGTATTAATTTTGAACTGGTGTATTTATAATTCCATATATATTTAGTACAAAAATATAATACTTAATATCTTTAATCATCTTCTGCAACTGACATTGAGTTTGTTTTTCAAGTATGCAATTTGTAATGGTTTGTTCTTAAATAGGTAGAGTATTATGTGTTTTTATGGTGTCAAACTCTGTGTCTCTAACTTATGGTGAGTTTCAATGATTATCTATACAGAGGCAAACATAAGTTCTGACTAGAAAACTTTATAAAATTGCGTAATGACTGTTTTTTTATGAACAGGCAAGATGACACCACAGGCTTTCGAAGAACATGCTCAAAAGGAAGGTACGAGGGAATGGAAGCGCAGTATATGGGTGACCATTGACGGGGATAAAGTCCCTATTGAGGAGACGGCGCTTCTCAAGTATTATAACCTTCGCGTGTGAATTGTGACAATTTATAGATTGCAGACTTTGCATAATTTAGATTTTGTTTAATGCATAAGATTATTTCGCTTTTTCTAAATTTTGGTAGCCCATTATGAAGTAAATTCTTTGATTTAATGAAGAGCTTGGATTTTTTGTCATCTATATTTTAAATATTTGTGTAATCTGGGAAGAATGGGCTTTCAATGAGTTTACTTTGCCCAAGACACCATTAAAAAGGGTATATATTGAAGTATCTCTAATGGAAATTAACAATTAGTTCAACTATGATCTAAAGTATTCTTTTGGCTTCTGAGGTAAGGCAAATAAGGGCTTAACCTTTACTCTTCCAATGCATTTATCCTTTTTTAAAGGACACAGTGCTTGCAGCACATAAGGCAAACCTCATTACTTCCGAAGGTTGATGTAGATGATACCAAAGTATTTAGGCTAGGGGTTCCCTTCTTTAACGTTCTCTTCTTAAGACAACAAAGAAATGTAATTATTCTCTTTTTCCAATAAAAAACAGTATTAATTTATTATTCTAATTACCTCAATCAAAGACATTGTTAAGATGTAGGCACATAGTATGCAAGTATATGTGTTTTGTGGTGGTATGGAATGGATTTGATGGAGGATTGATATGATGATTTGGTTTTGTTCTAGTGTGTTTCGTGAAGGTTTGATCAAGTTTCAATGACGTTTTAATGAATTTTGGAACCGATTTTGATGTTCTGGTGAAGTTGGAGGAGGCTAGTGATAGGGTTTGGAGTAATTAATGTCCATAAATCCATGTATGTGTTGTTTTTTATAGTTAAAAAAGATATGGATCAAGGTGAAAATAGTGGGGGTTCAAGTGGTTGTGCTAGTGGTTAAATTGATAGTGGTGGTAGATTTTTCCAAATAATAGAAAAATAGATACCACATAGAGGTTTAGGTGTTGATCACCTTGAGAAATTTAGGCTAGACGTTGAATAAAAATATAATGTAGCTTTCTTGCACCAATGTTTAACAATCAATTCCGTTCTAAATCCCTCGTATGGTATTCGGTTCCAAAATCCATATTCAAGAGAAAATCAATCTTGGTCCCAATATACTGAAAACTAAAACACAATCAATATTACTTAAATACTATACTTGTATTTTACAAGAAATCTTGTATAGGTTACCACCTTTTACAAAAGGAGAATCTATTTCATTTTTCTCTCATATTCTTTTATTCACTTTTATTATATATGAATTACAAATAAAATGCTACATATTTATACTAGTAGATACTTGATAAAAATTAATTATAGTCTTGATATATTACACGGCACAACACTAAATTCATTGTTTTTCAAGATTCGTCTTGTATATTCATTTGATCTTTTTTTCTTCCCAAAATCATGAATTTACACTGTATATTTAAGAATCACAAGAAATTAAACTTATTTGGTTTTTAATCATTTAAACACCCCTCCTCAAACCAAAATAATCTTCACACTGAGCATCAATCTTAATTATCTACAACATGCTCCAAAGTACTACAATACTCCAACATTATCGTCTTCACTTTCATGTGATCACTTAAGAAATAAACTTACGATCAATATGCTTGCTTAATCTGTTTGTATCGAATTTTTGGATAACTCGATCGCTTATCCATATAAATAATAATCATATCTTTCTGTTCATCATTTAATTATCTTATCAACTTCCTCAACCATATTACTTTACGAACTATTGAAGATAATGCAACATATTTAGCCTCACAAGACGACATAGCAACCACACTTTATTTCTTTGAAATTCACATAAATGCAGTAAACCTAAAAAAAAATACGTACCCACTTAGTCCTTTTCTTTCATATTGATCACCTCCTTTATCAATAGAAAAAAAAATATAGCATCTTCTTGATCAAGATTATATAGACCAAAATTTACAGTACGTTTGATGTACTTAAAATCCTTTTCTCGACAAGCCAATGACACTCTTCCTACGCTTCCACATAATGACTCAACAAAGTAACCAAATAAACAATATTTTGCCTTGTGATTGTGAGGTACCGAAAACTTCTAATTAAATTTTAAAAAGTATGAAATTTACACATTTTCCTTCATCTTGTTATGCCATTTTCAAACTAGGTGACATCAAAGATTCCACATGATTGTATTTTACTATTTTGAATTTCTCAACTGGTTTTGTGCATACCATTTTGTACCTTCTTGTTAATTTAATTTGATACCCAAGAAAAATTACATAAGTTCAGATTCTATCATTTTATATTCCTAGAATATGGCTTGTTTGAATTGAACAAAAAAAAAATTCACAACATCCTGTAATACGCAAGTCATCGACGTAAAGACATGCAACTAAAACTATACCTTTAGAATCTTCCTTCGAATAAAGTGCATGGTCAATGGACATTTAAAAAACCATTATCAATAAATAATTGTCGGTGCGAGAATCCCACGCTTAGGAGCTTGCTTCAAGACATACAAAACCTTTTTCAATCGATACACTTTTTTTTACCATTTAGAGTAAAACCTTCATGTTGAACCATGTACACTTATTTTCAAGTATACCATTCTAAAATGTAGATTTGACATCTAATTGGAGTAACTTCCGTTTATGATAAGTTGCAAGCAATATTAACATTTTCACAGTGTCCATTGAGGCAACATTGGCAAAAGTTTCATCATAATCAACTCCATAATTTTTTTGTATTCTTTTACAACAAGTTTTGTCTTATAGTGATCAATTTCTTCATTTATTGTCCTTTTTATTTAATAGACCCATTTGTCCCAACAGGTCGTTATCCTTTTGAAAAATATTTTCAAATATTTTATTATTTTTTCTAGTTAAACTAATTTCTTCAACCATTTATTTCTTCCAAAATACTGCTTTTACAACTTCGTCAAATTATAATGGCTCATTATCATTAGAGAAACATACCAAATTCAACTTTCAATATTTGTGTTGATTTCTACCACACTTTGCATTCTTCTTGTTAGGGAAGAAGAATTACATGGACCTTCTTTGTCTTAAGATTTTTTAACCTGTTCAAGTGTCATGATAGGTGACTCTCGATTTTGATGGTTTTTTTTCTTCTTCTACTACTTCAATTTGATCCAATGTACTATAATTTTCTTCATTCCTCCTCTAAATTTCTTCTTCGCTAAAAACAAAGATGACTGATAGTTGTCTTTTGAATCCTCATTATAACTAGTAAAAATAAATTTTTTCACCCCGGTTACCAAGTTTCTTTTTTTTTTTCATCTAGAACACGAGTATAAACTATGCTAGCAAAAACTCAAAGATGACTGATAGTTGGCTTGTAGTTGCTCCAAATTACTTGTGGTGTCAAATTTCTTTAGCAAATAAGCAGTACATGCAACTTCAGCCTAAAAAATTTTTGGTAAATTTTTCTCATTTAGCATCCTTCAATGTCATGTCAAGGATGATGGGATTCTTCCTTTATGCAAGACCATGATCTAAGAATTTGGATTTTTTATCTAACTCTGTTGTTGATTTAAAAAATTTGAAAGTAGTAAAGAGTTAACTTCTCTTGATCTAATACACCTATAATTAAAACTATATGAATCTTCTATCAATAATATCTGCTACTTAGAAAACAATTTATAAAATTGTTAATTAAATAATATCAAATAATAAAATAAGTAAATTGAAAATAGATAAAAAAGATTTTTTTTCTTTGACCAGATTTTTGCACTTATGATTAATATTCTTTTCCTTAAATGATGAATATGTAGTCTTTGACCAGGTGAATAGGCGCCATTCTTTTTTCAGAAGTATTTCAAAATTTAAACAAATAAAATATTTTTTACTTTAAAGACCCGAATAATTTACTATTTCTAAAAATAATCAGTTTTTAGAAAAGAAGTAATGTTGGATATCAAGCAAAAAATAATTTTAAATATATATTTTTCTAAAAAGCGATAATTAATTTAAATGTTCTTTTGACTGAAAAAACAGTATAAAACAGGCTATAAGTCATTCATCATCTTTCATTTTTCTGATATATCTTAAGTCTTACAATTTCTCTCACCTAAAGATACCTAAAGATGCCACTTTTTAGCGTTGAGGAGTTAAAAAATATGTATGACGTCAAACTCTATGAAGATCACCTAAAGGTGATATGGGCGTGCACAGGTCAACGTTTTGGAGATACCGTTGGCTATTTGAGAGTTTATGCGAATGGCCTTGTCGATATCGAATGTGATTGTTTTCCAGGTTGTCCAGAAGGTATCTAATTTTATTTTCCAAATAATATTATATATTTATATTTTATAAACGTTTTTAAGCATGTGGTGTGTTTTTAATTTTTACTTGTCCATATGAAATTTTTTGTAAATCCTTACAATATTGTTTAAAGTAAGTACTTTTTATTTTAATACTTCAACAAAATTATTATTTTAGATTGATGGATGTATTCTTCTTACTCATAAAGAGATTGAAAGAACCCTAATTTTCTTATTAAGATGTGAAAGCGTTGTCTCTCAATAGACTGGATATATGTTCTCTATTTTATTTTTTTAGCGATTGAAAACTATGACATAAATTATTGCTATAAGATAAGGATAATTTTATTTTGGAAGGAGCACAAATTTATTTTTGAAAATAAAATAAAATAGAGCATTTAAAGGAGTTTTCTACAATATAGTACTATTGTTAGCTTTTGGTATCAATGATGGACTTCACTTCTGGAATTTTCACATGATAAATAAAGTTATGTTAAGTAACCAAACTTGGTATATCTACTATCCAAAAATTATCTTGTGAGACTACTGAAAGAATATTCTTCCATACATTTAAAAATGCCAAGAAGAAAAACAATGTCTCGTGATTTTGGAGATGTCTTACTGTATAGAAATTATTAAACTTGGGAATTCAATCTAGTACACCTTAAGAAAAAACATGAGAGAAAATTAATTGTTAATTATAGTATATACGTGGCCGGTAATACTGGCATTTTTTTAATCTGATTTCTATAGATTGCATTGGCTATACTTTATTCCGGGACACTGTGAATGAGTTTAACAATTCATTTGTTGGTAGCTTTAATCAAATTACTCGTTTAGTAAATAAGTCGAAAGATAAAATTATTGGATGACTTAGGAGAACTTCACTCCTAGCTAATTGGCCTTTCCAACTCTGTAGCTATTTTATTCGTGTTTTGAGGGAGGGTTTTTTGATCTGGGTTTTAATTGAGAGAAGTTTTTATATTTATGTGTTATATTTTATTAGTAATGAAAATTTTCCATAGAATAAAAATAGAATGTTTCATGTATTAATTTTGAACTGGTCTATTTATAATTCCATATATATTTAGTACAAAAATATAATACTTAATATCTTTAATCATCTTCTGCAACTGACATTGAGTTTGTTTTTCAAGTATGCAATTTGTAATGGTTTGTTCTTAAATAGGTAGATTATTATGTGTTTTTATGGTGTCAAACTCTGTGTCTCTAACTTATGGTGAGTTTCAATGATTATCTATACAGAGGCAAACATAAGTTCTGACTAGAAAACTTTAAAAAATTGCATAATGACTGTTTTTGTATGAACAGGCAAGATGACACCACATGCTTTCGAAGAACATGCTCAAAAGGAAGGTACGAGGGAATGGAAGCGCAGTATATGGGTGACCATTGACGGGGATAAAGTCCCTATTGAGGAGACCGCGCTTCTCAAGTATTATAACCTTCGCGTGTGAATTGTGACAATTTATAGATTGCAGACTTTGCATAATTTAGATTTTGTTTAATGCATAAGATTATTTCGCTTTTTCTAAATTTTGGTAGCCCATTATGAAGTAAATTCTTTGATTTTATGAAGAGCTTGGATTTTTTGTCATCTATATTTTAAATATTTGTGTAATCTGGGAAGAATGGGCTTTCAATGAGTTTACTTTGCCCAAGACACCATTAAAAAGGGTATATATTGAAGTATCTCTAATGGAAATTAAAAATTAGTTCAACTATGATCTAAAGTATTCTTTTGGCTTCTGAGGTAAGGCAAATAAGGGCTTAACCTTTACTCTTCCAATGCATTTATCCTTTTTTAAAGGACACAGTGCTTGCAGCACATAAGGCAAACCTCATTACTTCCGAAGGTTGATGTAGATGATACCAAAGTATTTAGGCTAGGGGTTCCCTTCTTTAACGTTCTCTTCTTAAGACAACAAAGAAATGTAATTATTCTCTTTTTCCAATAAAAAACAGTATTAATTTATTATTCTAATTACCTCAATCAAAGACATTGTTAAGATGTAGGCACATAGTATGCAAGTATATGTGTTTTGTGGTGGTATGGAATGGATTTGATGGAGGATTGATATGATGATTTGGTTTTGTTCTAGTGTGTTTCGTGAAGGTTTGATCAAGTTTCAATGACGTTTTAATGAATTTTGGAACCGATTTTGATGTTCTGGTGAAGTTGGAGGAGGCTAGTGATAGGGTTTGGAGTAATTAATGTCCATAAATCCATGTATGTGTTGTTTTTTATAGTTAAAAAAGATATAGATCAAGGTGAAAATAGTGGGGGTTCAAGTGGTTGTGCTAGTGGTTAAATTGATAGTGGTGGTAGATTTTTCCAAATAATAGAAAAATAGATACCACATAGAGGTTTAGGTGTTGATCACCTTGAGAAATTTAGGCTAGACGTTGAATAAAAATATAATGTAGCTTTCTTGCACCAATGTTTAACAATCAATTCCGTTCTAAATCCCTCGTATGGTATTCGGTTCCAAAATCCATATTCAAGACAAAATCAATCTTGGTCCCAATATACTGAAAACTAAAACACAATCAATATTACTTAAATACTATACTTGTATTTTACAAGAAATCTTGTATAGGTTAACACCTTTTACAAAAGGAGAATCTATCTCATTTTTCTCTCATATTCTTTTATTCACTTTTATTATATATGAATTACAAATAAAATGCTACATATTTATACTAGTAGATACTTGATAAAAATTAATTATAGTCTTGATATATTACACGGCACAACACTAAATTCATTGTTTTTCAAGATTCGTCTTGTATATTCATTTGATCTTTTTTTCTTCCCAAAATCATGAATTTACACTGTATATTTAAGAATCACAAGAAATTAAACTTATTTGGTTTTTAATCATTTAAACACCCCTCCTCAAACCAAAATAATCTTCACACTGAGCATCAATTTTAATTATCTACAACATGCTCCAAAGTACTACAATACTCCAACATTATCGTCTTCACTTTCATGTGATCACTTAAGAAATAAACTTATGATCAATATGCTTGCTTAATCTGTTTGTATCGAATTTTTGGATAACTCGATCGCTTATCCATATAAATAATAATCATATCTTTCTGTTCATCATTTAATTATCTTATCAACTTCCTCAACCATATTACTTTACGAACTATTGAAGATAATGCAACATATTTAGCCTCACAAGACGACATAGCAACCACACTTTATTTCTTTGAAATTCACATAAATGCAGTAAACCTAAAAAAAAATACGTACCCACTTAGTCCTTTTCTTTCATATTGATCACCTCCTTTATCACTAGAAAAAAAAATATAGCATCTTCTTGATCAAGATTATATAGACCAAAATTTACAGTACGTTTGATGTACTTAAAATCCTTTTCTCGACAAGCCAATGAGACACTTCCTACGCTTCCACATAATGACTCAACAAAGTAACCAAATAAACAATATTTTGCCTTGTGATTGTGAGGTACCGAAAACTTCTAATTAAATTTCAAAAAGTATGAAATTTACACATTTTCCTTCATCTTGTTATGCCATTTTCAAACTATGTGACATCGAAGATTCCACATGATTGAATTTTACTATTTTGAATTTCTCAACTGGTTTTGTGCATACCATTTTGTACCTTCTTGTTAATTTAATTTGATACCTAAGAAAAATTACATAAGTTCAGAGTCTATCATTTTATATTCCTAGAATATGGCTTGTTTGAATTGAACAAAAAAAAATTCACAACATCCTGTAATACGCAAGTCATCGACATAAAGACATGCAACTAAAACTATACCTTTAGAATCTTCCTTCGAATAAAGTGCATGGTCAATGGACATTTAAAAAACCATTATCAATAAATAATTGTCGGTGCGAGAATCCCACGCTTAGGAGCTTGCTTCAAGCCATACAAAACCTTTTTCAATCGATACACTTTTTTTTACCATTTAGAGTAAAATCTTCATGTTGAACCATGTACACTTATTTTCAAGTATACCATTCTAAAATGTAGATTTGACATCTAATTGGAGTAACTTCCGTTTATGATAAGTTGCAAGCAATATTAACATTTTCACAGTGTCCATTGAGTCAACATTGGCAAAAGTTTCATCATAATTAACTCCATAATTTTTTTGTATTCTTTTACAACAAGTTTTGTCTTATAGTGGTCAATTTCTTCATTTATTGTCCTTTTTATTTAATAGACCCATTTGTCCCAACAGGTCGTTATCCTTTTGAAAAATATTTTAAAATATTTTATTATTTTTTCTAGTTAAACTAATTTCTTCAACCATTTATTTCTTCCAAAATACTGCTTTCACAACTTCGTCAAATTATAATGGCTCATTATCATTAGAGAAACATACCAAATTCAACTTTCAATATTTGTGTTGATTTCTACCACACTTTGCATTCTTATTGTTAGGGAAGAAGAATTACATGGACCTTCTTTGTCTTAAGATTTTTTAACCTGTTCAAGTGTCATGATAGGTGACTCTCGATTTTGATGGTTTTTTTTCTTCTTCTACTACTTCAATTTGATCCAATGTACTATAATTTTCTTCATTCCTCCTCTAAATTTCTTCTTCGCTAAAAACAAAGATTACTGATAGTTGTCTTTTGAATCCTCATTATAACCAGTAAAAATAAATTTTTTCACCCCGGTTACCAAGTTTCTTTTTTTTTTCATCTAGAACACGAGTATAAACTATGCTAGCAAAAACTCAAAGATGACTGATAGTTGGCTTGTAGTTGCTCCAAATTACTTGTGGTGTCAAATTTCTTTAGCAAATAAGCAGTACATGCAACTTACAGCCTAAAAAATTTTTGGGTAAATTTTTCTCATTTAGCATCCTTCAATGTCATGTCAAGGATGATGGGATTCTTCCTTTATGCAAGAGCATGATCTAAGAATTTGGATTTTGTATCTAACTCTGTTGTTGATTTAAAAAATTTGAAAGTAGTAAAGAGTTAACTTCTCTTGATCTAATACACCGATAATTAAAACTATATGAATCTTCTATCAATAATATCTGCTACTTAGAAAACAATTTATAAAATTCTTAATTAAATAATATCAAATAAAAAATAAGTAAATTGAAAATAGATAAAAAAGATTTTTTTTCTTTGACCAGATTTTTGCACTTATGATTAATATTCTTTTCCTTAAATGATGAATATGTAGTCTTTGACCAGGTGAATAGGCGCCATTCTTTTTTCAGAAGTATTTCAAAATTTAAACAAATAAAAATATTTTTTACTTTAAAGACCCGAATAATTTACTATTTCTAAAAATAATCAGTTTTTAGAAAAGAAGTAATGTTGGATATCAAACAAAAAATAATTTTAAATATATATTTTTCTAAAAAGCGATAATTAATTTAAATGTTCTTTTGACTGAAAAAACAGTATAAAACAGGCTATAAGTCATTCATCATCTTTCATTTTTCTGATATATCTTAAGTCTTACAATTTCTCTCACCTAAAGATACCTAAAGATATCACTTTTTAGCATTGAGGAGTTAAAAAATATGTATGACGTCAAACTCTATGAAGATCACCTAAAGGTGATATGTGCATGCACAAGTCAACGTTTTGGAGATACAGTTGGCTATTTGAGAGTTTATGCGAATGGCCTTGTCGATATCGAATGTGATTGTTTTCCAGGTTGTCCAGAAGGTATCTAATTTTATTTTCCAAATAATATTATATATTTATATTTTATAAACGTTTTTAAGCATGTGGTGTGTTTTTAATTTTTACTTGTCCATATGAAATTTTTTGTAAATCCTTACAATATTGTTTAAAGTAAGTACTTTTTATTTTAATACTTCAACAAAATTATTATTTTAGATTGATGGATGTATTCTTCTTACTCATAAAGAGATTGAAAGAACCCTAATTTTCTTATTAAGATGTGAAAGCGTTGTCTCTCAATAGACTGGATATATGTTCTCTATTTTATTTTTTTAGCGATTGAAAACTATGACATAAATTATTGCTATAAGATAAGGATAATTTTATTTTTGAAGGAGCATAAATTTATTTTTGAAAATAAAATAAAATAGAGCATTTAAAGGAGTTTTCTACAATATAGTACTAATGTTAGCTTTTGGTATCAATGATGGACTTCACTTCTGGAATTTTCACATGATAAATAAAGTTATGTTAAGTAACCAAACTTGGTATATCTACTATCCAAAAATTATCTTGTGAGACTAGTGAAAGAATATTCTTCCATACATTTAAAAATGCCAAGAAGAAAAACAATGTATCGTGATTTTGGAGATGTCTTACTGTATAGAAATTATTAAACTTGGGAATTCAATCTAGTACACCTTAAGAAAAAACATGAGAGAAAATTAATTGTTAATTATAGTATATACGTGGCCGGTAATACTGGCATTTTTTTAATCTGATTTCTATAGATTGCATTGGCTATACTTTATTCCGGGACACTGTGAATGAGTTTAACAATTCATTCGTTGGTAGCTTTAATCAAATTACTCGTTTAGTAAATAAGTCGAAAGATAACATTATTGGATGACTTAGGAGAACTTAACTCCTAGCTAATTGGCCTTTCCAACTCTGTAGCTATTTTATTCGTGTTTTGAGGGAGGGTTTTTTGATCTGGGTTTTAATTGAGAGAAGTTTTTATATTTATGTGTTATATTTTATTAGTAATGAAAATTTTCCATAGAATAAAAATAGAATGTTTCATGTATTAATTTTGAACTTGTCTATTTATAATTCCATATATATTTAGTACAAAAATATAATACTTAATATCTTTAATCATCTTCTGCAACTGACATTGAGTTTGTTTTTCAAGTATGCAATTTGTAATGGTTTGTTCTTAAATAGGTAGATTATTATGTGTTTTTATGGTGTCAAACTCTGTGTCTCTAACTTATGGTGAGTTTCAATGATTATCTATACAGAGGCAAACATAAGTTCTGACTAGAAAACTTTATAAAATTGCGTAATGACTGTTTTTTTATGAACAGGCAAGATGACACCACAGGCTTTCGAAGAACATGCTCAAAAGGAAGGTACGAGGGAATGGAAGCGCAGTATATGGGTGACCATTGACGGGGATAAAGTCCCTATTGAGGAGACGGCGCTTCTCAAGTATTATAACCTTCGCGTGTGAATTGTGACAATTTATAGATTGCAGACTTTGCATAATTTAGATTTTGTTTAATGCATAAGATTATTTCGCTTTTTCTAAATTTTGGTAGCCCATTATGAAGTAAATTCTTTGATTTTATGAAGAGCTTGGATTTTTTGTCATCTATATTTTAAATATTTGTGTAATCTGGGAAGAATGGGCTTTCAATGAGTTTACTTTGCCCAAGACACCATTAAAAAGGGTATATATTGAAGTATCTCTAATGGAAATTAACAATTAGTTCAACTATGATCTAAAGTATTCTTTTGGCTTCTGAGGTAAGGCAAATAAGGGCTTAACCTTTACTCTTCCAATGCATTTATCCATTTTTAAAGGACACAGTGCTTGCAGCACATAAGGCAAACCTCATTACTTCCGAAGGTTGATGTAGATGATACCAAAGTATTTAGGCTAGGGGTTCCCTTCTTTAACGTTCTCTTCTTAAGACAACAAAGAAATGTAATTATTCTCTTTTTCCAATAAAAAACAGTATTAATTTATTATTCTAATTACCTCAATCAAAGACATTGTTAAGATGTAGGCACATAGTATGCAAGTATATGTGTTTTGTGGTGGTATGGAATGGATTTGATGGAGGATTGATATGATGATTTGGTTTTGTTCTAGTGTATTTCGTGAAGGTTTGATCAAGTTTCAATGACGTTTTAATGAATTTTGGAACCGATTTTGATGTTCTGGTGAAGTTGGAGGAGGCTAGTGATAGGGTTTGGAGTAATTAATGTCCATAAATCCATGTATGTGTTGTTTTTTATAGTTAAAAAAGATATGGATCAAGGTGAAAATAGTGGGGGTTCAAGTGGTTGTGCTAGTGGTTAAATTGATAGTGGTGGTAGATTTTTCCAAATAATAGAAAAATAGATACCACATAGAGGTTTAGGTGTTGATCACCTTGAGAAATTTAGGCTAGACCTTGAATAAAAATATAATGTAGCTTTCTTGCACCAATGTTTAACAATCAATTCCGTTCTAAATCCCTCGTATGGTATTCGGTTCCAAAATCCATATTCAAGACAAAATCAATCTTGGTCCCAATATACTGAAAACTAAAACACAATCAATATTACTTAAATACTATACTTGTATTTTACAAGAAATCTTGTATAGGTTACCACCTTTTACAAAAGGAGAATCTATCTCATTTTTCTCTCATATTCTTTTATTCACTTTTATTATATATGAATTACAAATAAAATGCTACATATTTATACTAGTAGATACTTGATAAAAATTAATTATAGTCTTGATATATTACACGGCACAACACTAAATTCATTGTTTTTCAAGATTCGTCTTGTATATTCATTTGATCTTTTTTTCTTCCCAAAATCATGAATTTACACTGTATATTTAAGAATCACAAGAAATTAAACTTATTTGGTTTTTAATCATTTAAACACCCCTCCTCAAACAAAAATAATCTTCACACTGAGCATCAATCTTAATTATCTACAACATGCTCCAAAGTACTACAATACTCCAACATTATCGTCTTCACTTTCATGTGATCACTTAAGAAATAAACTTATGATCAATATGCTTGCTTAATCTGTTTGTATCGAATTTTTGGATAACTCGATCGCTTATCCATATAAATAATAATCATATCTTTCTGTTCATCATTTAATTATCTTATCAACTTCCTCAACCATATTACTTTACGAACTATTGAAGATAATGCAACATATTTAGCCTCACAAGACGACATAGCAACCACACTTTATTTCTTTGAAATTCACATAAATGCAGTAAACCTATAAAAAAATACGTACCCACTTAGTCCTTTTCTTTCATATTGATCACCTCCTTTATCACTAGAAAAAAAATATAGCATCTTCTTGATCAAGATTATATAGACCAAAATTTACAGTACGTTTGATGTACCTAAAATCCTTTTCTCGACAAGCCAATGACACTCTTCCTACGCTTCCACATAATGACTCAACAAAGTAACCAAATAAACAATATTTTGCCTTGTGATTGTGAGGTACCGAACACTTCTAATTAAATTTTAAAAAGTATGAAATTTACACATTTTCCTTCATCTTGTTATGCCATTTTCAAACTAGGTGACATCAAAGATTCCACATGATTGTATTTTACTATTTTGAATTTCTCAACTGGTTTTGTGCATACCATTTTGTACCTTCTTGTTAATTTAATTTGATACCCAAGAAAAATTACATAAGTTCAGAGTCTATCATTTTATATTCCTAGAATATGGCTTGTTTGAATTGAACAAAAAAAAAATTCACAACATCCTGTAATACGCAAGTCATCGACGTAAAGACATGCAACTAAAACTATACCTTTAGAATCTTCCTTCGAATAAAGTGCATGGTCAATGGACATTTAAAAAACCATTATCAATAAATAATTGTCGGTGCGAGAATCCCACGCTTAGGAGCTTGCTTCAAGCCATACAAAACCTTTTTCAATCGATACACTTTTTTTTACCATTTAGAGTAAAACCTTCATGTTGAACCATGTACACTTATTTTCAAGTATACCATTCTAAAATGTAGATTTGACATCTAATTGGAGTAACTTCCGTTTATGATAAGTTGCAACCAATATTAACATTTTCACAGTGTCCATTGAGGCAACATTGGCAAAAGTTTCATCATAATTAACTCCATAATTTTTTTGTATTCTTTTACAACAAGTTTTGTCTTATAGTGATCAATTTCTTCATTTATTGTCCTTTTTATTTAATAGACCCATTTGTCCCAACAGGTCGTTATCCTTTTGAAAAATATTTTAAAATATTTTATTATTTTTTCTAGTTAAACTAATTTCTTCAACCATTTATTTCTTCCAAAATACTGCTTTCACAACTTCGTCAAATTATAATGGCTCATTATCATTAGAGAAACATACCAAATTCAACTTTCAATATTTGTGTTGATTTCTACCACACTTTGCATTCTTCTTGTTAGGGAAGAAGAATTACATGGACCTTCTTTGTCTTAAGATTTTTTAACCTGTTCAAGTGTCATGATAGGTGACTCTCGATTTTGATGGTTTTTTTTCTTCTTCTACTACTTCAATTTGATCCAATGTACTATAATTTTCTTCATTTCTCCTCTAAATTTCTTCTTCGCTAAAATCAAAGATGACTGATAGTTGTCTTTTGAATCCTCATTATAACCAGTAAAAATAAATTTTTTCACCCCGGTTACCAAGTTTCTTTTTTTTTTCATCTAGAACACGAGTATAAACTATGCTAGCAATTATGACTGATAGTTGGTTTGTAGTTGCTCCAAATTACTTGTTGTGTCAAATTTCTTTAGCAAATAAGCAGTGCATGCAACTTCAGCCTAAAAAAATTTTGGTAAATTTTTCTCATTTAGCATCCTTCAATGTTATGTCAAGGATGATGGGATTCTTCCTTTATGCAAGACCATGATCTAAGAATTTTGATTTTGTATCTAACTCTGTTGATGATTTAAAAAATTTGAAAGTAGTAAAGAGTTAACTTCTCTTGATCTAATACACCTATAATTAAAACTAGATGAATCTTCTATTATTATATCTGCTACTTAGAAAACAATTTATAAAATTGTTAATTAAATAATATCAAATAAAAAAATAAGTAAATTGTCCATATGAAATCAGTCTATGTCTGTTGTATCATTGACAAAAGGTATCGACTCAAATGTATAAACTATCGACACAGAATCCTAAACATCCACACTCCAACAATGACAATCGCTCACTTTCCAAATCACTTTAAAGCGCTTCGCGATCCCTTAATGTCCACTAGATCAACAATGTATAACATGTTATTTGCTTGATTTTCTAAAATTTATGACTCATCTTTGTACCAATACGAATTATTATCGATTTTGGTTACACTGTGCTCATTCCGTATTCTTCCTTTCTTGGTGTTATAGCATTCTCACTCGAATACCATTACCGAATATGTTTTTAAGAAGTCCACGTCGAATACTTTAACCAATTCACCATACCAAGAAACTCCTTCGCCAAAACAACAAAACGCATAATCCGCAATGAGACATTTATCACCTTTCTAACGCCAAACCAAGTTCACCCCATTAATAACACATAGATCATATTTCTAAATTGTACAATTGGAACCCTTAGCCACATACAAAAATTATTTGGTTAATACTGGATGTCATGCTAGCTTCATGTTAAATACCTAATAATGGAAAAGCTATTGCGTTCTACTTTCTCTATTAGTATTTTGATTTTGAATTATAGTATACATTTATAAATAACGAATTGTAAAATCTAGTTTGATGAATTCTTTCCACATCCACATGTCCATCTGTAATTATAACTGACTTATGGTCCCTAGAATACAAAATATTTGAGTTACAAAATTATATAGAATAAGAAAGTGACAAAGAACATAGTAAATAAGAACAAATTATATGTAAACTTGAATCTCATCATAAGTTCGTAGATTGCACCAAACAATCCTATCGTGATCTATTTGGGGGAAGATAAACGAAACACTATTTTAAGTTTGGGTGACATTAACTTCCGAAAGTCAATATATCTCTTGGTTCTGGTACTAGATCCGCATATCTATGAGGATGATTTCACTTTTTTTCCCTTATTGATATAATGTGATGTGAAAGTTAAGATCTCTTCCACAACATAACCTCATCTATTGAACCTTGTGCCTTTTACACATTATGTAGTTACTCCTTTAACTTATTCAAATAATGCTCGATCGGATACATCCAACACATCTGGATAATTCCACCAAAAACTGTATCATCATGGAATATTCTTGTCTACCATTTTAGTATACGCTTCATTAACAATGCCACTCAAATCATCTATCACATTTATCATTCCTCATATACATAACTAGGAATAATATTTGATTGGAACGGGTTTATTTCTCCATACAAATTCCAAATTTCATATGTTGCTTAAAACCCATTTCTCAATATTCATATTAGCCTCTAGAATATTTTTCCTAGTAAATTTGTGCATCAGTTACATGGATATTGAATTGAATTAGAAATATCCATGTGCTAAGATATAAATTCAACGAAACTCTTAACACCCTTAACAAAAGCTAGAGTAACCTTGTTTCTTGACTTAATCAACACTTTATCCATATGGACTTCTATTTGGACTTGATTGCGTCGTAAACTAAAATATTTTGATAGCTATAATAATTTAATGAATAAATTGTGTAAATCATATTGATATTCAATCTCATATTTCATAGATTAAGCAATATAATATTTCATAAGTCTTACTCCTATATTAAATCTCCCATTTTCAAACTCCAACTTTTTTTCATAATCCAAAAAAAATCTAATATTATAGATAAAAAATCATAAATAACTACATATATTATGTAACTACATAATTTAACCATCTAAACAACATAATAGAAACTATAATAAAGAAAAATACTAGTTTTTACGAAAAAAATATGACAAAATAACTGAAGGAATTGATGGTCGAAATGGGTCCGAAAGAGTGGAGGTAAGTAGATAAAATACGTTAACGAAAGAGGAGGCGTTTGTGGAAAGTGGTGGATCAATAGTAAGAATATTTAGGGATCAAATTTAGAGTCTTTGGTGATTTTTTTAGTTTTTTTTAGCTATGACGAAAAATTATAATTGAGCCATTGTTGAAAATTTTTTAAAGACAAAATAAAAAAGGCACAATGATATATTTTTATCTGAATAATTGTAAAAAAGAAAAAAGCTCGCCTAAGTAAAAAAAAATATCTAGTTGAGTAGCAGCTGCAAATTAAAAATATAGAGAATGTTATTATAAAGCGATTTCCATTCAGGGCTTAGGCTAAGGGTAATGTATTTCTAATTAATTGTTCACCACTTTATACATTCTAATATATTTTTTCTTAATAAAAAAAGATAATACTATGATATGGTTATTTTATTAGGATTTTGTTTTTCAAATTTATGTGATCTGATCCTTTTCCCTCCCCTTTGTTTCTCTTATCCCCTATTGAAAAGCTAACTACAATTTTATTTTCTATATCCAAATATAGTAATTAAACACATTTATTTGTATTTGATATGTCAGAAATGGAAAATTTAAAATCTTTGCTGTATTTCTATATAAGTAGCCTCTCTTAGTGGCATAAAATTTAATGGGGGTATTGATTTTTGTATTTTGGTTTCTAAAAATGCTTCATTTAGATATGGTAAAGAAATAACCATATTTAAGAAAAATATTAAATACACCTTTATATTTTGCTTTATAAACCTGTATGGGAGTTGTGTTTTGATAATGAAAAATAAAATGGATCAAGGTGAAAGTACCCAAAAGTCTAGTGGCAGTGGTGGGTGTGCTAGTGGTAGTGGTAGTGATGGTGGTGGAGGAAGCGGTGGTGGTGGTAGATCTTCCAATGTTGTGCAGGAAAAGAAGATATCAGTGAGAGATGTAAGTGTTGCTCAACAAGAGAAACTTAGGCTAGAAGAGGAACAGAAAGATAATGTAATTTTTCAAGAACAAATGTTTAACAATCAATTTAGTCCCCTTGCCTCAATTGAGATTCTTTTACCGTTTCCAAATCTCAGACAAACTCAACAATTGGAGAATGCCCAGCAATTTAAGCATGGACCATATTGGAATGGTGGGTATAATATTCGAGGGGATGTTCAAAGGATGATGGGACAACCAAGTGGCTTGAATTCATCATCCATGAGTTGGATGAAAAGATCAAAGCAATTTCAGCAGCACAGATCTTCATCGTTTGTGAGTATTCTTGCTTCTTTTGTTTCAATTTTTTTTTATTATTTATTAATTTATAGATACTTTATTTGTTGTAATTTGTATATATCCAGATACATCCGATGTAGAATTTTAATATCTCTCTTCAGTAATATTCATTGAGTTTTGATTAGAGAAATGATGATTGGTAAAATTTAGATTCTTATTAAGGAACCTTGAACCATGTCACCTCAGTTTGGCTTGTAGTTGAACCCCCTTACAAATCAATTAAAAAAAGGATTTTTTAAACCCCAAATTCTAGCCCGACAATTGGTATAACCCCTGCACAAAATAATAAAATCTTCAGACGTCCCTAACCCTAGCTAACACCCTACTTGGAGCGAAACCGATCCCCTAACAAGTGTGTGTATATGTGTTAGTCTGTAGTCCATATGTATGAATCTAATATGCTTGATTTAGGGAAATCCTGTAACCTATACTGAATTATATCACACTTGAAATAAACTACATTTCAGAATTCGGTAATTTTAGCTTGACTTTTTGATCTTGTAATGCAGATGTATGGCTTGAACAGACCACATCCCTTCTCTCAACGAGTTCCACCACCATACTTCCTTTCTACCCTTAACAGGGGAAGCCCTCCATGCTTGAGAAATGGAGTCCCGGAAAATGGGCATGACATTTCCCATTGCAACAAAGATTTTCTCACATTGGCTCCACCTGCAGCGAGTACACCACAGTACTCTTTGGCCGGTTCAGGAACTTTTCGTCAGGTATAGTTAGTCTGTAGTACATTTGTATGAGTCTAATTTGCTCAATTTGGTGTAATTGTATTTTTTACTGAATTATAACACACGTAAATGAAATACGTTACTTATTTTAGCTTGATTGGTTGGTCTTGCGATGCAGATGTATGGCTTGAAGAGACCATATCCCTTCTCGCCAGAAGTTCCACCACCCGCTCCTTTCCTCCGCAAATCCCCCTATTCTTTGTCAGATTATTCTGCTTCATGTAGCACTGAATCCCAAGCTGATACTGATCCGACTTATCAATTTATAAGGTTAAGCCATGACATCGCCCAGTGTGATAGAGGTTTTTTCACATTGGCCTCTCCTGCACCTAGTACAGCACACCAATCTTTGGCCGGTTCAGGCCCTTCTGGTCAGGTAATTGTTGAATTGTATCTATATTATGTGTATCGCTTCATTAAGTTGTGAACATTTACTTAATGTTTATGCAATATACAGGAGAACAATGATGATCAGGTAACAAGGCCAGGCACTAATGGATTGACTGAGCAAGTGCCAGTTTCTCAAGCTACAGATCCTAATAACGGGGAAACTGATGGCCTAGAAGGCGAAGTTGATCTCACACTATAGCTCATATTAATTTATCAAGCCAAGATTGGCAAATTGTTTGTTGTGATTGTTTTCTCTCTTGCCCATTTGGATGTTTTATTACATTATAAATGACTCGTCTTGTTCTAAAGTATTCTAAAGTATTGGATGTTTTATTATCACATGAGTTAATCTTTTTTCTGTGAAATATTGGGTGGTTTTGAATGATTTATTTTGCTTGAATTTATTAATTATATATTCTTTAAAAGTTGATAAAATAGATCAAAATTTAGGTATTATACTTAATTTATATTAATACAGACCCCACTATAACTTATACTTTCTTGATTAAATGTTAATTTAGATTAGTACTCGAGTTTTAACACAAATATTTATTTATAATTATTATTGTATTGGACTATCGATCAAAATGTATATTTTAATTCAATTTTTTTAGACAGATATTAGAACTTGCAAGAATTTATTGTTTGGAGGTGGTTAATGCTAATTTACAACGTCTATTTCTGCTGATGGAAGCGCTAAATTGCTTAAACGGAGAAATACTAATATTCCAAAAAAGGGTGTTAAAGGATAATACTCGGATATAGATTCATGAACCCCCTTGACTTTTATTATATTTCATGTTTACAAACATATAAATCTATCGTTAAGTAATTAATCAACACCTACCATCTTAAGGAGAAGTCTATTAACTTGACATATATTGATTATATTAAACTGTATGTAAGCTAAGATGTTACCATTAAAGTGTTAGTCTCCTTTAGATATATATCAACCGCAGACTTAAATGCCTAATCAAGAATTGTTAAGTATTAGACGACCATCATTAGTCTTATAAAATACTTCAGTACTCAACCACATTCTCCCTACTAATTTATCCATAATTTGAATAATAGAAAACCATATACTCTTAAATGGAGAACAAAAATTATAAATGTATGGCACCTCTACTGAAAAACTAAAGAAAAAAGCTTAAGCCCAAGATTTATCATATTAGTAGAATACTATTCATCTAGGGATGAACTTTGCTCCAATGACAACAAAAAGAAGTAAATAAAACTACTTTCATAAATGAAAGGACTTGTAAAATATAAATAAATCTTTTGTCCATTAAGGATTGTAAAAGATCTCTATAAATGATAAAAAAATTAAACCCTCCCAAAAGAAGGTATTATGGAAACCTTATTCAAACTTTGTAAATATCCATATTAAATTTGGTTTTGATGGATGATTACAACACAAGAATGTATAAATAAAAATATACACTAATGCTCTTAAAAAGAGTAGTTCTACTAGACCACCTCACTTGATTTTATATCACAACACAACCACGTAGCCAGATGAGGTTCTTATCTTGGATCAATCAAGGAATTAGCTCCTCTTATCAATTCAAAACATCAGTTGTATTTTTAAATTTTATAGTAAATCTATCATCGGTCTCTCTAAGACAAAATCCAATGTTAATAAACTTTACAACGTATCATGAAAGCTAAAATATATACTTATAACAAAATTTGATTAAGTAGAAGCATAAGGTGTGTTTAAAGGTGGAATAAGACATCAATAATGTATTGTAGTTATTCACACACTTTAAAAATATCATAGATAGGTAAATTTCTTAGGAATTTATGTTCATCAATATTTTTCTTAATATGGAGGATAGATAGAGTATTCGTAACTATGTCAAATTAGTTACTCAAACTAAATCAATAAATATACAACTATATTTTATAGGAAACTATAATTCCATAACATCCTCCTATGAAAATAAAGGTAAACATACAAAACCATCAAATATAGAAGAGTTCAGTGATTTCATTTATGAACCAAACTTTCTGGATATACCTTTGAAGGGCTAGGTATTCACTTAGTAGAATAAAAGTGAAGATACAAAAATTATACACCAAAAGTTGGATAGATCCTTCTTTAACCCTTCATGGACTAAGATATTTTTCAATTATTAAATGAAAGCCTACTAGGATTTGATCATACTACCCTTACTCTTACATCTACAACTATTGAAGGAAAACTATTGCAATTCAATCACAATAGATACCAAATTGAATGTTTACTTGATTTATAGGATAGTAATGGATATTCAACTCCTTAAATACTTTGTATATTCTTATTTTATTATAATGGAATATATAAGAGTGTACTTACAACCTTATTAAGGGTAGTAAACTACACTTTACAAGCAATAAGATCAAGGTACCTATGTGTAAGACACGAATTCCATTTAAGCCTATTAAAACTTGAACTAAAACGGGTGAAGAAGAGATATATTGGAGTGCTAAAAATCTTGATCTTTGGATCAATGAAAGTATATATATACTAAATTTTTTCTATCAAATGAGATAGAGAAAATCAAATGAAGTTATTTATCTAACAATCAAAATTGGATATTGGAAAATTCTACCATCCTATATTGGATGGTACCTAAAAAATGAGGAGCTTGTCTCATATTTCTTCAAAGATTTGTAAGCCACGGTATGTCCTAGAACTTTTTATCATATTATTGATCTTATTCCCTCAGTAGTATTAGTTGATATGGATTACTGGTTAACTTAACCTATTATTATCGATGAAGTTAAGAAAGCAGTGATACAACTTGTGAGTAAGAAATCTCCCAAACAAGATGGGTTTCATGGTATATTGTATATTTTTTTAAAAATCATTCACTCAATTTTCGTTTACCTACTTCAAGGTCAAAAGTCAATTACCTTCATTAATCCTACAATTATTGGTCTGATTTTAAAGCCATGAAATCACACAACTTATCTAGTTAATTTTAATTCCTATCATAGTTAGAAGTTCCGTACTATAGTTTCGCTTTAATTTATGATGTGTTTTGTGCATATCATATCTGATAATGGAATACCTACACCTAGATCTGGTTGCAATTTTGTTAAACTAGTTTAGTACTTCACGTACTCATACGGAGATAAAAGAATGACAGAATAATATAAGAGACACAAGATTTACGTGGTTCAGCAAATTGCCTACATCCACGGAGGTTCACACCGTTTCACTATAATATAGAAAACCTTGAACAAGAAGAACACCCCTATTCTATGTTCTACAAGAATCACTCTTATGTTTTCTCAAAGTGTATCTCTCACACTCACTTTGTTGGTCTCTCACAACTGTATAAAATTCCTATACACATACTACATATATATAGGAGAGAAAACTTGGAGCCAAAGATAACTTGGTGTCCAAGACAATTTGGAGCCAAAAGTAACTTGGTGTCCAAGACAACTTGGAGCCTAAGAAAAATTAAATTAGGTAACAAAGTTTCTTGTAAACAAAGTTACTTGGTCCTTACCCAATAAGTCTCCATAAATATAACATTCTCCCACTTGGAGACTTATCCATTAACCAACTGCGCTTGACCATCATATGAACACGACATGAACCTAAAACCACCTTCTATCCTTGAAGGCCAATTGAAACCGAACAGTAGTTTAGTTTCTCGACCGTAACCACCTTAGTGAACATGTCTGCAGGATTCTCACTTGTATGGATCTTCTCTAGACTCAATATCTCATCCTGAAGGAGAGATCGAATGAAATGATAATTCTTCCCGATATGCTTAGTCCTCTTGTGAAATGTAGAATTGGTAGCAAGTTGAATTGCACTTTGACTATCACTGTACAACTTGGTATTTCCTTGATGCATGTCTATTTCCTCCATTAAGCCTTTGAGCCAAATCATTTCCTTGCTAGATTCTGTAGCTGCAATATACCCTGCCTCTATGGTAGAAAGAGCAACTACCTTTTGTAACCGAGAAATCTAACTGATTGCTGCACTACCAAGGCTAAACACATATCCTGTGGTGCTCCTTCTCCATCTAAGTCACTGCCAAATCTGAATCAACATAGCCGCGCAGACAAACCTCTGGTCCTCCATAACATAATGCCCAATATGATGTAGCTTTCAAGTATCTGAATATCCACTTGACTGCTTGCCAATGAGCTTTCCCTGGATTACTCATAAATCTGCTGACTACTCCCACTGCGTGTGCAATGTATGGTCTCGTGCAAACCATAACATACATCAAAATTCCTATGGCTGAAGAATAAGGGCCTTTAGACATATACTCATTGTCTTCAACTGTAAATGACCTTTTTCCTTCGATAACTTGAAATGAGCTGCCAATGGAGTGCTAACAGGTTTTGAATCTTCCATATTGAATATTTTCAAGATTTTGTCCAAATAGTCAGCTTGAGATAAATTAAGCTCCCTTTTAACTCTATTTCTATATATCTCCATCCCAAGTATTTGTTTAGCTGAACCCAAATCTTTCATTGAAAATTTTGTGGATAGATCCATCTTCAGTTTTTCAATTTTCTTCATATTTAATCCTGCAACAAGCATGTCATCTACATACAAGAGTAGTATAATAAATCAATTGTTAAAATTATTGTAAAAGCAACAATGTATGTTCCTTTTTTACCCCGTATACATATTTTGATGTGAAGTGCCTTCTTTTCCTATGGCAGTTCCACTAGATCCCAAGTTTGATTAAAGTGTAGAGATCACATTTCCTCGTCCATTGCACTTGCTTTTGGCTTCAACCTGCAAAGCTTCTTCAAGGTATTCAGGTTCACCATTATCCGTCAACAATAAATAATGAAGAGATGGGAAAAACGGTCTGGAGCACTACGAACTCTAGTAGACCTCCAAACCTTGGTAGGAGGTGTAGTGAGTTCCGCATCAATATTTGTATCTTGAGTTTTTAGAACATTCTTGTCAGGTATTTCATCCATCTCAATATACTCTTTTATAGACTCTTGCACCAATTTACATTGGTCTATATCCTTGTATAGATTATTTTCATTAAAAACAACATCCCTGCTTCTAACAATTTTTCGATTATCTTTATCCCAAAAATGGTACCCAAACTCATCGATACCATAACCAATGAAAGTGCATTTTCTAGATTTAGAATCAAGTTTATTTCTATCCTTGGGATCAATATGAACCTAAGAGGTATAACCAAAAACTTTTAAATGAGAAAAGTTTATCTCTTTTTCGGTCCAAGCTTCCTCAGGAATTCCTCTGTTGATCAAATATGACGCGGTACTAACTCATACTTCCCGCTCTCTCCATAATGGTCCTGTTCATGTGGTCGGCTACACCATTTTGTTGGGGAGTACATGGAACAGTTTTTTCTTTTCTAATACCAATTTTTGAGCAGTAGTCTTCAAACTCCTTGCTGTAGTATTCTCCTCAATTATCTGACCTAAAACATTTTAATTTCAACCCTGTCACATTCTCAACAAGAGCTCTACACTTTTTAAATATTTCAAACACGTCAGATTTATTTTTCATGAAACCAACCCATAAATTTATTGTAAAGTCATCAATGAAGGTAAAAAAATAACAGAGCCTCCAAGAGAAGGTACCTGCGTAGGACCGCAAACATCAATGTGCACCAATTCAAGTCGGTGAGACTTTGAAGTTCTTCCAACCTTTGTGAAACTAACTCGTTTCCGTTTCCCATAAACTTCACAAAGATCAAATTTAACTGATTTCAGACCGGGAAGCTTACCTTTGAGTGGAGTATTTTCATACCCTTCTCTCCCATATGTCCAAGCCTGCAGCGCCATAATTTTGGATCCATACCATTGGTTGTCACCGAAATCTGATTGTTCTTAACGGGTGTAAGATATAAGCTACCTTCTTTCTTTCCTTGAGCTACTACTAGAGCTCCTTTATTTATTCTCCACGAGTCCGCGGTGAATGATGTGGAATATCCATCATCAGCTAGTTGTCCAACTGAAATCAGATTTCTTCTCAAATCCGGCACAAATCTGATATCTTTCAGTTGGAACGTTGACCCATTCAATAACTTTATTTGTACGTCTCCTTTTCCGATAATGCTGCAACTCACATCATCAACTAAGTATACCTTTCCAAGGTCTCCTTATACAAAGTTTGAGAGAATCTCAGTTGTATGAAATGAAGCACCAGAATCTATAACCCAAGACTCGCTATATATGCCTAATGATAAAATTAATGCATCCTATAATTCTTCAGTAATATTGAAGGAATTAACTTTCTCACCTTGATTTTTTCCTTGTTTATTCAGGGCAAAACAATTTCGCTTGTAATGTCATATTTTCCACAATGCCAACAACCTTCGTCTTTTTCATTAACCTTTCCATCTTGGCGATGTTTGGAATTACTCCAACGATATTGTGTTTTTCCTCATGCAAAACCTTGACCCTTGTTGTTATGTCCACCACGTGATTTAGACCTTCCTCTACTCTCAACATTAAGATCCATTCTAGAAGATTAACCATAATTTCTTCTTTGCATTTCCTCATTGAGAACGGCATCAATAACATATGCAGCACGCAACTGATTAGACCTTGTGAATTACTTTAGGCCATAACCATACTGTTCTATGAATCTGGCAAAGAAGACAAAATTAAGAGGGCATTGACTTGATCGTCAAAATTAATACCTACAGAAGAAAACTGACTAGTCACATTATTTACCTCATTCAGATGTTCAGCAACATCTACGCCTTCACCCATCTTCATGCTGAACAAGCACTTTATTAAATAGACTTTGTTTGATGCTGATGGTTTCTCGTATATCCTCTTTTAAAGTCGCAATTACGTCTTATGTGATCTTCTCATTTTTAATGTTGAAAGCAACTGATGTCATTAGAAATAAACGTATTGTCCCTAATGCCTTTCTATCCAGTATCTCCCAATCTGAGTCGCTCATTGTTGGTGGTTTTTTCTTCTTTCCGCCAAGAGGTATAAAAAGATCCTTTTGATACAAATAGTCTTCTATTTGCATCTGTCAGAACCCAAAATTTAGACCATTGAATTTCTCAATCTTGACCTTCCCTTCGTCTGCCATTACTCCCACTTGAATCGAAGTTGTGATACCCGTTGTTGGAAAAAAAACAAAGATAGAAGAATGACTGAATAATAAAAGAGACACAAGATTTACGTGGGTCAGCAAATTACCTACATCCACGGAAGTTCACATCGTTTCACTATAATATAGAAAACCTTGAACAAGAAGAACAACCCTCTTCTATGTTCTACAAGAATCACTCTTATATTTTTTCACAAGTGTATCGCCCGCACTCACTTTGTTGGTCTTTCACAACTCTATAAAATTCTAACATGTAGATTTGACATCTAATTGGAGTGACTTCCGTTTATGATAAGTTGCAAGCAATATTAACTCCATAATTAACTCCATAATTTTTTTGTATTCTTTTACAACAATTTTTGTCTTATAGTGATCAATTTCTTCATTTATTGTCCTTTTTATTTAATAGACCCATTTGTCCCAACAGGTCGTTATCCTTTTGAAAAATATTTTCAAATATTTTATTATTTTTTCTAGTTAAACTAATTTCTTCAACCATTTATTTCTTCCAAAATACTGCTTTCACAACTTCGTCAAATTATAATGGCTCATTATCATTAGAGAAACATACCAAATTCAACTTTCAATATTTGTGTTGATTTCTACCACACTTTGCATTCTTCTTGTTAGGGAAGAAGAATTACATGGACCTTCTTTGTCTTAAGATTTTTTAACCTGTTCAAGTGTCATGATAGGTGACTCTCGATTTTGATGGTTTTTTTTCTTCTTCTACTACTTCAATTTGATCCAATGTACTATAATTTTCTTCATTCCTCCTCTAAATTTCTTCTTCGCTAAAAACAAAGATGACTGATAGTTGTCTTTTGAATCCTCATTATAACTAGTAAAAATAAATTTTTTCACCCCGGTTACCAAGTTTCTTTTTTTTTTTCATCTAGAACACGAGTATAAACTATGCTAGCAAAAACTCAAAGATGACTGATAGTTGGCTTGTAGTTGCTCCAAATTACTTGTGGTGTCAAATTTCTTTAGCAAATAAGCAGTACATGCAACTTCAGCCTAAAAAATTTTTGGTAAATTTTTCTCATTTAGCATCCTTCAATGTCATGTCAAGGATGATGGGATTCTTCCTTTATGCAAGACCATGATCTAAGAATTTGGATTTTTTATCTAACTCTGTTGTTGATTTAAAAAATTTGAAAGTAGTAAAGAGTTAACTTCTCTTGATCTAATACACCTATAATTAAAACTATATGAATCTTCTATCAATAATATCTGCTACTTAGAAAACAATTTATAAAATTGTTAATTAAATAATATCAAATAAAAAAATAAGTAAATTGAAAATAGATAAAAAAGATTTTTTTTCTTTGACCAGATTTTTGCACTTATGATTAATATTCTTTTCCTTAAATGATGAATATGTAGTCTTTGACCAGGTGAATAGGCGCCATTCTTTTTTCAGAAGTATTTCAAAATTTAAACAAATAAAATATTTTTTACTTTAAAGACCCGAATAATTTACTATTTCTAAAAATAATCAGTTTTCAGAAAAGAAGTAATGTTGGATATCAAATAAAAAAAAATTTTAAATATATATTTTTCTAAAAAGCAATAATTAATTTAAATGTTCTTTTGACTGAAAAAAACAGTATAAAACAGGCTATAAGTCATTCATTATCTTATATCTTAAGTCTTACAATTTCTCTCACCTAAAGATACCTAAAGATGTCACTTTTTAGCGCCAAGGAGTTAAAAAATATGTATGACGTCAAACTCTATGAAGATCACCTAAAGGTGATATGTGCATGCACAAGTCAACGTTTTGGAGATACCGTTGGTTATTTGAGAGTTTATGCGAATGGCCTTGTCGATATCGAATGTGATTGTTATCCAGGTTATCCAGAAGGTATCAAATTTTATTCCCAAATAATATTATATATTTATATTTTATAAACGTTTTTAAGCATGTGGTGTGTTTTAATTTTTACTTGTCCATATGAAATTTTTTTGTAAATCCTTACAATATTGTTTAAAGTAAGTACTTTTTATTTTAATACTTCAACAAAATTATTATTTTAGATTGATGGATGTATTCTTCTTACTCATAAAGAGATTGAAAGAACCCTAATTTTCTTATTAAGATGTGAAAGCTTTGTCTCTCAATAGACAGGATATATGTTCTCTATTTTATTTTTTTAGCGATTGAAAACTATGACATAAATTATTGCTATAAGATAAGGATAATTTTATTTTGGAAGGAGCACAAATTTATTTTTGAAAATAAAATAAAATAGAGCATTTAAAGGAGTTTTCTACAATATAGTACAATTGTTAGCTTTTGGTATCAATGATGGACTTCACTTCTGGAATTTTCACATGATAAATAAAGTTATGTTAAGTAACCAAACTTGGTATATCTACTATCCAAAAATTATCTTGTGAGACTACTGAAAGAATATTCTTCCATACATTTAAAAATGCCAAGAAGAAAAACCATGTCTCGTGATTTTGGAGATGTCTTACTGTATAGAAATTATTAAACTTGGGAATTCAATCTAGTACACCTTAAGAAAAAACATGAGAGAAAATTAATTGTTAATTATAGTATATACGTGGCCGGTAATACTGGCATTATTTTAATCTGGTTTCTATAGATTGCATTGGCTATACTTTATTCCGGGACACTGTGAATGAGTTTTACAATTCATTCGTTGGTAGCTTTAATCAAATTACTCGTTCAGTAAATAAGTCGAAAGATAACATTATTGGATGAGTTAGGAGAACTTCACTCCTAGCTAATTGGCCTTTCCAACTCTGTAGCTTTTTTATTCCTGTTTAGAGGGGAGGGTTTTTTGACTTGGGTTTTAATTGAGAGAAGCTTTTATATTTATGTGTTATATTTTATTAGTAATGAAAATTTTCCATAGAATAAAAATAGAATGTTTCATGTATTAATTTTGAACTGGTCTATTTATAATTCCATATATATTTAGTACAAAAATATAATACTTAATATCTTTAATCATCTTTTGCAACTGACATTGAGTTTGTTTTTCAAGTATGCAATTTGTAATGGTTTGTTCTTAAATAGGTAGATTATTGTGTTTTTTATGGTGTCAAACTCTGTGTCTCTAACTTATGGTGAGTTTTAATGATTATCTATACAGAGGCAAACATAAGTTCTGACTAGAAAACTTTATTAAAATTGCGTAATGACTGTTTTTTATGAACAGGCAAGATGACACCACCGGCTTTCGAAGAACATGCTCAAAAGGAAGGTACGAGGGAATGGAAGCGCAGTATATGGGTGACCATTGACGGGGATAAAGTCCCTATTGAGGAGACAGCGCTTCTCAAGTATTATAACCTTCGCGTGTGAATTGTGACATTATTCAGATTGCAGACTTTGCATAATTTAGATTTTGTTGAATGCAAAAGATTATTTACCTCTTTCTATATTTTGGTAGCCCATTATGAAGTAAATTCTTTGATTTTATGAAGAGCTTGGATTTTTTGTCCTTTATATTTTAAATATTTGTGTAATATTGGAAGAATGGGCTTTCAATGAGTTTACTTTGCCAAATACACCATTAAAAAGGGTATATATTGAAGTATCTCTAATGGAAATTAACAATTAGTTCAACTATGATCTAAAGTATTCTTTTGGCTCCTGAGGTAAGGCAAATAAGGGCTTAACCTTTACTCTTCCAATGCATTTATCCTTTTTTTAAAGGACACAGTGCTTGCAGTACATACGGCAAACCTCATTACTTCTGAAGGTTGATGTAGATGATACCAAAGTATTTAGGCTAGGGGTTCCCTTCTTTAACGTTCTCTTCTTAAGACAACAAAGAAATGTAATTATTCTCTTTTTCCAATAAAAAACAGTATTACTTTATTATTCTAATTACCTCAATCAAAGACATTGTTAAGATGTAGGCACATAGTATCCAAGTATATGTGTTTTGTGGTGGTATGGAATGGATTTGATGGAGGATTGATATGATGATTTGGTGTTGTTCTAGTGTGTTTCGTGAAGGTTTGATCAAGTTTCAATGACGTTTTAATGAATTTTGGAACTGATTTTGATGTTCTGGTGAAGTTGGAGGAGGCTAGTGATAGGGTTTGGAGTAATTAATGTCCATAAATCCATGTATGTGTTGTTTTTTATAGTTATAAAAGAAATGGATCAAGGTGAAAATAGTGGGGGTTCAAGTGGTTGTGCTAGTGGTTAAATTGATAGTGGTGGTAGAGTTTTCCAAATAATAGAAAAATAGATACCACATAGAGGTTTAGGTGTTGATAACCTTGAGAAATTTAGGCTAGACGTTGAATAGAAATATAATGTAGCTTTTCTTGCACCAATGTTTAACAATCAATTCCGTTCTAAATCCCTCGTATGGTATTCGGTTCAAAAATCCATATTCAAGACAAAATCCATCTTGGTCCCAATATACTGAAAACTATAACACAATCAATATTACTTAAATACTATACTTGTATTTTACAAGAAATCTTGTATAGGTTACCACCTTTTACAAAAGGGAATCTATCTCATTTTTCTCTCATATTCTTTTATTCACTTTTATTATATATGAATTACAAATGAAATGCTACATATTTATACTGGTAGATACTTGATAAAAATTAATTATAGTCTTGATATATTACACGACACAACACTAAATTCATTGTTTTTCAAGATTCGTCATGTATATTCATTTGATCTTTTTTTCTTTCCAAAATCATGAATTTACACTGTATATTTAAGAATCACAAGAAATTAAACTTATTTGGTTTTAAATCATTTAAACACCCCTCCTCAAACCAAAATAATCTTCACACTGAGCATCAATCTTAATTATCTGCAACATGCTCCAAAGTACTACAATACTCAAACATTATCGTCTTCACTTTCACGTGATCACTTAAAAAATAAACTTATGATCAATATGCTTGCTTAATCCGTTTGTATCGAATTTTTGGATAACTCGATCGCTTATCCATATAAATAATAATCATATCTTTCTGTTCATCATTTAATTATCTTATCAACTTCCTCAACCATATTACTTTACGAACTATTGAAGATAATGCAACATATTTAGCCTCACAAGACGACATAGCAACCACACTTTATTTCTTTGAAATCCACATAAATGTAGTAAACCTAAAAAAAATACGTACCCACTTAGTCCTTTTCTTTCATATTGATCACCTCCTTTATCACTAGAAAAAAAAAATATAGCATCTTCTTGATCAAGATTATATAGACCAAAATTTTCAGTACGTTTGATGTACTTAAAATCCTTTTCTCGACAAGCCAATGAGACACTTCCTACGCTTCCACATAATGACTCAACAAAGTAACCAAATAAACAATATTTTGCCTTGTGATTGTGAGGTACCGAAAACTTCTAATTAAATTTTAAAAAGTATGAAATTTACATATTTTCCTTCATCTTGTTATGCCGTTTTCAAACTAGGTGACATCAAAGATTCCACATGATTGTATTTTACCATTTTGAATTTCTCTACTGGTTTTGTGCATACCTATTTGTACCTTCTTGTTAATTTAATTTGATACCCAAGAAAAATTACATAAGTTCAGAGTCTATCATTTTATATTCCTAGAATATGGCTTGTTTGAATTGAACAAAAAATTTTTTTTTACAACATCCTGTAATACGCAAGGCATCGACGTAAAGACATGCAACTAAAATTTTACCTTTAGAATCTTCCTTCGAATAAACTGCATGCTCAATGGACATTTAAAAAAACCATTATCAATAAATAATTAACGGTGCGAGAATCCCACGCTTAGGAGCTTGCTTAAAGCCATACAAAACCTTTTTCAACCGATACACTTTTTTTACCATTTAGAGTAAAACCTTTATGTTGAACCATGTACACTTATTTTCAAGTATACCATTCTAAAATGTAGATTTGACATCTAATTGGAGTAACTTCCGTTTATGATAAGCTGCAAGCAATATTAACATTTTCACAGTGTCCATTGAGGTAACATTGGCAAAAGTTTCATCATAATTAACTCCATAATTTTTTTGTATTCTTTTACAACAATTTTTGTCTTATAGTGATCAATTTCTTCATTTATTTTCCTTTTTATTTAATAGACCCATTTGTCCCAATAGGTCGTTATCCTTTTGAAAAATATTTTCAAATATTTTATTATTTTTTCTAGTTAAACTAATTTCTTCAACCATTTATTTCTTCCAAAATACTGCTTTCACAACTTCTTCAAATTATAATGGCTCATTATCATTAGAGAAACATACCAAATTCAACTTTCAATATTTGTGTTGATTTCTACCACACTTTGCATTCTTCTTGTTAGGAAAGAAGAATTACATGGACCTTCGTTGTATTAAGATTTTTTAACCTGTTCAAGTGTCATGATAGGTGACTCTCGATTTTGATGGTTTGTTTCTTTTTTTTCTTCTTCTACTACTTCAATTTGATCCAATGTACTATAATTTTCTTCATTCCTCCTCTAAATTTCTTCTTAGCTAAAAACAAAGATGACTGATAGTTGTCTTTTGAATCCTCATTATAACCAGTAAAAATAAATTTTTTCACCCCGGTTACCAAGTTTCTTTCTTTTTTCATCTAGAACACGAGTATAAACTATGCTAGCAGTTATGACTGATAGTTGGCTTGTAGTTGCATCAAATTACTTGTGGTGTCAAATTTCTTTAGCAAATAAGCAGTACATGCAACTTCAGCCTAAAAAATTTTTGGTAAATTTTTCTCATTTAGCATCCTTCAATGTCATGTCAAGGATGATGGGATTCTTCCTTTATGCAAGACCATGATCTAAGAATTTTGATTTTGTATCTAACTCTGTTGATGATTTAAAAAATTTGAAAGTAGTAAAGAGTTAACTTCTCTTGATCTAATACACCTATAACTAAAACTATATGAATCTTCTATCAATAATATCTGCTACTTAGAAAACAATTTATAAAATTGTTAATTAAATAATATCAAATAAAAAAATAAGTAAATTGAAAATAGATAAAAAAGATTTTTTTCTTTGACCAGATTTTTGCACTTATGATTAATATTCTTTTCCTTAAATGATGAATATGTAGTCTTTGACCAGGTGAATAGGCGCCATTCTTTTTTCAGAAGTATTTCAAAATTTTAAAAAATAAAATATTTTTTACTTTAAAGACCCGAATAATTTACTATTTCTAAAAATAATCAGTTTTTAGAAAAGAAGTAATGTTGGATATTAAACAAAAAATAATTTTAAATATATATTTTTCTAAAAAGCGATAATTAATTTAAATGTTCTTTTGACTGAAAAAACAGTATAAAACAGGCTATAAGTCATTCATCATCTTTCATTTTTCTAATATATCTTAAGTCTTACAATTTCTCTCACCTAAAGATACCTAAAGATGTCACTTTTTAGCGTTGAAGAGTTAAAAAATATGTATGACGTCAAACTCAATGAAGATCACCTAAAGGTGATATGTGCGTGCACAAGTCAACGTTTTGGAGATACCGTTGGCTATTTGAGAGTTTATGCGAATGGCCTTGTCGATAGAATGTGATTGTTATCCAGGTTCTCCAGAAGGTATCTAATTTTATTCCCAAATAATATTATATATTTATATTTTATAAACGTTTTTAAGCATGTGGTGTGTTTTTAATTTTTAGTTGTCCATATGAAATTTTTTGTAAATCCTTACACTATTGTTTAAAGTAAGTACTTTTTATTTTAATACTTCAACAACATTATTATTTTAGATTGATGGATGTATTCTTCTTACTCATAAAGAGATTGAAAGAACCCTAATTTTCTTATTAAGATGTGAAAGCTTTGTCTCTCAATAGACTGGATATATGTTCTCTATTTTATTTTTTTAGCGATTGAAAACTATGACATAAATTATTGCTATAAGATAAGGATAATTTTATTTTGGAAGGAGCACAAATTTATTTTTGAAAATAAAATAAAATAGAGAATTTAAAGGAGTTTTCTACAATAAAGTACTATTGTTAGCTTTTGGTATCAATGATGGACTTCACTTCTGGAATTTTCACATGATAAATAAAGTTATGTTAAGTAACCAAACTTGGTATATCTACTATCCAAAAATTATCTTGTGAGACTACTGAAAGAATATTCTTCCATACATTTAAAAATGCCAAGAAGAAAAACCATGTCTCGTGATTTTGGAGATGTCTTACTGCATAGAAATTATTAAACTTGGGAATTCAATCTAGTACACCTTAATAAAAAACATGAGAGAAAATTAATTGTTAATTATAGTATATAAGTGGCCGTTAATACTGGCATTTTTTTAATCTGATTTCTATAGATTGCATTGGCTATACTTTATTCCGGGACAATGTGAATGAGTTTTACAATTCATTCGTTGGTAGCTTCAATCAAATTACTCGTTCAGTAAATAAGTCGAAAGATAACATTATTGGATGAGTTAGGAGAACTTCACTCCTAGCTAATTGGCCTTTCCAACTCTGTAGCTATTTTATTCGTGTTTTGAGGGAAGGGTTTTTTGACCTGGGTTTTAATTGAGAGAAGCTTTTATATTTATGTGTTATATTTTATTAGTAATGAAAATTTTCCATAGAATAAAAATAGAATGTTTCATGTATTAATTTTGAACTGGTCTATTTATAATTCCATATATATTTAGTACAAAAATATAATACTTAATATCTTTAATCATCTTTTGCAACTGACATTGAGTTTGTTTTTCAAGTATGCAATTTGTAATGGTTTGTTCTTAAATAGGTAGATTATTATGTGTTTTATGGTGTCAAACTCTGTGTCTCTAACTTATGGTGAGTTTTAATGATTATCTATACAGAGGGAAACATAAGTTCTGATATAAAATTGCGTAATGACTGTTTTTTTATGAACAGGCAAGATGACACCACCGGCTTTCGAAGAACATGCTCAAAAGGAAGGTACGAGGGAATGGAAGCGCAATATATGGGTGACCATTGACGGGGATAAAGTCCCTATTTAGGAGACAGCGCTTCTCAAGTATTATAACCTTCGCGTGTGAATTGTGACAATTTTCAGATTGCAGACTTTGCATAATTTAGATTTTGTTTAATGCAAAAGATTATTTCCCTCTTTCTATATTTTGGTAGCCCATTATGAAGTAAATTCTTTGATTTTATGAAGAGCTTGGATTTTTTGTCATCTATATTTTAAATATTTGTGTAATCTTGGAAGAATGGGCTTTCAATGAGTTTTCTTTGCCAACGACACCATTAAAAAGGGTATATATTGAAGTATCTCTAATGGAAATTAACAATTAGTTCAACTATGATCTAAAGTATTCTTTTGGCTCCTGAGGTAAGGCAAATAAGGGCTTAACCTTTACTCTTCCAATGCATTTGTCCTTTTTTTGAAGGACACGGTGCTTGCAGCACATAAGGCAAACCTCATTACTTCCGAAGGTTGATGTAGATGATACCAAAGTATTTAGGCTAGGGGTTCCCTTCTTTAACGTTCTCTTCTTAAGTCAACAAAGAAATGTAATTATTCTCTTTTTCCAATAAAAAACAGTATTACTTTATTCTTCTAATTACCTCAATCAAAGACATTGTTAAGATGTAGGCACATAGTATGCAAGTATATGTGTTTTGTGGTGGTATGGAATGGATTTGATGGAGGATTGAGATAATGATTTGGTGTTGTTCTTGTGTGTTTCGTGAAGGTTTGATCAAGTTTCAATGATGTTTTAATGAATTTTGGAACCGATTTTGATGTTCTGGTGAAGTTGGAGGAGGCTAGTGATAGGGTTTGGAGTAATTAATGTCCATAAATCCATGTATGTGTTGTTTTTTATACTTAAAAAAGATATGGATCAAGGTGAAAATAGTGGGGGTTCAAGTGGTTGTGCTAGTGGTTAAATTGATAGTGGTGGTAGATTTTTCCAAATAATAGAAAAATAGATACCACATATAGGTTTAGGTGTTGATCACCTTGAGAAATTTAGGCTAGACGTTGAATTGAAATATAATGTAGCTTTTCTTGCACCAATGTTTAACAATCAATTCTGTTCTAAATCCCTCGTATGGTATTCAGTTCCAAAATCCATATTCAAGACAAAATCAATCTTTGTCCCAATATACTGAAAACTATAACACAATCAATATTACTTAAATACTATACTTGTATTTTACAAGAAATCTTGTATAGGTTACCACCTTTTACAAAAGGAGAATCTATCTCATTTTTCTCTCATATTCTTTTATTCACTTTTCTTATATATGAATTACAAATGAAATGCTACATATTTATACTAGTAGATACTTGATAAAAATTAATTATAGTCTTAATATATTACACGACACAACACTAAATTCATTGTTTTTCAAGATTCATCATGTATATTCATTTGATCTTTTTTTCTTCCCAAAATCATGAATTTACACTGGATATTTAAGAATCACAAGAAATTAAACTTATTTGGTTTTTAATTAATTAAACACCCCTCCTCAAACAAAAATAATCTTACTTTTTGAAAATGTCTGCTAGTGCCTTTGTAAAATTACTTGCAACCTACTCCAAAGTACTACAATTCTCCAACATTATCGTCTTCACTTTCACCCGATCTCTTAAGAAATGAAACTTACGATCTATATGCTTGCTTAATCCGTTTGTATCGAATTTTTGGATAACTCGATCGCTTATCCATATAAATAATAGTCAGATATTTTTGTTCATCATTTAATTATCTTATCAACTTCTTCAACCATATTACTTTACGAACTATTGAAGATAATGCAACATATTCAGCCTCACAAGAAGACATAGTAACCACACTTTATTTATTTGAAATCCACATAGATGCAGTAAACTTAAAAAAATACGTACCCACTTAGTCCTTTTCTTTCATATAGATCACTTCCTTTATCACTAGAAAGGAAAAATAATACATCATCTTGTTGATTAAGATAAAATAGACCAAAATTTATAGTACATCCTTGTCTCGGCAAGCCAATGAGACACTTCCTACGCTTCCACATAATGACTCAACAAAGTAACCAAATAAACAATATTTTGCCTTGTGATTGTCAGATACCGCAAACTTCTAATTAAATTTTAAAAAATGTGAAATTTACACATTTTCCTTCTTCTTCTTTTGCCGTTTTTGAACTAGGTGACATCGAAAATTCCACATAATTGTATTTTACCATTTTGAATTTCTCAACTGGTTTTGTGCATACCTTTTTGTACCTTATCGTTAATTTACTTTGATACCCAAAAAAAATTACATAAGTTCAGAGTCTATCATTTTATATTCCTAGAACATGGCTTGTTTGAATTGAACAAAAAAAATTTACAACTTCCTGTAATAAGCAAGTCATCGACGAAAAGATATGCAATTAAAACTTTACCTTAAAAATCTTCCTTCAAATAAAGTGCATGCTCAATGGACATTTAACAAAACCATTATCAATAAAATAATTTTTGGTGGGAGAATCCCCGCTCAGGAGCTTGCTTCAAGCCATACAAAACCATTTTCAATCGATACACTTTTTTGACCATTTAGAGTAAAACCTTCATGTTGAACCATGTACACTTATTTTCAAGTATACCATTCTAAAATGTAGATTTGACATCTAATTGGAGTAATTTCCGTTTATGATAAGTTGCAAGCAATATTAACATTTTCACAGTGTCCATTGAGGTAACATTGGCAAAAGTTTCATCATAATTAACTCCATAATTTTTTTGTATTCTTTTACAACAAGTTTTGTCTTATAGTGATCAATTTCTTCATTTATTGTCCTTTTTATTTAATAGACCCATTTGTCCCAACAGGTGTTATCCTTTTGAAAAAGATATTCAAATTTTTTATTATTTTTTCCAGTTAAACTAATTTCTTCAACCATTATTTCTTCCAAAATATTGCTTTCACAACTTCTTCAAATTATAATGGCTCATTATCATTTGAGAAACATACCAAATTCAACTTTCAATATTTGTGTTGATTTCTACCACACTTTGCATTCTTCTTGTTAGAGAAGAATAATTACGTGGACCTTCGTTGTCTTAAGATTTTTTAACCTGTTCAAGTGTCATGATAGGTGACTCTCGATTTTGATGGTTTGTTTCTTTTTATTCTTCTTCTACTACTTCAGTTTGATCCAATGTACTATAATTTTCTTCATTCCTCCTCTAAATTTCTTCTTCGCTAAAAACAAAGATGACTGATAGTTGTCTTTTGAATCCTCATTCTAACAAATTTTTTCACCCTGGTTACCAAGTTTCTTTCTTTTTTCATCTAGAACACGAGTATAAACTATGCTAGCAATTATGACCGATAGTTGGCTTGTAGTTGCTCCAAATTACTTGTGGTGTCAAATTTCTTTAACAAATAAGCAATACATGCAACTTCAGCCTAAAAAAATTTTGGTAAATTTTTCTCATTTAGCATCCTTCAATGTCATGTCAAGGATGATGGGATTCTTCCTTTATGCAAGACCATGATCTAAGAATTTTGATTTTGTATCTAACTTTGTTGATGATTTAAAAAATTTGAAAGTAGTAAAGAGTTAACTTCTCTTGATCTAATACACCTATAACTAAAACTATATGAATCTTCTATCAATAATATCTGCTACTTAGAAAACAATTTATAAAATTGTTAATTAAATAATATCAAATAAAAAAATAAGTAAATTGAAAATAGATAAAAAAGATTTTTTTCTTTGACCAGATTTTTGCACTTATGATTAATATTCTTTTCCTTAAATGATGAATATGTAGTCTTTGACCAGGTGAATAGGCGCCATTCTTTTTTAAGAAGTATTTCAAAATTTTAAAAAATAAAATATTTTTTACTTTAAAGACCCGAATAATTTACTATTTCTAAAAATAATCAGTTTTTAGAAAAGAAGTAATGTTGGATATTAAACAAAAAATAATTTTAAATATATATTTTTCTAAAAAGCGATAATTAATTTAAATGTTCTTTTGACTGAAAAAACAGTATAAAACAGGCTATAAGTCATTCATCATCTTTCATTTTTCTAATATATCTTAAGTCTTACAATTTCTCTCACCTAAAGATACCAAAAGATACCTAAAGATGTCACTTTTTAGCGTTGAAGAGTTAAAAAATATGTATGACGTCAAACTCAATGAAGATCACCTAAAGGTGATATGTGCGTGCACAAGTCAACGTTTTGGAGATACCGTTGGCTATTTGAGAGTTTATGCGAATGGCCTTGTCGATAGAATGTGATTGTTATCCAGGTTCTCCAGAAGGTATCTAATTTTATTCCCAAATAATATTATATATTTATATTTTATAAACGTTTTTAAGCATGTGGTGTGTTTTTAATTTTTAGTTGTCCATATGAAATTTTTTGTAAATCCTTACACTATTGTTTAAAGTAAGTACTTTTTATTTTAATATTTCAACAACATTATTATTTTAGATTGATGGATGTATTCTTCTTACTCATAAATAGATTGAAAGAACCCTAATTTTCTTATTAAGATGTGAAAGCTTTGTCTCTCAATAGACTGGATATATGTTCTCTATTTTATTTTTTTAGCGATTGAAAACTATGACATAAATTATTGCTATAAGATAAGGATAATTTTATTTTGGAAGGAGCACAAATTTATTTTTGAAAATAAAATAAAATAGAGAATTTAAAGGAGTTTTCTACAATATAGTACTATTGTTAGCTTTTGGTATCAATGATGGACTTCACTTCTGGAATTTTCACATGATAAATAAAGTTATGTTAAGTAACCAAACTTGGTATATCTACTATCCAAAAATTATCTTGTGAGACTACTGAAAGAATATTCTTCCATACATTTAAAAATGCCAAGAAGAAAAACCATGTCTCGTGATTTTGGAGATGTCTTACTGCATAGAAATTATTAAACTTGGGAATTCAATCTAGTACACCTTAATAAAAAACTTGAGAGAAAATTAATTGTTAATTATAGTATATACGTGGCCGTTAATACTGGCATTTTTTTAATCTGATTTCTATAGATTGCATTGGCTATACTTTATTCCGGGACACTGTGAATGAGTTTTACAATTCATTCGTTGGTAGCTTCAATCAAATTACTCGTTCAGTAAATAAGTCGAAAGATAACATTATTGGATGAGTTAGGAGAACTTCACTCCTAGCTAATTGGCCTTTCCAACTCTGTAGCTATTTTATTCGTGTTTTGAGGGAAGGGTTTTTTGACCTGGGTTTTAATTGAGAGAAGCTTTTATATTTATGTGTTATATTTTATTAGTAATGAAAATTTTCCATAGAATAAAAATAGAATGTTTCATGTATTAATTTTGAACTGGTCTATTTATAATTCCATATATATTTAGTACAAAAATATAATACTTAATATCTTTAATCATCTTTTGCAACTGACATTGAGTTTGTTTTTCAAGTATGCAATTTGTAATGGTTTGTTCTTAAATAGGTAGATTATTATGTGTTTTATGGTGTCAAACTCTGTGTCTCTAACTTATGGTGAGTTTTAATGATTATCTATACAGAGGGAAACATAAGTTCTGATATAAAATTGCGTAATGACTGTTTTTTATGAACAGGCAAGATGACACCACCGGCTTTCGAAGAACATGCTCAAAAGGAAGGTACGAGGGAATGGAAGCGCAGTATATGGGTGACCATTGACGGGGATAAAGTCCCTATTTAGGAGACAGCGCTTCTCAAGTATTATAACCTTCGCGTGTGAATTGTGACAATTTTCAGATTGCAGACTTTGCATAATTTAGATTTTGTTTAATGCAAAAGATTATTTCCCTCTTTCTATATTTTGGTAGCCCATTATGAAGTAAATTCTTTGATTTTATGAAGAGCTTGGATTTTTTGTCATCTATATTTTAAATATTTGTGTAATCTTGGAAAAATGGGCTTTCAATGAGTTTTCTTTGCCAACGACACCATTAAAAAGGGTATATATTGAAGTATCTCTAATGGAAATTAACAATTAGTTCAACTATGATCTAAAGTATTCTTTTGGCTCCTGAGGTAAGGCAAATAAGGGCTTAACCTTTACTCTTCCAATGCATTTATCCTTTTTTTGAAGGACACGGTGCTTGCAGCACATAAGGCAAACCTCATTACTTCCGAAGGTTGATGTAGATGATACCAAAGTATTTAGGCAAGGGGTTCCCTTCTTTAACGTTCTCTTCTTAAGTCAACAAAGAAATGTAATTATTCTCTTTTTCCAATAAAAAACAGTATTACTTTATTCTTCTAATTACCTCAATCAAAGACATTGTTAAGATGTAGGCACATAGTATGCAAGTATATGTGTTTTGTGGTGGTATGGAATGGATTTGATGGAGGATTGAGATAATGATTTGGTGTTGTTCTTGTGTGTTTCGTGAAGGTTTGATCAAGTTTCAATGATGTTTTAATGAATTTTGGAACCGATTTTGATGTTCTGGTGAAGTTGGAGGAGGCTAGTGATAGGGTTTGGAGTAATTAATGTCCATAAATCCATGTATGTGTTGTTTTTTATAGTTAAAAAAGATATGGATCAAGGTGAAAATAGTGGGGGTTCAAGTGGTTGTGCTAGTGGTTAAATTGATAGTGGTGGTAGATTTTTCCAAATAATAGAAAAATAGATACCACATATAGGTTTAGGTGTTGATCACCTTGAGAAATTTAGGCTAGACGTTGAATTGAAATATAATGTAGCTTTTCTTGCACCAATGTTTAACAATCAATTCTGTTCTAAATCCCTCGTATGGTATTCAGTTCCAAAATCCATATTCAAGACAAAATCAATCTTTGTCCCAATATACTGAAAACTATAACACAATCAATATTACTTAAATACTATACTTGTATTTTACAAGAAATCTTGTATAGGTTACCACCTTTTACAAAAAGAGAATCTATCTCATTTTTCTCTCATATTCTTTTATTCACTTTTCTTATATATGAATTACAAATGAAATGCTACATATTTATACTAGTAGATACTTGATAAAAATTAATTATAGTCTTAATATATTACACGACACAACACTAAATTCATTGTTTTTCAAGATTCATCATGTATATTCATTTGATCTTTTTTTCTTCCCAAAATCATGAATTTACACTGGATATTTAAGAATCACAAGAAATTAAACTTATTTGGTTTTTAATTAATTAAACACCCCTCCTCAAACAAAAATAATCTTACTTTTTGAAAATGTCTGCTAGTGCCTTTGTAAAATTACTTGCAACCTACTCCAAAGTACTACAATACTCCAACATTATCGTCTTCACTTTCACCCGATCTCTTAAGAAATGAAACTTACGATCTATATGCTTGCTTAATCGGTTTGTATCGAATTTTTGGATAACTCGATCGCTTATCCATATAAATAATAGTCAGATATTTTTGTTCATCATTTAATTATCTTATCAACTTCTTCAACCATATTACTTTACGAACTATTGAAGATAATGCAACATATTCAGCCTCACAAGAAGACATAGTAACCACACTTTATTTATTTGAAATCCACATAGATGCAGTAAACTTAAAAAAATACGTACCCACTTAGTCCTTTTCTTTCATATAGATCACTTCCTTTATCACTAGAAAGAAAAAATAATACATCATCTTGTTGATTAAGATAAAATAGACCAAAATTTATAGTACATCCTTGTCTCGGCAAGCCAATGAGACACTTCCTACGCTTCCACATAATGACTCAACAAAGTAACCAAATAAACAATATTTTGCCTTGTGATTGTCAGATACCGCAAACTTCTAATTAAATTTTAAAAATGTGAAATTTACACATTTTCCTTCTTCTTCTTTTGCCGTTTTTGAACTAGGTGACATCGAAAATTCCACATAATTGTATTTTACCATTTTGAATTTCTCAACTGGTTTTGTGCATACCTTTTTGTACCTTATCGTTAATTTACTTTGATACCCAAGAAAAATTACATAAGTTCAGACTCTATCATTTTATATTCCTAGAACATGGCTTGTTTGAATTGAACAAAAAAAATTTACAACTTCCTGTAATAAGCAAGTCATCGACGAAAAGATATGCAATTAAAACTTTACCTTAAAAATCTTCCTTCAAATAAAGTGCATGCTCAATGGACATTTAACAAAACCATTATCAATAAAATAATTTTTGGCGGGAGAATCCCCGCTCAGGAGCTTGCTTCAAGCCATACAAAACCTTTTTCAATCGATACACTTTTTTGACCATTTAGAGTAAAACCTTCATGTTGAACCATGTACACTTATTTTCAAGTATACCATTCTAAAATGTAGATTTGACATCTAATTGGAGTAATTTCCGTTTATGATAAGTTGCAAGCAATATTAACATTTTCACAGTGTCCATTGAGGTAACATTGGCAAAAGTTTCATCATAATTAACTCCATAATTTTTTTGTATTCTTTTACAACAAGTTTTGTCTTATAGTGATCAATTTCTTCATTTATTGTCTTTTTTATTTAATAGACCCATTTGTCCCAACAGGTGTTATCCTTTTGAAAAAGATATTCAAATTTTTTATTATTTTTTCCAGTTAAACTAATTTCTTCAACCATTATTTCTTCCAAAATATTGCTTTCACAACTTCTTCAAATTATAATGGCTCATTATCATTTGAGAAACATACCAAATTCAACTTTCAATATTTGTGTTGATTTCTACCACACTTTGCATTCTTCTTGTTAGAGAAGAATAATTACGTGGACCTTCGTTGTCTTAAGATTTTTTAACCTGTTCAAGTGTCATGATAGGTGACTCTCGATTTTGATGGTTTGTTTCTTTTTATTCTTCTTCTACTACTTCAGTTTGATCCAATGTACTATAATTTTCTTCATTCCTCCTCTAAATTTCTTCTTCGCTAAAAACAAAGATGACTGATAGTTGTCTTTTGAATCCTCATTCTAACCAGTAAAAATAAATTTTTTCACCCTGGTTACCAAGTTTCTTTCTTTTTTCATCTAGAACACGAGTATAAACTATGCTAGCAATTATGACCGATAGTTGGCTTGTAGTTGCTCCAAATTACTTGTGGTGTCAAATTTCTTTAGCAAATAAGCAATACATGCAACTTCAGCCTAAAAAAATTTTGGTAAATTTTTCTCATTTAGCATCCTTCAATGTCATGTCAAGGATGATGGGATTCTTCCTTTATGCAAGACCATGATCTAAGAATTTTGATTTTGTATCTAACTTTGTTGATGATTTAATAAATTTGAAAGTAGTAAATAGTTAACTTCTCTTGATCTAATACACCTATAATTAAAACTATATGAATCTTCTATCAATAATATCTGCTACTTAGAAAATAATTTATAAAATTGTTAATTAAATAATATCAAATAAAAAAATAAGTAAATTGAAAATAGATAAAAAAGATTTTTTTTCTTTGACTAGATTTTTGCACTTATGATTAATATTCTTTTCCTTAAATGATGAATATGTCGTCTTTGACCAGGTGAATAGGCGCCATTCTTTTTTCAGAAGTATTTCAAAATTTAAAAAATAAAATATTTTTTACTTTAAAGGCCCGAATAATTTACTGTTTCTAAAAATAATCAGTTTTTAGAAAAAAAAGTAATGTTGGATATCAAACAAAATATAATTTTAAATATATATTTTTCTAAAAAGTGATAATTAATTTAAATGTTCTTTTGACTGAAAAAAACAGTATTAAACAGGCTATAAGTCATTCATCATCTTTTATTATTCCGATATATCTTAAGTCTTACAATTTCTCTCACCTAAAGATACCTAAAGATGACACTTTTTAGCGTTGAGGAGTTAAAAAATATGTATGATGTCAAACTCTATGATGATCACCTAAAGGTGATATGTGCGTGCACAAGTCAACGTTTTGGAGATACCGTTGGCTATTTGAGAGTTTATGCGAATGGCCTTGTCGATATCGAATGTGATTGTTATCCAGGTTGTCCAGAAGGTATCTAATTTTATTCCCAAATAATATTATATATTTATATTTTATAAACGTTTTTAAGCATGGGGTGTGTTTTTAATTTTTACTTGTCCATATGAAAAATGTTGTAAATCCTTACAATATTGTTTAAAGTAAGTACTTTTTTATTTTAATACTTCAACAAAATTATTATTTTAGATTGATGGATGTATTCTTCTTACTCATAAAGAGATTGAAAGAACCCTAACTTTCTTATTAAGATGTGAAAGCTTTGTCTCTCAATAGACTGGATATATGTTCTTTATTTTATTTTATTTTTTTAGCGATTGAAAACTATGACATAAATTATTGCTATAAGATACGGATAATTTTATTTTGGAAGGAGCACAAATTCATTTAATTGAAAAATAAATAGAACATTTAAAGGAGTTTTCTACAATATAGTACTATTGTTAGCTTTTGGTATCAATGATGGACTTCACTTCTGGAATTTTCACATGATAAATAAAGTTATGTTAAGTAACCAAACTTGGTATATCTACTATCCAAAAATTATCTTGTGAGACTACTGAAAGAATATTCTTCCATACATTTAAAAATAAAGAAGAAGAAAAACAATGTCTCGTGATTTTGGAGATGTCTTACTGTATAGAAATTATTAAACTTGGAAATTCAATCTAGTACACCTTAAGAAAAAACATGAGAGAAAATTAATTGTTAATTATAGTATATACGTGGCCGGTAATACTGGCATTTTTTTAATCTGATTTCTATAGATTGCATTGGCTATACTTTATTCCGGGACACTGTGAATGAGTTTAACAATTCATTCGTTGGTAGCTTTAATCAAATTACTCGTTTAGTAAATAAGTCGAAAGATAACATTATTGGATGACTTAGGAGAATTTCACTCCTAGCTAATTGGCCTTTCCAACTCTGTAGCTATTTTATTCGTGTTTTGAGGGAGGGTTTTTTGATCTGGGTTTTAATTGAGAGAAGTTTTTATATTTATATGTTATATTTTATTAGTAATGAAAATTTTCCATAGAATAAAAATAGAATGTTTCATGTATTAATTTTGAACTGGTCTATTTATAATTCCATATATATTTAGTACAAAAATATAATACTTAATATCTTTAATCATCTTCTGCAACTGACATTGAGTTTGTTTTTCAAGTATGCAATTTGTAATGGTTTGTTCTTAAATAGGTAGATTATTATGTGTTTTTATGGTGTCAAACTCTGTGTTTCTAACTTATGGTGAGTTTCAATGATTATCTATACAGAGGCAAACATAAGTTCTGACTAGAAAACTTTATAAAATTGCGTAATGACTGTTTTTTTATGAACAGGCTAGATGACACCACAGGCTTTCGAAGAACATGCTCAAAAGGAAGGTACGAGGGAATGGAAGCGCAGTATATGGGTGACTATTGACGGGGATAAAGTCCCTATTGAGGAGACGGCGCTTCTCAAGTATTATAACCTTCGCGTGTGAATTGTGACAATTTATAGATTGCAGACTTTGCATAATTTAGATTTTGTTTAATGTATAAGATTACTTCGCTTTTTCTAAATTTTGGTAGCCCATTATGAAGTAAATTCTTTGATTTTATGAAGAGCTTGGATTTTTTGTCATCTATATTTTGAATATTTGTGTAATCTGGGAAGAATGGGCTTTCAATGAGTTTACTTTGCCCAAGACACCATTAAAAAGGGTATATATTGAAATATCTCTAATGGAAATTAACAATTAGTTCAACTATGATCTAAAGTATTCTTTTGGCTTCTGAGGTAAGGCAAATAAGGGCTTAACCTTTACTCTTCCAATGCATTTATCCTTTTTTAAAGGACACAGTGCTTGCAGCACATAAGGCAAACCTCATTACTTCCGAAGGTTGATGTAGATGATACCAAAGTATTTAGGCTAGGGGTTCCCTTCTTTAACGTTCTCTTATTAAGACAACAAAGAAATGTAATTATTCTCTTTTTCCAATAAAAAACAGTATTACTTTATTATTCTAATTACCTCAATCAAAGACATTGTTAAGATGTAGGCACATAGTATGCAAGTATATGTGTTTTGTGGTGGTATGGAATGGATTTGATGGAGGATTGATATGATGATTTGGTTTTGTTCTACTGTGTTTCGTGAAGGTTTGATCAAGTTTCAATGACGTTTTAATGAATTTTGGAACCGATTTTGATGTTCTGGTAAAGTTGGAGGAGGCTAGTGATAGGGTTTGGAGTAATTAATGTCCATAAATCCATGTATGTGTTGTTTTTTATAGTTAAAAAAGATATGGATCAAGGTGAAAATAGTGGGGGTTCAAGTGGTTGTGCTAGTGGCTAAATTGATAGTGGTGGTAGATTTTTCCAAATAATAGCAAAATAGATACCACATAGAGGTTTAGGTGTTGATCACCTTGAGAAATTTAGGCTAGACGTTGAATAAAAATATAATGTAGCTTTCTTGCACCAATGTTTAACAATTTATTCCGTTCTAAATCCTTCGTATGGTATTCGGTTCCAAAATCCATATTCAAGACAAAATCAATCTTGGTCCCAATATACTGAAAACTATAACACAATCAATATTACTTAAATACTATACTTGTATTTTACAAGAAATCTTGTATAGGTTACCACCTTTTACAAAAGGAGAATCTATCTCATTTTTCTCTCATATTCTTTTATTCACTTTTATTATATATGAATTACAAATAAAATGCTACATATTTATACTAGTAGATACTTGATAAAAATTAATTATAGTCTTGATATATTACACGACACAACACTAAATTCATTGTTTTTCAAGATTCGTCTTGTATATTCATTTGATCTTTTTTTCTTCCCAAAATCATGAATTTACACTGTATATTTAAGAATCACAAGAAATTAAACTTATTTGGTTTTTAATCATTTAAACACCCCTCCTCAAACCAAATTAATCTTCACACTGAGCATCAATCTTAATTATCTACAACATGCTCCAAAGTACTACAATACTCCAACATTATCGTCTTCACTTTCATGTGATCACTTAAGAAATAAACTTATGATCAATATGCTTGCTTAATTTGTTTGTATCGAATTTTTAGATAACTCGATCGCTTATCCATATAAATAATAATCATATCTTTCTGTTCATCATTTAATTATCTTATCAACTTCCTCAACCATATTACTTTACGAACTATTGAATATAATGCAACATATTTAGCCTCACAAGGCGAGATAGCAACTACACTTTATTTCTTTGAAATTCACATAAATGCAGTAAACCTAAAAAAAAATACGTACCCACTTAGTCCTTTTCTTTCATATTGATCACCTCCTTTATCACTAGAAAAAAAAATATAGCATCTTCTTGATCAAGATTATATAGACCAAAATTTACAGTACGTTTGATGTACTTAAAATCCTTTTCTCGACAAGCCAATGAGACACTTCCTACGCTTCCACATAATGACTCAACAAAGTAACCAAATAAACAATATTTTGCCTTGTGATTGTGAGGTACCGAAAACTTCTAATTAAATTTTAAAAAGTATGAAATTTACACATTTTCCTTCATCTTGTTATGCCATTTTCAAACTAGGTGACATCAAAGATTCCACATGATTGTATTTTACTATTTTGAATTTCTCAACTGGTTTTGTGCATACCATTTTGTACCTTCTTGTTAATTTAATTTGATACCCAAGAAAAATTACATAAGTTCAGAGTCTATCATTTTATATTCCTAGAATATGGCTTGTTTGAATTGAACAAAAAAAAAATTCACAACATCCTGTAATACGCAAGTCATCGACGTAAAGACATGCAACTTAAACTTTACCTTTAGAATCTTCCTTCGAATAAAGTGCATGGTCAATGGACATTTAAAAAACCATTATCAATAAATAATTGTCGGTGCGAGAATCCCACGCTTAGGAGCTTGCTTCAAGCCATACAAAATCTTTTTCAATCGATACACTTTTTTTTACCATTTAGAGTAAAACCTTCATGTTGAACCATGTACACTTATTTTCAAGTATACCATTCTAAAATGTAGATTTGACATCTAATTGGAGTAACTTCCGTTTATGATAAGTTGCAAGCAATATTAACATTTTCACAGTGTCCATTGAGGCAACATTGGCAAAAGTTTCATCATAATTAACTCCATAATTTTTTTGTATTCTTTTACAACAAGTTTTGTCTTATAGTGATCAATTTCTTCATTTATTGTCCTTTTTATTTAATAGACCCATTTGTCCCAACAGGTCGTTATCCTTTTGAAAAATATTTTCAAATATTTTATTATTTTTTCTAGTTAAACTAATTTCTTCAACCATTTATTTCTTCCAAAATACAGCTTTCACAACTTCGTCAAATTATAATGGCTCATTATCATTAGAGAAACATACCAAATTCAACTTTCAATATCTGTGTTGATTTCTACCACACTTTGCATTCTTCTTGTTAGGGAAGAAGAATTACATGGACCTTCTTTGTCTTAAGATTTTTTAACCTGTTCAAGTGTCATGATAGGTGACTCTCGATTTTGATGGTTTTTTTTCTTCATCTACTACTTCAATTTGATCCAATGTACTATAATTTTCTTCATTCCTCCTCTAAATTTCTTCTTCGCTAAAAACAAAGATGACTAGTAGTTGTCTTTTGAATCCTCATTATAACCAGTAAAAATAAATTTTTTCACCCCGGTTACCAAGTTTCTTTTTTTTTTTTTCATCTAGAACACGAGTATAAACTATGCTAGCAAAAACTCAAAGATGACTGATAGTTGGCTTGTAGTTGCTCCAAATTACTTGTGGTGTCAAATTTCTTTAGCAAATAAGCAGTACATGCAACTTCAGCCTAAAAAATTTTTGGTAAATTTTTCTCATTTAGCATCCTTCAATGTCATGTCAAGGATGATGGGATTCTTCCTTTATGCAAGACCATGATCTAAGAATTTTGATTTTGTATCTAACTCTGTTGTTGATTTAAAAAAATTGAAAGTAGTAAAGAGTTAACTTCTCTTGATCTAATACACCTATAATTAAAACTATATGAATCTTCTATCAATAATATCTGCTACTTAGAAAACAATTTATAAAATTGTTAATTAAATAATATCAAATAAAAAAATAAGTAAATTGAAAATAGATAAAAAAGATTTTTTTTCTTTGACCAGATTTTTGCACTTATGATTAATATTCTTTTCCATAAATGATGAATATGTAGTCTTTGACCAGGTGAATAGGCGCCATTCTTTTTTCAGAAGTATTTCAAAATTTAACCAAATAAAATATTTTTTACTTTAAAGACCCGAATAATTTACTATTTCTAAAAATAATCAGTTTTCAGAAAAGAAGTAATGTTGGATATCAAACAAAAAATAATTTAAAATATATATTTTTCTAAAAAGCGATAATTAATTTAAATGTTCTTTTGACTGAAAAAACAGTATAAAACAGGCTATAAGTCATTCATCATCTTTCATTTTTCTGATATATCTTAAGTCTTACAATTTCTCTCACCTAAAGATACCTAAAGATGTCACTTTTTAGCGTTGAGGAGTTAAAAAATATGTATGACGTCAAACTCTATGAAGATCACCTAAAGGTGATATGTGCGTGCACAAGTCAACGTTTTGGAGATACCGTTGGCTATTTGAGAGTTTATGCGAATGGCCTTGTCGATATCGAATGTGATTGTTTTCCAGGTTGTCCAGAAGGTATCTAATTTTATTTTCCAAATTATATTATATATTTATATTTTATAAACGTTTTGCATGTGGTGTGTTTTTAATTTTTACTTGTCCATATGAAATTTTTTGTAAATCCTTACAATATTGTTTAAAGTAAGTACTTTTTATTTTAATACTTCAACAAAATTATTATTTTAGATTGATGGATGTATTCTTCTTACTCATAAAGAGATTGAAAGAACCTTAATTTTCTTATTAAGATGTGAAAGCGTTGTCTCTCAATAGACTGGATATATGTTCTCTATTTTATTTTTTTAGCGATTGAAAACTATGACATAAATTATTGCTATAAGATAAGGATAATTTTATTTTGGAAGGAGCACAAATTTATTTTTGAAAATAAAATAAAATAGAGCATTTAAAGGAGTTTTCTACAATATAGTACTATTGTTAGCTTTTGGTATCAATGAAGGACTTCACTTCTGGAATTTTCACATGATAAATAAAGTTATGTTAAGTAACCAAACTTGGTATATCTACTATCCAAAAATTATCTTGTGAGACTACTGAAAGAATATTCTTCCATACATTTAAAAATGCCAAGAAGAAAAACAATGTCTCGTGATTTTGGAGATGTCTTACTGTATAGAAATTATTAAACTTGGGAATTCAATCTAGTACACCTTAGGAAAAAACATGAGAGAAAATTAATTGTTAATTATAGTATATACATGGCCGGTAATACTGGCATTTTTTTAATCTGATTTCTATAGATTGCATTGGCTATACTTTATTCCGGGACACTGTGAATGAGTTTAACAATTCATTCGTTGGTAGCTTTAATCAAATTACTCGTTTAGTAAATAAGTCGAAAGATAACATTATTGGATGACTTAGGAGAACTTCACTCCTAGCTAATTGGCCTTTCCAACTCTGTAGCTATTTTATTCGTGTTTTGAGGGAGGGTTTTTTGATCTGGGTTTTAATTGAGAGAAGTTTTTATATTTATGTGTTATATTTTATTAGTAATGAAATTTTTCCATAGAATAAAAATAGAATGTTTCATGTATTAATTTTGAACTGGTCTATTTATAATTCCATATATATTTAGTACAAAAATATAATACTTAATATCTTTAATCATCTTCTGCAACTGACATTGAGTTTGTTTTTCAAGTATGCAATTTGTAATGGTTTGTTCTTAAATAGGTAGATTATTATGTGTTTTTATGGTGTCAAACTCTGTGTCTCTAACTTATGGTGAGTTTCAATGATTATCTATACAGAGGCAAACATAAGTTCTGACTAGAAAACTTTATGAAATTGCGTAATGACTGTTTTTTTATGAACAGGCAAGATGACACCACAGGCTTTCGAAGAACATGCTCAAAAGGAAGGTACGAGGGAATGGAAGCGCAGTATATGGGTGACCATTGACGGGGATAAAGTCCCTATTGAGGAGACGGCGCTTCTCAAGTATTATAACCTTCGCGTGTGAATTGTGACAATTTATAGATTGCAGACTTTGCATAATTTAGATTTTGTTTAATGCATAAGATTATTTCGCTTTTTCTAAATTTTGGTAGCCCATTATGAAGTAAATTCTTTGATTTTATGAAGATCTTGGATTTTTTGTCATCTATATTTTAAATATTTGTGTAATCTGGGAAGAATGGGCTTTCAATGAGTTTACTTTGCCCAAGACACCATTAAAAAGGGTATATATTGAAGTATCTCTAATGGAAATTAACAATTAGTTCAACTATGATCTAAAGTATTCTTTTGGCTTCTGAGGTAAGGCAAATAAGGGCTTAACCTTTACTCTTCCAATGCATTTATCCTTTTTTAAAGGACACAGTGCTTGCAGCACATAAGTCAAACCTCATTACTTCCGAAGGTTGATGTAGATGATACCAAAGTATTTAGGCTAGGGGTTTCCTTCTTTAACGTTCTCTTCTTAAGACAACAAAGAAATGTAATTATTCTCTTTTTCCAATAAAAAACAGTATTAATTTATTATTCTAATTACCTCAATCAAAGACATTGTTAAGATGTAGGAACATAGTATGCAAGTATATGTGTTTTGTGGTGGTATGGAATGGATTTGATGGAGGATTGATATGATGATTTGGTTTTGTTCTAGTGTGTTTCATGAAGGTTTGATCAAGTTTCAATGACGTTTTAATGAATTTTGAAACCGATTTTGATGTTCTGGTGAAGTTGGAGGAGGCTAGTGATAGGGTTTGGAGTAATTAATGTCCATAAATCCATGTATGTGTTGTTTTTTATAGTTAAAAAAGATATGGATCAAGGTGAAAATAGTGGGGGTTCAAGTGGTTGTGCTAGTGGTTAAATTGATAGTGGTGGTAGATTTTTCCAAATAATAGAAAAATAGATACCACATAGAGGTTTAGGTGTTGATCACCTTGAGAAATTTAGGCTAGACGTTGAATAAAAATATAATGTAGCTTTCTTGCACCAATGTTTAACAATCAATTCCGTTCTAAATCCCTCGTATGGTATTCGGTTCCAAAATCCATATTCAAGACAAAATCAATCTTGGTCCCAATATACTGAAAACTAAAACACAATCAATATTACTTAAATACTATACTTGTATTTTACAAGAAATCTTGTATAGGTTACCACCTTTTACAAAAGGAGAATCTATCTCATTTTTCTCTCATATTCTTTTATTCACTTTTATTATATATGAATTACAAATAAAATGCTACATATTTATACTAGTAGATACTTGATAAAAATTAATTATAGTCTTGATATATTACACGACACAACACTAAATTCATTGTTTTTCAAGATTCATCTTGTATATTCATTTGATCTTTTTTTCTTCCCAAAATCATGAATTTACACTGTATATTTAAGAATCACAAGAAATTAAACTTATTTGGTTTTTAATCATTTAAACACCCCTCCTCAAACCAAAATAATCTTCACACTGAGCATCAATCTTAATTATCTACAACATGCTCCAAAGTACTACAATACTCCAACATTATCGTCTTCACTTTCATGTGATCACTTAAGAAATAAACTTATGATCAATATGCTTGCTTAATCTGTTTGTATCGAATTTTTGGATAACTCGATCGCTTATCCATATAAATAATAATCATATCTTTCTGTTCATCATTTAATTATCTTATCAACTTCCTCAACCATATTACTTTACGAACTATTGAAGATAATGCAACATATTTAGCCTCACAAGACGACATAGCAACCACACTTTATTTCTTTGAAATTCACATAAATGCAGTAAACCTAAAAAAAAATACGTACCCACTTAGTCCTTTTCTTTCATATTGATCACCTCCTTTATCACTAGAAAAAAAAATATAGCATCTTCTTGATCAAGATTATATAGACCAAAATTTACAGTACGTTTGATGTACTTAAAATCCTTTTCTCGACAAGCCAATGAGACACTTCCTACGCTTCCACATAATGACTCAACAAAGTAACCAAATAAACAATATTTTGCCTTGTGATTGTGAGGTACCGAAAACTTCTAATTAAATTTTAAAAAGTATGAAATTTACACATTTTCCTTCATCTTGTTATGCCATTTTCAAACTAGGTGACATCAAAGATTCCACATGATTGTATTTTACTATTTTGAATTTCTCAACTGGTTTTGTGCATACCATTTTGTACCTTCTTGTTAATTTAATTTGATACCCAAGAAAAATTACATAAGTTCAGAGTCTATCATTTTATATTCCTAGAATATGGCTTGTTTGAATTGAACAAAAAAAAAATTCACAACATCCTGTAATACGCAAGTCAACGACGTAAAGACATGCAACTAAAACTTTACCTTTAGAATCTTCCTTCGAATAAAGTGCATGGTCAATGGACATTTAAAAAACCATTATCAATAAATAATTGTCGGTGCGAGAATCCCACGCTTAGGAGCTTGCTTCAAGCCATACAAAACCTTTTTCAATCGATACACTTTTTTTTACCATTTAGAGTAAAACCTTCATGTTGAACCATGTACACTTATTTTCAAGTATACCATTCTAAAATGTAGATTTGACATCTAATTGGAGTAACTTCCGTTTATGATAAGTTGCAAGCAATATTAACATTTTCACAGTGTCCATTGAGGCAACATTGGCAAAAGTTTCATCATAATTAACTCCATAATTTTTTTGTATTCTTTTACAACAAGTTTTGTCTTATAGTGATCAATTTCTTCATTTATTGTCCTTTTTATTTAATAGACCCATTTGTCCCAACAGGTCGTTATCCTTTTGAAAAATATTTTCAAATATTTTATTATTTTTTCTAGTTAAACTAATTTCTTCAACCATTTATTTCTTCCAAAATACTGCTTTCACAACTTCGTCAAATTATAATGGCTCATTATCATTAGAGAAACATACCAAATTCAACTTTCAATATTTGTGTTGATTTCTACCACACTTTGCATTCTTCTTGTTAGGGAAGAAGAATTACATGGACCTACTTTGTCTTAAGATTTTTTAACCTGTTCAAGTGTCATGATAGGTGACTCTCGATTTTGATGGTTTTTTTTCTTCTTCTACTACTTCAATTTGATCCAATGTACTATAATTTTCTTCATTCCTCCTCTAAATTTCTTCTTCGCTAAAAACAATGATGACTGATAGTTGTCTTTTGAATCCTCATTATAACCAGTAAAAATAAATTTTTTCACCCCGGTTACCAAGTTTCTTTTTTTTTTCATCTAGAACACGAGTATAAACTATGCTAGCAAAAACTCAAAGATGACTGATAGTTGGCTTGTAGTTGCTCCAAATTACTTGTGGTGTCAAATTTCTTTAGCAAATAAGCAGTACATGCAACTTCAGCATAAAAAAAATTTGGTAAATTTTTCTCATTTAGCATCCTTCAATGTCATGTCAAGGATGATGGGATTCTTCCTTTATGCAAGACCATGATCTAAGAATTTGGATTTTTTATCTAACTCTGTTGTTGATTTAAAAAATTTAAAAGTAGTAAAGAGTTAACTTCTCTTGATCTAATACACCTATAATTAAAACTATATGAATCTTCTATCAATAATATCTGCTACTTAGAAAACAATTTATAAAATTGTTAATTAAATAATATCAAATAAAAAAATAAGTAAATTGAAAATAGATAAAAAAGATTTTTTTTCTTTGACCAGATTTTTGCACTTATGATTAATATTCTTTTCCTTAAATGATGAATATGTAGTCTTTGACCAGGTGAATAGGCGCCATTCTTTTTTCAGAAGTATTTCAAAATTTAAACAAATAAAATATTTTTTACTTTAAAGACCCGAATAATTTATTATTTCTAAAAATAATCAGTTTTCAGAAAAGAAGTAATGTTGGATATCAAACAAAAAATAATTTTAAATATATATTTTTCTAAAAAGCGTTAATTAATTTAAATGTTCTTTTGACTGAAAAAACAGTATAAAACAGGCTATAAGTCATTCATCATCTTTCATTTTTCTGATATATCTTAAGTCTTACAATTTCTCTCACCTAAAGATACCTAAAGATGTCACTTTTTAGCGTTGAGGAGTTAAAAAATATGTATGACGTCAAACTCTATGAAGATCACCTAAAGGTGATATGTGCGTGCACAAGTCAACGTTTTGGAGATACCGTTGGCTATTTGAGAGTTTATGCGAATGGCCTTGTCGATATCGAATGTGATTGTTTTCCAGGTTGTCCAGAAGGTATCTAATTTTATTTTCCAAATTATATTATATATTTATATTTTATAAACGTTTTGCATGTGGTGTGTTTTTAATTTTTACTTGTCCATATGAAATTTTTTGTAAATCCTTACAATATTGTTTAAAGTAAGTACTTTTTATTTTAATACTTCAACAAAATTATTATTTTAGATTGATGGATGTATTCTTCATACTCATAAAGAGATTGAAAGAACCCTAATTTTCTTATTAAGATGTGAAAGCGTTGTCTCTCAATAGACTGGATATATGTTCTCTATTTTATTTTTTTAGCGATTGAAAACTATGACATAAATTATTGCTATAAGATAAGGATAATTTTATTTTGGAAGGAGCACAAATTTATTTTTGAAAATAAAATAAAATAGAGCATTTAAAGGAGTTTTCTACAATATAGTACTATTGTTAGCTTTTGGTATCAATGATGGACTTCACTTCTGGAATTTTCACATGATAAATAAAGTTATGTTAAGTAACCAAACTTGGTATATCTACTATCCAAAAATTATCTTGTGAGACTACTGAAAGAATATTCTTCCATACATTTAAAAATGCCAAGAAGAAAAACAATATCTCGTGATTTTGGAGATGTCTTACTGTATAGAAATTATTAAACTTGGGAATTCAATCTAGTACACCTTAAGAAAAAACATGAGAGAAAATTAATTGTTAATTATAGTATATACGTGGCCGGTAATACTGGCATTTTTTTAATCTGATTTCTATAGATTGCATTGGCTATACTTTATTCCGGGACACTGTGAATGAGTTTAACAATTCATTCGTTGGTAGCTTTAATCAAATTACTCGTTTAGTAAATAAGTCGAAAGATAACATTATTGGATGACTTAGGAGAACTTCACTCCTAGCTAATTGGCCTTTCCAACTCTGTAGCTATTTTATTCGTGTTTTGAGGGAGGGTTTTTTGATCTGGGTTTTAATTGAGAGAAGTTTTTATATTTATGTGTTATATTTTATTAGTAATGAAATTTTTCCATAGAATAAAAATAGAATGTTTCATGTATTAATTTTGAACTGGTCTATTTATAATTCCATATATATTTAGTACAAAAATATAATACTTAATATCTTTAATCATCTTCTGCAACTGACATTGAGTTTGTTTTTCAAGTATGCAATTTGTAATGGTTTGTTCTTAAATAGGTAGATTATTATGTGTTTTTATGGTGTCAAACTCTGTGTCTCTAACTTATGGTGAGTTTCAATGATTATCTATACAGAGGCAAACATAAGTTCTGACTAGAAAACTTTATGAAATTGCGTAATGACTGTTTTTTTATGAACAGGCAAGATGACACCACAGGCTTTCGAAGAACATGCTCAAAAGGAAGGTACGAGGGAATGGAAGCGCAGTATATGGGTGACCATTGACGGGGATAAAGTCCCTATTGAGGAGACGGCGCTTCTCAAGTATTATATCCTTCGCGTGTGAATTGTGACAATTTATAGATTGCAGACTTTGCATAATTTAGATTTTGTTTAATGCATAAGATTATTTCGCTTTTTCTAAATTTTGGTAGCCCATTATGAAGTAAATTCTTTGATTTTATGAAGATCTTGGATTTTTTGTCATCTATATTTTAAATATTTGTGTAATCTGGGAAGAATGGGCTTTCAATGAGTTTACTTTGCCCAAGACACCATTAAAAAGGGTATATATTGAAGTATCTCTAATGGAAATTAACAATTAGTTCAACTATGATCTAAAGTATTCTTTTGGCTTCTGAGGTAAGGCAAATAAGGGCTTAACCTTTACTCTTCCAATGCATTTATCCTTTTTTAAAGGACACAGTGCTTGCAGCACATAAGGCAAACCTCATTACTTCCGAAGGTTGATGTAGATGATACCAAAGTATTTAGGCTAGGGGTTTCCTTCTTGAACGTTCTCTTCTTAAGACAACAAAGAAATGTAATTATTCTCTTTTTCCAATAAAAAACAGTATTAATTTATTATTCTAATTACCTCAATCAAAGACATTGTTAAGATGTAGGAACATAGTATGCAAGTATATGTGTTTTGTGGTGGTATGGAATGGATTTGATGGAGGATTGATATGATGATTTGGTTTTGTTCTAGTGTGTTTCGTGAAGGTTTGATCAAGTTTCAATGACGTTTTAATGAATTTTGAAACCGATTTTGATGTTCTGGTGAAGTTGGAGGAGGCTAGTGATAGGGTTTGGAGTAATTAATGTCCATAAATCCATGTATGTGTTGTTTTTTATAGTTAAAAAAGATACGGATCAAGGTGAAAATAGTGGGGGTTCAAGTGGTTGTGCTAGTGGTTAAATTGATAGTGGTGGTAGATTTTTCCAAATAATAGAAAAATAGATACCACATAGAGGTTTAGGTGTTGATCACCTTGAGAAATTTAGGCTAGACATTGAATAAAAATATAATGTAGCTTTCTTGTACCAATGTTTAACAATCAATTCCGTTCTAAATCCCTCGTATGGTATTCGGTTCCAAAATCCATATTCAAGACAAAATCAATCTTGGTCCCAATATACTGAAAACTAAAACACAATCAATATTACTTAAATACTATACTTGTATTTTACAAGAAATCTTGTATAGGTTACCACCTTTTACAAAAGGAGAATCTATCTCATTTTTCTCTCATATTCTTTTATTCACTTTTATTATATATGAATTACAAATAAAATGCTACATATTTATACTAGTAGATACTTGATAAAAATTAATTATAGTCTTGATATATTACACGGCACAACACTAAATTCATTGTTTTTCAAGATTCGTCTTGTATATTCATTTGATCTTTTTTTCTTCCCAAAATCATGAATTTACACTGTATATTTAAGAATCACAAGAAATTAAACTTATTTGGTTTTTAATCATTTAAACACTCCTCCTCAAACCAAAATAATCTTCACGATGAGCATCAATCTTAATTATCTACAACATGCTCCAAAGTACTACAATACTCCAACATTATCGTCTTCACTTTCATGTGATCACTTAAGAAATAAACTTATGATCAATATGCTTGCTTAATCTGTTTGTATCGAATTTTTGGATAACTCGATCGCTTATCCATATAAATAATAATCATATCTTTCTGTTCATCATTTAATTATCTTATCAACTTCCTCAACCATATTACTTTACGAACTATTGAAGATAATGCAACATATTTAGCCTCACAAGACGACATAGCAACCACACTTTATTTCTTTGAAATTCACATAAATGCAGTAAACCTAAAAAAAAATACGTACCCACTTAGTCCTTTTCTTTCATATTGATCACCTCCTTTATCACTAGAAAAAAAAAATATAGCATCTTCTTGATCAAGATTATATAGACCAAAATTTACAGTACGTTTGATGTACTTAAAATCCTTTTCTCGACAAGCCAATGAGACACTTCCTACGCTTCCACATAATGACTCAACAAAGTAACCAAATAAACAATATTTTGCCTTGTGATTGTGAGGTACCGAAAACTTCTAATTAAATTTTAAAAATTATAAAATTTACACATTTTCCTTCATCTTGTTATGCCATTTTCAAACTAGGTGACATCAAAGATTCCACATGATTGTATTTTACTATTTTGAATTTCTCAACTGGTTTTGTGCATACCATTTTGAACCTTCTTGTTAATTTAATTTGATACCCAAGAAAAATTACATAAGTTCAGAGTCTATCATTTTATATTCCTAGAATATGGCTTGTTTGAATTGAACAAAAAAAAAAATTCACAACATCCTGTAATACGCAAGTCATCGACGTAAAGACATGCAACTAAAACTTTACCTTTAGAATCTTCCTTCGAATAAAGTGCATGGTCAATGGACATTTAAAAAACCATTATCAATAAATAATTGTCGGTGCGAGAATCCCACGCTTAGGAGCTTGCTTCAAGCCATACAAAACCTTTTTCAATCGATACACTTTTTTTTACCATTTAGAGTAAAACCTTCATGTTGAACCATGTACACTTATTTTCAAGTATACCATTCTAAAATGTAGATTTGACATCTAATTAGAGTAACTTCCGTTTATGATAAGTTGCAAGCAATATTAACATTTTCACAGTGTCCATTGAGGCAACATTGGCAAAAGTTTCATCATAATTAACTCCATAATTTTTTTGTATTCTTTTACAACAAGTTTTGTCTTATAGTGATCAATTTCTTCATTTATTGTCCTTTTTATTTAATAGACCCATTTGTCCCAACAGGTCGTTATCCTTTTGAAAAATATTTTTAAATATTTTATTATTTTTTCTAGTTAAACTAATTTCTTCAACCATTTATTTCTTCCAAAATACTGCTTTCACAACTTCGTCAAATTATAATGGCTCATTATCATTAGAGAAACATACCAAATTCAACTTTCAATATTTGTGTTGATTTCTACCACACTTTGCATTCTTCTTGTTAGGGAAGAAGAATTACATGGACCTTCTTTGTCTTAAGATTTTTTAACCTGTTCAAGTGTCATGATAGGTGACTCTCGATTTTGATGGTTTTTTTTTCTTCTTCTACTACTTCAATTTGATCCAATGTACTATAATTTTCTTCATTTCTCCTCTAAATTTCTTCTTCGCTAAAAACAAAGATGACTGATAGTTGTCTTTTGAATCCTCATTATACCCAGTAAAAATAAATTTTTTCACCCCGGTTACCAAGTTTTTTTTTTTCATCTAGAACACGAGTATAAACTATGCTAGCAAAAACTCAAAGATGACTGATAGTTGGCTTGTAGTTGCTCCAAATTACTTGTGGTGTCAAATTTCTTTAGCAAATAAGCAGTACATGCAACTTCAGCCTAAAAAAATTTTGGTAAATTTTTCTCATTTAGCATCCTTCAATGTCATGTCAAGGATGATGGGATTCTTCCTTTATGCAAGACCATGATCTAAGAATTTGGATTTTTTATCTAACTCTGTTGTTGATTTAAAAAATTTGAAAGTAGTAAAGAGTTAACTTCTCTTGATCTAATACACCTATAATTAAAACTATATGAATCTTCTATCAATAATATCTGCTACTTAGAAAACAATTTATAAAATTGTTAATTAAATAATATCAAATAAAAAAATAAGTAAATTGAAAATAGATAAAAAAGATTTTTTTTCTTTGACCAGATTTTTGCACTTATGATTAATATTCCTTTCCTTAAATGATGAATATGTAGTCTTTGACCAGGTGAATAGGCGCCATTCTTTTTTTAGAAGTATTTCAAAATTTAAACAAATAAAATATTTTTTACTTTAAAGACCCGAATAATTTACTATTTCTAAAAATAATCAGTTTTCAGAAAAGAAGTAATGTTAGATATCAAACAAAAAATAATTTTAAATATATATTTTTCTAAAAAGCGATAATTAATTTAAATGATCTTTTGACTGAAAAAACAGTATAAAACAGGCTATAAGTCATTCATCATTTTCCATTTTTCTGATATATCTTAAGTCTTACAATTTCTCTCACCTAAAGATACCTAAAGATGTCACTTTTTAGCGTTGAGGAGTTAAAAAATATGTATGACGTCAAACTCTATGAAGATCACCTAAAGGTGATATGTGCGTGCACAAGTCAACGTTTTGGAGATACCGTTGGCTATTTGAGAGTTTATGCGAATGGCCTTGTCGATATCGAATGTGATTGTTTTCCAGGTTGTCCAGAAGGTATCTAATTTTATTTTCCAAATTATATTATATATTTATATTTTATAAACGTTTTGCATGTGGTGTGTTTTTAATTTTTACTTGTCCATATGAAATTTTTTGTAAATCCTTACAATATTGTTTAAAGTAAGTACTTTTTATTTTAATACTCCAACAAAATTATTATTTTAGATTGATGGATGTATTCTTCATACTCATAAAGAGATTGAAAGAACCCTAATTTTCTTATTAAGATGTGAAAGCGTTGTCTCTCAATAGACTGGATATATGTTCTCTATTTTATTTTTTTAGCGATTGAAAACTATGACATAAATTATTGCTATAAGATAAGGATAATTTTATTTTGGAAGGAGCACAAATTTATTTTTGAAAATAAAATAAAATAGAGCATTTAAAGGAGTTTTCTACAATATAGTACTATTGTTAGCTTTTGGTATCAATGATGGACTTCACTTCTGGAATTTTCACATGATAAATAAAGTTATGTTAAGTAACCAAACTTGGTATATCTAATATCCAAAAATTATCTTGTGAGACTACTGAAAGAATATTCTTCCATACATTTAAAAATAAAGAAGAAGAAAAACAATGTCTCGTGATTTTGGAGATGTCTTACTGTATAGAAATTATTAAACTTGGGAATTCAATCTAGTACACCTTAAGAAAAAACATGAGAGAAAATTAATTGTTAATTATAGTATATACGTGGCCGGTAATACTGGCATTTTTTTAATCTGATTTCTATAGATTGCATTGGCTATACTTTATTCCGGGACACTGTGAATGAGTTTAACAATTCATTCGTTGGTAGCTTTAATCAAATTACTCGTTTAGTAAATAAGTCGAAAGATAACATTATTGGATGACTTAGGAGAACTTCACTCCTAGCTAATTGGCCTTTCCAACTCTGTAGCTATTTTATTCGTGTTTTGAGGGAGGGTTTTTTGATCTGGGTTTTAATTGAGAGAAGTTTTTATATTTATGTGTTATATTTTATTAGTAATAAAATTTTTCCATAGAATGAAAATAGAATGTTTCATGTATTAATTTTGAACTGGTCTATTTATAATTCCATATATATTTAGTACAAAAATATAATACTTAATATCTTTAATCATCTTCTGCAACTGACATTGAGTTTGTTTTTCAAGTATGCAATTTGTAATGGTTTGTTCTTAAATAGGTAGATTATTATGTGTTTTTATGGTGTCAAACTCTGTGTCTCTAACTTATGGTGAGTTTCAATGATTATCTATACAGAGGCAAACATAAGTTCTGACTAGAAAACTTTATGAAATTGCGTAATGACTGTTTTTTTATGAACAGGCATGATGACACCACAGGCTTTCGAAGAACATGCTCAAAAGGAAGGTACGAGGGAATGGAAGCGCAGTATATGGGTGACCATTGACGGGGATAAAGTCCCTATTGAGGAGACGGCGCTTCTCAAGTATTATAACCTTCGCGTGTGAATTGTGACAATTTATAGATTGCAGACTTTGCATAATTTAGATTTTGTTTAATGCATAAGATTATTTCGCTTTTTCTAAATTTTGGTAGCCCATTATTAAGTAAATTCTTTGATTTTATGAAGAGCTTGGATTTTTTGTCATCTATATTTTAAATATTTGTGTAATCTGGGAAGAATGGGCTTTCAATGAGTTTACTTTGCCCAAGACACCATTAAAAAGGGTATATATTGAAGTATCTCTAATAGAAATTAACAATTAGTTCAACTATGATCTAAAGTATTCTTTTGGCTTCTGAGGTAAGGCAAATAAGGGCTTAACCTTTACTCTTCCAATGCATTTATCCTTTTTTAAAGGACACAGTGCTTGCAGCACATAAGGCAAACTTCATTACTTCCGAAGGTTGATGTAGATGATACCAAAGTATTTAGGCTAGGGGTTCCCTTCTTTAACGTTCTCTTCTTAAGACAACAATGAAATGTAATTATTCTCTTTTTCCAATAAAAAACAGTATTGATTTATTATTCTAATTACCTCAATCAAAGACATTGTTAAGATGTAGGCACATAGTATGCAAGTATATGTGTTTTGTGGTGGTATGGAATGGATTTGATGGAGGATTGATATGATGATTTGGTTTTGTTCTAGTGTGTTTCGTGAAGGTTTGATCAAGTTTCAATGACGTTTTAATGAATTTTGGAACCGATTTTGATGTTCTGGTGAAGTTGGAGGAGGCTAGTGATAGGGTTTGGAGTAATTAATGTCCATAAATCCATGTATGTGTTGTTTTTTATAGTTAAAAAAGATACGGATCAAGGTGAAAATATTGGGGGTTCAAGTGGTTGTGCTAGTGGTTAAATTGATAGTGGTGGTAGATTTTTCCAAATAATAGAAAAATAGATACCACATAGAGGTTTAGGTGTTGATCACCCTGAGAAATTTAGGCTAGACGTTGAATAAAAATATAATGTAGCTTTCTTGCACCAATGTTTAACAATCAATTCCGTTCTAAATCCCTCGTATGGTATTCGGTTCCAAAATCCATATTCAAGACAAAATCAATCTTGGTCCCAATATACTGAAAACTAAAACACAATCAATATTACTTAAATACTATACTTGTATTTTACAAGAAATCTTGTATAGGTTACCACCTTTTACAAAAGGAGAATCTATCTCATTTTTCTCTCATATTCTTTTATTCACTTTTATTATATATGAATTACAAATAAAATGCTACATATTTATACTAGTAGATACTTGATAAAAATTAATTATAGTCTTGATATATTACACGGCACAACACTAAATTCATTGTTTTTCAAGATTCGTCTTGTATATTCATTTGATCTTTTTTTCTTCCCAAAATCATGAATTTACACTGTATATTTAAGAATCACAAGAAATTAAACTTATTTGGTTTTTAATCATTTAAACACCCCTCCTCAAACCAAAATAATCTTCACACTGAGCATCAATCTTAATTATCTACAACATGCTCCAAAGTACTACAATACTCCAACATTATCGTCTTCACTTTCATGTGATCACTTAAGAAATAAACTTATGATCAATATGCTTGCTTAATCTGTTTGTATCGAATTTTTGGATAACTCGATCGCTTATCCATATAAATAATAATCATATCTTTCTGTTCATCATTTAATTATCTTATCAACTTCCTCAACCATATTACTTTACGAACTATTGAAGATAATGCAACATATTTAGCCTCACAAGACGACATAGCAACCACACTTTATTTCTTTGAAATTCACATAAATGCATTAAACCTAAAAAAAATACGTACCCACTTAGTCCTTTTCTTTCATATTGATAACCTCCTTTATCACTAGAAAAAAAAATATAGCATCTTCTTGATCAAGATTATATAGACCAAAATTTACAGTACGTTTGATGTACTTAAAATCCTTTTCTCGACAAGCCAATGAGACACTTCCTACGCTTCCACATAATGACTCAACAAAGTAACCAAATAAACAATATTTTGCCTTGTGATTGTGAGGTACCGAAAACTTCTAATTAAATTTTAAAAAGTATGAAATTTACACATTTTCCTTCATCTTGTTATGCCATTTTCAAACTAGGTGACATCAAAGATTCCACATGATTCTATTTTACTATTTTGAATTTCTCAACTGGTTTTGTGCATACCATTTTGTACCTTCTTGTTAATTTAATTTGATACCCAAGAAAAATTACATAAGTTCAGAGTCTATCATTTTATATTCCTAGAATATGGCTTGTTTGAATTGAACAAAAAAAAAAATTCACAACATCCTGTAATACGCAAGTCATCGACGTAAAGACATGCAACTAAAACTTTACCTTTAGAATCATCCTTCGAATAAAGTGCATGGTCAATGGACATTTAAAAAACCATTATCAATAAATAATTGTCGGTGCGAGAATCCCACGCTTAGGAGCTTGCTTCAAGCCATACAAAACCTTTTTCAATCGATACACTTTTTTTTACCATTTAGAGTAAAACCTTCATGTTGAACCATGTACACTTATTTTCAAGTATACCATTCTAAAATGTAGATTTGACATCTAATTGGAGTAACTTCCGTTTATGATAAGTTGCAAGCAATATTAACATTTTCACAGTGTCCATTGAGGCAACATTGGCAAAATTTCATCATAATTAACTCCATAATTTTTTTGTATTCTTTTACAACAAGTTTTGTCTTATAGTGATCAATTTCTTCATTTATTGTCCTTTTTATTTAATAGACCCATTTGTCCCAACAGGTCGTTATCCTTTTGAAAAATATTTTCAAATATTTTATTATTTTTTCTAGTTAAACTAATTTCTTCAACCATTTATTTCTTCCAAAATACTGCTTTCACAACTTCGTCAAATTATAATGGCTCATTATCATTAGAGAAACATACCAAATTCAACTTTCAATATTTGTGTTGATTTCTACCACACTTTGCATTCTTCTTGTTAGGGAAGAAGAATTACATGGACCTTCTTTGTCTTAAGATTTTTTAACCTGTTCAAGTGTCATGATAGGTGACTCTCGATTTTGATGGTTTTTTTTCTTCTTCTACTACTTCAATTTGATCCAATGTACTATAATTTTCTTCATTCCTCCTCTAAATTTCTTCTTCGCTAAAAACAAAGATGACTGATAGTTGTCTTTTGAATCCTCATTATAACCAGTAAAAATAAATTTTTTCACCCCGGTTACCAAGTTTTTTTTTTTTTTCATCTAGAACACGAGTATAAACTATGCTAGCAAAAACTCAAAGATGACTTATAGTTGGCTTGTAGTTGCTCCAAATTACTTGTGGTGTCAAATTTCTTTAGCAAATAAGCAATACATGCAACTTCAGCCTAAAAAAATTTTGGTAAATTTTTCTCATTTAGCATCCTTCAATGTCATGTCAAGGATGATGGGATTCTTCCTTTATGCAAGACCATGATCTAAGAATTTGGATTTTTTATCTAACTCTGTTGTTGATTTAAAAAATTTGAAAGTAGTAAAGAGTTAACTTCTCTTGATCTAATACACCTATAAGTAAAACTATATGAATCTTCTATCAATAATATCTGCTACTTAGAAAACAATTTATAAAATTGTTAATTAAATAATATCAAATAAAAAAATAAGTAAATTGAAAATAGATAAAAAAGATTTTTTTTCTTTGACCAGATTTTTGCACTTATGATTAATATTCTTTTCCTTAAATGATGAATATGTAGCCTTTGACCAGGTGAACAGGCGCCATTCTTTTTTCAGAAGTATTTCAAAATTTAAACAAATAAAATATTTTTTACTTTAAAGACCCGAATAATTTACTATTTCTAAAAATAATCAGTTTTTAGAAAAGAAGTAATGTTGGATATCAAACAAAAAATAATTTTAAATATATATTATTCTAAAAAGCGATAATTAATTTAAATGTTATTTTGACTGAAAAAACAGTATAAAACAGGCTATAAGTCATTCATCATCTTTCATTTTTCTGATATATCTTAAGTCTTACAATTTCTCTCACCTAAAGATACCTAAAGATGTCACTTTTTAGCGTTGAGGAGTTAAAAAATATGTATGACATCAAACTCTATGAAGATCACCTAAAGGTGATATGTGCGTGCACAAGTCAACGTTTTGGAGATACCGTTGGCTATTTGAGAGTTTATGCGAATGGCCTTGTCGATATCGAATGTGATTGTTTTCTAGGTTGTCCAGAAGGTATCTAATTTTATTTTCCAAATAATATTATATATTTATATTTTATAAACGTTTTTAAGCATGTGGTGTGTTTTTAATTTTTACTTGTCCATATGAAATTTTTTGTAAATCCTTACAATATTGTTTAAAGTAAGTACTTTTTATTTTAATACTTCAACAAAATTATTATTTTAGATTGATGGATGTATTCTTCTTACTCATAAAGAGATTGAAAGAACCCTAATTTTCTTATTAAGATGTGAAAGCTTTGTCTCTCAATAGACTGGATATATGTTCTTTATTTTATTTTTTTAGCGATTGAAAACTATGACATAAATTATTGCTATAAGATAAGGATAATTTTATTTTGGAAGGAGCACAAATTTATTTTTGAAAATAAAATAAAATAGAGCATTTAAAGGAGTTTTCTACAATATAGTACTATTGTTAGCTTTTGGTATCAATGATGGACTTCACTTCTGGAATTTTCACATGATAAATAAAGTTATGTTAAGTAACCAAACTTGGTATATCTAATATCCAAAAATTATCTTGTGAGACTACTGAAAGAATATTCTTCCATACATTTAAAAATAAAGAAGAAGAAAAACAATGTCTCGTGATTTTGGAGATGTCTTACTGTATAGAAATTATTAAACTTGGGAATTCAATCTAGTACACCTTAAGAAAAAACATGAGAGAAAATTAATTGTTAATTATAGTATATACGTGGCCGGTAATACTAATCTGATTTCGATAGATTGCATTGGCTATACTTTATTCCGGGACACTGTGAATGAGTTTAACAATTCATTCGTTGGTAGCTTTAATCAAATTACTCGTTCAGTAAATAAGTCGAAAGATAACATTATTGGATGACTTAGTTGAACTTCACTCCTAGCTAATTGGCCTTTCCAACTCTGTAGCTATTTTATTCGTGTTTTGAGGGAGGGTTTTTTGATCTGGGTTTTAATTGAGAGAAGTTTTTATATTTATGTGTTATATTTTATTAGTAATGAAAATTTTCTATAGAATAAAAATAGAATGTTTCATGTATTAATTTTGAACTGGTCTATTTATAATTCCATATATATTTAGTACAAAAATATAATACTTAATATCTTTAATCATCTTCTGCAACTGACATTGAGTTTGTTTTTCAAGTATGTAATTTGTAATGGTTTGTTCTTAAATAGGTAGATTATTATGTGTTTTTATGGTGTCAAACTCTGTGTCTCTAACTTATGGTGAGTTTCAATGATTATCTATACAGAGGCAAACATAAGTTCTGACTAGAAAACTTTATGAAATTGCGTAATGACTGTTTTTTTATGAACAGGCAAGATGACACCACAGGCTTTCGAAGAACATGCTCAAAAGGAAGGTACGAGGGAATGGAAGCGCAGTATATGGGTGACCATTGACGGGGATAAAGTCCCTATTGAGGAGACGGCGCTTCTCAAGTATTATAACCTTCGCGTGTGAATTGTGACAATTTATAGATTGCAGACTTTGCATAATTTAGATTTTGTTTAATGCATAAGATTATTTCGCTTTTTCTAAATTTTGGTAGCCCATTATTAAGTAAATTCTTTGATTTTATGAAGAGCTTGTATTTTTTGTCATCTATATTTTAAATATTTGTGTAATCTGGGAAGAATGGGCTTTCAATGAGTTTACTTTGCCCAAGACACCATTAAAAAGGGTATATATTGAAGTATCTCTAATAGAAATTAACAATTAGTTCAACTATGATCTAAAGTATTCTTTTGGCTTCTGAGGTAAGGCAAATAAGGGCTTAACCTTTACTCTTCCAATGCATTTATCCTTTTTTAAAGGACACAGTGCTTGCAGCACATAAGGCAAACCTCATTACTTCCGAAGGTTGATGTAGATGATACCAAAGTATTTAGGCTAGGGGTTCCCTTCTTTAACGTTCTCTTCTTAAGACAACAATGAAATGTAATTATTCTCTTTTTTCCAATAAAAAACAGTATTGATTTATTATTCTAATTACCTCAATCAAAGACATTGTTAAGATGTAGGCACATAGTATGCAAGTATATGTGTTTTGTGGTGGTATGGAATGGATTTGATGGAGGATTGATATGATGATTTGGTTTTGTTCTAGTGTGTTTCGTGAAGGTTTGATCAAGTTTCAATGACGTTTTAATGAATTTTGGAACCGATTTTGATGTTCTGGTGAAGTTGGAGGAGGCTAGTGATAGGGTTTGGAGTAATTAATGTCCATAAATCCATGTATGTGTTGTTTTTTATAGTTAAAAAAGATACGGATCAAGGTGAAAATATTGGGGGTTCAAGTGGTTGTGCTAGTGGTTAAATTGATAGTGGTGGTAGATTTTTCCAAATAATAGAAAAATAGATACCACATAGAGGTTTAGGTGTTGATCACCTTGAGAAATTTAGGCTAGACGTTGAATAAAAATATAATGTAGCTTTCTTGCACCAATGTTTAACAATCAATTCCGTTCTAAATCCCTCGTATGGTATTCGGTTCCAAAATCCATTTTCAAGACAAAATCAATCTTGGTCCCAATATACTGAAAACTAAAACACAATCAATATTACTTAAATACTAAACTTGTATTTTACAAGAAATCTTGTATAGGTTACCACCTTTTACAAAAGGAGAATCTATCTCATTTTTCTCTCATATTCTTTTATTCACTTTTATTATATATGAATTACAAATAAAATGCTACATATTTATACTAGTAGATACTTGATAAAAATTAATTATAGTCTTGATATAGTACACGGCACAACACTAAATTCATTGTTTTTCAAGATTCGTCTTGTATATTCATTTGATCTTTTTTTCTTCCCAAAATCATGAATTTACACTGTATATTTAAGAATCACAAGAAATTAAACTTATTTGGTTTTTAATCATTTAAACACCCCTCCTCAAACCAAAATAATCTTCACACTGAGCATCAATCTTAATTATCTACAACATGCTCCAAAGTACTACAATACTCCAACATTATCGTCTTCACTTTCATGTGATCACTTAAGAAATAAACTTATGATCAATATGCTTGCTTAATCTGTTTGTATCGAATTTTTGGATAACTCGATCGCTTATCCATATAAATAATAATCATATCTTTCTGTTCATCATTTAATTATCTTATCAACTTCCTCAACCATATTACTTTACGAACTATTGAAGATAATGCAACATATTTAGCCTCACAAGACGACATAGCAACCACACTTTATTTCTTTGAAATTCACATAAATGCAGTAAACCTAAAAAAAAATACGTACCCACTTAGTCCTTTTCTTTCATATTGATCACCTCCTTTATCACTAGAAAAAAAAAATATAGCATCTTCTTGATCAAGATTATATAGACCAAAATTTACAGTACGTTTGATGTACTTAAAATCCTTTTCTCGACAAGCCAATGAGACACTTCCTACGCTTCCACATAATGACTCAACAAAGTAACCAAATAAACAATATTTTGCCTTGTGATTGTGAGGTACCGAAAACTTCTAATTAAATTTTAAAAAGTATGAAATTTACACATTTTCCTTCATCTTGTTATGCCATTTTCAAACTAGGTGACATCAAAGATTCCACATGATTGTATTTTACTATTTTGAATTTCTCAACTGGTTTTGTGCATACCATTTTGTACCTTCTTGTTAATTTAATTTGATACCCAAGAAAAATTACATAAGTTCAGAGTCTATCATTTTATATTCCTAGAATATGGCTTGTTTGAATTGAACAAAAAAAAAATTCACAACATCCTGTAATACGCAAGTCATCGACGTAAAGACATGCAACTAAAACTTTACCTTTAGAATCTTCGTTCGAATAAAGTGCATGGTCAATGGACATTTAAAAAACCATTATCAATAAATAATTGTCGGTGCGAGAATCCCACGCTTAGGAGCTTGCTTCAAGCCATACAAAACCTTTTTCAATCGATACACTTTTTTTTACCATTTAGAGTAAAACCTTCATGTTGAACCATGTACACTTATTTTCAAGTATACCATTCTAAAATGTAGATTTGACATCTAATTGGAGTAACTTCCGTTTATGATAAGTTGCAAGCAATATTAACATTTTCACAGTGTCCATTGAGGCAACATTGGCAAAAGTTTCATCATAATTAACTCCATAATTTTTTTGTATTCTTTTACAACAAGTTTTGTCTTATAGTGATCAGTTTCTTCATTTATTGTCCTTTTTATTTAATAGTCCCATTTGTCCCAACAGGTCGTTATCCTTTTGAAAAATATTTTCAAATATTTTATTATTTTTTCTAGTTAAACTAATTTGTTCAACCATTTATTTCTTCCAAAATACTGCTTTCAAAACTTCGTCAAATTATAATGGCTCATTATCATTAGAGAAACATACCAAATTCAACTTTCAATATTTGTGTTGATTTCTACCACACTTTGCATTCTTCTTGTTAGGGAAGAAGAATTACATGGACCTTCTTTGTCTTAAGATTTTTTAACCTGTTCAAGTGTCATGATAGGTGACTCTCGATTTTGATGGTTTTTTTTCTTCTTCTACTACTTCAATTTGATCCAATGTACTATAATTTTCTTCATTCCTCCTCTAAATTTCTTCTTCGCTAAAAACAAAGATGACTGATAGTTGTCTTTTGAATCCTCATTATAACCCGTAAAAATAAATTTTTTCACCCCGGTTACCAAGTTTCTTTTTTTTTTCATCTAGAACACGAGTATAAACTATGCTAGCAAAAACTCAAAGATGACTGATAGTTGGCTTGTAGTTGCTCCAAATTACTTGTGGTTTCAAATTTCTTTAGCAAATAAGCAGTACATGCAACTTCAGCCTAAAAAATTTTTGGTAAATTTTTCTCATTTAGCATCCTTCAATGTCATGTCAAGGATGATGGGATTCTTCCTTTATGCAAGACCATGATCTAAGAATTTGGATTTTTTATCTAACTCTGTTGTTGATTTAAAAAATTTGAAAGTAGTAAAGAGTTAACTTCTCTTGATCTAATACACCTATAATTAAAACTATATGAATCTTCTATCAATAATATCTGCTACTTAGAAAACAATTTATAAAATTGTTAATTAAATAATATCAAATAAAAAAATAATTAAATTGAAAATAGATAAAAAAGATTTTTTTTCTTTGACTAGATTTTTGCACTTATGATTAATATTCTTTTCCTTAAATGATGAATATGTAGTCTTTGACCAGGTGAATAGGCGCCATTCTTTTTTCAGAAGTATTTCAAAATTTAAACAAATAAAATATTTTTTACTTTAAAGACCCGAATAATTTATTATTTCTAAAAATAATCAGTTTTCAGAAAAGAAGTAATGTTGGATATCAAACAAAAATTAATTTTAAATATATATTTTTCTAAAAAGCGATAATTAATTTAAATGTTCTTTTGACTGAAAAAACAGTATAAAACAGGCTATAAGTCATTCATCATCTTTCATTTTTCTGATATATCTTAAGTCTTACAATTTCTCTCACCTAAAGATACCTAAAGATGTCACTTTTTAGCGTTGAGGAGTTAAAAAATATGTATGACGTCAAACTCTATGAAGATCACCTAAAGGTGATATGTGCGTGCACAAGTCAACGTTTTGGAGATACCGTTGGCTATTTGAGAGTTTATGCGAATGGCCTTGTCGATATCGAATGTGATTGTTTTCCAGGTTGTCCAGAAGGTATCTAATTTTATTTTCCAAATTATATTATATATTTATATTTTATAAACGTTTTGCATGTGGTGTGTTTTTAATTTTTACTTGTCCATATGAAATTTTTTGTAAATCCTTACAATATTGTTTAAAGTAAGTACTTTTTATTTTAATACTTCAACAAAATTATTATTTTAGATTGATGGATGTATTCTTCATACTCATAAAGAGATTGAAAGAACCCTAATTTTCTTATTAAGATGTGAAAGCGTTGTCTCTCAATAGACTGGATATATGTTCTCTATTTTATTTTTTTAGCGATTGAAAACTATGACATAAATTATTGCTATAAGATAAGGATAATTTTATTTTGGAAGGAGCACAAATTTATTTTTGAAAATAAAATAAAATAGAGTATTTAAAGGAGTTTTCTACAATATAGTACTATTGTTAGCTTTTGGTATCAATGATGGACTTCACTTCTGGAATTTTCACATGATAAATAAAGTTATGTTAAGTAACCAAACTTGGTATATCTACTATCCAAAAATTATCTTGTCGTGATTTTGGAGATGTCTTACTGTATAGAAATTATTAAACTTGGGAATTCAATCTAGTACACCTTAAGAAAAAACATGAGAGAAAATTAATTGTTAATTATAGTATATACGTGGCCGGTAATACTGGCATTTTTTTAATCTGATTTCTATAGATTGCATTGGCTATACTTTATTCCGGGACACTGTGAATGAGTTTAACAATTCATTCGTTGGTAGCTTTAATCAAATTACTCGTTTAGTAAATAAGTCGAAAGATAACATTATTGGATGACTTAGGAGAACTTCACTCCTAGCTAATTGGCCTTTCCAACTCTGTAGCTATTTTATTCGTGTTTTGAGGGAGGGTTTTTTGATCTGGGTTTTAATTGAGAGAAGTTTTTATATTTATGTGTTATATTTTATTAGTAATGAAATTTTTCCATAGAATAAAAATAGAATGTTTCATGTATTAATTTTGAACTGGTCTATTTATAATTCCATATATATTTAGTACAAAAATATAATACTTAATATCTTTAATCATCTTCTGCAACTGACATTGAGTTTGTTTTTCAAGTATGCAATTTGTAATGGTTTGTTCTTAAATAGGTAGATTATTATGTGTTTTTATGGTGTCAAACTCTGTGTCTCTAACTTATGGTGAGTTTCAATGATTATCTATACAGAGGCAAACATAAGTTCTGACTAGAAAACTTTATGAAATTGCGTAATGACTGTTTTTTTATGAACAGGCAAGATGACACCACAGGCTTTTGAAGAACATGCTCAAAAGGAAGGTACGAGGGAATGGAAGCGCAGTATATGGGTGACCATTGACGGGGATAAAGTCCCTATTGAGGAGACGGCGCTTCTCAAGTATTATAACCTTCGCGTGTGAATTGTGACAATTTATAGATTGCAGACTTTGCATAATTTAGATTTTGTTTAATGCATAAGATTATTTCGCTTTTTCTAAATTTTGGTAGCCCATTATGAAGTAAATTCTTTGATTTTATGAAGATCTTGGATTTTTTGTCATCTATATTTTAAATATTTGTGTAATCTGGGAAGAATGGGCTTTCAATGAGTTTACTTTGCCCAAGACACCATTAAAAAGGGTATATATTGAAGTATCTCTAATGGAAATTAACAATTAGTTCAACTATGATCTAAAGTATTCTTTTGGCTTCTGAGGTAAGGCAAATAAGGGCTTAACCTTTACTCTTCCAATGCATTTATCCTTTTTTAAAGGACACAGTGCTTGCAGCACAAAAGGCAAACCTCATTACTTCCGAAGGTTGATGTAGATGATACCAAAGAATTTAGGCTAGGGGTTCCCTTCTTTAACGTTCTCTTCTTAAGACAACAAAGAAATGTAATTATTCTCTTTTTCCAATAAAAAACAGTATTAATTTATTATTCTAATTACCTCAATCAAAGACATTGTTAAGATGTAGGAACATAGTATGCAAGTATATGTGTTTTGTGGTGGTATGGAATGGATTTGATGGAGGATTGATATGATGATTTGGTTTTGTTCTAGTGTGTTTCGTGAAGGTTTGATCAAGTTTCAATGACGTTTTAATGAATTTTGAAACCGATTTTGATGTTCTGGTGAAGTTGGAGGAGGCTAGTGATAGGGTTTGGAGTAATTAATGTCCATAAATCCATGTATGTGTTGTTTTTTATAGTTAAAAAAGATATGGATCAAGGTGAAAATAGTGGGGGTTCAAGTGGTTGTGCTAGTGGTTAAATTGATAGTGGTGGTAGATTTTTCCAAATAATAGAAAAATAGATACCACATAGAGGTTTAGGTGTTGATCACCTTGAGAAATTTAGGCTAGACGTTGAATAAAAATATAATGTAGCTTTCTTGCACCAATGTTTAACAATCAATTCCGTTCTAAATCCCTCGTATGGTATTCGGTTCCAAAATCCATATTCAAGACAAAATCAATCTTGGTCCCAATATACTGAAAACTAAAACACAATCAATATTACTTAAATACTATACTTGTATTTTACAAGAAATCTTGTATAGGTTACCACCTTTTACAAAAGGAGAATCTATCTCATTTTTCTCTCATATTCTTTTATTCACTTTTATTATATATGAATTACAAATAAAATGCTACATATTTATACTAGTAGATACTTGATAAAAATTAATTATAGTCTTGATATATTACACGGCACAACACTAAATTCATTGTTTTTCAAGATTCGTCTTGTATATTCATTTGATCTTTTTTTCTTCCCAAAATCATGAATTTACACTTTATATTTAAGAATCACAAGAAATTAAACTTATTTGGTTTTTAATCATTTAAACACCCCTCCTCAAACCAAAATAATCTTCACACTGAGCATCAATCTTAATTATCTACAACATGCTCCAAAGTACAACAATACTTCAACATTATCGTCTTCACTTTCATGTGATCACTTAAGAAATAAACTTATGATCAATATGCTTGCTTAATCTGTTTGTATCGAATTTTTGGATAACTCGATCGCTTATCCATATAAATAATAATCATATCTTTCTGTTCATCATTTAATTATCTTATCAACTTCCTCAACCATATTACTTTACGAACTATTGAAGATAATGCAACATATTTAGCCTCACAAGACGACATAGCAACCACACTTTATTTCTTTGAAATTCACATAAATGCAGTAAACCTAAAAAAAAATACGTACCCACTTAGCCCTTTTCTTTCATATTGATCACCTCCTTTAACACTAGAAAAAAAAAATATAGCATCTTCTTGATCAAGATTATATAGACCAAAATTTACAGTACCTTTGATGTACTTAAAATCCTTTTCTCGACAAGCCAATGAGACACTTCCTACGCTTCCACATAATGACTCAACAAAGTAACCAAATAAACAATATTTTGCCTTGTGATTGTGAGGTACCGAAAACTTCTAATTAAATTTTAAAAAGTATGAAATTTACACATTTTCCTTCATCTTGTTATGCCATTTTCAAACTAGGTGACATCAAAGATTCCACATGATTGTATTTTACTATTTTGAATTTCTCAACTGGTTTTGTGCATACCATTTTGTACCTTCTTGTTAATTTAATTTGATACCCAAGAAAAATTACATAAGTTCAGAGTCTATCATTTTATATTCCTAGAATATGGCTTGTTTGAATTGAACAAAAAAAAAATTCACAACATCCTGTAATACGCAAGTCATCGACGTAAAGACATGCAACTAAAACTTTACCTTTAGAATCTTCGTTCGAATAAAGTGCATGGTCAATGGACATTTAAAAAACCATTATCAATAAATAATTGTCGGTGCGAGAATCCCACGCTTAGGAGCTTGCTTCAAGCCATACAAAACCTTTTTCAATCGATACACTTTTTTTTACCATTTAGAGTAAAACCTTCATGTTGAACCATGTACACTTATTTTCAAGTATACCATTCTAAAATGTAGATTTGACATCTAATTGGAGTAACTTCCGTTTATGATAAGTTGCAAGCAATATTAACATTTTCACAGTGTCCATTGAGGCAACATTGGCAAAAGTTTCATCATAATTAACTCCATAATTTTTTTGTATTCTTTTACAACAAGTTTTGTCTTATAGTGATCAGTTTCTTCATTTATTGTCCTTTTTATTTAATAGTCCCATTTGTCCCAACAGGTCGTTATCCTTTTGAAAAATATTTTCAAATATTTTATTATTTTTTCTAGTTAAACTAATTTGTTCAACCATTTATTTCTTCCAAAATACTGCTTTCACAACTTCGTCAAATTATAATGGCTCATTATCATTAGAGAAACATACCAAATTCAACTTTCAATATTTGTGTTGATTTCTACCACACTTTGCATTCTTCTTGTTAGGGAAGAAGAATTACATGGACCTTCTTTGTCTTAAGATTTTTTAACCTGTTCAAGTGTCATGATAGGTGACTCTCGATTTTGATGGTTTTTTTTCTTCTTCTACTACTTCAATTTGATCCAATGTACTATAATTTTCTTCATTCCTCCTCCAAATTTCTTCTTCGCTAAAAACAAAGATGACTGATAGTTGTCTTTTGAATCCTCATTATAACCAGTAAAAATAAATTTTTTCACCCCGGTTACCAAGTTTCTTTTTTTTTTTCATCTAGAACACGAGTATAAACTATGCTAGCAAAAACTCAAAGATGACTGATAGTTGGCTTGTAGTTGCTCCAAATTACTTGTGGTGTCAAATTTCTTTAGCAAATAAGCAGTACATGCAACTTCAGCCTAAAAAAATTTTGGTAAATTTTTCTCATTTAGCATCCTTCAATGTCATGTCAAGGATGATGGGATTCTTCCTTTATGCAAGACCATGATCTAATAATTTGGATTTTTTATCTAACTCTGTTGTTGATTTAAAAAATTTGAAAGTAGTAAAGAGTTAACTTCTCTTGATCTAATACACCTATAATTAAAACTATATGAATCTTCTATCAATAATATGTTCTACTTAGAAAACAATTTATAAAATTGTTAATTAAATAATATCAAATAAAAAAATAAGTAAATTGAAAATAGATAAAAAAGATTTTTTTTTCTTTGACCAGATTTTTGCACTTATGATTAATATTCTTTTCCTTAAATGATGAATATGTAGTCTTTGACCAGGTGAATAGGCGCCATTCTTTTTTCAGAAGTATTTCAAAATTTAAACAAATAAAATATTTTTTACGTTAAAGACCCGAATAATTTACTATTTCTAAAAATAATCAGTTTTTAGAAAAGAAGTAATGTTGGATATCAAACAAAAAATAATTTTAAATATATATTTTTCTAAAAAGCGATAATTAATTTAAATGTTCTTTTGACTGAAAAAACAGTATAAAACAGGCTATAAGTCATTCATCATCTTTCATTTTTCTGATATATCTTAAGTCTTACAATTTCTCTCACCTAAAGATACCTAAAGATGTCACTTTTTAGCGTTGAGGAGTTAAAAAATATGTATGACATCAAACTCTATGAAGATCACCTAAAGGTGATATGTGCGTGCACAAGTCAACGTTTTGGAGATACCGTTGGCTATTTGAGAGTTTATGCGAATGGCCTTGTCGATATCGAATGTGATTGTTTTCCAGGTTGTCCAGAAGGTATCTAATTTTATTTTCCAAATAATATTATATAAATATTTTATAAATGTTTTTAAGCATGTGGTGTGTTTTTAATTTTTACTTGTCCATATGAAATTTTTTGTAAATCCTTACAATATTGTTTAAAGTAAGTACTTTTTATTTTAATACTTCAACAAAATTATTATTTTAGATTGATGGATGTATTCTTCTTACTCATAAAGAGATTGAAAGAACCCTAATTTTCTTATTAAGATGTGAAAGCGTTGTCTCTCAATAGACTGGATATATGTTCTCTATTTTATTTTTTTAGCGACTGAAAACTATGACATAAATTATTGCTATAAGATAAGGATAATTTTATTTTGGAAGGAGCACAAATTTATTTTTGAAAATAAAATAAAATAGAGCATTTAAAGGAGTTTTCTACAATATAGTACTATTGTTAGCTTTTGGTATCAATGATGGACTTCACTTCTGGAATTTTCACATGATAAATAAAGTTATGTTAAGTAACCAAACTTGGTATATCTACTATCCAAAAATTATCTTGTGAGACTACTGAAAGAATATTCTTCCATACATTTAAAAATGCCAAGAAGAAAAACAATGTCTCGTGATTTTGGAGATGTCTTACTGTATAGAAATTATTAAACTTGGGAATTCAATCTAGTACACCTTAAGAAAAAACATGAGAGAAAATTAATTGTTAATTATAGTATATACGTGGCCGGTAATACTGGCATTTTTTTAATCTGATTTCTATAGATTGCATTGGCTATACTTTATTCCGGGACACTGTGAATGAGTTTAACAATTCATTCGTTGGTAGCTTTAATCAAATTACTCGTTTAGTAAATAAGTCGAAAGATAACATTATTGGATGACTTAGGAGAACTTCACACCTAGCTAATTGGCCTTTCCAACTCTATAGCTATTTTATTCGTGTTTTGAGGGAGGGTTTTTTGATCTGGGTTTTAATTGAGAGAAGTTTTTATATTTATGTGTTATATTTTATTAGTAATGAAATTTTTCCATAGAATAAAAATAGAATGTTTCATGTATTAATTTTGAACTGGTCTATTTATAATTTCATATATATTTAGTACAAAAATATAATACTTAATATCTTTAATCATCTTCTGCAACTGACATTGAGTTTGTTTTTCAAGTATGCAATTTGTAATGGTTTGTTCTTAAATAGGTAGATTATTATGTGTTTTTATGGTGTCAAACTCTGTGTCTCTAACTTATGGTGAATTTCAATGATTATCTATACAGAGGCAAACATAAGTTCTGACTAGAAAACTTTATGAAATTGCGTAATGACTGTTTTATTATGAACAGGCAAGATGACACCACAGGCTTTCGAAGAACATGCTCAAAAGGAAGGTACGAGGGAATGGAAGCGCAGTATATGGGTGACCATTGACGGGGATAAAGTCCCTATTGAGGAGACGGCGCTTCTCAAGTATTATAACCTTCGCGTGTGAATTGTGACAATTTATAGATTGCAGACTTTGCATAATTTAGATCATTAAAAAGGGTATATATTGAAGTATCTCTAATGGAAATTAACAATTAGTTCAACTATGATCTAAAGTATTCTTTTGGCTTCTGAGGTAAGGCAAATAAGGGCTTAACCTTTACTCTTCCAATGCATTTATCCTTTTTTAAAGGACACAGTGCTTGCAGCACATAAGGCAAACCTCATTACTTCCGAAGGTTGATGTAGATGATACCAAAGTATTTAGGCTAGGGGTTCCCTTCTTTAACGTTCTCTTCTTAAGACAACAAAGAAATGTAATTATTCTCTTTTTCCAATAAAAAACAGTATTAATTTATTATTCTAATTACCTCAATCAAAGACATTGTTAAGATGTAGGAACATAGTATGCAAGTATATGTGTTTTGTGGTGGTATGGAATGGATTTGATGGAGGATTGATATGATGATTTGGTTTGGTTCTAGTGTGTTTCGTGAAGGTTTGATCAAGTTTCAATGACGTTTTAATGAATTTTGAAACCGATTTTGATGTTCTGGTGAAATTGGAGGAGGCTAGTGATAGGGTTTGGAGTAATTAATGTCCATAAATCCATGTATGTGTTGTTTTTTATAGTTAAAAAAGATATGGATCAAGGTGAAAATAGTGGGGGTTCAAGTGGTTGTGGTAGTGGTTAAATTGATAGTGGTGGTAGATTTTTCCAAATAATAGAAAAATAGATACCACATAGAGGTTTAGGTGTTGATCACCTTGAGAAATTTAGGCTAGACGTTGAATAAAAATATAATGTAGCTTTCTTGCACCAATGTTTAACAATCAATTCCGTTCTAAATCCCTCGTATGGTATTCGGTTCCAAAATCCATATTCAAGACAAAATCAATCTTGGTCCCAATATACTGAAAACTAAAACACAATCAATATTACTTAAATACTATACTTGTATTTTACAAGAAATCTTGTATAGGTTACCACCTTTTACAAAAGGAGAATCTATCTCATTTTTCTCTCATATTCTTTTATTCACTTTTATTATATATAAATTACAAATAAAATGCTACATATTTATACTAGTAGATACTTGATAAAAATTAATTATAGTCTTGATATATTACACGGCACAACACTAAATTCATTGTTTTTCAAGATTCGTCTTGTATATTCATTTGATCTTTTTTTCTTCCCAAAATCATGAATTTACACTTTATATTTAAGAATCACAAGAAATTAAACTTATTTGGTTTTTAATCATTTAAACACCCCTCCTCAAACCAAAATAATCTTCACACTGAGCATCAATCTTAATTATCTACAACATGCTCCAAAGTACAACAATACTCCAACATTATCGTCTTCACTTTCATGTGATCACTTAAGAAATAAACTTATGATCAATATGCTTGCTTAATCTGTTTGTATCGAATTTTTGGATAACTCGATCGCTTATCCATATAAATAATAATCATATCTTTCTGTTCATCATTTAATTATCTTATCAACTTCCTCAACCATATTACTTTACGAACTATTGAAGATAATGCAACATATTTAGCCTCACAAGACGACATAGCAACCACACTTTATTTCTTTGAAATTCACATAAATGCAGTAAACCTAAAAAAAAATACGTACCCACTTAGCCCTTTTCTTTCATATTGATCACCTCCTTTATCACTAGAAAAAAAAATATAGCATCTTCTTGATCAAGATTATATAGACCAAAATTTACAGTACGTTTGATGTACTTAAAATCCTTTTCTCGACAAGCCAATGAGACACTTCCTACGCTTCCACATAATGACTCAACAAAGTAACCAAATAAACAATATTTTGCCTTGTGATTGTGAGGTACCGAAAACTTCTAATTAAATTTTAAAAAGTATGAAATTTACACATTTTCCTTCAACTTGTTATGCCATTTTCAAACTAGGTGACATCAAAGATTCCACATGATTGTATTTTACTATTTTGAATTTCTCAACTGGTTTTGTGCATACCATTTTGTACCTTCTTGTTAATTTAATTTGATACCCAAGAAAAATTACATAAGTTCAGAGTCTATCATTTTATATTCCTAGAATATGGCTTGTTTGAATTGAACAAAAAAAAAAATTCACAACATCCTGTAATACGCAAGTCATCGACGTAAAGACATGCAACTAAAACTTTACCTTTAGAATCTTCCTTCGAATAAAGTGCATGGTCAATGGACATTTAAAAAACCATTATCAATAAATAATTGTCGGTGCGAAAATCCCACGCTTAGGAGCTTGCTTCAACCCATACAAAACCTTTTTCAATCGATACACTTTTTTTTACCATTTAGAGTAAAACCTTCATGTTGAACCATGTACACTTATTTTCAAGTATACCATTCTAAAATGTAGATTTGACATCTAATTGGAGTAACTTCCGTTTATGATAAGTTGCAAGCAATATTAACATTTTCACAGTGTCCATTGAGGCAACATTGGCAAAAGTTTCATCATAATTAACTCCATAATTTTTTTGTATTCTTTTACAACAAGTTTTGTCTTATAGTGATCAGTTTCTTCATTTATTGTCCTTTTTATTTAATAGTCCCATTTGTCCCAACAGGTCGTTATCCTTTTGAAAAATATTTTCAAATATTTTATTATTTTTTCTAGTTAAACTAATTTCTTCAACCATTTATATCTTCCAAAATACTGCTTTCACAACTTCGTCAAATTATAATGGCTCATTATCATTAGAGAAACATACCAAATTCAACTTTCAATATTTGTGTTGATTTCTACCACACTTTGCATTCTTCTTGTTAGGGAAGAAGAATTACATGGACCTTCTTTGTCTTAAGATTTTTTAACCTGTTCAAGTGTCATGATAGGTGACTCTCGATTTTGATGGTTTTTTTTCTTCTTCTACTACTTCAATTTGATCCAATGTACTATAATTTTCTTCATTCCTCCTCCAAATTTCTTCTTCGCTAAAAACAAAGATGACTGATAGTTGTCTTTTGAATCCTCATTATAACCAGTAAAAATAAATTTTTTCACCCCGGTTACCAAGTTTCTTTTTTTTTTTCATCTAGAACACGAGTATAAACTATGCTAGCAAAAACTCAAAGATGACTGATAGTTGGCTTGTAGTTGCTCCAAATTACTTGTGGTGTCAAATTTCTTTAGCAAATAAGCAGTACATGCAACTTCAGCCTAAAAAAATTTTGGTAAATTTTTCTCATTTAGCATCCTTCAATGTCATGTCAAGGATGATGGGATTCTTCCTTTATGCAAGACCATGATCTAAGAATTTGGATTTTTTATCTAACTCTGTTGTTGATTTAAAAAATTTGAAAGTAGTAAAGAGTTAACTTCTCTTGATCTAATACACCTATAATTAAAACTATATGAATCTTCTATCAATAATATGTTCTACTTAGAAAACAATTTATAAAATTGTTAATTAAATAATATCAAATAAAAAAATAAGTAAATTGAAAATAGATAAAAAAGATTTTTTTTTCTTTGACCAGATTTTTGCACTTATGATTAATATTCTTTTCCTTAAATGATGAATATGTAGTCTTTGACCAGGTGAATAGGCGCCATTCTTTTTTCAGAAGTATTTCAAAATTTAAACAAATAAAATATTTTTTACTTTAAAGACCCGAATAATTTACTATTTCTAAAAATAATCAGTTTTTAGAAAAGAAGTAATGTTGGATATCAAACAAAAAATAATTTTAAATATATATTTTTCTAAAAAGCGATAATTAATTTAAATGTTCTTTTGACTGAAAAAACAGTATAAAACAGGCTATAAGTCATTCATCATCTTTCATTTTTCTGATATATCTTAAGTCTTACAATTTCTCTCACCTAAAGATACCTAAAGATGTCACTTTTTAGCGTTGAGGAGTTAAAAAATATGTATGACATCAAACTCTATGAAGATCACCTAAAGGTGATATGTGCGTGCACAAGTCAACGTTTTGGAGATACCGTTGGCTATTTGAGAGTTTATGCGAATGGCCTTGTCGATATCGAATGTGATTGTTTTCCAGGTTGTCCAGAAGGTATCTAATTTTATTTTCCAAATAATATTATATAAATATTTTATAAATGTTTTTAAGCATGTGGTGTGTTTTTAATTTTTACTTGTCCATATGAAATTTTTTGTAAATCCTTACAATATTGTTTAAAGTAAGTACTTTTTATTTTAATACTTCAACAAAATTATTATTTTAGATTGATGGATGTATTCTTCTTACTCATAAAGAGATTGAAAGAACCCTAATTTTCTTATTAAGATGTGAAAGCGTTGTCTCTCAATAGACTGGATATATGTTCTCTATTTTATTTTTTTAGCGACTGAAAACTATGACATAAATTATTGCTATAAGATAAGGATAATTTTATTTTGGAAGGAGCACAAATTTATTTTTGAAAATAAAATAAAATAGAGCATTTAAAGGAGTTTTCTACAATATAGTACTATTGTTAGCTTTTGGTATCAATGATGGACTTCACTTCTGGAATTTTCACATGATAAATAAAGTTATGTTAAGTAACCAAACTTGGTATATCTACTATCCAAAAATTATCTTGTGAGACTACTGAAAGAATATTCTTCCATACATTTAAAAATGCCAAGAAGAAAAACAATGTCTCGTGATTTTGGAGATGTCTTACTGTATAGAAATTATTAAACTTGGGAATTCAATCTAGTACACCTTAAGAAAAAACATGAGAGAAAATTAATTGTTAATTATAGTATATACGTGGCCGGTAATACTGGCATTTTTTTAATCTGATTTCTATAGATTGCATTGGCTATACTTTATTCCGGGACACTGTGAATGAGTTTAACAATTCATTCGTTGGTAGCTTTAATCAAATTACTCGTTTAGTAAATAAGTCGAAAGATAACATTATTGGATGACTTAGGAGAACTTCACACCTAGCTAATTGGCCTTTCCAACTCTATAGCTATTTTATTCGTGTTTTGAGGGAGGGTTTTTTGATCTGGGTTTTAATTGAGAGAAGTTTTTATATTTATGTGTTATATTTTATTAGTAATGAAATTTTTCCATAGAATAAAAATAGAATGTTTCATGTATTAATTTTGAACTGGTCTATTTATAATTTCATATATATTTAGTACAAAAATATAATACTTAATATCTTTAATCATCTTCTGCAACTGACATTGAGTTTGTTTTTCAAGTATGCAATTTGTAATGGTTTGTTCTTAATTAGGTAGATTATTATGTGTTTTTATGGTGTCAAACTCTGTGTCTCTAACTTATGGTGAATTTCAATGATTATCTATACAGAGGCAAACATAAGTTCTGACTAGAAAACTTTATGAAATTGCGTAATGACTGTTTTATTATGAACAGGCAAGATGACACCACAGGCTTTCGAAGAACATGCTCAAAAGGAAGGTACGAGGGAATGGAAGCGCAGTATATGGGTGACCATTGACGGGGATAAAGTCCCTATTGAGGAGACGGCGCTTCTCAAGTATTATAACCTTCGCGTGTGAATTGTGACAATTTATAGATTGCAGACTTTGCATAATTTAGATCATTAAAAAGGGTATATATTGAAGTATCTCTAATGGAAATTAACAATTAGTTCAACTATGATCTAAAGTATTCTTTTGGCTTCTTAGGTAAGGCAAATAAGGGCTTAACCTTTACTCTTCCAATGCATTTATCCTTTTTTAAAGGACACAGTGCTTGCAGCACATAAGGCAAACCTCATTACTTCCGAAGGTTGATGTAGATGATACCAAAGTATTTAGGCTAGGGGTTCCCTTCTTTAACGTTCTCTTCTTAAGACAACAAAGAAATGTAATTATTCTCTTTTTCCAATAAAAAACAGTATTAATTTATTATTCTAATTACCTCAATCAAAGACATTGTTAAGATGTAGGAACATAGTATGCAAGTATATGTGTTTTGTGGTGGTATGGAATGGATTTGATGGAGGATTGATATGATGATTTGGTTTGGTTCTAGTGTGTTTCGTGAAGGTTTGATCAAGTTTCAATGACGTTTTAATGAATTTTGAAACCGATTTTGATGTTCTGGTGAAATTGGAGGAGGCTAGTGATAGGGTTTGGAGTAATTAATGTCCATAAATCCATGTATGTGTTGTTTTTTATAGTTAAAAAAGATATGGATCAAGGTGAAAATAGTGGGGGTTCAAGTGGTTGTGGTAGTGGTTAAATTGATAGTGGTGGTAGATTTTTCCAAATAATAGAAAAATAGATACCACATAGAGGTTTAGGTGTTGATCACCTTGAGAAATTTAGGCTAGACGTTGAATAAAAATATAATGTAGCTTTCTTGCACCAATGTTTAACAATCAATTCCGTTCTAAATCCCTCGTATGGTATTCGGTTCCAAAATCCATATTCAAGACAAAATCAATCTTGGTCCCAATATACTGAAAACTAAAACACAATCAATATTACTTAAATACTATACTTGTATTTTACAAGAAATCTTGTATAGGTTACCACCTTTTACAAAAGGAGAATCTATCTCATTTTTCTCTCATATTCTTTTATTCACTTTTATTATATATGAATTACAAATAAAATGCTACATATTTATACTAGTAGATACTTGATAAAAATTAATTATAGTCTTGATATATTACACGGCACAACACTAAATTCATTGTTTTTCAAGATTCGTCTTGTATATTCATTTGATCTTTTTTTCTTCCCAAAATCATGAATTTACACTTTATATTTAAGAATCACAAGAAATTAAACTTATTTGGTTTTTAATCATTTAAACACCCCTCCTCAAACCAAAATAATCTTCACACTGAGCATCAATCTTAATTATCTACAACATGCTCCAAAGTACAACAATACTCCAACATTATCGTCTTCACTTTCATGTGATCACTTAAGAAATAAACTTATGATCAATATGCTTGCTTAATCTGTTTGTATCGAATTTTTGGATAACTCGATCGCTTATCCATATAAATAATAATCATATCTTTCTGTTCATCATTTAATTATCTTATCAACTTCCTCAACCATATTACTTTACGAACTATTGAAGATAATGCAACATATTTAGCCTCACAAGACGACATAGCAACCACACTTTATTTCTTTGAAATTCACATAAATGCAGTAAACCTAAAAAAAAATACGTACCCACTTAGCCCTTTTCTTTCATATTGATCACCTCCTTTATCACTAGAAAAAAAAATATAGCATCTTCTTGATCAAGATTATATAGACCAAAATTTACAGTACGTTTGATGTACTTAAAATCCTTTTCTCGACAAGCCAATGAGACACTTCCTACGCTTCCACATAATGACTCAACAAAGTAACCAAATAAACAATATTTTGCCTTGTGATTGTGAGGTACCGAAAACTTCTAATTAAATTTTAAAAAGTATGAAATTTACACATTTTCCTTCAACTTGTTATGCCATTTTTCAAACTAGGTGACATCAAAGATTCCACATGATTGTATTTTACTATTTTGAATTTCTCAACTGGTTTTGTGCATACCATTTTGTACCTTCTTGTTAATTTAATTTGATACCCAACAAAAATTACATAAGTTCAGAGTCTATCATTTTATATTCCTAGAATATGGCTTGTTTGAATTGAACAAAAAAAAAAATTCACAACATCCTGTAATACGCAAGTCATCGACGTAAAGACATGCAACTAAAACTTTACCTTTAGAATCTTCCTTCGAATAAAGTGCATGGTCAATGGACATTTAAAAAACCATTATCAATAAATAATTGTCGGTGCGAGAATCCCACGCTTAGGAGCTTGCTTCAAGCCATACAAAACCTTTTTCAATCGATACACTTTTTTTTACCATTTAGAGTAAAACCTTCATGTTGAACCATGTACACTTATTTTCAAGTATACCATTCTAAAATGTAGATTTGACATCTAATTGGAGTAACTTCCGTTTATGATAAGTTGCAAGCAATATTAACATTTTCACAGTGTCCATTGAGGCAACATTGGCAAAAGTTTCATCATAATTAACTCCATAATTTTTTTGTATTCTTTTACAACAAGTTTTGTCTTATAGTGATCAATTTCTTCATTTATTGTCCTTTTTATTTAATAGACTCATTTGTCCCAACAGGTCGTTATCCTTTTGAAAAATATTTTCAAATATTTTATTATTTTTTCTAGTTAAACTAATTTCTTCAACCATTTATTTCTTCCAAAATACTGCTTTCACAACTTCGTCAAATTATAATGGCTCATTATCATTAGAGAAACATACCAAATTCAACTTTCAATATTTGTGTTGATTTCTACCACACTTTGCATTCTTCTTGTTAGGGAAGAAGAATTACATGGACCTTCTTTGTCTTAAGATTTTTTAACCTGTTCAAGTGTCATGATAGGTGACTCTCGATTTTGATGGTTTTTTTTCTTCTTCTACTACTTCAATTTGATCCAATGTACTATAATTTTCTTCATTCCTCCTCCAAATTTCTTCTTCGCTAAAAACAAAGATGACTGATAGTTGTCTTTTGAATCCTCATTATAACCAGTAAAAATAAATTTTTTCACCCCGGTTACCAAGTTTCTTTTTTTTTTCATCTAGAACACGAGTATAAACTATGCTAGCAAAAACTCAAAGATGACTGATAGTTGGCTTGTAGTTGCTCCAAATTACTTGTGGTGTCAAATTTCTTTAGCAAATAAGCAGTACATGCAACTTCAGCCTAAAAAAATTTTGGTAAATTTTTCTCATTTAGCATCCTTCAATGTCATGTCAAGGATGATGGGATTCTTCCTTTATGCAAGACCATGATCTAAGAATTTGGATTTTTTTATCTAACTCTGTTGTTGATTTAAAAAATTTCAAAGTAGTAAAGAGTTAACTTCTCTTGATCTAATACACCTATAATTAAAACTATATGAATCTTCTATCAATAATATCTGCTACTTAGAAAACAATTTATAAAATTGTTAATTAAATAATATCAAATAAAAAAATAAGTAAATTGAAAATAGATAAAAAAGATTTTTTTTTCTTTGACCAGATTTTTGCACTTATGATTAATATTCTTTTCCTTAAATGATGAATATGTAGTCTTTGACCAGGTGAATAGGCGCCATTCTTTTTTCAGAAGTATTTCAAAATTTAAACAAATAAAATATTTTTTACGTTAAAGACCCGAATAATTTACTATTTCTAAAAATAATCAGTTTTTAGATAAGAAGTAATGTTGGATATCAAACAAAAAATAATTTTAAATATATATTTTTCTAAAAAGCGATAATTAATTTAAATGTTCTTTTGACTGAAAAAACAGTATAAAACAGGCTATAAGTCATTCATCATCTTTCATTTTTCTGATATATCTTAAGTCTTACAATTTCTCTCACCTAAAGATACCTAAAGATGTCACTTTTTAGCGTTGAGGAGTTAAAAAATATGTATGACATCAAACTCTATGAAGATCACCTAAAGGTGATATGTGCGTGCACAAGTCAACGTTTTGGAGATACCGTTGGCTATTTGAGAGTTTATGCGAATGGCCTTGTCGATATCGAATGTGATTGTTTTCCAGGTTGTCCAGAAGGTATCTAATTTATTTTCCAAATAATATTATATAAATATTTTATAAACGTTTTGAAGCATGTGGTGTGTTTTTAATTTTTACTTGTCCATATGAAATTTTTTGTAAATCCTTACAATATTGTTTAAAGTAAGTACTTTTTATTTTAATACTTCAACAAAATTATTATTTTAGATTGATGGATGTATTCTTCTTACTCATAAAGAGATTGAAAGAACCCTAATTTTCTTATTAAGATGTGAAAGCGTTGTCTCTCAATAGACTGGATATATGTTCTCTATTTTATTTTTTTAGCGATTGAAAACTATGACATAAATTATTGCTATAAGATAAGGATAATTTTATTTTGGAAGGAGCACAAATTTATTTTTGAAAATAAAATAAAATAGAGCATTTAAAGGAGTTTTCTACAATATAGTACTATTGTTAGCTTTTGGTATCAATGATGGACTTCACTTCTGGAATTTTCACATGATAAATAAAGTTATGTTAAGTAACCAAACTTGGTATATCTACTATCCAAAAATTATCTTGTGAGACTACTGAAAGAATATTCTTCCATACATTTAAAAATGCCAAGAAGAAAAACAATGTCTCGTGATTTTGGAGATGTCTTACTGTATAGAAATTATTAAACTTGTGAATTCAATCTAGTACACCTTAAGAAAAAACATGAGAGAAAATTAATTGTTAATTATAGTATATACGTGGCCGGTAATACTGGCATTTTTTTAATCTGATTTCTATAGATTGCATTGGCTATACTTTATTCCGGGACACTGTGAATGAGTTTAACAATTCATTCGTTGGTAGCTTTAATCAAATTACTCGTTCAGTAAATAAGTCGAAAGATAACATTATTAGATGACTTAGGAGAACTTCACTCCTAGCTAATTGGCCTTTCCAACTCTGTAGCTATTTTATTCGTGTTTTGAGGGAGGGTTTTTTGATCTGGGTTTTAATTGAGAGAAGTTTTTATATTTATGTGTTATATTTTATTAGTAATGAAAATTTTCCATAGAATAAAAATAGAATGTTTCATGTATTAATTTTGAACTGGTCTATTTATAATTCCATATATATATTTAGTACAAAAATATAATACTTAATATCTTTAATCATCTTCTGCAACTGACATTGAGTTTGTTTTTCAAGTATGCAATTTGTAATTGTTTGTTCTCAAATAGGTAGATTATTATGTGTTTTTATGGTGTCAAACTCTGTGTCTCTAACTTATGGTGAGTTTCAATGATTATCTATACAGAGGCAAACATAAGTTCTGACTAGAAAACTTTATGAAATTGCGTAATGACTGTTTTTTTATGAACAGGCAAGATGACACCACAGGCTTTTGAAGAACATGCTCAAAAGGAAGGTACGAGGGAATGGAAGCGCAGTATATGGGTGACCATTGACGGGGATAAAGTCCCTATTGAGGAGACGGCGCTTCTCAAGTATTATAACCTTCGCGTGTGAATTGTGACAATTTATAGATTGCAGACTTTGCATAATTTAGATTTTGTTTAATGCATAAGATTATTTCGCTTTTTCTAAATTTTGGTAGCCCATTATTAAGTAAATTCTTTGATTTTATGAAGAGCTTGGATTTTTTGTCATCTATATTTTAAATATTTGTGTAATCTGGGAAGAATGGGCTTTCAATGAGTTTACTTTGCCCAAGACACCATTAAAAAGGGTATATATTGAAGTATCTCTAATAGAAATTAACAATTAGTTCAACTATGATCTAAAGTATTCTTTTGGCTTCTGAGGTAAGGCAAATAAGGGCTTAACCTTTACTCTTCCAATGCATTTATCCTTTTTTAAAGGACACAGTGCTTGCAGCACATAAGGCAAACCTCATTACTTCCGAAGGTTGATGTAGATGATACCAAAGTATTTAGGCTAGGGGTTCCCTTCTTTAACGTTCTCTTCTTAAGACAACAATGAAATGTAATTATTCTCTTTTTCCAATAAAAAACAGTATTGATTTATTATTCTAATTACCTCAATCAAAGACATTGTTAAGATGTAGGCACATAGTATGCAAGTATATGTGTTTTGTGGTGGTATGGAATGGATTTGATGGAGGATTGATATGATGATTTGGTTTTGTTCTAGTGTGATTCGTGAAGGTTTGATCAAGTTTCAATGACGTTTTAATGAATTTTGGAACCGATTTTGATGTTCTGGTGAAGTTGGAGGAGGCTAGTGATAGGGTTTGGAGTAATTAATGTCCATAAATCCATGTATGTGTTGTTTTTTATACTTAAAAAAGATATGGATCAAGGTGAAAATATTGGGGGTTCAAGTGGTTATGCTACTGGTTAAATTGATAGTGGTGGTAGATTTTTCCAAATAATAGAAAAATAGATACCACATGGAGTTTTAGGTGTTGATCACCTTGAGAAATTTAGGCTAGACGTTGAATAAAAATATAATGTAGCTTTCTTGCACCAATGTTTAACAATCAATTCCGTTCTAAATCCCTCGTATGGTATTCGGTTCCAAAATCCATATTCAAGACAAAATCAATCTTGGTCCCAATATACTGAAAACTAAAACACAATCAATATTACTTAAATACTATACTTCTATTTTACAAGAAATCTTGTATAAGTTACCACCTTTTACAAAAGGAGAATCTATCTCATTTTTCTCTCATATTCTTTTATTCACTTTTATTATATATGAATTACAAATAAAATGCTACATATTTATACTAGTAGATACTTGATAAAAATTAATTATAGTCTTGATATATTACACGGCACAACACTAAATTCATTGTTTTTCAAGATTCGTCTTGTATATTCATTTGATCTTTTTTTCTTCCCAAAATCATGAATTTACACTGTATATTTAAGAATCACAAGAAATTAAACTTATTTGGTTTTTAATCATTTAAACACCCCTCCTCAAACCAAAATAATCTTCACACTGAGCATCAATCTTAATTATCTACAACATGCTCCAAAGTACTACAATACTCCAACATTATCGTCTTCACTTTCATGTGATCACTTAAGAAATAAACTTATGATCAATATGCTTGCTTAAACTGTTTGTATCGAATTTTTGGATAACTCGATCGCTTATCCATATAAATAATAATCATATCTTTCTGTTCATCATTTAATTATCTTATCAACTTCCTCAACCATATTACTTTACGAACTATTGAAGATAATGCAACATATTTAGCCTCACAAGACGACATAGCAACCACACTTTATTTCTTTGAAATTCACATAAATGCAGTAAACCTAAAAAAAAATACGTACCCACTTAGTCCTTTTCTTTCATATTGATCACCTCCTTTATCACTAGAAAAAAAAAATATAGCATCTTCTTGATCAAGATTATATAGACCAAAATTTAACGTACGTTTGATGTACTTAAAATCCTTTTCTCGACAAGCCAATGAGACACTTCCTACGCTTCCACATAATGACTCAACAAAGTAACCAAATAAACAATATTTTGCCTTGTGATTGTGAGGTACCGAACACTTCTAATTAAATTTTAAAAAGTATGAAATTTACACATTTTCCTTCATCTTGTTATGCCATTTTCAAACTAGGTGACATCAAAGATTCCACATGATTGTATTTTACTATTTTGAATTTCTCAACTGGTTTTGTGCATACCATTTTGTACCTTCTTGTTAATTTAATTTGATACCCAAGAAAAATTACATAAGTTCAGAGTCTATCATTTTATATTCCTAGAATATGGCTTGTTTGAATTGAACAAAAAAAAAATTCACAACATCCTGTAATACGCAAGTCGTCGACGTAAAGACATGCAACTAAAACTATACCTTTAGAATCTTCCTTCGAATAAAGTGCATGGTCAATGGACATTTAAAAAACCATTATCAATAAATAATTGTCGGTGCGAGAATCCCACGCTTAGGAGCTTGCTTCAAGCCATACAAAACCTTTTTCAATCGATACACTTTTTTTTACCATTTAGAGTAAAACCTTCATGTTGAACCATGTACACTTATTTTCAAGTATACCATTCTAAAATGTAGATTTGACATCTAATTGGAGTAACTTCCGTTTATGATAAGTTGCAAGCAATATTAACATTTTCCCAGTGTCCATTGAGGCAACATTGGCAAAAGTTTCATCATAATTAACTCCATAATTTTTTTGTATTCTTTTACAACAAGTTTTGTCTTATAGTGATCAATTTCTTCATTTATTGTCCTTTTTATTTAATAGACCCATTTGTCCCAACAGGTCGTTATCCTTTTGAAAAATATTTTCAAATATTTTATTATTTTTTCTAGTTAAACTAATTTCTTCAACCATTTATTTCTTCCAAAATACTGCTTTCACAACTTCGTCAAATTATAATGGCTCATTATCATTAGAGAAACATACCAAATTCAACTTTCAATATTTGTGTTGATTTCTACCACACTTTGCATTCTTCTTGTTAGGGAAGAAGAATTACATGGACCTTCTTTGTCTTAAGATTTTTTAACCTGTTCAAGTGTCATGATAGGTGACTCTCGATTTTGATGGTTTTTTTTCTTCTTCTACTACTTCATTTTGATCCAATGTACTATAATTTTCTTCATTCCTCCTCTAAATTTCTTCTTCGCTAAAAACAAAGATGACTGATAGTTGTCTTTTGAATCCTCATTATAACCAGTAAAAATAAATTTTTTCACCCCGGTTACCAAGTTTCTTTTTTTTTTCATATAGAACACGAGTATAAACTATGCTAGCAAAAACTCAAACATGACTGATAGTTGGCTTGTAGTTGCTCCAAATTACTTGTGGTGTAAAATTTCTTTAGCAAATAAGCAGTACATGCAACTTCAGCCTAAAAATATTTTGGTAAATTTTTCTCATTTAGCATCCTTCAATGTCATGTCAAGGATGATAGGATTCTTCCTTTATGCAAGACCATGATCTAAGAATTTGGATTTTGTATCTAACTCTGTTGTTGATTTAAAAAATTTGAAAGTAGTAAAGAGTTAACTTCTCTTGATCTAATACACCTATAATTAAAACTATATGAATCTTCTATCAATAATATCCGCTACTTAGAAAACAGTTTATAAAATTGTTAATTAAATAATATCAAATAAAAAATAAGTAAATTGAAAATAGATAAAAAAGATTTTTTTTCTTTGACCAGATTTTTGCACTTATGATTAATATTCTTTTCCTTAAATGATGAATATGTAGTCTTTGACCAGGTGAATAGGCGCCATTCTTTTTTCAGAAGTATTTCAAAATTTAAACAAATAAAATATTTTTTACTTTAAAGACCCGAATAATTTACTATTTCTAAAAATAATCAGTTTTTAGAAAAGAAGTAATGTTGGATATCAAACAAAAAATAATTTTAAATATATATTTTTCTAAAAAGCGATAATTAATTTAAATGTTCTTTTGACTGAAAAAACAGTATAAAACAGGCTATAAGTCATTCATCATCTTTCATTTTTCTGATATATCTTAAGTCTTACAATTTCTCTCACCTAAAGATACCTAAAGATGTCACTTTTTAGCGTTGAGGAATTAAAAAATATGTATGACGTCAAACTCTATGAAGATCACCTAAAGGTGATATGTGCGTGCACAAGTCAACGTTTTGGAGATACCGTTGGCTATTTGAGAGTTTATGCGAATGGCCTTGTCGATATCGAATGTGATTGTTTTCCAGGTTGTCCAGAAGGTATCTAATTTTATTTTCCAAATAATATTATATATTTATATTTTATAAACGTTTTTAAGCATGTGGTGTGTTTTTAATTTTTACTTGTCCATATGAAATTTTTTGTAAATCCTTACAATATTGTTTAAAGTAAGTACTTTTTATTTTAATACTTCAACAAAATTATTATTTTAGATTGATGGATGTATTCTTCTTACTCATAAAGAGATTGAAAGAACCCTAATTTTCTTATTAAGATTTGAAAGCGTTGTCTCTCAATAGACTGGATATATGTTCTCTATTTTATTTTTTTAGCGATTGAAAACTATGACATAAATTATTGCTATAAGATAAGGATAATTTTATTTTGGAAGGAGCACAAATTTATTTTTGAAAATAAAATAAAATAGAGCATTTAAAGGAGTTTTCTACAATATAGTACTATTGTTAGCTTTTGGTATCAATGATGGACTTCACTTCTGGAATTTTCACATGATAAATAAAGTTATGTTAAGTAACCAAACTTGGTATATCTACTATCCAAAAATTATCTTGTGAGACTACTGAAAGAATATTCTTCCATACATTTAAAAATGCCAAGAAGAAAAACAATGTCTCGTGATTTTGGAGATGTCTTACTGTATAGAAATTATTAAACTTGGGAATTCAATCTAGTACACCTTAAGAAAAAACATGAGAGAAAATTAATTGTTAATTATAGTATATACGTGGCCGGTAATACTGGCATTTTTTTAATCTGATTTCTATAGATTGCATTGGCTATACTTTATTCCGGGACACTGTGAATGAGTTTAACAATTCATTCGTTGGTAGCTTTAATCAAATTACTCGTTCAGTAAATAAGTGGAAAGATAACATTATTGGATGACTTAGGAGAACTTCACTCCTAGCTAATTGGCCTTTCCAACTCTGTAGCTATTTTATTCGTGTTTTGAGGGAGGGTTTTTTGATCTGGGTTTTAATTGAGAGAAGTTTTTATATTTATGTGTTATATTTTATTAGTAATGAAAATTTTCCATAGAATAAAAATAGAATGTTTCATGTATTAATTTTGAACTGGTCTATTTATAATTCCATATATATATTTAGTACAAAAATATAATACTTAATATCTTTAATCATCTTCTGCAACTGACATTGAGTTTGTTTTTCAAGTATGCAATTTGTAATTGTTTGTTCTTAAATAGGTAGATTATTATGTGTTTTTATGGTGTCAAACTCTGTGTCTCTAACTTATGGTGAGTTTCAATGATTATCTATACAGAGGCAAACATAAGTTCTGACTAGAAAACTTTATGAAATTGCGTAATGACTGTTTTTTTATGAACAGGCAAGATGACACCACAGGCTTTTGAAGAACATGCTCAAAAGGAAGGTACGAGGGAATGGAAGCGCAGTATATGGGTGACCATTGACGGGGATAAAGTCCCTATTGAGGAGACGGCGCTTCTCAAGTATTATAACCTTCGCGTGTGAATTGTGACAATTTATAGATTGCAGACTTTGCATAATTTAGATTTTGTTTAATGCATAAGATTATTTCGCTTTTTCTAAATTTTGGTAGCCCATTATTAAGTAAATTCTTTGATTTTATGAAGAGCTTGGATTTTTTGTCATCTATATTTTAAATATTTGTGTAATCTGGGAAGAATGGGCTTTCAATGAGTTTACTTTGCCCAAGACACCATTAAAAAGGGTATATATTGAAGTATCTCTAATAGAAATTAACAATTAGTTCAACTATGATCTAAAGTATTCTTTTGGCTTCTGAGGTAAGGCAAATAAGGGCTTAACCTTTACTCTTCCAATGCATTTATCCTTTTTTAAAGGACACAGTGCTTGCAGCACATAAGGCAAACCTCATTACTTCCGAAGGTTGATGTAGATGATACCAAAGTATTTAGGCTAGGGGTTCCCTTCTTTAACGTTCTCTTCTTAAGACAACAAAGAAATGTAATTATTCTCTTTTTCCAATAAAAAAACAGTATTAATTTATTATTCTAATTACCTCAATCAAAGACATTGTTAAGATGTAGGCACATAGTATGCAAGTATATGTGTTTTGTGGTGGTATGGAATGGATTTGATAGAGGATTGATATGATGATCTAGTTTTGTTCTAGTGTGTTTCGTGAAGGTTTGATCAAGTTTCAATGACGTTTTAATGAATTTTGGAACCGATTTTGATGTTCTGGTGAAGTTGGAGGAGGCTAGTGATAGGGTTTGGAGTAATTAATGTCCATAAATCCATGTATGTGTTGTTTTTTATAGTTAAAAAAGATATGGATCAAGGTGAAAATAGTGGGGGTTCAAGTGGTTGTGCTAGTGGTTAAATTGATAGTGGTGGTAGATTTTTCCAAATAATAGAAAAATAGATACCACATAGAGGTTTAGGTGTTGATCACCTTGAGAAATTTAGGCTAGACGTTGAATAAAAATATAATGTAGCTTTCTTGCACCAATGTTTAACAATCAATTCCGTTCTAAATCCCTCGTATGGTATTCGGTTCCAAAATCCATATTCAAGACAAAATCAATCTTGGTCCCAATATACTGAAAACTATAACACAATCAATATTACTTAAATACTATACTTGTATTTTACAAGAAATCTTGTATAGGTTACCACCTTTTACAAAAGGAGAATCTATCTCATTTTTCTCTCATATTCTTTTATTCACTTTTATTATATATGAATTACAAATAAAATGCTACATATTTATACTAGTAGATACTTGATAAAAATTAATTATAGTCTTGATATATTACACGACACAACACTAAATTCATTGTTTTTCAAGATTCGTCTTGTATATTCATTTGATCTTTTTTTCTTCCCAAAATCATGAATTTACACTGTATATTTAAGAATCACAAGAAATTAAACTTATTTGGTTTTTAATCATTTAAACACCCCTCCTCAAACCAAAATAATCTTCACACTGAGCATCAATCTTAATTATCTACAACATGCTCCAAAGTACTACAATACTCCAACATTATCGTCTTCACTTTCATGTGATCACTTAAGAAATAAACTTATGATCAATATGCTTGCTTAATCTGTTTGTATCGAATTTTTGGATAACTCGATCGCTTATCCATATAAATAATAATCATATCTTTCTGTTCATCATTTAATTATCTTATCAACTTCCTCAACCATATTACTTTACGAACTATTGAAGATAATGCAACATATTTAGCCTCACAAGACGACATAGCAACCACACTTTATTTCTTTGAAATTCACATAAATGCAGTAAACCTAAAAAAAAATACGTACCCACTTAGTCCTTTTCTTTCATATTGATCACCTCCTTTATAACTAGAAAAAAAAATATAGCATCTTCTTGATCAAGATTATATAGACCAAAATTTACAGTACGTTTGATGTACTTAAAATCCTTTTCTCGACAAGCCAATGAGACACTTCCTACGATTCCACATAATGACTCAACAAAGTAACCAAATAAACAATATTTTGCCTTGTGATTGTGAGGTACCGAAAACTTCTAATTAAATTTTAAAAAGTATGAAATTTACACATTTTCCTTCATCTTGTTATGCCATTTTCAAACTAGGTGACATCAAAGATTCCACGTGATTGTATTTTACTATTTTGAATTTCTCAACTGGTTTCGTGCATACCATTTTGTACCTTCTTCTTAATTTAATTTGATACCCAAGAAAAATTACATAAGTTCAGAGTCTATCATTTTATATTCCTAAAATATATGGCTTGTTTGAATTGAACAAAAAAAAATTCACAACATCCTGTAATACGCAAGTCATCGACGTAAAGACATGCAACTAAAACTATACCTTTAGAATCTTCCTTCGAATAAAGTGCATGGTCAATGGACATTTAAAAAACCATTATCAATAAATAATTGTCGGTGCGAGAATCCCACGCTTAGGAGCTTGCTTCAAGCCATACAAAACCTTTTTCAATCGATACACTTTTTTTTACCATTTAGAGTAAAACCTTCATGTTGAACCATGTACACTTATTTTCAAGTATACCATTCTAAAATGTAGATTTGACATCTAATTGGAGTAACTTCCGTTTATGATAAGTTGCAAGCAATATTAACATTTTCACAGTGTCCATTGAGGCAACATTGGCAAAAGTTTCATCATAATTAACTCCATAATTTTTTTGTATTATTTTACAACAAGTTTTGTCTTATAGTGATCAATTTCTTCATTTATTGTCCTTTTTATTTAATAGACCCATTTGTCCCAACAGGTCGTTATCCTTTTGAAAAATATTTTCAAATATTTTATTATTTTTTCTAGTTAAACTAATTTCTTCAACCATTTATTTCTTCCAAAATACTGCTTTCACAACTTCTTCAAATTATAATGGCTCATTATCATTAGAGAAACATACCAAATTCAACTTTCAATATTTGTGTTGATTTCTACGACACTTTGCATTCTTCTTGTTAGGGAAGAAGAATTACATGGACCTTCTTTGTCTTAAGATTTTTTAACCTGTTCAAGTGTCATGATAGGTGACTCTCGATTTTGATGGTTTGTTTCTTTTTTTTCTTCTTCTACTACTTCAATTTGATCCAATGTACTATAATTTTCTTCATTCCTCCTCTAAATTTCTTCTTCGCTAAAAACAAAGATGACTGATAGTTGTCTTTTGAATCCTCATTATAACCAGTAAAAATAAATTTTTTCACCCCGGTTACCAAGTTTTTTTTTTCATCTAGAACACGAGTAAAAACTATGCTAGCAATTATGACTGATAGTTGGTTTGTAGTTGCTCCAAATTACTTGTTGTGTCAAATTTCTTTAGCAAATAAGCAGTACATGCAACTTCAGCCTAAAAAAATTTTGGTAAATTTTTCTCATTTAGCATCCTTCAATGTCATGTCAAGGATGATGGGATTCTTCCTTTATGCAAGACCATGATCTAAGAATTTTGATTTTGTATCTAACTCTGTTGATGATTTAAAAAATTTGAAAGTAGTAAAGAGTTAACTTCTCTTGATCTAATACACCTATAATTAAAACTAGATGAATCTTCTATCATTATATCTGCTACTTAGAAAACAATTTATAAAATTGTTAATTAAATAATATCAAATAAAAAAATAAGTAAATTGTCCATATGAAATCAGTCTATGTCTGTTGTATCATTGACAAAAGGTATCGACTCAAATGTATAAACTATCGACACAGAATCCTAAACATCCACACTCCAACAATGACAATCGCTCACTTTCCAAATCACTTTAAAGCGCGTCGCGATCCCTTAATTTCCACTAGATCAACAATGTATAACATGTTATTTGCTTGATTTTCTAAAATTTATGACTCATCTTTGTACCAATACGAATTATTATCGATTTTGGTTACACTGTGCTCATTCCGTATTCTTCCTTTCTTGGTGTTATAGCATTCTCACTCGAATACCATTACCGAATATGTTTTTAAGAAGTCCACCTCGAATACTTTAACCAATTCACCATACCAAGAAACTCCTTCGCCAAAACAACAAAACGCGTAATCCGCAATGAGACATTTATCACCTTTCTAACGCCAAACCAAGTTCACCCCATTAATAACACATAGATCATATTTCTAAATTGTACAATTGGAACCCTTAGCCACATACAAAAATTATTTGGTTAATACTGGATGGCATGCTAGCTTCATGTTAAATACCTAATAATGGAAAAGCTATTGCGTTATACTTTCTCTATTAGTATTTTGATTTTGAATTATAGTATACATTTATCAATAACGAATTGTAAAATCTAGTTTGATGAATTCTTTCCACATCCACATGTCCATCTGTAATTATAACTGACTTATGGTCCCTAGAATACAAAATATTTGAGTTACAAAATTATATAGAATAAGAAAGTGACAAAGAACATAGTAAAAAAGAACAAATTATATGTAAACTTGAATCTCATCATAAGTTCGTAGATTGCACCAAACAATCCTATCGTGATCTATTTGGGGGAAGATAAACGAAACACTATTTTAAGTTTGGGTGACATTAACTTCCGAAAGTCAATATATCTCTTGGTTCTGGTACTAGATCCGCATATCTATGAGGATGATTTCACTTTTTTTCCCTTATTGATATAATGTGATGTGAAAGTCAAGATCTCTTCCACAACATAACCCTCATCTATTGAACCTTGTGCCTTTTACACATTATGTAGTTACTCCTTTAACTTATTCAAATAATGCTCGATCGGATACATCCAACACATCTGGATAATTCCACCAAAAACTGTATCATCATGGAATATTCTTGTCTACCATTTTAGTATACGCTTCATTAACAATGCCACTCAAATCATCTATCACATTTATCATTCCTCATATACATAACTAGGAATAATATTTGATTGGAACGAGTTTATTTCTCCATACAAATTCCAAATTTCATATGTTGCTTAAAACCCATTTCTCAATATTCATATTAGCCTCTAGAATATTTTTCCTAGTAAATTTGTGCATCAGTTACATGGATATTGAATTGAATTAGAAATATCCATGTGCTAAGATATAAATTCAACGAAACTCTTAACACCCTTAACAAAAGCTAGAGTAACCTTGTTTCTTGACTTAATCAACACTTTATCCATATGGACTTCTATTTGGACTTGATTGCGTCGTAAACTAAAAGATTTTGATAGCTATAATAATTTAATGAATAAATTGTGTAAATCATATTGATATTCAATCTCATATTTCATAGATTAAGCAATATAATATTTCATAAGTCTTACTCCTATATTAAATCTCCCATTTTCAAACTCCAACTTTTTTTCATAATCCAAAAAAAATCTAATATTATAGATAAAAAATCATATATAACTACATATATTATGTAACTACATAATTTAACCATCTAAACAACATAATAGAAACTATAATAAAGAAAAATACTAGTTTTTACGAAAAAAATATGACAAAATAACTGAAGGAATTGATTGTCGAAATGGGTCCGAAAGAGTGGAGGTAAGTAGATAAAATACGTTAACGAAAGAGGAGGCGTTTGTGGAAAGTGGTGGATCAATAGTAAGAATATTTAGGGATCAAATTTAGAGTCTTTGGTGATTTTTTTAGTTTTTTTTAGCTATGACGAAAAATTATAATTGAGCCATTGTTGAAAATTTTTTAAAGACAAAATAAAAAAGTCACAATGATATATTTTTATCTGAATAATTGTAAAAAAGAAAAAAGCTCGCCTAAGTAAAAAAAAAAAAATATCTAGTTGAGTAGCAGCTGCAAATTAAAAATATAGAGAATGTTATTATAAAGCGATTTTCATTCAGGGCTTAGGCTAGGGGTAATGTATTTCTAATTAATTGTTCACCACTTTATACATTCTAATATATTTTTTCTTAATAAAAAAAGATAATATTATGATATGGTTATTTTATTAGGATTTTGTTTTTCAAATTTATGTGATCTGATCCTTTTCCCTCCCCTTTGTTTCTCTTATCCCCTATTGAAAAGCTAACTACAATTTTATTTTCTATATCCAAATATAGTAATTAAACACATTTATTTGTATTTGATATGTCAGAAATGGAAAAGTTAAAATCTTTGCTGTATTTCTATATAAGTAGCCTCTCTTAGTGGCATAAAATTTAATGGGGGTATTGATTTTTGTATTTTGGTTTCTAAAAATGCTTCATTTAGATATGGTAAAGAAATAACCATATTTAAGAAAAATATTAAATACACCTTTATATTTTGCTTTATAAACCTGTATGGGAGTTGTGTTTTGATAATGAAAAATAAAATGGATCAAGGTGAAACTACCCAAAAGTCTAGTGGCAGTGGTGGGTGTGCTAGTGGTAGTGGTAGTGATGGTGGTGGAGGAAGCGGTGGTGGTGGTAGATCTTCCAATGTTGTGCAGGAAAAGAAGATATCAGTGAGAGATGTAAGTGTTGCTCAACAAGAGAAACTTAGGCTAGAAGAGGAACAGAAAGATAATGTAATTTTTCAATAACAAATGTTTAACAATCAATTTAGTCCCCTTGCCTCAATTGAGATTCTTTTACCGTTTCCAAATCTCAGACAAACTCAACAATTGGAGAATGCCCAGCAATTTAAGCATGGACCATATTGGAATGGTGGGTATAATATTCGAGGGGATGTTCAAAGGATGATGGGACAACCAAGTGGCTTGAATTCATCATCCATGAGTTGGATGAAAAGATCAAAGCAATTTCAGCAACACAGATCTTCATAATTTGTGAGTATTCTTGCTTCTTTCGTTTCAATTTTTTTAATTATTTATTAATTTATAGATACTTTATTTGTTGTAATTTGTATATATCCAGATACATCCGATGTAGAATTTTAATATCTCTCTTCAGTAATATTCATTGAGTTTTGATTAGAGAAATGATGATTGGTAAAATTTAGATTCTTATTAAGGAACCTTGAACCATGTCACCTCAGTTTGGCTTGTAATTGAACCCCCTTACAAATCAATTAAAAAAAGGATTTTTTAAACCCCAAATTCTAGCCCGACAATTGGTATAACCCCTGCACAAAATAATAAAATCTTCAGACGTCCCTAACCCTAGCTAACACCCCTACTTGGAGCGAAACCGATCCCCTAACAAGTGTGTGTATATGTGTTAGTCTGTAGTCCATATGTATGAATCTAATATGCTTGATTTAGGGAAATCCTGTAACCTATACTGAATTATATCACACTTGAAATAAACTACATTTCAGAATTCGGTAATTTTAGCTTGACTTTTTGATCTTGTAATGCAGATGTATGGCTTGAACAGACCACATCCCTTCTCTCAACGAGTTCCACCACCATACTTCCTTTCTACCCTTAACAGGGGAAGCCCTCCATGCTTGAGAAATGGAGTCCCGGAAAATGGGCATGATATTGCCCATTCCAACAAAGATTTTCTCACATTGGCTCCACCTGCAGCGAGTACACCACAGTACTCTTTGGCCGGTTCAGGAACTTTTCGTCAGGTATAGTTAGTCTGTAGTACATTTGTATGAGTCTAATTTGCTCAATTTGGTGTAATTGTATTTTTTACTGAATTATAACACACGTAAATGAAATACGTTACTTATTTTAGCTTGATTGGTTGGTCTTGCGATGCAGATGTATGGCTTGAAGAGACCATATCCCTTCTCGCCAGAAGTTCCACCACCCGCTCCTTTCCTCCGCAAATCCCCCTATTCTTTGTCAGATTATTCTGCTTCATGTAGCACTGAATCCCAAGCTGATACTGATCCGACTTATCAATTTATAAGGTTAAGCCATGACATCGCCCAGTGTGATAGAGGTTTTCTCACATTGGCCTCTCCTGCACCTAGTACAGCACACCAATCTTTGGCCGGTTCAGGCCCTTCTGGTCAGGTAATTGTTGAATTGTATCTATATTATGTGTATCGCTTCATTAAGTTGTGAACATTTACTTAATGTTTATGCAATATACAGGAGAACAATGATGATCAGGTAACAAGGCCAGGCACTAATGGATTGACTGAGCAAGTGCCAGTTTCTCAAGCTACAGATCCTAATAACGGGAAACTGATGGCCTAGAAGGCGAAGTTGATCTCACACTATAGCTCATATTAATTTATCAAGCCAAGATTGGCAAATTGTTTGTTGTGATTATTTTCTCTCTTGCCCATTTGGATGTTTTATTACATTATAAATGACTCGTCTTGTTCTAAAGTATTCTAAAGTATTGGATGTTTTATTATCACATGAGTTAATCTTTTTTCTGTGAAATATTGGGTGGTTTTGAATGATTTATTTTGCTTGAATTTATTAATTATATATTCTTTAAAAGTTGATAAAATAGATCAAAATTTAGGTATTATACTTAATTTATATTAATACAGACCCCACTATAACTTATACTTTCTTGATTAAATGTTAATTTAGATTAGTACTCGAGTTTTAACACAAATATTTATTTATAATTATTATTGTATTGGACTATCGATCAAAATGTATATTTTAATTCAATTTTTTTAGACAGATATTAGAACTTGCAAGAATTTATTGTTTGGAGGTGGTTAATGCTAATTTACAACATCTATTTCTGCTGATGGAAGCGCTAAATTGCTTAAACGGGGAAATACTAATATTCCAGAAAAGGGTGTTAAAGGATAATACTCGGATATAGTAGATTCATGAACCCCCTTGACTTTTATTATATTTCATGTTTACAAACATATAAATCTATCGTTAAGTAATTAATCAACACCTACCATCTTAAGGAGAAGTCTATTAACTTGACATATATTGATTATATTAAACTGTATGTAAGCTAAGATGTTACCATTAAAGTGTTAGTCTCCTTTAGATATATATCAACCGCAGACTTAAATGCCTAATCAAGAATTGTTAAGTATTAGACGACCATCATTAGTCTTATAAAATACTTCAGTACTCAACCACATTCACCCTACTAATTTATCCATAATTTGAATAATAGAAAACCATATACTCTTAAATGGAGAACAAAAATTATAAATGTATGGCACCTCTACTGAAAAACTAAAGAAGAAAGCTTAAGCCCAAGATTTATCATATTAGTAGAATACTATTCATCTAGGGATGAACTTTGCTCCAATGACAACAAAAAGAAGTAAATAAAACTACTTTCATAAATGAAAGGACTTGTAAAATATAAATAAATCTTTTGTCCATTAAGGATTGTAAAAGATCTCTATAAATGATAAAAAAAATTAAACCCTCCCAAAAGAAGGTATTATGGAAACCTTATTCAAACTTTGTAAATATCCATATTAAATTTGGTTTTGATGGATGATTACAACACAAGAATGTATAAATAAAAATATACACTAATGCTCTTAAAAAGAGTAGTTCTACTAGACCACCTCACTTGATTTTATATCACAACACAACCACGTAGCCAAATGAGGTTCTTATCTTGGATCAATCAAGGAATTAGCTCCTCTTATCAATTCAAAACATCAGTTGTATTTTTAAATTTTATAGTAAATCTATCATCGGTCTCTCTAAGACAAAATCCAATGTTAATAAACTTTACAACGTATCATGAAAGCTAAAATATATACTTATAACAAAATTTGATTAAGTAGAAGCATAAGGTGTATTTAAAGGTGGAATAAGACATCAATAATGTATTGTAGTTATTCACACACTTTAAAAATATCATAGATAGGTAAATTTCTTAGGAATTTATGTTCATCAATATTTTTCTTAATATGGAGGATAGATAGAGTATTCGTAACTATGTCAAATTAGTTACTCAAACTAAATCAATAAATATACAACTATATTTTATAGGAAACTATAATTCCATAACATCCTCCTATGAAAATAAAGGTAAACATACAAAACCATCAAATATAGAAGAGTTCAGTGATTTCATTAATGAACCAAACTTTCTGGATATACCTTTGAAGGGCTAGGTATTCACTTAGTAGAATAAAAGAGAAGATACAAAAATTATACACCAAAAGTTGGATAGATCCTTCTTTAACCCTTCATGGACTAAGATATTTTTCAATTATTAAATGAAAGCCTACTAGGATTTGATCATACTACCCTTACTCTTACATCTACAACTATTGAAGGAAAACTATTGCAATTCAATCACAATAGATACCAAATTGAATGTTTACTTGATTTATAGGATAGTAATGGATATTAAACTCCTTAAATACTTTGTATATTCTTATTTTATTATAATGGAATATATAAGAGTGTACTTACAACCTTATTAAGGGTAGTAAACTACACTTTACAAGCAATAAGATCAAGGTACCTATGTGTAAGACACGAATTCCATTTAAGCCTATTAAAACTTGAACTAAAACGGGTGAAGAAAAGATATATTGGAGTGCTAAAAATCTTGATCTTTGGATCAATGAAAGTATATATATACTAAATTTTTTCTATCAAATGAGATAGAGAAAACCAAATGAAGTTATTTATCTAACAATCAAAATTGGATATTGGAAAATTCTACCATCCTATATTGGATGGTACCTAAAAAATGAGGAGCTTGTCTCATATTTCTTCAAAGATTTGTAAGCCACGGTAGGTCCTAGAACTTTTTATCATATTATTGATCTTATTCCCTCAGTAGTATTAGTTGATATGGATTACTGGTTAACTTAACCTATTATTATCGATGAAGTTAAGAAAGCAATGATACAACTTGTGAGTAAGAAATCTACCAAACAAGATGGGTTTCATGGTATATTGTATATTTCTTTTAAAATCATTCACTCAATTTTCGTTTACCTACTTCAAGGTCAAAAGTCAATTACCTTCATTAATCCTACAATTATTGGTCTGATTTTAAAGCCATGAAATCACACAACTCATCTAGTTAATTTTAATTCCTATCATAGTTAGAAGTTCCGTACTATAGTTTCGCTTTAATATATGATGTGTTTTGTGCATTTCATATCTGATAATGGAATACCTACACCTAGATCTGGTTGCAATTTTGTTAAACTAGTTTAGTACTTCACGTACTCATACGGAGATAAAAGAATGACAGAATAATATAAGAGACACAAGATTTACGTGGTTCAGCAAATTGCCTACATCCACGGAGGTTCACACCGTTTCACTATAATATAGAAAACATTGAACAAGAAGAACACCCCTATTATATGTTCTACAAGAATCACTCTTATGTTTTCTCAAAGTGTATCTCTCACACTCACTTTGTTGGTCTCTCACAACTGTATAAAATTCCTATACACATACTACATATATATAGGAGAGAAAACTTGGAGCCAAAGATAACTTGGTGTCCAAGACAATTTGGAGCCAAAAGTAACTTGGTGTCCAAGACAACTTGGAGCCTAAGAAAAATTAAATTAGGTAACAAAGTTTCTTGTAAACAAAGTTACTTGGTCCTTACCCAATAAGTCTCCATAAATATAACATTCTCCCACTTGGAGACTTATCCATTAACCAACTGCGCTTGACCATCATATGAACACGACATGAACCTAAAACCACCTTCTATCCTTGAAGGCCAATTGAAACCGAACAGTAGTTTAGTTTCTCGACTGTAACCACCTTAGTGAACATGTCTGCAGGATTCTCACTTGTATGGATCTTCTCTAGACTCAATATCTCATCCTGAAGAAGAGGTCGAATGAAATGATAATTCTTCCCGATATGCTTAGTCCTCTTGTGAAATGTAGAATTGGTAGCAAGTTGAATTGCACTTTGACTATCACTGTACAACTTGGTATTTCCTTGATGCATGTCTATTTCCTCCATTAAGCCTTTGAGCCAAATCATTTCCTTGCTAGATTCTGTAGCTGCAATATACCCTGCCTCTATGGTAGAAAGAGCAACTACCTTTTGTAACCGAGAAATCCAACTGATTGCTGCACTACCAAGGGTAAACACATATCCTGTGGTGCTCCTTCTACATCTAAGTCACTGCCAAATCTGAATCAACATAGCCGCGCAGACAAACCTCTAGTCCTCCATAACATTATGCCCAATATGATGTAGCTTTCAAGTATCTGAATATCCACTTGACTGCTTGCCAATGAGCTTTCCCTGGATTACTCATAAATCTGCTGACTACTCCCACTGCGTGTGCAATGTCTGGTCTCGTGCAAACCATAACATACATCAAACTTCCTATGGCTGAAGAATAAGGGCCTTTAGACATATACTCATTGTCTTCAACTGTAAATGACCTTTTTCCTTCGATAACTTGAAATGAGCTGCCAATGGAGTGCTAACAGGTTTTGAATCTTCCATATTGAATATTTTCAAGATTTTGTCCAAATAGTCAGCTTGAGATAAATTAAGCTCCCTTTTAACTCTATTTCTATATATCTCCATCCCAAGTATTTGTTTAGCTGAACCCAAATATTTCTCTGAAAATTCTGTGGATAGATCCATCTTCAGTTTTTCAATTTTCTTCATATTTAATCCTGCAACAAGCATGTCATCTACATACAAGAGTAGTATAATAAATCAATTGTTAAAATTATTGTAAAAGCAACAATGTATGTTCCTTTTTTACCCCGTATACATATTTTGATGTGAAGTGCCTTCTTTTCCTATGGCAGTTCCACTAGATCCCAAGTCTGATTAAAGTGTAGAGATCACATTTCCTCGTCCATTGCACTTGCTTTTGGCTTCAACCTGCAAAGCTTCTTCAAGGTATTCAGGTTCACCATTATCCGTCAACAATAAATAATGAAGAGATGGGAAAAACGGTCTGGAGCACTACGAACTCTAGTAGACCTCCAAACCTTGGTAGGAGGTGTAGTGAGTTCCGCATCAATATTTGTATCTTGAGTTTTTAGAACATTCTTGTCAGGTATTTCATCCATCTCAATATACTCTTTTATAGACTCTTGCACCAATTTACATTGGTCTATATCCTTGTATAGATTATTTTCATTAAAAACAACATCCCTGCTTCTAACAATTTTTCGATTATCTTTATCCCAAAAATGGTACCCAAACTCATCGATACCATAACCAATGAAAGTGCATTTTCTAGATTTAGAATCAAGTTTATTTCTATCCTTGGGATCAATATGAACCAAAGAGGTATAACCAAAAACTTTTAAATGAGAAAAGTTTATCTCTTTTTCGGTCCAAGCTTCCTCAGGAATTCCTCTGTTGATCAAATATGACGCGGTACTAACTGCATCTTCCCAAAATTGTTTTGGCAATCCAGCATGGAGTCTCATACTTCCAGCTCTCTCCATAATGGTCCTGTTCATGTGGTCGGCTACACCATTTTGTTGGGGAGTACATGGAACAGTTTTTTCTTTTCTAATACCAATTTTTGAGCAGTAGTCTTCAAACTCCTTGCTGTAGTATTCTCCTCAATTATCTGACCTAAAACATTTTAATTTCAACCCTGTCACATTCTCAACAAGAGCTCTACACTTTTTAAATATTTCAAACACGTCAGATTTATTTTTCATGAAACCAACCCATAAATTTATTGTAAAGTCATCAATGATGGTAAAAAAATAACAGAGCCTCCAAGAGAAGGTACCTGCGTAGGACCGCAAACATCAATGTGCACCAATTCAAGTCGGTGAGACTTTGGAGTTCTTCCAACCTTTGTGAAACTAACTCGTTTCCGCTTCCCATAAACTTCACAAAGATCAAATTTAACTGATCTCAGACCGGGAAGCTTACCTTTGAGTGGAGTATTTTCATACCCTTCTCTCCCATATGTCCAAGCCTGCAGCGCCATAATTTTGGATCCATACCATTGGTTGTCACCGAAATCTGATTGTTATTAACGGGTGTAAGATATAAGCTACCTTCTTTCTTTCCTTGAGCTACTACTAGAGCTCCTTTATTTATTCTCCACGAGTCCGCGGTGAATGATGTGGAATATCCATCATCAGCTAGTTGTCCAACTGAAATCAGATTTCTTCTCAAATCCGGCACAAATCTGATATCTTTCAGTTGGAACGTTGACCCATTCAATAACTTTATTTGTACGTCTCCTTTTCCGATAATGCTGCAACTCACATCATCACCTAAGTATACCTTTCCAAGGTCTCCTTATACAAAGTTTGAGAGAATCTCAGTTGTATGAAATGAAGCACCAGAATCTATAACCCAAGACTCGCTATATATGCCTAATGATAAAATTAATGCATCCTATAATTCTTCAGTAATATTGAAGGAATTAACTTTCTCACCTTGATTTTTTCCTTGTTTATTCAGGGCAAAACAATTTCGCTTGTAATGTCATATTTTCCACAATGCCAACAACCTTCGTCTTTTTCATTAACCTTTCCATCTTGGCGATGTTTGGAATTACTCCTACGATATTGTGTTTTTCCTCATGCAAAACCTTGACCCTTGTTGTTATGTCCACCACGTGATTTAGACCTTCCTCTACTCTCAACATTAAGATCCATTCTAGAAGATTAACCATAATTTCTTCTTTGCATTTCCTCATTGAGAACGGCATCAATAACATATGCAGCACGCAACTAATTAGACCTTGTGAATTACTTTAGGCCATAACCATACTGTTCTATGAATCTGGCAAAGAAGACAAAATTAAGAGGGCATTGACTTGATCGTCAAAATTAATACCTACAGAAGAAAACTGACTAGTCACATTATTTACCTCATTCAGATGTTCAGCAACATCTACGCCTTCACCCATCTTCATGCTGAACAAGCGCTTTATTAAATAGACTTTGTTTGATGCTGATGGTTTCTCGTATATCCTCTTTTAAAGTCGCAATTACGTCTTATGTGATCTTCTCATTTTTAATGTTGAAAGCAACTGATGTCATTAGAAATAAACGTATTGTCCCTAATGCCTTTCTATCCAGTATCTCCCAATCTGAGTCGCTCATTGTTGGTGGTTTTTTCTTCTTTCCGCCAAGAGGTATAAAAAGATCTTTTTGATACAAATAGTCTTCTATTTGCATCTGTCAGAACCCAAAATTTAGACCATTGAATTTCTCAATCTTGACCTTCCCTTCGTCTGCCATTACTTCCACTTGAATCGAAGTTGTGATACCCGTTGTTGGAAAAAAAACAAAGATAGAAGAATGACTGAATAATAAAAGAGACACAAGATTTACGTGGGTCAGCAAATTACCTACATCCACGGAAGTTCACATCGTTTCACTATAATATAGAAAACCTTGAACAAGAAGAACAACCCTCTTCTATGTTCTACAAGAATCACTCTTATATTTTTTCACAAGTGTATCGTTCGCACTCACTTTGTTGGTCTTTCACAACTCTATAAAATTCTAACATGTAGATTTGACATCTAATTGGAGTAACTTCCGTTTATGATAAGTTGCAAGCAATATTAACATTTTCACAGTGTCCATTGAGGTAACATTGGCAAAAGTTTCATCATAATTAACTCCATAATTTTTTTGTATTCTTTTACAACAATTTTTGTCTTATAGTGATCAATTTCTTCATTTATTGTCCTTTTTATTTAATAGACCCATTTGTCCCAACAGGTCGTTATCCTTTTGAAAAATATTTTCAAATATTTTATTATTTTTTCTAGTTAAACTAATTTCTTCAACCATTTATTTCTTCCAAAATACTGCTTTCACAACTTCTTCAAATTATAATGGCTCATTATCATTAGAGAAACATATCCAATTCAACTTTCAATATTTGTGTTGATTTCTACCACACTTTGCATTCTTCTTGTTAGGGAAGAAGAATTACATGGACCTTCGTTGTCTTAAGATTTTTTAACATGTTCAAGTGTCATGATAGGTGACTCTCGATTTTGATGGTTTGTTTCTTTTTTTTCTTCTTCTACTACTTCAATTTGATCCAATGTACTATAATTTTCTTCATTCCTCCTCTAAATTTCTTCTTCGCTAAAAACAAAGATGACTGATAGTTGTCTTTTGAATCCTCATTATAACTAGTAAAAATAAAAAATTTCACCCCGGTTACCAAGTTTCTTTCTTTTTTCATCTAGGACACGAGTATAAACTATGCTAGCAATTATGACTGATAGTTGGCTTGTAGTTGCTCCAAATTACTTGTGGTGTCAAATTTCTTTAGCAAATAAGCAGTACATGCAACTTCAGCCTAAAAAAATTTTAGTAAATTTTTCTCATTTAGCATCCTTCAATGTCATGTCAAGGATGATGGGATTCTTCCTTTATGCAAGACCATGATCTAAGAATTTTGATTTTGTATCTAACTCTATTGATGATTTAAAAAATTTGAAAGTAGTAAAGAGTTAACTTCTCTTGATCTAATACACCTATAATTAAAACTATATGAATCTTCTATCAATAATATCTACAACTTAGAAAACAATTTATAAAATTGTTAATTAAATAATATCAAATAAAAAAATAAGTAAATTGAAAATAGATAAAAAAGATTTTTTTTCTTTGACCAGATTTTTGCACTTATGATTAATATTCTTTTCCTTAAATGATGAATATGTCGTCTTTGACCAGGTGAATAGGCGCCATTCTTTTTTCAGAAGTATTTCAAAATTTAAAAAATAAAATATTTTTTACTTTAAAGAGCCGAATAATTTACTATTTCTAAAAATAATCAGTTTTCAGAAAAGAAGTAATGTTGGATATCAAACAAAAAATAATTTTAAATATATATTTTTCTAAAAAGCAATAATTAATTTAAATGTTCTTTTGACTGAAAAAACAGTATAAAACAGGCTATAAGTCATTCATTATCTTATATCTTAAGTCTTACAATTTCTCTCACCTAAAGATACCTAAAGATGTCACTTTTTAGCGCCAAGGAGTTAAAAAATATGTTTGACGTCAAACTCTATGAAGATCACCTAAAGGTGATATGTGCGTGCACAAGTCAACGTTTTGGAGATACCGTTGGTTATTTGAGAGTTTATGCGAATGGCCTTGTCGATATCGAATGTGATTGTTATCCAGGTTGTCCAGAAGGTATCAAATTTTATTCTCAAATAATATTATATATTTATATTTTATAAACGTTTTTAAGCATGTGGTGTGTTTTTAATTTTTACTTGTCCATATGAAATTTTTTGTAAATCCTTACAATATTGTTTAAAGTAAGTTCTTTTTATTTTAATACTTCAACAAAATTATTATTTTAGATTGATGGATGTATTCTTCTTACTCATAAAGAGATTGAAAGAACCCTAATTTTCTTATTAAGATGTGAAAGCTTTGTCTCTCAATAGACAGGATATATGTTCTCTATTTTATTTTTTTAGCGATTGAAAACTATGACATAAATTATTGCTATAAGATAAGGATAATTTTATTTTGGAAGGAGCACAAATTTATTTTTGAAAATAAAATAAAATAGAGCATTTAAAGTTGTTTTCTACAATATAGTACAATTGTTAGCTTTTGGTATCAATGATGGACTTCACTTCTGGAATTTTCACATGATAAATAAAGTTATGTTAAGTAACCAAACTTGGTATATCTACTATCCAAAAATTATCTTGTGAGACTACTGAAAGAATATTCTTCCATACATTTAAAAATGCCAAGAAGAAAAACCATGTCTCGTGATTTTGGAGATGTCTTACTGTATAGAAATTATTAAACTTGGGAATTCAATCTAGTACACCTTAAGAAAAAACATGAGAGAAAATTAATTGTTAATTATAGTATATACGTGGCCGGTAATACTGGCATTATTTTAATCTGGTTTCTATAGATTGCATTGACTATACTTTATTCCGGGACACTGTGAATGAGTTTTACAATTCATTCGTTGGTAGCTTTAATCAAATTACTCGTTCAGTAAATAAGTCGAAAGATAACATTATTGGATGAGTTAGGAGAACTTCACTCCTAGCTAATTGGCCTTTCCAACTCTGTAGCTATTTTATTCGTGTTTAGAGGGGAGGGTTTTTTGACATGGGTTTTAATTGAGAGAAGCTTTTATATTTATGTGTTATATTTTATTAGTAATGAAAATTTTCCATAGAATAAAAATAGAATGTTTCATGTATTAATTTTGAACTGGTCTATTTATAATTTCATATATATTTAGTACAAAAATATAATACTAAATATCTTTAATCATCTTTTGCAACTGACATTGAGTTTGTTTTTCAAGTATGCAATTTGTAATGGTTTGTTCTTAAATAGGTAGATTATTATGTGTTTTATGGTGTCAAACTCTGTGTCTCTAACTTATGGTGAGTTTTAATGATTATCTATACAGAGGCAAACATAAGTTCTGACTAGAAAACTTTATAAAATTGCGTAATGACTGTTTTTTATGAACAGGCAAGATGACACCACCGGCTTTCGAAGAACACGCTCAAAAGGAAGGTACGAGGGAATGGAAGCGCAGTATATGGGTGACCATTGACGGGGATAAAGTCCCTATTGAGGAGACAGCGCTTCTCAAGTATTATAACCTTCGCGTGTGAATTGTGACAATTTTCAGATTGCAGACTTTGCATAATTTAGATTTTGTTTAATGCAAAAGATTATTTACCTCTTTCTATATTTTGGTAGCCCATTATGAAGTAAATTCTTTGATTTTATGAAGAGCTTGGATTTTTTGTCATCTATATTTTAAATATTTGTGTAATCTTGGAAGAATGGGCTTTCAATGAGTTTACTTTGCCAAAGACACCATTAAAAAGGGTATATATTGAAGTATCTCTAATGGAAATTAACAATTAGTTCAACTATGATCTAAAGTATTCTTTTGGATCCTGAGGTAAGGCAAATAAGGGCTTAACCTTTACTCTTCCAATGCATTTATCCTTTTTTTAAAGGACACAGTGCTTGCAGTACATACAGCAAACCTCATTACTTCTGAAGGTTGATGTAGATGATACCAAAGTATTTAGGCTAGGGGTTCCCTTCTTTAACGTTCTCTTCTTAAGACAACAAAGAAATGTAATTATTCTCTTTTTCCAATAAAAAACAGTATTACTTTATTATTCTAATTACCTCAATCAAAGACATTGTTAAGATGTAGGCACATAGTATGCAAGTATATTTGTTTTGTGGTGGTATGGAATGGATTTGATGGAGGATTGATATGATGATTTGGTGTTGTTCTAGTGTGTTTCGTGAAGGTTTGATCAAGTTTCAATGACGTTTTAATGAATTTTGGAACTGATTTTGATGTTCTGGTGAAGTTGGAGGAGGCTAGTGATAGGGTTTGGAGTAATTAATGTCCATAAATCCATGTATGTGTTGTTTTTTATAGTTATAAAAGAAATGGATCAAGGTGAAAATAGTGGGGGTTCAAGTGGTTGTGCTAGTGGTTAAATTGATAGTGGTGGTAGAGTTTTCCAAATAATAGAAAAATAGATACCACATAGAGGTTTAGGTGTTGATCACCTTGAGAAATTTAGGCTAGACGATGAATAGAAATATAATGTAGCTTTTCTTGCACCAATGTTTAACAATCAATTCCGTTCTAAATCCCTCGTATGGTATTCGGTTCAAAAATCCATATTCAAGACAAAATCCATCTTGGTCCCAATATACTGAAAACTATAACACAATCAATATTACTTAAATACTATACTTGTATTTTACAAGAAATCTTGTATAGGTTACCACCTTTTACAAAAGGGAATCTATCTCATTTTTCTCTCATATTCTTTTATTCACTTTTATTATATATGAATTACAAATGAAATGCTACATATTTATACTAGTAGATACTTGATAAAAATTAATTATAGTCTTGATATATTACACGACACAACACTAAATTCATTGTTTTTCAAGATTCGTCATGTATATTCATTTGATCTTTTTTTCTTTCCAAAATCATGAATTTACACTGTATATTTAAGAATCACAAGAAATTAAACTTATTTGGTTTTAAATCATTTAAACAACCCTCCTCAAACCAAAATAATCTTCACACTGAGCATCAATCTTAATTATCTGCAACATGCTCCAAAGTACTACAATACTCAAACATTATCGTCTTCACTTTCACGTGATCACTTAAGAAATAAACTTATGATCAATATGCTTGCTTAATCCGTTTGTATCGAATTTTTGGATAACTCGATCGCTTATCCATATAAATAATAATCATATCTTTCTGTTCATCATTTAATTATCTTATCAACTTCCTCAACCATATTACTTTACGAACTATTGAAGATAATGCAACATATTTAGCCTCACAAGACGACATAGCAACCACACTTTATTTCTTTGAAATCCACATAAATGTAGTAAACCTAAAAAAAATACGTACCCACTTAGTCCTTTTCTTTCATATTGATCACCTCCTTTATCACTAGAAAAAAAAATATAGCATCTTCTTGATCAAGATTATATAGACCAAAATTTTCAGTACGTTTGATGTACTTAAAATCCTTTTCTCGACAAGCCAATGAGACACTTCCTACGCTTCCACATAATGACTCAACAAAGTAACCAAATAAACAATATTTTGCCTTGTGATTGTGAGGTACCGAAAACTTCTAATTAAATTTTAAAAAGTATGAAATTTACACATTTTCCTTCATCTTGTTATGCCGTTTTCAAACTAGGTGACATCAAAGATTCCACATGATTGTATTTTACCATTTTGAATTTCTCAACTGGTTTTGTGCATACCTTTTTGTACCTTCTTGTTAATTTAATTTGATACCCAAGAAAAATTACATAAGTTCAGAGTCTATCATTTTATATTCCTAGAATATGGCTTGTTTGAATTGAACAAAATTTTTTTTTTTACAACATCCTGTAATACGCAAGTCATCGACGTAAAGACATGCAACTAAAACTTTACCTTTAGAATCTTCCTTCGAATAAACTGCATGCTCAATGGACATTTAAAAAAACCATTATCAATAAATAATTAACGGTGCGAGAATCCCACGCTTAGGAGCTTGCTTCAAGCCATACAAAACCTTTTTCAATCGATACACTTTTTTTACCATTTAGAGTAAAACCTTTATGTTGAACCATGTACACTTATTTTCAAGTATACCATTCTAAAATGTAGATTTGACATCTAATTGGAGTAACTTCCGTTTATGATAAGTTGCAAGCAATATTAACATTTTCACAGTGTCCATTGAGGTAACATTGGCAAAAGTTTCATCATAATTAACTCCATAATTTTTTTGTATTCTTTTACAACAATTTTTGTCTTATAGTGATCAATTTCTTCATTTATTGTCCTTTTTATTTAATAGACCCATTTGTCCCAATAGGTCGTTATCCTTTTGAAAAATATTTTCAAATATTTTATTATTTTTTCTAGTTAAACTAATTTTTTCAACCATTTATTTCTTCCAAAATACTGATTTCACAACTTCTTCAAATTATAATGGCTCATTATCATTAGAGAAACATACCAAATTCAACTTTCAATATTTGTGTTGATTTCTACCACACTTTGCATTCTTCTTGTTAGGAAAGAAGAATTACATGGACCTTCGTTGTCTTAAGATTTTTTAACCTGTTCAAGTGTCATGATAGGTGACTCTCGATTTTGATGGTTTGTTTCTTTTTTTTCTTCTTCTACTACTTCAATTTGATCCAGTGTACTATAATTTTCTTCATTCCTCCTCTAAATTTCTTCTTCGCTAAAAACAAAGATGACTGATAGTTGTCTTTTGAATCCTCATTATAACCAGTAAAAATAAATTTTTTCACCCCGGTTACCAAGTTTCTTTCTTTTTTCATCTAGAACACGAGTATAAACTATGCTAGCAATTATGACTGATAGTTGGCTTGTAGTTGCTCCAAATTACTTGTGGTGTCAAATTTCTTTAGCAAATAAGCAGTACATGCAACTTCAGCCTAAAAAACTTTTGGTAAATTTTTCTCATTTAGCATCCTTCAATGTCATGTCAAGGATGATTGGATTCTTCCTTTATGCAAGACCATGATCTAAGAATTTTGATTTTGTATCTAACTCTGTTGATGATTTAAAAAATTTGAAAGTAGTAAAGAGTTAACTTCTCTTGATCTAATACACCTATAATTAAAGCTATATGAATCTTCTATCAATAATATCTGCTACTTAGAAAACAATTTATAAAATTGTTAATTAAATAATATCAAATAAAAAAATAAGTAAATTGAAAATAGATAAAAAAGATTTTTTTTCTTTGACCAGATTTTTGCACCTATGATTAATATTTTTTTCCTTAAATGATGAATATGTCGTCTTTGACCAGGTGAATAAGCGCCATTCTTTTTTCAGAAGTATTTCAAAATTTAAAAAATAAAATATTTTTTACTTTAAAGGCCCGAATAATTTACTATTTCTAAAAATAATCAGTTTTTAGAAAAGAAGTAATGTTGGATATTAAACAAAAAATAATTTTAAATATATATTTTTCTAAAAAGCGATAATTAATTTAAATGTTCTTTTGACTGAAAAAACAGTATAAAACAGGCTATAAGTCATTCATCATCTTTCATTTTTCTAATATATCTTAAGTCTTACAATTTCTCTCACCTAAAGATACCTAAAGATGTCACTTTTTAGCGTTGAAGAGTTAAAAAATATGTATGACGTCAAACTCAATGAAGATCACCTAAAGGTGATATGTGCGTGCACAAGTCAATGTTTTGGAGATACCGTTGGCTATTTGAGAGTTTATGCGAATGGCCTTGTCGATATCGAATGTGATTGTTATCCAGGTTATCCCGAAGGTATCTAATTTTATTCCCAAATAATATTATATATTTATATTTTATAAACGTTTTTAAGCATGTGGTGTGTTTTTAATTTTTACTTGTCCATATGAAAAATGTTGTAAATCCTTACAATATTGTTTAAAGTAAGTACTTTTTTATTTTAATATTTCAACAAAATTATTATTTTAGATTGATGGATGTATTCTTCTTACTCATAAAGAGATTGAAAGAACTCTAACTTTCTTATTAAGATGTGAAAGCTTTGTCTCTCAATAGACTGGATATATGTTCTTTATTTTATTTTTTTAGCGATTGAAAACTATGACATAAATTATTGCTATAAAATAAGGATAATTTTATTTTGGAAGGAGCACAAATTCATTTAATTGAAAAATAAATAGAGCATTTAAAGGAGTTTTCTACAATATAGTACTATTGTTAGCTTTTGGTATCAATGATGGACTTCACTTCTGGAATTTTCACATGATAAATAAAGTTATGTTAAGTAACCAAACTTGGTATATCTACTATCCAAAAATTATCTTGTGAGACTACTGAAAGAATATTCTTCCATACATTTAAAAATAAAGAAGAAGAAAAACAATGTCTCGTGATTTTGGAGATGTCTTACTGTATAGAAATTATTAAACTTGGGAATTCAATCTAGTACACCTTAAGAAAAAACATGAGAGAAAATTAATTGTTAATTATAGTATATACGTGGCCGGTAATACTGGCATTTTTTTAATCTGATTTCTATAGATTGAATTGGCTATACTTTATTCCTGGACACTGTGAATGAGTTTAACAATTCATTCATTGGTAGCTTTAATCAAATTACTCGTTTAGTAAATAAGTCGAAAGATAACATTATTGGATGACTTAGGAGAACTTCACTCCTAGCTAATTGGCCTTTCCAACTCTGTAGCTATTTTATTCGTGTTTTGAAGGAGGGTTTTTTGATCTGGGTTTTAATTGAGAGAAGTTTTTATATTTATGTGTTATATTTTATTAGTAATGAAAATTTTCCATAGAATAAAAATAGAATTTTTCATGTATTAATTTTGAACTGGTCTATTTATAATTCCATATATATTTAGTACAAAAATATAATACTTAATATCTTTAATCATCTTCTGCAACTGACATTGAGTTTGTTTTTCAAGTATCCAATTTGTAATGGTTTGTTCTTAAATAGGTAGATTATTATGTGTTTTTATGGTGTCAAACTCTGTGTTTCTAACTTATGGTGAGTTTCAATGATTATCTATACAGAGGCAAACATAAGTTCTGACTAGAAAACTTTATAAAATTGCGTAATGACTGTTTTTTTACGAACAGGCAAGATGACACCACAGGCTTTCGAAGAACATGCTCAAAAGGAAGGTACGAGGGAATGGAAGCGCAGTATATGGGTGAGCATTGATGGGGATAAAGTCCCTATTGAGGAGACGGCGCTTCTCAAGTTTTATAACCTTCGCGTGTGAATTGTGACAATTTATAGATTGCAGACTTTGCATAATTTAGATTTTGTTTAATGTATAAGATTACTTCGCTTTTTCTAAATTTTGGTAGCCCATTATGAAGGAAATTCTTTGATTTTATGAAGAGCTTGGATTTTTTGTCATCTATATTTTGAATATTTGTGTAATCTGGGAAGAATGGGCTTTCAATGAGTTTACTTTGCCCAAGACACCATTAAAAAGGGTATATATTGAAGTATCTCTAATGGAAATTAACAATTAGTTCAACTATGATCTAAAGTATTCTTTTGGCTTCTGAGGTAAGGCAAATAAGGGCTTAACCTTTACTCTTCCAATGCATTTATCCTTTTTTAAAGGACACAGTGCTTGCAGCACATAAGGCAAACCTCATTACTTCCGATGGTTGATGTAGATGATACCAAAGTATTTAGGCTAGGGGTTCCCTTCTTTAACGTTCTCTTCTTAAGACAACAAAGAAATGTAATTATTCTCTTTTTCCAATAAAAAACAGTATTACTTTATTATTCTAATTACCTCAATCAAAGACATTGTTAAGATGTAGGCACATAGTATGCAAGTATATGTGTTTTGTGGTGGTATGGAATGGATTTGATGGAGGATTGATATGATGATTTGGTTTTGTTCTACTGTGTTTCGTGAAGGTTTGATCAAGTTTCAATGACGTTTTAATGAATTTTGGAACCGATTTTGATGTTCTGGTGAAGTTGGAGGAGGCTAGTGATAGGGTTTGGAGTAATTAATGTCCATAAATACATGTATATGTTGTTTTTTATAGTTAAAAAAGATATGGATCAAGGTGAAAATAGTGGGGGTTCAAGTGGTTGTGCTAGTGGTTAAATTGATAGTGGTGGTAGATTTTTCCAAATAATAGAAAAATAGATACCACATAGAGGTTTAGGTGTTGATCACCTTGAGAAATTTAGGCTAGACGTTGAATAAAAATATAATGTAGCTTTCTTGCACCAATGTTTAACAATTTATTCCGTTCTAAATCCCTCGTATGGTATTCGGTTCCAAAATCCATATTCAAGACAAAATCAATCTTGGTCCCAATATACTGAAAACTATAACACAATCAATATTACTTAAATACTATACTTGTATTTTACAAGAATCTTGTATAGGTTACCACCTTTTACAAAAGGAGAATCTATCTCATTTTTCTCTCATATTCTTTTATTCACTTTTATTATATATGAATTACAAATAAAATGCTACATATTTATACTAGTAGATACTTGATAAAAATTAATTATAGTCTTGATATATTACACGACACAACACTAAATTCATTGTTTTTCAAGATTCGTCTTGTATATTCATTTGATCTTTTTTTCTTCCCAAAATCATGAATTTACACTGTATATTTAAGAATCACAAGAAATTAAACTTATTTGGTTTTTAATCATTTAAACACCCCTCCTCAAACCAAATTAATCTTCACACTGAGCATCAATCTTAATTATCTACAACATGCTCCAAAGTACTACAATACTCCAACATTATCGTCTTCACTTTCATGTGATCACTTAAGAAATAAACTTATGATCAATATGCTTGCTTAATTTGTTTGTATCGAATTTTTAGATAACTCGATCGCTTATCCATATAAATAATAATCATATCTTTCTGTTCATCATTTAATTATCTTATCAACTTCCTCAACCATATTACTTTACGAACTATTGAAGATAATGCAACATATTTAGCCTCACAAGACGAGATAGCAACTACACTTTATTTCTTTGAAATTCACATAAATGCAGTAAACCTAAAAAAAAATACGTACCCACTTAGTCCTTTTCTTTCATATTGATCACCTCCTTTATCACTAGAAAAAAAAATATAGCATCTTCTTGATAGAGATTATATAGGCCAAAATTTACAGTACGTTTGATGTACTTAAAATCCTTTTCTCGACAAGCCAATGAGACACTTCCTACGCTTCCACATAATGACTCAACAAAGTAACCAAATAAACAATATTTTGCCTTGTGATTGTGAGGTACCGAAAACTTCTAATTAAATTTTAAAAAGTATGAAATTTACACATTTTCCTTCATCTTGTTATGCCATTTTCAAACTAGGTGACATCAAAGATTCCACATGATTGTATTTTACTATTTTGAATTTCTCAACTGGTTTTGTGCATACCATTTTGTACCTTCTTGTTAATTTAATTTGATACCCAAGAAAAATTACATAAGTTCAGAGTCTATCATTTTATATTCCTAGAATATGGCTTGTTTGAATTGAACAAAAAAAAAATTCACAACATCCTGTAATACGCAAGTCATCGACGTAAAGACATGCAACTTAAACTTTACCTTTAGAATCTTCCTTCGAATAAAGTGCATGGTTAATGGACATTTAAAAAACCATTATCAATAAATAATTGTCGGTGCGAGAATCCCACGCTTAGGAGCTTGCTTCAAGCCATACAAAACCTTTTTCAATCGATACACTTTTTTTTACCATTTAGAGTAAAACCTTCATGTTGAACCATGTACACTTATTTTCAAGTATACCATTCTAAAATGTAGATTTGACATCTAATTGGAGTAACTTCCGTTTATGATAAGTTGCAAGCAATATTAACATTTTCACAATGTCCATTGAGGCAACATTGGCAAAAGTTTCATCATAATTAACTCCATAATTTTTTTGTATTCTTTTACAACAAGTTTTGTCTTATAGTGATCAATTTCTTCATTTATTGTCCTTTTTATTTAATAGACCCATTTGTCCCAACAGGTCGTTATCCTTTTGAAAAATATTTTCAAATATTTTATTATTTTTTCTAGTTAAACTAATTTCTTCAACCATTTATTTCTTCCAAAATACTGCTTTCACAACTTCGTCAAATTATAATGGCTCATTATCATTAGAGAAACATACCAAATTCAACTTTCAATATTTGTGTTGATTTCTACCACACTTTGCATTCTTCTTGTTAGGGAAGAAGAATTACATGGACCTTCTTTGTCTTAAGATTTTTTAACCTGTTCAAGTGTCATGATAGGTGACTCTCGATTTTGATGGTTTTTTTTCTTCATCTACTACTTCAATTTGATCCAATGTACTATAATTTTCTTCATTCCTCCTCTAAATTTCTTCTTCGCTAAAAACAAAGATGACTGATAGTTGTCTTTTAAATCCTCATTATAACCAGTAAAAATAAATTTTTTCACCCCGGTTACCAAGTTTCTTTTTTTTTTCATCTAGAACACGAGTATAAACTATGCTAGCAAAAACTCAAAGATGACTGATAGTTGGCTTGTAGTTGCTCCAAATTACTTGTGGTGTCAAATTTCTTTAGCAAATAAGCAGTACATGCAACTTCAGCCTAAAAAATTTTTGGTAAATTTTTCTCATTTAGCATCCTTCAATGTCATGTCAAGGATGATGGGATTCTTCCTTTATGCAAGACCATGATCTAAGAATTTTGATTTTGTATCTAACTCTGTTGTTGATTTAAAAAATTTGAAAGTAGTAAAGAGTTAACTTCTCTTGATCTAATACACCTATAATTAAAACTATATGAATCTTCTATCAATAATATCTGCTACTTAGAAAACAATTTATAAAATTGTTAATTAAATAATATCAGATAAAAAAATAAGTAAATTGAAAATAGATAAAAAAGATTTTTTTTCTTTGACCAGATTTTTGCACTTATGATTAATATTCTTTTCCTTAAATGATGAATATGTAGTCTTTGACCAGGTGAATAGGCGCCATTCAGAAGTATTTCAAAATTTAAACAAATAAAATATTTTTTACTTTAAAGACCCGAATAATTTACTATTTCTAAAAATAATCAGTTTTCAGAAAAGAAGTAATGTTGGATATCAAACAAAAAATAATTTTAAATTTATATTTTTCTAAAAAGCGATAATTAATTTAAATGTTCTTTTGACTGAAAAAACAGTATAAAACAGGCTATAAGTCATTCATCATCTTTCATTTTTCTGATATATCTTAAGTCTTACAATTTCTCTCACCTAAAGATACCTAAAGATGTCACTTTTTAGCGTTGAGGAGTTAAAAAATATGTATGACGTCAAACTCTATGAAGATCACCTAAAGGTGATATGTGCGTGCACAAGTCAACGTTTTGGAGATACCGTTGGCTATTTGAGAGTTTATGCGAATGGCCTTGTCGATATCGAATGTGATTGTTTTCCAGGTTGTCCAGAAGGTATCTAATTTTATTTTCCAAATTATATTATATATTTATATTTTATAAACGTTTTGCATGTGGTGTGTTTTTAATTTTTACTTGTCCATATGAAATTTTTTGTAAATCCTTACAATATTGTTTAAAGTAAGTACTTTTTATTTTAATACTTCAACAAAATTATTATTTTAGATTGATGGATGTATTCTTCTTACTCATAAAGAGATTGAAAGAACCTTAATTTTCTTATTAAGATGTGAAAGCGTTGTCTCTCAATAGACTGGATATATGTTCTCTATTTTATTTTTTTAGCGATTGAAAACTATGACATAAATTATTGCTATAAGATAAGGATAATTTTATTTTGGAAGGAGCACAAATTTATTTTTGAAAACAAAATAAAATAGAGCATTTAAAGGAGCTTTCTACAATATAGTACTATTGTTAGCTTTTGGTATCAATGATGGACTTCACTTCTGGAATTTTCACATGATAAATAAAGTTATGTTAAGTAACCAAACTTGGTATATCTACTATCCAAAAATTATCTTGTGAGACTACTGAAAGAATATTCTTCCATACATTTAAAAATGCCAAGAAGAAAAACAATGTCTCGTGATTTTGGAGATGTCTTACTGTATAGAAATTATTAAACTTTGGAATTCAATCTAGTACACCTTAAGAAAAAACATGAGAGAAAATTAATTGTTAATTATAGTATATACGTGGCCGGTAATACTGGCATTTTTTAATCTGATTTCTATAGATTGCATTGGCTATACTTTATTCCGGGACACTGTGAATGAGTTTAACAATTCATTCGTTGGTAGCTTTAATCAAATTACTCGTTTAGTAAATAAGTCGAAAGATAACATTATTGGATGACTTAGGAGAACTTCACTCCTAGCTAATTGGCCTTTCCAACTCTGTAGCTATTTTATTCGTGTTTTGAGGGAGGGTTTTTTGATCTGGGTTTTAATTGAGTGAAGTTTTTATATTTATGTGTTATATTTTATTAGTAATGAAATTTTTCCATAGAATAAAAATAGAATGTTTCATGTATTAATTTTGAACTGGTCTATTTATAATTCCATATATATTTAGTACAAAAATATAATACTTAATATCTTTAATCATCTTCTGCAACTGACATTGAGTTTGTTTTTCAAGTATGCAATTTGTAATGGTTTGTTCTTAAATAGGTAGATTATTATGTGTTTTTATGGTGTCAAACTCTGTGTCTCTAACTTATGGTGAGTTTCAATGATTATCTATACAGAGGCAAACATAAGTTCTGACTAGAAAACTTTATGAAATTGCGTAATGACTGTTTTTTTATGAACAGGCAAGATGACACCACAGGCTTTCGAAGAACATGCTCAAAAGGAAGGTACGAGGGAATGGAAGCGCAGTATATGGGTGACCATTGACGGGGATAAAGTCCCTATTGAGGAGACGGCGCTTCTCAAGTATTATAACCTTCGCGTGTGAATTGTGACAATTTATAGATTGCAGACTTTGCATAATTTAGATTTTGTTTAATGCATAAGATTATTTCGCTTTTTCTAAATTTTGGTAGCCCATTATGAAGTAAATTCTTTGATTTTATGAAGAGCTTGGATTTTTTGTCATCTATATTTTAAATATTTGTGTAATCTGGGAAGAATGGGCTTTCAATGAGTTTACTTTGCCCAAGACACCATTAAAAAGGGTATATATTGAAGTATCTCTAATGGAAATTAACAATTAGTTCAACTATGATCTAAAGTATTCTTTTGGCTTCTGAGGTAAGGCAAATAAGGGCTTAACCTTTACTCTTCCAATGCATTTATCCTTTTTTAAAGGACACAGTGCTTGCAGCACATAAGGCAAACCTCATTACTTCCGAAGGTTGATGTAGATGATACCAAAGTATTTAGGCTAGGGTTCCCTTCTTTAACGTTCTCTTCTTAAGACAACAAAGAAATGTAATTATTCTCTTTTTCCAATAAAAAAACAGTATTAATTTATTATTCTAATTACCTCAATCAAAGACATTGTTAAGATGTAGGAACATAGTATGCAAGTATATGTGTTTTGTGGTGGTATGGAATGGATTTGATGGAGGATTGATATGATGATTTGGTTTTGTTCTAGTGTGTTTTGTGAAGGTTTGATCAAGTTTCAATGACGTTTTAATGAATTTTGAAACCGATTTTGATGTTCTGGTGAAGTTGGAGGAGGCTAGTGATAGGGTTTGGAGTAATTAATGTCCATAAATCCATGTATGTGTTGTTTTTTATAGTTAAAAAAGATATGGATCAAGGTGAAAATAGTGGGGGTTCAACTGGTTGTGCTAGTGGTTAAATTGATAGTGGTGGTAGATTATTCCAAATAATAGAAAAATAGATACCACATAGAGGTTTAGGTGTTGATCACCTTGAGAAATTTAGGCTAGACGTTGAATAAAAATATAATGTAGCTTTCTTGCACCAATGTTTAACAATCAATTCCGTTCTAAATCCCTCGTATGGTATTCGGTTCCAAAATCCATATTCAAGACAAAATCAATCTTGGTCCCAATATACTGAAAACTAAAACACAATCAATATTACTTAAATACTATACTTGTATTTTACAAGAAATCTTGTATAGTTTACCACCTTTTACAAAAGGAGAATCTATCTCATTTTTCTCTCATATTCTTTTATTCACTTTTATTATATATGAATTACAAATAAAATGCTACATATTTATACTAGTAGATACTTGATAAAAATTAATTATAGTCTTGATATATTACACGACACAACACTAAATTCATTGTTTTTCAAGATTCGTCTTGTATATTCATTTGATCTTTTTTTCTTCCCAAAATCATGAATTTACACTGTATATTTAAGAATCACAAGAAATTAAACTTATTTGGTTTTTAATCATTTAAACACCCCTCCTCAAACCAAAATAATCTTCACACTGAGCATCAATCTTAATTATCTACAACATGCTCCAAAGTACTACAATACTCCAACATTATCATCTTCACTTTCATGTGATCACTTAAGAAATAAACTTATGATCAATATGCTTGCTTAATCTGTTTGTATCGAATTTTTGGATAACTCGATCGCTTATCCATATAAATAATAATCATATCTTTCTGTTCATCATTTAATTATCTTATCAACTTCCTCAACCATATTACTTTACGAACTATTGAAGATAATGCAACATATTTAGCCTCACAAGACGACATAGCAACCACACTTTATTTCTTTGAAATTCACATAAATGCAGTAAACCTAAAAAAAAATACGTACCCACTTAGTCCTTTTCTTTCATATTGATCACCTCCTTTATCACTAGAAAAAAAAAATATAGCATCTTCTTGATCAAGATTATATAGACCAAAATTTACAGTACGTTTGATGTACTTAAAATCCTTTTCTGGACAAGCCAATGAGACACTTCCTACGCTTCCACATAATGACTCAACAAAGTAACCAAATAAACAATATTTTGCCTTGTGATTGTGAGGTACCGAAAACTTCTAATTAAATTTTAAAAAGTATGAAATTTACACATTTTCCTTCATCTTGTTATGCCATTTTCAAACTAGGTGACATCAAAGATTCCACATGATTGTATTTTACTATTTTGAATTTCTCAACTGGTTTTGTGCATACCATTTTGTACCTTCTTGTTAATTTAGTTTGATACCCAAGAAAAATTACATAAGTTCAGAGTCTATCATTTTATATTCCTAGAATATGGCTTGTTTGAATTAAACAAAAAAAAAATTCACAACATCCTGTAATACGCAAGTCATCGACGTAAAGTCATGCAACTTAAACTTTACCTTTAGAATCTTCCTTCGAATAAAGTGCATGGTCAATGGACATTTAAAAAACCATTATCAATAAATAATTGTCGGTGCGAGAATCCCACGCTTAGGAGCTTGCTTCAAGCCATACAAAACCTTTTTCAATCGATACACTTTTTTTTACCATTTAGAGTAAAACCTTCATGTTGAACCATGTACACTTATTTTCAAGTATACCATTCTAAAATGTAGATTTGACATCTAATTGGAGTAACTTCCGTTTATGATAAGTTGCAAGCAATATTAACATTTTCACAATGTCCATTGAGGCAACATTGGCAAAAGTTTCATCATAATTAACTCCATAATTTTTTTGTATTCTTTTACAACAAGTTTTGTCTTATAGTGATCAATTTCTTCATTTATTGTCCTTTTTATTTAATAGACCCATTTGTCCCAACAGGTCGTTATCCTTTTGAAAAATATTTTCAAATATTTTATTATTTTTTCTAGTTAAACTAATTTCTTCAACCATTTATTTCTTCCAAAATACTGCTTTCACAAATTCGTCAAATTATAATGGCTCATTATCATTAGAGAAACATACCAAATTCAACTTTCAATATTTGTGTTGATTTCTACCACACTTTGCATTCTTCTTGTTAGGGAAGAAGAATTACATGGACCTTCTTTGTCTTAAGATGTTTTAACCTGTTCAAGTGTCATGATAGGTGACTCTCGATTTTGATGGTTTTTTTCTTCATCTACTACTTCAATTTGATCCAATGTACTATAATTTTCTTCATTCCTCCTCTAAATTTCTTCTTCGCTAAAAACAAAGATGACTGATAGTTGTCTTTTGAATCCTCATTATAACCAGTAAAAATAAATTTTTTCACCCCGGTTACCAAGTTTCTTTTTTTTTTCATCTAGAACATGAGTATAAACTATGCTAGCAAAAACTCAAAGATGACTGATAGTTGGCTTGTAGTTGCTCCAAATTACTTGTGGTGTCAAATTTCTTTAGCAAATAAGCAGTACATGCAACTTCAGCCTAAAAAATTTTTGGTAAACTTTTCTCATTTAGCATCCTTCAATGTCATGTCAAGGATGATGGGATTCTTCCTTTATGCAAGACCATGATCTAAGAATTTTGATTTTGTATCTAACTCTGTTGTTGATTTAAAAAATTTGAAAGTAGTAAAGAGTTAACTTCTCTTGATCTAATACACCTATAATTAAAACTATATGAATCTTCTATCAATAATATCTGCTACTTAGAAAACAATTTATAAAATTGTTAATTAAATAATATCAAATAAAAAATAAGTAAATTGAAAATAGATAAAAAAGATTTTTTTTCTTTGACCAGATTTTTGCACTTATGATTAATATTCTTTTCCTTAAATGATGAATATGTAGTCTTTGACCAGGTGAATAGGCGCCATTCTTTTTTCAGAAGTATTTCAAAATTTAAACAAATAAAATATTTTTTACTTTAAAGACCCGAATAATTTACTATTTCAAAAAATAATCAGTTTTCAGAAAAGAAGTAATGTTGGATATCAAACAAAAAATAATTTTAAATATTTATTTTTCTAAAAAGCGATAATTAATTTAAATGTTCTTTTGACTGAAAAAACAGTATAAAACAGGCTATAAGTCATTCATCATCTTTCATTTTTCTGATATATCTTAAGTCTTACAATTTCTCTCACCTAAAGATACCTAAAGATGTCACTTTTTAGCGTTGAGGAGTTAAAAAATATGTATGACGTCAAACTCTATGAAGATCACCTAAAGGTGATATGTGCGTGCACAAGTCAACGTTTTGGAGATACCGTTGGCTATTTGAGAGTTTATGCGAATGGCCTTGTCGATATCGAATGTGATTGTTTTCCAGGTTGTCCAGAAGGTATCTAATTTTATTTTCCAAATTATATTATATATTTATATTTTATAAACGTTTTGCATGTGGTGTGTTTTTAATTTTTACTTGTCCATATGAAATTTTTTGTAAATCCTTACAATATTGTTTAAAGTAAGTACTTTTTATTTTAATACTTCAACAAAATTATTATTTTAGATTGATGGATGTATTCTTCTTACTCATAAAGAGATTGAAAGAACCTTAATTTTCTTATTAAGATGTGAAAGCGTTGTCTCTCAATAGACTGGATATATGTTCTCTATTATATTTTTTTAGCGATTGAAAACTATGACATAAATTATTGCTATAAGATAAGGATAATTTTATTTTGGAAGGAGCACAAATTTATTTTTGAAAATAAAATAAAATAGAGCATTTAAAGGAGTTTTCTACAATATAGTACTATTGTTAGCTTTTGGTATCAATGATGGACTTCACTTCTGGAATTTTCACATGATAAATAAAGTTATGTTAAGTAACCAAACTTGGTATATCTACTATCCAAAAATTATCTTGTGAGACTACTGAAAGAATATTCTTCCATACATTTAAAAATGCCAAGAAGAAAAACAATGTCTCGTGATTTTGGAGATGTCTTACTGTATAGAAATTATTAAACTTGGGAATTCAATCTAGTACACCTTAAGAAAAAACATGAGAGAAAATTAATTGTTAATTATAGTATATACGTGGCCGGTAATACTAGCATTTTTTTAATCTGATTTCTATAGATTGCATTGGCTATACTTTATTCCGGGACACTGTGAATGAGTTTAACAATTCATTCGTTGGTAGCTTTAATCAAATTACTCGTTTAGTAAATAAGTCGAAAGATAACATTATTGGATGACTTAGGAGAACTTCACTCCTAGCCAATTGGCCTTTCCAACTCTGTAGCTATTTTATTCGTGTTTTGAGGGAGGGTTTTTTGATCTGGGTTTTAATTGAGAGAAGTTTTTATATTTATGTGTTATATTTTATTAGTAATGAAATTTTTCCATAGAATAAAAATAGAATGTTTCATGTATTAATTTTGAAATGGTCTATTTATAATTCCATATATATTTAGTACAAAAATATAATACTTAATATCTTTAATCATCTTCTGCAACTAACATTGAGTTTGTTTTTCAAGTATGCAATTTGTAATGGTTTGTTCTTAAATAGGTAGATTATTATGTGTTTTTATGGTGTCAAACTCTGTGTCTCTAACTTATGGTGAGTTTCAATGATTATCTATACAGAGGCAAACATAAGTTCTGACTAGAAAACTTTATGAAATTGCGTAATGACTGTTTTTTTATGAACAGGCAAGATGACACCACAGGCTTTCGAAGAACATGCTCAAAAGGAAGGTACGAGGGAATGGAAGCGCAGTATATGGGTGACCATTGACGGGGATAAAGTCCCTATTGAGGAGACGGCGCTTCTCAAGTATTATAACCTTCGCATGTGAATTGTGACAATTTATAGATTGCAGAGTTTGCATAATTTAGATTTTGTTTAATGCATAAGATTATTTCGCTTTTTCTAAATTTTGGTAGCCCATTATGAAGTAAATTCTTTGATTTTATGAAGAGCTTGGATTTTTTGTCATCTATATTTTAAATATTTGTGTAATCTGGGAAGAATGGGCTTTCAATGAGTTTACTTTGCCCAAGACACCATTAAAAAGGGTATATATTGAAGTATCTCTAATGGAAATTAACAATTAGTTCAACTATGATCTAAAGTATTCTTTTGGCTTCTGAGGTAAGGCAAATAAGGGCTTAACCTTTACTCTTCCAATGCATTTATCCTTTTTTAAAGGACACAGTGCTTGCAGCACATAAGGCAAACCTCATTACTTCCGAAGGTTGATGTAGATGATACCAAAGTATTTAGGCTAGGGGTTCCCTTCTTTAACGTTCTCTTCTTAAGACAACATAGAAATGTAATTATTCTCTTTTTCCAATAAAAAACAGTATTAATTTATTATTCTAATTACCTCAATCAAAGACATTGTTAAGATGTAGGAACATAGTATGCAAGTATATGTGTTTTGTGGTGGTATGGAATGGATTTGATGGAGGATTGATATGATGATTTGGTTTTGTTCTAGTGTGTTTCGTGAAGGTTTGATCAAGTTTCAATGACGTTTTAATGAATTTTGAAACCGATTTTGATGTTCTGGTGAAGTTGGAGGAGGCTAGTGATAGGGTTTGGAGTAATTAATGTCCATAAATCCATGTATGTGTTGTTTTTTATAGTTAAAAAAGATATGGATCAAGGTGAAAATAGTGGGGGTTCAAGTGGTTGTGCTAGTGGTTAAATTGATAGTGGTGGTAGATTTTTCCAAATAATAGAAAAATAGATACCACATAGAGGTTTAGGTGTTGATCACCTTGAGAAATTTAGGCTAGACGTTGAATAAAAATATAATGCTTGCACCAATGTTTAACAATCAATTCCGTTCTAAATCCCTCGTATGGTATTCGGTTCCAAAATCCATATTCAAGACAAAATCAATCTTGGTCCCAATATACTGAAAACTAAAACACAATCAATATTACTTAAATACTATACTTGTATTTTACAAGAAATCTTGTATAGGTTACAACCTTTTACAAAAGGAGAATCTATCTCATTTTTCTCTCATATTCTTTTATTCACTTTTATTATATATGAATTACAAATAAAATGCTACATATTTATACTAGTAGATACTTGATAAAAATTAATTATAGTCTTGATATATTACACGGCACAACACTAAATTCATTGTTTTTCAAGATTCGTCTTGTATATTCATTTGATCTTTTTTTCTTCCCAAAATCATGAATTTACACTGTATATTTAAGAATCACAAGAAATTAAACTTATTTGGTTTTTAATCATTTAAACACCCCTCCTCAAACCAAAATAATCTTCACACTGAGCATCAATCTTAATTATCTACAACATGCTCCAAAGTACTACAATACTCCAACATTATCATCTTCACTTTCATGTGATCACTTAAGAAATAAACTTATGATCAATATGCTTGCTTAATCTGTTTGTATCGAATTTTTGAATAACTCGATCGCTTATCCATATAAATAACAATCATATCTTTCTGTTCATCATTTAATTATCTTATCAACTTCCTCAACCATATTACTTTACGAACTATTGAAGATAATGCAACATATTTAGCCTCACAAGACGACATAGCAACCACACTTTATTTCTTTGAAATTCACATAAATGCAGTAAACCTAAAAAAAATACGTACCCACTTAGTCCTTTTCTTTCATATTGATCACCTCCTTTATCACTAGAAAAAAAAATATAGCATCTTCTTGATCAAGATTATATAGACCAAAATTTACAGTACGTTTGATGTACTTAAAATCCTTTTCTCGACAAGCCAATGAGACACTTCCTACGCTTCCACATAATGACTCAACAAAGTAACCAAATAACCAATATTTTTCCTTGTGATTGTGAGGTACCGAAAACTTCTAATTAAATTTTAAAAAGTATGAAATTTACACATTTTCCTTCATCTTGTTATGCCATTTTCAAACTAGGTGACATCAAAGATTCCACATGATTGTATTTTAATATTTTGAATTTCTCAACTGGTGTTGTGCATACCATTTTGTACCTTCTTGTTAATTTAATTTGATACCCAAGAAAAATTACATAAGTTCAGAGTCTATCATTTTATATTCCTAGAATATGGCTTGTTTGAATTGAACAAAAAAAAAATTCACAACATCCTGTAATACGCAAGTCATCGACGTAAAGACATGCAACTAAAACTTTACCTTTAGAATCTTCCTTCGAATAAAGTGCATGGTCAATGGACATTTAAAAAACCATTATCAATAAATAATTGTCGGTGCGAGAATCCCACGCTTAGGAGCTTGCTTCAAGCCATACAAAACCTTTTTCAATCGATACACTTTTTTTTACCATTTAGAGTAAAACCTTCATGTTGAACCATGTACACTTATTTTCAAGTATACCATTCTAAAATGTAGATTTGACATCTAATTGGAGTAACTTCCGTTTATGATAAGTTGCAAGCAATATTAACATTTTCACAGTGTCCATTGAGGCAACATTGGCAAAAGTTTCATCATAATTAACTCCATAATTTTTTTGTATTCTTTTACAACAAGTTTTGTCTTATAGTGATCAATTTCTTCATTTATTGTCCTTTTTATTTAATAGACCCATTTGTCCCAACAGGTCGTTATCCTTTTGAAAAATATTTTCAAATATTTTATTATTTTTTCTAGTTAAACTAATTTCTTCAACCATTTATTTCTTCCAAAATACTGGTTTCACAACTTCGTCAAATTATAATGGCTCATTATCATTAGAGAAACATACCAAATTCAACTTTCAATATTTGTGTTGATTTCTACCACACTTTGCATTCTTCTTGTTAGGGAAGAAGAATTACATGGACCTTCTTTGTCTTAAGATTTTTTAACCTGTTCAAGTGTCATGATAGGTGACTCTCGATTTTGATGGTTTTTTTTTCTTCTTCTACTACTTCATTTTGATCCAATGTACTATAATTTTCTTCATTCCTCCTCTAAATTTCTTCTTCGCTAAAAACAAAGATGACTGATAGTTGTCTTTTGAATCCTCATTATAACCAGTAAAAATAAATTTTTTCACCCCGGTTACCAAGTTTCTTTTTTTTTTTCCATATAGAACACGAGTATAAACTATGGTAGCAAAAACTCAAAGATGACTGATAGTTGGCTTGTAGTTGCTCCAAATTACTTGTGGTGTCAAATTTCTTTAGCAAATAAGCAGTACATGCAACTTCAGCCTAAAAAATTTTTGGTAAATTTTTCTCATTTAGCATCCTTCAATGTCATGTCAAGGATGATAGGATTCTTCCTTTATGCAAGACCATGATCTAAGAATTTGGATTTTGTATCTAACTCTGTTGTTGATTTAAAAAATTTGAAAGTAGTAAAGAGTTAACTTCTCTTGATCTAATACACCTATAATTAAAACTATATGAATCTTCTATCAATAATATCTGCTACTTAGAAAACAGTTTATAAAATTGTTAATTAAATAATATCAAATAAAAAATAAGTAAATTGAAAATAGATAAAAAAGATTTTTTTTCTTTGACCAGATTTTTGCACTTATGATTAATATTCTTTTCCTTAAATGATGAATATGTAGTCTTTGACCAGGTGAATAGGCGCCATTCTTTTTTCAGAAGTATTTCAAAATTTAAACAAATAAAATATTTTTTACTTTAAAGACCCGAAAAATTTACTATTTCTAAAAATAATCAATTTTTAGAAAAGAAGTAATGTTGGATATCAAACAAAAAATAATTTTAAATATATATTTTTCTAAAAAGCGATAATTAATTTAAATGTTCTTTTGACTGAAAAAACAATATAAAACAGGCTATAAGTCATTCATCATCTTTCATTTTTCTGATATATCTTAAGTCTTACAATTTCTCTCACCTAAAGATACCTAAAGATGTCACTTTTTAGCGTTGAGGAGTTAAAAAATATGTATGACGTCAAACTCTATGAAGATCACCTAAAGGTGATATGTGCGTGCACAAGTCAACGTTTTGGAGATACCGTTGGCTATTTGAGAGTTTATGCGAATGGCCTTGTCGATATCGAATGTGATTGTTTTCCAGGTTGTCCAGAAGGTATCTAATTTTATTTTCCAAATAATATTATATATTTATATTTTATAAACGTTTTTAAGCATGTGGTGTGTTTTTAATTTTTACTTGTCCATATGAAATTTTTTGTAAATCCTTACAATATTGTTTAAAGTAAGTACTTTTTATTTTAATACTTCAACAAAATTATTACTTTAGATTGATGGATGTATTCTTCTTACTCATAAAGAGATTGAAAGAACCCTAATTTTCTTATTAAGATGTGAAAGCGTTGTCTCTCAATAGACTAGATATATGTTCTCTATTTTATTTTTTTAGCGATTGAAAACTATGACATAAATTATTGCTATAAGATAAGGATAATTTTATTTTGGAAGGAGCACAAATTTATTTTTGAAAATAAAATAAAATAGAGAATTTAAAATAGTTTTCTACAATATAGTACTATTGTTAGCTTTTGGTATCAATGATGGACTTCACTTCTGGAATTTTCACATGATAAATAAAGTTTTGTTAAGTAACCAAACTTGGTATATCTACTATCCAAAAATTATCTTGTGAGACTACTGAAAGAATATTCTTCCATACATTTAAAAATGCCAAGAAGAAAAACAATGTCTCGTGATTTTGGAGATGTCTTACTGTATAGAAATTATTAAACTTGGGAATTCAATCTAGTACACCTTAAGAAAAAACATGAGAGAAAATTAATTGTTAATTATAGTATATACGTGGCCGGTAATACTGGCATTTTTTTAATCTGATTTCTATAGATTGCATTGGCTATACTTTATTCCGGGACACTGTGAATGAGTTTAACAATTCATTCGTTGGTAGCTTTAATCAAATTACTCGTTTAGTAAATAAGTCGAAAGATAACATTATTGGATGACTTAGGAGAACTTCACTCCTAGCTAATTGGCCTTTCCAACTCTTTAGCTATTTTATTCGTGTTTTGAGGGAGGGTTTTTTGATCTGGGTTTTAATTGAGAGAAGTTTTTATATTTATGTGTTATATTTTATTAGTAATGAAATTTTCCATAGAATAAAAATAGAATGTTTCATGTATTAATTTTGAACTGGTCTATTTATAATTCCATATATATATTTAGTACAAAAATATAATACTTAATATCTTTAATCATCTTCTGCAACTGACATTGAGTTTGTTTTTCAAGTATGCAATTTGTAATGGTTTGTTCTTAAATAGGTAGATTATTATGTGTTTTTATGGTGTCAAACTCTGTGTCTCTAACTTATGGTGAGTTTCAATGATTATCTATACAGAGGCAAACATAAGTTCTGACTAGAAAACTTTATGAAATTGCGTAATGACTGTTTTTTTATGAACAGGCAAGATGACACCACAGGCTTTCGAAGAACATGCTCAAAAGGAAGGTACGAGGGAATGGAAGCGCAGTATATGGGTGACCATTGACGGGGATAAAGTCCCTATTGAGGAGACGGCGCTTCTCAAGTATTATAACCTTCGCGTGTGAATTGTGACAATTTATAGATTGCAGACTTTGCATAATTTAGATTTTGTTTAATGCATAAGATTATTTCGCTTTTTCTAAATTTTGGTAGCCCATTATGAAGTAAATTCTTTGATTTTATGAAGAGCTTGGATTTTTTGTCATCTATATTTTAAATATTTGTGTAATCTGGGAAGAATGGGCTTTCAATGAGTTTACTTTGCCCAAGACACCATTAAAAAGGGTATATATTGAAGTATCTCTAATGGAAATTAACAATTAGTTCAACTATGATCTAAAGTATTCTTTTGGATTCTGAGGTAAGGCAAATAAGGGCTTAACCTTTACTCTTCCAATGCATTTATCCTTTTTTAAAGGACACAGTGCTTGCAGCACATAAGGCAAACCTCATTACTTCCGAAGGTTGATGTAGATGATACCAAAGTATTTAGGCTAGGGGTTCCCTTCTTTAACGTTCTCTTCTTAAGACAACAAAGAAATGTAATTATTCTCTTTTTCCAATAAAAAACAGTATTAATTTATTATTCTAATTACCTCAATCAAAGACATTGTTAAGATGTAGGAACATAGTATGCAAGTATATGTGTTTTGTGGTGGTATGGAATGGATTTGATGGAGGATTGATATGATGATTTGGTTTTGTTCTAGTGTGTTTCGTGAAGGTCTGATCAAGTTTCAATGACGTTTTAATGAATTTTGAAACCGATTTTGATGTTCTGGTGAAGTTGGAGGAGGCTAGTGATAGGGTTTGGAGTAATTAATGTCCATAAATCCATGTATGTGTTGTTTTTTATAGTTAAAAAAGATATGGATCAAGGTGAAAATAGTGGGGGTTCAAGTGGTTGTGCTAGTAGTTAAATTGATAGTGGTGGTAGATTTTTCCAAATAATAGAAAAATAGATACCACATAGAGGTTTAGGTGTTGATCACCTTGAGAAATTTAGGCTAGACGTTGAATAAAAATATAATGTAGCTTTCTTGCACCAATGTTTAACAATCAATTCCGTTCTAAATCCCTCGTATGGTATTCGGTTCCAAAATCCATATTCAAGACAAAATCAATCTTGGTCCCAATATACTGAAAACTAAAACACAATCAATATTACTTAAATACTATACTTGTATTTTACAAGAAATCTTGTATAGGTTACAACCTTTTACAAAAGGAGAATCTATCTCATTTTTCTCTCATATTCTTTTATTCACTTTTATTATATATGAATTACAAATAAAATGCTACATATTTATACTAGTAGATACTTGATAAAAATTAATTATAGTCTTGATATATTACACGGCACAACACTAAATTCATTGTTTTTCAAGATTCGTCTTGTATATTCATTTGATCTTTTTTTCTTCCCAAAATCATGAATTTACACTGTATATTTAAGAATCACAAGAAATTAAACTTATTTGGTTTTTAATCATTTAAACACCCCTCCTCAAACCAAAATAATCTTCACACTGAGCATCAATCTTAATTATCTACAACATGCTCCAAAGTACTACAATACTCCAACATTATCATCTTCACTTTCATGTGATCACTTAAGAAATAAACTTATGATCAATATGCTTGCTTAATCTGTTTGTATCGAATTTTTGGATAACTCGATCGCTTATCCATATAAATAATAATCATATCTTTCTGTTCATCATTTAATTATCTTATCAACTTCCTCAACCATATTACTTTACGAACTATTGAAGATAATGCAACATATTTAGCCTCACAAGACGACATAGCAACCACACTTTATTTCTTTGAAATTCACATAAATGCAGTAAACCTAAAAAAAAATACGTACCCACTTAGTCCTTTTCTTTCATATTGATCACCTCCTTTATCACTAGAAAAAAAAAATATAGCATCTTCTTGATCAAGATTATATAGACCAAAATTTACAGTACGTTTGATGTACTTAAAATCCTTTTCTCAACAAGCCAATGAGACACTTCCTACGCTTCCACATAATGACTCAACAAAGTAACCAAATAAACAATATTTTGCCTTGTGATTGTGAGGTACCGAAAACTTCTAATTAAATTTTAAAAAGTATGAAATTTACACATTTTCCTTCATCTTGTTATGCCATTTTCAAACTAGGTGACATCAAAGATTCCACATGATTGTATTTTACTATTTTGAATTTCTCAACTGGTTTTGTGCATACCATTTTGTACCTTCTTGTTAATTTAATTTGATACCCAAGAAAAATTACATAAGTTCAGAGTCTATCATTTTATATTCCTAGAATATGGCTTGTTTGAATTGAACAAAAAAAAAATCACAACATCCTGTAATACGCAAGTCATCGACGTAAAGACATGCAACTAAAACTTTACCTTTAGAATCTTCCTTCGAATAAAGTGCATGGTCAATGGACATTTAAAAAACCATTATCAATAAATAATTGTCGGTGCGAGAATCCCACGCTTAGGAGCTTGCTTCAAGCCATACAAAACCTTTTTCAATCGATACACTTTTTTTTACCATTTAGAGTAAAACCTTCATGTTGAACCATGTACACTTATTTTCAAGTATACCATTCTAAAATGTAGATTTGACATCTAATTGGAGTAACTTCTGTTTATGATAAGTTGCAAGCAATATTAACATTTTCACAGTGTCCATTGAGGCAACATTGGCAAAAGTTTCATCATAATTAACTCCATAATTTTTTTGTATTCTTTTACAACAAGTTTTGTCTTATAGTGATCAATTTCTTCATTTATTGTCCTTTTTATTTAATAGACCCATTTGTCCCAACAGGTCGTTATCCTTTTGAAAAATATTTTCAAATATTTTATTATTTTTTCTAGTTAAACTAATTTCTTCAACCATTTATTTCTTCCAAAATACTGCTTTCACAACTTCGTCAAATTATAATGGCTCATTATCATTAGAGAAACATACCAAATTCAACTTTCAATATTTGTGTTGATTTCTACCACACTTTGCATTCTTCTTGTTAGGGAAGAAGAATTACATGGACCTTCTTTGTCTTAAGATTTTTTAACCTGTTCAAGTGTCATGATAGGTGACTCTCGATTTTGATGGTTTTTTTTCTTCTTCTACTACTTCATTTTGATCCAATGTACTATAATTTTCTTCATTCCTCCTCTAAATTTCTTCTTCGCTAAAAACAAAGATGACTGATAGTTGTCTTTTGAATCCTCATTATAACCAGTAAAAATAAATTTTTTCACCCCGGTTACCAAGTTTCTTTTTTTTTTCATATAGAACACGAGTATAAACTATGCTAGCAAAAACTCAAAGATGACTGATAGTTGGCTTGTAATTGCTCCAAATTACTTGTGGTGTCAAATTTCTTTAGCAAATAAGCAGTACATGCAACTTCAGCCTAAAAAATTTTTGGTAAATTTTTCTCATTTAGCATCCTTCAATGTCATGTCAAGGATGATGGGATTCTTCCTTTATGCAAGACCATGATCTAAGAATTTGGATTTTGTATCTAACTCTGTTGTTGATTTAAAAAATCTGAAAGTAGTAAAGAGTTAACTTCTCTTGATCTAATACATCTATAATTAAAACTATATGAATCTTCTATCAATAATATCTGCTACTTAGAAAACAGTTTATAAAATTGTTAATTAAATAATATCAAATAAAAAATAAGTAAATTGAAAATAGATAAAAAAGATTTTTTTTCTTTGACCAGATTTTTGCACTTATGATTAATATTCTTTTCCTTAAATGATGAATATGTAGTCTTTGACCAGGTGAATAGGCGCCATTCTTTTTTCAGAAGTATTTCAAAATTTAAACAAATAAAATATTTTTTACTTTAAAGACCCGAATAATTTACTATTTCTAAAAATAATCAGTTTTTAGAAAAGAAGTAATGTTGGATATCAAACAAAAAATAATTTTAAATATATATTTTTCTAAAAAGCGATAATTAATTTAAATGTTCTTTTGACTGAAAAAACAGTATAAAACAGGCTATAAGTCATTCATCATCTTTCATTTTTCTGATATATCTTAAGTCTTACAATTTCTCTCACCTAAAGATACCTAAAGATGTCACTTTTTAGCGTTGAGGAGTTAAAAAATATGTATGACGTCAAACTCTATGAAGATCACCTAAAGGTGATATGTGCGTGCACAAGTCAACGTTTTGGAGATACCGTTGGCTATTTGAGAGTTTATGCGAATGGCCTTGTCGATATCGAATGTGATTGTTTTCCAGGTTGTCCAGAAGGTATCTAATTTTATTTTCCAAATAATATTATATATTTATATTTTATAAACGTTTTTAAGCATGTGGTGTGTTTTTAATTTTTACTTGTCCATATGAAATTTTTTGTAAATCCTTACAATATTGTTTAAAGTAAGTACTTTTTATTTTAATACTTCAACAAAATTATTATTTTAGATTGATGGATGTATTCTTCTTACTCATAAAGAGATTGAAAGAACCCTAATTTTCTTATTAAGATGTGAAAGCGTTGTCTCTCAATAGACTGGATATATGTTCTCTATTTTATTTTTTTAGCGATTGAAAACTATGACATAAATTATTGCTATAAGATAAGGATAATTTTATTTTGGAAGGAGCACAAATTTATTTTTGAAAATAAAATAAAATAGAGCATTTAAAGGAGTTTTCTACAATATAGTACTATTGTTAGCTTTTGGTATCAATGATGGACTTCACTTCTGGAATTTTCACATGATAAATAAAGTTATGTTAAGTAACCAAACTTGGTATATCTACTATCCAAAAATTATCTTGTGAGACTACTGAAAGAATATTCTTCCATACATTTAAAAATGCCAAGAAGAAAAACAATGTCTCGTGATTTTGGAGATGTCTTACTGTATAGAAATTATTAAACTTGGGAATTCAATCTAGTACACCTTAAGAAAAAACATGAGAGAAAATTAATTGTTAATTATAGTATATACGTGGCCCGGTAATACTGGCATTTTTTTAATCTGATTTCTATAGATTGCATTGGCTATACTTTATTCCGGGACACTGTGAATGAGTTTAACAATTCATTCGTTGGTAGCTTTAATCAAATTACTCGTTTAGTAAATAAGTCGAAAGATAACATTATTGGATGACTTAGGAGAACTTCACTCCTAGCTAATTGGCCTTTCCAACTCTGTAGCTATTTTATTCGTGTTTTGAGGGAGGGTTTTTTGATCTGGGTTTTAATTGAGAGAAGTTTTTATATTTATGTGTTATATTTTATTAGTAATGAAAATTTTCCATAGAATAAAAATAGAACGTTTCATGTATTAATTTTGAACTGGTCTATTTATAATTCCATATATATTTAGTACAAAAATATAATACTTAATATCTTTAATCATCTTCTGCAACTGACATTGAGTTTGTTTTTCAAGTATGCAATTTGTAATGGTTTGTTCTTAAATAGGTAGATTATTATGTGTTTTTATGGTGTCAAACTCTGTGTCTCTAACTTATGGTGAGTTTCAATGATTATCTATACAGAGGCAAACATAAGTTCTGACTAGAAAACTTTAAAAAATTGCATAATGACTGTTTTTGTATGAACAGGCAAAATGACACCACAGGCTTTCGAAGAACATGCTCAAAAGGAAGGTACGAGGGAATGGAAGCGCAGTATATGGGTGACCATTGACGGGGATAAAGTCCCTATTGAGGAGACGGCGCTTCTCAAGTATTATAACCTTCGCGTGTGAATTGTGACAATTTATAGATTGCAGACTTTGCATAATTTAAATTTTGTTTAATGCATAAGATTATTTCGCTTTTTCTAAATTTTGGTAGCCCATTATGAAGTAAATTCTTTGATTTTATGAAGAGCTTGGATTTTTTGTCATCTATATTTTAAATATTTGTGTAATCTGGGAAGAATGGGCTTTCAATGAGTTTACTAAGCCCAAGACACCATTAAAAAGGGTATATATTGAAGTATCTCTAATGGAAATTAACAATTAGTTCAACTATGATCTAAAGTATTCTTTTGGCTTCTGAGGTAAGGCAAATAAGGGCTTAACCTTTACTCTTCCAATGCATTTATCCTTTTTTAAAGGACACAGTGCTTGCAGCACATAAGGCAAACCTCATTACTTCTGAAGGTTGATGTAGATGATACCAAAGTATTTAGGCTAGGGGTTCCCTTCTTTAACGTTCTCTTCTTAAGACAACAAAGAAATGTAATTATTCTCTTTTTCCAATAAAAAACAGTATTAATTTATTATTCTAATTACCTCAATCAAAGACATTGTTAAGATGTAGGCACATAGTATGCAAGTATATGTGTTTTGTGGTGGTATGGAATGGATTTGATGGAGGATTGATATGATGATTTGGTTTTGTTCTAGTGTGTTTCGTGAAGGTTTGATCAAGTTTCAATGACGTTTTAATGAATTTTGGAACCGATTTTGATGTTCTGGTGAAGTTGGAGGAGGCTAGTGATAGGGTTTGGAGTAATTAATGTCCATAAATCCATGTATGTGTTGTTTTTTATAGTTAAAAAAGATATGGATCAAGGTGAATATAGTGGGGGTTCAAGTGGTTGTGCTAGTGGTTAAATTAATAGTGATGGTAGATTTTTCCAAATAATAGAAAAATAGATACCACATAGAGGTTTAGGTGTTGATCACCTTGAGAAATTTAGGCTAGACGTTGAATAAAAATATAATGTAGCTTTCTTGCACCAATGTTTAACAATCAATTCCGTTCTAAATCCCTCGTATGGTATTCGGTTCCAAAATCCATATTCAAGACAAAATCAATCTTGGTCCCAATATACTGAAAACTATAACACAATCAATATTACTTAAATACTATACTTGTATTTTACAAGAAATCTTGTATAGGTTACCACCTTTTACAAAAGGAGAATCTATCTCATTTTTCTCTCATATTCTTTTATTCACTTTTATTATATATGAATTACAAATAAAATGCTACATATTTATACTAGTAGATACTTGATAAAAATTAATTATAGTATTGATATATTACACGACACAACACTAAATTCATTGTTTTTCAAGATTCGTCTTGTATATTCATTTGATCTTTTTTTCTTCCCAAAATCATGAATTTACACTGTATATTTAAGAATCACAAGAAATTAAACTTATTTGGTTTTTAATCATTTAAACACCCCTCCTCAAACCAAAATAATCTTCACACTGAGCATCAATCTTAATTATCTACAACATGCTCCAAAGTACTACAATACTCCAACATTATCGTCTTCACTTTCATGTGATCACTTAAGAAATAAACTTATGATCAATATGCTTGCTTAATCTGTTTGTATCGAATTTTTGGATAACTCGATCGCTTATCCATATAAATAATAATCATATCTTTCTGTTCATCATTTAATTATCTTATCAACTTCCTCAACCATATTACTTTACGAACTATTGAAGATAATGCAACATATTTAGCCTCACAAGACGACATAGCAACCACACTTTATTTCTTTGAAATTCACATAAATGCAGTAAACCTAAAAAAAATACGTACCCACTTAGTCCTTTTCTTTCATATTGATCACCTCCTTTATCACTAGAAAAAAAAATATAGCATCTTCTTGATCAAGATTATATAGACCAAAATTTACAGTACGTTTGATGTACTTAAAATCCTTTTCTCGACAAGCCAATGAGACACTTCCTACGCTTCCACATAATGACTCAACAAAGTAACCAAATAAACAATATTTTGCCTTGTGATTGTGAGGTACCGAAAACTTCTAATTAAATTTTAAAAAGTATGAAATTTACACATTTTCCTTCATCTTGTTATGCCATTTTCAAACTAGGTGACATCAAAGATTCCACATGATTGTATTTTACTATTTTGAATTTCTCAACTGGTTTCGTGCATACCATTTTGTACCTTCTTGTTAATTTAATTTGATACCCAAGAAAAATTACATAAGTTCAGAGTCTATCATTTTATATTCCTAGAATATGGCTTGTTTGAATTGAACAAAAAAAAAATTCACAACATCCTGTAATACGCAAGTCATCGACGTAAAGACATGCAACTAAAACTATACCTTTAGAATCTACCTTCGAATAAAGTGCATGGTCAATGGACATTTAAAAAACCATTATCAATAAATAATTGTCGGTGCGAGAATCCCACGCTTAGGAGCTTGCTTCAAGCCATACAAAACCTTTTTCAATCGATACACTTTTTTTTACCATTTAGAGTAAAACCTTCATGTTGAACCATGTATACTTATTTTCAAGTATACCATTCTAAAATGTAGATTTGACATCTAATTAGAGTAACTTCCGTTTATGATAAGTTGCAAGCAATATTAACATTTTCACAGTGTCCATTGAGGCAACATTGGCAAAAGTTTCATCATAATTAACTCCATAATTTTTTTGTATTCTTTTACAACAAGTTTTGTCTTATAGTGATCAATTTCTTCATTTATTGTCCTTTTTATTTAATAGACCCATTTGTCCCAATAGGTCGTTATCCTTTTGAAAAATATTTTCAAATATTTTATTATTTTTTCTAGTTAAACTAATTTCTTCAACCATTTATTTCTTCCAAAATACTGCTTTCACAACTTCGTCAAATTATAATGGCTCATTATCATTAGAGAAACATACAAAATTCAACTTTCAATATTTGTGTTGATTTCTACCACACTTTGCATTCTTCTTGTTAGGGAAGAAGAATTACATGGACCTTCTTTGTCTTAAGATTTTTTAACCTGTTCAAGTGTCATGATAGGTGACTCTCGATTTTGATGGTTTTTTTTCTTCTTCTACTACTTCAATTTGATCCAATGTACTATAATTTTCTTCATTCCTCCTCTAAATTTCTTCTTCGCTAAAAACAAAGATGACTGATAGTTGTCTTTTGAATCCTCATTATAACCAGTAAAAATAAATTTTTTCACCCCGGTTACCAAGTTTCTTTTTTTTTCATCTAGAACACGAGTATAAACTATGCTAGCAAAAACTCAAAGATGAAGTTGCTCCAAATTACTTGTGGTGTCAAATTTCTTTAGCAAATAAGCAGTACATGCAACTTCAGCCTAAAAAATTTTTGGTAAATTTTTCTCATTTAGCATCCTTCAATGTCATGTCAAGGATGATGGGATTCTTCCTTTATGCAAGACCATGATCTAAGAATTTGGATTTTGTATCTAACTCTGTTGTTGATTTAAAAAATTTGAAAGTAGTAAAGAGTTAATTTCTCTTGATCTAATACACCTATAATTAAAACTATATGAATCTTCTATCAATAATATCTGCTACTTCGAAAACAATTTATAAAATTGTTAATTAAATAATATCAAATAAAAAATAAGTAAATTGAAAATAGATAAAAAAGATTTTTTTTCTTTGACCAGATTTTTGCACTTATGATTAATATTCTTTTCCTTAAATGATGAATATGTAGTCTTTAGGTGAATAGGCGCCATTCTTTTTTCAGAAGTATTTCAAAATTTAAACAAATAAAATATTTTTTACTTTAAAGACCCGAATAATTTACTATTTCTAAAAATAATCAGTTTTTAGAAAAGAAGTAATGTTGGATATCAAACAAAAAATAATTTTAAATATATATTTTTCTAAAAAGCGATAATTAATTTAAATGTTCTTTTGACTGAAAAAACAGTATAAAACAGGCTATAAGTCATTCATCATCTTTCATTTTTCTGATATATCTTAAGTCTTACAATTTCTCTCACCTAAAGATACCTAAAGATGTCACTTTTTAGCGTTGAGGAGTTAAAAAATATGTATGACGTCAAACTCTATGAAGATCACCTAAAGGTGATATGTGCGTGCACAAGTCAACGTTTTGGAGATACCGTTGGCTATTTGAGAGTTTATGCGAATGGCCTTGTCGATATCGAATGTGATTGTTTTCCAGGTTGTCCAGAAGGTATCTAATTTTATTTTCCAAATAATATTATATATTTATATTTTATAAACGTTTTTAAGCATGTGGTGTGTTTTTAATTTTTACTTGTCCATATGAAATTTTTTGTAAATCCTTACAATATTGTTTAAAGTAAGTACTTTTTATTTTAATACTTCAACAAAATTATTATTTTAGATTGATGGATGTATTCTTCTTACTCATAAAGAGATTGAAAGAACCCTAATTTTCTTATTAAGATGTGAAAGCGTTGTCTCTCAATAGACTGGATATATGTTCTCTATTTTATTTTTTTAGCGATTGAAAACTATGACATAAATTATTGCTATAAGATAAGGATAATTTTATTTTGGAAGGAGCACAAATTTATTTTTGAAAATAAAATAAAATAGAACATTTAAAGGAGTTTTCTACAATATAGTACTATTGTTAGCTTTTGGTATCAATGATGGACTTCACTTCTGGAATTTTCACATGATAAATAAAGTTATGTTAAGTAACCAAACTTGGTATATCTACTATCCAAAAATTATCTTGTGAGACTACTTAAAGAATATTCTTCCATACATTTAAAACTGCCAAGAAGAAAAACAATGTCTCGTGATTTTGGAGATGTCTTACTGTATAGAAATTATTAAACTTGGGAATTCAATCTAGTACACCTTAAGAAAAAACATGAGAGAAAATTAATTGTTAATTATAGTATATACGTGGCCGGTAATACTGGCATTTTTTTAATCTGATTTCTATAGATTGCATTGGCTATACTTTATTCCGGTACACTGTGAATGAGTTTAACAATTCATTCATTGGTAGCTTTAATCAAATTACTCGTTTAGTAAATAAGTCGAAAGATAACATTATTGGATGACTTAGGAGAACTTCACTCCTAGCTAATTGGCCTTTCCAACTCTGTAGCTATTTTATTCGTGTTTTGAGGGAGGGTTTTTTGATCTGGGTTTTAATTGAGAGAATTTTTTATATTTATGTGTTATATTTTATTAGTAATGAAAATTTTCCATAGAATAAAAATAGAACGTTTCATGTATTAATTTTGAACTGGTCTATTTATAATTCCATATATATTTAGTACAAAAATATAATACTTAATATCTTTAATCATCTTCTGCAACTGACATTGAGTTTGTTTTTCAAGTATGCAATTTGTAATGGTTTGTTCTTAAATAGGTAGATTATTATGTGTTTTTATGGTGTCAAACTCTGTGTCTCTAACTTATGGTGAGTTTCAATGATTATCTATACAGAGGCAAACATAAGTTCTGACTAGAAAACTTTAAAAAATTGCATAATGACTGTTTTTGTATGAACAGGCAAGATGACACCACAGGCTTTCGAAGAACATGCTCAAAGGAAGGTACGAGGGAATGGAAGCTCAGTATATGGGTGACCATTGACGGGGATAAAGTCCCTATTGAGGAGACGGCGCTTCTCAAGTATTATAACCTTCGCGTGTGAATTGTGACAATTTATAGATTGCAGACTTTGCATAATTTAGATTTTGTTTAATGCATAAGATTATTTCGCTTTTTCTAAATTTTGGTAGCCCATTATGAAGTAAATTCTTTGATTTTATGAAGAGCTTGGATTTTTTGTCATCTATATTTTAAATATTTGTGTAATCTGGGAAGAATGGGCTTTCAATGAGTTTACTTTGCCCAAGACACCATTAAAAAGGGTATTTATTGAAGTATCTCTAATGGAAATTAACAATTAGTTCAACTATGATCTAAAGTATTCTTTTGGCTTCTGAGGTAAGGCAAATAAGGGCTTAACCTTTACTCTTCCAATGCATTTATCCTTTTTTAAAGGACACAGTGCTTGCAGCACATAAGGCAAACCTCATTACTTCCGAAGGTTGATGTAGATGATACCAAAGTATTTAGGCTAGGGGTTCCCTTCTTTAACGTTCTCTTCTTAAGACAACAAAGAAATGTAATTATTCTCTTTTTCCAATAAAAAAACAGTATTAATTTATTATTCTAATTACCTCAATCAAAGACATTGTTAAGATGTAGGCACATAGTATGCAAGTATATGTGTTTTGTGGTGGTATGGAATGGATTTGATGGAGGATTGATATGATGATTTGGTTTTGTTCTAGTGTGTTTCGTGAAGGTTTGATCAAGTTTCAATGACGTTTTAATGAATTTTGGAACCGATTTTGATGTTCTGGTGAAGTTGGAGGAGGCTAGTGATAGGGTTTGGAGTAATTAATGTCCATAAATCCATGTATGTGTTGTTTTTTATAGTTAAAAAAGATATGGATCAAGGTGAAAATAGTGGGGGTTCAAGTGGTTGTGCTAGTGGTTAAATTGATAGTGGTGGTTGATTTTTCCAAATAATAGAAAAATAGATACCACATAGAGGTTTAGGTGTTGATCACCTTGAGAAATTTAGGCTAGACGTTGAATAAAAATATAATGTAGCTTTCTTGCACCAATGTTTAACAATCAATTCCGTTCTAAATCCCTCGTATGGTATTCGGTTCCAAAATCCATATTCAAGACAAAATCAATCTTGGTCCCAATATACTGAAAACTATAACACAATCAATATTACTTAAATACTATACTTGTATTTTACAAGAAATCTTGTATAGGTTACCACCTTTTACAAAAGGAGAATCTATCTCATTTTTCTCTCATATTCTTTTATTCACTTTTATTATATATGAATTACAAATAAAATGCTACATATTTATACTAGTAGATACTTGATAAAAATTAATTATAGTCTTGATATATTACACGACACAACACTAAATTCATTGTTTTTCAAGATTCGTCTTGTATATTCATTTGATCTTTTTTTCTTCCCAAAATCATGAATTTACACTGTATATTTAAGAATCACAAGAAATTAAACTTATTTGGTTTTTAATCATTTAAACACCCCTCCTCAAACCAAAATAATCTTCACACTGAGCATCAATCTTAATTATCTACAACATGCTCCAAAGTACTACAATACTCCAACATTATCGTCTTCACTTTCATGTGATCACTTAAGAAATAAACTTATGATCAATATGCTTGCTTAATCTGTTTGTATCGAATTTTTGGATAACTCGATCGCTTATCCATATAAATAATAATCATATCTTTCTGTTCATCATTTAATTATCTTATCAACTTCCTCAACCATATTACTTTACGAACTATTGAAGATAATGCAACATATTTAGCCTCACAAGACGACATAGCAACCACACTTTATTTCTTTGAAATTCACATAAATGCAGTAAACCTAAAAAAAAATACGTACCCACTTAGTCCTTTTCTTTCATATTGATCACCTCCTTTATCACTAGAAAAAAAAAATATAGCATCTTCTTGATCAAGATTATATAGACCAAAATTTACAGTACGTTTGATGTACTTAAAATCCTTTTCTCGACAAGCCAATGAGACACTTCCTACGCTTCCACATAATGACTCAACAAAGTAACCAAATAAACAATATTTTGCCTTGTGATTGTGAGGTACCGAAAACTTCTAATTAAATTTTAAAAAGTATGAAATTTACACATTTTCCTTCATCTTGTTATGCCATTTTCAAACTAGGTGACATCAAAGATTCCACATGATTGTATTTTACTATTTTGAATTTCTCAACTGGTTTTGTGCATACCATTTTGTACCTTCTTGTTAATTTAGTTTGATACCCAAGAAAAATTACATAAGTTCAGAGTCTATCATTTTATATTCCTAGAATATGGCTTGTTTGAATTGAACAAAAAAAAAAATTCACAACATCCTGTAATACGCAAGTCATCGACGTAAAGACATGCAACTTGAACTTTACCTTTAGAATCTTCCTTCGAATAAAGTGCATGGTCAATGGACATTTAAAAAACCATTATCAATAAATAATTGTCGGTGCGAGAATCCCACGCTTAGGAGCTTGCTTCAAGCCATACAAAACCTTTTTCAATCGATACACTTTTTTTTACCATTTAGAGTAAAACCTTCATGTTGAACCATGTACACTTATTTTCAATTATACCATTCTAAAATGTAGATTTGACATCTAATTGGAGTAACTTCCGTTTATGATAAGTTGCAAGCAATATTAACATTTTCACAGTGTCCATTGAGGTAACATTGGCAAAAGTTTCATCATAATTAACATCATAATTTTTTTGTATTCTTTTACAACTAGTTTTGTCTTATAGTGATCAATTTCTTCATTTATTGTCCTTTTTATTTAATAGACCCATTTGTCCCAACAGGTCGTTATCTTTTTGAAAAATATTTTCAAATATTTTATTATTTTTTCTAGTTAAACTAATTTCTTCAACCATTTATTTCTTCCAAAATACTGCTTTCACAACTTCTTCAAATTATAATGGCTCATTATCATTAGAGAAACATACCAAATTCAACTTTCAATATTTGTGTTGATTTCTACCACACTTTGCATTCTTCTTGTTAGGGAAGAAGAATTACATGGACCTTCTTTGTCTTAAGATTTTTTAACCTGTTCAAGTGTCATGATAGGTGACTCTCGATTTTGATGGTTTGTTTCTTTTTTTTCTTCTTCTACTACTTCAATTTGATCCAATGTACTATAATTTTCTTCATTCCTCCTCTAAATTTCTTCTTCGCTAAAAACAAAGATGACTGATAGTTGTCTTTTGAATCCTCATTATAACCAGTAAAAATAAATTTTTTCACCCCGGTTACCAAGTTTTTTTTTTCATCTAGAACACGAGTATAAACTATGCTAGCAATTATGACTGATAGTTGGTTTGTAGTTGCTCCAAATTACTTGTTGTGTCAAATTTCTTTAGCAAATAAGCAGTACATGCAACTTTAGCCTAAAAAAATTTTGGTAAATTTTTCTCATTTAGCATCCTTCAATGTCATGTCAAGGATGATGGGATTCTTCCTTTATGCAAGACCATGATCTAAGAATTTTGATTTTGTATCTAACTCTGTTGATGATTTAAAAAATTTGAAAGTAGTAAAGAGTTAACTTCTCTTGATCTAATACACCTATAATTAAAACTAGATGAATCTTCTATCATTATATCTGCTACTTAGAAAACAATTTATAAAATTGTTAATTAAATAATATCAAATAAAAAAATAAGTAAATTGTCCATATGAAATCAGTCTATGTCTGTTGTATCATTGACAAAAGGTATCGACTCAAATGTATAAACTATCGACACAGAATCCTAAACATCCACACTCCAACAATGACAATCGCTCACTTTCCAAATCACTTTAAAGCGCGTCGCGATCCCTTAATGTCCACTAGATCAACAATGTATAACATGTTATTTGCTTGATTTTCTAAAATTTATGACTCATCTTTGTACCAATACGAATTATTATCGATTTTGGTTACACTGTGCTCATTCCGTATTCTTCCTTTCTTGGTGTTATAGCATTCTCACTCGAATACCATTACCGAATATGTTTTTAAGAAGTCCACCTCGAATACTTTAACCAATTCACCATACCAAGAAACTCCTTCGCCAAAACAACAAAACGCGTAATCCGCAATGAGACATTTATCACCTTTCTAACGCCAAACCAAGTTCACCCCATTAATAACACATAGATCATATTTCTAAATTGTACAATTGGAACCCTTAGCCACACACCAAAATTATTTGGTTAATACTGGATGGCATGCTAGCTTCATGTTAAATACCTAATAATGGAAAAGCTATTGCGTTATACTTTCTCTATTAGTATTTTGATTTTGAATTATAGTATACATTTATCAATAACGAATTGTAAAATCTAGTTTGATGAATTCTTTCCACATCCACATGTCCATCTGTAATTATAACTGACTTATGGTCCCTAGAATACAAAATATTTGAGTTACAAAATTATATAGAATAAGAAAGTGACAAAGAACATAGTAAAAAAGAACAAATTATATGTAAACTTGAATCTCATCATAAGTTCGTAGATTGCACCAAACAATCCTATCGTGATCTATTTGGGGGAAGATAAACGAAACACTATTTTAAGTTTGGGTGACATTAACTTCCGAAAGTCAATATATCTCTTGGTTCTGGTACTAGATCCGCATATCTATGAGGATGATTTCACTTTTTTTCCCTTATTGATATAATGTGATGAGAAAGTCAAGATCTCTTCCACAACATAACCCTCATCTATTGAACCTTGTGCCTTTTACACATTATGTAGTTACTCCTTTAACTTATTCAAATAATGCTCGATCGGATACATCCAACACATCTGGATAATTCCACCAAAAACTGTATCATCATGGAATATTCTTGTCTACCATTTTAGTATACGCTTCATTAACAATGCCACTCAAATCATCTATCACATTTATCATTCCTCATATACATAACTAGGAATAATATTTGATTGGAACGGGTTTATTTCTCCATACAAATTCCAAATTTCATATGTTGCTTAAAACCCATTTCTCAATATTCATATTAGCCTCTAGAATATTTTTCCTAGTAAATTTGTGCATCAGTTACATGGATATTGAATTGAATTAGAAATATCCATGTGCTAAGATATAAATTCAACGAAACTCTTAACACCCTTAACAAAAGCTAGAGTAACCTTGTTTCTTGACTTAATCAACACCTTATCCATATGGACTTCTATTTGGACTTGATTGCGTCGTAAACTAAAAGATTTTGATAGCTATAATAATTTAATGAATAAATTGTGTAAATCATATTGATATTCAATCTCATATTTCATAGATTAAGCAATATAATATTTCATAAGTCTTACTCCTATATTAAATCTCCCATTTTCAAACTCCAACTTTTTTTCATAATCCAAAAAAAATCTAATATTATAGATAAAAAATCATATATAACTACATATATTATGTAACTACATAATTTAACCATCTAAACAACATAATAGAAACTATAATAAAGAAAAATACTAGTTTTTACGAAAAAAATATGACAAAATAACTGAAGGAATTGATGGTCGAAATGGGTCCGAAAGAGTGGAGGTAAGTAGATAAAATACGTTAACGAAAGAGGAGGCGTTTGTGGAAAGTGGTGGATCAATAGTAAGAATATTTAGGGATCAAATTTAGAGTCTTTGGTGATTTTTTTAGTTTTTTTTAGCTATGACGAAAAATTATAATTGAGCCATTGTTGAAATTTTTTTAAAGACAAAATAAAAAAGTCACAATGATATATTTTTATCTGAATAATTGTAAAAAAGAAAAAAGCTCGCCTAAGTAAAAAAAAATATCTAGTTGAGTAGCAGCTGCAAATTAAAAATATAGAGAATGTTATTATAAAGCGATTTTCATTCAGGGCTTAGGCTAAGGGTAATGTATTTCTAATTAATTGTTCACCACTTTATACATTCTAATATATTTTTTCTTAATAAAAAAAGATAATATTATGATATGGTTATTTTATTAGGATTTTGTTTTTCAAATTTATGTGATCTGATCCTTTTCCCTCCCCTTTGTTTCTCTTATCCCCTATTGAAAAGCTAACTACAATTTTATTTTCTATATCCAAATATAGTAATTAAACACATTTATTTTTATTTGATATGTCAGAAATGGAAAAGTTAAAATCTTTGCTGTATTTCTATATAAGTAGCCTCTCTTAGTGGCATAAAATTTAATGGGGGTATTGATTTTTGTATTTTGGTTTCTAAAAATGCTTCATTTAGATATGGTAAAGAAATAACCATATTTAAGAAAAATATTAAATACACCTTTATATTTTGCTTTATAAACCTGTATGGGAGTTGTGTTTTGATAATGAAAAATAAAATGGATCAAGGTGAAAGTACCCAAAAGTCTAGTGGCAGTGGTGGGTGTGCTAGTGGTAGTGGTAGTGATGGTGGTGGAGGAAGCGGTGGTGGTGGTAGATCTTCCAATGTTGTGCAGGAAAAGAAGATATCAGTGAGAGATGTAAGTGTTGCTCAACAAGAGAAACTTAGGCTAGAAGAGGAACAGAAAGATAATGTAATTTTTCAAGAACAAATGTTTAACAATCAATTTAGTCCCCTTGCCTCAATTGAGATTCTTTTACCGTTTCCAAATCTCAGACAAACTCAACAATTGGAGAATGCCCAGCAATTTAAGCATGGACCATATTGGAATGGTGGGTATAATATTCGAGGGGATGTTCAAAGGATGATGGGACAACCAAGTGGCTTGAATTCATCATCCATGAGTTGGATGAAAAGATCAAAGCAATTTCAGCAGCACAGATCTTCATCATTTGTGAGTATTCTTGCTTCTTTCGTTTCAATTTTTTTTAATTATTTAATAATTTATAGATACTTTATTTGTTGTAATTTGTATATATCCAGATACATCCGATGTAGAATTTTAATATCTCTCTTCAGTAATATTCATTGAGTTTTGATTAGAGAAATGATGATTGGTAAAATTTAGATTCTTATTAAGGAACCTTGAACCATGTCACCTCAGTTTTGCTTGTAATTGAACCCCCTTACAAATCAATTAAAAAAAGGATTTTTTAAACCCCAAATTCTAGCCCGACAATTGGTATAACCCCTGCACAAAATAATAAAATCTTTCAGACGTCCCTAACCCTAGCTAACACCCCTACTTGGAGCGAAACCGATCCCCTAACAAGTGTGTGTATATGTGTTAGTCTGTAGTCCATATGTATGAATCTAATATGCTTGATTTAGGGAAATCCTGTAACCTATACTGAATTATATCACACTTGAAATAAACTACATTTCAGAATTCAGTAATTTTAGCTTGACTTTTTGATCTTGTAATGCAGATGTATGGCTTGAACAGACCACATCCCTTCTCTCAACGAGTTCCACCACCATACTTCCTTTCTACCCTTAACAGGGGAAGCCCTCCATGCTTGAGAAATGGAGTCCCGGAAAATGGGCATGACATTGCCCATTGCAACAAAGATTTTCTCACATTGGCTCCACCTGCAGCGAGTACACCACAGTACTCTTTGGCCGGTTCAGGAACTTTTCGTCAGGTATAGTTAGTCTGTAGTACATTTGTATGAGTCTAATTTGCTCAATTTGGTGTAATTGTATTTTTTACTGAATTATAACACACGTAAATGAAATACGTTACTTATTTTAGCTTGATTGGTTGGTCTTGCGATGCAGATGTATGGCTTGAAGAGACCATATCCCTTCTCGCCAGAAGTTCCACCACCCGCTCCTTTCCTCCGCAAATTCCCCTATTCTTTGTCAGATTATTCTGCTTCATGTAGCACTGAATCCCAAGCTGATACTGATCCGACTTATCAATTTATAAGGTTAAGCCATGACATCGCCCAGTGTGATAGAGGTTTTCTCACATTGGCCTCTCCTGCACCTAGTACAGCACACCAATCTTTGGCCGGTTCAGGCCCTTCTGGTCAGGTAATTGTTGAATTGTATCTATATTATGTGTATCGCTTCATTAAGTTGTGAACATTTACTTAATGTTTATGCAATATACAGGAGAACAATGATGATCAGGTAACAAGGCCAGGCACTAATGGATTGACTGAGCAAGTGCCAGTTTCTCAAGCTACAGATCCTAATAACGGGGAAACTGATGGCCTAGAAGGCGAAGTTGATCTCACACTATAGCTCATATTAATTTATCAAGCCAAGATTGGCAAATTGTTTGTTGTGATTATTTTCTCTCTTGCCCATTTGGATGTTTTATTACATTATAAATGACTCGTCTTGTTCTAAAGTATTCTAAAGTATTGGATGTTTTATTATCACATGAGTTAATCTTTTTTCTGTGAAATATTGGGTGGTTTTGAATGATTTATTTTGCTTGAATTTATTAATTATATATTCTTTAAAAGTTGATAAAATAGATCAAAATTTAGGTATTATACTTAATTTATATTAATACAGACCCCACTATAACTTATACTTTGTTGATTAAATGTTAATTTAGATTAGTACTCGAGTTTTAACACAAATATTTATTTATAATTATTATTGTATTGGACTATCGATCAAAATGTATATTTTAATTCAATTTTTTTAGACAGATATTAGAACTTGCAAGAATTTATTGTTTGGAGGTGGTTAATGATAATTTACAACATCTATTTCTGCTGATGGAAGCGCTAAATTGCTTAAACGGGGAAATACTAATATTCCAGAAAAGGGTGTTAAAGGATAATACTCGGATATAGTAGATTCATGAACCCCCTTGACTTTTATTATATTTCATGTTTACAAACATATAAATCTATCGTTAAGTAATTAATCAACACCTACCATCTTAAGGAGAAGTCTATTAACTTGACATATATTGATTATATTAAACTGTATGTAAGCTAAGATGTTACCATTAAAGTGTTAGTCTCCTTTAGATATATATCAACCGCAGACTTAAATGCCTAATCAAGAATTGTTAAGTATTAGACGACCATCATTAGTCTTATAAAATACTTCAGTACTCAACCACATTCACCCTACTAATTTATCCATAATTTGAATAATAGAAAACCATATACTCTTAAATGGAGAACAAAAATTATAAATGTATGGCACCTCTACTGAAAAACTAAAGAAGAAAGCTTAAGCCCAAGATTTATCATATTAGTAGAATACTATTCATCTAGGGATGAACTTTGCTCCAATGACAACAAAAAGAAGTAAATAAAACTACTTTCATAAATGAAAGGACTTGTAAAATATAAATAAATCTTTTGTCCATTAAGGATTGTAAAAGATCTCTATAAATGATAAAAAAATTAAACCCTCCCAAAAGAAGGTATTATGGAAACCTTATTCAAACTTTGTAAATATCCATATTAAATTTGGTTTTGATGGATGATTACAACACAAGAATGTATAAATAAAAATATACACTAATGCTCTTAAAAAGAGTAGTTCTACTAGACCACCTCACTTGATTTTATATCACAACACAACCACGTAGCCAAATGAGGTTCTTATCTTGGATCAATCAAGGAATTAGCTCCTCTTATCAATTCAAAACATCAGTTGTATTTTTAAATTTTATAGTAAATCTATCATCGGTCTCTCTAAGAAAAAATCCAATGTTAATAAACTTTACAACGTATCATGAAAGCTAAAATATATACTTATAACAAAATTTGATTAAGTAGAAGCATAAGGTGTATTTAAAGGTGGAATAAGACATCAATAATGTATTGTAGTTATTCACACACTTTAAAAATATCATAGATAGGTAAATTTCTTAGGAATTTATGTTCATCAATATTTTTCTTAATATGGAGGATAGATAGAGTATTCGTAACTATGTCAAATTAGTTACTCAAACTAAATCAATAAATATACAACTATATTTTATAGGAAACTATAATTCCATAACATCCTCCTATGAAAATAAAGGTAAACATACAAAACCATCAAATATAGAAGAGTTCAGTGATTTCATTAATGAACCAAACTTTCTGGATATACCTTTGAAGGGCTAGGTATTCACTTAGTAGAATAAAAGAGAAGATACAAAACTTATACACCAAAAGTTGGATAGATCCTTCTTTAACCCTTCATGGACTAAGATATTTTTCAATTATTAAATGAAAGCCTACTAGGATTTGATCATACTACCCTTACTCTTACATCTACAACTATTGAAGGAAAACTATTGCAATTCAATCACAATAGATACCAAATTGAATGTTTACTTGATTTATAGGATAGTAATGGATATTCAACTCCTTAAATACTTTGTATATTCTTATTTTATTATAATGGAATATATAAGAGTGTACTTACAACCTTATTAAGGGTAGTAAACTACACTTTACAAGCAATAAGATCAAGGTACCTATGTGTAAGACACGAATTCCATTTAAGCCTATTAAAACTTGAACTAAAACGGGTGAAGAAAAGATATATTGGAGTGCTAAAAATCTTGATCTTTGGATCAATGAAAGTATATATATACTAAAATTTTTCTATCAAATGAGATAGAGAAAACCAAATGAAGTTATTTATCTAACAATCAAAATTGGATATTGGAAAATTCTACCATCCTATATTGGATGGTACCTAAAAAATGAGGAGCTTGTCTCATATGTCTTCAAAGATTTGTAAGCCACGGTAGGTCCTAGAACTTTTTATCATATTATTGATCTTATTCCCTCAGTAGTATTAGTTGATATAGATTACTGGTTAACTTAACCTATTATTATCGATGAAGTTAAGAAAGCAGTGATACAACTTGTGAGTAAGAAATCTACTAAACAAGATGGGTTTCATGGTATATTGTATATTTTTTTTTAAATCATTCACTCAATTTTCGTTTACCTACTTCAAGGTCAAAAGTCAATTACCTTCATTAATCCTACAATTATTGGTCTGATTTTAAAGCCATGAAATCACACAACTTATCTACTTAATTTTAATTCCTATCATAGTTAGAAGTTCCGTACTATAGTTTCGCTTTAATTTATGATGTGTTTTGTGCATATCATATCTGATAATGGAATACCTACACCTAGATCTGGTTGCAATTTTGTTAAACTAGTTTAGTACTTCACGTACTCATACAGAGATAAAAGAATGACAGAATAATATAAGAGACACAAGATTTACGTGGTTCAGCAAATTGCCTACATCCACGGAGGTTCACACCGTTTCACTATAATATAGAAAACCTTGAACAAGAAGAACACACCTATTATATGTTCTACAAGAATCACTCTTATGTTTTCTCAAAGTGTATCTCTCACACTCACTTTGTTGGTCTCTCACAACTGTATAAAATTCCTATACACATACTACATATATATAGGAGAGAAAACTTGGAGCCAAAGATAACTTGGTGTCCAAGACAATTTGGAGCCAAAAGTAACTTGGTGTCCAAGACAACTTGGAGCCTAAGAAAAATTAAATTAGGTAACAAAGTTTCTTGTAAACAAAGTTACTTGGTCCTTACCCAATAAGTCTCCATAAATATAACATTCTCCCACTTGGAGACTTATCCATTAACCAACTGCGCTTGACCATCATATGAACACGACATGAACCTAAAACCACCTTCTATCCTTGAAGGCCAATTGAAACCGAACAGTAGTTTAGTTTCTCGACCGTAACCACCTTAGTGAACATGTCTGCAGGATTCTCACTTGTATGGATCTTCTCTAGACTCAATATCTCATCCTGAAGAAGAGATCGAATGAAATGATAATTCTTCCCGATATGCTTAGTCCTCTTGTGAAATGTAGAATTGGTAGCAAGTTGAATTGCACTTTGACTATCACTGTACAACTTGGTATTTCCTTGATGCATGTCTATTTCCTCCATTAAGCCTTTGAGCCAAATCATTTCCTTGCTAGATTCTGTAGCTGCAATATACCCTGCCTCTATGGTAGAAAGAGCAACTACCTTTTGTAACCGAGAAATCCAACTGATTGCTGCACTACCAAGGGTAAACACATATCCTGTGGTGCTCCTTCTCCATCTAAGTCACTGCCAAATCTGAATCAACATAGCCGCGCAGACAAACCTCTAGTCCTCCATAACATAATGCCCAATATGATGTAGCTTTCAAGTATCTGAATATCCACTTGACTGCTTGCCAATGAGCTTTCCCTGGATTACTCATAAATCTGCTGACTACTCCCACTGCGTGTGCAATGTCTGGTCTCGTGCAAACCATAACATACATCAAACTTCCTATGGCTGAAGAATAAGGGCCTTTAGACATATACTCATTGTCTTCAACTATAAATGACCTTTTTCCTTCGATAACTTGAAATGAGCTGCCAATGGAGTGCTAACAGGTTTTGAATCTTCCATATTGAATATTTTCAAGATTTTGTCCAAATAGTCAGCTTGAGATAAATTAAGCTCGCTTTTAACTCTATTTTTATATATCTCCATCCCAAGTATTTGTTTAGCTGAACCCAAATATTTCATTGAAAATTCTGTGGATAGATCCATCTTCAGTTTTTCAATTTTCTTCATATTTAATCCTGCAACAAGCATGTCATCTACATACAAGAGTAGTATAATAAATCAATTGTTAAAATTATTGTAAAAGCAACAATGTATGTTCCTTTTTTACCCCGTATACATATTTTGATGTGAAGTGCCTTCTTTTCCTATGGCAGTTCCACTAGATCCCAAGTCTGATTAAAGTGTAGAGATCATATTTCCTCGTCCATTGCACTTGCTTTTGGCTTCAACCTGCAAAGCTTCTTCAAGGTATTCAGGTTCACCATTATCCGTCAACAATAAATAATGAAGAGATGGGAAAAACGGTCTGGAGCACTACGAACTCTAGTAGACCTCCAAACCTTGGTAGGAGGTGTAGTGAGTTCCGCATCAATATTTGTATCTTGAGTTTTTAGAACATTCTTGTCAGGTATTTCATCCATCTCAATATACTCTTTTATAGACTCTTGCACCAATTTACAATGGTCTATATCCTTGTATAGATTATTTTCATTAAAAACAACATCCCTGCTTCTAACAATTTTTCGATTATCTTTATCCCAAAAATGGTACCCAAACTCATCGATACCATAACCAATGAAAGTGCATTTTCTAGATTTAGAATCAAGTTTATTTCTATCCTTGGGATTAATATGAACGTAAGAGGTATAACCAAAAACTTTTAAATGAGAAAAGTTTATCTCTTTTTCGGTCCAAGCTTCCTCAGGAATTCCTCTGTTGATCAAATATGACGCGGTACTAACTGCATCTTCCCAAAATTGTTTTGGCAATCCAGCATGGAGTCTCATACTTCCAGCTCTCTCCATAATGGTCCTGTTCATGTGGTCGGCTACACCATTTTGTTGGGGAGTACATGGAACAGTTTTTTCTTTTCTAATACCAATTTTTGAGCAGTAGTCTTCAAACTCCTTGCTGTAGTATTCTCCTCAATTATCTGACCTAAAACATTTTAATTTCAACCCTGTCACATTCTCAACAAGAGCTCTACACTTTTTAAATATTTCAAACACGTCAGATTTATTTTTCATGAAACCAACCCATAAATTTATTGTAAAGTCATCAATGAAGGTAAAAAAATAACAGAGCCTCCAAGAGAAGGTACCTGCGTAGGACCGCAAACATCAATGTGCACCAATTCAAGTCGGTGAGACTTTGGAGTTCTTCCAACCTTTGTGAAACTAACTCGTTTCCGCTTCCCATAAACTTCACAAAGATCAAATTTAACTGATCTCAGACCGGGAAGCTTACCTTTGAGTGGAGTATTTTCATACCCTTCTCTCCCATATGTCCAAGCCTGCAGCGCCATAATTTTGGATCCATACCATTGGTTGTCACCGAAATCTGATTGTTCTTAACGGGTGTAAGATATAAGCTACCTTCTTTCTTTCCTTGAGCTACTACTAGAGCTCCTTTATTTATTCTCCACGAGCCCGCGGTGAATGATGTGGAATATCCATCATCAGCTAGTTGTCCAACTGAAATCAGATTTCTTCTCAAATCCGACACAAATCTGATATCTTTCAGTTGGAACGTTGACCCATTCAATAACTTTATTTGTACGTCTCCTTTTCCGATAATGCTGCAACTCACATCATCACCTAAGTATACCTTTCCAAGGTCTCCTTATACAAAGTTTGAGAGAATCTCAGTTGTATAAAATGAAGCACCAGAATCTATAACCCAAGACTCGCTATATATGCCTAATGATAAAATTAATGCATCCTATAATTCTTCAGTAATATTGAAGGAATTAACTTTCTCACCTTGATTTTTTCCTTGTTTATTTAGGGCAAAACAATTTCGCTTGTAATGTCATATTTTCCACAATGCCAACAACCTTCGTCTTTTTCATTAACCTTTCCATCTTGGCGATGTTTGGAATTACTCCTACGATATTGTGTTTTTCCTCATGCAAAACCTTGACCCTTGTTGTTATGTCCACCACGTGATTTAGACCTTCCTCTACTCTCAACGTTAAGATCCATTCTAGAAGATTAACCATAATTTCTTCTTTGCATTTCTTCATTGAGAACGGCATCAATAACATATGCAGCACGCAACTGATTAGACCTTGTGAATTACTTTAGGCCATAACCATACTGTTCTATGAATCTGGCAAAGAAGACAAAATTAAGAGGGCATTGACTTGATCGTCAAAATTAATACCTACAGAAGAAAACTGACTAGTCACATTATTTACCTCATTCAGATGTTCAGCAACATCTACGCCTTCACCCATCTTCATGCTGAACAAGCGCTTTATTAAATAGACTTTGTTTGATGCTGATGGTTTCTCGTATATCCTCTTTTAAAGTCGCAATTACGTCTTATGTGATCTTCTCATTTTTAATGTTGAAAGCAAATGATGTCATTAGAAATAAACGTATTGTCCCTAATGCCTTTCTATCCAGTATCTCCCAATCTGAGTCGCTCATTGTTGGTGGTTTTTTCTTCTTTCCGCCAAGAGGTATAAAAAGATCCTTTTGATACAAATAGTCTTCTATTTGCATCTGTCAGAACCCAAAATTTAGACCATTGAATTTCTCAATCTTGACCTTCCCTTCGTCTGCCATTACTCCCACTTGAATCGAAGTTGTGATACCCGTTGTTGGAAAAAAAACAAAGATAGAAGAATGACTGAATAATAAAAGAGACACAAGATTTACGTGGGTCAGCAAATTACCTACATCCACGGAAGTTCACATCGTTTCACTATAATATAGAAAACCTTGAACAAGAAGAACAACCCTCTTCTATGTTCTACAAGAATCACTCTTATATTTTTTCACAAGTGTATCATTCGCACTCACTTTGTTGGTCTTTCACAACTCTATAAAATTCTAACATGTAGATTTAACATCTAATTGGAGTAACTTCCGTTTATGATAAGTTGCAAGCAATATTAACATTTTCACAGTGTCCATTGAGGTAACATTGGCAAAAGTTTCATCATAATTAACTCCATAATTTTTTTGTATTCTTTTACAACAATTTTTGTCTTATAGTGATCAATTTCTTCATTTATTGTCCTTTTTATTTAATAGACCCATTTGTCCCAACAGGTCGTTATCCTTTTGAAAAATATTTTCAAATATTTTATTATTTTTTCTAGTTAAACTAATTACTTCAACCATTTATTTCTTCCAAAATACTGCTTTCAGAACTTCTTCAAATTATAATGGCTCATTATCATTAGAGAAACATATCCAATTCAACTTTCAATATTTGTGTTGATTTCTACCACACTTTGCATTCTTCTTGTTAGGGAAGAAGAATTACATGGACCTTCGTTGTCTTAAGATTTTTTAACATGTTCAAGTGTCATGATAGGTGACTCTCGATTTTGATGGTTTGTTTCTTTTTTTTCTTCTTCTACTACTTCAATTTGATCCAATGTACTATAATTTTCTTCATTCCTCCTCTAAATTTCTTCTTCGCTAAAAACAAAGATGACTGATAGTTGTCTTTTGAATCCTCATTATAACTAGTAAAAATACAAAATTTCACCCCAGTTACCAAGTTTCTTTCTTTTTTCATCTAGAACACGAGTATAAACTATGCTAGCAATTATGACTGATAGTTGGCTTGTAGTTGCTCCAAATTACTTATGGGGTCAAATTTCTTTAGCAAATAAGCAGTACATGCAACTTCAGCCTAAAAAAATTTTAGTAAATTATTCTCAGTTAGCATCCTTCAATGTCATGTCAAGGATGATGGGATTCTTCCTTTATGCAAGACCATGATCTAAGAATTTTGATTTTGTATCTAACTCTATTGATGATTTAAAAAATTTGAAAGTAGTAAAGAGTTAACTTCTCTTGATCTAATACACCTATAATTAAAACTATATGAATCTTCTATCAATAATATCTGCAACTTAGAAAACAATTTATAAAATTGTTAATTAAATAATATCAAATAAAAAAATAAGTAAATTGAAAATAGATAAAAAAGATTTTTTTTTCTTTGACCAGATTTTTGCACTTATGATTAATATTATTTTCCTTAAATGATGAATATGTCGTCTTTGACCAGGTGAATAGGCGCCATTCTTTTTTCAGAAGTATTTCAAAATTTAAAAAAATAAAATATTTTTTACTTTAAAGAGCCGAATAATTTACTATTTCTAAAAATAATCAGTTTTCAGAAAAGAAGTAATGTTGGATATCAAACAAAAAATAATTTTAAATATATATTTTTCTAAAAAGCAATAATTAATATAAATGTTCTTTTGACTGAAAAAAACAGTATAAAACAGGCTAAAAGTCATTCATTATCTTATATCTTAAGTCTTACAATTTCTCTCACCTAAAGATACCTAAAGATGTCATTTTTAGCGCCAAGGAGTTAAAAAATATGTATGACGTCAAACTCTATGAAGATCACCTAAAGGTGATATGTGCGTGCACAAGTCAACGTTTTGGAGATACCGTTGGTTATTTGAGAGTTTATGCGAATGGCCTTGTCGATATCGAATGTGATTGTTATCCAGGTTGTCCAGAAGGTATCAAATTTTATTCCCAAATAATATTATATATTTATATTTTATAAACGTTTTTAAGCATGTGGTGTGTTTTTAATTTTTAGTTGTCCATATGAAAGTTTTTGTAAATCCTTACACTATTGTTTAAAGTAAGTACTTTTTATTTTAATACTTCAACAAAATTATTATTTTAGATTGATGGATGTATTCTTCTTACTCATAAGGATAATTTTATTTTGGAAGGAGCACAAATTTATTTTTGAAAATAAAATAAAATAGAGCATTTAAAGGAGTTTTCTACAATATAGTACAATTGTTAGCTTTTGGTATCAATGATGGACTTCACTTCTGGAATTTTCACATGATAAATAAAGTTATGTTAAGTAACCAAACTTGGTATATCTACTATCCAAAAATTATCTTGTGAGACTACTGAAAGAATATTCTTCCATACATTTAAAAATGCCAAGAAGAAAAACCATGTCTCGTGATTTTGGAGATGTCTTACTGTATAGAAATTATTAAACTTGGGAATTCAATCTAGTACACCTTAAGAAAAAACATGAGAGAAAATTAATTGTTAATTATAGTATATACGTGGCCGGTAATACTGGGATTATTTTAATCTGGTTTCTATAGATTGCATTGCCTATACTTTATTCCGAGACACTGTGAATGAGTTTTACAATTCATTCATTGGTAGCTTTAATCAAATTACTCGTTCAGTAAATAAGTCGAAAGATAACATTATTGGATGAGTTAGGAGAACTTCACTCCTAGCTAATTGGCCTTTCCAACTCTGTAGCTATTTTATTCGTGTTTAGAGGGGAGGGTTTTTTGACTTGGGTTTTAATTGAGAGAAGCTTTTATATTTATGTGTTATATTTTATTAGTAATGAAAATTTTCCATAGAATAAAAATAGAATGTTTCATGTATTAATTTTGAACTGGTCTATTTATAATTTCATATATATTTAGTACAAAAATATAATACTAAATATCTTTAATCATCTTTTGCAACTGACATTGAGTTTGTTTTTCAAGTATGCAATTTGTAATGGTTTGTTCTTAAATAGGTAGATTATTATGTGTTTTATGGTGTCAAACTCTGTGTTTCTAACTTATGGTGAGTTTTAATGATTATCTATACAGAGGCAAACATAAGTTCTGACTAGAAAACTTTATAAAATTGCGTAATGACTGTTTTTTATGAACAGGCAAGATGACACCACCGGCTTTCGAAGAACATGCTCAAAAGGAAGGTACGAGGGAATGGAAGCGCAGTATATGGGTGACCATTGACGGGGATAAAGTCCCTATTGAGGAGACAGCGCTTCTCAAGTATTATAACCTTCGCGTGTGAATTGTGACAATTTTCAGATTGCAGACTTTGCATAATTTAGATTTTGTTTAATGCAAAAGATTATTTACCTCTTTCTATATTTTGGTAGCCCATTATGAAGTAAATTCTTTGATTTTATGAAGAGCTTGGATTTTTTGTCATCTATATTTTAAATATTTGTGTAATCTTGGAAGAATGGGCTTTCAATGAGTTTACTTTGCCAAAGACACCATTAAAAAGGGTATATATTGAAGTATCTCTAATGGAAATTAACAATTAGTTCAACTATGATCTAAAGTATTCTTTTGGCTCCTGAGGTAAGGCAAATAAGGGCTTAACCTTTACTCTTCCAATGCATTTATCCTTTTTTTAAAGGACACAGTGCTTGCAGTACATACAGCAAACCTCATTACTTCTGAAGGTTGATGTAGATGATACCAAAGTATTTAGGCTAGGGGTTCCCTTCTTTAACGTTCTCTTCTTAAGACAACAAAGAAATGTAATTATTCTCTTTTTCCAATAAAAAACAGTATTACTTTATTATTCTAATTACCTCAATCAAAGACATTGTTAAGATGTAGGCACATAGTATGCAAGTATATGTGTTTTGTGGTGGTATGGAATGGATTTAATGGAGGATTGATATGATGATTTGGTGTTGTTCTAGTGTGTTTCGTGAAGGTTTGATCAAGTTTCAATGACGTTTTAATGAATTTTGGAACTGATTTTGATGTTCTGGTGAAGTTGGAGGAGGCTAGTGATAGGGTTTGGAGTAATTAATGTCCATAAATCCATGTATGTGTTGTTTTTTATAGTTATAAAAGAAATGGATCAAGGTGAAAATAGTGGGGGTTCAAGTGGTTGTGCTAGTGGTTAAATTGATAGTGGTGGTAGAGTTTTCCAAATAATAGAAAAATAGATACCACATAGAGGTTTAGGTGTTGATCACCTTGAGAAATTTAGGCTAGACGTTGAATAGAAATATAATGTAGCTTTTCTTGCACCAATGTTTAACAATCAATTCCGTTCTAAATCCCTCGTATGGTATTCGGTTCAAAAATCCATATTCAAGACAAAATCCATCTTGGTCCCAATATACTGAAAACTATAACACAATCAATATTACTTAAATACTATACTTGTATTTTACAAGAAATCTTGTATAGGTTACCACCTTTTACAAAAGGGAATCTATCTCATTTTTCTCTCATATTCTTTTATTCACTTTTATTATATATGAATTACAAATGAAATCCTACATATTTATACTAGTAGATACTTGATAAAAATTAATTATAGTCTTGATATATTACACGACACAACACTAAATTCATTGTTTTTCAAGATTCGTCATGTATATTCATTTGATCTTTTTTTCTTTCCAAAATCATGAATTTACACTGTATATTTAAGAATCACAAGAAATTAAACTTATTTGGTTTTAAATCATTTAAACACCCCTCCTCAAACCAAAATAATCTTCACACTGAGCATCAATCTTAATTATCTGCAACATGCTCCAAAGTACAACAATACTCAAACATTATCGTCTTCACTTTCACGTGATCACTTAAGAAATAAACTTATGATCAAAATGCTTGCTTAATCCGTTTGTATCGAATTTTTGGATAACTCGATCGCTTATCCATATAAATAATAATCATATCTTTCTGTTCATCATTTAATTATCTTATCAACTTCCTCAACCATATTACTTTACGAACTATTGAAGATAATGCAACATATTTAGCCTCACAAGACGACATAGCAACCACACTTTATTTCTTTGAAATCCACATAAATGTAGTAAACCTAAAAAAAATACGTACCCACTTAGTCCTTTTCTTTCATATTGATCACCTCCTTTATCACTAGAAAAAAAAAATATAGCATCTTCTTGATCAAGATTATATAGACCAAAATTTTCAGTACGTTTGATGTACTTAAAATCCTTTTCTCGACAAGCCAATGAGACACTTCCTACGCTTCCACATAATGACTCAACAAAGTAACCAAATAAACAATATTTTGCCTTGTGATTGTGAGGTACCGAAAACTTCTAATTAAATTTTAAAAAGTATGAAATTTACACATTTTCCTTCATCTTGTTATGCCGTTTTCAAACTAGGTGACATCAAAGATTCCACATGATTGTATTTTACCATTTTGAATTTCTCAACTGGTTTTGTGCATACCTTTTTGTACCTTCTTGTTAATTTAATTTGATACCCAAGAAAAATTACATAAGTTCAGAGTCTATCATTTTATATTCCTAGAATATGGCTTGTTTGAATTGAACAAAAAAAATTTTTTTACAACATCCTGTAATACGCAAGTCATCGACGTAAAGACATGCAATTAAAACTTTACCTTTAGAATCTTCCTTCGAATAAACTGCATGCTCAATGGACATTTAAAAAAACCATTATCAATAAATAATTAACGGTGCGAGAATCCCACGCTTAGGAGCTTGCTTCAAGCCATACAAAACCTTTTTCAATCGATACACTTTTTTTACCATTTAGAGTAAAACCTTTATGTTGAACCATGTACACTTATTTTCAAGTATACCATTCTAAAATGTAGATTTGACATCTAATTGGAGTAACTTCCGTTTATGATAAGTTGCAAGCAATATTAACATTTTCACAGTGTCCATTGAGGTAACATTGGCAAAAGTTTTATCATAATTAACTCCATAATTTTTTTGTATTCTTTTACAACAATTTTTATCTTATAGTGATCAATTTCTTCATTTATTGTCCTTTTTATTTAATAGACCCATTTGTCCCAATAGGTCGTTATCCTTTTGAAAAATATTTTCAAATATTTTATTATTTTTTCTAGTTAAACTAATTTCTTCAACCATTTATTTCTTCCAAAATACTGTTTTCACAACTTCTTCAAATTATAATGGCTCATTATCATTAGAGAAACATACCAAATTCAACTTTCAATATTTGTGTTGATTTCTACCACACTTTGCATTCTTCTTGTTAGGAAAGAAGAATTACATGGACCTTCGTTGTCTTAAGATTTTTTAACCTGTTCAAGTGTCATGATAGGTGACTCTCGATTTTGATGGTTTGTTTCTTTTTTTTCTTCTTCTACTACTTCAATTTGATCCAATGTACTATAATTTTCTTTATTCCTCCTCTAAATTTCTTCTTCGCTAAAAACAAAGATGACTGATAGTTGTCTTTTGAATCCTCATTATAACCAGTAAAAATAAATTTTTTCACCCCGGTTACCAAGTTTCTTTCTTTTTTCATCTAGAACACGAGTATAAACTATGCTAGCAGTTATGACTGATAGTTGGCTTGTAGTTGCATCAAATTACTTGTGGTGTCAAATTTCTTTAGCAAATAAGCAGTACATGCAACTTCAGCCTAAAAAATTTTTGGTAAATTTTTCTCATTTAGCATCCTTCAATGTCATGTCAAGGATGATGGGATTCTTCCTTTATGCAAGACCATGATCTAAGAATTTTGATTTTGTATCTAACTCTGTTGATGATTTAAAAAATTTGAAAGTAGTAAAGAGTTAACTTCTCTTGATCTAATACACCTATAATTAAAACTATATGAATCTTCTATCAATAATATCTGCTACTTAGAAAACAATTTATAAAATTGTTAATTAAATAATATCAAATAAAAAAATAAGTAAATTGAAAATAGATAAAAAAGATTTTTTTTCTTTGACCAGATTTTTGCACTTATGATTAATATTCTTTTCCTTAAATGATGAATATGTAGTCTTTGACCAGGTGAATAGGCGCCATTCTTTTTTCAGAAGTATTTCAAAATTTTAAAAAATAAAATATTTTTTACTTTAAAGACCCGAATAATTTACTATTTCTAAAAATAATCAGTTTTTAGAAAAGAAGTAATGTTGGATATTAAACAAAAAATAATTTTAAATATATATTTTTCTAAAAAGCTATAATTAATTTAAATGTTCTTTTGACTGAAAAAACAGTATAAAAAAGGCTATAAGTCATTCATCATCTTTCATTTTTCTAATATATCTTAAGTCTTACAATTTCTCTCAGCTAAAGATACCTAAAGATGTCACTTTTTAGCGTTGAAGAGTTAAAAGATATGTATGACGTCAAACTCTATGAAGATCACCTAAAGGTGATATGTGCGTGCACAAGTCAACGTTTTGGAGATACCGTTGGCTATTTGAGAGTTTATGCGAATGGCCTTGTCGATAGAATGTGATTGTTATCCAGGTTCTCGAGAAGGTATCTAATTTTATTCCCAAATAATATTACATATTTATATTTTATAAACGTTTTTAAGCATGTGGTGTGTTTTTAATTTTTAGTTGTCCATATGAAATTTTTTTTAAATCCTTACACTATTGTTTAAAGTAAGTACTTTTTATTTTAATACTTCAACAAAATTATTATTTTAGATTGATGGATGTATTCTTCTTACTCATAAAGAGATTGAAAGAACCCTAATTTTCTTATTAAGATGTGAAAGCTTTGTCTCTCAATAGACTGGATATATGTTCTCTATTTTATTTTTTTAGCGATTGAAAACTATGACATAAATTATTGCTATAAGATAAGGATAATTTTATTTTGGAAGGAGCACAAATTTATTTTTGAAAATAAAATAAAATAGAGCATTTAAAGGAGTTTTCTACAATATAGTACTATTGTTAGCTTTTGGTATCAATGATGGACTTCACTTCTGGAATTTTCACATGATAAATAAAGTTATGTTAAGTAACCAAACTTGGTATATCTACTATCCAAAAATTATCTTGTGAGACTACTGAAAGAATATTCTTCCATACATTTAAAAATGCCAAGAAGAAAAACCATGTCTCGTGATTTTGGAGATGTCTTACTGTATAGAAATTATTAAACTTGGGAATTCAATCTAGTATACCTTAAGAAAAAACATAAGAGAAAATTAATTGTTAATTATAGTATATACGTGGCCGTTAATACTGGCATTTTTTTAATCTGATTTCTATAGATTGCATTGGCTATACTTTATTCCGGGACACTGTGAATGAGTTTTACAATTCATTCGTTGGTAGCTTCAATCAAATTACTCGTTCAGTAAATAAGTCGAAAGATAACATTATTGGATGAGTTAGGAGAACTTCACTCCTAGCTAATTGGCCTTTCCAACTCTGTAGCTATTTTATTCGTGTTTTGAGGGAAGGGTTTTTTGACCTGGGTTTTAATTGAGAGAAGCTTTTATATTTATGTGTTATATTTTATTAGTAATGAAAATTTTCCATAGAATAAAAATAGAATGTTTCATGTATTAATTTTGAACTGGTCTATTTATAATTCCATATATATTTAGTACAAAAATATAATACTTAATATCTTTAATCATCTTTTGCAACTGACATTGAGTTTGTTTTTCAAGTATGCAATTTGTAATGGTTTGTTCTTAAATAGGTAGATTATTATGTGTTTTATGGTGTCAAACTCTGTGTCTCTAACTTATGGTGAGTTTTAATGATTATCTATACAGAGGGAAACATAAGTTCTGACTAGAAAACTTTATAAAATTGCGTAATGACTGTTTTTTTATGAACAGGCAAGATGACACCACCGGCTTTCGAAGAACATGCTCAAAAGGAAGGTACGAGGGAATGGAAGCGCAGTATATGGGTGACCATTGACGGGGATAAAGTCCCTATTGAGGAGACAGCGCTTCTCAAGTATTATAACCTTCGCGTGTGAATTGTGACAATTTTCAGATTGCAGACTTTGCATAATTTAGATTTTGTTTAATGCAAAAGATTATTTCCCTCTTTCTATATTTTGGTAGCCCATTATGAAGTAAATTCTTTGATTTTATGAAGAGCTTGGATTTTTTGTCATCTATATTTTAAATATTTGTGTAATCTTGGAAGAATGGGCTTTCAATGAGTTTACTTTGCCAACGACACCATTAAAAAGGGTATATATTGAAGTATCTCTAATGGAAATTAACAATTAGTTCAACTATGATCTAAAGTATTCTTTTGGCTCCTGAGGTAAGGCAAATAAGGGCTTAACCTTTACTCTTCCAATGCATTTATCCTTTTTTTGAAGGACACGGTGCTTGCAGCACATAAGGCAAACCTCATTACTTCCGAAGGTTGATGTAGATGATACCAAAGTATTTAGGCTAGGGGTTCCCTTCTTTAACGTTCTCTTCTTAAGTCAACAAAGAAATGTAATTATTCTCTTTTTCCAATAAAAAACAGTATTACTTTATTCTTCTAATTACCTCAATCAAAGACATTGTTAAGATGTAGGCACATAGTATGCAAGTATATGTGTTTTGTGGTGGTATGGAATGGATTTGATGGAGGATTGATATAATGATTTGGTGTTGTTCTAGTGTGTTTCGTGAAGGTTTGATCTAGTTTCAATGATGTTTTAATGAATTTTGGAACCGATTTTGATGTTCTGGTGAAGTTGGAGGAGGCTAGTGATAGGGTTTGGAGTAATTAATGTCCATAAATCCATGTATGTGTTGTTTTTTATAGTTAAAAAAGATATGGATCAAGGTGAAAATAGTGGGGGTTCAAGTGGTTGTGCTAGTGGTTAAATTGATAGTGGTGGTAGATTTTTCCAAATAATAGAAAAATAGATACCACATAGAGGTTTAGGTGTTGATCACCTTGAGAAATTTAGACTAGACGTTGAATAGAAATATAATGTAGCTTTTCTTGCACCAATGTTTAACAATCAATTCTGTTCTAAATCCCTCGTATGGTATTCAGTTCCAAAATCCATATTCAAGACAAAATCAATCTTGGTCCCAATATACTGAAAACTATAACACAATCAATATTACTTAAATACTATACTTGTATTTTACAAGAAATCTTGTATAGGTTACCACCTTTTACAAAAGGAGAATCTATCTCATTTTTGTCTCATATTCTTTTATTCACTTTTCTTATATATGAATTACAAATGAAATGCTACACATTTATACTAGTAGATACTTGATAAAAATTAATTATAGTCTTGATATATTACACGACACAACACTAAATTCATTGTTTTTCAAGATTCGTCATGTATATTCATTTGATCTTTTTTTCTTCCCAAAATCATGAATTTACACTGGATATTTAAGAATCACAAGAAATTAAACTTATTTGGTTTTTAATTAATTAAACACCCCTCCTCAAACAAAAATAATCTTACTTTTTGAAAATGTCTGCTAGTGCCTTTGTAAAATTACTTGCAACCTACTCCAAAGTACTACAATACTCCAACATTACCGTCTTCACTTTCACCCGATCTCTTAAGAAATGAAACTTACGATCTATATGCTTGCTTAATCCGTTTGTATCGAATTTTTGGATAACTCGATCGCTTATCCATATAAATAATAGTCAGATATTTGTGTTCATCATTTAATTATCTTATCAACTTCTTCAACCATATTACTTTACGAACTATTGAAGATAATGCAACATATTCAGCCTCACAAGAAGACATAGTAACCACACTTTATTTATTTGAAATCCACATAGATGCAGTAAACTTAAAAAAAATACGTACCCACTTAGTCCTTTTCTTTCATATAGATCACTTCCTTTATCACTAGAAAGAAAAAATAATACATCATCTTGTTGATTAAGATAAAATAGACCAAAATTTATAGTACATCCTTGTCTCGGCAAGCCAATGAGACACTTCCTACGCTTCCACATAATGACTCAACAAAGTAACCAAATAAACAATATTTTGCCTTGTGATTGTCAGATACCGTAAACTTCTAATTAAATTTTAAAAAATGTGAAATTTACACATTTTCCTTCTTCTTCTTTTGCCGTTTTTGAACTAGGTGACATCGAAAATTCCACATAATTGTATATTACCATTTTGAATTTCTCAACTGGTTTTGTGCATACCTTTTTGTACCTTATCGTTAATTTACTTTGATACCCAAGAAAAATTACATAAGTTCAGAGTCTATCATTTTATATTCCTAGAACATGGCTTGTTTGAATTGAACAAAAAAAATTTACAACTTCCTGTAATAAGCAAGTCATCGACGAAAAGATATGCAATTAAAACATTACCTTAAAAATCTTCCTTCAAATAAAGTGCATGCTCAATGGACATTTAGCAAAACCATTATCAATAAAATAATTTTTGGTGGGAGAATCCCCGCTCAGGAGCTTGCTTCAAGCCATACAAAACCTTTTTCTATCGATACACTTTTTTGACCATTTAGAGTAAAATCTTCATGTTGAACCATGTACACTTATTTTCAAGTATACCATTCTAAAATGTAGATTTGACATCTAATTGGAGTAATTTCCGTTTATGATAAGTTGCAAGCAATATTAACATTTTCACAGTGTCCATTGAGGTAACATTGGCAAAAGTTTCATCATAATTAACTCCATAATTTTTTTGTATTCTTTTACAACAAGTTTTGTCTTATAGTGATCAATTTCTTCATTTATTGTCCTTTTTATTTAATAGACCCATTTGTCCCAACAGGTGTTATCCTTTTGAAAAAGATATTCAAATTTTTTATTATTTTTTCCAGTTAAACTAATTTCTTCAACCATTATTTCTTCCAAAATATTGCTTTCACAACTTCTTCAAATTATAATGGCTCATTATCATTTGAGAAACATACCAAATTCAACTTTCAATATTTGTGTTGATTTCTACCACACTTTGCATTCTTCTTGTTAGAGAAGAATAATTACGTGGACCTTCGTTGTCTTAAGATTTTTTAACCTGTTCAAGTGTCATGATAGGTGACTCTCGATTTTGATGGTTTGTTTCTTTTTATTCTTCTTCTACTACTTCAGTTTGATCCAATGTACTATAATTTTCTTCATTCCTCCTCTAAATTTCTTCTTCGCTAAAAACAAAGATGACTGATAGTTGTCTTTTGAATCCTCATTCTAACCAGTAAAAATAAATTTTTTCACCCTGGTTACCAAGTTTCTTTCTTTTTTCATCTAGAACACGAGTATAAACTATGCTAGCAATTATGACCGATAGTTGGCTTGTAGTTGCTCCAAATTACTTGTGGTGTCAAATTTCTTTAGCAAATAAGCAATACATGCAACTTCAGCCTAAAAAAATTTTGGTAAATTTTTCTCATTTAGCATCCTTCAATGTCATGTCAAGGATGATGGGATTCTTCCTTTATGCAAGACCATGATCTAAGAATTTTGATTTTGTATCTAACTCTGTTGATGATTTAAAAAATTTAAAAGTAGTAAATAGTTAACTTCTCTTGATCTAATACACCTATAATTAAAACTATATGAATCTTCTATCAATAATATCTGCTACTTAGAAAATAATTTATAAAATTGTTAATTAAATAATATCAAATAAAAAAATAAGTAAATTGAAAATAGATAAAAAAGATTTTTTTTCTTTGACTAGATTTTTGCACTTATGATTAATATTCTTTTCCTTAAATGATGAATATGTCGTCTTTGACCAGGTGAATAGGCGCCATTCTTTTTTCAGAAGTATTTCAAAATTTAAAAAATAAAATATTTTTTACTTTAAAGGCCCGAATAATTTACTGTTTCTAAAAATAATCAGTTTTTAGAAAAAAAAAGTAATGTTGGATATCAAACAAAATATAATTTTAAATATATATTTTTCTAAAAAGTGATAATTAATTTAAATGTTCTTTTGACTGAAAAAAACAGTATTAAACAGGCTATAAGTTATTCATCATCTTTTATTATTCAGATATATCTTAAGTCTTACAATGTCTCTCACCTAAAGATACCTAAAGATGGCACTTTTTAGCGTTGAGGAGTTAAAAAATATGTATGATGTCAAACTCTATGATGATCACCTAAAGGTGATATGTGCGTGCACAAGTCAACGTTTTGGAGATACCGTTGGCTATTTGAGAGTTTATGCGAATGGCCTTGTCGATATCGAATGTGATTGTTATCCAGGTTGTCCAGAAGGTATCTAATTTTATTCCCAAATAATATTATATATTTATATTTTATAAACGTTTTTAAGCATGTGGTGTGTTTTTAATTTTTACTTGTCCATATGAAAAATGTTGTAAATCCTTACAATATTGTTTAAAGTAAGTACTTTTTTATTTTAATACTTCAACAAAATTATTATTTTAGATTGATGGATGTATTATTCTTACTCATAAAGAGATTGAAAGAACCCTAACTTTCTTATTAAGATGTGAAAGCTTTGTCTCTCAATAGACTGGATATATGTTCTTTATTTTATTTTTTTAGCGATTGAAAACTATGACATAAATTATTGCTATAAGATACGGATAATTTTATTTTGGAAGGAGCACAAATTCATTTAATTGAAAATAAAATTAAATAGAGCATTAAAGGAGTTTTCTACAATATAGTACTATTGTTAGCTTTTGGTATCAGTGATGTACTTCACTTCTGGAATTTTCACATGATGAATAAAGTTATGTTAAGTAACCAAACTTGGTATATCTACTATCCAAAAATTATCTTGTGAGACTACTGAAAGAATATTCTTCCATACTTTTAAAAAAGCCAAGAAGAAAAACCATGTCTCGTGATTTTGGAGATGTCTTACAATATAGAAATTATTAAACTTGGGAATTCAATCTAGTACACCTTAAGAACAAACAGAGAGAAAATTAATTATTAATTATAGTATATACGTGGCCGGTAATACTAGCACTTTTTTAATCTGATTTCTATAGATTGCATTGGCTATACTTTATTCCGGGACACTGTGAATGAGTTTTACAATTCATTCGTTGGTAGCTTTAATCAAATTACTTGTTCAGTAAATAAGTCGAAAGATAACATTATTGGATGAGTTAGGAGAACTTCACTCCTAGCTAACTGGCCTTTCCAACTCTGTAGCTATTTTATTTGTGTTTTGAGGGGAGGGCTTTTTGACCAGGGTTTTAATTGAGAGAAGTTTTTACTTTAGATAATTATTTATGTGTTATATTTTATTAGTAATGAAAATTTTCCATAGAATAAAAAAAGAATGTTTCATGTATTAATTTTGAACTGGTCTATTTATAATTCCATATATATTTAGTACAAAAATATAATACTTAATATCTTTAATCATCTTCTGCAACTGACTTTGAGTATATTTTTCAATTATGCAATTTGTAATGGTTTGTTCTTAAATAGGTAGATTATTATGTGTTTTTATGGTGTCAAACTCTGTGTCTCTAACTTGTGGTGAGTTTCAATGATTATCTATACCGAGGCAAACATAAGTTCTGACTAGAAAACTTTATAAAATTGCGTAATGACTGTTTTTTATGAACAGGCAAGATGACACCACCGGCTTTCGAAGAACATGCTCAAAAGGAAGGTACGAGGGAATGGAAGCGCAGTATATGGGTGACCATTGACGGGGATAAAGTCCCTATTGAGCAGACAGCGCTTCTCAAGTATTATAACCTTCGCGTGTGAATTGTGACAAATTTCAGATTGCAGACTTTTCATAATTTAGATTTTGTTTAATGCAAAAGATTATTTCCCTTTTTCTATATTTTGGTAGCCCATTATGAAGTAAATTCTTTGATTTTATGAAGAGCTTGGATTTTTTGTCATCTATATTTTAAATATTTGTGTAATCTGGGAAGAATGAGCTTTCAATGAGTTTACTTTGCCCAAGACACCATTAAAAAGGGTATATATTGAAGTATCTCTAATGGAAATTAACAATTAGTTCAACTATGATCTAAAGTATTCTTTTGGCTCCTGAGGTAAGGCAAATAAGGGCTTAACCTTTACTCTTCCAATGCATTTATCCTTTTTTTTAAAGGACACCGTGCTTGCAGCACATAAGGCAAACCTCATTACTTTCAAAGGTTGATGTAGATGATACCAAAGTATTTAGGCTAGGGGTGCCCTTCTTTAAAGTTCTCTTCTTAAGACAACAAAGACTTCTTAAGACAAGAAAGAAATGTAATTATTCTCTTTTTCCAATAAAAAACAGTATTACTTTATTCTTCTAATTACCTCAATCAAAGACATTGTTAAGATGTAGGCACATAGTATGCAAGTATATGTGTTTTGTGGTGGTATGGAATGGATTTGATGGAGGATTGATATAATGATTTGGTGTTGTTCTAGTGTGTTTCGTGAAGGTTTGATCAAGTTTCAATGATGTTTTAATGAATTTTGGAACCGATTTTGACGTTTTGGTGAAGTTGGAGGAGGCTAGTGATAGGGTTTGGAGTAATTAATGTCCATAAATCCATGTATGTGTTGTTTTTTATAGTTAAAAAAGATATGGATCAAGGTGAAAATAGTGGGGTTTCAAGTGGTTATGCTGGTGAATAAAATTGGTAGTGGTGGTAGATTTTTCCAAATAATAGAAATACCACATAGAGGTTTAGGTGTTGATCACCTTGAGAAATTTAGGCTAGACGTTGAATAGAAATATAATGTAGCTTTTCTTGCACCAATTTTTAACAATCAATTCTGTTCTAAATCCCTCGTATGGTATTCGGTTCCAAAATCCATATTCAAGACAAAATCAATCTTGGGCCCAATATACTGAAAACTATAACACAATCAATATTACTTAAATACGATACTTGTATTTTACAAGAAATTTTGTATAGGTTACCACCTTTTACACAAGGAGAATCTATCTCATTTTTGTCTCATATTCTTTTATTCACTTTTCTTATATATGAATTACAAATGAAATGCTACATATTTATACTAGTAGATACTTGATAAAAATTAATTATAGTCTTGATATATTACACGACACAACACTAAATTCATTGTTTTTCAAGATTCGTCATGTATATTCATTTGATCTTTTTTTCTTCCCAAAATCATGAATTTACACTGGATATTTAAGAATCACAAGAAATTAAACTTATTTGGTTTTTAATTATTTAAACACCCCTCCTCAAACCAAAATAATCTTCACAGTGAGCATCAATCTTACTTTTTGAAAATGTCTGCTAGTGCCTTTGTAAAATCACCTGCAACCTACTCCAAAGTACTACAATACTCCAACATTATCGTCTTCACTTTCACCTGATCTCTTAAGAAATGAAACTTACGATCTATATGCTTGCTTAATCCGTTTGTATCGAATTTTTGGATAACTCGATCGCTTATCCATATAAATAATAGTCAGATATTTTTGTTCATCATTTAATTATCTTATCAACTTCTTCAACCATATTACTTTACGAACTATTGACGATAATGCAACATATTCAGCCTCACAAGAAGACATAGTAACCACACTTTATTTATTTGAAATCCACATAGATGCAGTAAACTTAAAAAAAATACGTACCCACTTAGTCCTTTTCTTTCATATAGATCACTTCCTTTATCACTAGAAAGAAAAAATAATACATCATCTTGTTGATCAAGATAAAATAGACCAAAATTTATAGTACATTTGATGTACCTTAAAATCCTTGTCTCGGCAAGCCAATGAGACACTTCCTACGCTTCCACATAATGACTCAACAAAGTAACCAAATAAACAATATTTTGCCTTGTGATTGTGAGATACCGTAAACTTCTAATTAAATTTTAAAAAGTGTGAAATTTACACATTTTCCTTCTTCTTCTTTTGCCGTTTTTGAACTAGGTGACATCGAAAATTCCACATAATTGTATTTTACCATTTTGAATTTCTCAACTGGTTTTGTGCATACCTTTTTGTACCTTATCATTAATTTACTTTGATACCCAAGAAAAATTACATAAGTTCAGAGTCTATCATTTTATATTCCTAGAATATGGCTTGTTTGAATTGAACAAAAAAAATTCACAACTTCCTGTAATAAGCAAGTCATCGACGAAAAGACATGCAATTAAAACTTTACCTTAAAAATCTTCCTTCAAATAAAGTGCATGCTCAATGGACATTTAACAAAACCATTATCAATAAAATAATTTTTGGTGGGAGAATCCCCGCTCAGGAGCTTGCTTCAAGCCATACAAAACCTTTTTCAATCGATGCACTTTTTTTTACCATTTAGAGTAAAACCTTCATGTTGAACCATGTACACTTATTTTCAAGTATACCATTCTAAAATGTATATTTGACATCTAATTGGAGTAACTTCCGTTTATGATAAGTTGCAAGCAATATTAACATTTTCACAGTGTCCACTGAGGTAACATTGGAAAAAGTTTCATCATAATTAACTCCATAATTTTTTTGTATTCTTTTACAACAAGTTTTGTCTTATAGTGATCAATTTCTTCATTTATTGTCCTTTTTATTTAATAGACCCATTTGTCCCAACAGGTCGTTATCCTTTTGAAAAAGATTTTCAAATTTTTTATTATTTTTTCCAGTTAAACTAATTTCTTCAACCATTTATTTCTTCCAAAATACTGCTTTCACAACTTCTTCAAATTATAATGGCTCATTATCATTAGAGAAACATACCAAATTCAACTTTCAATATTTGTGTTGATTTCTACCACACTTTGCATTCTTCTTGTTAGAGAAGAAGAATTACGTGGACCTTCGTTGTCTTAAGATTTTTTAACCTGTTCAAGTGTCATGATAGGTGACTCTCGATTTTGATGGTTTATTTCTTTTTTTTCTTCTTCTACTACTTCAATTTGATCCAATGTACTATAATTTTCTTCATTCCTCCTCTAAATTTCTTCTTCGCTAAAAACAAAGATGACTGATAGTTGTCTTTTGAATCCTCATTATAACCAGTAAAAATAAATTTTTTCACCCCGGTTACCAAGTTTATTTCTTTTTTTATCTAGAACACGAGTATAAACTATGCTAGCAATTATGACTGATAGTTGGCTTGTAGTTGCTCCAAATTACTTGTGGTGTCAAATTTCTTTAGCAAATAAGCAGTACATGCAACTTCAGCCTAAAAAACTTTTGGTAAATTTTTCTCATTTAGCATCCTTCAATGTCATGTCAAGGATGATTGGATTCTTCCTTTATGCAAGACCATGATCTAAGAATTTTGATTTTGTATCTAACTCTGTTGATGATTTAAAAAATTTGAAAGTAGTAAAGAGTTAACTTCTCTTGATCTAATACACCTATAATTAAAGCTATATGAATCTTCTATCAATAATATCTGCTACTTAGAAAACATTTTATAAAATTGTTAATTAAATAATATCAAATAAAAAAATAAGTAAATTGAAAATAGATAAAAAAGATTTTTTTTCTTTGACCAGATTTTTGCACCTATGATTAATATTTTTTTCCTTAAATGATGAATATGTCGTCTTTGACCAGGTGAATAGGCGCCATTCTTTTTTCAGAAGTATTTCAAAATTTAAAAAATAAAATATTTTTTACTTTAAAGGCTCGAATAATTTACTGTTTCTAAAAATAATCAGTTTTTTAGAAAAAAAGTAATGTTGGATATCAAACAAAAAATAATTTTAAATATATATTTTTCTAAAAAGTGATAATTAATTTAAATTTTCTTTTAACTGAAAAAAACAGTATAAAACAGGCTATAAGTCATTCATCATCTTTTATTATTCCGATATATCTTAAGTCTTACAATTTCTCTCACCTAAAGATACCTAAAGATGGCACTTTTTAGCGTTGAGGAGTTAAAAAATATGTATGATATCAAACTCTATGAAGATCACGTAAAGGTGATATGTGCGTGCACAAGTCAACGTTTTGGAGATACCATTGGCTATTTGAGAGTTTATGCGAATGGCCTTGTCGATATCGAATGTGATTGTTATCCAGGTTGTCCAGAAGGTATCTAATTTTATTCCCAAATAATATTATATATTTATATTTTATAAACGTTTTTAAGCATGTGGTGTGTTTTTAATTTTTACTTGTCCATATGAAAAATGTTGTAAATCCTTACAATATTGTTTAAAGTAAGTACTTTTTTATTTTAATATTTCAACAAAATTATTATTTTAGATTGATGGATTTATTCTTCTTACTCATAAAGAGATTGAAAGAACTCTAACTTTCTTATTAAGATGTGAAAGCTTTGTCTCTCAATAGACTGGATATATGTTCTTTATTTTATTTTTTTAGCGATTGAAAAATATGACATAAATTATTGCTATAAAATACGGATAATTTTATTTTGGAAGGAGCACAAATTCATTTAATTGAAAAAAAAATAGAGCATTTAAAGGAGTTTTCTACAATATAGTACTATTGTTAGCTTTTGGTATCAGTGATGTACTTCACTTCTGCAATTTTCACATGATGAATAAAGTTATGTTAAGTAACCAAACTTGGTATATCTACTATCCAAAAATTATCTTGTGAGACTACTGAAAGAATATTCTTCCATACTTTTAAAAAAGCCAAGAAGAAAAACCATGTCTCGTGATTTTGGAGATGTCTTACTATAAAGAAATTATTAAACTTGGGAATTCAATCTAGTACACCTTAAGAACAAACAGAGAGAAAATTAATTGTTAATTATAGTATATACGTGGCCGGTAATACTGGCACTTTTTTAATCTGATTTCTATAGATTGCATTGGCTATACTTTATTCCGGGACATTGTGAATGAGTTTTACAATTCATTCGTTGGTAGCTTTAATCAAATTACTTGTTCAGTAAATAAGACGAAAGATAACATTATTGGATGAGTTAGGAGAACTTCACTCCTAGCTAACTTGCCTTTCCAACTCTGTAGCTATTTTATTTGTGTTTTGAGGGGAGGGCTTTTTGACCTGGGTTTTAATTGAGAGAAGTTTTTACTTTAGATAATTATTTATGTGTTATATTTTATTAGTAATGAAAATTTTCCATAGAATAAAAAAAGAATGTTTCATGTATTAATTTTGAACTGGTCTATTTATAATTCCATATATATTTAGTACAAAAATATAATACTTAATATCTTTAATCATCTTCTGCAACTGACTTTGAGTATGTTTTTCAATTATGCAATTTGTAATGGTTTGTTCTTAAATAGGTAGATTATTATGTGTTTTTATGGTGTCAAACTCTATGTCTCTAACTGGTGGTGAGTTTCAATGATTATCTATACAGAGGCAAACATAAGTTCTGACTAGAAAACTTTATAAAATTGCGTGATGACTGTTTTTTATGAACATGCAAGATGACACCACCGGCTTTCGAAGAACATGCTCAAAAGGAAGGTACGAGGGAATGGATGCGCAGTATATTGGTGACCATTGACGGGGATAAAGTCCCTATTGAGGAGACATCACTTCTCAAGTATTATAACCTTCGCGTGTGAATTGTGACAATTTTCAGATTGCAGACTTTTCATAATTTAGATTTTATTTAATGCAAAAGATTATTTCCCTTTTTCTATATTTTGGTAGCCCATTATGAAGTAAATTCTTTGATTTTATGAAGAGCTTGGATTTTTTGTCATCTATATTTTAAATATTTGTGTAATCTGGGAAGAATGGGCTTTCAATGAGTTTACTTTGCCAAAGACACCATTAAAAAGGGTATATATTGAAGTATCTCTAATGGAAATTAACAATTAGTTCAACTATGATCTAAAGTATTCTTTTGGCTCCTGAGGTAAGGCAAATAAGGGCTTAACCTTTACTCTTCCAATGCATTTATCCTTTTTTTAAAGGACACGGTGCTTGTAGCACATAAGGCAAACCTCATTACTTCCGAAGGTTGATGTAGATGATACCAAAGTATTTAGGCTAGGGGTTCCCTTCTTTAACGTTCTCTTCTTAAGACAACAAAGAAATGTAATTATTCTCTTTTTCCAATAAAAAACAGTATTACTTTATTCTTCTAATTACCTCAATCAAAGACATTGTTAAGATGTAGGCACATAGTATGCAAGTATATGTGTTTTGTGGTGGTATGGAATGGATTTGATGGAGGATTGATACAATGATTTGGTGTTGTTCTAGTGTGTTTTGTGAAGGTTTGATCAAGTTTCAATGATGTTTTAATGAATTTTGGAACCGATTTTGATGTTCTGGTGAAGTTGGAGGAGGCTAGTGATAGGGTTTGGAGTAATTAATGTCCATAAATCCATGTATGTGTTGTTTTTTATAGTTAAAAAAGATATGGATCAAGGTGAAAATAGTGGGGGTTCAAGTGGTTGTGCTAGTTGTTAAATTGATAGTGGTGGTAGATTTTTCCAAATAATAGAAAAATAGATACCACATAGAGGTTTAGGTGTTGATCACCTTGAGAAATTTAGGCTAGACGTTGAATAGAAATATAATGTAGCTTTTCTTGCACCAATGTTTAACAATCAATTCCGTTCTAAATCCCTCGTATGGTATTCGGTTCCAAAATCCATATTCAAGACAAAATCAATCTTGGTCTTAATATACTGAAAATTATAACACAATCAATATTACTTAAATACTATACTTGTATTTTACAAGAAATCTTGTATAGGTTACCACCTTTTACAGAAGGAGAATCTATCTCATTTTTCTCTCATATTCTTTTATTCACTTTTCTTATATATGAATTACAAATGAAATGCTACATATTTATACTAGTAGATACTTGATAAAAATTAATTATAGTCTTGATATATTACACGACACAACACTAAATTCATTGTTTTTCAAGATTCGTCATGTATATTCATTTGATCTTTTTTTCTTCCCAAAATCATGAATTTACACTGGATATTTAAGAATCACAAGAAATTAAACTTATTTGGTTTTTAATTATTTAAACACCCCTCCTCAAACCAAAATAATCTTCACACTGAGCATCAATCTTAATTATCTGCAACATGCTCCAAAGTACTACAATACTCCAACATTATATTCTTCACTTTCACGTGATCACTTAAGAAATAAACTTATGATCAATATGCTTGCTTAATCCGTTTGTATCGAATTTTTGGATAACTCGATCGCTTATCGATATAAATAATAATCAGATCTTTCTGTTCATCATTTAATTATCTTATCAACTTCCTCAACCATATTACTTTACGAACTATTGAAGATAATGCAACATATTTAGCCTCACAAGACGACATAGCAACCACACTTTATTTCTTTGAAATCCACATAAATGCAGTAAACCTAAAAAAAATACGTACCCACTTAGTCCTTTTCTTTCATATTGATCACCTCCTTTATCACTAGAAAAAAATATATATAGCATCTTCTTGATCAAGATAAGACAGACCAAAATTTATAGTACAATTGATGTACTTTAAATCCTTTTCTCGACAAGCCAATGAGACACTTCCTACGCTTCCACATAATGACTCAACAAAGTAACCAAATAAACAATATTTTGCCTTTTGATTGTGAGGTACCGAAAACTTCTAATTAAATTTTAAAAAGTGTGAAATTTACACATTTTCCTTCTTCTTGTTATGCCGTTTTCAAACTAGGTGACATCAAAGATTCCACATGATTGTATTTTACCATTTTGAATTTCTCAACTGGTTTTGTGCATACCTTTTTGTACCTTCTTGTTAATTTAATTTGATACCCAAGAAAAATTACATAAGTTCAGAGTCTATCATTTTATATTCCTAGAATATGGCTTGTTTGAATTGAACAAAAAAAATTCACAACATCCTGTAATAAGCAAGTCATCGACGTAAAGACATGCAACTAAAACTTTACATTAAGAATCTTCCTTTGAATAAAGTGCATGCTCAATGGAAATTTTAAAAAACCATTATCAATAAATAATTGCCGGTGCGAGAATCCCACGCTTAGGAGCTTGCTTCAAGCTATACAAAACCTTTTTCAATCGATACACTTTTTTTTACCATTTAGAGTAAAACCTTCATGTTGAACCATGTACATTTATTTTCAAGTGTACCATTCTAAAATGTAGATTTGACATCTAATTGGAGTAACTTCTGTTTATGATAAGTTGCAAGCAATATTAACATTTTCACAGTGTCCATTGAGGTAACATTGGCAAAAGTTTCATCATAATTAACTCCATAATTTTTTTGTATTCTTTTACAACAAGTTTTGTCTTATAGTGATCAATTTCTTCATTTATTGTCCTTTTTATTTAATAGACCCATTTGTCCCAACATGTCGTTATCCTTTTGAAAAATATTTTCAAATTTTTTATTATTTTTTCCAGTTAAACTAATTTCTTCAACCATTTATTTCTTCCAAAATACTGCTTTCACAACTTCTTCAAATTATAATGGCTCATTATCATTAGAGAAACATACCAAATTCAACTTTCAATATTTGTGTTGATTTCTACCACACTTTGCATTCTTCTTGTTAGGGAAGAAGAATTACATGGACCTTCGTTGTCTTAAGATTTTTTTGAGTTTGCACAAAACCATTGGACATGGTGTTTCATGTACCTTTGCTCTGATACCACTATGTTGGTCCCAATATAGAGTAGAACAAGAAAAGAAGAATAATACAACTCTACTATTTATATTTCTTAATAGAACTTTTACAGGCTATTGCCTTTTACAAAATAAACTCACACTTTTCACTCTTGTTTTTTCTCACTTTTCTGATATGAAACTTACAAACTAATGCTTGCTATTTATACTACTAGATAGGCGATGTAAATTAAATGCTGTATAGAAATATTAAAAGACAGAAGACAAAATTCATTGAATTCCAAAGATTCATCAGTACGTTCCTTTGGACCATCGATCTTCCACATTCATTGTTTGCTGATATATCAGATTCATTGAATTTATCTTGGTTGCTGAAAAAGTTTATGAATTTGGACTTATTTTAGTTTGTGTATTTCAACATTGAAAGCCTTAAGAAGAATTATATAATGCGAGATTAGTTTTTGGGTAGTTAAAATATCGTTCAAATTCTTTTGGGAGAATGACTAAGTTGTGTGTAGATTTATATAACTATGATTGACACAAGTTTGGTTGATTGACCCTTTATTTGTTTAAGTTCTTTATGTTTTTTACTCAAACCATAACTTCTTTATATTTTTTACTCAAACCATAACATAGTTCATATAAATCACAAATATCAAGTGAAATAACTCCTCATATCAATGTTATAGTTTGTAATGAAGATAAAAAATGTTTTTTTAATGATAATATAAAGTTAACTTTGTCATAGTTCTACCTTAATATAAAGAATAACTTATTACCGTTTATAGTTTATATAAAATTAATTACGAAAATATAAACTAAATACGAAATCCAAAACGATAATATTAACAGTCGAAAATCTAGTTCCTATTGCCACATGGTTCGTGAAACAGGTAACATACATTGTAATTACAGGGACTATAGTGTAATTTATGCATGAAATTACTAATTTAGAAGAGATTTGTTATTACAGGCTAATGTTGGGAAGTTAGCTTTTATTCGTACAATTTCGAAAGTTGAAAAGAATGTGAGTAATGAAATGTTTGTGTATAGGGAATACAGAATATGAGTATGTTTTATTTGATCTACGTGGTGAAGAAGCTGTTAATCGAAGTATTATTAACCGAAATGGACAGGTGGCACCTGAAAAGACAGGTGAGTGGTCGATCTTATTGTTATATTTTGCATGATTGCATGGTGTAGTCCCCCAAGTTTTGAGAATGTTCACTTGGCCCCATCCCCTCTTGGATTTGCTAATGTGATTTGTTTCTACTCAGTGTTGTTTCTACACTTTTGGAAATGAAAATCCAAAGACTCGAAATTTGTAGGGATCTATAGTGCTTTTTTTTGTTGTATAATATAGGGACCGATTGTGCAATTAACTTAAAAATAAAAAAATAAAAAAATGAACCTCCTTGGCTACTAACAAAAAGTCCTGGCTCCATCCTAGGTTTTTTCAAAAAATAAATTTGGCCCCACCTCTTCTAAAATTAACTTTTCAGGATTGTTGTTTACAGTGCAAAAGAGAAAAAGTACAGGGACCTATAGTGCAATCTAACTTTATCTCGGGTAGGTGGATTAACTTTAGCACAGGTACACTTGATTTCTTAATTTTTTCAAATATTACGCGTATTTAGTCAAAATGACAAAATTACCCTTCTTTACCTTCTGAAAACCCGGGTACAATAACATTAAGTCCATGTGGAAAATACATTGGAGTATACGAAAAATGGACAATTCGAATATGGGAAATTTTAAGTAAAGATAATGGTCGAATTTCATACAAGAAAATAAAATTACATCGTACAAAATCATTCACAAAACTTGCTTTTCATCCATTTGAAAGAATTGTAGCAGCTGGGGATAATTCCGGAAGAATCTTATGTTAGAGGTGATGATGATGCTGATTCATGTGCCACCTGGCATTGGCATTCTGGACCTGTTTCTGTTCTTTTTTTCTCTTCAGATGGAGCTTATTTATATTCTTTGTAAGTTATAAGTTTTTTTATTTGCAATTCTAGTCCTTTGTATAACATTCTAGTCCTATATAGGTGGAAAAGAAGGTGTACTTGTGGTGTGGCAATTAGATACTGGTAAAAAAAGATTTTTTACCGAGAATTAGATCTGAACTTTTATATTATATTAATTCACCAGATCCTACACTATCTTCTGTAAGTATATTATATTATTTAATAATATTTTATTACTTTTTACTAAATATTTATTTTTATTTTTTAGATATCTTGTGCTGATAATAGAATTCATTTACTAAAAATGCTTTCTATGGAGATTCTTAGGTCTATTTCAGGGATTAAGGTTATTTTTACTCTTTTTCTGTTTTTATTTATGATTAATTATTTATATTAATATATATTTAAATTAATCTATGTTTAAATTTCAGCCTCCAATGCATGAAAGTTCATTAAGTGGGGTCCATTTTGATCAATCATCTAGTTTAGTACAGAACAGGAAATCAAGTTTTTGACGACTTCGTTTTGGCCTTTAGACAACCCTTGTAAAGTGTTGTCTAATCTTTGCCTGCACTTTATACCATAGTCCAATGTTATGACTACACTTTGATAGGATAGTCGGCTATTAAGACCCCTTTCCCGGCTCCCTTCCAAAAGGGTCGGCTATTTAGATACCTTTCCTGGCTCCCTTCCAAAAGGGTAGGCAATTGAGACCCCCTTTCCCGGCTCCTTCCAAACCAAAGTAGGCAATTGAGATCCCTTTTCCCGGCACTTTCCAAACTAGAGTAGGCAATTGAGACACCCTTCCCCCGCTCATTTCTAAAATAGAGTCGGCTATAACGCTCCTATTTCCCAGCTGACTTCTAAAAGGGGTCGCCTATTGATACTTACACTAGGAAGCATCAAAGGAGGCCTACAAAAGAATTAGATAACAAATAAGTAAATATTCAAATAATTGCACTATAGGTCCCTGTGGGGTGCATAATGCAACTATCAAACAGTAGCTTAATGAATCACCCCTGTTAAAATAAATTGAAAATCAATTATAGTATATGTCCCTGTACTTTGCAATAAATACACTGGATGATTCTATATTATGCAAAACAAGATATTAATTGCACTGTAGGTCCCTATAAAAGACAATATAAGATGCTATTTTGAATGAATTGAACTATAGGTCCTGATATCTACCGAAAATGCATTGGATAACCCTATATTATGCAAAAGACATTAATTGCAAAAAATGTACTTTATGTCCCTATAATATGCAAAATAAGATCCTCTTTTGAATTAATTGCACTATAGGTCCCTATATTATGCAAAAAATGCACTAATTTATTATGCAAAAATTGCACTGTAGGTCTCTATGTTATATACTCCTGTATTTATGCAAATAATGCACTAAAGTCACAACATTATGCAAAAAATGGACTATAGATCCCAATATTATGCGAATTACGCACTGTAGGTCCCTAGATTATACAAAAAACTGCACTATAGGTTTGTAAATTACCTAAATAACGTTTAACTTACATTTTTCATGTTCCATTCCTGATCTTCCCATGTTTGACTTTGAACCTGAATATTCCTGTACACACACAAAAACACCAAAAAGTCAACATCCAAATAAAATAGTCAACATATTATGTCATGGTGATAATACATACCCCATCTCCTTTCAATTATCTAGCAGAAACAGTTGATCTTCTTCGAGTTGTAATTCTTTTCGAAGCAGTAAATTATTCAACTTCTTCAACTGATTTACCTTCTCTTGATCTCTTCTTCCTTAAAACTAACTTTGTTGGAAGAGGCTACATTTAAATCAAAAATAACTATTAGTTGACTTTTTTCAAAAAGTCAACTTTACTTTACCTATCATACAGTGCGCTTCATTTTCACCAAATGATACTAGGTAAGTTGTCGGATCATCTGCATCATCTCCTCGTACCTAACAAATTTATAACAAATAAATGACTTAACATTGAGTGTGTGTGTGTGTTTATATATATTTACATACATCCCAGTTGTATTCTCGAACCCATGAATAAGAAATATCTTCATTTTCATTACAAAAAAAAAGGTAAAAAAACAACTTCGAATTATATTTTACTTTCACTACAAAATATTTTTTACCTGGTTAGGATTTGGCAACATATAACCAAGAGACTTGTCAGATTTAGCATCTGACCCTGTTGCTGTGAAGCTTTTCATAATTGCCTGCAATAGTAATTATATAAATCAAAATGATTTAACTTATTTTTATGGTTTATGAGTTAATTATTGTAAAAATAATTACCCGAGATTCACAAGCATCACGAACATTGTTTGCTAATTTACCATAAGTTGTTGAATCAGCAGTAGGAGCACCATCGAAAGTTGCAATTACATTTTGTTCCTTGTACCTGGTAAAGAAAAAGTAAAATATTTTGTAAATGAAATTTTACTAAATAAATGAGGAAAAAAACTGAAAAATTACCGATCAAAATCAGGAAGGAGCGGTAAAATTTCGACATGTTCTAGTTTACGATTAATTGTGTGAATAGGTAGTGATATACAAGCCTCGAATGAAGCTTGAATTTCTTGAATTTGTCTTTTCTTGAAATGGAATATGAAAAATATGGTGAAAAAATGCAATTATTTGGAAATAAAAGGTCTTAATGACAAAACTTACCTACTTTTCTCCACTAATGTACGACCTCCTCCTGCTTCTCGTAACTCTTTCGCTTGTTTTTCAGTCAAAGACTGTAAAAAGGTCACAAAATTCATTAGTAAATTTTATACCCGTGTCACAATTTAGCTTATGAATGGATATAATCATTAATCAAACCAGTTTTGCAGATTCTACGCTTAGAGAGGAGAAATATACTGTGTTTTGATGGAAGTCAAGACGTATCACACGTGAAAGGCTTCCGATACTTTGTAGAGCCTATAACTTGTAGACTCTTCAGTTTTTTCTTTGTATCGATTGAGTACAGTTTTCATGTTGTATTGAGAGAGAAAACACAACATATAATCGTGAATCCTGTAAGAAACACAGGGACTAATAATGCAAATAAATGTTTTACCCTCTCTGCAAACAAAGCAATGCCGATAGATTGAGAATATGTTGAGTTACTAATCAGCTTCGTTAGTTCATCTAGTCTCTCCCTGCGCAAAGATAAGTATAAATAGTCGACTATTATACCCTTACCTAGTTGAATCAAACTAATAAATAAGAAAAGGATATTTAAGTATTTGTCACACCTCATACCTAGTTGACTATTATGCTGTCATGATTCCCGTAACAAAGAGAACCTTTGGACAATCTACTCGAATATCATCTTTAACAGCTTTAGCAGCATCTAATTGCATATCCGGATTAGAAATGGTTTTATCTAATTACCTGTAAACTGTAAATCGTAATTTATTCTATGATTTCTTGATGCAAAAAAATAAAATAAGAAAGTTACATACATGATCACATCTGAATTTTATGTGCTTCTTGATCTCTGAATAAATCATTGCTTTGATGAAGCTTGCATTGAGTTCTTGTAAATGGCATCAAATACTGCATAGTGTATACAACTATAATTCGATTCAATGCTAATAAAACTAGAATATTGAATTAAAACAACTTAAACTATGGTTATAGAAGATTCAATTTATACCTCTTCGATTACTTTCCAGGCTAGTCTACTTCTTTCCCTTAAACAATGAACCTCGGGAGCCTTTGGTTGTTCTTTCTTGATTCTAAGTATCAATATGAATAAGATTAGGGGCATGTAGTGTAGTTTTTGTATAGTAAAGGACCTATAGTCCAAATTATTAAGAAAATAAAGAAATTGCAGTATAATCCTCAACTTGTAATTGCATAGACCAACCATTAAACACTTATATCATATCAAATAAATTTCTCCAACTACATCTCAACTAGAAAAATTGCTCTAACTACATCCAGAACTGTAATATTAATTCATTACATTTGGAGGGTTTTTCTTTCAGTTTTTACAAGGTTCGCATGGAATGAGACTAATCCTCGAATACGCTGACCATATTTTGGGGTGAATTGAAAGTTCGATTACTGATAACTTATATAGCATTTAACTACGCTTGGAAGAATTGAAACTTACCACGTCTTTATCAATTTCAGATTCATCCTCTAGTATTTCTGGTGGGTCGAAAAAACTGAAAAAGCTTACACAATCTTTGATTTTCGTGTTTGGTTTCGAATCTGTAGATCCCTTCTTCGGTTTTTTCTTTAAAATCTTTTTAGCCAAGTTTTTCTCCCCTTAAAAAAATACCAAATGTGAGAACAGAGTAAGCTTAAAACAAAAACTACTAGAGACACAGTAAAAAATACCCTGTTGCTTTCTCGAGAATATGTTCATTCTCACTGATCATATAATACGCTTTCACTAGCACCGTGTTCTTGAAGTATGGATTGGAACCAAAGTAAACTCAATCTTAAAACCTTTGTAATCATCAAGATTTCTCCACTTTACATCTTTAAGGTACTTTAGAGCATCTTCATCTCGTTCAGTTATCTAAAACTCGAGAAAATATTTGCTTCAATTCTTCAACTTGCAACAATTTAAAAGCTAGAAAATACTACAACATTACCTCCTGGGATAATACATCATTGTTCTTCATAGCAGTGTGCCAAAAATGAGGAACACCTTTCTCTAACACTCAGAAAATTACCTACTTTTGATTGATCGGTTTCTTTGTTTTCTGTACTTTCAAGTGAAACTTCTTCAACTTCAGTTACACCATTAATGATTTCATATCTCTGCACATCATCAAGAAAGTTATAAGTTACAATGATCTCATACAGACACGTTGTTTATTTTTATAACTAGGTTTTACTAAATTAAAGATTTTTGGAATCTGAAAATGAATATATAAGCAAATAAAGCACAAAAAAAATTAACAAAATTGAATATTAAAAATGATAAAAGAGAAATGATAGTATAGAAACATTTATTCTATTATGTGAACTAGATATATACCTGAAGGCCTAAATCATCGGTGCTATTGAGAATTGATTTTTCCAAATGACACAACGCTAATTCCATAGATTTCTGAACCACTGTGACACATCAAAAACACCAACCACAGCTATATTAAATTTTCCTTTTCAGAAACCTAAAAACTAATTAACAGACTAAATCAAAATAAAGAGTACAATTGAATACAAACAATACTAAATTGACTTTGTGCATCGAAACAATCCCTGGATGAACCACATCCATCAATTGTCATTGTTATGTCTTCTCCGCTACCGAAGCCTTCGGATCAAGAGATCGTACTGTATATGTATGACTATGTGAGAGATAGAGTAAGGAAGCAGATTTGAACTGATATGTGATCGGTATTTAAGCTGGCTGACGTTGAGGGTGGCGTGGAGCGGTGGCGTGGAGCGTGGGGTGAAACGGTAACAAAAGAAATACCCGATGGGAGATATAGAGAGAAGATATGTATGAGAATGTGTGAGAGAGTAAGAAAGAAGAATTAAAGTTATATGTCCGGTAATTAAACTGGTGGTTGACGGTGACATTGGCGTGAAGCGGTGGCTTGGCGTGGTGGAGTGGCGCGGTGGAGTGGCACGGTGGCGGAAGAAAATTAGGGTTATTAAGTTCAGAGGTAAAGTAATTTGGGGAAAGGGATAAATGATACTGAAGATGAAATTTTATATTAATGTGACGGAAGTAAGCTTATGATCTGTTACTGTTACTAGTCTAAAAAAAAATTATCAATAAAAAGTAATAGCCCACTCCTAGCAGCACTAATAGCAGGGGAATGTCATAGTCTTAGCCTACACTTTTCAAAGATAGCTGGGAAATGTTAAATACCTTTTTTTTTACCAACTAATTATAGGAGTGTAGGGAAAAAAAAGTTGGCAAATCCTAGTTTTCCTGTTGTGATACATTGGAGTATACGAAAAATGGACAATTCGAATATGGGAAATTTTAAGTAAAGATAATGGTCGAATTTCATACAAGAAAATAAAATTACATCGTACAAAATCATTCACAAAACTTGCTTTTCATCCATTTGAAAGAATTGTAGCAGCTGGGGATAATTCCGGAAGAATCTTATGTTAGAGGTGATGATGATGCTGATTCATGTGCCACCTGGCATTGGCATTCTGGACCTGTTTCTGTTCTTTTTTTCTCTTCAGATGGAGCTTATTTATATTCTTTGTAAGTTATAAGTTTTTTTATTTGCAATTCTAGTCCTTTGTATTAACATTCTAGTCCTATATAGGTGGAAAAGAAGGTGTACTTGTGGTGTGGCAATTAGATACTGGTAAAAAAAGATTTTTTACCGAGAATTAGATCTGAACTTTTATATTATATTAATTCACCAGATCCTACACTTTCTTCTGTAAGTATATTATATTATTTAATAATATTTTATTACTTTTTACTGAATATTTATTTTTATTTTTTAGATATCTTGTGCTGATAATAGAATTCATTTACTAAAAATGCTTTCTATGGAGATTCTTAGGTCTATTTCAGGGATTAAGGTTATTTTTACTCTTTTTCTGTTTTTATTTATGATTAATTATTTATATTAATATATATTTAAATTAATCTATGTTTAAATTTCAGCCTCCAATGCATGAAAGTTCATTAAGTGGGGTCCATTTTGATCAATCATCTAGTTTAGTAGTTGTATGTGCAGAAAATTACTGCATACAGTTATATAGTTTGTTTAATGACCGTGAAATATCCAAGGTAAGTATTACACTATTTTGTAATTTACCATTTTACCCTTGTATGAGTAAAAGTAATTTTTTTACTGTAAAAACAGGTTCAAATCTGTGAAAAAAATTATCAACCTGGTGAAGAAGTTACAGTGATAGTAAATTTAGTAGCTTTATCATCTGATGGATCGAAAATGAGTACTGTTGAAACTAGGTTATCTGAAGAAGGAATTGGAGGGATTTATGTCTTAAATTTTGGACATGTAATTCACAAAGTAAAAGTTTTAGTTTATCTACTGTTATATATGAGCCTCACAGGTTTTTTGCACTTATAGCCCTTTATTTTATGAATTATTTAACTTGGTTTTTGAAATGCTAATAAGGTTGTGTGATTTTGTAGGGATAAGGGTATTTCTGGTATTGCGTTTCATCCTACTCGTAATATGGCTGTTACTACTTCTTATGGTGCTGAGTTTAAAGTAAGTTAATTAAAATATTAATTATATCCTATGGTTTGACAAAAGGTTAAAAATACCCCTATTGTTTTCCAACTCGCCCGTTCTGTTATATGTATATATCATGAGTTGGAAAACCATAGGGGTGTTTCTGACAGTTTGTGAAACTATAGGGGTGTTTTTTACACTTTATCAAACTATATGGGTGGTTTTTACACCTTGTCAAACTGTATGGGTGTTTTTGACATTTTGGCAAACTATATGGGCGTTTTTATCATTTTGGCAAACTATATGGGTGTTTTTGACCTTTGTTAAACTATAGGGACGTTTTCAACCCTTTGTCAAACTATAGGGGTGTTTTGACCTTTTGTCAAACTATATGGATGTTTTGACAGTTTGTCAAATTATATGAGTGTTTTTGATATTTTTTCAAATTATAAGGGTGATTTTGACCTTTTGTCATAGTATAGGGCTTTTTTGACAGTAGTCAAACTGTAGGGGTGTTTTTAACAGTGTCAAACTATAGGGGTGTTTTTGACAGTTTGTCAAATTATGGGCGTTTTTGACAGTTTGTCAAACTCTAGGGGTGTTTTTGATAGTTTGTCAAATTATGGGCATTTTTCACAGTTTGTCAAACTATATGTGTGTTTATGACCTTTTGTCAAACTATAGGGGTGTTTTAGACCTTTGGTCAAACTATAAAGGTATATTTGTAACTCATCTAAATTGCAGATTTGGGTAAAGGATCAAATAGTCGAGAATTCTGGTTGGACATGTCATGCTATTGGTTCATACAAGTATGTACTTATTTACTTCAAATTCAAAACTAATAATAATAAAAAAGATATATAATATATCCTTAATCTTCTTATAGAAATAAACAAATGGTGGGACCCACCTTTTCTGGAGATGGTTCAGTTCTAGTGGTTGCAGCAGAGTTTGTAATCACATTGTGGGACCTTGAAAGGAATATTCTCGTTGGTGTAATTGGCGAAACACTCGAGGTATTACTATTTTTTCTTCTCTTTCACTAATTTTTTTAAATGTAAATATACCAAATATACTCTTAAAACATTGTAAAATTAGAGCAAATCAGTATCTGTATCTGTATCTGTATCACAAGGGTTAAACTCACAAATTTGCTTACGGAATATGTCTAAATTATCTTTATCTTGGTCATATAAGCTTCATGCACAAGGTTTGTTTCTTTTATTTCTTTTTTTTAGTTAATTGCACTATAGGTCCCTAAAGTTTTCTCTTAACAGATGTTGCATGTTCTATGGATGGTACTTCTTTTGCTGTTCTTGCTATGAATGGGGTAATTTTGTTATTTACGGTCGAAAATTCAGTTCCTATTGCTACTTGGTTTGTGAAAGAGGTAATATATATTGTAAAATACAAGGACTAAAGTGTAATTTATTTATGGAAATACTAATTTAGAAGAGATTTTTACAGGCTAATGGTGGGAAAGTAGCTTTTATTAGTACACAAGTAGAAGAGAATATGAGTAATGAAATGCTTGTGTATGTGAATAAAGAGCATGAATATGTTTTATTTGATCCACTTGGTGAAAAAGCTGTTAATCGAAGTATTATTAGTGGAAATGGACAGGTGGCAGATGAAGAGACAAGTGAGTGGTTAATTTTATTGTTTATATTTTGTGTAATTGCTTTGTGTAGTCTCTTAAGTTTTTAGAATGTTCATTTGGCCCCTTTCCCCTCTTGGATTTGTATCTACACTTTTGGAAGTGAAAATCTAAAGGCTTGAAAATTAGTAGGGGTCTATAGTGCAATTTTTGCATAATATAGGGATCTATAGTGCAATTTTTGCATATTATAGGGATCTATATTGCAATTTTTGCATGATATAGGGACCTACAGTGCAGTTTTTGCATAATATAGGGACCATAGTGCAATTTAGCATAATATAGGGACCTATAGTGCAATCAACTCAAAAATAAAATAAAAAATGGACCTCCTTGGCTACCATAAAAAAGTCCTGGTTCTGCCCTAGGTTTTCAAAAAATAAATTTTGACCTACCTTTTTATAAAATTATCTTTCTAAGATTATTGTTTAAATAGAGGGACCTAGAGTGCGATCAACCTAGAAATTCAGGTCTGTTGTGTTAAACCTGCAATTATAGGTACGTGTAATTTTTGCATAATAGGGACCTAGAGTGCAATTTACTAAGAACTTCCTGTCTATTGTGTTAAACCTGCAATTATAGGGATGTGCAATGTTTGCATAATATAGGGACCTAAAGTGCAATTAAGTAGGAAATTGCTGTCTATTGTGCTAATCCTGCAAATATGGTGATGTGCACTTTTTGCATAATATAGGGACCAACAAAAAGTACTTGGCTTCACCCTCTTCTAAAATTATCTTTTCAGGATGCTTGCTTTTGCATAATATAAGGACTTGATAGTGAAAAAAAAGATAAGAGGGACCTAGAGTGCAATTAACTAATAAATTATAGCTCACTCTAACATAAGTATTGTTTTTAAAAAAAAATTTGAACAGGTAAGTTTGGATATGCATCTATATATGGTGAATTACCGGAATTCAAAATGGAAAAAGATGACGATGATGATGTAATGATGCATCATCATCATCAGTCGATAGGCCATGGAAACCGATATTTAGTGGGCCCTCTCATATTCTTCCTCCTCTCACCAAATTATGTTCAGCTTTTCTTGAATCATTATTCGAGAGAAGAATAACTATAGTTGAGTAACTCAGTGTCGAAAAATTGTGCGCCAAAAAAAAAAGAAAAAAGCGAAAACTCAGTTAATCGAATAGAAGAAACTACACGAGTTATAGAGTTGTTGTATGTTAATCGGTTTCGCTTGAAATATTAAATTTTATTGGTTTCGAAACGTACCTGGATCTTTTGATTTTGTGTAGAGGAAAATTCTATTGATTGAATATGAAAAATTCTCAATGTTTCTTAATTTTATTACAATTAGTAGCACCTTGGAAACTTTATAAATTTGAGATCAGTTTTGGATAATGAAAATATCTTTCAAGACCTTTTAGAAGTATGATTAGGTTGTTGTTGATATATTACTTGTTTAAGTTCTATTTAATTATTAATTATGATTTTTTATTTTACTCAAACCTTTAAATAGTGAATATAGATAGAAATAAGAAATGAGATACTTATAGTTTATAATAATGAATAAAAAATTTGCAGTTTATAATAAAGATAAAAAATACTTTTAAATGGTAGTTAAATAATAAATTGTAATTTAGAGTGAAATCACATGTTCACAATTTTATGCATATAAGTGGTAACAAATGATTGGGCGTACATCGTCTGTAGGTGGCTTTTTAAGTCCGCCGTCAAATCCTAGGGCTCAACCTTGGACAGGCGGTGGAAACTACCAAGCTGGAGTACGGTAGGGGTAGAGGGAATTTCCGGTAGAGCGTAGAAATCGGAAAAAACACCAATGACGAAAGCACTCTGCTGGGCCGACACTGACACTGAGAGACGAAACCTAGGGGAATTGTTTATAATGTAAATAAAATTTGTATTCTCTGATATTTTATCATATGAATTTAAAAGTTTTGGATGAAATTTTAAATATTTTATTCTTATAGGATGTGAAAGTATGCTTATAAAATATCTGTCAACTAAGCGCCCTTGTTGACCAATCTATTTGTTTTTCTATTTATTATGTAAAAATATAAAAAATTACAAGAATAAAGAGTTTTCATTTAAATTAGGCGTAGAATGATTTCGGGAAAAAAATTACTATCAAGACTACAACATTATAGTTTAAAGTAACTGATATCTATTAAATTAGGTGTACAACGTCCGATTATTTTTGAAAAAATAATTGAATTAATTCTATTATGATTTAATTGAATTATTTTCTAACTATTTTTCAAAACTGACATCTTATTATTTTTAAAAACTATTATTAGTATTGTCCTTCAATCTTACAAGTTACTATAAATTTGTTTAAATATAAATATAACATAATAAAATTTATAATAAAATTTTAGATACCTATTAATTTATATTTTATTATTAAAGATACAAGTTATATAAAATTAATATAACATTGTATAATATTTATATTTCCAGTTAAATTTTATTCTATAAGTTATTATAAACAAAATAGACCAACGAACCCCTATATGTTAAATGCATGCATTGCATTAAAAATACAAGTGATTCATCAAGAATATCACGCATACCTACATCGGAAGTAAACCAATTTAATCTGAGGATAAATTTCTTTTTACCCTATCCATGGTTTACCCAAATAATTTCTTAAAATAAAATATATTGCTTTTGGTTTACCTAAATCTCTAAATCGGGTAAAACTCAACCTGGTTAACTGTCCATTTCAGACCGGTTCCTAGGGACCTGGGCCTTATCGGTCCGGTCCGGCTTACTACAGTACAATATGTGTAATATTTGTAATGCAGCACTTTTACAGGTTGACTCATTACTAACAACCTAACATTTTGAAGGAGTTTTTTTTTTCAATGCAGCACTTTTACAGTAAAAAATGTGTGTGTTTTAGAGAAACAAATATAAATTAATTACATTAATAGGTCCCTGTAAATATAATTAAGTTTGCTATTTAATACAATTAATATTTTTTGCTATCGGTGCGGTCCGGACCGGTTCTACTCATTAATATATACTTTTTTAAAGAACCGGACCGATACACTATTCAACCGGTCCGGACCGGTTTTCTTCGCACTGTAGCTTCGGTTCGGTCCCGGTTCCGAAACCGACCGGTTCGGTTGACCAATTCTCCAAGACCGTTAGCCAGGTTGAGGTAAAACCGACTATGCTCTCGCCTACCAATAATGAGGATATTGTAAAGATTATTTACGCTCAAATTAATTAAAAAAGAGGGATATAAAGCTATTTTAGAGCGGATAAAAAGCAAGGAAAAAAAAGAGCAATGTCAAAACCCATTAACAAAATCAATTGATGTTTTTTTTTGGACATGAAATCAATTGTTGTTCAAACTCGACAAACCCTATTTATGTCCATCTCACATCTCATTGGTAAAAGGACGTACAACCTATCTGTAAAGGTGGGAACTCCATTAATGTTTAAACTCCATTGGTATTTATCTCACTATCCATTCATAAAGTCACGTATGACTGTTTTTAGTGGGTTGTTTTGTGGTACAAATTGAAATGTGTTGTCTGGGTAGTTATTGTTGATTGTGAAAAATGAATGAGTTGTGTACACTATTTAGATGGATGAAAAATAAATGGGTTATGTGCATATCTGAATGAGTTGTGGTTAAGTTGTGTAAATAAGATGAGATATCTGTGAAAAATGGCTAAATTGTGTGCAAATTTGAATGAGTTTCCAGTAAAAATGACTAGATGGTGCTCAGTGTTTTCTACTTGTTAATTGTGGTTTGGCTTATATATGAGAGTATTTTGGTTCTTTTCTACCTTAGAGGTCCTGTTTGAAAAATTATATAATGTGAAATTATTTTTAAGCAATAAAATTATCTTCCAAGACCCTTTGGATCAAAATTCCTTTCTAAAAAATAGTTGTAGCTGAGTGTTCCATGGCTAAAAAGTGGAGCTTGCTCAGTGTACAAATGGAGAGATTAAGAGATTATATATGGAGCTTTTTCACCTGATGGATCAACTATGAGTACCGTCAAAACTAGGTTATCTGAGGAAGGAATAGGAGGGTATTTATGTCTTAAATTTGGATATGTAATTCACAAAGTAAAAGCTTTAGTTTATATATGAGCCTCACAGGTTTTTGCCCTTATTACCCTTATATAATTCATTATTTTACTTGGTTTTTGAAATGCTAATAAGGTTGTGTGATTTTAGGGATAAGCTTAGTTCTGGTATTGCTTTTCATCCTACTCGTTCTATGGTTGTTACTACTTATTATGGACTGAGTTTAAAGTAAGTTTACTAATATACCAAATATACCCCAGTAGTTTGACAAAAGGTCAAAACCATACCTAATGTTTTCCAACTCACCCCTTTTGTTATGTATATCAAGAGTAGGAAGACCGTAAGGGCGTTTTTGACAGTTTGTCAAACTATAGGGGTGTTTTTTACCTTGTGTCAAACTATATGGTGTTTTTGTCAGTTTATCAAATTATAGGGGTATTTTTGACATTTTGTCAAACTATATGGGTGTTTTTGTCCGTCAAACCATAGGGGTATTTTTGACATTTCGTCAAACTATAGGGGTGTTTTTAACCTTTTGTTAAACTATAGAGGTATATGTGTAAGTTGTAACACATCTGAATTTTCAAAATTTGAAAGTAGTAAAGAGTTAACTTCTCTTGATCTAATACACCTATAATTAAAACTATATGAATCTTCTATCAATAATATCTGCTACTTAGAAAACAATTTATAAAATTGTTAATTAAATAATATCAAATAAAAAAATAAGTAAATTGAAAATAGATAAAAAAGATTTTTTTTCTTTGACCAGATTTTTGCACCTATGATTAAATATTCTTTTCCTTAAATGATGAATATGTCGTCTTTGACCAGGTGAATAGGCCCCATTCTTTTTTCAGAAGTATTTCAAAATTTAAAAAATAAAATATTTTTTACTTTAAAGGCCCTAATAATTTAGGGTTTCTAAAAATAATCAGTTTTTAGAAAAAAAGTAATGTTGGATATCAAACAAAAAATTATTTTAAATATATATTTTTCTAAAAAGTGATAATTAATTTAAATGTTCTTTTAACTGAAAAAAAACAGTATAAAACAGGCTATAAGTCATTCATCATCTTTTATTATTCCAATATATCTTAAGTCTTACAATTTCTCTCACCTAAAGATACCTAAAGATGACACTTTTTAGCCTTGAGGAGTTAAAAAATATGTATGATGTCAAACTCTATGAAGATCACCTAAAGGTGATATGTGCGTGCACAAGTCAACGTTTTGGAGATACCGTTGGCTATTTGAGAGTTTATGCGAATGGCCTTGTCGATATCGAATGTGATTGTTATCCAGGTTGTCCAGAAGGTATCTAATTTTATTCCCAAATAATATTATATATTTATATTTTATAAACGTTTTTAAGCATGTGGTGTGTTTTTAATTTTTACTTGTCCATATGAAAAATGTTGTAAATCCTTACAATATTGTTTAAAGTAAGTACTTTCTTATTTTAATACTTCAACAAAATTATTAGTTTAGATTGATGGATGTATTCTTCTTACTCATAAAGAGATTGAAAGAACCCTAACTTTCTAATTAAGATGTGAAAGCTTTGTCTCTCAATAGACTGGATATATGTTCTTTATTTTATTTTTTTAGCGATTGGAAACTATGACATAAATTATTGCTATAAGATACGGATAATTTTATTTTGGAAGGAGCACAAATTCATTTAATTGAAAATAAAATTAAATAGAGCATTTAAAGGAGTTTTCTACAATATAGTACTATTGTTAGCTTTTGGTATCAGTGATGTACTTCACTTCTGGAATTTTCACATGATGAATAAAGTTATGTTAAGTAACCAAACTTGGTATATCTACTATCCAAAAATTATCTTGTGAGACTACTGAAAGAATATTCTTCCATACTTTTAAAAAAGCCAAGAAGAAAAACCATGTCTCGTGATTTTGGAGATGTCTTACTATATAGAAATTATTAAACTTGGGAATTCAATCTAGTACACCTTAAGAACAAACAGAGAGAAAATTAATTGTTAATTATAGTATATACGTGGCCAGTAATACTGGCACTTTTTTAATCTGATTTCTATAGATTGCACTGGCTATACTTTATTCCGGGACACTGTGAATGAGTTTTACAATTCATTCGTTGGTAGCTTTAATCAAATTACTTGTTCAGTAGATAAGTCGAAAGATAACATTATTGGATGAGTTAGGAGAACTTCACTCCTAGCTAACTGGCCTTTCCAACTCTGTAGCTATTTTATTTGTGTTTTGTGGGGAGGGCTTTTTGACCTGGTTTTTAATTAAGAGAAGGTTTTACTTTAGATAATTATTTATGTGTTATATTTTATTAGTAATGAAAATTTTCCATAGAATAAAAAAAGAATGTTTCATGTATTAATTTTGAACTGGTCTATTTATAATTCAATATATATTTAGTACAAAAATATAATACTTAATATGTTTAATCATCTTCTGCAACTGACTTTGAGTATATTTTTCAATTATGCAATTTGTAATGGTTTGTTCTTAAATAGGTAGATTATTATGTGTTTTTATGGTGTCAAACTCTGTGTCTCTAACTTGTGGTGAGTTTCAATGATTATCTATACAGAGGCAAACATAAGTTCTGACTAGAAAACTTTATAAAATTGCGTAATGACTGTTTTTTATGAACAGGCAAGATGACACCACCGGCTTTCGAAGAACATGCTCAAAAGGAAGGTACGAGGGAATGGAAGCGCAGTATATGGGTGACCATTGACGGAGATAAAGTCCCTATTGAGGAGACAGCGCTTCTCAAGTATTATAACCTTCGCGTGTGAATTGTGAAAATTTTCAGATTGCAGACTTTTCATAATTTAGATTTTGTTTAATGCAAAAGATTATTTCCCTTTTTCTATATTTTGGTAGCCCATTATGAAGTACATTCTTTGATTTTATGAAGAGCTTGGATTTTTTGTCATCTATATATTAAATATTTGTGTAATCTGGGAAGAATGGGCTTTCAATGAGTTTACTTTGCCCAAGACACCATTAAAAAGGGTATATATTGAAGTATCTCTAATGGAAATTAACAATTAGTTCAACTATGATCTAAAGTATTCTTTTGGCTCCTGAGGTAAGGCAAATAAGGGCTTAACCTTTACTCTTCCAATGCATTTATCCTTATTTTAAAGGACACAGTGCTTGCAGCACATAAGGCAAACCTCATTACTTTCGAAGGTTGATGTAGATGATACCAAAGTATTTAGGCTAGGGGTGACCTTCTTTAACGTTCTCTTCTTAAGACAACAAAGAAATGTAATTATTCTCTTTTTCCAATAAAAACAGTATTACTTTATTCTTCTAATTACCTCAATCAAAGACATTGTTAAGATGTAGGCACATAGTATGCAAGTATATGTGTTTTGTGGTGGTATGGAATGGATTTGATGGAGGATTGATATGATGATTTGGTGTTGTTCTAGTGTGTTTCGTGAAGGTTTGATCAAGTTTCAGTGATGTGTTAATGAATTTTGGAACCGATTTTGATGTTTTGGTGAAGTTGGAGGAGGCTAGTGATAGGGTTTGGAGTAATTAATGTCCATAAATCCATGTATGTGTTGTTTTTTATAGTTAAAAAAGATATGGATCAAGGTGAAAATAGTGGGGGTTCAAGTGGTTGTGCTGGTGGTTAAATTGATAGTGGTGGTAGATTTTTCCAAATAATAGAAATACCACATAGAGGTTTAGGTGTTGATCACCTTGAGAAATTTAGGCTAGACGTTGAATAGAAATATAATGTAGCTTTTCTTGCACCAATGTTTAACAATCAATTCTGTTCTAAATCCCTCGTATGGTATTCGGTTCCAAAATCCATATTCAAGACAAAATCAATCTTGGTCCCAATATACTGAAAACTATAACACAATCAATATTACTTAAATACTATACTTGTATTTTACAAGAAATCTTGTATAGGTTACCACCTTTTACAAAAGGAGAATCTATCTCATTTTTCTCTCATATTCTTTTATTCACTTTTCTTATATATGAATTACAAATGAAATGCTACATATTTATACTAGTAGATACTTGATAAAAATTAATTATAGTCTTGATATATTACACGACACAACACTAAATTCATTGTTTTTCAAGATTCGTCATGTATATTCATTTGATCTTTTTTTCTTCCCAAAATCATGAATTTACACTGGATATTTAAGAATCACAAGAAATTAAACTTATTTGGTTTTTAATTATTTAAACACCCCTCTTCAAACCAAAATAATCTTCACAGTGAGCATCAATCTTACTTTTTGAAAATGTCTACTAGTGCCTTTGTAAAATTACCTGCAACCTACTCCAAAGTACTACAATACTCCAACATTATCGTCTTCACTTTTACCTGATCTCTTAAGAAATGAAACTTACGATCTATATGCTTGCTTAATCCGTTTGTATCGAATTTTTGGATAACTCGATCGCTTATCCATATAAATAATAGTCAGATATTTTTGTTCATCATTTAATTATCTTATCAACTTCTTCAACCATATTACTTTACGAACTATTGAAGATAATGCAACATATTCAGCCTCACAAGAAGACATAGTAACCACACTTTATTTATTTGAAATCCACATAGATGCAGTAAACTTAAAAAAAATACGTACCCACTTAGTCCTTTTCTTTCATATAGATCACTTCCTTTATCACTAGAAAGAAAAAATAATACATCATCTTGTTGATCAAAATAAAATAGACCAAAATTTATAGTACATTTGATGTACCTTAAAATCCTTGTCTCGGCAAGCCAATGAGACACTTCCTACGCTTCCACATAATGACTCAACAAAGTAACCAAATAAACAATATTTTGCCTTGTGATTGTGAGATACCGTAAACTTCTAATTAAATTTTAAAAAGTGTGAAATTTACACATTTTCCTTCTTCTTCTTTTGCCGTTTTTGAACTAGGTGACATCGAAAATTCCACATAATTGTATTTTACCATTTTGAATTTCTCAACTGGTTTTGTGCATACCTTTTTGTACCTTATCGTTAATTTACTTTGATACCCAAGAAAAATTACATAAGTTCAGAGTCTATAATTTTATATTCCTAGAACATGGCTTGTTTGAATTGAACAAAAAAAATTCACAACTTCCTGTAATAAGCAAGTCATCGACGAAAAGACATGCAATTAAAACTTTACCTTAAAAATCTTCCTTCAAATAAAGTGCATGCTCAATGGACATTTAACAAAACCATTATCAATAAAATAATTTTTGGTGTGAGAATCCCGCTCAGGAGCTTGCTTCAAGCCATACAAAACCTTTTTCAATCGATACACTGTTTTTGACCATTTAGAGTAAAACCTTCATGTTGAACCATGTACACTTATTTTCAAGTATACCATTCTAAAATGTAGATTTGACATCTAATTGGAGTAACTTCCGTTTATGATAAGTTGAAGCAATATTAACATTTTCACAGTGTCCATTGAGGTAACATTGGCAAAAGTTTCATCATAATTAACTCAATAATTTTTTTGTATTCTTTTACAACAAGTTTTGTCTTATATTGATCAATTTCTTCATTTATTGTCCTTTTTATTTAATAGACCCATTTGTCCCAACAGGTCGTTATCCTTTTGAAAAAGATTTTCAAATTTTTTATTATTTTTTCCAGTTAAACTAATTTCTTCAACCATTTATTTCTTCCAAAATACTGCTTTCACAACTTCTTCAAATTATAATGGCTCATTATCATTAGAGAAACATACCAAATTCAACTTTCAATATTTGTGTTGATTTCTACCACACTTTGCATTCTTCTTGTTAGAGAAGAAGAATTACGTGGACCTTCGTTGTCTTAAGATTTTTTAACCTGTTCAAGTGTCATGATAGGTGACTCTCGATTTTGATGGTTTGTTTCTTTTTTATCTTCTTCTACTACTTCAATTTGATCCAATGTACTATAATTTTCTTCATTCCTCCTCTAAATTTCTTTTTCGCTAAAAACAAAGATGAATGATAGTTGTCTTTTGAATCCTCATTATATCCGGTAAAAATAAATTTTTTCACCCCGGTTACCAAGTTTCTTTCTTTTTTCATCTAGAACACGAGTATAAACTATGCTAGCAATTATGACTGATAGTTGGCTTGTAGTTGCTCCAAATTTCTTTAGCAAATAAGCAGTACATGCAACTTCAGCCTAAAAAATTTTTGGTAAATTTTTCTCATTTAGCATCCTTCAATGTCATGTCAAGGATGATGGGATTCTTTCTTTATGCAAGACCATGATCTAAGAATTTTAATTTTGTATCTAACTCTGTTGATGATTTACAAAATTTGAAAGTAGTAAAGAGTTAACTTCTCTTGATCTAATACACCTATAATTAAAACTATATGAATCTTCTATCAATAATATCTGCTACTTAGAAAACAATTTATAAAATTGTTAATTAAATAATATCAAATAAAAAAATAAGTAAATTGAAAATATATAAAAAAGATTTTTTTTTCTTTGACCAGATTTTTGCACCTATGATTAATATTATTTTCCTTAAATGATGAATATGTCGTCTTTGACCAGGTGAATAGGCGCCATTCTTTTTACAGAAGTATTTCAAAATTTAAAAAATAAAATATTTTTTACTTTAAAGGCCCGAATAATTCACTGTTTCTAAAAATAATCAGTTTTTAGAAAAAAAGTAATGTTGGATATCAAACAAAAAATTATTTTAAATATATTTTTCTAAAAACTGATAATTAATTTAAATGTTCTTTTGACTAAAAAAACAGTATAAAACAGGCTATAAGTCATTCATTATCTTTTATTATTCCGATATATCTTAAGTCTTACAATTTCTCTCACCTAAAGATACCTAAAGATGGCACTTTTTAGCGTTGAGGAGTTAAAAAATATGTATGATGTCAAACTCTATGAAGATCACCTAAAGGTGATATGTGCATGCACAAGTCAACGTTTTGGAGATACCGTTGGCTATTTGAGAGTTTATGCGAATGGCCTTGTCGATATCGAATGTGATTGTTATCCAGGTTGTCCAGAAGGTATCTAATTTTATTCCCAAATAATATTATATATTTATATTTTATAAACGTTTTTAAGCATGTGGTGTGTTTTTAATTTTTACTTGTCCATATGAAAAATGTTGTAAATCCTTACAATATTGTTTAAAGTAAGTACTTTCTTATTTTAATACTTCAACAAAATTATTATTTTAGATTGATGGATGTATTCTTCTTACTCATAAAGAGATTGAAAGAACCCTAACTTTCTTATTAAGATGTGAAAGTTTTGTCTCTCAATAGACTGGATATATGTTCTTTATTTTATTTTTTTAGCGATTGAAAACTATGACATAAATTATTGCTATAAGATACGGATAATTTTATTTTGGAAGGAGCACAAATTCATTTAATTGAAAATAAAATTAAATAGAGCATTTAAAGGAGTTTTCTACAATATAGTACTATTATTAGCTTTTGGTATCAGTGATGTACTTCAGTTCTGGAATTTTCACATGATGAATAAAGTTATGTTAAGTAACCAAACTTGGTATATCTACTATCCAAAAATTATCTTGTGAGACTACTGAAAGAATATTCTTCCATACTTTTAAAAAAGCCAAGAAGAAAAACCATGTCTCGTGATTTATGAGATGCCTTACTATATAGAAATTATTAAACTTGGGAATTCAATCTAGTACACCTTAAGAACAAACAAAGAGAAAATTAATTGTTAATTATAGTATATACGTGGCCGGTAATACTGGCACTTTTTTAATCTGATTTCTATAGATTGCATTGGCTATACTTTATTCCGGGACACTGTGAATGAGTTTTACAATTCATTCGTTGGTAGCTTTAATCAAATTACTTGTTCAGTAAATAAGTCTAAAGATAACATTATTGGATGAGTTAGGAGAACTTCACTCCTAGCTAACTGGCCTTTCCAACTCTGTAGCTATTTTATTTGTGTTTTGTGGGAGGGCTTTTTGACCTGGGTTTTAATTAAGAGAAGGTTTTACTTTAGATAATTATTTATGTGTTATATTTTATTAGTAATGAAAATTTTCCATAGAATAAAAAAAGAATGTTTCATGTATTAATTTTGAACTTATCTATTTATAATTCCATATATATTTAGTACAAAAATATAATACTTAATATCTTTAATCATCTTCTGCAACGGACTTTGAGTATATTTTTCGATTATGCAATTTGTAATGGTTTGTTCTTAAATAGGTAGATTATTATGTGTTTTTATGGTGTCAAACTCTGTGTCTCTAACTTGTGGTGAGTTTCAATGATTATCTATACAGAGGCAAACATAAGTTCTGACTAGAAAACTTTATAAAATTGCGTAATGACTGTTTTTTATGAACAGGCAAGATGACACCACCGGCTTTCGAAGAACATGCTCAAAAGGAAGGTACGAGGGAATGGAAGCGCACTATATGGGTGACCATTGACGGGGATAAAGTCCCTATTGAGGAGATAGCGCTTCTCATGTATTATAACCTTCGCGTGTGAATTGTGACAATTTTCAGATTGCACACTTTTCATAATTTAGATTTTGTTTAATGCAAAAGATTATTTCCCTTTTTCTATATTTTGGTAGCCCATTATGAAGTGCATTCTTTGATTTTATGAAGAGCTTGGATTTTTTGTCATCTATATATTAAATATTTGTGTAATCTGGGATGAATGGGCTTTCAATGAGTTTACTTTGCCCAAGACATCATTAAAAAGGGTATATATTGAAGTATCTCTAATGGAAATTAACAATTAGTTCAACTATGATCTAAAGTATTCTTTTGGCTCCTGAGGTAAGGCAAATAAGGGCTTAACCTTTACTCTTCCAATGCATTTATCCTTTTTTTAAAGGACACAGTGCTTGCAGCACATAAGGCAAACCTCATTACTTTCGAAGGTTGATGTAGATGATACCAAAGTATTTAGGCTAGGGGTGACCTTCTTTAACGTTCTCTTCTTAAGACAACAAAGAAATGTAATTATTTTCTTTTTCCAATAAAAAACAGTATTACTTTATTCTTCTAATTACCTCAATCAAAGACATTGTTAAGATGTAGGCACATAGTATGCAAGTATATGTGTTTTGTGGTGGTATGGAATGGATTTGATGGAGGATTGATATGATGATTTGGTGTTGTTCTACTGTGTTTTGTGAAGGTTTGATCAAGTTTCAATGACGTTTTAATGAATTTTGGAACCGATTTTGATGTTTTGGTGAAGTTGGAGGAGGCTAGTGATAGGGTTTGGAGTAATTAATGTCCATAAATCCATGTATGTGTTGTTTTTTATAGTTAAAAAAGAAATCGATCAAGGTGAAAATAGTGGGGGTTCAAGTGGTTGTGCTGGTGGTTAAATTGATAGTGGTGGTAGATTTTTCCAAATAATAGAAATACCACATAGAGGTTTAGGTGTTGATCACCTTGAGAAATTTAGGCTAGACGTTGAATAGAAATATAATGTAGCTTTTCTTGCACCAATGTTTAACAATCAATTCTGTTCTAAATCCCTCGTATGGTATTCGGTTCCAAAATCCATATTCAAGACAAAATCAATCTTGGTCCCAATATACTGAAAACTATAACACAATCAATATTACTTAAATACTATACTTGTATTTTACAAGAAATCTTGTATAGGTTACCACCTTTTACAAAAGGAGAATCTATCTCATTTTTCTCTCATATTCTTTTATTCACTTTTCTTATATATGAATTACAAATGAAATGCTACATATTTATACTAGTAGATACTTGATAAAAATTAATTATAGTCTTGATATATTACACGACACAACACTAAATTCATTGTTTTTCAAGATTCGTCATGTATATTCATTTGATCTTTTTTTCTTCCCAAAATCATGAATTTACACTGGATACTTCAGAATCACAAGAAATTAAACTTATTTGGTTTTTAATTATTTAAACACCCCTCCTCAAACCAAAATAATCTTCACAGTGAGCATCAATCTTACTTTTTGAAAATGTCTACTAGTGCCTTTGTAAAATTACCTGCAACCTACTCCAAAGTACTACAATACTCCAACATTATCGTCTTCACTTTCACCTGATCTCTTAAGAAATGAAACTTACGATCTATATGCTTGCTTAATCCGTTTGTATCGAATTTTTGGATAACTCGATCGCTTATCCATATAAATAATAGTCAGATATTTTTGTTCATCATTTAATTATCTTATCAACTTCTTCAACCATATTACTTTACGAACTATTGAAGATAATGCAACATATTCAGCCTCACAAGAAGACATAGTAACCACACTTTATTTATTTGAAATCCACATAGATGCAGTAAACTTAAAAAAAATACGTACCCACTTAGTCCTTTTCTTTCATATAGATCACTTCCTTTATCACTAGAAAGAAAAAATAATACATCATCTTATTGATCAAGATAAACTAGACCAAAATTTATAGTACATTTGATGTACCTTAAAATCCTTGTCTCGGCAAGCCAATGAGACACTTCCTACGCTTCCACATAATGACTCAACAAAGTAACCAAATAAACAATATTTTGCCTTGTGATTGTGAGATACCGTAAACTTCTAATTAAATTTTAAAAAGTGCGAAATTTACACATTTTCCTTCTTCTTCTTTTGCCGTTTTTGAACTAGGTGACATCGAAAATTCCACATAATTGTATTTTACCATTTTGAATTTCTCAACTGGTTTTGTGCATACCTTTTTGTACCTTATCGTTAATTTACTTTGATACCCAAGAAAAATTACATAAGTTCAGAGTCTATCATTTTATATTCCTAGAACATGGCTTGTTTGAATTGAACAAAAAAAATTCACAACTTCCTGTAATAAGCAAGTCATCGACGAAAAGACATGCAATTAAAACTTTACCTTAAAAATCTTCCTTCAAATAAAGTGAATGCTCAATGGACATTTAACAAAACCATTATCAATAAAATAATTTTTGGTGGGAGAATCCCCGCTCAGGAGCTTGCTTCAAGCCATACAAAACCTTTTTCAATCGATACACTGTTTTTGACCATTTAGAGTAAAACCTTCATGTTGAACCATGTACACTTATTTTCAAGTATACCATTCTAAAATGTAGATTTGACATCTAATTGGAGTAACTTCCGTTTATGATAAGTTGAAGCAATATTAACATTTTCACAGTGTCCATTGAGGTAACATTGGCAAAAGTTTCATCATAATTAACTCCATAATTTTTTTTGTATTCTTTTACAACAAGTTTTGTCTTATATTGATCAATTTCTTCATTTATTGTCCTTTTTATTTAATAGACCCATTTGTCCCAACAGGTCGTTATCCTTTTGAAAAAGATTTTCAAATTTTTTATTATTTTTTCCAGTTAAACTAATTTCTTCAACCATTTATTTCTTCCAAAATACTGCTTTCACAACTTCTTCAAATTATAATGGCTCATTATCATTAGAGAAACATACCAAATTCAACTTTCAATATTTGTGTTGATTTCTACCACACTTTGCATTCTTCTTGTTAGAGAAGAAGAATTACGTGGACCTTTGTTGTCTTAAGATTTTTTAACCTGTTCAAGTGTCATGATAGGTGACTCTCGATTTTGATGGTTTGTTTCTTTTTTATCTTCTTCTACTACTTCAGTTTGATCCAATGTACTATAATTTTCTTCATTCCTCCTCTAAATTTCTTCTTCGCTAAAAACAAAGATGACTGATAGTTGTCTTTTGAATCCTCATTATAACCAGTAAAAATAAAAAATTTCACCCCAGTTACCAAGTTTCTTTCTTTTTTCATCTAGAACACGAGTATAAACTATGCTAGCAATTATGACTGATAGTTGGCTTGTAGTTGCTCCAAATTACTTGTGGTGTCAAATTTCTTTAGCAAATAAGCAGTACATGCAACTTCAGCCTAAAAAAATTTTGGTAAATTTTTCTCATTTAGCATCCTTCAATGTCATGTCAAGGATGATGGGATTCTTTCTTTATGCAGGACCATGATCTAAGAATTTTGATTTTGTATCTAACTCTGTTGATGATTTACAAAATTTGAAATTAGTAAAGAGTTAACTTCTCTTGATCTAATACACCTATAATTAAAACTATATGAATCTTCTATCAATAATATCTGCTGCTTAGAAAACAATTTATAAAATTGTTAATTAAATAATATCAAATAAAAAAATAAGTAAATTGAAAATAGATAAAAAAGATTTTTTTTCTTTGACCAGATTTTTGCACCTATGATTAATATTCTTTTCCTTAAATGATGAATATGTCGTCTCTGACCAGGTGAATAGGCGCCATTCTTTTTTCAGAAGTATTTCAAAATTTAAAAAATAAAATATTTTTTACTTTAAAGGCCCGAATAATTTACTGTTTCTAAAAATAATCAGTTTTTAGAAAAAAAGTAATGTTGGATATCAAACAAAAAATAATTTTAAATATATATTTTTCTAAAAAGTGATAATTAATTTAAATGTTCTTTTGACTGAAAAAAACAGTATAAAACAGGCTATAAGTCATTCATCATCTTTTATTATTCCGATATATCTTAAGTCTTACAATTTCTCTCACCTAAAGATACCTAAAGATGGCACTTTTTAGCGTTGAGGAGTTAAAAAATATGTATGATGTCAAACTCTATGAAGATCACCTAAAGGTGATATGTGCGTGCACAAGTCAACGTTTTGGAGATACCGTTGGCTATTTGAGAGTTTATGCGAATGGCCTTGTCGATATCGAATGTGATTGTTATCCAGGTTGTCCAGAAGGTATCTAATTTTATTCCCAAATAATATTATATATTTATATTTTATAAACGTTTTTAAGCATGTGGTGTGTTTTTAATTTTTACTTGTCTATATGAAAAATGTTGTAAATCCTTACAATATTGTTTAAAGTAAGTACTTTCTTATTTTAATACTTCAACAAAATTATTATTTTAGATTAATGGATGTATTCTTCTTACTCATAAAGAGATTGAAAGAACCCTAACTTTCTTATTAAGATGTGAAAGCTTTGTCTCTCAATAGACTGGATATATGTTCTTTATTTTATTTTTTTAGCGATTGAGAACTATGACATAAATTATTGCTATAAGATACGGATAATTTTATTTTGGAAGGAGCACAAATTCATTTAATTGAAAATAAAATTAAATAGAGCATTTAAAGGAGTTTTCTACAATATAGTACTATTGTTAGATTTTTGTATCAGTGATGTACTTCACTTCTGGAATTTTCACATGATGAATAAAGTTATGTTAAGTAACCAAACTTGGTATATCTACTATCCAAAAATTATCTTGTGAGCCTACTGAAAGAATATTCTTCCATACTTTTAAAAAAGCCAAGAAGAAAAACCATGTCTTGATTTTGGAGATGTCTTACTATATAGAAATTATTAAACTTGGGAATTCAATCTAGTACACCTTAAGAACAAACAGAGAGAAAATTAATTGTTAATTATAGTATATATGTGGCCGGTAATACTGACACTTTTTTAATCTGATTTCTATAGATTGCATTGGCTATACTTTATTCCGGGACACTGTGAATGAGTTTTACAATTCATTCGTTGGTAGCTTTAATCAAATTACTTGTTTAGTAAATAAATCGAAAGATAACATTATTGGATGAGTTAGGAGAACTTCACTCCTAGCTAACTGGCCTTTCCAACTCTGTAGCTATTTCATTTGTGTTTTGAGGGGAGGGCTTTTTGACCTGGGTTTTAATTGAGAGAAGGTTTTACTTTAGATAATTATTTATGTGATATATTTTATTAGTAATGAAAATTTTCCATAGAATAAAAAAAGAATGTTTCATGTATTAATTTTGAACTGGTCTATTTATAATTCCATATATATTTAGTACAAAAATATAATACTTAATATCTTTAATCATCTTCTGCAACTGACTTTGAGTATATTTTTCAATTATGCAATTTGTAATGGCTTGTTCTTAAATAGGTAGATTATTATGTGTTTTTATGGTGTCAAACTCTGTGTCTCTAACTTGTGGTGAGTTTCAATGATTATCTATACAGAGGCAAACATAAGTTCTAACTAGAAAACTTTATAAAATTGCGTAATGACTGTTTTTTATGAACAGGCAAGATGACACCACAGGCTTTCGAAGAACATGCTCAAAAGGAAGGCACGAGGGAATGGAAGCGCAGTATATGGGTGACCATTGACGGGGATAAAGTCCCTATTGAGGAGACAGCGCTTCTCAAGTATTATAACCTTCGCGTGTGAATTGTGACAATTTTCAGATTGCAGACTTTTCATAATTTGGATTTTGTTTAATGCAAAAGATTATTTCCCTTTCTCTATATTTTGGTAGCCCATTATGAAGTACATTCTTTGATTTTATGAAGAGCTTGGATTTTTTGTCATCTATATTTTAAATATTTGTGTAATCTGGGAAGAATGGGCTTTCAATGAGTTTACTTTGCCCAAGACACCATTAAAAAGGGTATATATTGAAGTATCTCTAATGAAAATTAACAATTAGTTAAACTATGATCTAAAGTATTCTTTTGGCTCCTGAGGTAAGGCAAATAAGGGCTTAACCTTTACTCTTCCAATGCATTTATCCTTTTTTTAAAGGACACAGTGCTTGCAGCACATAAGGCAAACCTCATTACTTTCGAAGGTTGATGTAGATGATACCAAAGTATTTAGGCTAGGGGTGCCCTTCTTTAACGTTCTCTTCTTAAGACAACAAAGACTTCTTAAGACAACAAAGAAATGTAATTATTCTCTTTTTCCAATAAAAAATAGTATTACTTTATTCTTCTAATTACCTCAATCAAAGACATTGTTAAGATGTAGGCACATAGTATGCAAGTATATGTGTTTTGTGGTGGTATGGAATGGATTTGATGGAGGATTGATATAATGATTTGGTGTTGTTCTAGTATGTTTCGTGAAGGTTTGCTCAAGTTTCAATGATGTTTTAATGAATTTTGGAACCGATTTTGATGTTTTGGTGAAGTTGGAGGAGGCTAGTGATAGGGTTTGGAGTAATTAATGTCCATAAATCCATGTATGTGTTGTTTTTTATAGTTAAAAAAGATATGGATCAAGGTGAAAATAGTGGGAGTTCAAGTGGTTGTACTGGTGGTTAAATTGATAGTGGTGGTAGATTTTTCCAAACAATAGAAATACCACATAGAGGTTTAGGTGTTGATCACCTTGAGAAATTTAGGCTAGACGTTGAATAGAAATATAATGTAGCTTTTCTTGCACCAATGTTTAACAATCAATTCTGTTCTAAATCTCTCGTATGGTATTCGGTTCCAAAATCCATATTCAAGACAAAATCAATCTTGGTCCCAATATACTAAAAACTATAACACAATCAATATTACTTAAATACTATACTTGTATTTTACAAGAAATCTTGTATAGGTTACCACCTTTTATAAAAGGAGAATCTATCTCATTTTTCTCTCATATTCTTTTATTCACATTTCTTATATATGAATTACAAATGAAATGCTACATATTTATACTAGTAGATACTTGATAAAAATTAATTATAGTCTTGATATATTACACGACACAACACTAAATTCATTGTTTTTCAAGATTCGTCATGTATATTCATTTGATCTTTTTTTCTTCCCATAATCATGAATTTACACTGGATATTTAAGAATCACAAGAAATTAAACTTATTTGGTTTTTAATTATTTAAACACCCCTCCTCAAACCAAAATAATCTTCACAGTGAGCATCAATCTTACTTTTTGAAAATGTCTGCTAGTGCCTTTGTAAAATTACCTGCAACCTACTCCAAAGTACTACAATACTCCAACATTATCGTCTTCACTTTCACCTGATCTCTTAAGAAATGAAACTTACGATCTATATGCTTGCTTAATCCGTTTGTATCGAATTTTTGGATAACTCGATCGCTTATCCATATAAATAATAGTCAGATATTTTTGTTCATCATTTAATTATCTTATCAACTTCTTCAACCATATTACTTTACGAACTATTGAAGATAATGCAACATATTCAGCCTCACAAGAAGACATAGTAACCACACTTTATATATTTGAAATCCACATAGATGCAGTAAACTTAAAAAAAATACGTACCCACTTAGTCCTTTTCTTTCATATAGATCACTTCCTTTATCACTAGAAAGAAAAAATAATACATCATCTTGTTGATCAAGATAAAATAGACCAAAATTTATAGTACATTTGATGTACCTTAAAATCCTTGTCTCGGCAAGCCAATGAGACACTTCCTACGCTTCTACATAATGACTCAACAAAGTAACCAAATAAACAATATTTTGCCTTGTGATTGTGAGATACCGTAAACTTCTAATTAAATTTTAAAAAGTGTGAAATTTACAGATTTTCCTTCTTCTTCTTTTGCCGTTTTTGAACTAGGTGACATCGAAAATTCCACATAATTGTATTTTACCATTTTGAATTTCTCAACTAGTTTTGTGCATACCTTTTTGTACCTTATCGTTAATTTACTTTGATACCCAAGAAAAATTACATAAGTTCAGAGTCTATCATTTTATATTCCTAGAACATGGCTTGTTTGAATTGAACAAAAAAAATTCACAACTTCCTGTAATAAGCAAGTCATCGACGAAAAGACATGCAATTAAAACTTTACCTTAAAAATCTTCCTTCAAATGAAGTGCATGCTCAATGGACATTTAACAAAACCATTATCAATAAAATAATTTTTGGTGGGAGAATCCCCGCTCAGGAGCTTGCTTCAAGCCATACAAAACCTTTTTCAATCGATACACTGTTTTTGACCATTTAGAGTAAAACCTTCATGTTGAACCATGTACACTTATTTTCAAGTATACCATTCTGAAATGTAGATTTGACATCTAATTGGAGTAACTTCCGTTTATGATAAGTTGAAGCAATATTAACATTTTCACAGTGTCCATTGAGGTAACATTGGCAAAAGTTTCATCATAATTAACTCAATAATTTTTTTGTATTCTTTTACAACAAGTTTTGTCTTATAGTGATCAATTTCTTCATTTATTGTCGTTTTTATTTAATAGACCCATTTGTCCCAATAGGTCGTTATCCTTTTGAAAAAGATTTTCAAATTTTTTATTATTCTTTCCAGTTAAACTAATTTCTTTAATCATTTATTTCTTCCAAAATACTGCTTTCACAACTTCTTCAAATTATAATGGCTCATTATCATTAGAGAAACATACCAAATTCAACTTTCAATATTTTTGTTGATTTCTACCACACTTTGCATTCTTCTTGTTAGAGAAGAAGAATTACGTGGACCTTCGTTGTCTTAAGATTTTTTAACCTGTTCAAGTGTCATGATAGGTGACTCTTGATTTTGATGGTTTGTTTCTTTTTTTTCTTCTTCTACTACTTCAATTTGATCCAATGTACTATAATTTTCTTCATTCCTCCTCTAAATTTCTTTTTCGCTGAAAACAAAGATGACTGATAGTTGTCTTTTGAATCCTCATTATAACCAGTAAAAATAAATTTTTTCACCCCGGTTACCAAGTTTCTTTCTTTTTTCATCTAGAACACGAGTATAAACTATGCTAGCAATTATGACTGATAGTTGGTTTGTAGTTGCTCCAAATTACTTGTGGTGTCAAATTTCTTTAGCAAATAAGCAGTACATGCAACTTGAGCCTAAAAAATTTTTGGTAAATTTTTCTCATTTAGCATCCTTCAATGTCATGTCAAGGATGATGGGATTCTTCCTTTATGCAAGACCATGATCTAAGAATTTTGATTTTGTATCTAACTCTGTTGATGATTTACAAAATCTGAAAGTAGTAAAGAGTTAACTTCTCCTGATCTAATACACCTATAATTAAAACTATATGAATCTTCTATCAATAATATCTGCTGCTTAGAAAACAATTTATAAAATTGTTAATTAAATAATATCAAATAAAAAAATAAGTAAATTGAAAATAGATAAAAAAGATTTTTTTTTCTTTGACCAGATTTTTGCACCTATGATTAATATTCTTTTCCTTAAATGATGAATATGTCGTCTTTGACCAGGTGAATAGGCGCCATTCTTTTTTCAGAAGTATTTCAAAATTTAAAAAATAAAATATTTTTTACTTTAAAGGCCCGAATAATTTACTGTTTCTAAAAATAATCAGTTTTTAGAAAAAAAGTAATGTTGGATATCAAACAAAAAATAATTTTAAATATATATTTTTCTAAAAAGTGATAATTAATTTAAATGTTCTTTTGACTTAAAAAAACAGTATAAAACAGGCTATAAGTCATTCATCATCTTTTATTATTCCGATATATCTTAAGTCTTACAATTTCTCTCACCTAAAGATACCTAAAGATGGCACTTTTTAGCGTTGAGGAGTTAAAAAATATGTATGATGTCAAACTCTATGAAGATCACCTAAAGGTGATATGTGCGTGCACAAGTCAACGTTTTGGAGATACCGTTGGCTATTTGAGAGTTTATGCGAATGGCCTTGTCGATATCGAATGTGATTGTTATCCAGGTTGTCCAGAAGGTATCTAATTTTATTCCTAAATAATATTATATATTTATATTTTATAAACGTTTTTAAGCATGTGGTGTGTTTTTAATTTTTACTTGTCCATATGAAAAATGTTATAAATCCTTACAATATTGTTTAAAGTAAGTACTTTCTTATTTTAATACTTCAACAAAATTATTATTTTAGATTGATGGATGTATTCTTCTTACTCATAAAGAGATTGAAAGAACCCTAACTTTCTTATTAAGATGTGAAAGCTTTGTCTCTCAATAGACTGGATATATGTTCTTTATTTTATTTTTTTAGCGATTGAAAACTATGACATAAATTATTGCTATAAGATACGGATAATTTTATTTTGGAAGGAGCACAAATTCATTTAATTGAAAATAAAATTAAATAGAGCATTTAAAGGAGTTTTCTACAATATAATACTATTGTTAGCTTTTGGTATCAGTGATGTACTTCACTTCTGGAATTTTCACATGATGAATAAAGTTATGTTAAGTAACCAAACTTGGTATATCTACTATCCAAAAATTATCTTGTGAGACTACTGAAAGAATATTCTTCCATACTTTTAAAAAAGCCAAGAAGAAAAACCATGTCTCGTGATTTTGGAGATGTCTTACTATATAGAAATTATTAAACTTGGGAATTCAATCTAGTACACCTTAAGAACAAACAGAGAGAAAATTAATTGTTAATTATAGTATATATGTGGCCGGTAATACTGGCACTTTTTTAATCTGATTTCTATAGATTGCATTGGCTATACTTTATTCCGGGACACTGTGAATGAGTTTTACAATTCATTCGTTGGTAGCTTTAATCAAATTACTTGTTCAGTAAATAAGTCGAAAGATAACATTATTGGATGAGTTAGGAGAACTTCACTCCTAGCTAACTGGCCTTTCCAACTCTGTAGCTATTTTATTTGTGTTTTGAGGGGAGGGCTTTTTGACCTGGGTTTTAATTTAGAGAAGGTTTTAGTTTAGATAATTATTTATGTATTATATTTTATTAGTAATAAAAATTTTCCATAGAATAAAAAAAGAATGTTTCATGTATTAATTTTGAACTGGTCTATTTATAATTCCATATATATTTAGTACAAAAATATAATACTTAATATCTTTAATCATCTTCTGCAACTGACTTTGAGTATATTTTTCAATTATGCAATTTGTAATGGTTTGTTCTTAAATAGGTAGATTATTATGTGTTTTTATGGTGTCAAACTCTGTGTCTCTAACTTGTGGTGAGTTTCAATGATTATCTGTACAGAGGCAAACATAAGTTCTGACTAGAAAACTTTATAAAATTGCGTAATGACTGTTTTTTATGAACAGGCAAGATGACACCACAGGCTTTCGAAGAACATGCTCAAAAGATATGTTGGTATGATACCCAATACCCTCATGTTATTCCAGATTGGGACAAGCTTCAAGCAAGATTCCTAGACCGTTTTTATCCGGTTAGTAGACGTTTAAAAGATATGTTGGAGCTTGAAAAATTTATACAGAAAGAGAAAGAGAGTTTGGGTGAAGCATGGTTACGATTTACAGAGAAGAAAGCGAGGTGTCCATATCATAGATCCTCGCCGGAATATTATTTAACCCTGTTTTATGGAGGCCTTAATGATAAATCAAGAGAGAAAGCTGATTCGTTAGGAAACGCAGGTTTTGTGTTGCTAGATCCTGAAGAAGCTGAGTTGGGGATGGAAAGAATTCTTGAGAACGAGAGAAGTTGGCCGAAGAGAGTAATAAAAGAAGACAATTCAACATCTCTGAAGCTTGAAGAATTGGCTAAACAACTCGAAGAACTCAAGGAACAAGCCCGAACAATTGCTCAAAGAAATCATGTGTGGGAAGGATGTATGAATAATCCAGCAGTAGCTTCCATTCAATGTCCGCTAGATAACTATTACTCTAATGGTTATGCTTGTCCTCAAGAAAGTTACACGAATTATCAACAACCTCCACAACAAAGAGTTGGTACTTATCATCAACCCCAACTTCAACCCTATAATCCACCACAACCTATTCAGAATAAGGCACCCATTGTTAAAACTTGTCAAGAAACGAAGAAAGATCCACCGAAACAATCAATGCAACTAGTAAAACGAGAACAAATCCAAGACTTGAATTCGAGTATGGCTAAATTAATACAAGCAGCTGAGAAAATGAGTCATAGCCAACAGAAAGTTCAAACCCAAGATAAGATTATCAAGCAACTAGAGCATACTATATCACATATGGCGAGTAAATTACAAAATCAGCCAAAAGGGCAACTCCCAAGTGATACTATTACTCCTAGAGATGATTCTTGCCATGCAGTTGAATTGCGAAGTGGAAAACAACTACCTCCACCGAGACCAGAACAAGAACCAATCCCTATTCCAGAACAAAGGGGGGAAGAAATAATCAAAGATACAGTTGAGGAGGTAGTTAAACCAAAGAGTGTCCAAACCAAGACACCTGAAAAGACAAGAAAACCAGTGGAACTTAATACACGCCCTCCACCACCATACCCTTCACGTGTCAGAAAGAAGGACAATGACCTGGAATTCAAGAAGTTCGATGACATGGTGAGCAAGGTTGAGATTAAAATGCCGTTTGTTGAAGCTATCAAAAGAATGCCGAAATATCTAAAATTCATGAAGGACATCCTTTCGAACAAACGAAGTATAGAAACCGCGGATATGAGTGGATCATCAGAGGGGTGTTATGCTATCAAGTTACCACCAGAAGAGCCCCTTCCCACGAAATCTTGGATGGAACCATCCATACTTATGAATAATCGAGCTGAAAAGTTCGTGGGAATCAAAGGAAAGGGGTGGAAATTTCGTCATTAGTAATCAAATTAATTACAGTTGAACGAGTTGGAGGAGTTTAGTTATCTTGCCTATGAAAATTCACGTCTCTATAAAGAGAAAACAAAGCGATGGCATGATAAACGGCTCCGTCCAAAGCATTTCAAGATCGGATAAAAGGTTTTATTATACAACTCTCGATTTTCGAACTACCCAGGAAAGCTTAAATCCCGTTGGGGAGGACCTTACATTGTTACCAAAGTCACACCGCATGGAGCGATTGAGATTGAAAATCAAGCCGAGCAACGGACATTCATGGTGAATGGCCAGCGTTTGAAGAGATACTATGACAGTGAGGACTTTGGGAAAGGGCAGAAAATCTACCTTGTCGAATGCGCTTAGCCTGAGGTACACCTCTAACTCAAAGACGTTAAACAAAAGTGCTCGTGGAAGACACCCCTTGTTTTAATTGCTTTTTAGATTAGTTGTTTTTGCCTTGTAGTGTATAATTTTAGGTTAGTGTATATTTTTAATTGTGTTTACAAGCTAATAGGAGAGAAAGGTAGTGTGTTATTGTGCAGGAAACGAGTTTGGGGTCAAACGGAAAAATCTGGAGGAACTTCAAGCCTGGCGCGGACTACCCCGCGGACTACCCCATGGTCCGCAGGGATGCACCGTGCCCAGAAAACCCGTACCACGGGTTAGGTACCACGTGTTTTATCCAGAAAGTTAAAAAAATTGCGAAGGACAGGCGCGGTACACCAGACCCTAGTCCGCACGCCTAAAACGCGTGCCACGGGGTCGGGTACCACGTGTTTTTTGACGGACATAGCGCGGACTACCCCCTGCACCGCACCCCTGGTCCGCAGGCACAAAACACGTGCCACGGGGTGCTAGCTCGAGTATTATCCAGTGGGCAAAAATTTGGAGCAACAGAAGCTGCGGTATACCGCATGATTCGTCTGGTACACCGCAGGAGGCGGTTTGTGAAGGAATTCTTTTCCTAATCAAATTCTTACCTTATGAGATTAACCCTAGCCTTCCATACACGAAATTTTCAGACCCAAACCCTATATATACACCTTAAAGCTTGTGCAAACCTTCACAATTAACACAACAACTCATCAAATCCTCTCCATCATCTTCCATAAACACAATCCTTCATCAAATTCATCACACTACACCATCAAAACACCATCAAATTCAACAAGCTTTAAAGAATTCTTCCAAGATCATTCAAGTAACCTTTCTCTTTCATCAATTCCAAGCAACAACATCAAGCTACACCAATTTTCCTTAACCTTTTAATCCATCCGTGGTATAACTTGAGTTGTGGGTGAAAAAAGCATGACTAACAGATCTGAAGCTAGGGAATACAAGAGAAAGTGCTCAATCCTTGGGAAGAATAAGAAATTACCTGGAGCCACCATTGAAAAACCCATCAATCTTGATGAGGTTTCTGAAGAATCAAAAGAATAGGCACCTGAACAACCACTACCAAAGAAGAGATTAACTGCTAGAATGTCCACACCATCAAGGAGGCCTTTAGAGAAAAAAATTCTCCAAGACCAAGGTTCTTCTACCTCTTCTTCAAAAATTGCTTATGATCTTCCTCATTGGGCTATTCAGTTACAGAACGAAGTTGAAAGATTACGTGAAGATAACAAAGACCTTTGGGTAGAAATCATGCAATTGGAAACAAAGGTAGAGAATTCGACCTTGTACAAGGATATAGATGATTACACCGATCCCTCAGCTTCAGAAGATGAAGATGATATGATGGATCTCTATGGCCAACCAGGTAGGTCATTCTAATTTTTCTTAATAGCTTGTATGCATTAGGTAGTTTAGTTAGTTTTATTTTAAATTTTATTTAATTCTTGAGTCTTTTTAGAGTCGTGGGGACACGGCTCACTTTTGAGTTGGGGGTGGGGATTCGTTGTCCTCATCTTCTTTTCGTTTTTTCATAAAATTTAAAATTTTTAGGTTGAATTAAGGCATAGAATATCTTGAATGTACCTATGTGAGCATGATTTTATTAGGTCAATGATAGTAGGTAGTATGCTTTTGAAAGATGCAACAAAAAATTGTTTAGATGCATGTATGAAAACAGGAAATAAAGGATAGAAAAGTTAATGAGCAATGCTAAGAAATCACGTTGAAACTTAGGAATAGTTATTTGGTGTGTAGAACGTGAGGTTTAAAATTAGTTGAAAACCCACTTGCCTATGAACTAATAATGAAAACGTAACGAAATCCGGTAGTTAGAAAAATGACTAAGGCAGTTCTTCCATGATAAAACACTTGAAGCCTTTATACTTTCTCACCCTTTTGTTTGATATTATTGTTATGATTTATCCGTCTTAGCCCCTCTGAGCCTTTCTAAAGCCTTTATTTGAAACACATTATGATCCATACCTTAGTTTTTAGGACTTATCTATATGACCCGCACTCGAATCGCAAAACCTAAGACACTCGTTTTAGAGCTTGAGTTTGGGGTGGTGGGTTTCATCATTAGGGAACTTTGGGAATTGGGAACTATCTTTGTGATTTTATTGATGATGAATTGTTATTATTGTAACCCTTTGCCGGGGTAATAGTGAATGAAAAAGAAGCTACAAGCTAATTTTGCCAACAAGGGCATAAAAAGAATATATATATGAAAAAAATAGTGTGATATCTCAACATCAAAAGAGAATCATAGCTATACAAAAAGAAAAAATTGATTTGAAAAGAAATTATATATTCGGACCGGTAAAGTGGAATTTTTATGTGAACATCTTATGCTTTAATTGGGTTATTGGGGATGCTAATTGTGCATCAAAGAATTCATTGGGTTGAGTGAGAAATGTTTTATGAGAGTAACTCAAGCTCTAGGGCGATTCGTTGATGGCTAGTGAGGAGAGAGCCAAAAGCTCACTCTAAATTATCCAAATATACTATCATACCGTCCCTAAGCCTAAATTACAACCTTAAAGACCTTTTGATTCTTTGGTATGTAATTGAGAAGTGATTGAGCCAAAGAGTAGTTAAGTGGATCTTTGGATACTAGTGAAGTTCGATGAACAATCTATAGCTTCCTTGGTGAACTGAGTAAAGTTCCAATCCTTCTTACATTGTGAAACTAATCTGATCTTGAATTCAAGCCGTGTTGACTGTGGATATGAGAAGTGTACAGGTATGTAGTTTATGAATATTATTACATGAAATTTTCTGAGTAGTTGCTTTGAGTCTATTCGCTATATTCTTCTATCTTCTGTCTTCTATGCTTAATTGACCTAGGTGTTTATTTAGAGACTTCCCTTTGTTTTTATCTTTATTGTATCGGGACGATACAACTTTGAGTTGGGGGTCTTGATGTCTCCTCATTTGTGATAGATTTATATTAGGATGAGACATCATTTTTAGTGATTTAGAAGTCATTATAGTCGATTTTCTTGAGAAATGCTACACTTTCCTATTTTGAGTCTTGATTTAGTAAAATAATATTTTTAGAGCATATTGGGTTTAATTATTTATTTAGTGTGAAGCTTTAAAGATAATTATGGAGATTAATTAGATTCCAAGTCAAAGACTACAAGATATGGAAAGAGATAAGCATGGTAATTGGAGATAAGGAAACAAAAGCTAAAAATATGGAAAAGAAAAAGCTGCCTTAATCCTGAATTTCTGCACCTACAACCATAAATCAGCTTATATCTCAAAAACGGTGTGGAATTTGGAGAAAAGGTCAAGAGCAAAGTTGAAGAGATTTTCGAGACGATCAATTTGGTATATTCATACGCGTCAAACGGATGAATATCGAACCTGTTAGAGCCAAAAGAAGATCGGACCTGATTTCATGTTTTTAGGGTTACGAATTAGAGTTGGGCTTGGAGTCCACCACTTACTTCTCCTTCAAGAAAACGAATTAGGGCTTCCAAGATACCTATAAATACACCCTCTTATCATTGTAAACATGTCCTTGCTCAGTTCTAAACATTAGCTTAAATTATAAACAATAGCTTAGTCCTTTACATTAATATTCATCCTTAGAATCAAGCTATTCATCCAAGGAGCAAGCTGACCTATAGAGGAAGACAAGAAGAAGAAGATTGGAGACTGACAAACTCCTCTTCTACATCTCACCTTCTCTATATTTAGATTAATTAGCTATAGATCTATTCTCAACCATATTTCTAAGCTGTTATTCTGTAAGTTTACCTTTAATTGTTGGATTACTATTTGGTCTTTAATTCATAAATACTATTTGTTATTTTAATTGATTGAGCTTGGCGTATATTGTTATTATGTGTTTTGACTTATTGTTACACCTTATATTTGGCCAATCTTAGGATTAATCTTAGTTATTGACAACACCACATAATCGTCTAGTTTTGATACCTTGCCTAACTAGATAGCCATTAAGGTTTGATTTAATCACCAATCATTACTTAGAAATCCCTAGTAGTGGAGAGGTTGCTCCTAAGCCTAGAGAAGGCTAGGTAGAATTTAGAATCCTGGTTAATATATAATGCTTAATCTGTGATGGGTTAGAATAACGATTTAGTAATAGACTCATATTAGTAATCCTAATCTATTTGACTTACATTCATATTTAGTTATTTGTTTTGTTTTTTTGTTTTATTTATTTACTTGCATTAGATAGTTATTAATCTTTTTATATTTTTATTTAAAACATCTAAATTCATCTACGCTTGTAAAATATAAGTAGATCTAACGGATACAATCCCTGCGAACGAACTTAACTTATCATTAAAACTTGCAAACGATCTGTGATACTTGCAGTGAGTTCCGTGGTTCTCAAGGGTGTGTGATATTTATTATTATCTTTATTTATCTATTTATTTATCACACCTTTGCCCCCATCTTATGTTATCCTCATCTTGTTTATTTAATTATCTATAATGCCTGGGGTATTATAGGCATCACAAATCTGCAAGAACTTCTAAATCGCTCTAACTGAATCTTGAGTTGCCACACCACTATATAGTCCAAAACCTTGAACTGATTAATCATACCCAGATCGGGTCTAAAGTTTATATTTTGGATCTCTGGAGGACGATAACCTAACGGTTGTACATGAAAAGGTGCTTCCAAGCCAGGGAGATCCTATTCAATTCAGTTATTGTCTATGTTAACTCCTCCTGGTGGTGGTGGTGGTGGTAAACCCCCTTCTAGAGGACCTAAGGGAGGATCTTGTTGGCGTCCAGCTGGTGGTGTACTCTCTTCTACTCGATGTTGGTTTAGTGCCATCTCCTTTCTTGCGTCTCTCTCTTCTCGGATGCGTTTATGATAAGGTCTGAATAAGGTTCTTTCGGGCTCCGGAAGAGGAGGCAAGAGATTCACTTCGATAACCTGAGATAGACGAAAACAACACAACCAAGTGTAAATATGGAAAAATAAAAACTAAAACGAAAAATTAAAATAACTAAAAATTACTATAACTGAAAATAAATAACCCACACGCTAACGAGACACAAGTCCCCGACAGCGACGCCAAAAACTTGGTGTCTCCTAGGGTGTGATAAAAATATGATAAATAAACGCGGAAATAATGCACTAATTACCCTAGGTCAAGCATTGAACTGCAAGTATCACAGATCGTATGCATGTTTTAATGAATAAGTAAGATTCGTTCCTCAGGGACTTAAATGCGTTATACGAATGGGTATTCAAGCTCAAAGTAGTAATAATTAATTAAAAGACAGAAAATAAAGATGGAAGATTGATTTGGAGAATTAATTATTAAACTAATTAAAATAAAAGACAATAAAATAAATAAAAGATGAATAAGATGAGAGAAATATAGCTTAGGTATTTGCTAGTATGCACTAATCCTTCTATTTCTTTCTAGTTCATAAGGGAGATAATAACTCTTAAATTACTTAGTCATGAATATAAATTCCCATACCCTAGACCTTGAGAGAGACTAGGGGGGCTACGACACAATCACTAGGTAGTATAAAGTAGAGAGATCAAACGCTACTAAGGTCCCTAAGCATACATTTCCTAATTGATGATATGGTGGTTAAAACAAACCCTAATGACTATCTAGTTAGAATCGGTGTTGTCAAGATCAATATCGGACACTAGACGTTATGTGGTGTTTCAATAATTAGACACCCAGTTAAGGTGAACATCTAACTACTATTATGAAAGCCTAAAGTGATCAGTTTTAGGTCAGACAATAAATCTAAACACATAAACAAATATAGTGGTAAGCAGCTAATATCAAATTAAAACATATAGTTCCCAAAGAAACTTAGATTAGAAAGAAAATAGAACTCATAGATTATACATAATGCAAAACCCAAGCTATGGGAAAATTAGTTCATACCTAAAGGAAATAAACTAAGAATTTGATACATAACTTTCATCTTGCTATCTACAAAACTCTAAAATAATAAACCTTAAGACTAATTTAATTATGTGAGGCAAGGATGAATTACATAAGGTATAAGGGTGTATGTATAGGTGCCAGGAAATCCTAATTCGTTTGGACTTGGAGTGGAAGGCAAGAAACAACTCTTCAGTTCGTAGGCCCAATCATAGTTAAGGTAGGATTCTGCTGCTATCTTGATATGGCCATATCTCTTTCAATACTTATCCATTTGACGCGTTCTTTATATGAAAACCGCTTGTCTCGGGAAGCTCTATCTATTGGTGCAGACCATTCTCCAAAATTCCTAACTAATCAAAAGTTATGGACTCGTCTTTGAACGTGGCTGAAATTGGATATATATTTGGCAGCTTTATCTTTTCCTTTTCTTGATAATTATTTCCTTTATCTTCTTGTTTCTATGTAAATCCTTTTCCCTTTCCATCTATAATTGACTTGGTCTTTTATTTATAAAGCTTCACATTAAATAAATAATTAAACCATATATGCTTTAAAAATCATAAAATACTAAATCAAGACTAGAAATAGGAAAGTGAACATTTTAAGCCTAAAATTGACTACATGACTTCCTAAAACACTAAAAATGATGTCTCTAACTATGATCAATTTATAACAAATAGAGATACATCAGCAGCCTATGTTGATTAAAAAATAATAATTAAGCATATTACAACAAAAACTTATGTGATAGATACAACCTAATAATCTATGTAAGTTATGAAATACCTTTTACTGAAAGTACTAAACTTATGGTGTTTGAATTTAACTTGGCTAGGAGTACATGGTATACAACTCTTAAGGGGATTAACATATCTAATGAAAGATTAATTAATGTAAGAATGGTTGCTTGAACTAATAAACACAAAAACTAATAAAGAAAAGGATAGTCAAATCCCCATAGTATAGAAGGTAGCCATGATGTGTTTTCCATATATGGAAGGCCAAAAATGAAAAGTTTTATAAAGTTTTAACAATGACCTTATGAAAAAAACTCAAAGAGCATCTATAACATGTAATTAATTATATATTGCAAATATAAAACATGAGGTTATAAGGGTTACCTCTAAAAATGTGGAAAGAATAAATACCAAAGGTATATACAATAAAAAAAGGTAACTCGGTTAAAAACAAAAGCTGAAAAATGCTTAAATTTAATATTGATGCTACTATTAATTGTGCAACTAAAATAAAGTGATGCTTGTATATTAACTAATAAGGATTTTTTTTTATAGGAAGACACATATAAAATTATGTAGCTCATACACCACTGGAGACAAAAAACTTAGGGTTTAGGAATGTAATTTTTCAATCAAGAATTTTTCAAAAATGTAAATTCTGTACACTAAATTATTATAAGTTACTTATAGAGACAACTTGTAATCTAGTTAAGCCCATATACTCCCATAGGTGGTCATTTTGTGTTCTCTTTTTCTGGAAAGTTTTCAAAATAGTCCGCTGTAGGTAATTAGGCTTTCTATTTATATAATTTATGCTTTAAAAAAAAACTCTTCCAAGAAAACAAAAATAGAAGCCCAACACATAATGTTAAAGCCCAACCTACATATTTTCAAAATAAAACCCTAATTTTTTTAGTTTTCTTCCCCATCACCTCTTTTTCATATGTAACTAATCATATCTAAAATATTCAATATCTAATATATTTTTTTTCTTCAAATCAAATTATGTAATGTGTTATATATTAATTTTACGTGGCTTAATTTTATATCACATTACTTATCCCAATAAATAATATATATATATATATATATATATATATATATATATATCATAGAAACATAAACAATCCTTAAAGGATCTTTAAGAACCAAATCAAGCCGAACTCATGTTTAAAAAAAATTAATGAATCAAGCCTAAACTTAAATAACAAGGATTGTTTGAACAAAACTCAAACTCAAACTCACTAAAATATTACCAAAATAATCCCAAATAGCTAAACTTTGGTTCGGTTTGTTTGAAGACTTACTCCCAATTACCTCATACGAAGATGTTTTTCAGGAATTTTCATAATGGTATATATAATTTTCTTCAATATATTAGTGCAACACCCATAAATGTAATTCAAAATTCTTTTTGTTTTGGCCCCTTTAAGCATAATTTGTGTAAGTATTTCATACATTTAAGTAACATATATTGGAAGGAGGTCCCTCTTAAATCCTAAAACATGTGGGATACCTTTGATATTAATAAAATATGAGGTTGTCTACATTCACATTCTTATGCAAGATATATTTTTATGTAGATACTTCATGACCCTTAAAGATTTGATAACAGATTTCCAATTAAGAGAGTTATAATCATTTATTATATGAAGTTTTAACCAGTTATCTTTAAGTTTCAAATATCTTAAAGTTTAGCTTAATATATTCTTCAATAATTTAAATTATAACATTATCTATTATATTGTAGATTAAGTCGCAACAGACAATTGGTTTGTAGCTTTTGACAATTGTTAGATTTTGAGTCTTGGGAACCAAATTTATATTTGTTTAATTGTTTTCTCTGAGCATATTAGGTATTTTTCATAGTGTTGATAATATTAGTCTCCACTATACTCCAAGATAGTTTTAAAAATCATGAGGTAAATCCATCTAGCTTATGGCTTTTACTTGTTATAATACTCCATAATGCATAATTTATTTCCTTATCTGATATTGTATTAGTAAGTTGATTTATCTACTCTTTATTAAGTTTCTTCTGGCATATCTCATCAATCAAGACCCCTTATAAGGTTTTTGATTGTTTGATGTACGTTAGCCATATCTTCTTCTTTAGTAATAATTTTCCCCTCATCATCCATTATTTTCATAGAGGTACTTTATAATCTTATATTTTGCATGGTATGGTGGAAATACTTAGTATTCTCCTTTCCTCCATCAAGAAACTGGTATCTAGACTGTTGTTTCAACAATGAGCCCTCATTAAGAAGCTTCTTTGATAATTATTTAGCCAATTCATTTTAATTTTTGAGTTGTTCCTTGCTTGTATCTCATTTATGTCTGCATAGTTGAACTACTTTAATTTTGTCCCTTAGATTGGTAATATTAGCTAAAGTATTTTGTAGATACTCTTTGTTAATAACTTCAGTTTACTTTTAAAAACTTGAACTATTGTGCCTCCTGAAATATGTGATTTCCCTTGACATTTCTGGTCCATATTTTCTTAACAATATCGTCAAACGTTTCCTGGTTGTTCTAGGAATCATAAAATTGGAATGGAGATATGAACTTAATTGTTTTCCTTATTGGCATATCTAGAATAAGACTATGATAATCTAATAGTCCTGGTGTGTTAATATTACCTTGTTGTATGGGAATTGAGAAATCAACTTTCTATTAACTCAATTTTTATGGTTCACATTTCTTTCTCTCATACATACTTTGTCCAAACATAGTAAGGACTTGTTCCTTGTATATTTGTAAGATGTAAATCATTTACACACTCATTCATATTTTTGGTATGAACAACTAGATATGGTTCATGGCGTATATATTTTAACTCCATAACTTCATTAAAATATCCTTAAATGCAACAAGTATTGTTGTTAGCTATACTTTCCCAGTCTCTCAGTGTATCCCATAATTTCAGTCTTTGACTAGTTGGTGGAATGTGAGAACATACTAAAGACATATAGAGAACTTTCTTAGTATTTATGTCTTCAATCTTGCAAAGTAATGCTTGATCACTAGCCTATATTAGTTCACCCTTTAATATATTAGACTTCCAACATATCTATAATTATCCCTTTTGGATAGAAAGATGCCACATGACCAATATTTCCAAGATTTAGGAGTGCTACCTCATGGTCTTTAACAAAAAAAATTATGTTTAAATTTTCGTACAATAATATATGAATTTTGGATTCTAAAAATAGTTCCAAAAACACAAATCAAACATGACATATGATTGGTTATTAACTACTTAAACACCTTGATTGTCAAAGGTGCATGAACCTCTTGGCAGATCCAAACTAAGAAACTCATTTTTCCTTTCACGTTAAGTTGGAAAACTGACTTAGATTGTAATTTTTAACTCTAACCCTTGTTCATAATTATTTTAACCTCTTTTAGAATATAATGAAACTATAAACATATTTTACTCTTTAAATTAAACAGCCCTCAATATCTCTTATAATCACTTGACTATAATTTACCTATATGTAGCGTATGTTGACTAAAAAATAATAATTAAACATATTACAACCATAACATATATAATAGACACAACCTAAATAATCTATGCAAGTTATGCATACTTTATCTAAAACTACTAAACATATGTTGTTCGAATGCAATTGGGCCACATATACATGGTATACAACTCTTATGAGGATTAAAATACCTAAGGAAAGGATAATTCAAATAGAAGAATGATATTTTAAAATAATAAAATCATAAACTAATAAAGAAAAGGATAGACGTATCCCTGTAGTAGAGAAAGCAGCATGATGTGTTCGCACATATGGAAGGCAAAAAATGAAATATTATATGAAAACTCAAACCTTATCCCTATTAAAAAAGTTTATAGAGAATCTATAGCATGTGATGAATTCTATAATGCAAATATAAAGTATGAGGCTATAAGGGTCACCCTATAAAATTTGGAACCAATAAACACCCAAGGTATATACAATAAAAAGGGTAACTCAGTTTAAAACAAAATCCAAGATCTGCTTAATTTAATATTGAAATTGCTTTTAATAGTGCAACTGAAAAATTAAGTGATGATTTTGTATTAAATGATTTACAAGGATTTTTTTGAGGGATGACACACATGTAGTTATGTAGCTCACATGCCTCAAGAGACATCAACCTTAGGGTTCACGAATGTTTTTCTTCATGGAAGAACTTTCCAAAAATGTAGATTTTTTATACAAAAATGATTGTGCAAATGACTTGTAAAGGACAACTTGTAATATAGTTAAGAAAATTTACTCCCTTAGTAGGTGATAATTTATTGTCCTCCTCTATTTCTCAAAACATAAACAAAGTAGCCGCCTAGGTGACCAATCAATAACAAATTGTAAACCTGATGCATGCACTGGACTTTCTATTTATAATGGGATAATTCTACATTCAGACCTCCAGTGTCCTTTTATAATTACGCTAAACCATCAATTCTTTCCATTATAAGCATTTTTACTAAAATAACTTATAAAATGAGTAATATAACAAAAAAAAATTATTTTTTTCACCACCACGGCTGGTTAGTAAACTTCAGCAAAAATATATCAAGGTGATTTTTTTTTTGGATTTTTTGTTTTTTTATCTATGACGAAAAATTATAATGGAGCCATAGATGAAAAAATTTTAAAGAAAAAATCAAAAAGTCACAATGATATATTTTTATCTGAATAATTGTAAAAAAGAAAAAAGCTCGCCTAAATAAAAAAAAATTATCTAGTTGACCAACAGCCGCAAATTAAAAATATAGAGAATGTTAATTAATATATATTTATAATTAAATTATTTTTTAATAAAAAAAATTTAATAAAAAAATTTTGTATTGATCTAAATTTAGGAAACAAAGATTATTTCCCTATAGTCCAAGAAGAATTGTGGCATTTTAGGCCTAAATATATAATTATTTCTTATAAATTATTTTAGTTTTAAAAATAAAATAAAAGACCAATCCATATTTTTAAAGCCCAACTCACATGTTTAATATAAAACCTAATAACCCATCAAATCTACCCTAAATAAGAAACAATCCTCATTATTGTATACTACTATAGTTGTATAACACCATCCGGGCGCCGCAAAATTTTCTCTGTACCAACTGATCCCAAATACCAAACTTCATTGCAATTAACCAGTTCCTCTCTTCATTTAATCCCTCCATTCTACTTCTTTAAATATCCACAAATCCGTACTAACTTTAAATGTTGATTTATTGAATCAATTTGAAACACCAGACAAGAATGCAGAATTTAAGCCAGTTGTTTTCCTACATTTGTTTACCATATATCCAGGTTAGTAAATTTGCGAGTTTCTTATATTTTTATGAACTCTAACTTAGTCTATTATATCAAATTATATGAAATGTCATAAGAATTTCATTATAATCGTATCAATCTAACATAGGCCACAATTGTTAGCCACATATAGGCCTCATTTTTGTCACTATCTAGTGTAGGCCACAATTAATAGTTAATTATTGTCACACCCAAAGGGGAAAAACGCATTGAATCTGTAGATCTCAAATTTATTGTATTGTATTTGGTTAAATGGTAGTCATACTTTTACGCAAGCTCTTGCAAAATGTTAAGTACATATAATTAGATTCCATGATAATTATATTATTAGCATAATCTTGTATTATATAAGGTTTATTTAGAATTGTTTTACCAATAAGATGTCTGAAGTCAAGAGATATAGTCTAATTCATCCAACCCAATTATCTGTTCTAGATTGATTCATATTACCCTCTCTCGATTTCATCAATAAGAAGTGTTGGGTGACAATAATAACTGTTGGGTGAAATTTTCCTTAGGTTTATCTTTATTGGCATTTAAATCTGGGTTATTGTATAATTTAATTTTTTGTTAATTTGAATAAAGATATGGATAGTGGGCTTAATTGTTTCTATTTTTTCCTTCAATGGTAGGTAATCTTCATCAATGGGGAGCATAACGAAACAAAGAATGGATAAGATTGTTGGTCATGACATTTCAATCCACCATGAAGAGTTTGTGATTATCATGGTAAGATTTACATGCCAATATATAAACTTCATTTGACTGTAAATATATGTATGCTACTCCATTTTGTAGGTTTATGCATACTAACCAAACTTGTTTAAATAAGTTTAATACCATGTTTAATCTGAGATACATTTTTCTTTTCAAGATAATTTTTTTCAGTTAACAAGATAAATGGTGTTTTCTTGGTAAAAGTATGTATATTTTTCTTGAAAAATGGCCTAGACATGCCTATGTTGGAATGTCATTGAGGTTGTCCATTTTTATTTAGGCAATTGATAACAATTTAACTTTATTAAAAGAATGTTTTATTCATTAAATTTTTTAAGTTCATTTCAAACACCTGAACCTTTTGTAGATGCTTACATATACGTGACCTATCATTTTTTAGAAGACTCTTTACCTTATTTATCTAATAAATTGGTATAGAATAGAATAAACCACAGAGTTTGAATTAAAAAATAATGTTGTAACAGTTACAACTCCTCTAATCATGGGATTATAACAAATATAATAGCAAAATATAACCACCACAACCACAATGTTTATCGATCTTTGAGAATATTATTAACGAGTTGCCATTATAGAATAATCTTTTATTTTCCATTAAAGAGTAATGAGAAGAAACAATCATTATTTTGTTGTATGCTTTTAGATACTCTCGTAAGTAAATGTAGGTCTAGTTGTTCACGTGGTTAAATTCCATCTAAGACTTGTTTATCTAGTCTAGTCATGAATTAGGTAACATATCTTAGAGTATTTTAATGTTTGAATAATATAAAACATTATTTGCAGCTATCAAGTTGAAGTGATGGCAAAGGATTTGAGTTTATAAAATATTTGAAAAATTAGTGAAGGTAAGTTTCATCTCCATTTTATCATTAGATAATTTGTTGCTTTGTTCTCTTATGTTTATATGCGCGTTGTAGCTCCCTTTTTATTCATCCACTAAAGGTTTTGAATTCTAGCACTCAAACTTATGTTTTTTCTCAGGGGTCAAGTATAATGTACATCAAGACATATGGATGATGAAAGAATATGGTGTGTTAGATTAATAGTTTCTCTAGTGGTAAGGTTACACATGTATTATATTAAAAATTAAAGATAACTGAGTGGTATGTAATTTATTTAATATTATTCGACTTAATATAAAAATGCAACTTCACTACTGAAATTTCACACAAGCTCCATAGATTAATATATTTAGGTCGTTTTCTAAGTTATGTCCTTTCTGGTTATCTTTGCTCTTTGACTTTCATTTCTTATTTCTATTATATACATGGAGTTCCTCGTTCCTCTTACATTTCTTATGAATTTGATTGTATATATATATATATGTCTCTATATTTTTGGTTTAGTTTTTAATATAGCAATACGTTAATGAGGTTTTTTTTTCCAGAAGTATCATTTATTGATGGTGTACTTTATTTTAAGTTATGGTAGTATTTTATTTTAAAACTTAAAAACCAATACTCTAGTTTAGGTAGCATAGTTTGTTGTTGATGGTACGTGTGACCTTGTATATTTTCCACTAATAGATTCATCCTTGGTCTTATTCTTAGTTGCCTGAGTTGATATACCATCAATAGAGACTTGTACTACTTCCTTGACACGATCTTGCATACTAAAGATATAGAAGTCACTTTGTTATAACATAAAGCTCTAAATCTCGACCTCGTCTAATATTCTTCATTTCAGAAAATATAAATTTAGTCATAAATAATCTATTCTATTTCAGCTTTTTTAATCAGCCTTAAAATCATTCAGTTTTGTAAATCTCCTCAGGATTAGTATGGTATGAAAAATTTTAATCAGAAGAACATGAATACAGATGGGATCGTTGCTTTATAGAGTCTTTATCACATTCGGTCGAAGAGATTTGGCAATAGTTTCACAGTGATAAATTAATTTTTCTATCTTTCAACCTACTTTTTGAATGTATCACAAGGGATTACCTAATCATCGCTTGACTCATATTGAAATCTTTTTTGATATGTGGATTTTTGTTGAAATTGATACTATTTTGATTTCTTCCATCTTTGGGAATATAATATATTTTACTGCTATCCCACTTTAAACTAAGGTATCTATTGAAAACTGAATGAGAAACTTTTTTAATCTGTCTTACAACAATCAATTTGCTTAACACAGTAACTTTGATGTCTGACTTACAAATCTCAAACAAGTAGCTATGATTTATAACTTAGAAAGCTCGTGCATGTGCAAAACAAAAATACAAAGTATATAGAAGGCTTTAATAATAATTGGGACATGAGAGATTTTTTTAAGTAATCAAGGACCAGATATTGCAGTATCAATTCTACTACTTTATTAATATTAACAGTGATATAGTAGAATAACTTTTGTACTATTAATATCTCTTCTGGTCCCCGTTTGCACTTAATAAACTCCTGTTATACACTAAGATAATCGGTTAGGTAGTACACAATGAGGGTTCCCCACCTGTCATTTAGGAAAGCTCCTTTTTGTTGTTCTTACTCTCCGCCAAAGGTTTTTAGATTCTCTACTAGAGTCGATTCCATCTTATTATTTGCATTTCTTGCCATAAATTAATAGAAAAGTGTTTACGTCATGAAAGTTGCTTCCGATGGTGGCCCCAAGGGGAAATGGTTTATTGGGCCCACATAAGCCAATATGTCCACTCTTGACATGCAATGATACACTTGAGTAACCATAGATACAAATACACCTTAGGTTGAATAGTAAAGAAGTCATTTCAAGAACCCTTCTAACGAGAAGCAATAAATTCATTGGTTTTCCCGAAAAACATTGAATGCAACTCTTAGTTTTATTCATTTACAATTGTTCGTAAACAGACATGATAAACCCAAAGTACTCTATAAGTATAATAATTCTACAATTCTCAACAAAAATATAAAAATCTAGTTATGAACACATATAAGTTATTTTGATATAAAAAATAAAATCCATCAACTAATACTACTAGTCTGTCTCATATCCTTTCCTTTTCATCTGCAATAATCACATCATTACTATTTATATGCATCGCTTGATGGATATCAGCTCATCTGCAGACTTTTTTTAAGTATCGTCGGACTCTTCATCATCTTCTAAAATAGTTATATCATGCTCTACTATCAGTTCATCGACATCGGTGTACTCAAATGTTATTAATGCGTAATCAGCTATGTCTGTTGTATCATTGACAAAAGGTATCGACTCAAATGTATAAACTATCGACACAGAACCCTAAACATCCACACTCCAACAATGACAATCGCTCACTTTCCAAATCACTTTAAAGTGCGTCGCGATCCCTTAGTGTCCACTAGATCAACAATGTATAACATGTTATTTGCTTGATTTTCTAAAATTTATGACTCATCTTTGTACCAATACGAATTATTATCGATTTTGGTTAAACTGTGCTCATTCCGTGTTCTTCCTTTCTTGGTGTTATAGCATTCTCACTCGAATACCATTACCGAATATGTTTTTAAGAAGTCCACCTCGAATACTTTAACCAATTCACTATACCAAGAAACTCCTTCGCCAAAACAACAAAACCCGTAATCCGCAATGAGACATTTATCACCTTTCTAACGCCAAACCAAGTACACCCCATTAACAACACATAGATCATATTTCGAAATTGTACAATTGGAACACTTAGCCACATACAAAAATTATTTGGTTAATACTGGATGGCATGCTAGCTTCATGTTAAATACCTAATAATGGAAAATCTATTGAGTTATACTTTCTCTATTAGTATTTTGATTTTGAATTATAGTATACATTTATCAATAACGAATTGTAAAATCTAGTTTGATGAATTCTTTCCACATCCACATGTCCATCTGTAATTATAACTGACTTATGGTCCCTAGAATACAAAATATTTGAGTTGCAAAATTATATAGAATAAGAAAGTGACAAAGAACATAGTAAAAAACAATCCTAGCTTGATCTATTTGGGGGAAGATAAACGAAACAATATTTTAAATTTGGGTGACATTAACTTCTGAAAGTCAATATATCTCTTGGTTCCTGGTACTAGATCCGCATATCTATGAGGATGATTACACTTTTTTTTCCTTATTGATATAATGTGATGTGAAAGTCAAGATCTCTTCCACAACATAACCCTCGTCAATCGAACCTTGTGCCTTTTACACATTACGTAGTTACTCCTTTAACTTATTCAAATAATGCTCGATCAGATACATCAAACACATCATGATTATTCCACCAAAAACTGTATCGTCATGGAATATTCTTGTCTACAATTTTAGTATACGCTTCATTAACAATGCCACTCAAATCATCTATCACATTTATCATTTCCTCATATACATAACTAGGAATAACATTTGATTGGAACGGGTTTATTTCTCCATACAAATTTTAAATTTCATATGTTGCTTAAAACCCATTTCTCAATATTCATATTAGCCTCTAGAATATTTTTCCTAGTAAATTTGTGCATCAATTACATGGATATTGAATTGAATTAGAAATATCCATGTGCTAAGATATAATTTCAACGAAACTCTTAACACCCTTAACAAAAGCTAGAGTAACCTTGTTTCTTGACTTAATCAACACTTTATCCATATGGACTTCTATTTGGACTTGATTGCGTCGTAAACTAAAAGATTTTGATAGCTATAATAATTTAATGAATAAATTGTGTAAATCATATTGATATTCAATCTCATATTTCATAGATAAAGCAATATAATATTTCATAAGTCTTACTCCTATATTAAATCTCCCATTATCAAACTCCAACTTTTTTTCATAATCCAAAAAAATATCTAATATTATAGATAAAAAATCATATATAACTACATATATTATGTAACTACATAATTTAACCATCTAAACAACATAATAGAAACCATAATAAAGAAAAATACTAGTTTTTACGAAAAAATTGTGACAAAATACCTAAAGGAATTGATGGTAGAAATGGGTCCGAAAGAGTGGAGGTAAGTAGATAAAATACGTTAACGAAAGAGGAGGCGTTTGTGGAAAGTGCTGGATCAATAGTAAGAATATTTAGGGATCAAATTTAGAGTCTTTTGGGAATTTTTTAGTTTTTTTAGCTCTGACGAAAAATTATAATTGAGCCATTGTTGAAAAAAATTTAAAGAAAAAATAAAAAAGTAACAATGATATATTTTTATCTGAATAATTGTAAAAAAGAAAAAAGCTCGCCTAAGTAAAAAAAATTATCTAGTTGACTAGCAGCTGCAAATTAAAAATATAGAGAATGTTAATTAATATATATTTATAATAAAATTATTTTTAAATAAAATATTTTAGTAAAAAAATTTGTATTGATCTAAATTTATGAAACAAAGATTATTTCCCTATAGTTCAAGATGAATTGTGGCATTTTAGGCCTAAATATTTAATTATTTCTTATAAATAAATTTAGCTTTAAAAATAAGATTAAAGCCCAATCCGTATTGTAAAAGCCCAACTCACATGCTTAAAATAAAACCTAATTACCCATCAAATCTACCCTAACACCATTGCCCCCGGCGCCGCAAAATTTCTCTGTACCATCTGATCCCAAATACCAAACTTCATTGCAATTAACTAGTTCCTCTCTTCATTTAATCCCTCCATTCTACTTCTTTAAATCTCCACAAATTCGTACTAACTTTGAATGTTGATTCATTGAATCAATTTGAAACACCAGACAAGAATGCAGAATTTTAAGCCATCCGTTTTTCTACATTTATTTACCATATATCCAGGTTAGTAAATTTGTGAGTTTCTTATATTTTTATGAATTCTAACTTAGTCTATTATATCAAATTATATTAAATGTCATAAAAATTTCATTATAATTGTATCAATCTATCAAATGCCACAACTGTTAGCCACATATAGGCTTCATTTTTGTCACTTGTCACGCCCAAAGGGGAAAAACGCATTGAATCCGTAGATGTCAGATTTATTGTATTGTATTTTGTTAAATGGTAGTCATACTTTTACGTGAGCTCTTGAAAATATCAAGTACATATAATTAGTGCCCGTTTGTGATTGCTTTTAAGTGATTTTAGATCCATAACAATATTTTAGACTCTTAAAATTAGGAAAAACACTAGATTAGTGATTATTAAAATAATCATTTAAAGTGATTTTAGATGTCAAAATATTTTTTTATATTTTTTACAAATATTGTAATTCTAATCAAAAAACACTTTTAACTCCAAAATAATCAATCCCAAACGGGCTCTTAGATTCCATGATAATTATATTATTAGCAAAATCTTGTATTATTTAAGGTTTATTTAGAACTGTTTTACAAATAAGATATCCGAATTCAATAAGAAGTGTTGGGTGCCAATAATAACTATTGGGTGAAACTTTTCTTAGGTTTATCTTAATTGACATTTAAATTTAGATTATTGTATAATTAAAATTTTGGTTAATTTGAATAAAGATATGGATAGTGGGCTTAATAGTTTTCTCTTTTTCCTTCAATGGTAGGTAATCTTCATCAATGGGGAGCATAACGAAACAACGAATGGATAAGATTGTTGGTCATGCCATTTCAATCCACCATGAAGACTGTACGATTAACATGGTAAGATTTACATGCCAATAAATAAACTTCATTTGACTATATAAATATATTCTACTCCATTTTGTAGTTTTATGCATACTAACCAAACTTATTTACGTGATTTAAATTCTGAGTAATATCGTTTAGGTTACATCTAAATAAGTTTAATACCATGTTTAATCTGAGATAAACGTTTAGCTTAGGATAATTCTTTCAGTTAACATAATAAATGTTGTTTTCTTGGTAAAAGTATGTATATTTTTCCTTGAAAAATGGTCTAGACATGCCTATGTTGGAATGTCTAGGAGGCTACCTATTTTTATTTAGGCAATTGATAAAAAATTAACTTTATTAGAAGAATGTTTTTTTCATTTATTTTTTTAAGTTCACTTCAAACACCTAAACCTTTTGTAGATTCTTACATGTACGTGGCCTATCAATTTTTAGAAGAATCTTTACCTTATTTATCTAATAAATTGGTATATAATAGAATAAACCACAGAGTTGTAAGAGTTAGAATTAATAAATGATGTTGCAACAATTACAACTCATCTAATGATGGGATTATAACGAATATAATAGCAAAATATAACCACCACAACCACAATGTTTATCGATCTTTGAGAATATGATTAATGAGTTGCCATTTTAGAATAATCCTTTATTTTCCATTGAAGAGTAATGAGAAGAAACAATCATTAATTTGTTGTATGCTTTTAGATATTATTCTAAGTAAATGTGGGTCTAGTTGTTCACCTGGTTGAATTCCATCTAAGACTAGTTTATCAAGTCTAGTCATGAACTAGGTATCCTATCTTAGAGTAGTGTTAAAATTTTAGTAAATATTTTAACGTGTGAATAATATAAAACATTATTTGCAGCTGTCAAGATGAAGTGATGGCAAGGGAATTGAGTTTTTCAAATATTGGAAAAATTAGTGAAGGTAAGTTTAATCATCCATTTTATCACTAGATAATTCCTTGCTTTGTTCTCTTACGTTTATATGCGTGTTGTAGCTCTCTTTTTATTCATCCACTAAAGGTTTGAATTCAAGCACTTAAAGTTATGTTTTTTCTCAGGACGGTGAAGTATAATCTACATCAAGATATATGGATGATGAAAGAATATGGTGTGCTAGATTAATAGTTGCTCTAGTGGTTAGGTTACTCATGTATTACATTAAAAATTCAAGATTAGGTAATTTATTGGATAATAAAGTCAGTGTTGGACCTCTTAATGAAAAGCTTTTCAAAAGGATATATGTTTAACTGTATTTTTGTTCAATGTTCTTTTCTTCATTTATACTCAACAAGTCAACTTAATATCAAAAAGCAACTTCGCTCAAACCACCTGAAATAAAGCCAAAACATTATTCAAGTTATTTGACTTAATATCAAAATGAAACTTCACTACTGAAATTTCACATACGCTCCATAGATTATTATATTTAGGTACTTTTCTAAGTTATGTCATTCCTGGTTATCTTTCCTCTTTGATTTTACTTTCTTATTTCTATTATATACAAGGAGTTCCTCGTTCCTCGTTCCTCTTAAATTTGTTATGCATTTGATTGTATATATATGTCTCTATATTTGTGCTTTAGATTTCAATATAGTAATACGTTAATGAGGTTTTTTTATGAAATATCATTTATTTATGGTGTACGTTATTATAAGTAATGGTAGTGTTTATGTTAAAACTTAAAAACTAACAGTCTAGTTTAGGTAGCATAGTTAATATAGAAATCTAGTTGTACATATATAATAGTAGCAACTTATGTCAATTGTTGATGGTACGTGTGACCAAGTAATATTTTCCACTAATAGATTTATCCTTGGAGTTATTCTTAGTTACGTAGTTGATATACCATCAATAGAGACTTGTACTACTTCGTTGACACGATCTTGGAATATATAGAAAGCTAATTGTATCTTAAAGATCTAGAAGTCAATTTATTATAACTTAAAGCTCCAGATCTTGACCTCTTTTAGTATTCTTCATTTCTAAAAAGATATAAATTTAGTCAGAAATAATTTATTCTATTTCAGCTTTTTTAATCGGCCTTAAAATCATTCGGTTTGTAAATCTCCTCAGAATCTGTATGGTATGAAAAAATATAATCAGAAGAACATGAATGCAGATGGGATTATTGTTTTATAGGGGCTATATAACATTTGGTCGAGCAAATTTGGCGAAGAAATTTGGCGAAGAAATTTGGCAATATTTTCATAGTGATAAATTAATTTTTTCTATCTTTCAACCTAATTTTTGAATGTATCACAAGGGATTACCTAATCATCGCTGGACTCATATTGAAATCTTTTCTGAAATGTGGATTTTTATTGAAATTGATACCATTTTGATTTCTTCCTTATTTGGGAATATAAGAGATTTTACTGTTATACCACTTTAAACAAACGTATCTATCAAAAACTGAAAGAAAAATTTGTCTAATCGGCCTTACAACAATCAACTTTCTTAACGCGTAACTTTGAGTTCTGACTTACAAACGTATCTCTTCTGGTGCCCGTTTTCACTTGATAAACTCTGGTTATACACTAAGAGAGTCAACTAGGTAATATACAATGAGGGTTCTGCACCTGTCATCTAGGAAAGCTCCTTTTTGTTGTTCTTACCACTACTTCCTAATATTGTCTTCTAGTCAAAAGATAAACGCTTTTTCTATTGCGATAGAAAACACTCTGCCAAAGGTTTTTCGATTTTCTACTACAGTCGATTCCATCTTAGTATTTGCATTTCTTGCCATGAATTGATAGAAAGGTGTTTACACCATGAAAGTTGCTTCCCAAGGCGGCCTCAAGGGGAAATGGTTTATTGGGCCCACATAAGCTTATTAACCACTCTTGTCATGCAATGATACACTTGAGACACCATTGATACATTTTGAGGAGATTTGCCTTAGGTTGAATAGTAAAGAAATCCTTACAAGAACCCTTCCGACGAGAAGCAATACATTCATGGGTTTTGTTGAAAATTTGCATGCAACTCTTAGCTACTTTATGATTTGATTTTATTTAAGCTCTCTCAGTAATACATATGATAAACAATAAACTATGTCACATGAACCGTTATGAACTATGTCACATGCAGGGTTATGGTATAATTTTGTCGCTTCTTATTCATTTTACTTCTCTTGCTACTTAACTAAGACAGAAAATTGAGAGAATCTTTGGAAGTTCTTTTATTTCGATAATCTAGTAAACGTGTCGACTACATTGGTCACTGATAACAAATTACTGATCAACTTTCCAAATCATGATCTTTGCTCGAATTAAAAGGTAGAAGAAATGATTTTTAGGCACCCTAGACTATAGCTTTTCTAGATTTTATGGCACTTTTTTTGTTATCAAAATTGTGTTAATTTGATCACGTATTTCTCCTTTCTATATAATCTTTATTACGCTATCCATTGTTAGATTTTGGTATAGATGACACAATATATCGAAATATTTGTTGATATAAAAAATCAACAAAAACCATGAAACTAGAGATAAAGAAGAGTTAACCAATTATACAAACCAATATTTGAGCCAAAAAATGAATGTACAAAAAAATGATAGAAAGGTTCGATTAAACAAGTCCCACTATAATTATGGAATTTTAAGCCAATTGATGAAATTATGGAACTAATGACTACCTCAGGCGCTCACCTACACATGCGAGACTCCTTGTAGGTATTCTCTACAATTCCTTAGAAAGTGGAATATAGGAGAGGAAAATTATTGGTTCATGCAATTGTTAACCGTGCTTCTCTTCTTGTTGGTCTATGTATCGACGACGAGATATTATACCAGACTCGAGTTCTTCTACTAAAAATGCATCCCTTCATTTGTGTCATGTTTATCTTGTTCAAGGATCTAGGAACACAACCATTATATTTTACAAACTAAAATGAGTCGGTCAAAATGACGAAAGATCCTTGTGCCCAAAATTTATGATTCTGCTAATAGAAATTGATTTTATATCATACTAAAAATTCAATCTGAAAAAATTATAAGCACAAAAAATGGCTATCTATATAGAAGTCATCCTAGAACTCTTTTATTTCCCAGGGATGCTTGTGTTGCAGAAGGGCACATAAAAAGATCCTGAAAATTATCGATCTTCAGTGAATTAACTTTGAAGGTTCTCCCATGAGTTGATGAATTAAATGGAAAAAATATGTCGGGTTCACTAAATTAGGATAACACTATTACGAGAATAGCTTTTAGAGACCGCATACTTATTTGTGATCTTTTGTGGTACCTAAAGGTTGCTCGTTTTCAAAAGGTTGTTAACTATTCATTTTTCCTAAGAAATCATTTCTGTGGTAGGTAGATGGTTTATCTTTACAGACCACCCAGTCTCTTGCTATAAGTTATGACTTCTAGCGACTATATATGGTCATTAGATAGATATATTTTAGTCGTTGCGTTTTGGTCGCCAATTCTTTATTACTTTAGCAACCATCCATCTGGTATTTAGTGGCTAGCCTCTTTTTGCGGTCGTTAAAGGTGTTATAATTGATTTTTTTTATTAAAGTTATTCATTTATAGTTGTTCGTAAATAGACATGATAAACCCAAAGTACACTAAAAGTATAATAATTCCACAATTCTCAACCAAAAATCTCCAAAATCTAGTTATGAACACATATAAGTTATTTTGACATAAAAAAATAAAACCAATCAACTAATACTACTAGTCTGTCTCATATCCTCCCCTTTCATTTGCAATAATCACATCATTAATATTTATATGCATCATTTGATGGATATCAGCCGCATCTTAAAGTATCTTCGGACTCTTCATCATCTTCTAAATAGTTAGATCATGCTCTACTATCACTTCGTCGACTTCGGTGTACTCTATTTTTATTAATGCGTAATCCGTCTATGTGTGTTGTCTCATTTACAAAAGGTATCGACTCAAATGTATAAACTATCGACACAGAACGCTAAACATCCACACTCCAACAATGACAATCGCTCACTTTCCAAATCACTTTAAAGCGCGTCGCGATCCGTTAGTGTCCACTACATCAACAATGTATAACATGTTATTTGCTTAATTTTCTAAAATTAACGACTCATCTTTGTACCAATACGAATTATTATCGATTTTGGTTACGCTGTGCTCATTCTGTATTCTTCCTTTCTTGGTGTTATAGCATTCTCACTCGAATACCATTACCGAATATGTTTTAAGAAGTCCACCTCGAATACTTTAACCAATTCATACTACCAATAAACTCCTTCGCCAAAACAACAAAACCCGTATCCCGCAATGGGACATTTATCACCTTTCTAACGCCAAACCAAGTTCACCCCATTAATAACACATAGATAATATTAAAAATTGTACAACTGGAACCCTTAGCCACATACAAAAATTATTTGGTTATACTGGATGGCATGCTAGCTTCATGTTAAATACCTAATAATGGAAAAGCTATTGAGTTATACTTTCTCTATTAGTATTTTGATTTTAAATTATAGTATACATTTATCAATAACGAATTGTAAAATCTAGTTTTATGAATTCTTTCCACATCCACATGTCCATCTGTAATTATAACTGACTTATGGTCCCTGGAATACAAAATATTTGAGTTACAAAATTATATAGAATAAGAAAGTGACAAAGAACATAGTAAAAAAGAACAAACTATATGTAAACTTAAATCTCATCATAAGATCGTAGATTGCACCAAACAATCCTATCGTGATCTATTTGGGGAATATAAACGAAACACTATTTTAAATTTGGGTGACATTAACCTCCGAAAGTCAATATATCTCTTGGTTCTGGTACTAGATCCGCATATCTATGAGGATGATTACACTTTTTTTCCTTATTGATATAATGTGATGTCAAAGTCAAGATATCTCCACAACATAACCCTCGTCAATCGAACCTTGTGCCTTTTATACATTATGTAGTTACTCCTTTAACTTATTCAAATAATGCTCGATCGGATACATCCAACACATCTGGATTATTCCACCAAAAACTGTATCGTCATGGAATATTCTTGTCTACCATTTTAGTATACGCTTCATTAACAATGCCACTCAAATCATCTATCATATTTATCATTTCCTCATATACATAACTAGGAATAATATTTGATTGGAATGGATTTATTTCTCCATACAAATTCCAAATTTCATATGTTGCTTAAAACCCATTTCTCAATATTCATATTAGCTTCTAGAATATTTTTCCTAGTAAATTCGTGCATCAATTACATGGATATTGAATTGAAGTAGAAATATCCATGTGCTAAGATATAAATTCAAGGAAACTCTTAACACCCTTAACAAACGCTAGAGTAACCTTGTTTCTTGACTTAATCAACACTTTCTCCATATAGACTTCTATTTGGACTTGATTGCATCGCAAACTAAAAGATTTTGATAGCTATAATAATTTAATGAATAAATTGTGTAAATCATATTGATATTCAATCTCATATTTCATAGATTAAGCAATATAATATTTCATAAGTCTTACTCCTATATTAAGTCTCCCATTTTCAAACTCCAACTTTTTTTCATAATCCAAAAAAATATCTAATATTATAGATAAAAAATCATATATAACTACATATATTATGTAACTACATAATTTAACCATCTAAACAACATAATAGAAACCATAATAAAGAAAAATACTAATTTTTACGAAAAAATGTGATAAAATAGCTAAAGGAATTGATTGTAGAAATGGGTCCGAAAGAGTGGAGGTAAGTAGATAAAATATGTTAACGAAAGAGGAGGCGTTTGTGGAAAGTGGTGGATCAATAGTAAGAATATTTATGGATCAATTTTAGAGTCTTTTGGGATTTTTTTAGTTTTTTTAGCTCTGACGAAAAATTATAATTGAGCCATTGTTGAAAAAATTTTAAAGAAAAAATAAAAAAGTCACAATGATATATTTTTATCTGAATAATTGTAAAAAAGAAAAAAACTCGCCTAAGTAAAAAAAAATTATCTAGTTGACAAGCAGCTGCAAATTAAAAATATAGAGAATGTTAATTAATATATATTTATAATAAAATTATTTTTAAATAAAATATTTTAGTAAAAAAATTTGTATTGATCTAAATTTATGAAACAAAGATTATTTCCCTATAGTTCAAGATGAATTGTGGCATTTTAGGCCTAAATATTTAACTATTTCTTATAAATAAATTTAGCTTTAAAAATAAGATTAAAGCTCAATCCATATTGTAAAAGCCCAACTCACATGCTTAAAATAAATCCTAATTACCCATCAAATCTACCATAACACCATTGCCCCCTGGTGCCGGAAAATTTCTCTGTACCATCTGATCCCAAATACAAACTTCATTGCAATTAACCAGTTCCTCTCTTCATTTAATCCCTCCATTCTACTTCTTTAAATCTCTACAAATTCGTACTAACTTTGAATGTTGATTCATTGAATCAATTTGAAACACCAAACAAGATTGCAGAATTTAAAGCCATCCGTTTTCCTACATTTATTTACCATATATCCAGGTTAGTAAATTTGTGAGTTTCTTATATTTTTATGAATTCTAACTTAGTCTATTATATCAAATTATATTAAATGTCATAAGAATTTCATTATAATCGTATCAATCTAACAAATGCCACAATTGTTACCCACATATAGGCTTCATTTTTGTCACTATCTAGTGTAGGCCACGATTAATAGTTCATTATTGTCACGCCCAACGGGGAAAAACGCATTGAATCCCAAGATGTCAGATTTATTGTATTGTATTTTGTTAAATGGTTGTCATACTTTTACGTGAGCTATTGAAAAATGTCAAGTACATATAATTAGATTCCATGATAATTATATTATTAGCATAATCTTGTATTATTTAAGGTTTATTTAGAACTGTTTTACAAATAAGATATCCGAAGTCAATAAGAAGTGTTGGGTGACAATATTAACTATTGGGTGAAACTTTTCTTAGGTTTATCTTAATTGACATTTAAATTTAGATTATTGTATAATTAAAATTTTGGTTAATTTGAATAAAGATATGAATAGTGGGCTTAATAGTTTTCTCTTTTTCCTTCAATGGTAGGTAATCTTCATCAATGGGGAGCATAACGAAACAAAGAATGGATAAGATTGTTGGCCATGACATTTCAATCCACCATGAAGATTGTATGATTAACATGGTAAGATTTACATGCCAATAAATAAACTTCATTTGACTATATATATATATATATATATATATATATATATATATATATATATATATATGCTACTCCATTTTGTAGGTTTATGCATACTAACCAAACTTATTTACGTGATTTAAATTCTGAGTAATATCGTTTAGGTTACATCTAAATAAGTTTAATACCATGTTTAATCTGAGATACACGTTTAGCTCAGGATAATTCTTGTTTCAGTTAACAGGATAAATGTTGTTTTTTTGGTAAAAGTATGTATATTTTTCCTTGAAAAATGGCCTAGACATGCCTATGTTGGAATGTCTAGGAGGCTGCCTATTTTTATTTAGGCAATTGATAAAAAATTAACTTTACTAGAAGAATGTTTTTTTCATTTCTTTTTTTAAGTTCACTTCAAACACCTAAACCTTTTGTAGATTCTTACATGTACGTGACCTATCAATTTTTTAGAAGAATCTTTACCTTATTTATCTAATAAATTGGTATATAATAGAATAAACCACAGAGTTGTAAGAGTTAGAATTAATAAATGATGTTGCAACAATTACAACTTATCTAATGATGAGATTATAACAAATATAATAGCAAAATATAACCACCACAACCACAATATTTATCGATCTTTGAGAATATGATTAATGAGTTGCCATTTTAGAATAATCCTTTATTTTCCATTAAAGAGTAATGAGAAGAAACAATCATTAATTTGTTGTATGCTTTTAGATATTCTTGTAAGTAATTGTGGGTCTAGTTGTTCACCTGGCTGAAGTCCATCTAAGACTAGTTTATCTAGTCTAGTCATGAACTAGGTATCCTATCTTAGAGTAGTGTTAAAATTTTAGTAAATATTTTAACGTGTGAATAATATAAAACATTATTTGCAGCTGTCAAGATGAAGTGATGGCAAGGGACTTGAGTTTTTCAAATATTGGGAAAATTAGTGAAGGTAAGTTTAATCATCCATTTTATCACTAGATAATTACTTGCTTTATTCTCTTACGTTTATATGCGTGTTGTAGCTCTCTTTTTATTCATCCACTAAAGGTTTGAATTCAAGCACTTAAAGTTATGTTTTTTCTCAGGATGGTGAAGTTTAATCTACATCAAGATATATGGATGATGAAAGAATATGGTGTGTTAGATTAATAGTTGCTCTAGTGGTTAGGTTACTCATGTGTTACATTTAAAATAAAAGATTAGGTAATTTATTGGATAATAAAGTCAGTGTTGGACCTGTTAATGAAAAGCTTTTCAAAAGGATATATGTATAACTGTATTTTTGTTCAATGTTCTTTTTTTCATTTATACTCAACAAGTCAACTTAATATCAAAATGCAACTTCGGTCAAACCACCTGAAATAAAGCCAAAAAATTATTCAAGTTATTTGACTTAATATCAAAATGAAACTTCACTACTGAAATTTCACAGACGCTCCATAGATTATTATATTTAGGTACTTTTCTAAGTTATGTCCCTCCTGGTTATCTTTCCTCTTTGATTTTACTTTCTTATTTCTATTATATACAAGGAGTTCCTCGTTCCTCGTTCCTCTTAAATTTCTTATGCATTTGATTGTATATATATGTCTCTATATTTGTGCTTTAGTTTTCAATATAGTAATACGTTAATGAGGTTTTTTTATGAAATATCATTTATTTATGGTGTACGTTATTATAAGTAATGGTAGTGTTTATGTTAAAACTTAAAAACTAACAGTCTAGTTTAGGTAGCATAGTTAATATAGAAATCTAGTTGTACATATATAATAGTAATCTACTTATGTCAATTGTTGATGGTACGTGTGACCATGTAATATTTTCCACTAATAGATTCATCCTTGGAGTTATTCTTAGTTACCTGAGTTGATATACCATCAATAGAGACTTGTACTACTTCGTTGACACGATCTTGGAATATATAGAAAGCTAATTGTATCTTAAACATCTAGAAGTCAGTTTATTATAACTTAAAGCTCTAGATCTTGACCTCTTTTAGTATTATTCATTTCTAAAAACATATAAATTTAGTCAGAAATAATCTATTCTATTTTAGCTATTTTAATCGGCCTTAAAATCATTCGGTTTGTAAATCTCCTCAGAATCTGTATGGTATGAAAAAATATAATCAGAAGAACATGAATATAGATGGGATTATTGTTTTATAGGGGCTTTATCACATTTGGTCGAACAAATTTGGCGAACAAATTTGGCGAAGAAATTTGGCAATATTTTCACAGTGATAAATTAATTTTTCTATCTTTCAACCTACTTTGTGAATGTATCACAAGGGATTACCTAATCATTACTTGACTCATATTGAAATCTTTTTTGAAATGTGGATTTTTGTTGAAATTGATACCATTTTGATTTCTTCCTTATTTGGGAATATAAGAGATTTTATTGTTATACCACTTTAAACAAACGTATCTATCAAAAACTGAAAGAAAAAATTGTCTAATCGGCCTTACAACAATCAATTTTCTTAACGCGTAACTTTGAGTTCTGACTTACAAACGTATCTCCTCTAGTGCCCGTTTCCACTTGATAAACTCCGGTTATACACTAAGAGAGTCAAATAGGTAGTACACAATGAGGGTTCTGCACCTGTCATCTAGGAAAGCTCCTTTTTATTGTTCTTACCACTACTTCCTAATATGGTCTTTTAGTCAAAAGATAAACGCTTTTTCTATTGCGATAGAAAACACTCCGCCAAAGGTTTTTCGATTTTCTACTACAGTCGATTCCATCTTAGTATTTGCATTTCTTGCCATGAATTGATAGAAAGGTGTTTACGCCATGAAAGTTGCTTCCTAAGGCGGCCTCAAGGGGAAATGGTTGATTGGGCCCACATAAGCTTATTAACCACTCTTGTCATGCAATGATACACTTGAGACACCATAGATACATTTTGAGGAGATTTGCCTTAGGTTGAATAGTAAAGAAATCCTTACAAGAACCCTTCCGACGAGAAGCAATACATTCATGGGTTTTGTTGAAAATTTGCATGCAACTCTTAGCTACTTTATGATTTGATTTTATTTAAGCTCTCTCAGTAATACCTATGATAAACAATAAACTATGTCACATGAACCGTTATAAACTATGTCACATGCAGGGTTATGGTATAATTTTGTCGATTCTTATTCATTTTACTTCTCTTGCTACTTAACTAAGACAGAAAATTGAGAGAATCTTTAGAAGTTCTTTTATTTCGATAATCTAGTAAACGTGTCGACTATATTGGTCACTGATAACAAATTACTGATCAACTTTCCAAATCATGATCTTTGCTCGAATTAAAAGGTAGAAGAAATGATTTTTAGGCACCCTAGACTATAGCTTTTCTAGATTTATAGCTCTTTTTTTGTTATCAAAATTGTGTTAATTTGATCACGTATTTCTCCTTTCTATATAATCTTTGTTACGCTATCCATTGTTAGATTTTGGTATAGATGAAACAATATATCAAAATATTTGTTGATATAAAAAATCAACAAAAACCATGAAACTAGAGATAAAGAAGAGTTAACCAATTATACAAACCAATATTTGAGCCAAAAAAATTAATGTACAAAAAAATGATAGAAAGGTTCGATTAAACAAGTCCCACTATAATTATGGATTTTTAAGCCAATTGATGAAATTATGGAAGTAATGACTACCTCAGGCGCTCACCTACACATGCGAGACTCCTTGTAGGTATTCTCTACAATTCCTTAAAAAGTGAAATATAGGAGAGGAAAATTATTGGTTCATGCAATTGTTAACCGTGCTTCTCTTCTTGTTGGTCTATGTATCGACGACGAGATATTATACCAGGCTCGAGTTCTTCTACTAAAAATGCATCCCATCATTTGTGTCATGTTTATCTTGTTCAAGGATCTAGGAACACAACCATTATATTTTACAAACTAAAATGAGTCGGTCAAAATGACGAAAGATCCTTGTGCCCAAAACTTATGATTCTGCTAAACGAAATAGTTTATATATCATACTAACAATTCAATATGAAAAAATTATAAGCACAAAAAATGGCTATCTATATAGAAGTCATTCTAGAACTCTTTTACTTCCCAGGGTTGTTTGTGTTGCCAAAAGGCACGTGAAAAGATCTGAAAAATTATCGATCTTCAGTGAATTAACTTTGAAGGTTATCCCATGAGTTGATGAATTAAATGGAAAAGATATATCAGGTTCACTAAATTAGGATAATACTGCTATGATAATAGCTTTTAGAGACCACATAGTTATTTGCGATCTTTTGTGGTCCCTAAAGGTTGCTCGTTTTCGAAAAGATGTTAACTATTCATTTTTCCTGAGGAATTCTTTCTTTGGTAGCTAGATGGTTTATCATTACAGACCACCCAGTCTCTCGCTATAAGTTATGACTTCTAGCGACTATATGTGGTCATTAGATAATTTTATTTTAGCCATTGCATTTTGGTCGCTAATTCTTTATTACTTTAGCAACCATTCATCCGGTATTTAGTGGCTAGCCTCTTTTTGCTGTCGTTAAAGGTGTTATATTGAAAAAACATTTTTATTAGAGTTATTCATTTACATTTGTTCGTAAATAGACATGATAATAATTAAGCATATTACAACAAAAACTTATGTGATAGATACAACCTAATAATCTATGTAAGTTATGAAATACCTTTTACTGAAAGTACTAAACTTATGGTGACTTGGCTAGGACTACATGGTGTACAACTCTTAAGGGGATTAACATATCTAATGAAAGATTAATTAATGTAAGAATGGTTGCTTGAACTAATAAACACAAAAACTAATAAAGAAAAGGATAGTCAAATCCCCATAGTATAGAAGGTAGCCATGATGTGTTTTCCATATATGGAAGGCCAAAAATGAAAAGTTTTATAAAGTTTTAACAATGACCTTATGAAAAAAACTCAAAGAGCATCTATAACATGTGATTAATTATATATTGCAAATATAAAAACATGAGGTTATAAGGGTTACCTCAGAAAATGTGGAAAGAATAAATACCAAAGGTATATACAATAAAAAATGGTAACTCGGTTAAAAACAAAAGCTGAAAAATGCTTAAATTTAATATTGATGCTACTATTAATTGTGCAACTAAAATAAAGTGATGCTTGTATATTAACTAATAAGGATTTTTTTTTGTAGGAAGACACGTATAAAATTATGTAACTCATACACCACTGGAGACAAAAAAACTTAGGGTTTAGGAATGTAATTCTTCAATCAAGAATTTTTAAAAAATGTAAATTCTGTACACTAAATTATTATAAGTTACTTATAGAGACAACTTGTAATCTAGTTAAGCCCATATACTCCCATAGGTGGTTATTTTGTGTTCTCTTTTTCTTGAAAATTTTCAAAATAGTCCGCTGTAGGCAATTAGGCTTTCTATTTATATAATTTATGCTTTAAAAATAACTCTTCCAAGAAAACAAAAATAGAAGCCCAACACATAATGTTAAAGCCCAACCTACATATTTTCAAAATAAAACCCTAATTTTCTTAGTTTTCTTCCTCATCACCTTTTTTTCATATGTAACTAATTATATCTAAAATATTCAATATCTAATATATTTTTTTTATCAAATCAAATTATGTAATGTGTTATATATTAATTTTACGTGGCTTAATTTTATAACACATTACTTATCCCAATATATAATATATATATATATCATAGAAAGATAAACAATCCTTAAAGGATCTTTAAGAACCAAATCAAGCAGAACTCATGTTTAAAAAAAAATTAATGAATCAAGCCTAAACTTAAATAAAAAGGATTGTTTGAACAAAATCCAAACTCAAACTCAATAAAATATTATCAAAATAATCCCAAATAGCTAAACTTTGGTTCGGTTTGTTTGATGACTTACTCCCAATTACCTCACACAAAGATGTTTTTCAGGAATTTTCATAATGGTATATATAATTTTCTTCAATCTATTAGTGCAACACCAATAAATGTAATTCAAAATTCTTTTTGTTTTGGCCCCTTTAAGCATAATTTATGTAAGTATTTCATACATTTAAGTAACATATATGGGAAGAAGGTCCCTCTTAAATCCTAAAACATGTGGGATACCTTTGATATTAATAAAATATGAGGTTGTCTACATTCACATTCTTATGCAAGATATATATTTATGTAGAAACTTCATGACATTTAAAGTTTTGATAACAGAGTACCAATTAAGAGATTATAATCATTTATTATATGAAGTTTCAACGTGTTATCTTTAAGTTTCAAATATCTTAAAGTTTAGCTTAATATATTCTTCAATAATTTGGTTATAACATTATCTATTATATTGTAGATCACGTCGCAACAAGACAATTAGTTTGTAGCTTTTAACAATTGTTAGATTTTGAGTCTTGGGAACCAAATTTATATTTGTTTAATTGTTTTCTCTGAGTATATTAGGTATTTTTCATAGTGTTGATAATATTAGTCTCCACTATACTCCAAGAGAGTTTTAAAAATCATGAGGTAAATCCATCTGGCTTATGGCTTTTACTTATTCTAATACTCCATAATGCATAATTTATTTCCTTATCTAATATTGTATTAGTAAGTTGATTTATCTCCTCTTTATTAAGTCTCTTCTGGCATATCTCATCAATCAAGACCCCTTATAAGGTTCTTAATTGTTTGATGTACGTTAGCCATATTTTCTTCTTTAGTAATAATTTTCCCCTCATCATCCATTATTTTCATAAAGGTACTTTATAATCTTATATTTTGCATGGCATGGTGGAAATACTTAGTATTCTCCTTCCCTCCATCAAGAAACTGGTATATAGACTGTTGTTTCAACAATGATCCTTCATTAAGAAGCTTCTTTGATAATTATTTAGCCAATTCATTATAATTTTTGAGTTGTTCCTTGCTTGTATCTCATTTATGTCTGCATAGTTGAACTACTTTAATTTTGTCCCTTAGATTGGTAATATTAGCTAAAGTATTTTGTAGATACTCTTTGTTAATAACATCAGTTTACTTTTAAAAACTTGAAACTATTGTGCCTCCTGAAATATGTGATTTCCCTTGACATTTTTGGTCCATATTTTTTTACCAATATCGTCAAACGTTTCCTGGTTGTTCTAGGAATCATAAAATTTGAATGGAGATATGAACTTAATTGTTTTCCTTATTGGCATATCTAGAATAAGACTATGATAATCTAATAGTCCTGGTGAGTTAATATTATCTTGTTGTATGGGAATTGAGAAATCAACTTTCTATGAACTCAATTTTTATGGTTCACATTTCTTTCTCTCATACATACTTTGTCCAAACATAGTAAGGACTTGTTCCTTGTATTTTTGTAAGATGTAAATCATTTACACACTCATTCATCTTTTTGGTATGAACAACTAGATATGGTTCATGGCGTATATATTTTAACTCCATAACTTCATAAAAATATCCTTAAATGCAACAAGTATTGTTGTTAGCTATACTTTCCAAGTCTCTCAGTGTATCCCATAATTTCAGTCTTTGACTAGTTGGTGGAATGTGAGAACATAGTAAAGACATATAGAGAACTTTCTTAGTATTTATGTCTTCAGTCGTGCAAAGTAATGCTTGATCACTAGCCTATATTAGTTCACCCTTTAATATATTAGACTTCCAACATATCTATAATTATCCTTTTTGGATAGAAAGATGCCACATGACCAATATTTCCAAGATTTAGGAGTGCTACCTCAGGGTCTTTAACAAAAAAAAATTATGTTTAAATTTTCTTACAATATTATATGAATTTTGGATTCTAAAAATAGTTCCAAAAAGACAAATCAAACATGACATATGATTGGTTATTAACTACTTAAATACCTTGATCGTCAAAGGTGCATGAACCTCTTGGCAGATCCAAACTAAGAAACTCATTTTTCCTTTCACGTTAAGTTGGAAAACTGACTTAGATTGTAATTTTCAACTCTAGCCCTTGTTCATAATGATTTTAACCTCTTTTTAAATATCATGAAACTATAAACATATTTTACTCTTTAAATTAAACAGACCTCAACATCTCTTATAATCACTTGACTATAATTTACCTATGTGTAGCCTATGTTGACTAAAAAATAATAATTAAACATATTACAACCAAAACATATATAATAGACATAACCTAAATAATCTATGCAAGTTATGCATACTTTCTCTAAAACTACTAAACATATGTTGTTCGAATGCAATTGGGCCACAGATACATGGTATACAACTCTTATGGGGATTAAAATACCTAACGAAAGGATAATTCAAATAGAAGAATGATATTTTAAAATAATAAAATCATAAACTAATAAAGAAAATGATAGACATATCCCCGTAGTAGAGAAATCAGGCATGATGTGTTCGCACATATGGAAGGCAAAAAATGAAATATTATATGAAAACTCAAACCTTGTCCCTATTAAAAAAGTTTATAGAGAATCTATAGCATGTCATGAATTCTATAATGCAAATATAAAATATGAGGCTATAAGGGTCACCCTATAAAATGTGGAACCAATAAACACCCAAGGTATATACAATAAAAAGGGTAACTCAGTTTAAAACAAAATCCAAGATCTGCTTAATTTTATATTGAAATTGCTTTTAATAGTGCAACTAAAAAATAAAGTGATGATTTTGTATTAAATGGTTTTAGATGATTTTTTTTAGGGATGACACACATGTAGTTATGTAGCTCACATGCCTCAAGAGACATCAACCTTAGGGTTCACAAATGTTTTTCTTCATGGAAGAACTTTCCAAAAATGTAGATTTTTTATACAAAAATGATTGTGCAAATGACTTGTAAAGGACAACTTGTAATATAGTTAAGAAAATTTGCTCCCTTAGTAGGTGATAATTTATTGTCCTCCTCTATTTCTCAAAACATAAACAAAGTAGCCGCCTAGGTGACCAATCAATAACAAATTGTAAACCTGATGCATGCACTGGACTTTCTATTTATAATGGGATAATTCTACATTCAGACCTACAGTGTCCTTTTATAATTAAGCTAAACAATTAATTCTTTCCATTATAAGCATTTTTACTAAAATAACTTATAAAATGAGTAATATAACAAAAAAGAATTATTTTTTTCACCACCACGGCTGGTTAGTAAACTTCAGCAAAAATATATCAATGTGATTTTTTTTTGGATTTTTTGTTTTTTTATCTATGACGAAAAATTATAATGGAGCCATAGATGAAAAATTTTTAAAGAAAAAATCAAAAAGTCACAATGATATATTTTTATCTGAATAATTGTAAAAAAGAAAAAAGCTCGCCTAAATAAAAAAAATTATCTAGTTGACCAGCAGCCGCAAATTAAAAATATAGAGAATGTTAATTAATATATATTTATAATTAAATTATTTTTAATAAAAAAAAATTAATAAAAAAAATTTGTATTGATCTAAATTTAGGAAACAAAGATTATTTCCCAATAGTTCAAGAAGAATTGTGGCAATTTAGGCCTAAATATATAATTATTTCTTATAAATTATTTTAATTTTAAAAATAAAATAAAAGACCAATCCATATTGTTAAAGCCCAACTCACATGTTTAATATAAAACCTAATTACCCATCAAATCTACCCTAAATAAGAAACAATCCTCATTATTGTATACTACTATAGTTGTATAACACCATCCGGGCGCCGCAAAATTTTCTCTGTACCATCTGATCCCAAATACCAAACTTCATTGCAATTAACCAGTTCCTCTCTTCATTTAATCCCTCCATTCTACTTCTTTAAATCTCCACAAATCCGTACTAACTTTGAATGTTGATTCATTGAATCAATTTGAAACACCAGACAACAATGCAGAATTTAAGCCAGTCGTTTAGTAAATTTGCGAGTTTCTTATATTTTTATGAATTTTAACTTAGTCTATTATATCAAATTATATGAAATGTCATAAGAATTTCATTATAATCGTATCAATCTAACATAGGCCACAATTGTTAGCCACATATAGGCCTCATTTTTGTCACTATCTAGTGTAGGCCACAATTAATAGTTAATTATTGTCACACCCAAAGGGGAAAAACGCATTGAATCTGTAGATCTCAAATTTATTATATTGTATTTTGTTAAATGGTAATCATACTTTTGCGCAAGCTTTTGCAAAATGTCAAGTACATATAATTAGATTCCATGATAATTATATTATTAGCATAATCTTGTATTATATAAGGTTTATTTAGAATTGTTTTACCAATAAGATGTCTGAAGTCAAGAGATATAGTCTAATTCATCCAACCCAATTATCTGTTCTAGATTGATTCATATTACCCTCTCTCGATTTCATCAATAAGAAGTGTTGGGTGACAATAATAACTGTTGGGTGAAATTGTCCTTAGGTTTATCTTTATTGGCATTTAAATCTGGATTATTGTATAATTAATTTTTTTGTTAATTTGAATAAAGATATGGATAGTGGGCTTAATATTTTCTCTTTTTTCCTTCAATGGTAGGTAATCTTCATCAATGGGGAGCATAACGTAACAAAGAATGGATAAGATTGTTGGTCATGACATTTCAATCCACCATGAAGAGTTTATGATTATCATGGTAAGATTTACATGCCAATATATAAACTTCATTTGACTGTAAATATATATATATGCTACTCAATTTTGTAGGTTTATGCATACTAACCAAACTTGTTTAAATAAGTTTAATACCATGTTTAATCTGAGATACATTTTTTGTTCAAGCTAATTTTTTTCAGTTAACAAGATAAATGGTGTTTTCTTGGTAAAAGTATGTATATTTTTCTTGAAAAATGGCCTAGACATGCCTATGTTGGAATGTCATTGAGGTTTTCCATTTTTATTTAGGCAATTGATAACAATTTAACTTTATTAAAAGAATGTTTTATTCATTCATTTTTTTAAGTTCACTTCAAACACCTGAACCTTTTGTAGATGCTTAGATGTACGTGACCTATCATTTTTTAGAAGAATCTTTACCTTATTTATCTAATAAATTGGTATAGAATAGACTAAACCACAGAGTTTGAATTAAAAAATAATGTAGTAACAGTTACAACTCATCTAATCATGGGATTATAACAAATATAATAGCAAAATATAACCACCACAACCACAATGTTTATCGATCTTTGAGAATATGATTAACGAGTAGCCATTATAGAATAATCTTTTATTTTCCATTAAAGAGTAATGAGAAGAAACAATCATTATTTTGTTGTATGCTTTTAGATACTCTCGTAAGTAAATGTGGGTCTAGTTGTTCACGTGGTTAAATTCCATCTAAGACTAGTTTATCTAGTCTAGTCATGAATTAGGTAACATATCTTAGAGTATTTTAATGTTTGAATAATATAAAACATTATTTGCAGCTATCAAGATGAAGTGATGGCAAAGGATTTGAGTTTATAAAATATTGGAAAAATTAGTGAAGGTAAGTTTCATCTCCATTTTATCATTAGATAATTTGTTGCTTTGTTCTCTTACGTTTATATGCGTGTTGTAGCTCCCTTTTTATTCATCCACTAAAGGTTTTGAATTCTAGCACTCAAACTTATGTTTTTTCTCAGGGGTCAAGTATAATCTACATCAAGACATATGGATGATGAAAGAATATGGTGTGTTAGATTAATAGTTTCTCTAGTGGTAAGGTTACACATGTATTATATTAAAAATTAAAGATAACTGAGTGGTATGTAATTTATTTAATATTATTCGACTTAATATAAAAATGCAACTTCACTACTGAAATTTCACACAAGCTCCATAGATTATTATATTTAGGTTGTTTTCTAAGTTATGTCCTTTCTGGTTATCTTTGCTCTTTGACTTTCATTTCTTATTTCTATTATATACATGGAGTTCCTCATTCCTCTTACATTTCTTATGAATTTGATTGTATATATATATATGTCTCTATATTTTTGGTTTAGTTTTTAATATAGCAATACGTTAATGAGGTTTTTTTTCCAGAAGTATCTTTTATTTATGGTGTACTTTATTTTAAGTTATGGTAGTGTTTTATTTTAAAACTTAAAAACCAATAGTCTAGTTTAGGTAGCATAGTTTGTTGCTGATGGTACGTGTGACCTTGTATATTTTCCACTAATAGATTCATCCTTGGTCTTATTCTTAGTTCCCTGAGTTGATATACCATCAATAGAGACTTGTACTACTTCCTTGACACGATCTTGCATATTAAAGATATAGAAGTCACTTTGTTATAACATAAAGCTCTAAATCTTGACCTCGTTTAATATTCTTCATTTCAGAAAATATAAATTTAGTCATAAATAATCTATTCTATTTCAGTTTTTTTAATCAGCCTTAAAATCATTCAGTTTTGTAAATCTCCTCAGGATTAGTATGGTATGAAAAAAATTTAATCAGAAGAACATGAATACAGATGGGATCGTTGCTTTATAGAGGCTTTATCACATTCGGTCGAAGAGATTTGGCAATAGTTTCACAGTGATAAATTAATATTTCTATCTTTCAACCTACTTTTTGAATGTATCACAAGGGATTACCTAATCATCGCTTGACTCATATTGAAATCTTTTTTGATATGTGGATTTTTGTTGAAATTGATACCATTTTGATTTCTTCCATCTTTGGGAATATAATATATTTTACTGCTATCCCACTTTAAACTAAGGTATCTATTGAAAACTGAATGAGAAACTTTTTTAATTTGTCTTACAACAATCAATTTGCTTAACACAGTAACTTTGATGTCTGACTTACAAATCTCAAACAAGTAGCTATGATTTATAACATAGAAAGCTCGTGCATGTGCAAAACAAAAATACAAAGTATATAGAAGGCTTTAATAATAATTGGGACATGAGAGATTTTTTTAAGTAATCAAGGACCAGATATAACAGTATCAATTCTACTACTTTATTAATATTAACAGTCATATAGTAGAATAACTTTTGTACTATTAATATCTCTTCTGGTGCCCGTTTGCACTTGATAAACTCCTGTTATACACTAAGATAATCGGTTAGGTAGTACACAATGAGGGTTCCCCACCTGTCATTTAGGAAAGCTCCTTTTTGTTGTTCTTACTCTCTGCCAAAGGTTTTTAGATTCTCTACTAGAGTCGATTCCATCTTATTATTTGCATTTCTTGCCATAAATTAATAGAAAAGTGTTTACGCCATGAAAGTTGCTTCCGATGGTGGCCCCAAGGGGAAATGGTTTATTGGGCCCACATAAGCCAATATGTCCACTCTTGACATGCAATGATACACTTGAGTAACCATAGATACAAATACACCTTAGGTTGAACAGTAAATAAGTCATTTCAAGAACCCTTCTAACGAGAAGCAATACATTCATTGGTTTTCCCGAAAAACATTGAATGCAACTCTTAGTTTTATTCATTTACAATTGTTCGTAAACAGACATGATAAACCCAAAGTACTCTAAAAGTATAATAATTCTACAATTCTCAACAAAAATATAAAAATCTAGTTACGAACACATATAAGTTATTTTGATATAAAAAATAAAATCAATCAACTAATACTACTAGTCTGTCTAATATCCTTTCCTTTTCATCTGCAATAATCACATCATTACTATTTATATGCATCGCTTGATGGATATCAGCTCATCTGCAGACCTTTTTAAAGTATCGTCGGACTCTTCATCATCTTCTAAAATAGTTATATCATGCTCTAATATCAGTTCATCGACATCGGTGTACTCAAATGTTATTAATGCGTAATCATTCTATGTCTGTTGTATCATTGACAAAAGGCATCGACTCAAATGTATAAACTATCGACACAGAACCCTAAACATCCACACTCCAACAATGACAATCGCTCACTTTCCAAATCACTTTAAAGCGCGTCGCGATCCCTTAGTGTTCACTAGATCAACAATGTATAACATGTTATTTGCTTGATTTTCTAAAATTTATGACTCATCTTTGTACCAATACGAATTATTATCGATTTTGGTTACACTGTGCTCATTCTGTATTCTTCCTTTCTTGGTGTTATAGCATTCTCACTCGAATACCATTACCGAATATGTTTTTAAGAAGTCCACCTCGAATACTTTAACCAATTCACCACACCAAGAAACTCCTTCGCCAAAACAACAAAACCCGTAATCCGCAATGAGACATTTATCACCTTTCTAACGCCAAACCAAGTTCACCCCATTAATAACACATAGATCATATTTCTAAATTGTACAATTGGAACCCTTAGCCACGTACAAAAATTATTTGGTTAATACTGGATGGCATGCTAGCTTCATGTTAAATACCTTATAATGGAAAAGCTATTGCGTTATACTTTCTCTATTAGTATTTTGATTTTGAATTATAGTATACATTTATCAATAACGAATTGTAAAATCTAGTTTGATGAATTCTTTCCACATCCACATGTCCATCTGTAATTATAACTGACTTATGGTCCCTAGAATACAAAATATTTGAGTTACAAAATTATATAGAATAAGAAAGTGACAAAGAACATAGTAAAAAAGAAAAAATTATATGTAAACTTGAATCTCATCATAAGTTCGTAGATTGCACCAAACAATCCTATCGTGATCTATTTGGGGGAAGATAAACGAAACACTATTTTAAATTTGGGTGACATTAACTTCCGAAAGTCAATATATCTCTTGGTTCTGGTACTTGATCCGCATATCTATGAGGATGATTTCACTTTTTTCCCTTATTGATATAATGTGATGTGAAAGTCAAGATATCTTCCACAACATAACCCTCATCTATCGAACCTTGTGCCTTTTACACATTATGTAGTTACTCCTTTAACTTATTCAAATAATGCTCGATCGGATACATCCAACACATCTGGATTATTCCACCAAAAACTGTATCATCATGGAATATTCTTGTCTACCATTTTAGTATACGCTTCATTAACAATGCCACTCAAATCATCAATCACATTTATCATTTCCTCATATACATAACTAGGAATAATATTTGATTGGAACGGGTTTATTTCTCCATACAAATTCCAAATTTTATATGTTGCTTAAAACCCATTTCTCAATATTCATATTAGCCTCTAGAATATTTTTCCTAGTAAATTTGTGCATCAATTACATGGATATTGAATTGAATTAGAAATATCCATGTGCTAAGATATAAATTCAACGAAACTCTTAACACCCTTAACAAAAGCTAGAGTAACCTTGTTTCTTGACTTAATCAACACTTTATCCATATGGACTTCTATTTGGACTTGATTGCGTCGTAAACTAAAAGATTTTGATAGCTATAATAATTTAATGAATAAATTGTGTAAATCATATTGATATTCAATCTCATATTTCATAGATTAAGCAATATAATATTTCATAAGTCTTACTCCTATATTAAATCTCCCATTTTCAAACTCCAACTTTTTTTCATAATCCAAAAAAAATCTAATATTATAGATAAAAAATGATATATAACTACATATATTATGTGACTACATAATTTAACCATCTAAACAACATAATAGAAACTATAATAAAGAAAAATACTAGTTTTTACGAAAAAAATATGACAAAATAACTGAAGGAATTGATGGTCGAAATGGGTCCGAAAGAGTGGAGGTAAGTAGATAAAATACGTTAACGAAAGAGGAGGCATTTGTGGAAAGTGGTGGATCAATAGTAAGAATATTTAGGGATCAAATTTAGAGTCTTTGGTGATTTTTTTAGTTTTTTTAGCTATGACGAAAAATTATAATTGAGCCATTGTTGAAAAAAATTTAAAGACAAAATAAAAAAGTCACAATGATATATTTTTATCTAAATAATTGTAAAAAATAAAAAAGCTCGCCTAAGTAAAAAAAAAATATCTAGTTGACTAGCAGCTGCAAATTAAAAATATAGAGAATGTTATTATAAAGCGATTTCCATTCAGGGCTTAGGCTAAGGGTAATGTATTTCTAATTAATTGTTCACCACTTTATACATTCTAATATATTTTTTCTTAATAAAAAAAGATAGTTTTATGATATGGTTATTTTATTAGGATTTTGTTTTTCAAATTTATGTGATCTGATCCTTTTCCCTCCCCTTTGTTTCTCTTATCCCCTCTTGAAAAGCTAACTACAATTTTATTTTCTATATCCAAATATAGTAATTAAACACATTTATTTGTATTTAATATGTCAGAAATGGAAAAGTTAAAATCTTTTCTGTATTTCTATATAAGTAGCCTCTCTTAGTGGCATAAAATTTAATGGGGGTATTGATTTTTGTATTTTGGTTTCTAAAAATGCTTCATTTAGATATGGTAAAGAAATAACCATATTTAAGAAAAATATTAAATACACCTTTATATTTTGCTTTATAAACCTGTATGGGAGTTGTGTTTTGATAATGAAAAATAAAATGGATCAAGGTGAAAGTACCCAAAAGTCTAGTGGCAGTGGTGGGTGTGCTAGTGGTAGTGGTAGTGATGGTGGTGGAGAAAGCGGTGGTGGTGGTAGATTTTCCAATGTTGTGCAGGAAAAGAAGATATCAGTAAGAGATGTAAGTGTTGCTCAACAAGAGAAACTTAGGCTAGAAGAGGAACAGAAAGATAATGTAATTTTTCAAGAACAAATGTTTAACAATCAATTTAGTCCCCTTGCCTCAATTGAGATTCTTTTACCGTTTCCAAATCTCAGACAAGCTCAACAATTGGAGAATGCCCAGCAATTTAAGCATGTACCATATTGGAATGGTGGGTATAATATTCGAGGGGATGCTCAAAGGATGATGGGATAACCAAGCGGCTTGAATTCATCATCCATGAGTTGGATGAAAAGATCAAAGCAATTTCAGCAGCACAGATCTTCATCATTTGTGAGTATTCTTGCTTCTTTTGTTTCAATTTTTTTTAATTATTTATTAATTTATAGATACTTTATTTGTTGTAATTTGTATATATCCAGATGCATCCGATGTAAAATTTTAATATCTCTCTTCAGTAATATTCATTGAGTTTTGATTAGAGAAATGATGATTGGTAAAATTTAAATTCTTATTAAGGAACCTTGAACCATGTCACCTCAGTTTGGCTTGTAATCGAACCCCCTTACAAATCAATTAAAAAAAGGATTTTTTAAACCCCAAATTCTAGCCCGACAATTGGTATAACCCCTGCACAAAATAATAAAATCTTCAGACGTCCCTAACCCTAGCCAACACCCCTACTTGGAGCGAAACCGATCCCCTAACAAGTATGTGTATATGTGTTAGTCTGTAGTCCATATGTATGAATCTAATATGCTTGATTTAGGGAAATCCTGTAACTTATACTAAATTATATCACACTTGAAATAAACTACATTTCAGAATTCGGTAATTTTAGCTTGACTTTTTGATCTTGTAATGCAGATGTATGGCTTGAACAGACCACATCCATTCTCTCACCGAGTTCCACCACCATACTTCCTTTCTACCCTTAACAGGGGAAGCCCTCCATGCTTGAGAAATGGAGTCCCGGAAAATGGGCATGACATTGCCCATTGCAACAAAGATTTTCTCACATTGGCTCCACCTGCAGCGAGTACACCACAGTACTCTTTGGCCGGTTCAGGAACTTTTCGTCAGGTATAGTTAGTCTGTAGTACATTTGTATGAGTCTAATTTGCTCGATTTGGTGTAATTGTATTTTTTACTGAATTATAACACACGTAAATGAATTACGTTACTTATTTTAGCTTGATTGGTTGGTCTTGCGATGCAGATGTATGGCTTGAAGAGACCATATCCCTTCTCGCCAGAAGTTCCACCACCCGCTCCTTTCCTCCGCAAATCCCCCTATTCTTTGTCAGATTATTCTGCTTCATGTAGCACTGAATCCCAAGCTGATACTGATCCGACTTATCAATTTATAAGGTTAAGCCATGACATCGCCCAGTGTGATAGAGGTTTTCTCACATTGGCCTCTCCTGCACCTAGTACAGCACACCAATCTTTGGCCGGTTCAGGCCCTTCTGCTCAGGTAATTGTTGAATTGTATCTATATTATGTTTATCGCTTGATTAAGTTGTGAACATTTACTTAATATTTATGCAATATACAGGAGAACAATGATGATCAGGTAACAAGGCCAGGCACTAATGGATTGACTGAGCAAGTGCCAGTTTCTCAAGCTACAGATCGGGAAACTGATGGCCTAGAAGGCGAAGTTGATCTCACACTATAGCTCATATTAATTTATCAAGCCAAGATTGGCAAATTGTTTGTTGTGATTGTTTTCTCTCTTGCCCATTTGGATGTTTTATTACATTATAAATGACTCGTCTTGTTCTAAAGTATTCTAAAGTATTGGATGTTTTATTGTCACATGAGTTAATCTTTTTTCTGTGAAATATTGGGTGGTTTTGAATGATTTATTTTGCTTGAATTTATTAATTATATATTCTTTAAAAGTTGATAAAATAGATCAACATTTAGGTATTATACTTAATTTATATTAATACAGACCCCACTATAACGTATACTTTCTTGATTAAATGTTAATTTAGATTAGTACTAGAGTTTTAACACAAATATTTATTTATAATTATTATTGTATTGGACTATGGATCAAAATGTATATTTTAATTCAATTTTTTTAGACAGATATTAGAACTTGCAAGAATTTATTGTTTGGAGGTGGTTAATGCTAATTTACAACATCTATTTCTGGTGATGGAAGCGCTAAATTGCTTAAACGGGGAAATACTAATATTCCAGAAAAGGGTGTTAAAGGATAATACTCGGATATAGTAGATTCATGAACCCCCTTGACTTTTATTATACTTCATGTTTACAAACATATAAATCTATCGTTAAGTAATTAATCAACAACCTACCATCTTAAGGAGAAGTCTATTAACTTGACATATATTGATTATATTAAACTGTATGTAAGCTAAGATGTTACCATTAAAGTGTTAGTCTCCTTTAGATATATATCAACCACAGACTTAAATGCCTAATCAAGAATTGTTAAGTATTAGACGACCATCATTAGTCTTATAAAATACTTCAGTACTCAACCACATTCACCCTACTAATTTATCCATAATTTGAATAATAGAAAACTATATACTCTTAAATGGAGAACAAAAGTTATAAATGTATGACACCTCTACTAAAAAACTAAAGAAGAAAGCTTAAGCCCAAGATTTATCATATTAGTAGAATACTATTCATCTAGGGATGAACCTTAGCCTTTGATCCAATGACAACAAAAAGAAGTAAATAAAACTACTTTCATAAATGAAAGGATTTGTAAAATATAAATAAATCTTGTGTCCATTAAGGATTGTAAAAGATCTCTATAAATGATAAAAAAATTAAACCCTCCCAAAAGAAGGTATTATGGAAACCTTATTCAAACTTTGTAAATATCCATATTAAATTTGGTTTTGATGGATGATTACAACACAAGAATGTATAAATAAAAATATACACTAATGCTCTTAAAAATAGTAGTTCTACTAGACCACCTCACTTGATTTCATATCACAACACAACCACGTAGCCAGATGAGGTTCTTATCTTGGATCAATCAAGGAATTAGCTCCTCTTATCAATTCAAAACATCAGTTGTATTTTTAAATTTGATAGTAAATCTATCATCGGTCTCTCTAAGACAAAATCCAATGTTAATAAACATTACAACATATCATGAAAGCTAAAATATATACTTATAACAAAATTTGATTAAGTAGAAGCATAAGGTGTATTTAAAGGTGGAATAAGACATCAATAATGTATTGTAGTTATTCACACACTTTAAAAATATCATAGATAGGGAAATTTCTTAGGAATTTATGTTCATCAATATTTTTCTTAATATGGAGGATATATAGAGTATTCGTAACTATGTCAAATTAGTTACTCAAACTAAATCAATAAATATACAACTATATTTTATAGGAAACTATAATTCCATAACATCCTCCTATGAAAATAAAGGTAAACTTACAAAACCATCAAATATAGAAGAGTTCAGTGATTTCATTAATGAACCAAACTTTCTGGATATACCTTTGAAGGGCTAGGTATTCACTTAGTAGAATAAAAGAGAAGATACAAAAATTATACACCAAAAGTTGGATAGATCCTTCTTTAACTCTTCATGGACTAAGATATTTTTCAATTATTAAATGAAAGCCTACTAGGATTTGATCATACTACCCTTACTCTTACATCTACAACTATTGAAGGAAAACTATTGCAATTCAATCACAATAGATACCAAATTGAATGTTTACTTGATTTATAGGATAGTAATGGATATTCAACTCCTTAAATACTTTGTATATTCTTATTTTATTATAATGGAATATATAAGAGTGTACTTACAACCTTATTACTTTCGAAGGTTGATGTAGATGATACTAAAGTATTTAGGCTAGGGGTGCCATTCTTTAACGTTCTCTTCTTAAGACAACAAAGACTTCTTAAGACAACAAAGAAATGTAATTATTCTCTTTTTCCAATAAAAAACAGTATTACTTTATTCTTCTAATTACCTCAATCAAAGACATTGTTAAGATGTAGGCACATAGTATGCAAGTATATGTGTTTTGTGGTGGTATGGAATGGATTTGATGGAGGATTGATATAATGATTTGGTGTTGTTCTAGTGTGTTTCGTGAAGGTTTGATAAAGTTTCAATGATGTTTTAATTAATTTTGGAACGGATTTTGATGTTTTGGTGAAGTTGGAGGAGGCTAGTGATAGGGTTTGGAGTAATTAATGTCCATAAATCCATGTATGTGTTGTTTTTTATAGTTAAAAAAGATATGGATCAAGGTGAAAATAGTGGGAGTTTAAGTGGTTGTGCTGGTGGTTAAATTGATAGTGGTGGTAGATTTTTCCAAATAATAGAAATACCACATAGAGGTTTAGGTGTTGATCACCTTGAGAAATTTAGGCTAGACGTTGAATAGAAATATAATGTAGCTTTTCTAGCACCAATGTTTAACAATCAATTCTGTTCTAAATCCCTCGTATGGTATTCGGTTCCAAAATCCATATTCAAGACAAAATCAATCTTGGTCCCAATATACTGAAAACTATAACACAATCAATATTACTTAAATACTATACTTGTATTTTACAAGAAATCTTGTATAGGTTACCACCTTTTACAAAAGGAGAATCTATCTCATTTTTCTCTCATATACTTTCATTCACTTTTCTTATATATGAATTACAAATGAAATGATACATATTTATACTAGTAGATACTTGATAAAAATTAATTATAGTCTTGATATATTACACGACACAACACTAAATTCATTGTTTTTCAAGATTCGTCATGTATATTCATTTGATCTTTTTTTCTTCCCAAAATCATGAATTTACACTGGATATTTAAGAATCACAAGAAAATAAACTTATTTGGTTTTTAATTATTTAAACACCCCTCCTCAAACCAAAATAATCTTCACAGTGAGCATCAATCTTACTTTTTGAAAATGTCTGCTAGTGCCTTTGTAAAATTACCTGCAACCTACTCCAAAGTACTACAATACTCCAACATTATCGTCTTCACTTTCACCTGATCTCTTAAGAAATGAAACTTACGATCTATATGCTTGCTTAATCCGTTTGTATCGAATTTTTAGATAACTCGATCGCTTATCTATATAAATAATAGTCAGATATTTTTGTTCATCATTTAATTATCTTATCAACTTCTTCAACCATATTACTTTACGAACTATTGAAGATAATGCAACATATTCAGCCTCACAAGAAGACATAGTAACCACACTTTATTTATTTGAAATCCACATAGATGCAGTAAACTTAAAAAAAATACGTACCCACTTAGTCGTTTTCTTTCATATAGATCACTTCCTTTATCACTAGAAAGAAAAAATAATACATCATCTTGTTGATCAAGATAAAATAGACCGAAATTTATAGTACATTTGATGTACCTTAAAATCCTTGTCTCGACAAGCCAATGAGACACTTCCTACGCTTCCACATAATGACTCAACAAAGTAACCAAATAAACATTATTTTGCCTTGTGATTGTGAGATACCGTAAACTTCTAATTAAATTTTAAAAAGTGTGAAATTTACACATTTTCCATCTTCTTCTTTTGCCGTTTTTGAACTAGGTGACATCGAAAATTCCACATAATTGTATTTTACCATTTTGAATTTCTCAACTGGTTTTGTGCATACCTTTTTGTACCTTATCGTTAATTTACTTTGATACCCAAGAAAAATTACATAAGTTCAGAGTCTATCATTTTATATTCCTAGAACATGTCTTGTTTGAATTGAACAAAAAAAATTCACAACTTCCTGTAATAAGCAAGTCATCGACGAAAAGACATGCAATTAAAACTTTACCTTAAAAATCTTCCTTCAAATAAAGTGCATGCTCAATGGACATTTAACAAAACCATTATTAATAAAATAATTTTTGGTGGGAGAATCCCCGCTCAGGAGCTTGCTTCAAGCCATACAAAACCTTTTTCAATCGATACACTGTTTTTGACCATTTAGAGTAAAACCTTCATGTTGAACCATGTACACTTATTTTCAAGTATACCATTCTAAAATGTAGATTTGACATCTAATTGGAGTAACTTCCGTTTATGATAAGTTGAAGCAATATTAACATTTTCACAGTGTCCATTGAGGTAACATTGGCAAAAGTTTCATCATAATTAACTCCATAATTTTTTTGTATTCTTTTACAACAAGTTTTTTCTTATAGTGATCAATTTCTTCATTTATTGTCCTTTTTATTTAATAGACCCATTTGTCCCAACAGGTCGTTATCCTTTTGAAAAAGATTTTCAAATTTTTTATTATTTTTTCCAGTTAAACTAATTTCTTCCAAAATACTGCTTTCACAACTTCTTCAAATTATAATGGCTCATTATCATTAGAGAAACATACCAAATTCAACTTTCAATATTTGTGTTGATTTCTACCACACTTTGCATTCTTCTTGTTAGAGAAGAAGAATTACGTGGACCTTCGTTGTCTTAAGATTTTTTAACCTGTTCAAGTGTCATGATAGGTGACTCTCGATTTTGATGGTTTTTTCCTTTTTTTTCTTCTTCTACTACTTCAATTTGATCCAATGTACTATAATTTTCTTCATTCCTCCTCTAAATTTCTTCTTCGCTAAAAACAAAGATGACTGATAGTTGTCTTTTGAATCCTCATTATAACCAGTAAAAATAAATTTTTTCACCCCGGTTACCAAGTTTCTTTCTTTTTTCATCTAGAACACGAGTATAAACTATGCTAGCAATTATGACTGATAGTTGGCTTGTAGTTGCTCCAAATTACTTGTGGTGTCAAATTTCTTTAGCAAATAAGCAGTACATGCAACTTCAGCCTAAAAAATTTTTGGTAAATTTTTCTCATTTAGCATCCTTCAATGTCATGTCAAGGATGATGGGATTTTTCCTTTATGCAAGACCATGATCTAAGAATTTTGATTTTGTATCTAACTCTGTTGATGATTTAAAAAATTTGAAAGTAGTAAAGAGTTAACTTCTCTTGATCTAATACACCTATAATTAAAACTATATGAATCTTCTATCAATAATATCTGCTACTTAGAAAACAATTTATAAAATTTTTAATTAAATAATATCAAATAAAAAAATAAGTAAATTGAAAATAGATAAAAAAGATTTTTTTCTTTGACCAGATTTTTGCACCTATGATTAATATTCTTTTCCTTAAATGATGAATATGTCATCTTTGACCAGGTGAATAGGCACCATTCTTTTTTCAGAAGTATTTCAAAATTTAAAAAATAAATTTTTTTTTTTACTTTAAAGTCCCGAATAATTTACTGTTTCTAAAAATAATCAGTTTTTAGAAAAAAAAAATAATGTTGGATATCAAACAAAAAATAATTTTAAATATATATTTTTCTAAAAAAGTGATAATTAATTTAAATGTTCTTTTGACTGAAAAAAAACAGTATAAAACAGGCTATAAGTCATTCATCATCTTTTATTATTCCGATATATCTTAAGTCTTACAATTTCTCTCACCTAAAGATACCTAAAGATGGCACTTTTTAGCGTTGAGGAGTTAAAAAATATGTATGATGTCAAACTCTATGAAGATCACCTAAAGGTGATATGTGCGTGCACAAGTCAACGTTTTGGAGATACCGTTGGCTATTTGAGAGTTTATGTGAATGGCCTTGTCGATATCGAATGTGATTGTTATCCAGGTTGTCCAGAAGGTATCTAATTTTATTCCCAAATAATATTATATATTTATATTTTATAAACGTTTTTAAGCATGTGGTGTGTTTTTAATTTTTACTTGTCCATATGAAAAATATTGTAAATCCTTACAATATTGTTTAAAGTAAGTACTTTTTTATTTTAATACTTCAACAAAATTATTATTTTAGATTGATGGATGTATTCTTCTTACTCATAAAGAGATTGAAAGAACCCTAACTTTCTTATTAAGATGTGAAAGCTTTGTCTCTCAATAGACTGGATATATGTTCTTTATTTTATTTTTTTAGCGATTGAAAACTATGACATAAATTATTGCTATAAGATACGGATAATTTTATTTTGGAAGGAGCACAAATTCATTTAATTGGAAATAAAATTAAATAGAGCATTTAAAGGAGTTTTCTACAATATAGTACTATTGTTAGCTTTTGGTATCAGTGATGTACTTCACTTCTGGAATTTTCACATGATGAATAAAGTTATGTTAAGTAACCAAAATTGGTATATCTACTATCCAAAAATTATCTTGTGAGACTACTGAAAGAATATTCGTCCATACTTTTAAAAAAGCCAAGAAGAAAAACCATGTCTCGTGATTTTGGAGATGTCTTACTATATAGAAATTATTAAACTTGGGAATTCAATCTAGTACACCTTAAGAACAAACAGAGAGAAAATTAATTGTTAATTATAGTATATACGTGGCCGGTAATACTGGCACTTTTTTAATCTGATTTCTATAGATTGCATTGGCTATACTTTATTCCGGGACACTGTGAATGAGTTTTACAATTCATTCGTTGGTAGCTTTAATCAAATTACTTGTTCAGTAAATAAGTCGAAAGATAACATTATTGGATGAGTTAGGAGAACTTCACTCCTAGCTAACTGGCCTTTCCAACTCTGTAGCTATTTTATTTGTGTTTTGAGGGGAAGGCTTTTTGACCTGGGTTTTAATTGAGAGAAGGTTTTACTTTAGATAATTATTTATGTGTCATATTTTATTAGTAATGAAAATTTTCCATAGAATAAAAAAAGAATGTTTCATGTATTAATTTTGAACTGGTCTATTTATAATTCCATATATATTTAGTACAAAAATATAATACTTAATATCTTTAATCATCTTTGAGTATATTTTTCAATTATGCAATTTGTAATGGTTTGTTCTTAAATAGGTAGATTATTATGTGTTTTTATGGTGTCAAACTCTGTGTCTCTAACTTGTGGTGAGTTTCAATGATTATCTATACAGAGGCAAACATAAGTTCTGACTAGAAAACTTTATAAAATTGCGTAATGACTGTTTTTTATGAACAGGCAAGATGACACCACCGGCTTTCGAAGAACATGCTCAAAAGGAAGGTACGAGGGAATGGAAGCGCAGTATATGGGTGACCATTGACGGGGATAAAGTCCCTATTGAGGAGACAGCGCTTCTCAAGTATTATAACCTTCGCGTGTGAATTGTGACAATTTTCATATTGCAGACTTTTCATAATTTAGATTTTTTTTAATGCAAAAGATTATTTCCCTTTTTCTATATTTTGGTAGCCCATTATGAAGTAAATTCTTTGATTTTATGAAGAGCTTGGATTTTTTGTCATCTATATTTTAAATATTTGTGTAATCTGGGAAGAATGGGCTTTCAATGAGTTTACTTTGCCCAAGACACCATTAAAAAGGGTATATATTGAAGTATCTCTAATGGAAATTAACAATTAGTTCAACTATGATCTAAAGTATTCTTTTGGCTCCTGAGGTAAGGCAAATAAGGGCTTAACCTTTACTCTTCCAATGTATTTATCCTTTTTTTTAAAGGACACAGTGCTTGCAGCACATAAGGCAAACCTCATTACTTTCGAAGGTTGATGTAGATGATACCAATGTATTTAGGGTAGGGGTGCCCTTCTTTAACGTTCTCTTCTTAAGACAACAAAGACTTCTTAAGACAACAAAGAAATGTAATTATTCTCTTTTTCCAATAAAAAACAGTATTACTTTATTCTTCTAATTACCTCAATCAAAGACATTGTTAAGATGTAGGCACATAGTATGCAAGTATATGTGTTTTGTGGTGGTATGGAATGGATTTGATGGAGGATTGATATATTGATTTGGTGTTGTTCTAGTGTGTTTCGTGAAGGTTTGATCAAGTTTCAATGATGTTTTAATGAATTTTGGAACCGATTTTGATGTTTTGGTATAGTTGGAGGAGGCTAGTGATAGGGTTTGGAGTAATTAATGTCCATAAATCCATGTATGTGTTGTTTTTTATAGTTAAAAAAGATATGGATCAAGGTGAAAATAGTGGGAGTTCAAGTGGTTGTGCTGGTGGTTAAATTGATAGTGGTGGTAGATTTTTCCAAATAATAGAAATACCACATAGAGGTTTAGGTGTTGATCACCTTGAGAAATTTAGGCTAGACGTTGAATAGAAATATAATGTAGCTTTTCTAGCACCAATGTTTAACAATCAATTCTGTTCTAAATCCCTCGTATGGTATTCGGTTCCAAAATCTATATTCAAGACAAAATCAATTTTGGTCCCAATATACTGAAAACTATAACACAATCAATATTACTTAAATACTATACTTGTATTTTACAAGAAATCTTGTATAGGTTACCACCTTTTACAAAAGGAGAATCTGTCTCATTTTTCTCTCATATTCTTTTATTCACTTTTCTTATATATGAATTACAAATGAAATGCTATATATTTATACTAGTAGATACTTGATAAAAATTAATTATAGTCTTGATATATTACACGACACAACACTAAATTCATTGTTTTTCAAGATTCGTCATGTATATTCATTTGATCTTTTTTTCTTCCCAAAATCATGAATTTACACTGGATATTTAAGAATCACAAGAAATTAAACTTATTTGGTTTTTAATTATTTAAACACCCCTACTCAAACCAAAATAATCTTCACAGTGAGCATCAATCTTACTTTTTGAAAATGTCTGCTAGTGCCATTGTAAAATTACCTGCAACCTACTCCAAAGTACTACAATACTCCAACATTATCGTCTTCACTTTCACCTGATCTCTTAAGAAATAAAACTTACGATCTATATGCTTACTTAATCTGTGTGTATCGAATTTTTGGATAACTCGATCGCTTATCCATATAAATAATAGTCAGATATTTTTGTTCATCATTTAATTATCTTATCAACTTCTTCAACCATATTACGTTACGAACTATTGAAGATAATGCAACATATTCAGACTCACAAGAAGACATAGTAACCACACTTTATTTATTTGAAATCCACATAGATGCAGTAAACTTAAAAAAAATACGTACCCACTTAGTCCTTTCCTTTCATATAGATCACTTCCTTTATCACTAGAAAGAAAAAATAATACATCATCTTGTTGATCAAGATAAAATAGACCAAAATTTATAGTACATTTTATGTACCTTAAAATCCTTGTCTCGGCAAGCCAATGAGACACTTCCTACGCTTCCACATAATGACTCAACAAAGTAACCAAATAAACAATATTTTGCCTTGTGATTGTGAGATACCGTAAACTTCTAATTAAATTTTAAAAAGTGTGAAATTTACACATTTTCCTTCTTCTTCTTTTGCCGTTTTTGAACTAGGTGACATCGAAAATTCCACATAATTGTATTTTACCATTTTGAATTTCTCAACTGGTTTTGTGCATACCTTTTTGTACCTTATCGTTAATTTACTTTGATACCCAAGAAAAATTACATAAGTTCAGAGTCTATCATTTTATATTCCTAGAACATGGCTTGTTTGAATTGAACAAAAAAAATTCACAACTTCCTGTAATAAGCAAGTCATCGACGAAAAGACATGCAATTAAAACTTTACCTTAAAAATCTTCCTTCAAATAAAGTGCATGCTCAATGGATATTTAACAAAACCATTATCAATAAAATAATTTTTGGTGGGAGAATCCCCGCTCAGGAACTTGCTTCAAGCCATACAAAACCTTTTTCAATCGATACACTGTTTTTGACCATTTAGAGTAAAACCTTCATGTTGAACCATGTACACTTATTTTCAAGTATACCATTCTAAAATGTAGATTTGACATCTAATTGGAGTAACTTCCGTTTATGATAAGTTGAAGCAATATTAACATTTTCACAGTGTCCATTGAGGTAACATTGGCAAAAGTTTCATCATAATTAACTCCATAATTTTTTTGTATTCTTTTACAACAAGTTTTGTCTTATAGTGATCAATTTCTTCATTTATTGTCCTTTTTATTTAATAGACCCATTTGTCCCAACAGGTCGTTATCCTTTTGAAAAAGATTTTCAAATTTTTATTATTTTTTCCAGTTAAACTAATTTCTTCAACCATTTATTTCTTCCAAAATACTGCTTTCACAACTTCTTCAAATTATAATGGCTCATTATCATTAGAGAAACATACCAAATTCAACTTTCAATATTTGTGTTGATTTCTACAACACTTTGCATTCTTCTTGTTAGAGAAGAAGAATTACGTGGACCTTCGTTGTCTTAAGAATTTTTAACCTGTTCAAGTGTCATAATAGGTGACTCTCGATTTTGATGGTTTGTATCTTTTTCTTCTTCTTCTACTACTTCAATTTGATCCAATGTACTATAATTTTCTTCATTCCTCCTCTAAATTTATTCTTCGCTAAAAACAAAGATGACTGATAGTTGTCTTTTGAATCCTCATTATAACCAGTAAAAATAAAATTTTTCACCCCGGTTACCAAGTTTCTTTCTTTTTTCATCTAGAACACGAGTATAAACTATGCTAGCAATTATGACTGATAGTTGGCTTGTAGTTGCTCCAAATTACTTGTGGTGTCAAATTTCTTTAGCAAATAAGCAGTACATGCAACTTCAGCCTAAAAAATTTTTGGTAAATTTTTCTCATTTAGCATCCTTCAATGTCATGTCAAGGATGATGGGATTCTTCCTTTATGCAAGACCATGATCTAAGAATTTTGATTTTGTATCTAACTCTGTTGATGATTTAAAAAATTTGAAAGTAGTAAAGAGTTAACTTCTCTTGATCTAATACACCTATAATTAAAACTATATGAATCTTCTATCAATAATATCTGCTACTTAGAAAACAATTTATAAAATTGTTAATTAAATAATAGCAAATAAAAAAATAAGTAAATTGAAAATAGATAAAAAATTTTTTTTTTCTTTGACCAGATTTTTGCACCTATGATTAATATTATTTTCCTTAAATGATGAATATGTCGTCTTTGACCAGGTGAATAGGCGCCATTCTTTTTTCAGAAGTATTTCAAAATTTAAAAAATAAAATATTTTTTACTTTAAAGGCCCGAATAATTTACTGTTTCTAGAAATAATCAGTTTTTAGAAAAAAAGTAATGTTGGATATCAAACAAAAAATAATTTTAAATATATATTTTTCTAAAAAGTGATAATTAATTTAAATGTTCTTTCTGAAAAAAACAGTATAAAACAGGCTATAAGTCATTCATCATCTTTTATTATTCCGATATATATTAAGTCTTACAATTTCTCTCACCTAAAGATACCTAAAGATGGCACTTTTTAGCGTTGAGGAGTTAAAAAATATGTATGATGTCAAACTCTATGAAGATCACCTAAAGGTGTGATATGTGCATGCACAAGTCAACGTTTTGGAGATACCGTTGGCTATTTGAGAGTTTATGCGAATGGCCTTGTCGATATCGAATGTGATTGTTATCCAGGTTGTCCAGAAGGTATCTAATTTTATACCCAAATAATATTATATATTTATATTTTATAAACGTTTTTAAGCATGTGGTGTGTTTTTAATTTTTACTTGTCCATATGAAAAATGTTGTAAATCCTTACAATATTATTTAAAGTAAGTACTTTTTTATTTTAATACTTCAACAAAATTATTATTTTAGATTGATGGATGTATTCTTCTTACTCATAAAGAGATTGGAAGAACCCTAACTTTCTTATTAAGATGTGAAAGCTTTGTCTCTCAGTAGACTGGATATATGTTCTTTATTTTATTTTTTTAGCTATTGAAAACTATGACATAAATTATTGCTATAAGATAAGGATAATTTTATTTTGGAAGGAGCACAAATTCATTTAATTGAAATTAAAATTAAATAGAGCATTTAAAGGAGTTTTCTACAATATAGTACTATTGTTAGCTTTTGGTATCAGTGATGTACTTCATTTTTGGAATTTTCACATGATGAATAAAGTTATGTTAAGTAACCAAACTTGGTATATCTACTATCCAAAAATTATCTTGTGAGACTACTGAAAGAATATTCTTCCATACTTTTAAAAAAGCCAAGAAGAAAAACCATGTCTCGTGATTTTGGAGATGTCTTACTATATAGAAATTATTAAACTTGGAAATTCAATCTAGTACACCTTAAGAACAAACAGAGAGAAAATTAATTGTTAATTATAGTATATACGTGGCCGGTAATACTGGCACTTTTTTAATCTGATTTCTATAGATTGCATAGGCTATACTTTATTCCGGGACACTGTGAATGAGTTTTACAATTCATTCGTTGGTAGCTTTAATCAAATTACTTGTTCAGTAAATAAGTCGAAAGATAACATTTTTGGATGAGTTAGGAGAACTTCACTCCTAGCTAACTGGCCTTTCTAACTCTGTAGCTATTTTATTTGTGTTTTGAGGGGAGGGCTTTTTGACCTGGATTTTAATTGAGAGAAGGTTTTACTTTAGATAATTATTTATGTGTTATATTTTATTAGTAATGAAAATTTTCCATAGAATAAAAAAAGAATGTTTCATGTATTAATTTTGAACTGGTCTATTTATAATTCCATATATATTTAGTACAAAGATATAATACTTAATATCTTTAATCATCTTCTGCAACTGACTTTGAGTATATTTTTCAATTATGCAATTTGTAATGGTTTGTTCTTAAATAGGTAGATTATTATGTGTTTTATGGTGTCAAACTCTGTATCTCTAACTCGTGGTGAGTTTCAATGATTATCTATACAGATGCAAACATAAGTTCTGACTAGAAAACTTTATAAAATTGCGTAATGACTGTTTTTTATGAACAGGCAAGATGACACCACCGGCTTTCGAAGAACATGCTCAAAAGGAAGGTACGAGGGAATGGAAGCGCAGTATATGGGTGACCATTGACGGGGATAAAGTCCCTATTGAGGAGACAGCGCTTCTCAAGTATTATAACCTTCGCGTGTGAATTGTGACAATTTTCAGATTGCAGACTTTTCATAATTTAGATTTTGTTTAATGCAAAAGATTATTTCCCTTTTTCTATATTTTGGTAGCCCATTATGAAGTAAATTCTTTGATTTTATGAAGAGCTTGGATTTTTTGTCATCTATATTTTAAAAATTTGTGTAATCTAGGAAGAATGGGCTTTCAATGAGTTTACTTTGCCCAAGACACCATTAAAAAGGGTATATATTGAAGTATCTCTAATGGAAATTAACAATTAGTTCAACTATGATCTAAAGTATTCTTTTGGCTCCTGAGGTAAGGCAAATAAGGGCTTAACCTTTACTCTTCCAATGCATTTATCCTTTTTTTTAAAGGACATAGTGCTTGCAGCACATAAGGCAAACCTCATTACTTTCGAAGGTTGATGTAGATGATACCAAAGTATTTAGGCTAGGGCTGCCCTTCTTTAATGTTCTCTTCTTAAGAAAACAAAGACTTCTTAAGACAACAAAGAAATGTAATTATTCTCTTTTTCCAATAAAAAACAATATTACTGTATTCTTCTAATTACCTCAATCAAAGACATTGTTAAGATGTAGGCACATAGTATGCAAGTATATGTGTTTTGTGGTGGTATGGAATGGATTTGATGGAGGATTGATATAATGATTTGGTGTTGTTCTAGTGTGTTTCGTGAAGGTTTGATCAAGTTTCAATGATGTTTTAATGAATTTTGGAACCGATTTTGATGTTTTGGTGAAGTTGGAGGAGGCTAGTGATAGGGTTTGGAGTAATTAATGTCCATAAATCCATGTATGTGCTGTTTTTTATAGTTAAAAAAGATATGGATCAAGGTGAAAATAGTAGGAGTTCAAGTGGTTGTGCTGGTGGTTAAATTGATAGTGGTGGTAGATTTTTCCAAATAATAGAAATACCACATAGAGGTTTAGGTGTTGATCACCTTGAGAAATTTAGGCTAGACGTTGAATAGAAATATAATGTAGCTTTTCTAGCACCAATGTTTAACAATCAATTCTGTTCTAAATCCCTCGTATGGTATTCGGTTCCAAAATCCATATTCAAGACAAAATCAATCTTGGTCCCAATATACTGAAAACTATAACACAATCAATATTACTTAAATACTATACTTGTATTTTACAAGAAATTTTGTATAGGTTACCACCTTTTACAAAAGGAGAATCTATCTCATTTTTCTCTCATATTCTTTTATTCACTTTTCTTATATATGAATTACAAATGAAATGCTACATATTTATACTAGTACATACTTGATAAAAATTAATTATAGTCTTGATATATTACACGACACAACACTAAATTCATTGTTTTTCAAGATTCGTCATGTATATTCATTTGATCTTTTTTTCTTCCCAAAATCATGAATTTACACTGGATATTTACGAATCACAAGAAATTAAACTTATTTGGTTTTTAATTATTTAAACACCCCTCTTCAAACCAAAATAATCTTCACAGTGAGCATCAATCTTACTTTTTGAAAATGTCTGCTAGTGCCTTTGTAAAATTACCTGCAACCTACTCCAAAGTACTACAATACTCCAACATTATCGTCTTCACTTTCACCTGATCTCTTAGGAAATGAAACTTACGATCTATATGCTTGCTTAATCCGTTTGTATCGAATTTTTGGATAACTCGATCGCTTATCCATATAAATAATAGTCAGATATTTTTGTTCATCATTTAATTATCTTATCAACTTCTTCAACCATATTACTTTACGAACTATTGAAGATAATGCAACATATTCAGCCTCACAAGAAGACATAGTAACCACACTTTATTTATTTGAAATCCACATAGATGCAGTAAACTTAAAAAAAATACGTACCCACTTAGTCCTTTTCTTTCATATAGATCACTTCGTTTATCACTAGAAAGAAAAAATAATACATCATCTTGTTGATCAAGATAAAATAGACCAAAATCTATAGTACATTTGATGTACCTTAAAATCCTTGTCTCGGCAAGCCAATGAGACACTTCCTACGCTTCCACATAATGACTCAACAAAGTAACCTAATAAACAATATTTTGCCTTGTGATTGTGAGATACCGTAAACTTCTAATTAGATTTTAAAAAGTGTGAAATTTACACATTTTCCTTCTTCTTCTTTTGCCGTTTTTGAACTAGGTGACATCGAAAATTCCACATAATTGTATTTTACCATTTTGAATTTCTCAACTGGTTTTGTGCATACCTTTTTGTACCTTATCGTTAATTTACTTTGATACCCAAGAAAAATTACATAAGTTCAGAGTCTATCATTTTATATTCCTAGAACATGGCTTGTTTGAATTGAACAAAAAAAATTCACAACTTCCTGTAATAAGCAAGTCATCGACGAAAAGACATGCAATTAAAACTTTACCTTAAAAATCTTCCTTCAAATAAAGTGCATGCTCAATGGACATTTAACAAAACCATTATCAATAAAAGAATTTTTGGTGGGAGAATCCCCGCTCAGGAGCTTGCTTCAAGCCATACAAAACCTTTTTCAATCGATACACTGTTTTTGACCATTTAGAGTAAAACCTTCATGTTGAACCATGTACACTTATTTTCAAGTATACCATTCTAAAATGTAGATTTGACATCTAATTGGAGTAACTTCCGTTTATGATAAGTTGAAGCAATATTAACATTTTCACAGTGTCCATTGAGGTAACATTGGCAAAAGTTTCATCATAATTCACTCCATAATTTTTTTGTATTCTTTTACAACAAGTTTTGTCTTATATTGATCAATTTCTTCATTTATTGTCCTTTTTATTTAATAGACCCATTTGTCCCAACAGGTCGTTATCCTTTTGAAAAAGATTTTCAAATTTTTTATTATTTTTTCCAGTTAAACTAATTTCTTCAACCATTTATTTCTTCCAAAATACTGCTTTCACAACTTCTTCAAATTATAATGGCTCATTATCATTTGAGAAACATACCAAATTCAACTTTCAATATTTGTGTTGATTTCTACCACACTTTGCATTCTTCTTGTTAGAGAAGAAGAATTACGTGGACCTTCGTTGTCTTAATATTTTTTAACTTGTTCAACTTTCATGATAGGTGACTCTCGATTTTGATGGTTTGTTTCTTTTTTATCTTCTTCTACTACTTCAATTTGATCCAATGTACTATAATTTTCTTCATTCCTCCTCTACTCAATTTCTTTGATAAGGCCGCTAAGAAAGGCATTTGAGAACGACTTATGGCGAGTATAAACTATGCTAGCAATTATGACTGATAGTTGGCTTGTAGTTGCTCCAAATTACTTGTGGTGTCAAATTTCTTTAGCAAATAAGCAGTACATGCAACTTCAGCCTAAAAAATTTTTGGTAAGTTTTTCTCATTTAGCATCCTTCAATGTCATGTCAAGGATGATGGGATTCTTTCTTTATGCAAGACCATGATCTAAGAATTTTGATTTTGTATCTAACTCTGTTGATGATTTACAAAATTTGAAAGTAGTAAAGAGTTAACTTCTCTTGATCTAATACACCTATAATTAAAACTATATGAATCTTCTATCAATAATATCTGCTACTTAGAAAACAATTTATAAAATTGTTAATTAAATAATATCAAATAAAAAAATAAGTAAATTGAAAATAGATAAAAAAAGATTTTTTTTCTTTGACCAGATTTTTGCACCTATGATTAATATTCTTTTCCTTAAATGATGAATATGTCGTCTTTGACCATGTGAATAGGCGCCATTCTTTTTTCAGAAGTATTTCAAAATTTAAAAAATAAAATATTTTTTTACTTTAAAGGCCCGAATAATTTACTGTTTCTAAAAATAATCAGTTTTTAGAAAAAAAGTAATGTTGGATATCAAACAAAAAATTATTTTAAATATATATTTTTCTAAAAAGTGATAATTAATTTAAATGTTCTTTTGACTGAAAAAACAGTATAAAACAGGCTATAAGTCATTCATCATCTTTTATTATTCCGATATATCTTAAGTCTTACAATTTCTCTCACCTAAAGATACCTAAAGATGGCACTTTTTAGCGTTGAGGAGTTAAAAAATATGTATGATGTCAAACTCTATGAAGATCACCTAAAGGTGATATGTGCGTGCACAAGTCAACGTTTTGGAGATACCGTTGGCTATTTGAGAGTTTATGCGAATGGCCTTGTCGATATCGAATGTGATTGTTATCCAGGTTGTCCAGAAGGTATCTAATTTTATTCCCAAATAATATTATATATTTATATTTTATAAACGTTTTTAAGCATGTGGTGTGTTTTTTATTTTTACTTGTCCATATGAAAAATGTTGTAAATCCTTACAATATTGTTTAAAGTAAGTACTTTCTTATTTTAATACTTCAACAAAATTATTAGTTTAGATTGATGGATGTATTCTTCTTACTCATAAAGAGATTGAAAGAACCCTAACTTTCTTATTAAGATGTGAAAGCTTTGTCTCTCAATAGACTGGATATATGTTCTTTATTTTATTTTTTTAGCGATTGAAAACTATGACATAAATTATTGCTATAAGATACGGATAATTTTATTTTGGATGGAGCACAAATTCATTTAATTGAAAATAAAATTAAATAGAGCATTTAAAGGAGTTTTCTACAATATAGTACTATTGTTAGCTTTTGGTATCAGTGATGTACTTCACTTCTGGAATTTTCACATGATGAATAAAGTTATGTTAATTAACCAAACTTGGTATATCTACTATCCAAAAATTATCTTGTGAGAATACTGAAAGAATATTCTTCCATACTTTTAAAAAAGCCAAGAAGAAAACCCATGTCTCGTGATTTTGGAGATGTCTTACTATATAGAAATTATTAAACTTGGGAATTCAATCTAGTACACCTTAAGAACAAACAGAGAGAAAATTAATTGTTAATTATAGTATATATGTGGCCGGTAATACTGGCACTTTTTTAATCTGATTTCTATAGATTGCATTGGCTATACTTTATTCCGGGATACTGTGAATGAGTTTTACAATTCATTCGTTGGTAGCTTTAATCAAATTACTTGTTCAGTAAATAAATCGAAAGATACCATTATTGGATGAGTTAGGAGAACTTCACTCCTAGCTAACTGGCCTTTCCAACTCTGTAGCTATTTTATTTGTGTTTTGAGGGGAGGGCTTTTTTACCTGGGTTTTAATTGAGAGAAGGTTTTACTTTAGATAATTATTTATGTGTTATATTTTATTAGTAATGAAAATTTTCCATAGAATAAAAAAAGAATGGTTCATGTATTAATTTTGAACTGGTCTATTTATAATTCCATATATATTTAGTACAAAAATATAATACTTAATATCTTTAATCATCTTCTGCAACTGACTTTGAGTATATTTTTCAATTATGCAATTTGTAATGGTTTGTTCTTAAATAGGTAGATTATTATGTGTTTTTATGGTGTCAAACTCTGTGTCTGTAACTTGTGGTGAGTATCAATGATTATCTATACAGAGGCAAACATAAGTTCTGACTAGAAAACTTTATAAAATTGCGTAATGACTGTTTTTTATGAACAGGCAAGATGACACCACAGGCTTTCGAAGAACATGCTCAAAAGGAAGGCACGAGGGAATGGAAGCGCAGTATATGGGTGACCATTGACGGGGATAAAGTCCCTATTGAGGAGACAGCGCTTCTCAAGTATTATAACCTTCGCGTGTGAATTGTGACAATTTTCAGATTGCAGACTTTTCATAATTTAGATTTTGTTTAATGCAAAAGATTATTTCCCTTTTTCTATATTTTGGTAGCCCATTATGAAGTACATTCTTTGATTTTATGAAAAGTTTGGATTTTTTGTCATCTATATTTTAAATATTTGTGTAATCTGGGAAGAATGGGCTTTCAATGAGTTTACTTTGCCCAAGACACCATTAAAAAGGGTATATATTGAAGTATCTCTAATGAAAATTAACAATTAGTTCAACTATGATCTAAAGTATTCTTTTGGCTCCTGAGGTAAGGCAAATAAGGGCTTAACCTTTACTCTTCCAATGCATTTATCCTTTTTTTAAAGGACACAGTGCTTGCAGCACATAAGGCAAACCTCATTACTTTCGAAGGTTGATGTAGATGATACCAAAGTATTTAGGCTAGGGGTGCCCTTCTTTAACGTTCTCTTCTTAAGACAACAAATACTTCTTAAGTCAACAAAGAAATGTAATTATTCTCTTTTTCCAATAAAAACAGTATTACTTTATTCTTCTAATTACCTCAATCAAAGACATTGTTAAGATGTAGGCACATAGTATGCAAGTATATGTGTTTTGTGGTGGTATGGAATGGATTTGATGGAGGATTGATATGATGATTTAGTGTTGTTCTAGTGTGTTTCGTGAAGGTTTGATCAAGTTTCAATGATGTGTTAATGAATTTTGGAACCGATTTTGATGTTTTGGTGAAGTTGGAGGAGGCTAGTGATAGGGTTTGGAGTAATTAATGTCCATAAATCCATGTATGTGTTGTTTTTTATAGTTAAAAAAGATATGGATCAAGGTGAAAATAGTGGGGGTTCAAGTTGTTGTGCTGGTGGTTAAATTGATAGTGGTGGTAGATTTTTCCAAATAATAGAAATACCACATAGAGGTTTAGGTGTTGATCACCTTGAGAAATTTAGGCTAGACGTTGAATAGAAATATAATGTAGCTTTTCTTGCACCAATGTTTAACAATCAATTCTGTTCTAAATCCCTCGTATGGTATTCGGTTCCAAAATCCATATTCAAGACAAAATCAATCTTGGTCCCAATATACTGAAAACTATAACACAATCAATATTACTTAAATACTATACTTGTATTTTACAAGAAATCTTGTATAGGTTACCATCTTTTACAAAAGGAGAATCTATCTCATTTTTCTCTCATATTCTTTTATTCACTTTTCTTATATATGAATTACAAATGAAATGCTACATATTTATACTAGTACATACTTGATAAAAATTAATTATAGTCTTGATATATTACACGACACAACAATAAATTCATTGTTTTTCAAGATTCGTCATGTATATTCATTTGATCTTTTTTTCTTCCCAAAATCATGAATTTACACTGGATATTTAAGAATCACAAGAAATTAAACTTATTTGGTTTTTAATTATTTAAACACCCCTCTTCAAACCAAAATAATCTTCACAGTGAGCATCAATCTTACTTTTTGAAAATGTCTGCTAGTGCCTTTGTAAAATTACCTGCAACCTACTCCAAAGTACTACAATACTCCAACATTATCGTCTTCACTTTCACCTGATCTCTTAGGAAATGAAACTTACGATCTATATGCTTGCTTAATCCGTTTGAATCGAATTTTTGGATAACTCGATCGCTTATCCATATAAATAATAGTCAGATATTTTTGTTCATCATTTAATTATCTTATCAACTTCTTCAACCATATTACTTTACGAACTATTGAAGATAATGCAACATATTCAGCCTCACAAGAAGACATAGTAACCACACTTTATTTATTTGAAATCCACATAGATGCAGTAAACTTAAAAAAAATACGTACCCACTTAGTCCTTTTCTTTCATATAGATCACTTCCTTTATCACTAGAAAGAAAAAATAATACATCATCTTGTTGATCAAGATAAAATAGACCAAAATCTATAGTACATTTGATGTACCTTAAAATCCTTGTCTCGGCAAGCCAATGAGACACTTCCTACGCTTCCACATAATGACTCAACAAAGTAACCTAATAAACAATATTTTGCCTTGTGATTGTGAGATACCGTAAACTTCTAATTAAATTTTAAAAAGTGTGAAATTTACACATTTTCCTTCTTCTTCTTTTGCCGTTTTTGAACTAGGTGACATCGAAAATTCCACATAATTGTATTTTACCATTTTGAATTTCTCAACTGGTTTTGTGCATACCTTTTTGTACCTTATCGTTAATTTACTTTGATACCCAAGAAAAATTACATAAGTTCAGAGTCTATCATTTTATATTCCTAGAACATGGCTTGTTTGAATTGAACAAAAAAAATTCACAACTTCCTGTAATAAGCAAGTCATCGACGAAAAGACATGCAATTAAAACTTTACCTTAAAAATCTTCCTTCAAATAAAGTGCATGCTCAATGGACATTTAACAAAACCATTATCAATAAAATAATTTTTGGTGGGAGAATCCCCGCTCAGGAGCTTGCTTCAAGCCATACAAAACCTTTTTCAATCGATACACTGTTTTTGACCATTTAGAGTAAAACCTTCATGTTGAACCATGTACACTTATTTTCAAGTATACCATTCTAAAATGTAGATTTGACATCTAATTGGAGTAACTTCCGTTTATGATAAGTTGAAGCAATATTAACATTTTCACAGTGTCCATTGAGGTAACATTGGCAAAAGTTTCATCATAATTCACTCCATAATTTTTTTGTATTCTTTTACAATAAGTTTTGTCTTATATTGATCAATTTCTTCATTTATTGTCCTTTTTATTTAATAGACCCATTTGTCCCAACAGGTCGTTATCCTTTTGAAAAAGATTTCAAATTTTTTATTATTTTTTCCAGTTAAACTAATTTCTTCAACCATTTATTTCTTCCAAAATACTGCTTTCACAACTTCTTCAAATTATAATGGCTCATTATCATTAGAGAAACATACCAAATTCAACTTTCAATATTTGTGTTGTTTTCTACCACACTTTGCATTCTTCTTGTTAGAGAAGAAGAATTACGTGGACCTTCGTTGTCTTAAGATTTTTTAACCTGTTCAAGTGTCATGATAGGTGACTCTCGATTTTGATGGTTTGTTTCTTTTTTATCTTCTTCTACTACTTCAACTTGATCCAATGTACTATAATTTTCTTCATTCCTCCTCTAAATTTCTTCTTCGCTAAAAACAAAGATGACTGATAGTTGTCTTTTGAATCCTCATTATAACCAGTAAAAATAAAAAATTTCACCCCGGTTACCAAGTTTCTTTCTTTTTTCATCTAGAACACGAGTATAAACTATGCTAGCAATTATGACTGATAGTTGGCTTGTAGTTGCTCCAAATTACTTGTGGTGTCAAATTTCTTTAGCAAATAAGCAGTACATGCAACTTCAGCCTAAAAAAATTTTGGTAAATTTTTCTCATTTAGCATCCTTCAATGTCATGTCAAGGATGATGGGATTTTTCCTTTATGCAAGACCATGATCTAAGAATTTTGATTTTGTATCTAACTCTATTGATGATTTACAAAATTTGAAAGTAGTAAAGAGTTAACTTCTCTTGATCTAATACACCTATAATTAAAACTATATGAATCTTCTATCAATAATATCTGCTGCTTAGAAAACAATTTATAAAATTGTTAATTAAATAATATCAAATAAAAAAATAACTAAATTGAAAATAGATAAAAAAGATTTTTTTTCTTTGACCAGATTTTTGCACCTATGATTAATATTCTTTTCCTTAAATGATGAATATGTCGTCTTTGACTAGGTGAATAGGCGCCATTCTTTTTTCAGAAGTATTTCAAAATTTAAAAAATAAAATATTTTTTACTTTAAAGGCCCGAATAATTTACTGTTTCTAAAAATAATCAGTTTTTAGAAAAAAAGTAATGTTGGATATCAAACAAAAAATAATTTTAAATATATATTTTTCTAAAAAGTGATAATTAATTTAAATGTTCTTTTGACTGAAAAAAACAGTATAAAACAGGCTATAAGTCATTCATCATCTTTTATTATTCCGATATATCTTAAGTCTTACAATTTCTCTCACCTAAAGATACCTAAAGATGGCACTTTTTAGCGTTGAGGAGTTAAAAAATATGTATGATGTCAAAATCTATGAAGATCACCTCAAGGTGATATGTGCGTGCACAAGTCAACGTTTTGGAGATACCGTTGGCTATTTGAGAGTTTATGCGAATGGCCTTGTCGATATCGAATGTGATTGTTATCCAGGTTGTCCAGAAGGTATCTAATTTTATTCCCAAATAATATTATATATTTATATTTTATAAACGTTTTTAAGCATGTGGTGTGTTTTTAATTTTTACTTGTCCATATGAAAAATGTTGTAAATCCTTACAATATTGGTTAAAGTAAGTACTTTCTTATTTTAATACTTCAACAAAATTATTATTTTAGATTGATAGATGTATTCTTCTTACTCATAAAGAGATTGAAAGAACCCTAACTTTCTTATTAAGATGTGAAAGTTTTGTCTCTCAATAGACTGGATATATGTTCTTTATTTTATTTTTTTAGCGATTGAAAACTATGACTTAAATTATTGCTATAAGATACGGATAATTTTATTTTGGAAGGAGCACAAATTCATTTAATTGAAAATAAAATTAAATAGAGCATTTAAAGGAGTTTTCTACAATATAGTACTATTGTTAGATTTTGGTATCAGTGATGTACTTCACTTCTGGAATTTTCACATGATGAATAAAGTTATGTTAAGTAACCAAACTTGGTATATCTACTATCCAAAAATTATCTTGTGAGCCTACTGAAAGAATATTCTTCGATACTTTTAAAAAAGCCAAGAAGAAAAACCATATCTCGTGATTTTGGAGATGTCTTACTATATAGAAATTATTAAACTTGGGAATTTAATCTAGTACACCTTAAGAACAAACAGAGAGAAAATTAATTGTTAATTATAGTATATATGTGGCCGGTAATACTGACACTTTTTTAATCTGATTTCTATAGATTGTATTGGCTATACTTTATTCCGGGATACTGTGAATGAGTTTTACAATTCATTCGTTGGTAGCTTTAATCAAATTACTTGTTCAGTAAATAAATCGAAAGATAACATTATTGGATGAGTTAGGAGAACTTCACTCCTAGCTAACTGGCCTTTCCAACTCTGTAGCTATTTTATTTGTGTTTTGAGGGGAGGGCTTTTTTACCTGGGTTTTAATTGAGAGAAGGTTTTACTTTAGATAATTATTTATGTGTTATATTTTATTAGTAATGAAAATTTTCCATAGAATAAAAAAAGAATGTTTCATGTATTAATTTTGAACTGGTCTATTTATAATTCCATATATATTTAGTACAAAAATATAATACTTAATATCTTTAATCATCTTCTGCAACTGACTTTGAGTATATTTTTCACTTATGCAATTTGTAATGGTTTGTTCTTAAATAGGTAGATTATTATGTGTTTTTATGGTGTCAAACTCTGTGTCTGTAACTTGTGGTGAGTTTCAATGATTATCTATACAGAGGCAAACATAAGTTCTTACTAGAAAACTTTATAAAATTGCGTAATGACTGTTTTTTATGAACAGGCAAGATGACACCACAGGCTTTCGAAGAACATGCTCAAAAGGAAGGCACGAGGGAATGGAAGCGCAGTATATGGGTGACCATTGACGGGGATAAAGTCCCTATTGAGGAGACAGCGCTTCTCAAGTATTATAACCTTCGCGTGTGAATTGTGACAATTTTCAGATTGCAGACTTTTCATAATTTAGATTTTGTTTAATGCAAAAGATTATTTCCCTTTCTCTATATTTTGGTAGCCCATTATGAAGTACATTCTCTGATTTTATGAAGAGCTTGGATTTTTTGTCATCTATATTTTAAATATTTGTGTAATCTGGGAAGAATGGGCTTTCAATGAGTTTACTTTGCCCAAGACACCATTAAAAAGGGTATATATTGAAGTATCTCTAATGAAAATTAACAATTAGTTCAACTATGATCTAAAGTATTCTTTTGGCTCCTGAGGTAAGGCAAATAATGGCTTAACCTTTACTCTTCCAAAGCATTTATCCTTTTTTTAAAGGACACAGTGCTTGCAGCACATAAGGCAAACCTCATTACTTTCGAAGGTTGATGTAGATGATACCAAAGTATTTAGGCTAGGGGTGCCCTTCTTTAACGTTCTCTTCTTAAGACAACAAAGACTTCTTAAGACAACAAAGAAATGTAATTATTCTCTTTTTCCAATAAAAAACAGTATTACTTTATTCTTCTAATTACCTCAATCAAAGACATTGTTAAGATGTAGGCACATAGTATGCAAGTATATGTGTTTTGTGGTGGTATGGAATGGATTTGATGGAGGATTGATATGATGATTTGGTGTTGTTCTACTGTGTTTCGTGAAGGTTTGATCAAGTTTCAATGATGTTTTAATGAATTTTGGAACCGATTTTGATGTTTTGGTGAAGTTGGAGGAGGCTAGTGATAGGGTTTGGAGTAATTAATGTCCATAAATCCATGTATGTGTTGTTTTTTATAGTTAAAAAAGAAATGGATCAAGGTGAAATTAGTGGGGGTTCAAGTGGTTGTGCTGGTGGTTAAATTGATAGTGGTGGTAGATTTTTCCAAATAATAGAAATACCACATAGAGGTTTAGGTGTTGATCACCTTGAGAAATTTAGGCTAGACGTTGAATAGAAATATAATGTTGCTTTTCTTGCACCAATGTTTAACAATCGATTCTGTTCTAAATCCCTCGTATGGTATTCGGTTCCAAAATCCATATTCAAGACAAAATCAATCTTGGTCCCAATATACTGAAAACTATAACACAATCAATATTACTTAAATACTATACTTGTATTTTACAAGAAATCTTGTATAGGTTCCCACCTTTTACAAAAGGAGAATCTATCTCATTTTTCTCTCATATTCTTTTATTCACTTTTCTTATATATGAATTACAAATGAAATGCTACATATTTATACTAGTAGATACTTGATAAAAATTAATTATAGTCTTGATATATTACACGACACAACACTAAATTCATTGTTTTTCAAGATTCGTCATGTATATTCATTTGATCTTTTTTTCTTCCCAAAATCATGAATTTACACTGGATACTTCAGAATCACAAGAAATTAAACTTATTTGGTTTTTAATTACTTAAACACCCCTCCTTAAACCAAAATAATCTTCACAGTGAGCATCAATCTTACTTTTTGAAAATGTCTGCTAGTGCCTTTGTAAAATTACCTGCAACCTACTCCAAAGTACTACAATACTCCAACATTATCGTCTTCACTTTCACCTGATCTCTTAAGAAATGAAACTTACGATCTATATGCTTGCTTAATCCGTTTGTATCGAATTTTTGGATAACTCGATCACTTATCCATATAAATAATAGTCAGATATTTTTGTTCATCATTTAATTATCTTATCAACTTCTTCAACCATATTACTTTACGAACTATTGAAGATAATGCAACATATTCAGCCTCACAAGAAGACATAGTAACCACACTTTATTTATTTGAAATCCACATAGATGCAGTAAACTTAAAAAAAATACGTACCCACTTAGTCCTTTTCTTTCATATAGATCACTTCCTTTATCACTAGAAAGAAAAAATAATACATCATCTTGTTGATCAAGATAAACTAGACCAAAATTTATAGTACATTTGATGTACCTTAAAATCCTTGTCTCGGCAAGCCAATGAGACACTTCCTACGCTTCCACATAATGACTCAACAAAGTAACCAAATAAACAATATTTTGCCTTGTGATTGTGAGATACCGTAAACTTCTAATTAAATTTTAAAAAGTGCAAAATTTACATATTTTCCTTCTTCTTCTTTTGCCGTTTTTGAACTAGGTGACATCGAAAATTCCAAATAATTGTATTTTACCATTTTTAATTTCTCAACTGGTTTTGTGCATACCTTTTTGTACCTTATCGTTAATTTACTTTGATACCCAAGAAAAATTACATAAGTTCAGAGTCTATCATTTTATATTCCTAGAACATGGCTTGTTTGAATTGAACAAAAAAAATTCACAACTTCCTGTAATAAGCAAGTCATCGACAAAAACACATGCAATTAAAACTTTACCTTAAAAATCTTCCTTCAAATAAAGTGCATGTTCAATGGACATTTAACAAAACCATTATCAATAAAATAATTTTTGGTGGGAGAATCCCCGCTCAGGAGCTTGCTTCAAGCCATACAAAACCTTTTTCAATCGATACACTGTTTTTGACCATTTAGAGTAAAACCTTCATGTTGAACCATGTACACTTATTTTCAAGTATACCATTCTAAAATGTAGATTTGACATCTAATTGGAGTAACTTCCGTTTATGATAAGTTGCAAGCAATATTAACATTTTCACAGTGTCCATTGAGGTAACATTGGCAAAAGTTTCATCATAATTAACTCCATAATTTTTTTGTATTCTTTTACAACAAGTTTTGTCTTATATTGATCAATTTCTTCATTTATTGTCCTTTTTATTTAATAGACCCATTTGTCCCAACAGGTCGTTATCCTTTTGAAAAAGATTTTCAAATTTTTTATTATTTTTTCCAGTTAAACTAATTTCTTCAACTATTTATTTCTTCCAAAATACTGCTTTCACAACTTCTTCAAATTATAATGGCTCATTATCATTAGAGAAACATACCAAATTCAACTTTCAATATTTGTGTTGATTTCTACCACACTTTGCATTCTTCTTGTTAGAGAAGAAGAATTACGTGGACCTTCGTTGTCTTAAGATTTTTTAACCTGTTCAAGTGTCATGATAGGTGACTCTCGATTTTGATGGTTTGTTTCTTTTTTATCTTCTTCTACTACTTCAATTTGATCCAATGTACTATAATTTTCTTCATCCCTCCTCTAAATTTCTTCTTCGCTAAAAACAAAGATGACTGATATTTGTCTTTTGAATCCTCATTATAACCAGTAAAAATAAAAAATTTCACCCCGGTTACCAAGTTTCTTTCTTTTTTCATCTAGAGCACAAGTATAAACTATGCTAGCAATTATGACTGATAGTTGGCTTGTAGTTGCTCCAAATTACTTGTGGTGTCAAATTTCTTTAGCAAATAAGCAGTACATGCAACTTCAGCCTAAAAAATTTTTGGTAAATTTTTATCATTTAGCATCCTTCAATGTCATGTCAAGGATGATTGGATTCTTTCTTTATGCAAGACCATGATCTAAGAATTTTGATTTTGTATCTAACTCTGTTGATGATTTACAAAATTTGAAAGTAGTAAAGAGTTAACTTCTCTTGATCTAATACACCTATAATTAAAACTATATGAATCTTCTATCAATAATATCTGCTACTTAGAAAACAATTTATAAAATTGTTAATTAAATAATATCAAATAAAAAAAAAGTAAATTGAAAATAGATAAAAAAGATTTTTTTTTCTCTGACCAGATTTTTGCACCTATGATTAATATTATTTTCCTTAAATGATGAATATGTCGTCTTTGACCAGGTGAATAGGCGCCATTCTTTTTTCAGAAGTATTTCAAAATTTAAAAAATAAAATATTTTTTACTTTAAAGGCCCGAATAATTTACTGTTTCTAAAAATAATCAGTTTTTAGAAAAAAAGTAATGTTGGATATCAAACAAAAAATAATTTTAAATATATATTTTTCTAAAAAGTGATAATTAATTTAAATGTTCTTTTGACTGAAAAAAACAGTATAAAACAGGCTATAAGTCATTCATCATCTTTTATTATTCCGATATATCTTAAGTCTTACAATTTCTCTCACCTAAAGATACCCAAAGATGGCACTTTTTAGCGTTGAGGAGTTAAAAAATATGTATGATGTCAAACTCTATGAAGATCACCTAAAGGTGATATGTGCGTGCACAAGTCAACGTTTTGGAGATACCGTTGGCTATTTGAGAGTTTATGCGAATGGCCTTGTCGATATCGAATGTGATTGTTATCCAGGTTGTCCAGAAGGTATCTAATTTTATTCCCAAATAATATTATATATTTATATTTTATAAACGTTTTTAAGCATGTGGTGTGTTTTTAATTTTTACTTGTCTATATGAAAAATGTTGTAAATCCTTACAATATTGTTTAAAGTAAGTACTTTCTTATTTTAATACTTCAACAAAATTATTATTTTAGATTAATGGATGTATTCTTCTTACTCATAAAGAGATTGAAAGAACCCTAACTTTCTTATTAAGATGTGAAAGCTTTGTCTCTCAATAGACTGGATATATGTTCTTTATTTTATTTTTTTAGCGATTGAGAACTATGACATAAATTATTGCTATAAGATACGGATAATTTTATTTTGGAAGGAGCACAAATTCATTTAATTGAAAATAAAATTAAATAGAGCATTTAAAGGAGTTTTCTACAATATAGTACTATTGTTAGATTTTGGTATCAGTGATGTACTTCACTTCTGGAATTTTCACATGATGAATAAAGTTATGTTAAGTAACCAAACTTGGTATATCTACTATCCAAAAATTATCTTGTGAGCCTACTGAAAGAATATTCTTCCATACTTTTAAAAAAGCCAAGAAGAAAAACCATGTCTCGTGATTTTGGAGATGTCTTACTATATAGAAATTATTAAACTTGGGAATTCAATCTAGTACACCTTAAGAACAAACAGAGAAAAAATTAATTGTTAATTATAGTATATATGTGGCCGGTAATACTGACACTTTTTTAATCTGATTTCTATAGATTGCATTGACTATACTTTATTCCGGGACACTGTGAATGAGTTTTACAATTCATTCGTTGGTAGCTTTAATCAAATTACTTGTTCAATAAATAAATCGAAAGATAACATTATTGGATGAGTTAGGAGAACTTCACTCCTAGCTAACTGGCCTTTCCAACTCTGTAGCTATTTCATTTGTGTTTTGAGGGGAGGGCTTTTTGTCCTGGGTTTTAATTGAGAGAAGGTTTTACTTTAGATAATTATTTATGTGTTATATTTTATTAGTAATGAAAATTTTCCATAGAATAAAAAAAGAATGTTTCATGTATTAATTTTGAACTGGTCTATTTATAATTCCATATATATTTAGTACAAAAATATAATACTTAATATCTTTAATCATCTTCTGCAACTGACTTTGAGTATATTTTCCAATTATGCAATTTGTAATGGTTCGTTCTTAAATAGGTAGATTATTATGTGTTTTTATGGTGTCAAACTCTGTGTCTCTAACTTGTGGTGAGTTTCAATGATTATCTATACAGAGGCAAACATAAGTTCTAACTAGAAAACTTTATAAAATTGCGTAATGACTGTTTTTTATGAACAGGCAAGATGACACCACAGGCTTTCGAAGAACATGCTCAAAAAGAAGGCACGAGGGAATGGAAGCGCAGTATATGGGTGACCATTGACGGGGATAAAGTCCCTATTGAGGAGACAGCTCTTCTCAAGTATTATAACCTTCGCGTGTGAATTGTGACAATTTTCAGATTGCAGACTTTTCATAATTTAGATTTTGTTTAATGCAAAAGATTATTTCCCTTTCTCTATATTTTGGTAGCCCATTATGAAGTACATTCTCTGATTTTATGAAGAGCTTGGATTTTTTGTCATCTATATTTTAAATATTTGTGTAATCTGGGAAGAATGGGCTTTCAATGAGTTTACTTTGCCCAAGACACCATTAAAAAGGGTATATATTGAAGTATCTCTAATGAAAATTAACAATTAGTTCAAATATGATCTAAAGTATTCTTTTGGCTCCTGAGGTAAGGCAAATAAGGGCTTAATCTTTACTCTTCCAATGCATTTATCCTTTTTTTAAAGGACACAGTGCTTGCAGCACATAAGGCAAACCTCATTACTTTCGAAGGTTGATGTAGATGATACCAAAGTATTTAGGCTAGGGGTGCCCTTCTTTAACGTTCTCTTCTTAAGACAACAAAGACTTCTTAAGACAACAAAGAAATGTAATTATTCTCTTTTTCCAATAAAAAATAGTATTACTTTATTCTTCTAATTACCTCAATCAAAGACATTGTTAAGATGTAGGCACATAGTATGCAAGTATATGTGTTTTGTGGTGGTATGGAATGGATTTGATGTTGTTCTAGTGTGTTTCGTGAATGTTTGATCAAGTTTCAATGATGTTTTAATGAATTTTGGAACTGATTTTGATGTTTTGGTGAAGTTGGAGGAGGCTAGTGATAGGGTTTGGAGTAATTAATGTCCATAAATCCATGTATGTGTTGTTTTTTATAGTTAAAAAAGATATGGATCAAGGTGAAAATAGTGGGAGTTCAAGTGGTTGTGCTGGTGGTTAACTTGATAGTGGTGGTAGATTTTTCCAAATAATAGAAATACCACATAGAGGTTTAGGTGTTGATCACCTTGAGAAATTAAGGCTAGACGTTGAATAGAAATATAATGTAGCTTTTTTTGCACCAATGTTTAACAATCAATTCTGTTCTAAATCTCTCGTATGGTATTCGGTTCCAAAATCCATATTCAAGACAAAATCAATCTTGGTCCCAATATACTGAAAACTATAACACAATAATTATTACTTAAATACTATACTTGTATTTTACAAGAAATCTTGTATAGGTTCCCACCTTTTACAAAAGGAGAATCTATCTCTTAAGAAATGAAACTTACGATCTATATGCTTGCTTAATCCGTTTGTATCGAATTTTTGGATAACTCGATCGCTTATCCATATAAATAATAGTCAGATATTTTTGTTCATCATTTAATTATCTTATCAACTTCTTCAACCATATTACTTTACGAACTATTGAAGATAATGCAACATATTCAGCCTCACAAGAAGACATAGTAACCACACTTTATTTATTTGAAATCCACATAGATGCAGTAAACTTAAAAAAAATACGTACCCACTTAGTCCTTTTCTTTCATATAGATCACTTCCTTTATCACTAGAAAGAAAAAATAATACATCATCTTGTTGATCAAAATAAAATAGACCAAAATTTATGGTACATTTGATGTACCTTAAAATCCTTGTCTCGGCAAGCCAATGAGACACTTCCTACGCTTCCACATAATGACTCAACAAAGTAACCAAATAAACAATATTTTGCCTTGTGATTGTGAGATACCGTAAACTTCTAATTAAATTTTAAAAAGTGTGAAATTTACACATTTTCCTTCTTCTTCTTTTGCCGTTTTTGAACTAGGTGACATCGAAAATTCCACATAATTGTATTTTACCATTTTGAATTTCTCAACTGGTTTTGTGCATACCTTTTTGTACCTTATCGTTAATTTACTTTGATACCCAAGAAAAATTACATAAGTTCAGAATCTATCATTTTATATTCCTAGAACATGGCTTGTTTGAATTGAACAAAAAAAATTCACAACTTCCTGTAATAAGCAAGTCATCGACGAAAAGACATGCAATTAAAACTTTACCTTAAAAATCTTCCTTCAAATAAAGTGCATGCTCAATGGACATTTAACAAAACCATTATCAATAAAATAATTTTTGGTGGGAGAATCCCCGCTCAGGAGCTTGCTTCAAGCCATACAAAACATTTTTCAATCGATACACGGTTTTTGACCATTTAGAGTAAAACCTTCATGTTGAACCATGTACACTTATTTTCAAGTATACCATTCTAAAATGTAGATTTCACATCTAATTGGAGTAACTTCCGTTTATGATAAGTTGCAAGCAATATTAACATTTTCACAGTGTCCATTGAGGTAACATTGGCAAAAGTTTCATCATAATTAACTCAATAATTTTTTTGTATTCTTTTACAACAAGTTTTGTCTTATAGTGATCAATTTCTTCATTTATTGTCGTTTTTATTTAATAGACCCATTTGTCCCAATAGGTCGTTATCCTTTTGAAAAAGATTTTCAAATTTTTTATTATTCTTTCCAGTTAAACTAATTTCTTCAACCATTTATTTCTTCCAAAATACTGCTTTCACAACTTCTTCAAATTATAATGGCTCATTATCATTAGAGAAACATACCCAATTCAACTTTCAATATTTTTGTTGATTTCTACCACACTTTGCATTCTTCTTGTTAGAGAAGAAGAATTACGTGGACCTTCGTTGTCTTAAGATTTTTTAACCTGTTCAAGTGTCATGATAGGTGACTCTTGATTTTGATGGTTTGTTTCTTTTTTTTCTTCTTCTACTACTTCAATTTGATCCAATGTACTATAATTTTCTTCATTCCTCCTCTAAATTTCTTTTTCGCTGAAAACAAAGATGACTGATAGTTGTCTTTTGAATCCTCATTATAACCAGTAAAAATAAATTTTTTCACCCCGGTTACCAAGTTTCTTTCTTTTTTCATCTAGAACACGAGTATAAACTATGCTAGCAATTATGACTGATAGTTGGTTTGTAGTTGCTCCAAATTACTTCTGGTGTCAAATTTCTTTAGCAAATAAGCAATACATGCAACTTCAGCCTAAAATATTTTTGGTAAATTTTTCTCATTTAGCATCGTTCAGTGTCATGTCAAGGATGATGGGATTCTTCCTTTATGCAAGACCATGATCTAAGAATTTTGATTTTGTATCTAACTCTGTTGATGATTTAAAAAATTTAAAAGTAGTAAAGAGTTAACTTTTCTTGATCTAATACACCTATAATTAAAACTATATGAATCTTCTATCAATAATATCTGCTGCTTAGAAAACAATTTATAAAATTGTTAATTAAATAATATCAAATAAAAAAATAAGTAAATTGAAAATAGATAAAAAAGATTTTTTTTTCTTTGACCAGATTTTTGCACCTATGATTAATATTCTTTTCCTTAAATGATGAATATGTCGTCTTTGACCAGGTGAATAGGCGCCATTCTTTTTTCAGAAGTATTTCAAAATTTAAAAAATAAAATATTTTTTACTTTAAAGGCCCTAATAATTTACTGTTTCTAAAAATAATCAGTTTTTAGAAAAAAAGTAATGTTGGATATCAAACAAAAAATAATTTTAAATATATATTTTTCTAAAAAGTGATAATTAATTTAAATGTTCTTTTGACTGAAAAAAACAGTATAAAACAGGCTATAAGTCATTCATCATCTTTTATTATTCCGATATATCTTAAGTCTTACAATTTCTCTCACCTAAAGATACCTAAAGATGGCACTTTTTATGTATGATGTCAAATTCTATGAAGATCACCTAAAGGTGATATGTGCGTGCACAAGTCAACGTTTTGGAGATACCGTTGGCTATTTGAGAGTTTATGCGAATGGCCTTGTTGATATCGAATGTGATTGTTATCCAGGTTGTCCAGAAGGTATCTAATTTTATTCCCAAATAATATTATATATTTATATTTTATAAACGTTTTTAAGCATGTGGTGTGTTTTTAATTTTTACTTGTCCATATGAAAAATGTTGTAAATCCTTACAATATTGTTTAAAGTAAGTACTTTCTTATTTTAATACTTCAACAAAATTATTATTTTAGATTGATGGATGTATTCTTCTTACTCATAAAGAGATTGAAAGAACCCTAACTTTCTTATTAAGATGTGAAAGCTTTGTCTCTCAATAGACTGGATATATGTTCTTTATTTTATTTTTTTAGCGATTGAAAACTATGACATAAATTATTGCTATAAGATACAGATAATTTTATTTTGGAAGGAGCACAAATTCATTTAATTGAAAATAAAATTAAATAGAGCATTTAAAGGAGTTTTCTACAATATAGTACTATTGTTAGCTTTTGGTATCAGTGATGTACTTCACTTCTAGAATTTTCACATGATGAATAAAGTTATGTTAAGTAACCAAACTTGGTATATCTACTATCCAAAAATTATCTTGTGAGACTACTGAAAGAATATTCTTCCATACTTTTAAAAAAGCCAAGAAGAAAAACCATGTCTCGTGATTTTGGAGATGTCTTACTATATAGAAATTATTAAACTTGGGAATTCAATCTAGTACACCTTAAGAACAAACAGAGAGAAAATTAATTGTTAATTATAGTATATATGTGGCCAGTAATACTGGCACTTTTTTAATCTGATTTCTATAGATTGCATTGGCTATACTTTATTCCGGGACACTGTGAATGAGTTTTACAGTTCATTCGTTGGTAGCTTTAATCAAATTACTTGTTCAGTAAATAAGTCGAAAGATAACATTATTGGATGAGTTAGGAGAACTTCACTCCTAGCTAACTGGCCTTTCCAACTCTGTAGCTATTTTATTTGTGTTTTGAGGGGAGGGCTTTTTGACCTGGGTTTTAATTGAGAGAAGGTTTTACTTTAGATAATTATTTATGTATTATATTTTATTAGTAATGAAAATTTTCCATAGAATAAAAAAAGAATGTTTCATGTATTAATTTTGAACTGGTCTATTTATAATTCCATATATATTTAGTACAAAAATATAATACTCAATATCTTTAATCATCTTCTGCAACTGACTTTGAGTATATTTTTCAGTTATGCAATTTGTAATGGTTTGTTCTTAAATAGGTAGATTATTATGTGTTTTTATGGTGTCAAACTCTGTGTCTCTAATTTGTGGTGAGTTTCAATGATTATCTATACAGAGGCAAACATAAGTTCTAACTAGAAAACTTTATAAAATTGCGTAATGACTGTTTTTTATGAACAGGCAAGATGACACCACAGGCTTTCGAAGAACATGCTCAAAAGGAAGGTACAAGGGAATGGAAGCGCAGTATATGGGTGACCATTGACGGGGATAAAGTCCCTATTGAGGAGACAGCGCTTCTCAAGTATTATAACCTTCGCGTGTGAATTGTGACAATTTTCAGATTACAGACTTTTCATAATTTAGATTTTGTTTATTGCAAAAGATTATTTCCCTTTTTCTATATTTTTGTAGCCCATTATGAAGTACATTCTTTGATTTTATGAAGAGCTTGGATTTTTTGTCATCTATAATTTAAATATTTGTGTAATCTAGGAAGAATGGGCTTTCAATGAGTTTACTTTGCCCAAGATACCATTAAAAAGGGTATATATTGAAGTATCTCTAATGAAAATTAACAATTAGTTCAACTATGATCTAAAGTATTCTTTTGGCTCCTGAGGTAAGGCAAATAAGGGCTTAACCTTTACTCTTCCAATGCATTTATCCTTTTTTTAAAGGACACAGTGCTTGCAGCACATAAGGAAAACCTCATTACTTTCGAAGGTTGATGTAGATGATAGCAAAGTATTTAGGCTAGGGGTGCCCTTCTTTAACGTTCTCTTCTTAAGACAACAAAGACTTCTTAAGACAACAAAGAAATGTAATTATTCTCTTTTTCCAATAAAAAATAGTATTTCTTTATTCTTCTAATTACCTCAATCAAAGATATTGTTAAGATGTAGGCACATAGTAAGCAAGTATATGTGTTTTGTGGTGGTATGGAATGGATTTGATAGAGGATTGATATAATGATTTGGTGTTGTTCTAGTGTGTTTCGTGAAGGTTTGATCAAGTTTCAATGATGTTTTAATGAATTTTGGAACCGATTTTGATGTTTTGGTGAAGTTGGAGGAGGCTAGTGATAGGGTTTGGAGTAATTAATGTCCATAAATCCATGTATGTGTTGTTTATTATAGTTAAAAAAGATATGGATCAAGGTGAAAATAGTGGGAGTTCAAGTGGTTGTGCTGGTGGTTAAATTGATAGTGGTGGTAGATTTTTACAAATAATAGAAATACCACATAGAGGTTTAGGTGTTGATCACCTTGAGAAATTTAGGCTAGACGTTGAATAGAAATATAATGTAGCTTTTCTTGCACCAATGTTTAACAATCAATTCTGTTCTAAATCTCTCGTATGGTATTCGGTTCCAAAATCCATATTCAAGACAAAATCAATCTTGGTCCCAATATACTGAAAACTATAACACAATCAATATTACTTAAATACTATACTTGTATTTTACAAGAAATCTTGTATAGGTTACCACCTTTTACAAAAGGAGAATCTATCTCATTTTTCTCTCATATTCTTTTATTCACATTTCTTATATATGAATTACAAATGAAATGCTACATATTTATACTAGTAGATACTTGATAAAAATTAATTATAGTCTTGATATATTACACGACACAACACTAAATTCATTGTTTTTCAAGATTCGTCATGTATATTCATTTGATCTTTTTTTCTTCCCAAAATCATGAATTTACACTGGATATTTAAGAATCACAAGAAATTAAACTTATTTGGTTTTTAATTATTTAAACACCCCTCCTCAAACCAAAATAATCTTCACAGTGAGCATCAATCTTACTTTTTGAAAATGTCTGCTAGTGCCTTTGTAAAATTACCTGCAACCTACTCCAAAGTACTACAATACTCCAACATTATCGTCTTCACTTTCACCTGATCTCTTAAGAAATGAAACTTACGATCTATATGCTTGCTTAATCCGTTTGTATCGAATTTTTGGATAACTCGATCGCTTATCCATATAAATAATAGTCAGATATTTTTGTTCATCATTTAATTATCTTATCAACTTCTTCAACCATATTACTTTACGAACTATTGAAGATAATGCAACATATTCAGCCTCACAAGAAGACATAGTAACCACACTTTATTTATTTGAAATCCACATAGATGCAGTAAACTTAAAAAAAATACGTACCCACTTAGTCCTTTTCTTTCATATAGATCACTTCCTTTATCACTAGAAAAAAAAAATAATACATCATCTTGTTGATCAAGATAAAATAGACCAAAATTTATAGTACATTTGATGTACCTTAAAATCCTTGTCTCGGCAAGCCAATGAGACACTTCCTACGCTTCCACATAATGACTCAACAAAGTAACCAAATAAACAATATTTTGCCTTGTGATTGTGAGATACCGTAAACTTCTAATTAAATTTTAAAAAGTGTGAAATTTACACATTTTGCTTCTTCTTCTTTTGCCGTTTTTGAACTAGGTGACATCGAAAATTCCACATAATTGTATTTTACCATTTTGAATTTCTCAACTGGTTTTGTGCATACCTTTTTGTACCTTATCGTTAATTTACTTTGATACCCAAGAAAAATTACATAAGTTCAGAGTCTATCATTTTATATTCCTAGAACATGGCTTGTTTGAATTGAACAAAAAAAATTCTCAACTTCCTGTAATAAGCAAGTCATCGACGAAAAGACATGCAATTAAAACTTTACCTTAAAAATCTTCCTTCAAATAAAGTGCATGCTCAATGGACATTTAACAAAACCATTATCAATAAAATAATTTTTGGTGGGAGAATCCCTGCTCAGAAGCTTGCTTCAAGCCATACAAAACCTTTTTCAATCGATACACTGTTTTTGACCATTTAGAGTAAAACCTTCATGTTGAACCATGTACACTTATTTTCAAGTATACCATTCTAAAATGTGGATTTGACATCTAATTGGAGTACTTCCGTTTATGATAAGTTGCAAGCAATATTAACATTTTCACAGTGTCCATTGAGGTAACATTGGCAATAGTTTCATCATAATTAACTCAATAATTTTTTTGTATTCTTTTACAATAAGTTTTGTCTTATATTGATCAATTTCTTCATTTATTGTCCTTTTTATTTAATAGACCCATTTGTCCCAACAGGTCGTTATCCTTTTGAAAAAGATTTTCAAATTTTTTATTATTTTTTCCAGTTAAACTAATTTCTTCAACCATTTATTTCTTCCAAAATACTGCTTTCACAACTTCTTCAAATTATAATGGCTCATTATCATTAGAGAAACATACCAAATTCAACTTTCAATATTTTTGTTGATTTCTACCACACTTTGCATTCTTCTTGTTAGAGAAGAAGAATTACGTGGACCTTCGTTGTCTTAAGATTTTTTAACCTGTTCAAGTGTCATGATAGGTGACTCTCGATTTTGATGGTTTGTTTCTTTTTTTTCTTCTTCTACTACTTCAATTTGATCCAATGTACTATAATTTTCTTCATTCCTCCTCTAAATTTCTTTTTCGCTAAAAACAAAGATGACTGATAGTTGTCTTTTGAATCCTCATTATAACCAGTAAAAATAAATTTTTTCACCCCGGTTACCAAGTTACTTTCTTTTTTCATCTAGAACACGAGTATAAACTATGCTAGCAATTATGACTGATAGTTGGCTTGTAGTTGCTCCAAATTACTTGTGGTGTCAAATTTCTTTAGCAAATAAGCAGTACATGCAACTTCAGCCTAAAAAAATTTTGGTAAATTTTTCTCATTTAGCATCCTTCAATGTCATGTCAAGGATGATGGGATTTTTCCTTTATGCAAGACCATGATCTAAGAATTTCGATTTTGTATCTAACTCTGTTGATGATTTACAAAATTTGAAAGTAGTAAAGAGTTAACTTCTCCTGATCTAATACACCTATAATTAAAACTATATGAATCTTCTATCAATAATATCTGCTTAGAAAACAATTTATAAAATTGTTAATTAAATAATATCAAATAAAATTTAAGTAAATTGAAAATAGATAAAAAAATTTTTTTTTCTTTTACCAGATTTTTGCACCTATGATTAATATTCTTTTCCTTAAATGATGAATATGTCGTCTTTGACCAGGTGAATAGGCGCCATTCTTTTTTCAGTAGTATTTCAAAATTTAAAAAATAAAATATTTTTTACTTTAAAGGCCCGAATAATTAACTGTTTCTAAAAATAATCAGTTTTTAGAAAAAAAGTAATGTTGGATATCAAACAAAAAATAATTTTAAATATATATTTTTCTAAAAAGTGATAATTAATTTAAATGTTCTTTTGACTGAAAAAAACAGTATAAAACAGGCTATAAGTCATTCATCATCTTTTATTATTCCGATATATCTTAAGTCTTACAATTTCTCTCACCTAAAGATACCTAAAGATGGCACTTTTTAGCGTTGAGGAGTTAAAAAATATGTATGATGTCAAACTCTATGAAGATCACCTAAAGGTGATATGTGCGTGCACAAGTCAACGTTTTGGAGATACCGTTGGCTATTTGAGAGTTTATGCGAATGGCCTTGTCGATATCGAATGTGATTGTTATCCAGGTTGTCCAGAAGGTATCTAATTTTATTCCCAAATAATATTATATATTTATATTTTATAAACGTTTTTAAGCATGTGGTGTGTTTTTAATTTTTACTTGTCCATATGAAAAATGTTGTAAATCCTTACAATATTGTTTAAAGTAAGTACTTTCTTATTTTAATACTTCAACAAAATTATTATTTTAGATTGATGGATGTATTCTTCTTACTCATAAAGAGATTGAAAGAACCCTAACTTTCTTATTAAGATGTGAAAGCTTTGTCTCTCAATAGACTGGATATATGTTCTTTATTTTATTTTTTTAGCGATTGAAAACTATGACATAAATTATTGCTATAAGATACGGATAACTTTATTTTGGAAGGAGCACAAATTCATTTAATTGAAAATAAAATTAAATAGAGCATTTAAAGGAGTTTTCTACAATATAGTACTATTGTTAGCTTTTAGTATCAGTGATGTACTTCACTTCTGGAATTTTCACATGATGAATAAAGTTATGTTAAGTAACCAAACTTGGTATATCTACTATCCAAAAATTATCTTGTGAGACTACTGAAAGAATATTCTTCCATACTTTTAAAAAAGCCAAGAAGAAAAACCATGTCTCGTGATTTTGGAGATGTCTTACTATATAGAAATTATTAAACTTGGGAATTCAATCTAGTACACCTTAAGAACAAACAGAGAGAAAATTAATTGTTAATTATAGTATATATGTGGCCGGTAATACTGGCACTTTTTTAATCTGATTTCTATAGATTGCATTGGCTATACTTTATTCCGGGACACTGTGAATGAGTTTTACAATTCATTCGTTGGTAGCTTTAATCAAATTACTTGTTCAGTAAATAAGTCGAAAGATAACATTATTGGATGAGTTAGGAGAACTTCACTCCTAGCTAACTGGCCTTTCCAACTCTGTAGCTATTTTATTTGTGTTTTGAGGGGAGGGCTTTTTGACCTGGGTTTTAATTTAGAGAAGGTTTTACTTTAGATAATTACTTATGTATTATATTTTATTAGTAATGAAAATTTTCCATAGTATAAAAAAAGAATGTTTCATGTATTAATTTTGAACTGGTCTATTTATAATTCCATATATATTTAGTACAAAAATATAATACTTAATATCTTTAATCATCTTCAGCAACTGACTTTGAGTATGTTTTTCAATTATGCAATTTGTAATGGTTTGTTCTTATATAGGTAGATTATTATGTGTTTTTATGGTGTCAAACTCTGTGTCTCTAACTTGTGGTGAGTTTCAATGATTATCTATACAGAGGCAAACATAAGTTCTGACTAGAAAACTTTATAAAATTGCGTAATGACTGTTTTTTATGAACAGGCAAGATGACACCACAGGCTTTCGAAGAACATGCTCAAAAGGAAGGTACGAGGGAATGGAAGCGCAGTATATGGGTGACCATTGACGGGGATAAAGTCCCTATTGAGGAGACAGCGCTTCTCAAGTATTATAACCTTCGCGTGTGAATTGTGACAATTTTCAGATTGCAGACTTTTCATAATTTAGATTTTGTTTAATGCAAAAGATTATTTCCCTTTTTCTACATTTTGGTAGCCCATTATGAAGTACATTCTTTGATTTTATCAAGAGCTTGGATTTTTTGTCATCTATATTTTAAATATTTGTGTAATCTGGGAAGAATGGGCTTTCAATGAGTTTACTTTGCCCAAGACACCATTAAAAAGGGTATATATTGAAGTATCTCTAATGAAAATTAACAATTAGTTCAACTATGATATAAAGTATTCTTTTGGCTCCTGAGGTAAGGCAAATAAGGGCTTAACCTTTACTCTTCCAATGTATTTATCCTTTTTTTAAAGGACACAGTGCTTGCAGCACATAAGGCAAACCTCATTACTTTCGAAGGTTGATGTAGATGATACCAAAGTATTTAGGCTAGGGGTGCCCTTCTTTAACGTTCTCTTCTTAAGACAACAAAGTCTTCTTAAGACAACAAAGAAATGTAATTATTCTCTTTTTCCAATAAAAAACAGTATTACTTTATTCTTCTAATTACCTCATTGTTAAGATGTAGGCACATAGTATGCAAGTATATGTGTTTTGTGGTGGTATGGAATGGATTTGATGGAGGATTGATATAATGATTTGGTGTTGTTCTAGTGTGTTTCGTGAAGGTTTGATGAAGTTTCAATGATGTTTTAATGAATTTTGGAACCGATTTTGATGTTTTGGTGAAGTTGGAGGAGGCTAGTGATAGGGTTTGGAGTAATTAATGTCCATAAATCCATGTATGTGTTGTTTTTATAGTTAAAAAAGATATGGATCAAGGTGAAAATAGTGGGAGTTCAAGTGGTTGTGCTGGTGGTTAAATTGATTGTGGTGGTAGATTTTTCCTAATAATAGAAATACCACATAGAGGTTTAGGTGTTGATCACCTTGAGAAATTTAGGCTAGACGTTGAATAGAAATATAATGTAGCTTTTCTTGCACCAATGTTTAACAATCAGTTCTGTTCTAAATCCCTCGTATGGTATTCGGTTCCAAAATCCATATTCAAGACAAAATAAATCTTGGTCCCAATATACTGAAAACTATAACACAATCAATATTACTTAAGAGAAAAATACGTTTAAAAGCCCAAACATAACTAAAAGTTATGTTTAAAATCCTGGTTAGATAATAATACTTTTAAAGGCCTCCATTAACTTTATACATCTAATATAATTAAATAATAGTTATATTGCATCATCACGTATCTGACGTGCGTGGGTTGTAACAGAAAATAATGTCCCATCATGTCCATCCTCATTAATGCATATTACAACAACGAAGACACATTTCTCTCTCATTCAAAAGTGGCTGCAAATCTAATTCTAGAATATACAGTATAATATTAAACAATTATTCTGGAATCAAATTTGAATTCATTTCATTCCCTCTCTTTGTTACATATACCCATTACAGATCACATATTGGTTTGAATTACAGATTATCCAGAAGGCCATAAACATCATCTTTAATATAGGTATGTTTGCTTTGGTGTAATTAGTGTAAATTCAAAACCTTTTTTTTTTTTTGTGCCATATGTGGCTCATGATCAATGTTTTTTTTGGTTGATTGTAATAAAACTTTTTAGCGTGTGTAACATGTTTTTTAAATAATGGATCATAATATATAAGAGTAACATAGAATACGATTTGTGAAAAGTCATAATATGCTTGATGAGTGTTTGTGTGTATACACAGATCGATGAAACTACATGCATGGGTATATACACAAAATACTGAAATGTTTCACAGTAGGGCATGATTTATTAGTGGTCATATACACATAGTCTGTTAAAGTCATAATACGATTGATGAGTGGGCATATACACAGATCTTTTATCCATGTTATTTGAAAAGCCATGGATTTGTATATACATAAACACTATACATGTCACAGTAGGTCATGCCCGTTGAATGGGCATATACACATAGTTAGTTGAAGCAGTTTGTTTTTCTCAATAAATATGTACATACCTTGATTATATGAATCTCAGTTTCATGTTTATGTCCTTTACATGCAGAGTTACTATGGATAACTGTGTTTTCATTTTCAAATATGCACAAGACAAGTATATGGCTCCAACTAGTTCGTTTGATTCATTCGCATCATTAGTATTATACGTTTCTAATAAATGGAAACATTTGGACGAATCATCGATTGTTTACCATTATTCTATTGGGGAACATTTGAATTGCAAAATTGATTCACAGGTAGATTATTCAGGTTTAATATGGATTATAAAGCGCGATGAAGCTACTCAGGTAGATATATTGGTAAGTGGTGAAATAAAGGGGTTTGTGCGTCACCAAACAGGTCCAGGTCGTATAAATTCTACAGAGGAGGGGCACCTAACAGATGCCCTTCAATCGGAACCTGCTTTCTTTGTTCATCGGGAAAAGATATTGCTTAGTCGGGACTGGCCTGATTGTCTAGTGGATGTTGGTAAATGCATCACGGGTGGGTTCCCAGAATTAAGAAACTCTATATGCAAGTACCAGTGTGAAACTGGTTTCCGTACAAAACCAACCCACAACAATCATTCGAAATATGGTGCATGTTGCTTGTACCGTAAAACGACCGGTTGCAGATGGTGGATTTTTGCTTCCATTTCTTCTAAAGACGGACTTTTGTATATAAAGACCTTCTACAACATTCATAGTTGCATGACACCGGAGCGTAAGATGGTAAACAGTAGCATGACTCTCGGGTTAGTTAAAGATTTAATAATAGATGATGCCCGTTCACGTCTAGACATGAAGCCGAAAGAGATTATTCACAGAATACGTGAGAGCTATGGATTCACAATAGAGTACAAGAGAGCTTATGATGCTTTGAACAGTGCTAAGATGGATATAAGTGGAGACCCGGGAAGGTCGTATCAAGGAATTGAGGAATATTTTCAGAAACTAAAGTTAGCGGATCCTACAGGTTCAGTTCTACTAGAGACTGATCCCATACATGGTACATTTGAACGTGCACATTTTGCGTTTGGTGCTTCACTAGATGCGTTTCGTTCCTGCCGCCCAATGCTTTTTATGGACGGGACATTTTTGAAGAACAAATACAAAGGCACACTTCTAACAGCTGTAGCCAAGGATGGGAACAACGGTTAGTAAAATAAATCACCAACCTTGCTATTTTTTCAACTATTACTAATTAAGTAGTTCAATATATTATCTCGCAGCACTTGTCCCGGTTGCATTTGCTATTGTCCGAGGCGAAGATAACGAAAACTGGGCTTCATTCATGAAATTTTTACGACCTCTTGTAACTGGCCGGCAGCTGGTCTTTATATCTGACCGACACCCTGGTCTTTTGAATGGGGTGAGGAATATTTTCCCGGAAGCCTATCATTCCTATTGTTTCCGTCATATTAAGGGCAATTTGATTTCAAAGTTGACCGGTAACGACCGAAGGGCTGCACTACTGTCCTTTGAGCATTTGACTAAAGCTCCTAATGACGAATTGTTTGAGTTCCACCTTGGGGAGTTTTTGAGGCTTGGTTGTGAAAATGCTGTTAGTTTCCTAGATTCACTACCCTTTAATCACTTCACGAATGTTCATTTTCCCGGAAGCCGTTATGGTGAGTTGACATCAAACGCGGCAGAATCATTTAATAACCAGATTTTAAAATTACGGGAAATACCTGTTGCTCAGTTTATAGACAAAATCAGGCTTATGATGATGAAGAATATATATAACAAATCTGTGTTATGTGATACATGGACGACTGTTTTAGTTCCTAGGAGACAGATAGAGTATAACGAGAAATACCAGGTGTCCCGCACATGGGAAGTATCCCGTTCATCCCCTAGTGTTTTTGAGGTCAGGTGCGATCCAACTATGATCGTTGATATAGATAGTAGGAGTTGTTCATGTGGAAAGTGGAAAATAGAGGGTTTTCCTTGTGAGCATGCTGTCCGAGCTTTGGCCTATGCTAAGCCGGACACGAAATACGACTATGTTGAAACGTTTTTCCATGTTGATAGAGTTAGAGCAATATATGCTAGTAAAATACCGGCACTCACTACTTTTTGTCTTCAAACGGAGCCAACAGAAGATGCGTATATATTGCCGCCGAAATGCAAAATACCTCCTGGCAGGCCACAAAGTAAACGTAAGTTATCTCAACTTGAACTCCTTTGGCCTAAGATACGATGCGGACGCTGCCACTTGATGGGCTTCCACAACAAGAAAACATGCACCGCAAATTTGTGAGAGTGAATTTACTTAGTAACATGTGTGTTTATTTTAGATTACTTGATAGTTTTTTTGCTACCTTACTACCGTGTATGAAAGTATCAGTAAACTTATGTGATCCCGTATATGTAATTCGACATATCAAATCGATCCGATATGATTGATACGGATATGTACTTTCTATTTCTTGCGTATTACATTCTATGTTTTTGTGTATATCCCCGTAATCCAATATCCCCCGCAAACAAAGTAACGTGTTTATGTAAAATGTTACATGTCAATCCACTATTACTTTATCTATTGGGTTATACTGATTTGCATTAAAAAAATATGTTTCTATTATTGATAGAGATGCCATTCCACAATATTACAGAAAACGTGTGCCGTAGTGGGTATAATGCAATTGGGTATACGCCCATCAGGTCAATTGTATAAAAGTTCTCCGATATGAAATACCATCTTTTGAAGGGGGCACATGTACAACAATGTCTATTTAACAGCATCACAATGTGGGTACACTTAATTTATTCGGGCGACCACCAACAATTTTAAATTTGTGTATACCCGAAAAGAAAACCAACTATTGTATAACCTTTTATAAAATTCACTTTAACTTATAGGAAGCTGTTGATGGACATATGCCCAATCATAGAGAATGGTACCCAAACGCATCCGACTTGTAACTCGGAGTATATTGGAGACAGGGAAGGCGTTCCTTTACACACACAATGTGGGTACACTTAATTAAGTTGATGACTATCCATAGTAACTAACCTATCTTGATTCCAAACTTTGTAAACCTTATATAAAGCCACCTTCGAGGGTATGAGGATGTTTGATGGACATATGCCCAATCACAGCGAAGGATTGAATACTGAAAAATATCTAGTATGGGTGTATACACGTTTTTATGTTATTCGATGGAACACCAACAATTTCAAATTTTTGTATACCCGAAAAGAAGACCAACTATTGTATAACCTTATATAAAATTCACTTTAGCTTATAGGAAGATGGTTAATGGACATATGCCCAATCATATAAAATGCTACCCATACGCAGTAGACTTGTAACTCGGAGTATATTGTAGACAAATAAGGCGTTCCTTCACGCACACAATGTTAGTATACAAATATTAGTCGAAGACCATCCATAGTAACTAACCTATCCTTGCCCCAAACTTGCTAAACCTTATATAAAGTCACCTTCGATGAGAGGATGATGTGGATGGACATATGCCCAAACATATAAAATTCACTTTAGCTTATAGGAAGATGTTGATGGACACATACCCAAGCACAGTAACTAACATATACTTACCCCAAACTTTTTACCCCTTATATAAAGTGACATTCGAGGAGATGATGATGTTTGATGTACATATGCCCAATCATAGCGGAGGATTGAATACTCAAAAACATCTAGCATGGGGGTATACACGTTTTTATTTTATTTGGTCGACCACTAACAAGTTCAAATTTTTTTATACCCGAAAATAAATACAACCATTGCAAGAACTTATATAAAGTCACCTTCGCCTAGGGGAAGATGTTGATGGACATATGCCCAGTCATAGAGAATGGTACCCAAACGGGGTGGACTTGTACCTCAGATTATATTGTAGACAAAGAAGGCGTTCCCTTACGCACACAATGTGCGTACACCAAAATTAGTTGATGACCATCCATAGTAACTAACCTATTCTTATCCCAAACTTTCTTAACCTTATATAAAGTCATCTTCAAGGAGAAGATGATGTGGATGGACATATGCCCAATCTTAATGAAGGTGTGTATACTCAAAAACATCAAAACCTTACATAAAGTCACCTTCCCATAGAGAAAGATGTCGTTGGACATATACCCAATCATACTGAATGGTACCCAAACGCATTCGACACCTAACTCGGAGTATATAGTGGGCGAAGAATCTGTCCACGTACACACACAATGTGTGTATACCGGAAGTAGTTGATGACCATACATAGTACCTAACCTATTTTGATCACTAACTTTCTGAACGCTATATTAAGTAAACTCCGATGAGTAGATGATGTTTGATGGACATACGCCCAATCATTGTGAAGGATTTAATACTCAAAAACTAATAGGATGCCGGTATACACGTTTTTGCGTTATTCGATCGACCACCAACAGTTTAAAATTTCTGTATATCGGAAAAGAAAAACACTTGTTGTGTAACATTCTATAAAATTCACTTTAACTTATGTAATATGCTGTTGGACATACGCCGAATCATAGAGAATCGTACCCAAAGGCAAACGACATTTAACTCGGAGTATATTGTAGAAACAATAAGGTGTTCCTTCAAGCACACAACGTGCGAATTCCATAATTAATTGATGACCTTCCACAGTAACTAACCTATCCTGATCCAAAACGTGTTAAACCTTATATAAAGTCACCTTCGAAGAGAGGATGATGTTTGATGGACATATGCCCAATCATAGTGAAGGATTGAATAATCAAAAACATCTAGCATGGGTGTATACACGTTTTTTTGTTATTCGGTTTACCAACAACAAGTTCAAATATGTGTATGCCCGAAAATAAACACAACCATTGCAAAAACTTATATACAGTCACCTTCGCGTAGAGGAAGATGTCGATGGACACATACCCAATCATAGTGAATCGTACCCAAACACAGTCGATTTGTAACTCGAAGTATAGTGTAGAAAAAGAAGTAGTTCCCTTACGCACACAATGTTCGTACACCGAAATTAGTTGATGACCATCCATAGTAACTAACCGTTCCTAATCCCAATCTTTTTATACCTTAAATAAAGATACCTTTGAGGAGAGGATGATGTTTGATGGACATATGCACAATCATAGTGAATGGTTGAATAATCAAAAACATCTATCATGGGTGTATACACCTTATTATGTTATTCGGGCGACCACCAACAATTTTAAATTTGTGTATACCCGAAAAGAAAACCAACTATTGTATAACCTTTTATAAATTTCACTTTAACTTATAGGGAGATGTTGATGGACATATGCCCAATCATAGAGAATGGTACCCAAACGCATCCGACTTGTAACTCGGAGTATATTGGAGACAGGGAAGGCGTTCCTTTACACACACAATGTGTGTACACTTAATTTAGTTGATGAATATCCATAGTAACAAACCTATCTTGATTCCAAACTTTGTAAACCTTATATAAAGCCACCTTCGAGGGTATGAGGATGTTTGATGGACATATGCCCAATCACAGTGAAGGATTGAATACTCAAAAATATCTAGTATGGGTGTACACACGTTTTTATGTTATTCGATGGAACCCCAACAATTTCAAATTTTTGTATACCCGAAAAGAGGACCAACTATTGTAGAACCTTATATAAAATTCACTTTAGCTTATAGGAAGATGTTTGATGGACATATGCCCAATCATATAAAATGGTACCCGTACGCAGTAGAATTGTAAATCGGAGTATAGTGTAGACAAATAAGGCGTTCCTTCACGCACACAATGTGAGTATACAAATATTAGTCGAAGACCATCCATAGTAACTAACCTATCCTTGCCCCAAACTTGCTAAACCTTATATAAAGTCACCTTCGAGGAGAGGATGATGTGGATGGACATATGCCCAACCATATAAAATTCACTTTAGCTTATAGGAAGATGATGATGGACATATACCCAAGCACAGTAACTAACATATCCTTATCCCAAACTTTTTAACCCTTATGTAAAGTGACTTTCGAGGTGATGATGATGTTTGATGTACATATGCCCAATCATAGTGGAGGATTGAATACTCAAAAACATTTAGCATGGGTGTATACACGTTTTTATTTTATTCGGTCGACCACTAACAAGTACAAATTTTTGTATATCCGAAAATAAATACAACCATTGCAAGAACTTAGCTATGTGGTCGGGTATGGACTGTTCGTGTTCGTGAACATACCATCAATTTGTGAACGAGACTTGTTAATTTTGATAGTAATGCATTCGGTCCACATGTGTGTCTGTGTCCTGTTTTTTAGTATTGTGTTATACAATCATTCGGTACGGATGGGTATTTGCACAGCCTACTACGCATCCAATCAGATTCGTATTACTTTGAACATCTTTTTGCTTAAACAACATCTTAACGGGTATGTGTCTATCAACACCATCTCCTAGTTGATTCTACGCTTACTACATTTTTGTCAATGAAATCGGGGGGATCCTAGCTTAGGTACTCAGATGTGTATATACAAGTAGTTAAGTTTCACCATATATGTTAATAGCACTATTGCTTTCACGGAAACTATTTTAATTCACTCCTTAGACACTAACCACTAACGCTACTACATACAATTTTCTTACATATGAACTACTTACAACAGGAAAAAATTCGCAACGCTATATACATATACACCAGCAATGTATAACACTATATTCTATATATGATAGTGTTGTTGGACATATACACATATATGATGCTTTTATGAACAACAAGTAGTCGGTGTGTTGTGCACCCAGCTAGATTTTTTTTACTAAATTACTCATTCAATATAAATGGGCATATGTCCATCCGAATAATCATCCAATGTTTCCCCTGTGAATATGTACATCATCATCATAATCTACTTGAATCTATGTTTTTGGATTCTTTGTCAATATTTGGGGGAAGCACAACTTAAGTACTTCACATGTGTTTATTCAATTAGTTGTGCTGCATCATATATGTCAAGCACAATAATTTAGCCGACTACTGCTACTACGCACAAACATCTTACATATAAACTACTTCTAGCAGACAAATGTGCTAACGGATATATACCGATACATAAATGCTCGTCTAATATTATATACTAAATATGATATTGTGGACTGGAATATACGCAAACATGCATCCTTTGTGACTAGTATTTGTTCGGTAGGTGGTGGACACACGTAGGACTGATGTCGTCCTATTAAATACTTGTTCAAAGTCAATGGACATATGTCCACCAGTAAAATGGGTTGCGACGTACATATTTGACTTATGCTATGTAGGCATTACCCCCATCTGTGTATATGTCCATGCTATAATATACTTTATATGTAATATTCTATGCATTCATTTGCCATAGTTATGTATTATTACACATTGATACGATGTCCACAAAAAACGTAAACTGTGTACGACATTAAGGCATCTGGTCCGTATGGGTATATGCGCATTGCACATTTTCTTAATCCGTCCTTCATTCCACAAAATAACTATACGAAAGGGGTATACACGGTCAGAAGGGACGCATGATATTGCCATATGTACAACAATGATTTATTAATCCGTCCTTCATTACGACTGGGCATATGGATGGAAGCAGCGTAGTTTTTATCACGCGTAGTACACGAACACGAACGGTCCATAACCGATCCCAGAGCTTCGGTTCGATAACAAAAACTAAGAGTACTACAGAAATTATATAATGTTAGCTGTGCTTTTATTATTAAATCATGTAATGTAATTGGTCATACGCCTCCCAAGTAAAAGGATTCGCAAAGAAAATTAGTGCCCAGGGGCAACACCATGAATTGGGCGTATGTCCATCAACACCACTACTAGTCATATTACGTGTTTCGAGAATTATACCCAATACAATGTAAAATACATTGGTGTGTTTATATAGACTGTGTGTTTATGTACTCATGTTCTTTCATTTAGTAGGTTAAACTGGGTATATGTCCGTTCTAATGATCATCGAATAAATTTCATTGATAACTGCATTTAGGTTAAGTTCTAGTAGTTGTTTTCATATTAAACAGTCATTTACTTACGAAATCAATGGGCATATATCCACGTATAACGTCGTCTGTGAACGGCATTAAGGCATCTGGCCCACATGGGTATATGCGCATTGTACATTGTCCGAGCCTTAAAAAAATATCCATCAACACCATAGTAGTCCAAATATAACTATACTAAAGGTTTACACATGGTCGTAAGTGACGCATGATATGGCCAAATGTCCAACAATGATTTCGTAATCCTTCCGTAATTTCAACTGGGCATATGGATAGAAGCATCGTACTTTTTATCACGCGTAGTCCACGACCACGAACAATCCATACCCGACCACATAGCTTCTGTTCGAAAAAAAAACTAAGATTACTACATAAATTATATCATGTTTTTATTCTGGAATCATTTAATGTAATTTGGCATACGCCTACCGAGTAAAACGATTCGCAAAGTAACCAAGTGTGCAGGGGCTACACCATTTATTGGGCGTATGTCCGTCTACACCACTACTAGTCATATTACGCGTTTCGATTATTAAACCAAATACCATGTTACATACATGTGTCCATATATAATATGGGTATGTGTCCATAGTAATGATCATCGAATCATTTTCGTTACTTGGGCGTATGTCCATCGACACCCATACTAGTCATATTACGTGTTTCGATTATTATAACCACTACCATGTTACATACATTTGTGTGTTTAGATACTCTTATTCTTTCATAGGACATATGTACATCAACATCATAATTGTACACAAAACATTTGATTATAAAAAACTTGGGAAAAAAATTATATATAAAAAAAACGTTCATCTATTTTCTAGGAAAAAATTTCCCTTATATATACTTTTGTTTTTTGAAACTCAACATAGGGATGCACTTATATTAGTCGTGTAGTATTGGTAATACATTAGCTTACATGATAAGCATTGATACATTAACCCATAATATAAAAATAGTTTTTTGCAGACATATAAAAATGGAAAAGTTACTGCACATGTGATGTACGTAAACTTCTACATATCAAATCATGAATACCAAAAGCTCTCTCCAATTACTGACAAACACTTGAGTACCTTTCTGTGGCCAAAGTGTGATACATGTCTATGGCATGTGTGAAAAGTACTACGGATTTGAAAATAAAATTTATATAATCCAATAAATGATATATGTTCAAACAACAAAACCCTAAAACAGCAACTACACTATAGGGGAGATAAATTTGTATGCTGCAACAGAAAAATAAGCTTCTACCAAAAGGTAATTATCCATATCACGTCTGTGCTTTTTCTAATATTTTTCAATGTATGCAAATAGTTTATTACTTTGATTGCATACAAGTATACATAATATCAATATTGCAAATGGTTTACTTGTGTATGTTTTGATATGAAATATAATCTTATGTTGTATTGTTATTATGTTCATATATGTATATGGGTTACTATCTTTTTTGAGTTCATGTGTGTAGGCTAATATAGGATGGAAGAAAATGATTTGTCACTTGATACGACACCATTATTGGGGGATGAATTCACTCTTGAATCTGATATGGTAAATAATTTGCCTGCTAATTTGGAACTACCTACCTTAGACGGCCAGGAATACTTTGTCCAGCCGGGTCAAATAGCTACTACTCAAGATAAAGAATATTCATCATGTCAAACCCAATGTTCTCTTACACCTGAAAATCTCATAAGTCAAGTTAACCTGCAGACCATAAGAGATACTATAAGAAGCGAAATAAATAGCCTGAAAAAAGAATTATCTCATGAAATTAAAGAGAGAAATATATTAATACTCGAGCTGGAACAGGAGAAAATTAAAAATGATTTACTTGGCAGAAAATGCAGACAACAAGATGACATTCTTCAGTCTTTCATTAGTCGGAAACCATCGGGACAATCGAAGGTCGGGAATGCTGATGACGTGTATGAGATTGGTTTGAATAAGGACTATGCACAAACAAGAGAAGACACATCATTGTCTAAAGACTTAGCTTCAGTAAAGGGTGTTAGGGAAACTGTATGTGATACTGTTCCAGACTTGTTAATCCAGCCGCAAGGTATCATTGGGTTCGATGGTCCAGTTGATGAACATACTGAAGATATCGCGGTCAATAAGAAAGGGTCATTTGTCGATGTTGGTTGCATAACACCCAAGGCGTTGTTCCGTTGCTTTGGTAATGATTTTGAAGATGAAGTTCGTGGTACTCAACGGCCACCTTTTCGGCCATCGCTGACGTCACCGAATTTTGATTTAGGCGTTATCACACCGCCAGACAAGACTGCAGTTCATGGCTTGAAGAAGAGGAAAAAGGTTTCGTTCGATTTAAATGATAATCAAACCATTGACGAGGATGGTCGTGTGCATCGACCTTCCACGAAAGTGGCTGTTTTTAGCGATTTGTTATCTACTGTACAGAAGGATGTTGATCTTCCTGTTGTTTCAGAGCCTTCGGAATTGATCAACAGTACTAACTTGCGTCTAGGTGATGGATATGATACATCAGGATTTGATATCAAAGTCCCATCAAATGCCATCAACAAGGACCAGGCAGACGATTCTGAAACTGCAGCTGAGATTAGGGAGTGTCAACGAATTATAGAATCTGGGTTGTTTGATAACGATAACGTCCCATTGTCGATTGTTCTAGCGCAACGTAGGGAGCGAAAGAACTGGATCACACGGAAGCCGCGTACTTCTCCCCGAAATGTATGTCGTAAATTGGCTGCTCCAACTTTTATGGCTGAAAAACCAATTGTCCCTGCTGAAAATTCAATGGTAAGAGCGATCTTACCCAATGTTGCGCGGGCTGTAATCACGAAAATATCACTTGCGCGTAGAGTAGATGATTTGGCATTAGATAGATTGCTTAGAAATATGCCGGAATCAACCATTGTATGGAGTTTTGCGAACATAGAAGTCAAAGCAATTCATGTGTTTGATGTGGCTCATCAACGGCGTATTAAGTGGCAGGTTAGTAACTAGGAAGTGTATTTTTACCGACTTGTTATTCGATGTTTTTGTAAAACGAAATTTTGTTCCCTTTAGGTTATTGATGGGATGTTGCTATGTTGGACAGCGGCAAGTATTGCAAAGAATCCACCTATTAATAATCATGTTGTATTAGGGATGTGTCAACGACTACAAGCACGCGCAATGGTAATATAGTCTTTTTTTTTATTTGTATGACGCGATTAAACTGTTCTAAATAAACGTTACTTCATGTAGTATTACTATAACAAAGGTAAAGTTGATCTTGTTAAACAACATGTTGTCGATGCATTCACGGAGTACTTCGATGATTACAATGTAGTTTTGATTCCAATTATGAGTAAAATAGCATCAACAACTTTCTGGAGTATATTAGTTTATGACACAAGGAAGGCTGATGCCTTTGAACACTTTAGTTGCTTGAAAGCTGATACGGGTAACATATGTGCTAAGCTGGCGGAGTCGAATGCGAAAAAGATGTATAACTACATATATAAAAGTGTTTTGCATAGCATTTATCAAGAGGAGGGAGTTACTGCTACTGAAAATTCCGAAAAATACCGGACTTCTACAATTATACAAACCAGGTGTACGGTTGAAAACTCAGGGGTATATGTGATGTTGTGTGCTAAGGATATATATGATGGAGGTTACGTTAGGGGGTTTTATAGTATAGCCGAATTTAAGAAAATGAGGTGTTCAATGGTGGAGAAACTTCTAAATCATGAACATAGTACTGTGGCCATGAAGCAATCCAGGCAATATTAAAAACCAGCCCACATTGCACGCTTTGTATTGATGGAAGGACTTGCATTTTTTTGGTATCATATGGGGACAAAAACTTGGTTTTGAGAACAAACAATATTTCACCATATGTATAATTTGTGTTCTCTGTTGCTACTAAACGTTTGTTGTTAAATTGTGTAATTTTCCAATTTATGCAAATACTCAACTTGTTTGTTTATGTTTACCATGTTTTGTTATAGGAATGATGTTTCTTTATTAAACAAAAAGCTGGTGTCGATGGGCATATGTCCACCATTACGTTCATGGTTCGTGACCTACATAGTTCTATCTTGTTATTCATGCATTATGACCATATTGGAATATGTCTATTGTGTAGTAGATTTGACTTATGATTTTGTGTGCATTCATGTTTAATGTCAATGGGTATGGGTGACGAGTTTTTTTCTTTCCCGACTTACGCCCAACCGACCTAACTGGGTATATGTCCATCCTTATAAACGATATATAAGTTGCCCTTGTTTTTTGCATCCATCCGACATAATATATGTCTAACAGTCAGTAGGTACGTAGTGCACACTTATGGGATTGATTTTTTTTTACTAAATAGTCATTCAGTTTCATTAGGCATATGTCGACCAATCAAAATTAGTAGGAACCACACGACTGTATTGTAATATGGATGCATTAAGCATATTAGTGCATCTGTCAATCATATACTATAATTTACCTGTACTATACTATTCATACATGAATTATATGTGTTTTTTTTTTAATTTATTCAATACTCATTCAAGTTCATTGGTCATATGTCCACCACTATCATGTAGTATGACAAACATGATTGTCGTGTAATTTTCACGCATTGCGCATATTTGTGTACATGCGCATCATATAATACAAGTGACATGTAATACCCTTTGCATACTTTGTGACCACCATGAAGGATAGGTTTTTTTTTTTAAACATTACTGTCCACGGATAACACCAATGGTGTCCGAGATATGTGAATTTTGATATTCATGAATTCGGGCCACATGTGTATAGGTGACCGTTTTTACAGTATTTTGTTATATAATCATTCGGTCCATTTGGGTACATGTACATCCTTTTAATCATCCAATAATTTGCATCTTTCTTTGTACGTAGATTTGATTCAACAACCCCACGGGTATATGTCCATCATCATCATCGCCTACTCCATTATATGATTTTTAATTTTTAATCCATTTATGGGTGGAGCCTATCTTAGTTACTACGCATGTGTTTATACACGTAGATTTGTTTTACCAAATATGTATTGATTACACGTGACCTATAGTAATACACTACGTATAAACTAACCACTAATGCTATTTAATACAATTGTATTACATATGAAGTACTTCTATCAGCCGAACATGCGAACGGATATACACCGGTAAAAAAGGCATTTCTAGTATTAAATACTATATATGATAGTGTGGATGGGCATATACACATACAGGCTGATTTTATTAAACAAACATTCATTGTCGATGGGTATGCGTCCACCAATAACATGGGTGGTGGCACACATGATTTCATTTTAATATTTATGCGTTACGCCCATCTTGGTATACATCCAGCCTACAATATAAGTGCACGATAAAATTATACGCATAAATTAAGAACAGCTATGCGCTTATTAAACATTCGTTCAATGTTAACGCATAACAACATTGGCGACCGACAATTATGTATTTTTATACCCATTAATTCGCCCGATCCAAAAAATCATCCAATCAGTTTAATGGGGATATGTACATCAGCATTATATCCTGATCCGATCCACGTTTTGTAATGTTTGCCAATTTGGGGGTGAAGCATATCTTAGTTACTTCATATGTGTTTATTCAAGTAGTTGTGTTTTACCGTATATGTCATTCACAATCATTAATACACTATTCCGAAACTAACCACTACTGTCATTGCATACAACATTCTTACAGACGAATATTTCGCGGATATGATGATGTTGATGGACATATACCCAATGATAGTTAATGTTTGTATACCCAAAAGTATTATACTTGGAACTTGGTGTGCAATGAATTCAAAAAGTATGTGCCTTTAAGAACCAAACAGGTGTATACCCAAAGTGTGTATATGAACTTAACCTTATATAAAGCCTTTGTACATCTAGCATGGGTGTATAAACGATTTAATGTTATTTTGTCCATGCGCGGGTAAAGATGGGCGTCCACCCCTATTGCAAAACCTTATATGAAGTACATTTCGCGCATAGGATGATGTTGATGGACATATGCCCAATGCTAGAATGTTTTGTATACCCAAACGTATTCTACTTGAAAACTTTGTGTTTATTGGAGTAAAAAAAGAACAATCACTATTGGAAAACCTTATATAGAGGAAGATGTTGATGTACATATGCCAAATCATGGTGAATGTATGTATACCCAAACATAGTCGACTTGTAACTCGGAGAATATTGGAGAAAAGGAAGGCGAGCACTTACGCACACAATGTGTGTATACCCAATTTCGTTGATGACCATCCATAGTAAATTCTCTATCCTGAACCTAACCTTGCTAAACCTTATATAAAACATTTGTACATCTAGCATGGGTGTATACACGCTTCAATGTTGATTTGTCCATGAGCGGGTAAGATGATCTGGTTGGGCATACACCCCTAATGCAAAACCTTATATGAAGTAAATTTCCCGGATAGGATGATGTTGATGGACATATGCCCAATGATAGTCAATGTTTGTATACCCAAATGTATTCTACTTAGAACTTGTTGTGTATTGGAGTAAAAAAAGTTGTGCCTTTAAGAACAACATGTGTGTATTCCAAAATGGGTAAATACCAATTACCGTAGCTAGTAGGTACCCATTAGTAGTGTATCTCAACAAGTATCCAACAAGTATAGGTTAGTTACTATGGATGGTCTTCGACTAATATTTGTATACTCACATTGTCTGTGTGAAGGAACGCCTTATTTGTCTACAATATACTCCGAGTTACAAGTCTACTGCGTATGAGTACCATTTTATATGATTGGGCATAAGTCCATCCATATTAACCAACTCAGACGTATCCCAAACTTGATCTAAATATGTCTAACACGATTGATAGGTGTTAGAATAAAGCAAGACCTACAACAATGGTATACCTTATATAAAGTTTAGAAAGTTTAGAATCAGGATATGTTAGTTGCTATGGATGGTCATCAACGAATTTCGGTATACACACGTTGCGTGCATAAGGGTAGGCCTTCTATGTCTACAATATAATACGAGTTACAAGTCGTCTGCGTTTGCGTACCAGTTACTATGATTGGGTATATGCCCGTCGACATCTTCCTTTAGTTGAAGGTGGCTTTATATAAGTTGTAGCAATGGTTGTATTTCTTTCCGGTTATACACGAAGTTGCAATTGTTGGTGGTCGACCGAATAACTTAAACACAAGTATACACCCATGCTAGATGTTTTTGAGTATTCAATCCTTACGTTGATTGGGCATATGTCCATCAACATCAACCTCTCTTCGAAGGTGACTTTATATAAGGTTTAACAAGTTTTGGATCAGGATAGGTTAGTTACTGTGGATGGTCATCAACTAATTATAGAATTCGCACGTTGTGTGCTTGAAGGAACACCTTATTGTTTCTACAATATACTCCGAGTTACATGTCGTTTGCCTTTGGGTACGATTCTCTATGATTCGGCGTATGTCCATCAGCATATAACATAAGTTAAAGTGAATTTTATAGAATGTTACACAACAAGTGTTTTTCTTTTCCGATATACAGAAATTTTAAATTGTTGGTGGTCGACCGAATAACACAAAAAAACGTGTATACCCGCATCCTATTAGTTTTTGAGTATTAAATCCTTCACAATGATTGGGCGTATGTCCATCAAACATCATCTACTCATCAGAGTTTACTTAATATAGCGTTCAGAAAGTATGTGATCAAAATAGGTTAGGTACTATGTATGGTCATCAACTACTTCCGTTATACACTCATTGTGTGTGTACGTGGACACATTCTACGTCTACTATATACTCCGAGTTATTAGTCGAATGCGTTTGGGTACCATTCAGTATGATTGGGTATATGTCCAACGACATCGTTCTCTATGGAAGGTGACTTTATGTAAGTTTTTGATGTTTTTGAGTATACACACCTTCATTATGATTGGGCATATGTCCATCAACATCATCTTCTCCTTGAAGATGACTTTATATAAGGTTAAGAAAGTTTCGGATAAGAATAGGTTAGTTACTATGGATGGTCATCAACTAATTTTGGTGTACGCACATTGTGTGCGTAAGGGAACGCCTTCTTTGTCTACAATATAATCTGAGGTACAAGTCCACCGCGTTTGGGTACCATTCTCTATGATTGGGCATATGTCCATCAACATCTTCCTCTAGGCGAAGGTGACTTTATATAAGTTCTTGCAATGGTTGTATTTATTTTCGGGTATACAAAAATTTGAACTTGTTAGTGGTCAACCGTATAAAATATAAACGTGTATACACCCATGCTAGATGTTTTTGAGCATTCAATCCTCCACTTTGATTGGGCATATGTACATCAAACATCATCATCTTTAAGCATTAGACATTTATGTGTATATGTACACCGTCAACGTCATGTATAGTATACCTTATGCAAACATTCATACGGGTTGGGTAAATGTCCATCGATGGCTTTGTCGAATTGCAGTTGACTGTATGGAATGTTTAGCAATGTTAATCAAAAGAATAGGCTACTTAGTAACTAAATCCACCCTTATAATTAAAAGGTGTAACATTTTATAGAATTTTTCTTGATTCCAACGACTTTCAGTTCTTTAAGCATTTGTACACTAACACATTTCGCTATGGAATATAACCTATTCTTGCAGGTGTAACATTTTATAGAATTTTTAGAGGTGTTACACCGTATAGAATGGGTATATGTACATTAACACATAAATACATGATGTACGGGTGTGCTTAATGACATACATTCGTCGTCTGTTTATTACATTCATTGCAATACATGTATGGTTTGTGTTAATATAGTACTTAGGTTTATTACATTTCATGTCCGAATATACTGTTTATTATGGTTTACACTAACATTCACGTAATCAACCATTTACTCCCTGTCATGCCATAACTATTTAAATGAACGTGTGCACCATTAATAACCGTTAATGGAAAACAATCGATAATAAAGCCAATGCATGTTTAACCATTTCCAGAATCAAAACAGAATGATACATAGTCAATAAAAGCATTCAATATCCGCTTACAAAACAGAATGATACATAGTCAATAAAATACATGTTATAATTAAAATCCCTACACTTTAAATCACTAATTGCAGATGCTTCCTTGCCTGAGAAACCACTTCATCAGTATTCTCGTCATTAAGTAGAAGGTTAATAATATATTGACGCATCCCCCTAATTTCACTTTTCTTGTATGCCGTATTTATCGGCTTACGACGAACTACATCAAACATCAATTGTAGTACGTATATACCCGAATCTTCCCACTCATTAGGTTGTTCGTTACGCTTAATCGTCTTTGGAAAAAGTTTCTTCTGCCCGTATTCAGTGAATTCCGGCCACAACTTCTCGCACAGCACTTGAACAATACGTTCTGCATGGTATTGTGATTCAATGGCTAGACGGCTGTGACTAAATCTGTTGATAGAAGTGTAGTGCTCAAAAGTGTCATGTGATTTTGTGTAAACTATCAAGCTCCAAAATGTGTATGCATCTACCATAGCTAGGTTCGGGATAACCACTACACTGTTTGCATCGAATAGAGGCTTCGAAATTGAAAATTCCCCATCTACATCTCCTTGCCTATTACACTATCATATCCAATACAAAACAGTATAACCAACTAATCATCGTTTGTAATAAATGTAATTAATTAAAGTTCAACCATCCGTATAGTGTAAAATATATAACATACCATTAATCTCGACGATAATAACTGAAATTTGTGCACGCTACGTTTCTTTTCATTCACCGTCTGCCATATATCCATTACTGCTTCCATAACCTACATTTTTTGACATGTATATACATATATAAGTAAGGAACGTAATGTAAAATAGATATAGTGGTACCAAATTATAGTCAAACCTACAGGCCATTTCACGCTACACTCCTCTCCTAACTCCAGGCATTCATCAACAGTGATGATAATGTCATTTTTTACCCAAACCGGTGTGCTACCCGAAAGGCGTTTTTTAATATAATGCAACACCTCGACATCCTTTCTATCTGCATAGTACATAATGTTACTTAATGTATGGTCATATATTTCACGTTGGACTTCCTCAACAACTTGTCTTGATGATTCCGCCTCAGACCCCAACTCACGTACTCCATCATAAAACAATTTTTCGAGCTTTTCAACTTGAGACATTGGCATAGTCCCCCCATCCACAAAGTTTGACTCTACAACAGATTCGGCAGCACAACGAACAACTGTTTTTGGTTGCATATATTCATCTTCACTCATCATTATGTAATCTGACTGAATCTCTACTATTTTCCTTTTACGAGGAGTCTGCCCAGTGATAAACGCATCCCCTAGTACCTTCTTTCTGGTGGTCCTATCCATCCCTTTAACACGGTTGACAAGCGAACTACGCCGGACTTTAATCTCAGGCCGCGATTCTGACTCGCATATTTTACTAACTAATTCATCTAGACTGTTCTCATCCACATAAGCCTCACTCAAATCATCGATGTAATCTCGGTTTGGGCTTAGTGTTGAACTCTCACCTACATCGCTGATAGTGTAAACTCCATCGTCCCTAACTTCAGTATCCAGATTGACAAGCAATTCATTGTTTAAATCATCCTCATACAGAGAGTTTAGGTTAACAGTCAAACCCGTCAGTAATGCTTCCGATTTCTTATCCTGATACGGGATGCCTTCAGTTTGTTTAGTATCTTGTATAGGGGTGTGAAATACGTCATTCCCAACCCGATCCTTGGAACCAGGGGATGTTGTAATTGGACTATCTAATCCAGTTGAAAATCGATCGCCTATGTGAACCCCTTCCTTTAGCATTGATGCCAACATTTTTACCTCTTCTGTTAACTTCATGTTTCTCTCATTCTCTAACTCCAATGACTTCATAAGGTTGGACGTTTTAACTCGTTCCCGTTCTAAATCGGCCTGGACTAATTTGAGGTAATCATCCGAGTTTGAATTCCCGGTATACGGTTGAATACATACTTTGTCTTTTACGCCAACCTCAGCCGATTGAAAACAGTCTGGTGTTTCAGTTACGGTATCATCACCATTTAGAAATTCACTAACCCTGGCTTGTGTGTCAATGTGGGTGCCGTAATCTTCGATTTCTTCGTCAGTCATTGTTAGCTCACCGTCCAAAATCTTACACAAAACAAAAAAGAAACATTACATTGTTTAGTAAAACTTAAGGAGTAATGTATAGCAGGAAGTAATTACCATTTCCGGCCGAAGCCTTCCTATTATATTGTCCCTGAAGTTCTCGGGCGGTTCAGAAGCATTCCATTTCAATATCCTAGGTATCTTTATTCCATCTATCACCCCTATTCCGGGTTCGGCCACGTGTTCACCAAACCAAGGCTATATAAAAAACAAACCATATACATAAATTAAAAAACGATACACACACAATTCGATAAAGAGACCCCTTACCACAAGCATAATGCAGCAACTTTGTCCAAGTCCCTTTGATGAGTCCATTATACTTTTTGCAATATGAGAAGCCCAATCATATGTCTTTAATCTATCGATGTCTTCAGATACCTTTACATGCCACTGTGTAATTCTGCCTGAAGACGCGGGGTAGAAAATTGTTGACATAGTCAACATGTTGATGCATTTGAATAGCGTCCGCCTTCCACCAGGCTTCCTATTCTGCAGTACTTCCTTTATTTTGTCTTTAACAGCCTTTTGAGACAACGTGCCAGTAGTTACTCCAGGAAAGTTTTTCTTAAACCAAGGCGATGCCTTCATTTGTGATTGTGTATAATTTGGAACCCTATCTGTACCACCTTCTACCCCCATTATCAGCTTCACATCTGTTGCTGTTATTCTTTTCTTCTTACCACCTAGTATAAAACACTGGCTTGTCTCATCGTAGGTCGATATAATGTCGTTAATCAAAGAATCTGACTTAGCGAAACCCTTTTCCCCTTCATGGTTATAAAGCCCAAGTAACAATCCGTAAAACGGTGACTTGTTTAGGGCATCTATATCATCTGGTGTTATGTTTTTGTCTGACAGAGCAGTGAAAACTGTTTGTAGTGTGCACCTATAATCAGACATTGCCCTGGACTAGTTTCATTATTAAAACAGTTTGGTAAGAAACAAATTTCGTTTGTGAAGCTATAAACGTAATTGTTTAAAAGCAACCAACTGATTAACTATATTAAATCGTTAAGCACAACTCTATTTTCATCTAAAAGCAAAAACTGATTGACTACATAAACTAACTATAGTTTTCAAACGAATGATTTTCTGTAATAGCAACAAATGATTATACATACATACACAACACCTTATGATACTTTATCACTCTATGTTAAACAACTAGATTTGTAATGGAAAAATAATGAACATCGATGGCTAAAATCTTATCAGCTAGGGTTTTACTTGTGCTAATATACATCTTTTATATATCTATTGAAATTAACGAGATTATTACCTTTGTTAGGGGGTGTTATTGTGGTCTTCCGGATTTTGATCGGGATTTTACCTTTCGCTTATATGTCTTCTTGCCTTTTAGGTTGAAGCTTAAGAAAAATGAATGGGAAATATGTTTTTCTTTCGTGTACTATAGGTACAAGGTGTAATTGCATACATGGGTAAACGTGCTAACCCTCTTTTGCCGCCCTTTTGTAATTTTGCAAGCCTTCATGATAAGTCTAATCGCAGACCATATTGGTCTGATTACACGCCAAAAGTCAGGAAAGGCACGTGGGTTCAAGTGGATACATTTTTATTTTTTCACTTTATTGTGTAAAAAAAAAAAAAAAAAAAAAAAACTAACACTATCACCATATTTTGTCACGTTTTACTGATTTTAGTACTATATTTACTAGGTATTACTATAGCGAATACGATTGGATTAGATATGTTATACCGGATTTAGTGTACTTCAAGCCATAGGTTGATCAATGACCATAGGGGGGGTGCAAATTAGCTAATTAGTACGCGTAGCTACTAAATAGTTGGTGTTTTTTAATTGTTAAATCAACATAGTATACGGAAATATGAGACATGATCAATTGGTGAACATCGTTATACCGAAAAAAATTACTGGCATTTTTTTGTTTGGTGTAAAACGGCGAATAATTGATTACTGTACACAATATTGCATGAATCCAATTGGAGTTTGATGTGGTAGATCGATATATGCCCAAATATTTGATATTTTACCTCAACATCACACATAAAGAACTATGGAAAGACGAGGATGAAGAATTGTTTGTATACATTCAAAGAGAAAAAACAACAAATGAAAAAAAAAATATTGCGATGATGATGGGCATATCCATGTACATGATGATTGCAGAAAGCTTAGTATACACAGTTTTTTTGTTTCAAATATAGTTATACTGGTCGTATGCACAATCACACAGTGTGATGGGCATAAGTCCATCCATATTAACCAACTCAGACGTATCCCAATCTTGATCTAAATATGTCCAACACGATTGATAGGTGTTAGAATAAAGCAAGACCTACAACAATGGTATACCTTATATAAAGTTTAGAAAGTTTAGAATCAGGATATGTTAGTTGCTATGGATGGTCATCAATGAATTTCGGTATACACACGTTGCGTGCATAAGGGTAGGCCTTCTATGTCTACAATATAATCCGAGTTACAAGTCGTCTGCGTTTGCGTACCAGTTACTATGATTGGGTATATGCCCGTCGACATCTTCCTTTAGTTGAAGATGGCTTTATATAAGTTGTAGCAATGGTTGTATTTCTTTCCGGTTATACACGAAGTTGCAATTGTTGGTGGTCGACCGAATAACTTAGACACAATTATACACCCATGCTAGATGTTTTTGAGTATTCAATCCTTACGTTGATTGGGCATATGTCCATCACCATCATCCTCTCTTCGAAGGTGACTTTATATAAGGTTTAACAAGTTTTGGATCAGGATAGGTTAGTTACTGTGGATGGTCATCAACTAATTATAGAATTCGCACGTTGTGTGCTTGAAGGAACACCTTATTGTTTCTACAATATACTCCGAGTTACGTGTCGTTTGCCTTTGCGTACGATTCTCTATGATTCGGCGTATGTCCATCAGCATATAACATAAGTTAAAGTGAATTTTATAGAATGTTACACAACAAGTGTTTTTCTTTTCCGATATACAGAAATTTTAAATTGTTGGTGGTCGACCGAATAACACAAAAAAAACGTGTATACCCGCATCCTATTAGTTTTTGAGTATTAAATCCTTCACAATGATTGGGCGTATGTCCATCAAACATCATCTACTCATCAGAGTTTACTTAATATAGCGTTCAGAAAGTTTGTGATCAAAATAGGTTAGGTACTATGTATGGTCATCAACTACTTCCGTTATACACACATTGTGTGTGTACGTGGACACATTCTACGTCTACTATATACTCCGAGTTATTAGTCGAATGCGTTTTGGTACCATACAGTATGATTGGGTATATGTCCAACGACATCGTTCTCTATGAGAAGGTGACTTTATGTAAGTTTTTGATGTTTTTGAGTATACACACCTTCATTATGATTGGGCATATGTCCATCAACATCATCTTCTCCTTGAAGATGACTTTATATAAGGTTAAGAAAGTTTGGGATAAGTATAGGTTAGTTACTATGGATGGTCATCAACTAATTTTGGTGTACGCACATTGTGTGCGTAAGGGAACGCATTCTTTGTCTACAATATAATCTGAGGTACAAGTCCACCGAGTTTGGGTACCATTCTCTATGATTGGGCATATGTCCGTCAACATCTTCCTCTAGGCGAAGGTGACTTTATATAAGTTCTTGCGATGGTTGTATTTATTTACGGGTATACAAAAATTTGAACTTGTTAGTGGTCGACCGAATAAAAAAAAACGTGTATACACCCATGCTAGATGTTTTTGAGTATTCAATCCTCCACTATGATTGGGCATATGTACATCAAACATCATCATCTCCTCGAATGTCACTTTATATAAGGGTTAAAAAGTTTGGGATAAGGATATGTTAGTTACTGTGCTTGGGTATATGTCCATCAACATCTTCCTATAAGCTAAAGTGAATTTTATATGGTTTGGCATAAGTCCATCCATATTAACCAACTCAGACGTATCCCAAACTTGATCTAAATATGTCTAACACGATTGATAGGTGTTAGAATAAAGCAAGACCTACAACAATGGTATACCTTATATAAAGTTTAGTAAGTTTAGAATCAGGATATGTTAGTTGCTATGGATGGTCATCAACGAATTTCGGTATACACACGTTGCGTGCATAAGGGTAGGCCTTCTATGTCTACAATATAATACGAGTTACAAGTCGTCTGCGTTTGCGTACCAGTTACTATGATTGGGTATATGCCCGTCGACATCTTCCTTTAGTTGAAGGTGGCTTTATATAAGTTGTAGCAATGGTTGTATTTCTTTCCGGTTATACACGAAGTTGCAATTGTTGGTGGTCGACCGAATAACTTAAACACAAGTATACACCCATGCTAGATGTTTTTGAGTATTCAATCCTTACGTTGATTGGGCATATGTCCATCAACATCATCCTCTCTTCGAAGGTGACTTTATATAAGGTTTAACAAGTTTTGGATCAGGATAGGTTAGTTACTGTGGATGGTCATCAACTAATTATAGAATTCGCACGTTGTGTGCTTGAAGGAACACCTTATTGTTTCTACAATATACTCCGAGTTACATGTCGTTTGCCTTTGGGTACGATTCTCTATGATTCGGCGTATGTCCATCAGCATATAACATAAGTTAAAGTGAATTTTATAGAATGTTACACAACAAGTGTTTTTCTTTTCCGATATACAGAAATTTTAAATTGTTGGTGGTCGACCGAATAACACAAAAAAACGTGTATACCCGCATCCTATTAGTTTTTGAGTATTAAATCCTTCACAATGATTGGGCGTATGTCCATCAAACATCATCTACTCATCAGAGTTTACTTAATATAGCGTTCAGAAAGTATGTGATCAAAATAGGTTAGGTACTATGTATGGTCATCAACTACTTCCGTTATACACTCATTGTGTGTGTACGTGGACACATTCTACGTCTAATATATACTCCGAGTTATTAGTCGAATGCGTTTGGGTACCATTCAGTATGATTGGGTATATGTCCAACGACATCGTTCTCTATGGGAAGGTGACTTTATGTAAGTTTTTGATGTTTTTGAGTATACACACCTTCATTATGATTGGGCATATGTCCATCAACATCATCTTCTCCTTGAAGATGACTTTATATAAGGTTAAGAAAGTTTCGGATAATAATAGGTTAGTTACTATGGATGGTCATCAACTAATTTTGGTGTACGCACATTGTGTGCGTAAGGGAACGCCTTCTTTGTCTACAATATAATCTGAGGTACAAGTCCACCGCGGTTGGGTACCATTCTCTATGATTGGGCATATGTCCATCAACATCTTCCTCTAGGCGAAGGTGACTTTATATAAGTTCTTGCAATGGTTGTATTTATTTTCGGGTATACAAAAATTTGAACTTGTTAGTGGTCAACCGTATAAAATAAAAACGTGTATACACCCATGCTAGATGTTTTTGAGCATTCAATCCTCCACTTTGATTGGGCATATGTACATCAAACATCATCATCTCCTCGAATGTCACTTTATATAAGGGTTAAAAAGATTGGGATAAGGATATGTTAGTTACTGTGCTTGGGTATATGTCCATCAACACCTTCCTATTAGCTAAAGTGAATTTTATATGGTTGGGCATATGTAATCCTCTCCTCGAAGGTGACTTTATATAAGGTTTAGAAAGTTTGGGGCAAGGATAGGTTAGTTACTATGGATGGTCTTCGACTAATATTTGTATACTCACATTGTGTGTGTGAAGGAACGCCTTATTTGTCTACAATATACTTCGAGTTACAGGTCTACTGCGTATGGGTACCATTTTATATGATTGGGCATATGTCCATCAAACATCTTCCTATAAGCTAACGTGAATTTTATATAAGGTTAGACAATAGTTGGTCTTCTTTTCGGGTATACAAAAATTTGAAATTGTTGGTGTACCATCGAATAACATAAAAACGTGTATACACCCATACTAGATTTTTTTCAGTATTCAATCCTTCACTATGATTGGGCATATGTCCATCAGACATCCTCATACCCTCGAAGGTGGCTTTATTTAAGGTTTACAAAGTTTGGAATCAAGATAGGTTAGTTACTATGGATAGTCATCAACGAAATTAAGTGTACCCACATTGTGTGTGTAAAGGAACGCCTTCCCTGACTCCAATATACTCCGAGTTAGCAGTCGAATGCGTTTGTGTACCATTAACTATGATTGGTCATATTTTCGTCGAGCAAGATGTTGATGGACATATGCCCACCCATATAGGAAGATGATAGTTTGGTATATGGATAGATTTTTTGTTAGACTAATCTATGTTAAACCTTATTGTAATGTTTTTGGTTTAGAATTTCAATTAATTAATGATAATTCACCCTTATGTACACACTGGGTATATGTCCATATACCCCAAACTATTCCTTGTTCGATTTGTACATTGTTATAAGATGTGATAAGCATACTCTAGGTCAAGCTGGCCCTTGTTAAATCAGTAATTTGGCGAAGAATTACATTTACCCACAAACACAACATATATCAATAACGGTAGGTTGGTTTGACGGTTGACCACATATATTGTATAATGTGCATTAGGATTGATTGTTAACGGAAAGGACAATAAATTTAAAATGTAAATTCTATTTCGTGCACTATAATAATATATACATAACAACAACCATATCCCTATACTGGTATTTTTATACTATCAAAAATTATACCAATATGATTATAAACACTATTTTAATGTTTTGGTTTTTATTTTCAAAGGATTAATGAACATTCGCCGTTACGTATGCACTGGGTATGTGTCCAGCGGGATCAAAATATATCTTGCTAGGGGGGGTAGTTATTTTGATATAGACTTTGATAAGCATACTCTAGGTATAATTGCCCATTAAACAATACAGTCAAATACTCATCCGTATTTCACTATGTTTATCAAGATTGTGAGAAGGGTAGGTAGGTTATTCTGAATGGTTTTTTTTATTAACTATACTTTGCATAATTTACGTCCAACAGTAAGTATGTAAGTTGTGCACACATATGGGATTGATATTTTTTTACTACATAATCATTCAATTTCATTGGGCATATGTCCACCAATCAAAAAGAGAATGACCCACACAATTGTCTGTACTATGCATGCATTACGTATATTTGTGTATATGTCCAACCTATAATATAAGCTACATGTAATATACTATTCATACATGAATTATATGTGTTTGTCTTTAAACATTTATTCAATACTCATTCAAGTTCATTGGGCATATGTCCACCAGTAACATGGAGTATGCCCAACATGATTGTCTTGTAATATGCATGCATTACGCATATTTGGGTATATGTGCATCATCTAATACAAGTGACATGTAATACACTTTGCATACTTTGTGACCAACATGAAGTGTAGGTTTTTTTTCATTAAAAATTAATGTCCATCAAGATTGTGAGAAGGGTAGGTAGGTTAATCTTGATGGACATATGCCCATCACACGATGGGTATACGACCAGATTCAAGAACGACGAAATTGAGGCTACACCATATCGGCAAACCCAGTCTACCACATATTACATAAAGAAGAAGGTACTTTTGTTTTACATATTGCCAAATACATTGTATAATGGGCATTAGGAGTGACGGTTAAAGGAAAGGACAATCCATTTAACAGTTGAAGTCTCTTTTGTGCACTATAATAAGATATACAGAACAACAATCATATCCCTTAAGGGTTATGTTTATACTTCCAAACCTTATGACCATATGTTTATAAACCTTATTGTAATGTTTTGATTTAGAATTTCAATTAACTGATGAAAATTCACCCTTATGTATAAACTGGGTATATATCCATAGAACCCAACCTACAACTTGTTCGAATTGTCCATTTGTTATAAGATGTGATATGCATACTCTAGGTCGATTTGGCCACTGTTAAATCAGACATTTAGATTATACTTACATTTACCCACAAACACAACATATATCACTAACGGTAGGTTTGTTTTACATTTGGCCAAATATATTGTATACTGTGCATTAGGACTGACTATTACACAAAAAGGACAATCCATTTAAAATGTAAAGACTATTTCGTGCACTATAATAAGATATACATAACAACAACCATATCCCTATAGTGGTATTTTTTTACTATCAAAAAATATACCAATATGTTTATAAACACTTTTGTAATGTTTTGATTTATATTTTCAAAGGATTAATGAACATTCGCCCTTACTGATGCACTGGGTATATGTCCGTGGGAAACCAAAAAGAACTTGCTCGGTCGTGTAGTTATTTTGATATAGACTGGGATAAGAATACTCTAGGTATAATTGTCCATTAAACAATAACGTCAAAAACTCATCCGTATTACAATATGTTTATCAAGTTTGTGAAAAAGTTAGGTAGGTTAATCTGGATGGACATATGCCCATCACACAATGTGTATACGCCAAAAATCAAGAACGACTGAAATAAGGCTACACCATATAGGCAAAAACAGTCTACCACATATTAAATAAAGAAGAAGGTACTTTTGTTTTACATATGGTCCAATATATTGTATTATGGGCATTAGGAGTGACGATTAAAGGAAAGGACGATCCATTTAACAGTTGAAGTCTCTTTTGTGCAGTATAGTAGGATATACATAACAACAATCATATCCTATTAGGGTATGTTTATACTACCAAACATTATGACAATATGTTTATAAACCTTATTGTAATGTGTTGATTTAGGTTTTCAAATATTGTATGAAAATTCACCCTTAATGTATGCACTGTGTATATGTCCGTAGAACACAAACTATACCTTGTTAGAATTGTCCATTGTTATAAGATGTGATAAGCATACTCTATGTAGTATCGTCCATTGTTAAATCAGTCATTTTGATAAGACTTATATTTACGGGGTTGGTAATGTCTCTTGAGATTGGCCATATCAGCTTAGAATTGTTATCAATTAAACAAGCTAGAGATTTCCTTAAAAGATTATAGAGATAATATATAAGTAAACAAACTAAACTGTTTTAGATGACCCATATTACATAAAATAAAGTCTTAAGGCAAAATGTACAGCAACATAAAGATGTTGATTAAAAACTGACAACTAATCCAAGGTCAAAACAGAACGATTCCTAGCTTTGGTTAACAATGTCTTTTTGCTCTTGTCCGCCAATATTGTATTCACCAATGTCTTCCTTAACATGCGGTATCTGTTTATAATGTATACTCCAACAGCGCATTTGTTCCTCATAACTTCATTCATGCAGAGCAACATATATATTCCAGAATCCCGCCAGTTAGTTGTACTACTGTGTAATGGTTTATCAAACTTTATAAATGTCTTTTTTTTGGCACCAGGTAGGTAATTATCCATGATTATATCTGCCACAAGCCTCGCCTTTTTATCAGATTCAATAACGAAAGGGTTGCCTTTCTTGCCTGTTTTACACCTTGCGTTGCTGAAATGTAAAAAAATCTCCTCATCACCATCGTAAATCAATGCTGACCATAGTTTCGCAATCCCTATCTTCGTCAGCAGTGGTACCAATAAGAACCGCTTCGAGCTCAGTATCCTACCACTTAGGTCGTTAACCAATCTCTTTCGCATTTCGAACTCATCCAATGTTTCAGATTTCCTTTTATGCTAAAAAAAAACATTTGTCAGTATATGCACATTAAAAACTACAAAACATAGGCTAACACTAACATATCCTCTACAAGGCAGATAACCCCATGTAACACCATCTTCAGCGCATCTACTTTCCGCATCCCAATGATTTAGCATATACTCAATAACCTGCCAAATTGTAAAAAATACAGTTATTTTTAAAAAATCTTAGTATTATTTTCGTTCGAACAAAATTACAAAACGCACCTGCCATTTAATTCGATCCTGGTCGCCAACCATCATACATTGACCTGCTGTTATGTCAAATCCAGTGGCACTACATACGACTGTTGTAGGGCCTAATTGGTTCAAAATTTGATCAAGCACTTGACGGTCAGGTTTGTATAATACATTCTTCTTAGGTGGGTCATCAGCTAAGATGTAACAATCATCTGATTCGTCTTCGGACTCCATACGTACCTGAACGCCCTGTCTTGCCACACGTTTACGAGTATTGCCTGAAATGAAATCCGAACCCAATTTCTTGTTTCGGTTTTGTCTATCTGCATTCTTCACCCTACTCACTAGAGAATATCTTCTCTTCCTATCAGTTAAGATTGTTGCTATAGGTGTGTCATCGTCCAACGTTTCAATACTCGTTCCCGCCCCAACAGCAGATTCTGGTAATTGTCCCATTAAAACCACATCTTTGGTATGAGATTCCGATAAATCAATATTAAGGTTAGATAAATCGGCCATTTCAGTTATGGCTTCAGCAATTTCAGTTTCAATGTCATTAAGAACTGGTTCCGCGGTATGAATATTATCCTCCAATCCTGCGTTTTCCCGACATGCATCAACTGCTTCTGGGGTTTCAGTAGGGCCCACCACCTGGTCACCTACAATGCCTGACTGATCAATTGTATGTGAATTCAAATCACATAAGATGCCGCTTAGTTGATTATCTTCAACTGTATTGGTAAGTTCCACTCTAGCATCCGTGTTTAATTCAGTAGTTTGATACTCATCTAAACATATATCCACATTATGCTCCTTTTCTAAAAATCCATCTACATCACCAGCAGCATTCCTATCTTTACTCAAGGTATCTAACAAAGCCTTCAACTCACCTATTCGTTCACGAAGATTCCGGCTTTCGTTCTCCTTACATTCAAGCTGAAGCAGAAGTTCCGCGTTTTTCAGTTTTTGTTCTTCCAATTCATTTTTTACCTTACTGAAATCGTAATCATTCTCTGACTCGTTTCGTTGAATATTTGATACAACGAGTGTCGTAATATTGACACCCTCGTTTGACATCTGCTCACCAACATTATTACCAACTTCGTTGTCAAATCTATGGGAGTCCTCATTATTCTCCTGAACCGCCATATCAGTATCTCCAAAATACAACTTTTCCATCTCCGACATAACTAGATTGTCAGTAGATACCTGAAAGAAAAGTTTCGTTATACCTTAAAATTATATATTCATATTTGTTTTTATAAACATATTCTGTAACTCAACTCACCATGTTGGGCGTTATGATGTCTAAAACTGCGGTACGGAAATTATTCGCTCCTTGCGACAGGTCCCACTTAAATATCCGAGGCAGTGCATGCTCATCAGCAGGCAACCTACCTGGTAATTTAATATGCTCATTCATCCAAGCCTGTGTGTTAACAATCATTATGTTTAGATGTGAATGCAGACTTAAAAAGATAGTTACTTATCTAAATCATACCAGTAGCATTATCGAACATCCTTTCCCCATTATAGTTTCCGCACTCATGACATGTTCAGCTATATGTGTAGGCCAATTATATGTGTTAAGTTCACTGAGCCGTTCATAGACCTTCGTATGCCATTGTGTAATTCGACCAGAACGGGCTGGATAGAAGACTGTAGACATTGTTAGCATATTTACGCATATCGCCAACGTTTCGCGGTCACCTTTTTTTTTCGCAAGTATACTATTAATTACATCTTTGACAGTTGCCTGTGATAGAGTGCCAGTCGTTTTGACATCTGGGAAGGTCTTCTTAAACCAACGTCCTGCCCCTAGGTCTGCTCTTATATAATTTGGTACCCTGTTGGTTCCACCATCTACCCCCATTATGAGTTTAACATCAGTAGGTTTAATTTTCATCGGAACACCACCAAATACAAAAGCCTGCTCATTATTGTCATAATTCATTAGCAGCTCTGCAACTATTCCATCATTCCTCTCCCACCTCTTGCTTCCATTGTAATCACGGATTCCACAGAACAAACGGTAAAATGGGCTATTGGCTAGGCTGTTGAAGTAATAAGGGGTCATTTTTTTGTCCTTTATGATCTTGAATATTGCTGCCAGCGAACACCTATCATCAGCCATGTCTCTGAAACGGGTGTGAACAGAAATATTAGTGAAATCAACCCAAATCAGTCATGCAAATGGATATAATACCACTACAGGTTGTTTTGGATGTTAAATTAAAAACATTAGATATCAGTAACTGGAAAGTTGCAGTACAACATTTAATTATTCCATATTCCAAAAAAGAAATCGATGCCCAAACTAATATGTATCTGTAAAAATAGAAAGATTTGAATACTATTACCTAGTAGGTAAACTGATTGCTGCCCTCTTACGATTGATTTTCCAAGAAATCTGATGAAATAATTTGAATTCTAATGTAACCTCATTTCAAAAATCGTGGCAATATACATAACAAACCCATACCTTGAAGACTTTCTACCAAATCTATAACAAGATACACATGCACATCACTACCGCATCTTCCGCCCTAGTGGATTTTTGCCTCCTGCTATGTATTTTACAGAAAAAGGCGTGTGTTATCTTGCCGTGTGGATTTCCAGTTGAAATTACAGATGATCCAGAAGATGGAGAAGATGAACAGAGAGATAAGAACAGAGAAAACAGGTGTGGAAGACCAAAAAGCAATTACATGCGTTGCATATAGGGGGAGGGGATTAATTTAAAAAGTGACGGTGGGTATGTGTGTATCTGAGTATGTGATTGACTAGTGAGTGAAGAGAGATAAAATGTCAGTACTGTCATTTTGGTAATTACATGTACTAGTTACTCACTCCGTTACTTGTAGTTAGGATTGGGCCTTTACAAGAAGTAAGAGTATACGTTGGGCCTTTATAATTAATTAACCCATTACTTAAATACTATACTTGTATTTTACAAGAAATTTTGTATAGGTTACCACCTTTTACAAAAGGAGAATCTATCTCATTTTTCTCTCATATTCTTTTATTCACTTTTCTTATATATGAATTACAAATGAAATGCTACATATTTATACTAGTAGATACTTGATAAAAATTAATTATAGTCTTGATATATTACACGACACAACACTAAATTCATTGTTTTTCAAGATTCGTCATGTATATTCATTTGATCTTTTTTTCTTCCCAAAATCATGAATTTACACTGGATATTTAAGAATCACAAGAAATTAAACTTATTTGGTTTTTAATTATTTAAACACCCCTCCTCAAACCAAAATAATCTTCACAGTGAGCATCAATCTTACTTTTTGAAAATGTCTGCTAGTGCCTTTGTAAAATTACCTGCAACCTACTCCAAAGTACTACAATACCCCAACATTATCGTCTTCACTTTCACCTGATCTCTTAAGAAATGAAACTTACGATCTATATGCTTGCTTAATTCGTTTGTATCGAATTTTTGGATAACTCGATCGCTTATCCATATAAATAATAGTCAGATATTTTTGTTCATCATTTAATTATCTTATCAACTTCCTCAACCATATTACTTTACGAACTATTGAAGATAATGCAACATATTCAGCCTCACAAGAAGACATAGTAACCACACTTTATTTATTTGAAATCCACATAGATGCAGTAAACTTAAAATAAATACGTACCCACTTAGTCCTTTTCTTTCATATAGATCACTTCCTTTATCACTAGAAAGAAAAAAAAATACATCATCTTGTTGATCAAGATAAAATAGACCAAAATTTATAGTACATTTGATGTACCTTAAAATCCTTGTCTCGGCAAGCCAATGAGACACTTCCTACGCTTCTACATAATGACTCAACAAAGTAACCAAATAAACAATATTTTGCCTTGTGATTGTGAGATACCGTAAACTTCTAATTAAATTTTAAAAAGTGTAAAATTTACACATTTTCCTTCTTCTTCTTTTGCCGTTTTTGAACTAGGTGACATCGAAAATTCCACATAATTGTATTTTACCATTTTGAATTTCTCAACCCGTTTTGTGCATACCTTTGTGTACCTTATCGTTAATTTACTTTGATACCCAAGAAAAATTACATAAGTTCAGAGTCTATCATTTTATATTCCTAGAACATGGCTTGTTTGAATTGAACAAAAAAAATTCACAACTTCCTGTAATAAGCAAGTCATCGACGAAAAGATATGCAATTAAAACTTTACCTTAAAAATCTTCCTTCAAATAAAGTGCATGCTCAATGGACATTTAACAAAACCATTATCAATAAAATAATTTTTGGTGGGAGAATCCCCGCTCATGAGCTTGCTTCAAGCCATACAAAACCTTTTTCAATCGGTACACTGTTTTTGACCATTTAGAGTAAAACCTTCATGTTGAACCATGTACACTTATTTTCAAGTATACCATTCTAAAATGTAGATTTGACATCTAATTGGAGTAACTTCCGTTTATGATAAGTTGCAAGCAATATTAACATTTTCACAGTGTCCATTGAGGTAACATTGGCAAAAGTTTCATCATAATTAACTCCATAATTTTTTTGTATTCTTTTACAACAAGTTTTGTCTTATAGTGATGAATTTCTTCATTTATTGTCCTTTTTATTTAATAGACCCATTTGTCCCAATAGGTCGTTATCCTTTTGAAAAAGATTTTCAATTTTTTTATTATTTTTTCCAGTTAAACTAATTTCTTCAACCATTTATTTCTTCCAAAATACTGCTTTCACAACTTCTTCAAATTATAATGGCTCATTATCATTAGAGAAACATACCAAGTTCAACTTTCAATATTTTTGTTGATTTCTACCACACTTTGCATTCTTCTTGTTTGAGAAGAAGAATTACGTGGACCTTCGTTGTCTTAAGATTTTTTAACCTGTTCAAGTGTCATGATAGGTGACTCTCGATTTTGATGGTTTGTTTCTTTTTTTTCTTCTTCTACTACTTCAATTTGATCCAATGTACTATAATTTTCTTCATTCCTCCTCTAAATTTCTTTTTCGCTAAAAACAAAGATGACTGATAGTTGTCTTTTGAATCCTCATTATAACCAGTAAAAATAAATTTTTTCACCCCGGTTACCAAGTTTCTTTCTTTTTTCATCTAGAACACGAGTATAAACTATGCTAGCAATTATGACTGATAGTTGGCTTGTAGTTGCTCCAAATTACTTGTGGTGTCAAATTTCTTTAGCAAATAAGCAGTACATGCAACTTCAGCCTAAAAAAATTTTGGTAAATTTTTCTCATTTATCATCCTTCAATGTCATGTCAAGGATGATGGGATTCTTCCTTTATGCAAGACCATGATCTAAGAATTTTGATTGATGATTTACAAAATTTGAAAGTAGTAAAGAGTTAACTTCTCTTGATCTAATACACCTATAATTAAAACTATATGAATCTTCTATCAATAATATCTGCTGCTTAGAAAACAATTTATAAAATTGTTAATTAAATAATATCAAATAAAAAAATAAGTAAATTGAAAATAGATAAAAGAGATTTTTTTTCTTTGACCAGATTTTTGCACCTATGATTCATATTCTTTTCCTTAAATGATGAATATGTCGTCTTTGACAAGGTGAATAGGCGTCATTCTTTTTTCAGAAGTATTTCAAAATTTAAAAAATAAAATATTTTTTACTTTAAAGGCCCGAATAATTTACTGTTTCTAAAAATAATCAGATTTTAGAAAAAAAGTAATGTTGGATATCAAACAAAAAATAATTTTAAATATATATTTTTCTAAAAAGTGATAATTAATTTAAATGTTCTTTTGACTGAAAAAAACAGTATAAAACAGGCTATAAGTCATTCATCGTCTTTTATTATTCCGATATATCTTAAGTCTTACAATTTCTCTCACCTAAAGATACCTAAAGATGGCACTTTTTAGTCGTTGAGGAGTTAAAAAAATAGGTATGATGTCAAACTCTATGAAGATCACCTAAAGGTGATATGTGCGTGCACAAGTTAACGTTTTGGAGATACGGTTGGCTATTTGAGAGTTTATGCGAATGGCCTTGTCGATATCGAATGTGATTGTTATCCAGGTTGTCCAGAAGGTATCTAATTTTATTCCCAAATAATATTATATATTAATATTTTATAAACGTTTTTAAGCATGTGGTGTGTTTTTAATTTTTACTTGTCCATATGAAAAATGTTGTAAATCCTTACAATATTGTTTAAAGTAAGTACTTTCTTATTTTAATACTTCAACAAAATTATTATTTTAGATTGATAGATGTATTCTTCTTACTCATAATGAGATTGAAAGAATCCTAACTTTCTTATTAAGATGTGAAAGCTTTGTCTCTCAATAGACTGGATATATGTTCTTTATTTTTTTTTTTTAGCGATTGAAAACTATGACATAAATTATTGCTATAAGATACGGATAATTTTATTTTGGAAGGAGCACAAATTCATTTAATTGAAAATAAAATTAAATAGAGCATTCAAAGGAGTTTTCTACAATATAGTACTATTGTTAGCTTTTGGTATCAGTGATGTACTTCACTTCTGGAATTTTCACATGATGAATAAAGTTATGTTAAGTAACCAAACTTGGTATATCTACTATCCAAAAATTATCTTGTGGGACTACTGAAAGAATATTCTTCCATACTTTTAAAAAAGCCAAGAAGAAAAACCATGTCTCGTGATTTTGGAGATGTCTTACTATATAGAAATTATTAAACTTGGGAATTCAATCTAGTACACCTTAAGAACAAACAGAGAGAAAATTAATTGTTAATTATAGTATATACGTGGCCGGTGATACTGGCACTTTTTTAATCTGATTTCTATAGATTGCATTGGCTATACTTTATTCCAGGACACTGTGAATAAGTTTTACAATTCATTCGTTGGTAGCTTTAATCAAATTACTTGTTCAGTAAATTAGTCGAAAGATAACATTATTGGATGAGTTAGGAGAACTTCACTCCTAGCTAAATGGCCTTTCCAACTCTGTAGCTATTTTATTTGTGTTTTGAGGGGAGGGCTTTTTGACCTGGGTTTTAATTGAGAGAAGGTTTTACTTTAGATAATTACTTATGTATTATATTTTATTAGTAATGAAAATTTTCCATAGAATAAAAAAAGAATGTTTCATGTATTAATTTTGAACTGGTCTATTTATAATTCCATATATATTTAGTACAAAAATATAATACTTAATATCTTTAATCATCTTCTGCAACTGACTTTGAGTATATTTTTCAATTATGCAATTTGTAATGGTTTGTTCTTAAATAGGTAGATTATTATGTGTTTTTATGGTGTCAAACTCTGTGTCTCTAATTTGTGGTGAGTTTCAATGATTATCTATACAGAGGCAAACATAAGTTCTGACTAGAAAACTTTATAAAATTGCGTAATGACTGTTTTTTATGAACAGGCAAGATGACACCACAGGCTTTCGAAGAACATGCTCAAAAGGAAGGTACGAGGGAATGGAAGCGCAGTATATGGGTGACCATTGACGGGGATAAAGTCCCTATTGAGGAGACAGCGCTTCTCAAGTATTATAACCTTCGCGTGTGAATTGTGACAATTTTCAGATTACAGACTTTTCATAATTTAGATTTTGTTTATTGCAAAAGATTATTTCCCTTTTTCTATATTTTTGTAGCCCATTATGAAGTACATTCTTTGATTTTATGAAGAGCTTGGATTTTTTGTCATCTATATTTTAAATATTTGTGTAATCTAGGAAGAATGGGCTTTCAATGAGTTTACTTTGCCCAAGATACCATTAAAAAGGGTATATATTGAAGTATCTCTAATGAAAATTAACAATTAGTTCAACTATGATCTAAAGTATTCTTTTGGCTCCTGAGGTAAGGCAAATAAGGGCTTAACCTTTACTCTTCCAATGCATTTATCCTTTTTTTAAAGGACACATTGCTTGCAGCACATAAGGAAAACCTCATTACTTTCGAAGGTTGATGTAGATGATACCAAAGTATTTAGGCTAGGGGTGCCCTTCTTTAACGTTCTCTTCTTAAGACAACAAAGACTTCTTAAGACAACAAAGAAATGTAATTATTCTCTTTTTCCAATAAAAAACAGTATTACTTTATTCTTCTAATTACCTCAATCAAAGACATTGTTAAGATGTAGGCACATAGTAAGCAAGTATATGTGTTTTGTGGTGGTATGGAATGGATTTGATAGAGGATTGATATAATGATTTGGTGTTGTTCTAGTGTGTTTCGTGAAGGTTTGATCAAGTTTCAATGATGTTTTAATGAATTTTGGAACCGATTTTGATGTTTTGGTGAAGTTGGAGGAGGCTAGTGATAGGGTTTGGAGTAATTAATGTCCATAAATCCATGTATGTGTTGTTTATTATAGTTAAAAAAGATATGGATCAAGGTGAAAATAGTGGGAGTTCAAGTGGTTGTGCTGGTGGTTAAATTGATAGTGGTGGTAGATTTTTACAAATAATAGAAATACCACATAGAGGTTTAGGTGTTGATCACCTTGAGAAATTTAGGCTAGACGTTGAATAGAAATATAATGTAGCTTTTCTTGCACCAATGTTTAACAATCAATTCTGTTCTAAATCTCTCGTATGGTATTCGGTTCCAAAATCCATATTCAAGACAAAATCAATCTTGGTCCCAATATACTGAAAACTATAACACAATCAATATTACTTAAATACTATACTTGTATTTTACAAGAAATCTTGTATAGGTTACCACCTTTTACAAAAGGAGAATCTATCTCATTTTTCTCTCATATTCTTTTATTCACATTTCTTATATATGAATTACAAATGAAATGCTACATATTTATACTAGTAGATACTTGATAAAAATTAATTATAGTCTTGATATATTACACGACACAACACTAAATTCATTGTTTTTCAAGATTCGTCATGTATATTCATTTGATCTTTTTTTCTTCCCAAAATCATGAATTTACACTGGATATTTAAGAATCACAAGAAATTAAACTTATTTGGTTTTTAATTATTTAAACACCCCTCCTCAAACCAAAATAATCTTAACAGTGAGCATCAATCTTACTTTTTGAAAATGTCTGCTAGTGCCTTTGTAAAATTACCTGCAACCTACTCCAAAGTACTACAATACTCCAACATTATCGTCTTCACTTTCACCTGATCTCTTAAGAAATGAAACTTACGATCTATATGCTTGCTTAATCCGTTTGTATCGAATTTTTGGATAACTCGATCGCTTATCCATATAAATAATAGTCAGATATTTTTGTTCATCATTTAATTATCTTATCAACTTCTTCAACCATATTACTTTACGAACTATTGAAGATAATGCAACATATTCAGCCTCACAAGAAGACATAGTAACCACACTTTATTTATTTGAAATCCACATAGATGCAGTAAACTTAAAAAAAATACGTACCCACTTAGTCCTTTTCTTTCATATAGATCACTTCCTTTATCACTAGAAAGAAAAAATAATACATCATCTTGTTGATCAAGATAAAATAGACCAAAATTTATAGTACATTTGATGTACCTTAAAATCCTTGTCTCGGCAAGCCAATGAGACACTTCCTACGCTTCCACATAATGACTCAACAAAGTAACCAAATAAACAATATTTTGCCTTGTGATTGTGAGATACCGTAAACTTCTAATTAAATTTTAAAAAGTGTGAAATTTACACATTTTCCTTCTTCTTCTTTTACCGTTTTTGAACTAGGTGACATCGAAAATTCCACATAATTGTATTTTACCATTTTGAATTTCTCAACTGGTTTTGTGCATACCTTTTTGTACCTTATCGTTAATTTACTTTGATACCCAAGAAAAATTACATAAGTTCAGAGTCTATCATTTTATATTCCTAGAACATGGCTTGTTTGAATTGAACAAAAAAAATTCACAACTTCCTGTAATAAGCAAGTCATCGACGAAAAGATATGCAATTAAAACTTTACCTTAAAAATCTTCCTTCAAATAAAGTGCATGCTCAATGGACATTTAACAAAACCATTATCAATAAAATAATTTTTGGTGGGAGAATCCCCGCTCATGAGCTTGCTTCAAGCCATACAAAACCTTTTTCAATCGGTACACTGTTTTTGACCATTTAGAGTAAAACCTTCATGTTGAACCATGTACACTTATTTTCAAGTATACCATTCTAAAATGTAGATTTGACATCTAATTGGAGTAACTTCCGTTTATGATAAGTTGCAAGCAATATTAACATTTTCACAGTGTCCATTGAGGTAACATTGGCAAAAGTTTCATCATAATTAACTCCATAATTTTTTTGTATTCTTTTACAACAAGTTTTGTCTTATAGTGATGAATTTCTTCATTTATTGTCCTTTTTATTTAATAGACCCATTTGTCCCAATAGGTCGTTATCCTTTTGAAAAAGATTTTCAATTTTTTTATTATTTTTTCCAGTTAAACTAATTTCTTCAACCATTTATTTCTTCCAAAATACTGCTTTCACAACTTCTTCAAATTATAATGGCTCATTATCATTAGAGAAACATACCAAATTCAACTTTCAATATTTTTGTTGATTTCTACCACACTTTGCATTCTTCTTGTTTGAGAAGAAGAATTACGTGGACCTTCGTTGTCTTAAGATTTTTTAACCTGTTGAAGTGTCATGATAGGTGACTCTCGATTTTGATGGTTTGTTTCTTTTTTTTCTTCTTCTACTACTTCAATTTGATCCAATGTACTATAATTTTCTTCATTCCTCCTCTAAATTTCTTTTTCGCTAAAAACAAAGATGACTGATAGTTGTCTTTTGAATCCTCATTATAACCAGTAAAAATAAATTTTTTCACCCCGGTTACCAAGTTTCTTTCTTTTTTCATCTAGAACACGAGTATAAACTATGCTAGCAATTATGACTGATAGTTGGCTTGTAGTTGCTCCAAATTACTTGTGGTGTCAAATTTCTTTAGCAAATAAGCAGTACATGCAACTTCAGCCTAAAAAAATTTTGGTAAATTTTTCTCATTTATCATCCTTCAATGTCATGTCAAGGATGATGGGATTCTTCCTTTATGCAAGACCATGATCTAAGAATTTTGATTGATGATTTACAAAATTTGAAAGTAGTAAAGAGTTAACTTCTCTTGATCTAATACACCTATAATTAAAACTATATGAATCTTCTATCAATAATATCTGCTGCTTAGAAAACAATTTATAAAATTGTTAATTAAATAATATCAAATAAAAAAATAAGTAAATTGAAAATAGATAAAAGAGATTTTTTTTCTTTGACCAGATTTTTGCACCTATGATTCATATTCTTTTCCTTAAATGATGAATATGTCGTCTTTGACAAGGTGAATAGGCGTCATTCTTTTTTCAGAAGTATTTCAAAATTTAAAAAATAAAATATTTTTTACTTTAAAGGCCCGAATAATTTACTGTTTCTAAAAATAATTAGATTTTAGAAAAAAAGTAATGTTGGATATCAAACAAAAAATAATTTTAAATATATATTTTTCTAAAAAGTGATAATTAATTTAAATGTTCTTTTGACTGAAAAAAACAGTATAAAACAGGCTATAAGTCATTCATCGTCTTTTATTATTCCGATATATCTTAAGTCTTACAATTTCTCTCACCTAAAGATACCTAAAGATGGCACTTTTTAGTCGTTGAGGAGTTAAAAAAATAGGTATGATGTCAAACTCTATGAAGATCACCTAAAGGTGATATGTGCGTGCACAAGTTAACGTTTTGGAGATACGGTTGGCTATTTGAGAGTTTATGCGAATGGCCTTGTCGATATCGAATGTGATTGTTATCCAGGTTGTCCAGAAGGTATCTAATTTTATTCCCAAATAATATTATATATTAATATTTTATAAACGTTTTTAAGCATGTGGTGTGTTTTTAATTTTTACTTGTCCATATGAAAAATGTTGTAAATCCTTACAATATTGTTTAAAGTAAGTAGTTTCTTATTTTAATACTTCAACAAAATTATTATTTTAGATTGATAGATGTATTCTTCTTACTCATAATGAGATTGAAAGAATCCTAACTTTCTTATTAAGATGTGAAAGCTTTGTCTCTCAATAGACTGGATATATGTTCTTTATTTTTTTTTTTTAGCGATTGAAAACTATGACATAAATTATTGCTATAAGATACGGATAATTTTATTTTGGAAGGAGCACAAATTCATTTAATTGAAAATAAAATTAAATAGAGCATTCAAAGGAGTTTTCTACAATATAGTACTATTGTTAGCTTTTGGTATCAGTGATGTACTTCACTTCTGGAATTTTCACATGATGAATAAAGTTATGTTAAGTAACCAAACTTGGTATATCTACTATCCAAAAATTATCTTGTGGGACTACTGAAAGAATATTCTTCCATACTTTTAAAAAAGCCAAGAAGAAAAACCATGTCTCGTGATTTTGGAGATGTCTTACTATATAGAAATTATTAAACTTGGGAATTCAATCTAGTACACCTTAAGAACAAACAGAGAGAAAATTAATTGTTAATTATAGTATATACGTGGCCGGTGATACTGGCACTTTTTTAATCTGATTTCTATAGATTGCATTGGCTATACTTTATTCCAGGACACTGTGAATAAGTTTTACAATTCATTCGTTGGTAGCTTTAATCAAATTACTTGTTCAGTAAATTAGTCGAAAGATAACATTATTGGATGAGTTAGGAGAACTTCACTCCTAGCTAACTGGCCTTTCCAACTCTGTAGCTATTTTATTTGTGTTTTGAGGGGAGGGCTTTTTGACCTGGGTTTTAATTGAGAGAAGGTTTTACTTTAGATAATTACTTATGTATTATATTTTATTAGTAATGAAAATTTTCCATAGAATAAAAAAAGAATGTTTCATGTATTAATTTTGAACTGGTCTATTTATAATTCCATATATATTTAGTACAAAAATATAATACTTAATATCTTTAATCATCTTCTGCAACTGACTTTGAGTATATTTTTCAATTATGCAATTTGTAATGGTTTGTTCTTAAATAGGTAGATTATTATGTGTTTTTATGGTGTCAAACTCTGTGTCTCTAATTTGTGGTGAGTTTCAATGATTATCTATACAGAGGCAAACATAAGTTCTGACTAGAAAACTTTATAAAATTGCGTAATGACTGTTTTTTATGAACAGGCAAGATGACACCACAGGCTTTCGAAGAACATGCTCAAAAGGAAGGTACGAGGGAATGGAAGCGCAGTATATGGGTGACCATTGACGGGGATAAAGTCCCTATTGAGGAGACAGCGCTTCTCAAGTATTATAACCTTCGCGTGTGAATTGTGACAATTTTCAGATTACAGACTTTTCATAATTTAGATTTTGTTTATTGCAAAAGATTATTTCCCTTTTTCTATATTTTTGTAGCCCATTATGAAGTACATTCTTTGATTTTATGAAGAGCTTGGATTTTTTGTCATCTATATTTTAAATATTTGTGTAATCTAGGAAGAATGGGCTTTCAATGAGTTTACTTTGCCCAAGATACCATTAAAAAGGGTATATATTGAAGTATCTCTAATGAAAATTAACAATTAGTTCAACTATGATCTAAAGTATTCTTTTGGCTCCTGAGGTAAGGCAAATAAGGGCTTAACCTTTACTCTTCCAATGCATTTATCCTTTTTTTAAAGGACACATTGCTTGCAGCACATAAGGAAAACCTCATTACTTTCGAAGGTTGATGTAGATGATACCAAAGTATTTAGGCTAGGGGTGCCCTTCTTTAACGTTCTCTTCTTAAGACAACAAAGACTTCTTAAGACAACAAAGAAATGTAATTATTCTCTTTTTCCAATAAAAAACAGTATTACTTTATTCTTCTAATTACCTCAATCAAAGACATTGTTAAGATGTAGGCACATAGTAAGCAAGTATATGTGTTTTGTGGTGGTATGGAATGGATTTGATAGAGGATTGATATAATGATTTGGTGTTGTTCTAGTGTGTTTCGTGAAGGTTTGATCAAGTTTCAATGATGTTTTAATGAATTTTGGAACCGATTTTGATGTTTTGGTGAAGTTGGAGGAGGCTAGTGATAGGGTTTGGAGTAATTAATGTCCATAAATCCATGTATGTGTTGTTTATTATAGTTAAAAAAGATATGGATCAAGGTGAAAATAGTGGGAGTTCAAGTGGTTGTGCTGGTGGTTAAATTGATAGTGGTGGTAGATTTTTACAAATAATAGAAATACCACATAGAGGTTTAGGTGTTGATCACCTTGAGAAATTTAGGCTAGACGTTGAATAGAAATATAATGTAGCTTTTCTTGCACCAATGTTTAACAATCAATTCTGTTCTAAATCTCTCGTATGGTATTCGGTTCCAAAATCCATATTCAAGACAAAATCAATCTTGGTCCCAATATACTGAAAACTATAACACAATCAATATTACTTAAATACTATACTTGTATTTTACAAGAAATCTTGTATAGGTTACCACCTTTTACAAAAGGAGAATCTATCTCATTTTTCTCTCATATTCTTTTATTCACATTTCTTATATATGAATTACAAATGAAATGCTACATATTTATACTAGTAGATACTTGATAAAAATTAATTATAGTCTTGATATATTACACGACACAACACTAAATTCATTGTTTTTCAAGATTCGTCATGTATATTCATTTGATCTTTTTTTCTTCCCAAAATCATGAATTTACACTGGATATTTAAGAATCACAAGAAATTAAACTTATTTGGTTTTTAATTATTTAAACACCCCTCCTCAAAACAAAATAATCTTAACAGTGAGCATCAATCTTACTTTTTGAAAATGTCTGCTAGTGCCTTTGTAAAATTACCTGCAACCTACTCCAAAGTACTACAATACTCCAACATTATCGTCTTCACTTTCACCTGATCTCTTAAGAAATGAAACTTACGATCTATATGCTTGCTTAATCCGTTTGTATCGAATTTTTGGATAACTCGATCGCTTATCCATATAAATAATAGTCAGATATTTTTGTTCATCATTTAATTATCTTATCAACTTCTTCAACCATATTACTTTACGAACTATTGAAGATAATGCAACATATTCAGCCTCACAAGAAGACATAGTAACCACACTTTATTTATTTGAAATCCACATAGATGCAGTAAACTTAAAAAAAATACGTACCCACTTAGTCCTTTTCTTTCATATAGATCACTTCCTTTATCACTAGAAAGAAAAAATAATACATCATCTTGTTGATCAAGATAAAATAGACCAAAATTTATAGTACATTTGATGTACCTTAAAATCCTTGTCTCGGCAAGCCAATGAGACACTTCCTACGCTTCCACATAATGACTCAACAAAGTAACCAAATAAACAATATTTTGCCTTGTGATTGTGAGATACCGTAAACTTCTAATTAAATTTTAAAAAGTGTGAAATTTACACATTTTCCTTCTTCTTCTTTTACCGTTTTTGAACTAGGTGACATCGAAAATTCCACATAATTGTATTTTACCATTTTGAATTTCTCAACTGGTTTTGTGCATACCTTTTTGTACCTTATCGTTAATTTACTTTGATACCCAAGAAAAATTACATAAGTTCAGAGTCTATCATTTTATATTCCTAGAACATGGCTTGTTTGAATTGAACAAAAAAAATTCACAACTTCCTGTAATAAGCAAGTCATCGACGAAAAGACATGCAATTAAAACTTTACCTTAAAAATCTTCCTTCAAATAAAGTTCATGCTCAATGGACATTTAACAAAACCATTATCAATAAAATAATTTTTGGTGGGAGAATCCCTGCTCAGGAGCTTGCTTCAAGCCATACAAAACCTTTTTCAATCGATACACTGTTTTTGACCATTTAGAGTAAAACCTTCATGTTGAACCATGTACACTTATTTTTAAGTATACCATTCTAAAATGTAGATTTGACATCTAATTGGAGTACTTCCGTTTATGATAAGTTGCAAGCAATATTAACATTTTCACAGTGTCCATTGAGGTAACATTGGCAAAAGTTTCATCATAATTAACTCAATAAGTTTTTGTATTCTTTTACAACAAGTTTTGTCTTATAGTGATCAATTTCTTCATTTATTGTCGTTTTTATTTAATAGACCCATTTGTCCCAATAGGTCGTTATCCTTTTGAAAAAGATTTTCAAATTTTTTATTATTTTTTCCAGTTAAACTAATTTCTTCAACCATTTATTTCTTCCAAAATACTGCTTTCACAACTTCTTCAAATTATAATGGCTCATTATCATTAGAGAAACATACCAAATTCAACTTTCAATATTTTTGTTGATTTCTACCACACTTTGCATTCTTCTTGTTTGAGAAGAAGAATTACGTGGACCTTCGTTGTCTTAAGATTTTTTAACCTGTTGAAGTGTCATGATAGGTGACTCTCGATTTTGATGGTTTGTTTCTTTTTTTTCTTCTTCTACTACTTCAATTTGATCCAATGTACTATAATTTTCTTCATTCCTCCTCTAAATTTCTTTTTCGCTAAAAACAAAGATGACTGATAGTTGTCTTTTGAATCCTCATTATAACCAGTAAAAATAAATTTTTTCACCCCGGTTACCAAGTTACTTTCTTTTTTCATCTAGAACACGAGTATAAACTATGCTAGCAATTATGACTGATAGTTGGCTTGTAGTTGCTCCAAATTACTTGTGGTGTCAAATTTCTTTAGCAAATAAGCAGTACATGCAACTTCAGCCTAAAAAAAATTTGGTAAATTTTTCTCATTTAGCATCCTTCAATGTCATGTCAAGGATGATGGGATTTTTCCTTTATGCAAGACCATGATCTAAGAATTTCGATTTTGTATCTAACTCTGTTGATGATTTACAAAATTTGAAAGTAGTAAAGAGTTAACTTCTCCTGATCTAATACACCTATAATTAAAACTATATGAATCTTCTATCAATAATATCTGCTGCTTAGAAAACAATTTATAAAATTGTTAATTAAATAATATCAAATAAAATTTAAGTAAATTGAAAATAGATAAAAAAAATTTTTTTTCTTTTACCAGATTTTTGCACCTATGATTAATATTCTTTTCCTTAAATGATGAATATGTCGTCTTTGACCAGGTGAATAGGCGCCATTCTTTTTTCAGTAGTATTTCAAAATTTAAAAAATAAAATATTTTTTACTTTAAAGGCCCGAATAATTTACTGTTTCTAAAAATAATCAGTTTTTAGAAAAAAAGTAATGTTGGATATCAAACAAAAAATAATTTTAAATATATATTTTTCTAAAAAGTGATAATTAATTTAAATGTTCTTTTGACTGAAAAAAACAGTATAAAACAGGCTATAAGTCATTCATCATCTTTTATTATTCCGATATATCTTAAGTCTTACAATTTCTCTCACCTAAAGATACCTAAAGATGGCACTTTTTAGCGTTGAGGAGTTAAAAAATATGTATGATGTCAAACACTATGAAGATCACCTAAAGGTGATATGTGCGTGCACAAGTCAACGTTTTGGAGATACCGTTGGCTATTTGAGAGTTTATGCGAATGGCCTTGTCGATATCGAATGTGATTGTTATCCAGGTTGTCCAGAAGGTATCTAATTTTATTCCCAAATAATATTATATATTTATATTTTATAAACGTTTTTAAGCATGTGGTGTGTTTTTAATTTTTACTTGTCCATATGAAAAATGTTGTAAATCCTTACAATATTGTTTAAAGTAAGTACTTTCTTATTTTAATACTTCAACAAAATTATTATTTTAGATTGATGGATGTATTCTTCTTACTCATAAAGAGATTGAAAGAACCCTAACTTTCTTATTAAGATGTGAAAGCTTTGTCTCTCAATAGACTGGATATATGTTCTTTATTTTATTTTTTTAGCGATTGAAAACTATGACATAAATTATTGCTATAAGATACGGATAACTTTATTTTGGAAGGAGCACAAATTCATTTAATTGAAAATAAAATTAAATAGAGCATTTAAAGGAGTTTTCTACAATATAGTACTATTGTTAGCTTTTAGTATCAGTGATGTACTTCACTTCTGGAATTTTCACATGATGAATAAAGTTATGTTAAGTAACCAAACTTGGTATATCTACTATCCAAAAATTATCTTGTGAGACTACTGAAAGAATATTCTTCCATACTTTTAAAAATGCAAAGAAGAAAAAATATGTCTCGTGATTTTGGAGATGTCTTACTATATAAAAATTATTAAACTTGGGAATTCAATCTAGTACACCTTAAGAACAAACAGAGAGAAAATTAATTGTTAATTATAGTATATATGTGGCCGGTAATACTGGCACTTTTTTAATCTGATTTCTATAGATTGCATTGGCTATACTTTATTCCGGGACACTGTGAATGAGTTTTACAATTCATTCGTTGGTAGCTTTAATCAAATTACTTGTTCAGTAAATAAGTCGAAAGATAACATTATTGGATGAGTTAGGAGAACTTCACTCCTAGCTAACTGGCCTTTCCAACTCTGTAGCTATTTTATTTGTGTTTTGAGGGGAGGGCTTTTTGACCTGGGTTTTAATTTAGAGAAGGTTTTACTTTAGATAATTACTTATGTATTATATTTTATTAGTAATGAAAATTTTCCATAGAATAAAAAAAGAATGTTTCATGTATTAATTTTGAACTGGTCTATTTATAATTCCATATATATTTAGTACAAAAATATAATACTTAATATCTTTAATCATCTTCAGCAACTGACTTTGAGTATGTTTTTCAATTATGCAATTTGTAATGGTTTGTTCTTATATAGGTAGATTATTATGTGTTTTTATGGTGTCAAACTCTGTGTCTCTAACTTGTGGTGAGTTTCAATGATTATCTATACAGAGGCAAACATAAGTTCTGACTAGAAAACTTTATAAAATTGCGTAATGACTGTTTTTTATGAACAGGCAAGATGACACCACAGGCTTTCGAAGAACATGCTCAAAAGGAAGGTACGAGGGAATGGAAGCGCAGTATATGGGTGACCATTGACGGGGATAAAGTCCCTATTGAGGAGACAGCGCTTCTCAAGTATTATAACCTTCGCGTGTGAATTGTGACAATTTTCAGATTGCAGACTTTTCATAATTTAGATTTTGTTTAATGCAAAAGATTATTTCCCTTTTTCTACATTTTGGTAGCCCATTATGAAGTACATTCTTTGATTTTATGAAGAGCTTGGATTTTTTGTCATCTATATTTTAAATATTTGTGTAATCTGGGAAGAATGGGCTTTCAATGAGTTTACTTTGCCCAAGACACCATTAAAAAGGGTATATATTGAAGTATCTCTAATGAAAATTAACAATTAGTTCAACTATGATATAAAGTATTCTTTTGGCTCTTGAGGTAAGGCAAATAAGGGCTTAACCTTTACTCTTCCAATGTATTTATCCTTTTTTTAAAGGACACAGTGCTTGCAGCACATAAGGCAAACCTCATTACTTTCGAAGGTTGATGTAGATGATACCAAAGTATTTAGGCTAGGGGTGCCCTTCTTTAACGTTCTCTTCTTAAGACAACAAAGTCTTCTTAAGACAACAAAGAAATGTAATTATTCTCTTTTTCCAATAAAAAACAGTATTACTTTATTCTTCTAATTACCTCATTGTTAAGATGTAGGCACATAGTATGCAAGTATATGTGTTTTGTGGTGGTATGGAATGGATTTGATGGAGGATTGATATAATGATTTGGTGTTGTTCTAGTGTGTTTCGTGAAGGTTTGATCAAGTTTCAATGATGTTTTAATGAATTTTGGAACCGATTTTGATGTTTTGGTGAAGTTGGAGGAGGCTAGTGATAGGGTTTGGAGTAATTAATGTCCATAAATCCATGTATGTGTTGTTTTTATAGTTAAAAAAGATATGGATCAAGGTGAAAATAGTGGGAGTTCAAGTGGTTGTGCTGGTGGTTAAATTGATTGTGGTGGTAGATTTTTCCTAATAATAGAAATACCACATAGAGGTTTAGGTGTTGATCACCTTGAGAAATTTAGGCTAGACGTTGAATAGAAATATAATGTAGCTTTTCTTGCACCAATGTTTAACAATCAATTCTGTTCTAAATCCCTCGTATGGTATTCGGTTCCAAAATCCATATTCAAGACAAAATCAATCTTGGTCCCAATATACTGAAAACTATAACACAATCAATATTACTTAAATACTATACTTGTATTTTACAAGAAATTTTGTATAGGTTACCACCTTTTACAAAAGGAGAATCTATCTCATTTTTCTCTCATATTCTTTTATTCACTTTTCTTATATATGAATTACAAATGAAATGCTACATATTTATACTAGTAGATACTTGATAAAAATTAATTATAGTCTTGATATATTACACGACACAACACTAAATTCATTGTTTTTCAAGATTCGTCATGTATATTCATTTGATCTTTTTTTCTTCCCAAAATCATGAATTTACACTGGATATTTAAGAATCACAAGAAATTAAACTTATTTGGTTTTTAATTATTTAAACACCCCTCCTCAAACCAAAATAATCTTCACAGTGAGCATCAATCTTACTTTTTGAAAATGTCTGCTAGTGCCTTTGTAAAATTACCTGCAACCTACTCCAAAGTACTACAATACCCCAACATTATCGTCTTCACTTTCACCTGATCTCTTAAGAAATGAAACTTACGATCTATATGCTTGCTTAATTCTTTTGTATCGAATTTTTGGATAACTCGATCGCTTATCCATATAAATAATAGTCAGATATTTTTGTTCATCATTTAATTATCTTATCAACTTCCTCAACCATATTACTTTACGAACTATTGAAGATAATGCAACATATTCAGCCTCACAAGAAGACATAGTAACCACACTTTATTTATTTGAAATCCACATAGATGCAGTAAACTTAAAATAAATACGTACCCACTTAGTCCTTTTCTTTCATATAGATCACTTCCTTTATCACTAGAAAGAAAAAATAATACATCATCTTGTTGATCAAGATAAAATAGACCAAAATTTATAGTACATTTGATGTACCTTAAAATCCTTGTCTCGGCAAGCCAATGAGACACTTCCTACGCTTCTACATAATGACTCAACAAAGTAACCAAATAAACAATATTTTGCCTTGTGATTGTGAGATACCGTAAACTTCTAATTAAATTTTAAAAAGTGTAAAATTTACACATTTTCCTTCTTCTTCTTTTGCCGTTTTTGAACTAGGTGACATCGAAAATTCCACATAATTGTATTTTACCATTTTGAATTTCTCAACCCGTTTTGTGCATACCTTTGTGTACCTTATCGTTAATTTACTTTGATACCCAAGAAAAATTACATAAGTTCAGAGTCTATCATTTTATATTCCTAGAACATGGCTTGTTTGAATTGAACAAAAAAAATTCACAACTTCCTGTAATAAGCAAGTCATCGACGAAAAGATATGCAATTAAAACTTTACCTTAAAAATCTTCCTTCAAATAAAGTGCATGCTCAATGGACATTTAACAAAACCATTATCAATAAAATAATTTTTGGTGGGAGAATCCCCGCTCATGAGCTTGCTTCAAGCCATACAAAACCTTTTTCAATCGGTACACTGTTTTTGACCATTTAGAGTAAAACCTTCATGTTGAACCATGTACACTTATTTTCAAGTATACCATTCTAAAATGTAGATTTGACATCTAATTGGAGTAACTTCCGTTTATGATAAGTTGCAAGCAATATTAACATTTTCACAGTGTCCATTGAGGTAACATTGGCAAAAGTTTCATCATAATTAACTCCATAATTTTTTTGTATTCTTTTACAACAAGTTTTGTCTTATAGTGATGAATTTCTTCATTTATTGTCCTTTTTATTTAATAGACCCATTTGTCCCAATAGGTCGTTATCCTTTTGAAAAAGATTTTCAATTTTTTTATTATTTTTTCCAGTTAAACTAATTTCTTCAACCATTTATTTCTTCCAAAATACTGCTTTCACAACTTCTTCAAATTATAATGGCTCATTATCATTAGAGAAACATACCAAATTCAACTTTCAATATTTTTGTTGATTTCTACCACACTTTGCATTCTTCTTGTTTGAGAAGAAGAATTACGTGGACCTTCGTTGTCTTAAGATTTTTTAACCTGTTCAAGTGTCATGATAGGTGACTCTCGATTTTGATGGTTTGTTTCTTTTTTTTCTTCTTCTACTACTTCAATTTGATCCAATGTACTATAATTTTCTTCATTCCTCCTCTAAATTTCTTTTTCGCTAAAAACAAAGATGACTGATAGTTGTCTTTTGAATCCTCATTATAACCAGTAAAAATAAATTTTTTCACCCCGGTTACCAAGTTTCTTTCTTTTTTCATCTAGAACACGAGTATAAACTATGCTAGCAATTATGACTGATAGTTGGCTTGTAGTTGCTCCAAATTACTTGTGGTGTCAAATTTCTTTAGCAAATAAGCAGTACATGCAACTTCAGCCTAAAAAAATTTTGGTAAATTTTTCTCATTTAGCATCCTTCAATGTCATGTCAAGGATGATGGGATTCTTCCTTTATGCAAGACCATGATCTAAGAATTTTGATTGATGATTTACAAAATTTGAAAGTAGTAAAGAGTTAACTTCTCTTGATCTAATACACCTATAATTAAAACTATATGAATCTTCTATCAATAATATCTGCTGCTTAGAAAACAATTTATAAAATTGTTAATTAAATAATATCAAATAAAAAAATAAGTAAATTGAAAATAGATAAAAGAGATTTTTTTTCTTTGACCAGATTTTTGCACCTATGATTCATATTCTTTTCCTTAAATGATGAATATGTCGTCTTTGACAAGGTGAATAGGCGTCATTCTTTTTTCAGAAGTATTTCAAAATTTAAAAAATAAAATATTTTTTACTTTAAAGGCCCGAATAATTTACTGTTTCTAAAAATAATCAGTTTTTAGAAAAAAAGTAATGTTGGATATCAAACAAAAAATAATTTTAAATATATATTTTTCTAAAAAGTGATAATTAATTTAAATGTTCTTTCGACTGAAAAAAACAGTATAAAACAGGCTATAAGTCATTCATCGTCTTTTATTATTCCGATATATCTTAAGTCTTACAATTTCTCTCACCTAAAGATACCTAAAGATGGCACTTTTTAGTCGTTGAGGAGTTAAAAAATAGGTATGATGTCAAACTCTATGAAGATACGGTTGGCTATTTGAGAGTTTATGCGAATGGCCTTGTCGATATCGAATGTGATTGTTATCCAGGTTGTCCAGAAGGTATCTAATTTTATTCCCAAATAATATTATATATTAATATTTTATAAACGTTTTTAAGCATGTGGTGTGTTTTTAATTTTTACTTGTCCATATGAAAAATGTTGTAAATCCTTACAATATTGTTTAAAGTAAGTACTTTCTTATTTTAATACTTCAACAAAATTATTATTTTAGATTGATAGATGTATTCTTCTTACTCATAATGAGATTGAAAGAATCCTAACTTTCTTATTAAGATGTGAAAGCCTTGTCTCTCAATAGACTGGATATATGTTCTTTATTTATTTTTTTTAGCGATTGAAAACTATGACATAAATTATTGCTATAAGATACGGATAATTTTATTTTGGAAGGAGCACAAATTCATTTAATTGAAAATAAAATTAAATAGAGCATTCAAAGGAGTTTTCTACAATATAGTACTATTGTTAGCTTTTGGTATCAGTGATGTACTTCACTTCTGGAATTTTCACATGATGAATAAAGTTATGTTAAGTAACCAAACTTGGTATATCTACTATCCAAAAATTATCTTGTGGGACTACTGAAAGAATATTCTTCCATACTTTTAAAAAAGCCAAGAAGAAAAACCATGTCTCGTGATTTTGGAGATGTCTTACTATATAGAAATTATTAAACTTGGGAATTCAATCTAGTACACCTTAAGAACAAACAGAGAGAAAAATAATTGTTAATTATAGTATATACGTGGCCGGTGATACTGGCACTTTTTTAATCTGATTTCTATAGATTGCATTGGCTATACTTTATTCCAGGACACTGTGAATGAGTTTTACAATTCATTCGTTGGTAGCTTTAATCAAATTACTTGTTCAGTAAATTAGTCGAAAGATAACATTATTGGATGAGTTAGGAGAACTTCACTCCTAGCTAACTGGCCTTTCCAACTCTGTAGCTATTTTATTTGTGTTTTGAGGGGAGGGCTTTTTGACCTGGGTTTTAATTGAGAGAAGGTTTTACTTTAGATAATTACTTATGTATTATATTTTATTAGTAATGAAAATTTTCCATAGAATAAAAAAAGAATGTTTCATGTATTAATTTTGAACTGGTCTATTTATAATTCCATATATATTTAGTACAAAAATATAATACTTAATATCTTTAATCATCTTCTGCAACTGACTTTGAGTATATTTTTCAATTATGCAATTTGTAATAGTTTGTTCTTAAATAGGTAGATTATTATGTGTTTTTATGGTGTCAAACTCTGTGTCTCTAACTTGTGGTGAGTTTCAATGATTATCTATACAGAGGCAAACATAAGTTCTGACTAGAAAACTTTATAAAATTGCGTAATGACTGTTTTTTATGAACAGGCAAGATGACACCACAGGCTTTCGAAGAACATACTCAAAAGGAAGGTACGAGGGAATGGAAGCGCAGTATATGGGTGACCATTGACGGGGATAAAGTCCCTATTGAGGAGACAGCGCTTCTCAAGTATTATAACCTTCGCGTGTGAATTGTGACAATTTTCAGATTGCAGACTTTTCATAATTTAGATTTTGTTTAATGCAAAAGATTATTTCCCTTTTTCTATATTTTGGTAGCCCATTATGAAGTACATTCTTTGATTTTATGAAGAGCTTGGATTTTTTGTCATCTATATTTTAAATATTTGTGTAATCTGGGAAGAATGGGCTTTCAATGAGTTTACTTTGCCCAAGACAACATTAAAAAGGGTATATATTGAAGTATCTCTAATGGAAATTAACAATTAGTTCAACTATGATCTAAAGTATTCTTTTGGCTCCTGAGGTAAGGCAAATAAGGGTTTAACCTTTACTCTTCCAATGCATTTATCCTTTTTTTTAAAGGACGCAGTGCTTGCAGCACATAAGGTAAACCTCATTACTTTCGAAGGTTGATGTAGATGATACCAAAGTATTTAGGCTAGGGGTGCCCTTCTTTAACGTTCTCTTCTTAAGACAACAAAGACTTCTTAAGACAACAAAGAAATGTAATTATTCTCTTTTTCCAATAAAAAATAGTATTACTTTATTCTTCTAATTACCTCAATCAAAGACATTGTTAAGATGTAGGCACATAGTATGCAAGTATATGTGTTTTGTGGTGGTATGGAATGGATTTGATGGAGGATTGATATAATGATTTGGTGTTGTTCTAGTGTGTTTCGTGAAGGTTTGATCAAGTTTCAATGATGTTTTAATGAATTTTGGAACCGATTTTGATGTTTTGGTTAAGTTGGAGGAGGCTAGTGATAGGGTTTGGAGTAATTAATGTCCATAAATCCATGTATGTGTTGTTTTTTATAGTTAAAAAAGATATGGATCAAGGTGAAAATAGTGGGAGTTCATGTGGTTGTGCTGGTGGTTAAATTGATAGTGGTGGTAGATTTTTTCAAATAATAGAAATACCACATAGAGGTTTAGGTGTTGATCACCTTGAGAAATTTAGACTAGACGTTGAATAGAAATATAATGTAGCTTTTCTTGCACCAATGTTTAACAATCAATTCTGTTCTAAATCCCTCGTATGGTATTCGGTTGCAAAATCCATATTCAAGACAAAATTAATCTTGGTCCCAATATACTGAAAACTATAACACAATCAATATTACTTAAATACTATACTTGTATTTTACAAGAAATTTTGTATAGGTTACCACCTTTTACAAAAGGAGAATCTATCTCATTTTTCTCTCATATACTTTTATTCACTTTTCTTATATATGAATTACAAATGAAATGCTACATATTTATACTAGTAGATACTTGATAAAAATTAATTATAGTCTTGATATATTACACGACACAACACTAAATTCATTGTTTTTCAAGATTCGTCATGTATATTCATTTGATCTTTTTTTCTTCCCAAAATCATGAATTTACACTGGATATTTAAGAATCACAAGAAATTAAACTTATTTGGTTTTTAATTATTTAAACACCCCTCCTCAAACCAAAATAATCTTCACAGTGAGCATCAATCTTACTTTTTGAAAATGTCTGCTAGTGCCTTTGTAAAATTACCTACAACCTACTCCAAAGTACTACAATACTCCAACATAATCGTCTTCACTTTCACCTGATCTCTTAAGAAATGAAACTTATGATCTATATGCTTGCTTAATCCGTTTGTATCGAATTTTTGGAAAACTCGATCGCTTAACCATATAAATAATAGTCAGATATTTTTGTTCATCATTTAATTATCTTATCAAGTTCTTCAACCATATTACTTTACGAACTATTGAAGATAATGCAACATATTCAGCCTCACAAGAAGACATAGTAACCAAACTTTATTTATTTGAAATCCACATAGATGCAGTAAACTTAAAAAAAATACGTACCCACTTAGTCCTTTTCTTTCATATAGATCACTTCCTTTATTACTAGAAAGAAAAAATAATACATCATCTTGTTGATCAAGATAAAATAGACCAAAATTTATAGTACATTTGATGTACCTTAAAATCCTTGTCTCGGCAAGCCAATGAGACACTTCCTACGCTTCCACATAATGACTCAACAAAGTAACCAAATAAACAATATTTTGCCTTGTGATTGTGAGATACCGTAAACTTCTAATTAAATTTTAAAAAGTGTAAAATTTACACATTTTCCTTCTTATTCTTTTACCGTTTTTGAACTAGGTGACATCGAAAATTCCACATAATTGTATTTTACCATTTTGAATTTCTCAACTGGTTTTGTGCATACCTTTTTGTACCTTATCGTTAATTTACTTTGATACCCAAGAAAAATTACATAAGTTCAGAGTCTATCATTTTATATTCCTAGAACATGGCTTGTTTGAATTGAACAAAAAAAATTCACAACTTCCTGTAATAAGCAAGTCATCGACGAAAAGACATGCAATTAAAACTTTACCTTAAAAATCTTCCTTCAAATAAAGTGCATGCTCAATGGATATTTAACAAAACCATTATCAATAAAATAATTTTTGGTGGGAGAATCCCCGCTCAGGAGCTTGCTTCAAGCCATACAAAACCTTTTTCAATCGATACACTGTTTTTGACCATTTAGAGTAAAACTTTCATGTTGAACCATGTACACTTATTTTCAAGTATACCATTCTAAAATGTAGATTTGACATCTAATTGGAGTAACTTCCGTTTATGATAAGTTGCAAGCAATATTAACATTTTCACAGTGTCCATTGAGGTAACATTTGCAAAAGTTTCATCATAATTAACTCCATAATTTTTTTGTATTCTTTTACAACAAGTTTTGTCTTATAGTGATCAATTTCTTCATTTATTGTCCTTTTTATTTAATAGACCCATTTGTCCCAATAGGTCGTTATCCTTTTGAAAAAGATTTTCAATTTTTTTATTATTTTTTCCAGTTAAACTAATTTCTTCAACCATTTATTTCTTCCAAAATACTGCTTTCACAACTTCTTCAAATTATAATGGCTCATTATCATTAGAGAAACATACCAAATTCAACTTTCAATATTTTTGTTGATTTCTACCACACTTTGCATTCTTCTTGTTTGAGAAGAAGAATTACGTGGACCTTCGTTGTCTTAAGATTTTTTAACCTGTTCAAGTGTCATGATAGGTGACTCTCGATTTTGATGGTTTGTTTCTTTTTTTCTTCTTCTACTACTTAAATTTGATCCAATGTACTATAATTTTCTTCATTCCTCCTCTAAATTTCTTCTTCGCTAAAAACAAAGATGACTGATAGTTGTCTTTTGAATCCTCATTATAACCAGTAAAAATAAATTTTTTCACCCCGGTTACCAATTTTCTTTCTTTTTTCATCTAGAACACGAGTATAAACTATGCTAGCAATTATGACTGATAGTTAGCTTGTAGTTGCTCCAAATTACTTGTGGTGTCAAATTTCTTTAGCAAATAAGCAGTACATGCAACTTCAGCCTAAAAAAATTTTGGTAAATTTTTCTCATTTAGCATCCTTCAATGTCATGTCAAGGATGATGAGATTCTTCCTTTATGCAAGACCATGATCTAAGAATTTTGATTTTGTATCTAACTCTGTTGATGATTTAAAAAATTTAAAAGTAGTAAAGAGTTAATTTCTCTTGATCTAATACACCTATAATTAAAACTATATGAATCTTCTATCAATAATATCTGCTATTTAGAAAACAATTTATAAAATTGTTAATTAAATAATATCAAATAAAAAAATAAGTAAATTGAAAATAGATAAAAAAGATTTTTTTTCTTTGACCAGATTTTTGCACCTATGATTAATATTCTTTTCCTTAAATGATGAATATGTCGTCTTTGACCAGGTGAATAGGTGCCATTCTTTTTTCAGAAGCATTTCAAAATTTAAAAAATAAAATATTTTTTACTTTAAAGGCCCGAATAATTTACTGTTTCTAAAAATAATCAGTTTTTAGAAAAAAAGTAATGTTGGATATCAAACAAAAAATAATTTCAAATATATATTTTTCTAAAAAGTGATAATTAATTTAAATGTTCTTTTGACTGAAAAAAACAGTATAAAACAGGCTATAAGTCATTCATCGTCTTTTATTATTCCGATATATCTTAAGTCTTACAATTTCTCTCACCTAAAGATACCTAAAGATGGCACTTTTTAGTCGTTGAGGAGTTAAAAAATAGGTATGATGTCAAACTCTATGAAGATCACCTAAAGGTGATATGTGCGTGCACAAGTCAACGTTTTGGAGATACCGTTGGCTATTTGAGAATTTATGCGAATGGCCTTGTCGATATCGAATGTGATTGTTATCCAGGTTGTCCAGAAGGTATCTAATTTTATTCCCAAATAATATTATATATTTATATTTTATAAACCTTTTTAAGCATGTGGTGTGTTTTTAATTTTTACTTGTCCATATGAAAAATGTTGTAAATCCTTACAATATTTTGTTTAAAGTAAGTACTTTTTTATTTTAATACTTCAACAAAATTATTATTTTAGATTGATGGATGTATTCTTCTTACTCATAAAGAGATTGAAAGAAACCTAACTTTCTTATTAAGATGTGAAAGCTTTGTCTCTCAATAGACTGGATATATGTTCTTTATTTTATTTTTTTAGCGATTGAAAACTATGACATAAATTATTGCTATAAGATACAGATAATTTTATTTTGGAAGGAGCACAAATTCATTTAATTGAAAATAAAATTAAATAGAGCATTTAAAGGAGTTTTCTACAATATAGTACTATTGTTAGCTTTTGGTATCAGTGATGTACTTCACTTCTGGAATTTTCACATGATGAATAAAGTTATGTTAAGTAACCAAACTTGGTATATCTACTATCCAAAAATTATCTTGTGAGACTACTGAAAGAATATTCTTCCATACTTTTAAAAAAGCCAAGAAGAAAAACCATGTCTCGTGATTTTGGAGATGTCTTACTATATAGAAATTATTAAACTTGGGAATTCAATCTAGTACACCTTAAGAACAAACAGAGAGAAAATTAATTGTTAATTATAGTATATACGTGGCCGGTAATACTGGCACATTTTTAATCTGATTTCTATAGATTGCATTGGCTATACTTTATTCCGGGACACTGTGAATGAGTTTTACAATTCATTCGTTGGTAGCTTTAATCAAATTACTTGTTCAGTAAATAAGTCGAAATATAACATTATTGGATGAGTTAGGAGAACTTCACTCCTAGCTAACTGGCCTTTCCAACTTTGTAGCTATTTTATTTGTGTTTTGAGGGGAGGGCTTTTTGACCTGGGTTTTAATTGAGAGAAGGTTTTACTTTAGATAATTATTTATGTGTTATATTTTATTAGTAATGATAATTTTCCATAGAATAAAAAAAGAATGTTTCATGTATTAATTTTGAACTGGTCTATTTATAATTCCATATATATTTAGTACAAAAATATAATACTTAATATCTTTAATCATCTTCTGCAACTGACTTTGAGTATGTTTTTCAATTATGCAATTTGTAATGGTTTGTTCTTAAATAGGTAGATTATTATGTGTTTTTATGGTGTCAAACTCTGTGTCTCTAACTTGTGGTGAGTTTCAATGATTATCTATACAGAGGCAAACATAAGTTCTGACTAGAAAACTTTATAAAATTGCGTAATGACTGTTTTTTATGAACAGGCAAGATGACACCACCGGCTTTCGAAGAACATGCTCAAAAGGAAGGTACGAGGGAATGGAAGCGCAGTATATGGGTGACCATTGACGGGGATAAAGTCCCTATTGAGGAGACAGCGCTTCTCAAGTATTATTACCTTCGCGTGTGAATTGTGACAATTTTCAGATTGCAGACTTTTTATAATTTAGATTTTGTTTAATGCAAAAGATTATTTCCCTTTTTCTATATTTTGGTAACCCATTATGAAGTAAATTCTTTGATTTTATGAAGATCTTGGATTTTTTGTCATCTATATTTTAAATATTTGTGTAATCTGGGAAGAATGGGCTTTCAATGAGTTTACTTTGCCCAAGACACCATTAAAAAGGGTATATATTGAAGTATCTTTAATGGAAATTAACAATTAGTTCAACTATGATCTAAAGTATTCTTTTGGCTCCTGAGGTAAGGCAAATAAGGGCTTAACCTTTACTCTTCCAATGCATTTATCCTTTTTTTAAAGGACACAGTGCTTGCAACACATAAGGCAAACCTCATTACTTTTGAAGGTTGATGTAGATGATACCAAAGTATTTAGGCTAGGGGTGACCTTCTTTAACGTTCTCTTCTTAAGACAACAAAGAAATTTAATTATTCTCTTTTTCCAATAAAAAACAGTATTACTTTATTCTTCTAATTAGCTCAATCAAAGACATTGTTAAGATGTAGGCACATAGTATACAAGTATATGTGTTTTGTGGTGGTATGGAATGGATTTGATGGAGGATTGATATGATGATTTGGTGTTGTTCTAGTGTGTTTCGTGAAGGTTTGATCAAGTTTCAATGATGTTTTAATGAATTTTGGAACAGATTTTGATGTTTTTGTGAAGTTGGAGGAGGCTAGTGATAGGGTTTGGAGTAATTAATGTCCATAAATCCATGTATGTGTTGTTTTTTTAGTTAAAAAAGATATGGATCAAGGTGCAAATAGTGGGGGTTCAAGTGGTTGTGCTGGTGGTTAAATTGATAGTGGTGGTAGATTTTTCCAAATAATACAAATACCACATAGAGGTTTAGGTGTTGAGCACCTTGAGAAATTTAGGCTAGACGTTGAATGGAAATATAATGTAGCTTTTCTTGCACCAATGTTTAACAATCAATTCTGTTCTAAATCCCTCGTATTGTATTCGGTTCCAAAATCCATATTCAAGACAAAATCAATCTTGGTCCCAATATACTGAAAACTATAACACAATCAATATTACTTAAATACTATACTTGTATTTTACAAGAAATCTTGTATAGGTTACCACCTTTTACAAAAGGAGAATCTATCTCATTTTTCTCTCATATTCTTTTATTCACTTTTCTTATATATGATTTAAAAATGAAATGCTACATATTTATACTAGTAGATACTTGATAAAAATTAATTATAGTCTTGATATATTACACGACACAACACTAAATTCATTGTTTTTCAAGATTCGTCATGTATATTCATTTGATCTTTTTTTCTTCCCAAAATCATGAATTTGCACTGGATATTTAAGAATCACAAGAAATTAAACTTATTTGGTTTTTAATTATTTAAACACCCCTCCTCAAACCAAAATAATCTTCACACTGAGCATCAATCTTACTTTTTGAAAATGTCTGCTAGTGCCTTTGTAAAATTACCTGCAACCTACTCCAAAGTACTACAATACTCCAACATTATCGTCTTCACTTTCACATGATCTCTTAAGAAATGAAACTTACGATCTATATGCTTGCTTAATCCGTTTGTATCGAATTTTTGGATAACTCGATCGCTTATCCATATAAATAATAGTCAGATATTTTTGTTCATCATTTAATTATCTTATCAACTCCTTCAACCATATTACTTTACGAACTATTGAAGATAATGCAACATATTCAGCCTCACAAGAAGACATAGTAACCACACTTTATTTATTTGAAATCCACATAGATGCAGTAAACTTAAAAAAAATACGTACCCACTTAGTCCTTTTCTTTCATATAGATCACTTCATTTATTACTAGAAAGAAAAAATAATACATAATCTTGTTTATCAAGATTAAATAGACCAAAATTAATAATACATTTGATGTACCTTAAAATCCTTGTCTCGGCAAGCCAATGAGACACTTCCTACGCTTCCACATAATGACTCAACAAAGTAACCAAATAAACAATATTTTGCCTTGTGATTGTAATATACCGTAAACTTCTAATTAAATTTTAAAAAGTGTGAAATTTACACATTTTCCTTCTTCTTCTTTTGCCGTTTTTGAACTAGGTGACATCGAAAATTCCACATAATTGTATTTTACCATTTTGAATTTCTCAACTGGTTTTGTGCATACCTTTTTGTACCTTATCGTTAATTTACTTTGATACCCAAGAAAAATTACATAAGTTCAGAGTCTATCATTTTATATTCCTATAACATGGTTTGTTTGAATTGAACAAAAAAAATTCACAACTTCCTGTAATAAGCAAGTCATCGACGAAAAAACATGCAATTAAAACTTTACCTTAAAAATCTTCCTTCAAATAAAGTGCATGCTCAATGGACATTTAACAAAACCATTATCAATAAAATAATTTTTGGTGGGAGAATCCCCGCTCAGGAGCTTGCTTCAAGCCATACAAAACCTTTTTCAATCGATACACTGTTTTTGACCATTTAGAGTAAAACCTTCATGTTGAACCATGTACACTTATTTTCAAGTATACCATTCTAAAATGTAGATTTGACATCTAATTGGAGTAACTTCCGTTTATGATAAGTTGCAAGCAATATTAACATTTTCACAGTGTCCATTGAGGTAACATTGGCAAAAGTTTCATCATAATTAACTCCATAATTTTGTTTGTATTCTTTTACAACAAGTTTTGTCTTATAGTGATCAATTTCTTCATTTATTGTCCTTTTTATTTAATAGACCCATTTGCCCCAATAGGTCGTTATCCTTTTGAAAAAGATTTTCAAATTTTTTATTATTTTTTCCAGTTAAACTAATTTCTTCAACCATTTATTTCTTCCAAAATACTTCTCTCACAACTTCTTCAAATTATAATGGCTCATTATCATTAGAGAAACATACCAAATTCAACTTTCAATATTTTTGTTGATTTCTACCACACTTTGCATTCTTCTTGTTAGAGAAGAAGAATTACGTGGACCTTCGTTGTCTTAAGATTTTTTAACCTGTTCAAGTGTCATGATAGGTGACTCTCGATTTTGATGGTTTGTTTCTTTTTTTTCTTCTTCTACTACTTCAATTTGATCCAATGTACTATAATTTTCTTCATTCCTCCACTAAATTTCTTCTTCGCTAAAAACAAAGATGACTGATAGTTGTCTTTTGAATCCTCATTATAACCAGTAAAAATAAATTTTTTCACCCCGGTTACCAAGTTTCTTTCTTTTTTCATCTAGAACACGAGTATAAACTATGCTAGCAATTATGACTGATAGTTAGCTTGAAGTTGCTCCAAATTACTTGTGGTGTCAAATTTCTTTAGCACATAAGCAGTACATGCAACTTCAGCCTAAAAAGTTTTTGGTAAATTTTTCTCATTTAGCATCTTTCAGTGTCATGTCAAGGATGGTGAGATTCTTCCTTTATGCAAGACCATGATCTAAGAATTTTGATTTTGTATCTAACTCTGTTGATGATTTAAAAAATTTGAAAGTAGTAAAGAGTTAACTTCTCTTGATCTAATACACCTATAATTAAAACTATATGAATCTTCTATCAATAATATCTGCTACTTAGAAAACAATTTATAAAATTGTTAATTAAATAATATCAAATAAAAAAATAAGTAAATTGAAAATAGATAAAAAAGATTTTTTTTCTTTGACCAGATTTTTGCACCTATGATTAATATTCTTTTCCTTAAATGATGAATATGTCGTCTTTGACCAAGTGAATAGGCGCCATTCTTTTTTCAGAAGTATTTCAAAATTCAAAAAATAAAATATTTTTTACTTTAAAGGCCCGAATAATTTACTGTTTCTAAAAATAATCAGTTTTTAGAAAAAAAGTAATGTTGGATATCAAACAAAAAATAAATTTAAATATATATTTTTCTAAAAAGTGAAAATTAATTTAAATGTTCTTTTGACTGAAAAAAACAGTATAAAACAGGCTATAAGTCATTCATCATCTTTTATTATTACGATATATCTTAAGTCTTACAATTTCTCTCACCTAAAGATACCTAAAGATGGCACTTTTTAGCGTTGAGGAGTTAAAAAATATGTATGATGTCAAACTCTATGAAGATCACCTAAAGGTGATATGTGCGTGCACAAGTCAACGTTTTGGAGATACCGTTGGCTATTTGAGAGTTTATGCGAATGGCCTTGTCGATATCGAATGTGATTGTTATCCAGGTTGTCCAGAAGGTATCTAATTTTATTCCCAAATAATATTATATATTTATATTTTATAAACGTTTTTAAGCATGTGGTGTGTTTTTAATTTTTACTTGTCCATATGAAAAATGTTGTAAATCCTTACAATATTTTGTTTAAAGTAAGTACTTTTTTATTTTAATACTTCAACAAAATTATTATTTTAGATTGATGGATGTATTCTTCTTACTCATAAAGAGATTGAAAGAACCCTAACTTTCTTATTAAGATGTGAAAGCTTTGTCTCTCAATAGACTGGATATATGTTCTTTATTTTATTTTTTTAGCGATTGAAAACTATGACATAAATTATTGCTATAAGATACGGATAATTTTATTTTGGAAGGAGCACAAATTCATTTAATTGAAAATAAAATTAAATAGAGCATTTAAAGGAGTTTTCTACAATATAGTACTATTGTTAGCTTTTGGTATCAGTGATGTACTTCACTTCTGGAATTTTCACATGATGAATAAAGTTATGTTAAGTAACCAAACTTGGTATATCTACTATCCAAAAATTATCTTGTGAGACTACTGAAAGAATATTCTTCCATACTTTTAAAAAAGCCAAGAAGAAAAACCATGTCTCGTGATTTTGGAGATGTCTTACTATATAGAAATTATTAAACTTGGAAATTCAATCTAGTACACCTTAAGAACAAACAGAGTTAATTGTTAATTATAGTATATACATGGCCGGTAATACTGGCACTTTTTTAATCTGATTTCTATAGATTGCATTGGCTATACTTTATTCCGGGACACTGTGAATGAGTTTTACAATTCATTCGTTGGTAGCTTTAATCAAATTACTTGTTCAGTAAATAAGTCGAAAGATAACATTATTGGATGAGTTAGGAGAACTTCACTCCTAGCTAACTGGCCTTTCCAACTCTGTAGCTATTTTATTTGTGTTTTGAGGGGAGGGCTTTTTGACCTGGGTTTTAATTGAGAGAAGGTTTTACTTTAGATAATTATTTATGTGTTATATTTTATTAGTAATGAAAATTTTCCATTGAATAAAAAAAGAATGTTTCATGTATTAATTTTGAACTGGTCTATTTATAATTCCATATATATTTATTACAAAAATATAATACTTAATATCTTTAATCATCTTCTGCAACTGACTTTGAGTATGTTTTTCAATTATGCAATTTGTAATGGTTTGTTCTTAAATAGGTAGATTATTATGTGTTTTTATGGTGTCAAACTCTGTGTCTCTAACTTGTGGTGAGTTTCAATGATTATCTATACAGAGGCAAACATAAGTTCTGACTAGAAAACTTTATAAAATTGCGTAATGACTGTTTTTTATGAACAGGCAAGATGACACCACCGGCTTTCGAAGAACATGCTCAAAAGGAAGGTACGAGGGAATGGAAGCGCAGTATATGGGTGACCATTGACGGGGATAAAGTCCCTATTAAGGAGACTGCGCTTCTCAAGTATTATAACCTTCGCGTGTGAATTGTGACAGTTTTCAGATTGCAGACTTTTCATAATTTAGATTTTGTTTAATGCAAAAGATTATTTCCCTTTTTCTATATTTTGGTAACCCATTATGAAGTAAATTCTTTGATTTTATGAAGATCTTGGATTTTTTGTCATCTATATTTTAAATATTTGTGTAATCTGGGAAGAATGGGCTTTCAATGAGTTTACTTTGCCCAAGACACCATTAAAAAGGGTATATATTGAAGTATCTCTAATGGAAATTAACAATTAGTTCAACTATGATCTAAAGTATTCTTTTGGCTCCTGAGGTAAGGCAAATAAGGGCTTAACCTTTACTCTTCCAATGCATTTATCCTTTTTTAAAGGACACAATGCTTGCAACACATAAGGCAAACCTCATTACTTTCGAAGGTTGATGTAGATGATACCAAAGTATTTAGGCTAGGGGTGACCTTCTTTAACGTTCTCTTCTTAAGACAACAAAGAAATGTAATTATTCTCTTTTTCCAATAAAAACAGTATTACTTTATTCTTCTAATTACCTCAATCAAAGACATTGTTAAGATGTAGGCACATAGTATGCAAGTATATGTGTTTTGTGGTGGTATGGAATGGATTTGATGGAGGATTGATATGATGATTTGGTGTTGTTCTACTGTGTTTCGTGAAGGTTTGATCAAGTTTCAACGATATTTTAATGAATTTTGGAACCGATTTTGATGTTTTGGTGAAGTTGGAGGAGGCTAGTGATAGGGTTTGGAGTAATTAATGTCCATAAATCCATGTATGTGTTGTTTTTTATAGTTAAAAAAGATATGGATCAAGGTGCAAATAGTGGGGGTTCAAGTGGTTGTGCTGGTGGTTAAATTGATAGTGGTGGTAGATTTTTCCAAATAATAGAAATACCACATAGAGGTTTAGGTGTTGATCACCTTGAGAAATTTAGGCTAGACGTTGAATAGAAATATAATGTAGCTTTTCTTGCACAAATGTTAACAATCAATTCTGTTCTAAATCCCTCGTATGGTATTCGGTTCCAAAATCCATAATCAAGACAAAATCAATCTTGGTCCCAATATACTGAAAACTATAACACAATCAATATTACTTAAATACTATACTTGTATTTTACAAGAAATCTTGTATAGGTTACCACCTTTTACAAAAGGAGAATCTATCTCATTTTTCTCTCATATTCTTTTATTCACTTTTCTTATATATGAATTACAAATGAAATGCTACATATTTATACTAGTAGATACTTGATAAAAATTAATTATAGTCTTGATATATTACACGACACAACACTAAATTCATTGTTTTTCAAGATTCATCATGTATATTCATTTGATCTTTTTTTCTTCCCAAAATCATGAATTTACACTGGATATTTAAGAATCACAAGAAATTAAACTTATTTGGTTTTTAATTATTTAAACACTCCTCCTCAAACCAAAATAATCTTCACACTGAGCATCAATCTTACTTTTTGAAAATGTCTGCTAGTTCCTTTGTAAAATTACATGCAACCTACTCCAAAGTACTACAATACTCCAACATTATCGTCTTCACTTTCACATGATCTCTTAAGAAATGAAACTTACGATCTATATGCTTGCTTAATCCGTTTGTATCGAATTTTTGGATAACTCGATCGCTTATCCATATAAATAATAGTCAGATATTTTTGTTCATCATTTAATTATCTTATCAACTTCTTCAACCATATTACTCTACGAACTATTGAAGATAATGCAACATATTCAGCCTCACAAGAAGACATAGTAACCACACTTTATTTATTTGAAATCCACATAGATGCAGTAAACTTAAAAAAAATACGTACCCACTTAGTCCTTTTCTTTCATATAGATCACTTCCTTTATTACTAGAAAGAAAAAATAATACATCATCTTGTTGATCAAGATTAAATAGACCAAAATTAATAGTACATTTGATGTACCTTAAAATCCTTGTCTCGGCAAGCCAATGAGACACTTCCTACGCTTCCACATAATGACTCAACAAAGTAACCAAATAAACAATATTTTGCCTTGTGATTGTGAGATACCGTAAACTTCTAATTAAATTTTAAAAAGTGTGAAATTTACACATTTTCCTTCTTCTTCTTTTGCCGTTTTTGAACTAGGTGACATCGAAAATTCCACATAATTGTATTTTACCATTCTGAATTTCTCAACTGGTTTTGTGCATACCTTTTTGTACCTTATCGTCAATTTACTTTGATACCCAAGAAAAATTACATATGTTCAGAGTCTATCATTTTATATTCCTAGAACATGGCTTGTTTGAATTGAACAAAAAAAATTCACAACTTCATGTAATAAGCAAGTCATCGACGAAAAGACATGCAATTAAAACTTTACCTTAAAAATCTTCCTTCAAATACAGTGCATGCTCAATGGACATTTAACAAAACCATTATCAATAAAAAAAATTTGGTGGGAGAATCCCCGCTCAGGAGCTTGCTTCAAGCCATACAAAACCTTTTTCAATCGATACACTTTTTTTGACCATTTAGAGTAAAACCTTCATGTTGAACCATGTACACTTATTTTCAAGTATACCATTCTAAAATGTAAATTTGACATCTAATTGGAGTAACTTCCGTTTATGATATGTTGCAAGAAATATTAACATTTTCACAGTGTCCATTGAGTTAACATTGGCAAAGTTTCATCATAATTAACTCCATAATTTTTTTGTATTCTTTTACAACAAGTTTTGTCTTATAGTGATCAATTTCTTCATTTATTGTCCTTTTTATTTAATAGACCCATTTGTTATCCTTTTGAAAAAGATTTTCAAATTTTTTATTATTTTTTCCAGTTAAACTAATTTCTTCAACCATTTATTTCTTCCAAAATACTGCTTTCACAATTTCTTCAAATTATAATGGCTCATTATCATTAGAGAAACATACCAAATTCAACTTTCAATATTTGTGTTGATTTCTACCACACTTTGCATTCTTCTTGTTAGAGAAGAAGAATTACGTGGACCTTCATTGTCTTAAGATTTTTTTGAGTTTGCACAAAACCATTAGACATGGTGTTTCATGTACCTTGGCTCTGATACCACTATGTTGGTCCCAATATAGAGTAGAACAAGAAAAGAAGAATAATACAACTCTACTACTTATATTTCTTAATAGAACTTTTACAGGCTACTGCCTTTTACAAAATAAACTCACACTTTTCACTCTTGTTTTTTCTCACTTTTCTGATATGAAACTTACAAAGTAATGCTTGCTATTTATACTACTAGATAGGCGATGTAAATTAAATTCTTTTGGGAGAATGACTAAGTTGTGTGTAGATTTATATAACTATGATTAACACAAGTTTGGTTGATTGACCCTTTTTTTGTTTAAGTTCTTTATGTTTTTTACTCAAACCATAACTTCTTTATATTTTTCACTCAAACCATAATATAGTTCAAATAAATCACAAATATCAAGTGAAATAACTCCTCATATCAATGTTATAGTTTGTAATGAAGATAAAAAATGTTTTTTTAATGATAATATAAAGTTAACTTTGTCATAGTTCTACCTTAATATAAATGATAACTTATTACCGTTTATAGTTTATATAAAATTAATAACGAAAATATAAACTAAATACGAAATCCAAAACGATAATATTAACAGTCGAAAATCTAGTTCCTATTGCCACATGGTTCGTGAAACAGGTAACATACATTGTAATTACAGGGACTATAGTGTAATTTATGCATGAAATTATTAATTTAGAAGAGATTTGTTATTACAGGCTAATGTTGGGAAGTTAGCTTTTATTCGTACAGTTTCGAAAGTTGAAAAGAATGTGAGTAATGAAATGTTTGTGTATGGAGAATACAGAACATGAGTATGTTTTATTTGATCCACGTGGTGAAGAAGCTGTTAATCGAAGTATTATTAACCGAAATGGACAGGTGGCACCTGAAAAGACAGGTGAGTGGTCGATCTTATTGTTATATTTTGCATGATTGCATGGTGTAGTCCCCCAAGTTTTGAGAATGTTCACTTGGCCCCATCCCCTCTTGGATTTGCTAATGTGATTTGTTTCTACTCAGTGTTGTTTCTACACTTTTGAAAATGAGATTGTGCAATTAACTTAAAAATAAAAAAATAAAAAAATGAACCTCCTTGGCTACTAACAAAAAGTCCTGGCTCCATCCTAGGTTTTTTCAAAAAATAAATTTGGCCCCACCTCTTCTAAAATTAACTTTTCAGGATTGTTGTTTATAGTGCAAAAGAGAAAAAGTACAGGGACCTATAGTGCAATCTAACTTTATCTCGGGTAGGTGGATTAACTTTAGCACAGGTACACTTGATTTCTTAATTTTTTCAAATATTACGCGTATTTAGTCCAAATGACAAAATTACCCTTCTTTACCTTCTGAAAACCCGGGTACAATAACATTAAGTCCATGTGGAAAATACATTGGAGTATACGAAAAATGGACAATTCGAATATGGGAAATTTCAAGTAAAGATAATGGTCGAATTTCATACAAGAAAATAAAATTACATCGTACAAAATTATTCACAAAACTTGCTTTTCATCCATTTGAAAGAATTGTAGCAACTGGGGATAATTCCGGAAGAATATTATGTTAGAGGTGATGATGATGCTGATTCATGTGCCACCTGGCATTGGCATTCTGGACCTGTTTCTGTTCTTTTTTTCTCTTCAGATGGAGCTTATTTATATTCTTTGTAAGTTATAAGTTTTTTTATTTGCAATTCTAGTCCTTTGTATTAACATTCTAGTCCTATATAGGTGGAAAAGAAGGTGTACTTGTGGTGTGGCAATTAGATACTGGTAAAAAAAGATTTTTACCGAGAATTGGATCTGAACTTTTATATTATATTAATTCACCAGATCCTACACTTTCTTCTGTAAGTATATTATATTATTTAATAATATTTTATTACTTTTTACTGAATATTTATTTTTATTTTTTAGATATCTTGTGCTGATAATAGAATTCATTTACTAAAAATACCTTCTATGGAGATTCTTAGGTCTATTTCAGGGATTAAGGTTATTTTTACTCTTTTTCTGTTTTTATTTATGATTAATTATTTATATTAATATATATTTAAATTAATCTATGTTTAAATTACAGCCTCCAATGCATGAAAGTTCATTAAGTGGGGTCCATTTTGATCAATCATCTAGTTTAGTAGCTGTATGTGCAGAAAATTACTGTATACAGTTATATAGTTTGTTTAATGACCGTGAAATATCCAAGGTAAGTATTACACTATTTTGTAATTTACCATTTTACCCTTGTATGAGTAAAAGTAATTTTTTTACTGTAAAAACAGGTTCAAATCTGTGAAAGAAATTATCAACTTGGTGAAGAAGTTACAGTGATAGTGAATTTAGTAGCTTTATCATCTGATGGATCGAAAATGAGTACTGTTGAAACTAGGTTATCTGAAGAAGGAATTGGAGGGTATTTATGTCTTAAATTTTGGACATGTAATTCACAAAGTAAAAGTTTTAGTTTATCTACTGTTATATATGAGTCTCACAGGTTTTTTGCACTTATTGCCCTTTATTTTATGAATTATTTAACTTGGTTCTTGAAATGCTAATAAGGTTGTGTGATTTTGTAGGGATAAGGGTATTTCTGGTATTGCATTTCATCCTACTCGTAATATGGTTGTTACTACTTCTTATGGTGCTGAGTTTAAAGTAAGTTAATTAAAATATTAATTATACCCTATGGTTTGACAAAAGGTTAAAAATACCCCTATTGTTTTCCAACTCGCCCGTTCTGTTATATGTATATATCATGAGTTGGAAAACCATAGGGGTGTTTCTGACAGTTTGTGAAACTATAGGGGTGTTTTTTACACTTTATCAAACTATATGGGTGGTTTTTACACCTTGTCAAACTGTATTGGTGTTTTTGACATTTTGGCAAACTATATGGGCGTTTTTATCATTTTGGCAAACTATATGGGTGTTTTTGACCTTTGTTAAACTATAGGGATGTTTTCAACCCTTTGTCAAACTATAGGGGTGTTTTGACCTTTTGTCAAACTATATGGATGTTTTGACAGTTTGTCAAATTATATGAGTGTTTTTGATATTTTTTCAAATTATAAGGGTGATTTTGACCTTTTGTCATAGTATAGGGCTTTTTTTACAGTAGTCAAACTGTAGGGGTGTTTTTAACAGTGTCAAACTATAGGGGTGTTTTTGAAAGTTTGTCAAATTATGGGCGTTTTTGACAGTTTGTCAAACTCTAGGGGTGTTTTTGATAGTTTGTCAAATTATGGGCATTTTTCACAGTTTGTCAAACTATATGTGTGTTTATGACCTTTTGTCAAACTATAGGGGTGTTTTAGACCTTTGGTCAAACTATAAAGGTATATTTGTAACTCATCTAATTTGCAGATTTGGGTAAAGGATCAAATAGTCGAGAATTCTGGTTGGACATGTCATGCTATTGGTTTATACAAGTATGTACTTATTTACTTCAAATTCAAAACTAATAATAATAAAAAAGATATATAATATATCCTTAATCTTCTTATAGAAATAAACAAATGGTGGGACCCACCTTTTCTGGAGATGGTTCAGTTCTAGTGGTTGCAGCAGAGTTTGTAATCACATTGTGGGACCTTGAAAGGAATATTCTCGTTGGTGTAATTTGCGAAACACTCGAGGTATTACTATTTTTTCTTCTCTTTCACTAATATTTTTAAATGTAAATATACCAAATATACTCTTAAAACATTGTAAAATTAGAGCAAATCAGTATCCGTATCTGTATCACAAGGGTTAAACTCACAAATTTGCTTACGGAATATGTCTAAATTATCTTTATCTTGGTCATATAAGCTTCATGCACAAGGTTTGTTTTTTTTATTTCTTTTTTTTAGTTAATTGCACTATAGGTCCCTAAAGTTTTCTCTTAACAGATGTTGCATGTTCTATGGATGGTACTTCTTTTTCTGTTCTTGCTATGAATGGGGTAATTTTGTTATTTACGGTCGAAAATTCAGTTCCTATTGCTACTTGGTTTGTGAAAGAGGTAATATATATTGTAAAATACAAGGACTAAAGTGTAATTTATTTATGGAAATACTAATTTAGAAGAGATTTTTACAGGCTAATGGTGGGAAAGTAGCTTTTATTAGTACACAAGTAGAAGAGAATATGAGTAATGAAATGCTTGTGTATGTGAATAAAGAACATGAATATGATTTATTTGATCCACTTGGTGAAAAAGCTGTTAATCGAAGTATTATTAGTGGAAATGGACAGGTGGCAGATGAAGAGACAAGTGAGTGTTTGATTTTATTGTTTATATTTTGTGTAATTGCTTTGCGTAGTCTCTTAAGTTTTTAGAATGTTCATTTGGCCCCTTTCCCCTCTTGGATTTGTATCTACACTTTTGGAAGTGAAAATCTAAAGGCTTGAAAACTAGTAGGGGTCTATAGTGCAATTTTTGCATAATATAGGGATCTATAGTGCAATTTTTGCATATTATAGGGATCTATATTGCAATTTTTGCATGATATAGGGACCTACAGTGCAGTTTTTGCATAATATAGGGACCATAGTGCAATTTAGCATAATATAGGGACCTATAGTGCAATCAACTCAAAAATAAAATAAAAAATGGACCTCCTTGGCTACCATCAAAAAGTCCTGGCTCTGCCCTAGGTTTTCAAAAAATAAATTTTGACCTACCTTTTTATAAAATTATCTTTCCAAGATTATTGTTTATATAGAGGGACCTAGAGTGCGATCAACCTAGAAATTCAGGTCTGTTGTGTTAAACCTGCAATTATAGGTACGTGTAATTTTTGCATAATAGGGACCTAGAGTGCAATTTACTAAGAACTTCCTGTCTATTGTGTTAAACCTGCAATTATAGGGATGTGCAATGTTTGCATAATATAGGGACCTAAAGTGCAATTAAGTAGGAAATTGCTGTCTATTGTGCTAATCCTGCAAATATGGTGATGTGCACTTTTTGCATAATATAGGGACCAACAAAAAGTACTTGGCTTCACCCTCTTCTAAAATTATCTTTTCAGGATGCTTGCTTTTGCATAATATAAGGACTTGATAGTGAAAAAAAAGATAAGAGGGACCTAGAGTGCAATTAACTAATAAATTATAGCTCACTCTAACATAAGTATTGTTTTTAAAAAAAAAATTGAACAGGTAAGTTTGGATATGCATCTATATATGGTGAATTACCGGAATTCAAAATGGAAAAAGATGACGATGATGATGTAATGATGACATCATCATCATCATCAGTCGATAGGCCATGGAAACCGATATTTAGTGGGCCCTCTCATACTCTTCCTCCTCTCACCAAATTATGTTCAACTTTTCTTGAATCATTACTCGAGAGAAGAATAACTATAGTTGAGTAACTCAGTGTCGAAAAATTGTGCGCCAAAAAAAAAAGAAAAAAGCAAAAATTCAGTTAATCGAATAGAAGAAACTACACGAGAGTTATAGAGTTGTTGTATGTTAATCGGTTTCGCTTGAAATATTAAATTTTATTGGTTTCGAAACGTACCTGGATCTTTTGATTTTGTGTAGAGGAAAATTCTATTGATTGAATATGAAAAATTCTCAATGTTTCTTAATTTTATTACAATTAGTAGCACCTTGGAAACTTTATAAATTTGAGATCAGTTTTGGATAATGAAAATATCTTTCAAGACCTTTTAGAAGTATGATTAGGTTGTTGTTGATATATTACTTGTTTAAGTTCTATTTAATTATTAATTATGAATTTTGTTTTTACTCAAACCTTTAAATAGTGAATATAGATAGAAATAAGAAATGAGATACTTATAGTTTATAATAATAAATAAAAAATTTGTAGTTTATAATAAAGATAAAAAATACTTTTAAATGGTAGTTAAATAATAAATTGTAATTTAGAGTGAAATCACATGTTCACAATTTTATGCATATAAGTGGTAACAAATGATTGGGCGTAAATAGTCTGTAGGTGGCTTTTTAAGTCCGCCGTCAAATCCGAGGGCTCAACCTTGGACAGGCGGTGGAAACTACCAAGCTGGAGTACGGTAGGGGTAGAGGGAATTTCCGGTAGAGCGTAGAAATCGGAAAAAACACCAATGACGAAAGCACTCTGCTGGGCCGACACTGACACTGAGAGACGAAAGCTAGGGGAATTGTTTATAATGTAAATAAAATTTGTATTCTCTGATATTTTATCATATGAATTTAAAAGTTTTGGATAAAATTTTAAATATTTTATTCTTATAGGATGTGAAAGTATGTTTATAAAATATCTGTCAACTAAGCGCCCTTGTTGACCAATCTATTTGTTTTTCTATTTATTATGTAAAAATATAAAAAATTACAAGAATAAAGAGTTTTCATTTAAATTAGGCGTAGAATGATTTCGAGAAAAAAATTACTATCAAGACTACAACATTATAGTTTAAAGTAACTGATATCTATTAAATTAGGTGTACAACGTCCGATTATTTTTGAAAAAATAATTGAATTAATTCTATTATGATTTAATTGAATTATTTTCTAACTATTTTTCAAATCTGACATCTTATTATTTTTAAAAATTATTATTAGTATTGTCCTTCAATCTTACAAGTTACTATAAATTTGTTTAAATATAAATATAACATAATAAAATTTATAATAAAATTTTAGATACCTATTAATTTATATTTTATTATTAAAGATACAAGTTATATAAAATTAATATAACATTGTATAATATTTATATTTCCAGTTAAATTTTATTCTATAAGTTATTATAAACAAAATAGACCAACGAACCCCTATATGTTAAATGCATGCATTGCATTAAAAATACAAGTGATTCATCAAGAATATCACGCATACCTACATCGGAAGTAAACCAATTTAATCTGAGGATAAATTTCTTTTTACCCTATCCATGGTTTACCCAAATAATTTCTTAAAATAAAATATATTGCTTTTGGTTTACCTAAATCTCTAAATCGGGTAAAACTCAACCTGGTTAACTGTCCATTTCAGACTGGTTCCTAGGGACCTGGGCCTTATCGGTCCGGTCCGGCTTACTGGCTATCCCTTACTAGTTCCAGTTCGGTCCGGTTCTCTGGAAGGAGAAAGGAAGATTCGGACTAGAAAGAAGGACTGGATTATCGGTTCGGGACCGGTTCTTAGCGGTTCTGACCTTTTTTTTTTTTTTTAATCTCATGGGCATATTACAGTACAATATGTGTAATATTTGTAATGCAGCACTTTTACAGGTTGACTCATTACTAACAACCTAACATTTTGAAGGAGTTTTTTTTTTCAATGCAGCACTTTTACAGTAAAAAATGTGTGTGTTTTAGAGAAACAAATATAAATTAATTACATTAATAGGTCCCTGTAAATATAATTAAGTTTGCTATTTAATACAATTAATATTTTTTGCTATCGGTCCGGTCCGGACCGGTTCTACTCATTAATATATACTTTTTTAAAGAACCGGACCGATACACTATTCAACCGGTCCGGACCGGTTTTCTTCGCACTGTAGCTTCGGTTCGGTCCCGGTCCCGGTTCCGAAACCGACCGGTCCGGTTGACCAATTCTCCAAGACCGTTAGCCAGGTTGAGGTAAAACCGACTATGCTCTCGCCTACCAATAATGAGGATATTGTAAAGATTATTTACGTTCAAATTAATTAAAAAAGAGGGATATAAAGCTATTTTAGAGCGGATAAAAAGCAAGGAAAAAAAAGAGCAATGTCAAAACCCATTAACAAAATCAATTGATGTTTTTTTTTGGACATGAAATCAATTGTTGTTCAAACTCGACAAACCCTATTTATGTCCATCTCACATCTCAATGGTAAAAGGACGTACAACCTATCTGTAAAGGTGGGAACTCCATTAATGTTTAAACTCCATTGGTATTTATCTCACTATCCATTCATAAAGTCACGTATGACTGTTTTTAGTGGGTTGTTTTGTGGTACAAATTGTAATGTGTTGTCTGGGTAGTTATTGTTGATTGTGAAAAATGAATGAGTTGTGTACACTATTTAGATGGATGAAAAATAAATGGGTTATGTGCATATCTGAATGAGTTGTGGTTAAGTTGTGTAAATAAGATGAGATATCTGTGAAAAATGGCTAAATTGTGTGCAAATTTGAATGAGTTTCCAGTAAAAATGACTAGATGGTGCTCAGTGTTTTCTACTTGTTAATTGTGGTTTGGCTTATATATGAGAGTATTTTGGTTCTTTTCTACCTTAGAGGTCCTGTTTGAAAAATTATATAATGTGAAATTATTTTTAAGCAATAAAATTATCTTCCAAGACCCTTTGGATCAAAATTCCTTTCTAAAAAATAGTTGTAGCTGAGTGTTCCATGGCTAAAAAGTGGAGCTTGCTCAGTGTACAAATGGAGAGATTAAGAGATTATATATGGAGCTTTTTCACCTGATGGATCAACTATGAGTACCGTCAAAACTAGGTTATCTGAGGAAGGAATAGGAGGGTATTTATGTCTTAAATTTGGATATGTAATTCACAAAGTAAAAGCTTTAGTTTATATATGAGCCTCACAGGTTTTTGCCCTTATTACCCTTATATAATTCATTATTTTACTTGGTTTTTGAAATGCTAATAAGGTTGTGTGATTTTAGGGATAAGCTTAGTTCTGGTATTGCTTTTCATCCTACTCGTTCTATGGTTGTTACTACTTATTATGGACTGAGCTTAAAGTAAGTTTACTAATATACCAAATATACCCCAGTAGTTTGTCAAAAGGTCAAAACCATACCTAATGTTTTCCAACTCACCCCTTTTGTTATGTATATCAAGAGTTGGAAGACCGTAAGGGCGTTTTTAACAGTTTGTCAAACTATAGGGGTGTTTTTTACCTTGTGTCAAACTATATGGTGTTTTTGTCAGTTTATCAAACTATAGGGGTATTTTTGACATTTTGTCAAACTATATGGGTGTTTTTGTCCGTCAAACCATAGGGGTATTTTTGACATTTCGTCAAACTATAGGGGTGTTTTTAACCTTTTGTTAAACTATAGAGGTATATGTGTAAGTTGTAACACATCTAAATTTTCAAAATTTGAAAGTAGTAAAGAGTTAACTTCTCTTGATCTAATACACCTATAATTAAAACTATATGAATCTTCTATCAATAATATCTGCTACTTAGAAAACAATTTATAAAATTGTTAATTAAATAATATCAAATAAAAAAATAAGTAAATTGAAAATAGATAAAAAAGATTTTTTTTTCTTTGACCAGATTTTTGCACCTATGATTAAATATTCTTTTCCTTAAATGATGAATATGTCGTCCTTGACCAGGTGAATAGGCGCCATTCTTTTTTCAGAAGTATTTCAAAATTTAAAAAATAAAATATTTTTTACTTTAAAGGCCCGAATAATTTACTGTTTCTAAAAATAATCAGTTTTTAGAAAAAAAGTAATGTTGGATATCAAACAAAAAATAATTTTAAATATATATTTTTCTAAAAAGTGATAATTAATTTAAATATTCTTTTGACTGAAAAAAACAGTATAAAACAGGCTATAAGTCATTCATCATCTTTTATTATTCCGATATATCTTAAGTCTTACAATTTCTCTCACCTAAAGATACCTAAAGATGGCACTTTTTAGCTTTGAGGAGTTAAAAAATATGTTTGATGTCAAACTCTATGAAGATCACCTAAAGGTGATATGTGCGTGCACAAGTCAACGTTTTGGAGATACCGTTGGCTATTTGAGAGTTTATGCGAATGGCCTTGTCGATATCGAATGTGATTGTTATCCAGGTTGTCCAGAAGGTATCTAATTTTATTCCCAAATAATATTATATATTTATATTTTATAAAGGTTTTTAAGCATGTGGTGTGTTTTTAATTTTTACTTGTCCATATGAAAAATGTTGTAAATCCTTACAATATTGTTTAAAGTAAGTACTTTCTTATTTTAATACTTCAACAAAATTATTAGTTTAGATTGATGGATGTATTCTTCTTACTCATAAAGAGATCGAAAGAACCCTAACTTTCTTATTAAGATGTGAAAGCTTTGTCTCTCAATAGACTGGATATATGTTCTTTATTTTATTTTTTTAGCGATTGAAAACTATGAAATAAATTATTGCTATAAGATACGGATAATTTTATTTTGGAAGGAGCACAAATTCATTTAATTGAAAATAAAATTAAATAGAGCATTTAAAGGAGTTTTCTACAATATAGTACTATTGTTAGCTTTTGGTATCAGTGATGTACTTCACTTCTGGAATTTTCACATGATGAATAAAGTTATTTTAAGTAACCAAACTTGGTATATCTACTATCCAAAAATTATCTTGTGAGACTACTGAAAGAATATTCTTCCATACTTTTAAAAAAGCCAAGAAGAAAAACCATGTCTCGTGATTTTGGAGATGTCTTACTATATAGAAATTATTAAACTTGGGAATTCAATCTAGTACACCTTAAGAACAAACAGAGAGAAAATTAATTGTTAATTATAGTATATACGTGGCCGGTAATACTGGCACTTTTCTAATATGATTTCTATAGATTGCACTGGCTATACTTTATTCCGGGACACTGTGAATGAGTTTTACAATTCATTCGTTGGTAGCTTTAATCAAATTACTTGTTCAGTAGAAAGATAACATTATTGGATGAGTTAGGAGAACTTCACTCCTAGCTAACTGGCCTTTCCAACTCTGTAGCTATTTTATTTGTGTTTTGTGGGGAGGGCTTTTTGACCTGGGTTTTAATTAAGAGAAGGTTTTACTTTAGATAATTATTTATGTGTTATATTTTATTAGTAATGAAAATTTTCCATAGAATAAAAAAATAATGTTTCATGTATTAATTTTGAACTGGTCTATTTATAATTCCATATATATTTAGTACAAAAATATAATACTTAATATGTTTAATCATCTTCTGCAACTGACTTTGAGTATATTTTTCAATTATTCAATTTGTAATGGTTTGTTCTTAAATAGGTAGATTATTATGTGTTTTTATGGTGTCAAACTCTGTGTCACTAACTTGTGGTGAGTTTCAATGATTATCTATACAGAGGCAAACATAAGTTCTGACTAGAAAACTTTATAAAATTGCGTAATGACTGTTTTTTATGAACAGGCAAGATGACACCACCGGCTTTCGAAGAACATGCTCAAAAGGAAGGTACGAGGGAATGGAAGCGCAGTATATGGGTGACCATTGACGGGGATAGAGTCCCTATTGAGGAGACAGCGCTTCTCAAGTATTATAACCTTCGCGTGTGAATTGTGAAAATTTTCAGATTGCAGACTTTCATAATTTAGATTTTGTTTAATGCAAAAGATTTTTTCCCTTTTTCTATATTTTGGTAGCCCATTATGAAGTACATTCTTTGATTTTATGAAGAGCTTGGATTTTTTGTCATCTATATATTAAATATTTGTGTAATCTGGGAAGAATGGGCTTTCAATGAGTTTACTTTGCCCAAGACACCATTAAAAAGGGTATATATTGAAGTATCTCTAATGGAAATTAACAATTAGTTCAACTATGATCTAAAGTATTCTTTTGGCTCCTGAGGTAAGGCAAATAAGGGCTTAACCTTTACTCTTCCAATGCATTTATCCTTATTTTAAAGGACACAGTGCTTGCAGCACATAAGGCAAACCTCATTACTTTTGAAGGTTGATGTAGATGATACCAAAGTATTTAGGCTAGGGGTGACCTTCTTTAACGTTCTCTTCTTAAGACAACAAAGAAATGTAATTATTGTCTTTTTCCAATAAAAACAGTATTACTTTATTCTTCTAATTACCTCAATCAAAGACATTGTTAAGATGTAGGCACATAGTATGCAAGTATATGTGTTTTGTGGTGGTATGGAATGGATTTGATGGAGGATTGATATGATGATTTGGTGTTGTTCTAGTGTGTTTCGTGAAGGTTTGATCAAGTTTCAATGATGTTTTAATGAATTTTGGAACAGATTTTGATGTTTTGGTGAAGTTGGAGGAGGCTAGTGATAGGGTTTGGAGTAATTAATGTCCATAAATCCATGTATGTGTTGTTTTTTATAGTTAAAAAAGATATGGATCAAGGTGAAAATAGTGGGGGTTCAAGTGGTTGTGCTGGTGGTTAAATTGATAGTGGTGGTAGATTTTTCCAAATAATAGAAATACCACATAGAGGTTTAGGTGTTGATCACCTTGAGAAATTTAGGCTAGACGTTGAATAGAAATATAATGTAGCTTTTCTTGCACCAATGTTTAACAATCAATTCTGTTCTAAATCTCTCGTATGGTATTCGGTTCCAAAATCCATATTCAAGACAAAATCAATCTTGGTCCCAATATACTGAAAACTATAACACAATCAATATTACTTAAATACTATACTTGTATTTTACAAGAAATCTTGTATAGGTTACCACCTTTTACAAAAGGAGAATCTATCTCATTTTTCTCTAATATTCTTTTATTCACTTTTCTTTTATATGAATTACAAATGAAATGCTACATATTTATACTAGTAGATACTTGATAAAAATTAATTATAGTCTTGATATATTACACGACACAACACTAAATTCATTGTTTTTCAAGATTCGTCATGTATATTCATTTGATCTTTTTTTCTTCCCAAAATCATGAATTTACACTGGATATTTAAGAATCACAAGAAATTAAACTTATTTGGTTTTTAATTATTTAAACACCCCTCCTCAAATCAAAATAATCTTCACACTGAGCATCAATCTTACTTTTTGAAAATGTCTGCTAGTGCCTTTGTAAAATTACCTGCAACCTACTCCAAAGTACTACAATACTCCAACATTATCGTCTTCACTTTCACATGATCTCTTAAGAAATGAAACTTACGATCTATATGCTTGCTTAATCCATTTGTATCGAATTTTTGGATAACTCGATCGCTTATCCATATAAATAATAGTCAGATATTTTTGTTCATCATTTAATTATCTTATCAACTTCTTCAACCTTATTACTTTACGAACTATTGAAGATAATGCAACATATTCAGCCTCACAAGAAGACATAGTAACCACACTTTATTTATTTGAAATCCACATAGATGCAGTAAACTTAAAAAAAATACGTACCCACTTAGTCCTTTTCTTTCATATAGATCACTTCCTTTATTACTAGAAAGAAAAAATAATACATCATCTTGTTTATCAAGATTAAATAGACCAAAATTAATAGTACATTTGATGTACCTTAAAATCCTTGTCTCGGCAAGCCAATGAGACACTTCATACGCTTCCACATAATGACTCAACAAAGTAACCAAATAAACAATATTTTGCCTTGTGATTGTGAGATACCGTAAACTTCTAATTAAATTTTAAAAAGTGTGAAATTTACACATTTTCCTTCTTCTTCTTTTGCCGTTTTTGAACTAGGTGACATCGAAAATTCCACATAATTGTATTTTACCATTTTGAATTTCTCAACTGGTTTTGTGCATACCTTTTTGTACCTTATCGTTAATTTACTTTGATACCCAAGAAAAATTACATAAGTTCAGAGTCTATCATTTTATATTCCTATAACATGGCTTGTTTGAATTGAACAAAAAAAATTCACAACTTCCTGTAATAAGCAAGTCATCGACGAAAAGACATGCAATTAAAACTTTACCTTAAAAATCTTCCTTCAAATAAAGTGCATGCTCAATGGACATTTAACAAAACCATTATCAATAAAATAATTTTTGGTGGGAGAATCCCCGGTCAGGAGCTTGCTTCAAGCCATACAAAACCTTTTTCAATCGATACACTGTTTTTGACCATTTAGAGTAAAACCTTCATGTTGAACCATGTACACTTAATTTCAAGTATACCATTCTAAAATGTAGATTTGACATCTAATTGGAGTAACTTCCGTTTATGATAAGTTGCAAGCAATATTAACATTTTCACAGTGTCCATTGAGGTAACATTGGCAAAAGTTTCATCATAATTAACTCCATAATTTTTTTGTATTCTTTTACAACAAGTTTTGTCTTATAGTGATCAATTTCTTCATTTATTGTCCATTTTATTTAATAGACCCATTTGCCCCAATAGGTCGTTATCCTTTTGAAAAAGATTTTCAAATTTTTTATTATTTTTTCCAGTTAAACAAATTTCTTCAACCATTTATTTCTTCCAAAATACTTCTCTCACAACTTCTTCAAATTATAATGGCTCATTATCATTAGAGAAACATACCAAATTCAACTTTCAATATTTTTGTTGATTTCTACCACACTTTGCATTCTTCTTGTGAGAGAAGAAGAATTACGTGGACCTTCGTTGTCTTAAGATTTTTTAACCTGTTCAAGTGTCATGATAGGTGACTCTCGATTTTGATGGTTTGTTTCTTTTTTTTCTTCTTCTACTACTTCAATTTGATCCAATGTACTATAATTTTCTTCATTCCTCCTCTAAATTTCTTCTTCGCTAAAAACAAAGATGACTGATAGTTGTCTTTTGAATCCTCATTATAACCAGTAAAAATAAATTTTTTCACCCCGGTTACCAAGTTTCTTTCTTTTTTCATCTAGAACACGAGTATAAACTATGCTAGCAATTATGACTGATAGTTAGCTTGAAGTTGCTCCAAATTACTTGTGGTGTCAAATTTCTTTACCAAATAAGCAGTACATGCAACTTCAGCCTAAAAAGTTTTTGGTAAATTTTTCTCATTTAGGATCTTTCAGTGTCATGTCAAGGATGGTGAGATTCTTCCTTTATGCAAGACCATGATCTAAGAATTTTGATTTTGTATCTAACTCTGTTGATGATTTAAAAAATTTGAAAGTAGTAAAGAGTTAACTTCTCTTGATCTAATACACCTATAATTAAAACTATATGAATCTTCTATCAATAATATCTGCTACTTAGAAAACAATTTATAAAATTGTTAATTAAATAATATCAAATAAAAAAATAAGTAAATTGAAAATAGATAAAAAAGATTTTTTTTTCTTTGACAAGATTTTTGCACCTATGATTAATATTCTTTTCCTTAAATGATGAATATGTCGTCTTTGACCAAGTGAATAGGCGCCATTCTTTTTTCAGAAGTATTTCAAAATTCAAAAAATAAAATATTTTTTACTTTAAAGGCCCGAATAATTTATTGTTTCTAAAAATAATCAGTTTTTAGAAAAAAAGTAATGTTGGATATAAAACAAAAAATAAATTTAAATATATATTTTTCTAAAAAGTGATAATTAATTTAAATGTTCTTTTGACTGAAAAAAACAGTATAAAACAGGCTATAAGTCATTCATCATCTTTTATTATTACGATATATCTTAAGTCTTACAATTTCTCTCACCTAAAGATACCTAAAGATGGCACTTTTTAGCCTTGAGGAGTTAAAAAATATGTATGATGTCAAACTCTATGAAGATCACCTAAAGGTGATATGTGCGTGCACAAGTCAACGTTTTGGAGATACCGTTGGCTATTTGAGAGTTTATGCGAATGGCCTTGTCGATATCGAATGTGATTGTTATCCAGGTTGTCCAGAAGGTATCTAATTTTATTCCCAAATAATATTATATATTTATATTTTATAAACGTTTTTAAGCATATGGTGTGTTTTTAATTTTTACTTGTCCATATGAAAAATGTTGTAAATCCTTACAATATTTTGTTTAAAGTAAGTACTTTTTTATTTTAATACTTCAACAAAATTATTAATTTAGATTGATGGATGTATTCTTCTTACTCATAAAGAGATTGAAAGAACCCTAACTTTCTTATTAAGATGTGAAAGCTTTGTCTCTCAATAGACTGGATATATGTTCTTTATTTATTTTTTTAGCGATTGAAAACTATGACATAAATTATTGCTATAAGATACGGATAATTTTATTTTGGAAGGAGCACAAATTCATTTAACTGAAAATAAAATTAAATAGAGCATTTAAAGGAGTTTTCTACAATATAGTACTATTGTTAGCTTTTGGTATCAGTGATGTACTTCACTTCTGGAATTTTCACATGATGAATAAAGTTATGTTAAGTAACCAAACTTGGTATATCTACTATCCAAAAATTATCTTGTGAGACTACTGAAAGAATATTCTTCCATACTTTTAAAAAAGCCAAGAAGAAAAACCATGTCTCGTGATTTTGGAGATGTCTTACTATATAGAAATTATTAAACTTGGGAATTCAATCTAGTACACCTTAAGAACAAACAGATAGAAAATTAATTGTTAATTATAGTATATACGTGACCGGTAATACTGGCACTTTTTTAATCTGATTTCTATATATTGCATTGGCTATACTTTATTCCGGGACACTGTGAATGAGTTTTACAATTCATTCGTTGGTAGCTTTAATCAAATTACTTGTTCAGTAAATAAGTCGAAAGATAACATTATTGGATGAGTTAGGAGAACTTCACTACTAGCTAACTGGCCTTTCCAACTCTGTAGCTATTTTATTTGTGTTTTGAGGGGAGGGCTTTTTGACCTGGGTTTTAATTTAGAGAAGGTTTTACTTTAGATAATTATTTATGTGTTATATTTTATTAGTAATGAAAATTTTCCATTGAATAAAAAAAGAATGTTTCATGTATTAATTTTGAACTGGTCTATTTATAATTCCATATATATTTAGTACAAAAATATAAAACTTAATATCTTTAATCATCTTCTGCAACTGAATTTGAGTATGTTTTTCAATTATGCAATTTGTAATGGTTTGTTCTTAAATAGGTAGATTATTATGTGTTTTTATGGTGTCAAACTCTGTGTCTCTAACTTGTGGTGAGTTTCAATGATTATCTATACAGAGGCAAACATAAGTTCTGACTAGAAAACTTTATAAAATTGCGTAATGACTGTTTTTTATGAACAGGCAAGATGACACCACCGACTTTCGAAGAACATGCTCAAAAGGAAGGTACGAGGGAATGGAAGCGCAGTATATGGGTGACCATTGACGGGGATAAAGTCCCTATTGAGGAGACTGCGCTTCTCAAGTATTATAACCTTCGCGTGTGAATTGTGACAATTTTCAGATTGCTGACTTTTCATAATTTAGATTTTGTTTAATGCAAAAGATTATTTCCCTTTTTCTATATTTTGGTAACCCATTATGAAGTAAATTCTTTGATTTTATGAAGATCTTGGATTTTTTGTCATCTATATTTTAAATATTTGTGTAATCTGGGAAGAATGGGCTTTCAATGAGTTTACTTTGCCCAAGACACCATTAAAAAGGGTATATATTGAAGTATCTCTAATGGAAAATAACAATTAGTTCAACTATGATCTAAAGTATTCTTTTGGCTCCTGAGGTAAGGCAAATAAGGGCTTAACCTTTACTCTTCCAATGCATTTATCCTTTTTTAAAGGACACAGTGCTTGCAACACATAAGGCAAACCTCATTACTTTCGAAGGTTGATGTAGATGATACCAAAGTATTTAGGCTAGGGGTGACCTTCTTTAACGTTCTCTTCTTAAGACAACAAAGAAATGTAATTATTCTCTTTTTCCAATAAAAACAGTATTACTTTATTCTTCTAATTACCTCAATCAAAGACATTGTTAAGATGTAGACACATAGTATGCAAGTATATGTGTTTTGTGGTGGTATGGAATGGATTTGATGGAGGATTGATATGATGATTTGGTGTTGTTCTACTGTGTTTCGTGAAGGTTTGATCAAGTTTCAATGATGTTTTAATGAATTTTGGAACCGATTTTGATGTTTTGGTGAAGTTGGAGGAGGCTAGTGATAGGGTTTGGAGTAATTAATGTCCATAAATCCATGTATGTGTTGTTTTTTATAGTTAAAAAAGATATGGATCAAGGTGCAAATAGTGGGGTTTCAAGTGGTTGTGCTGGTGGTTAAATTGATAGTGGTGGTAGATTTTTCCAAATAATAGAAATACCACATAGAGGTTTAGGTGTTGATCACCTTGAGAAATTTAGGCTAGACGTTGAATAGAAATATAATGTAGCTTTTCTTGCACAAATGTTTAACAATCAATTCTGTTCTAAATCCCTCGTATGGTATTCGGTTCCAAAATCCATATTCAAGACAAAATCAATCTTGGTCCCAATATACTGAAAACTATAACACAATCAATATTACTTAAATACTATACTTGTATTTTACAAGAAATCTTGTATAGGTTACCACCTTTTACAAAAGGAGAATCTATCTCATTTTTCTCTCTTATTCTTTTATTCACTTTTCTTATATATGAATTACAAATGAAATGCTACATATTTATACTAGTAGATACTTGATAAAAATTAATTATAGTCTTGATATATTACATGACACAACACTAAATTCATTGTTTTTCAAGATTCGTCATGTATATTCATTTGATCTTTTTTTCTTCCCAAAATCATGAATTTACACTGGATATTTAAGAATCACAAGAAATTAAACTTATTTGGTTTTTAATTATTTAAACACTCCTCCTCAAACCAAAATAATCTTCACACTGAGCATCAATCTTACTTTTTGAAAATGTCTGCTAGTTCCTTTGTAAAATTACCTGCAACCTACTCCAAAGTACTACAATACTCCAACATTATCGTCTTCACTTTCACATGATCTCTTAAGAAATGAAACTTACGATCTATATGCTTGCTTAATCCGTTTGTATCGAATTTTTGGATAACTCGATCGCTTATCCATATAAATAATAGTCAGATATTTTTGTTCATCATTTAATTATCTTATCAACTTCTTCAACCATATTACTTTACGAACTATTGAAGATAATGCAACATATTCAGCCTCACAAGAAGACATAGTAACCACACTTTATTTATTTGAAATCCACATAGATGCAGTAAACTTAAAAAAAATACGTACCCACTTAGTCCTTTTCTTTCATATAGATCACTTCCTTTATTACTAGAAAGAAAAAATAATACATCATCTTGTTGATCAAGATTAAATAGACCAAAATTAATAGTACATTTGATGTACCTTAAAATCCTTGTCTCGGCAAGCCAATGAGACACTTCCTACGCTTCCACATAATGACTCAACAAAGTAACCAAATAAACAATATTTTGCCTTGTGATTGTGAGATACCGTAAACTTCTAATTAAATTTTAAAAAGTGTGAAATTTACACATTTTCCTTCTTCTTCTTTTGCCGTTTTTGAACTAGGTGACATCGAAAATTCCACATAATTGTATTTTACCATTCTGAATTTCTCAACTGGTTTTGTGCATACCTTTTTGTACCTTATCGTCAATTTACTTTGATACCCAAGAAAAATTACATATGTTCAGAGTCTATCATTTTATATTCCTAGAACATGGCTTGTTTGAATTGAACAAAAAAAATTCACAACTTCATGTAATAAGCAAGTCATCGACGAAAAGACATGCAATTAAAACTTTACCTTAAAAATCTTCCTTCAAATACAGTGCATGCTCAATGGACATTTAACAAAACCATTATCAATAAAAAAAATTTGGTGGGAGAATCCCCGCTCAGGAGCTTGCTTCAAGCCATACAAAACCTTTTTCAATCGATACACTTTTTTTGACCATTTAGAGTAAAACCTTCATGTTGAACCATGTACACTTATTTTCAAGTATACCATTCTAAAATGTAAATTTGACATCTAATTGGAGTAACTTCCGTTTATGATATGTTGCAAGAAATATTAACATTTTCACAGTGTCCATTGAGTTAACATTGGCAAAGTTTCATCATAATTAACTCCATAATTTTTTTGTATTCTTTTACAACAAGTTTTGTCTTATAGTGATCAATTTCTTCATTTATTGTCCTTTTTATTTAATAGACCCATTTGTTATCCTTTTGAAAAAGATTTTCAAATTTTTTATTATTTTTTCCAGTTAAACTAATTTCTTCAACCATTTATTTCTTCCAAAATACTGCTTTCACAATTTCTTCAAATTATAATGGCTCATTATCATTAGAGAAACATACCAAATTCAACTTTCAATATTTGTGTTGATTTCTACCACACTTTGCATTCTTCTTGTTAGAGAAGAAGAATTACGTGGACCTTCATTGTCTTAAGATTTTTTTGAGTTTGCACAAAACCATTAGACATGGTGTTTCATGTACCTTGGCTCTGATACCACTATGTTGGTCCCAATATAGAGTAGAACAAGAAAAGAAGAATAATACAACTCTACTACTTATATTTCTTAATAGAACTTTTACAGGCTACTGCCTTTTACAAAATAAACTCACACTTTTCACTCTTGTTTTTTCTCACTTTTCTGATATGAAACTTACAAAGTAATGCTTGCTATTTATACTACTAGATAGGCGATGTAAATTAAATTCTTTTGGGAGAATGACTAAGTTGTGTGTAGATTTATATAACTATGATTAACACAAGTTTGGTTGATTGACCCTTTTTTTGTTTAAGTTCTTTATGTTTTTTACTCAAACCATAACTTCTTTATATTTTTCACTCAAACCATAATATAGTTCAAATAAATCACAAATATCAAGTGAAATAACTCCTCATATCAATGTTATAGTTTGTAATGAAGATAAAAAATGTTTTTTTAATGATAATATAAAGTTAACTTTGTCATAGTTCTACCTTAATATAAATGATAACTTATTACCGTTTATAGTTTATATAAAATTAATAACGAAAATATAAACTAAATACGAAATCCAAAACGATAATATTAACAGTCGAAAATCTAGTTCCTATTGCCACATGGTTCGTGAAACAGGTAACATACATTGTAATTACAGGGACTATAGTGTAATTTATGCATGAAATTATTAATTTAGAAGAGATTTGTTATTACAGGCTAATGTTGGGAAGTTAGCTTTTATTCGTACAGTTTCGAAAGTTGAAAAGAATGTGAGTAATGAAATGTTTGTGTATGGGGAATACAGAACATGAGTATGTTTTATTTGATCCACGTGGTGAAGAAGCTGTTAATCGAAGTATTATTAACCGAAATGGACAGATGGCACCTGAAAAGACAGGTGAGTGGTCGATCTTATTGTTATATTTTGCATGATTGCATGGTGTAGTCCCCCAAGTTTTGAGAATGTTCACTTGGCCCCATCCCCTCTTGGATTTGCTAATGTGATTTGTTTCTACTCAGTGTTGTTTCTACACTTTTGGAAATGAGATTGTGCAATTAACTTAAAAATAAAAAAATAAAAAAATGAACCTCCTTGGCTACTAACAAAAAGTCCTGGCTCCATCCTAGGTTTTTTCAAAAAATAAATTTGGCCCCACCTCTTCTAAAATTAACTTTTCAGGATTGTTGTTTATAGTGCAAAAGAGAAAAAGTACAGGGACCTATAGTGCAATCTAACTTTATCTCGGGTAGGTGGATTAACTTTAGCACAGGTACACTTGATTTCTTAATTTTTTCAAATATTACGCGTATTTAGTCAAAATGACAAAATTACCCTTCTTTACCTTCTGAAAACCCGGGTACAATAACATTAAGTCCATGTGGAAAATACATTGGAGTATACGAAAAATGGACAATTCGAATATGGGAAATTTTAAGTAAAGATAATGGTCGAAATTTCATACAAGAAAATAAAATTACATCGTACAAAATCATTCACAAAACTTGCTTTTCATCCATTTGAAAGAATTGTAGCAACTGGGGATAATTCCGGAAGAATATTATGTTAGAGGTGATGATGATGCTGATTCATGTGCCACCTGGCATTGGCATTCTGGACCTGTTTCTGTTCTTTTTTTCTCTTCAGATGGAGCTTATTTATATTCTTTGTAAGTTATAAGTTTTTTTATTTGCAATTCTAGTCCTTTGTATTAACATTCTAGTCCTATATAGGTGGAAAAGAAGGTGTACTTGTGGTGTGGCAATTAGATACTGGTAAAAAAAGATTTTTACCGAGAATTGGATCTGAACTTTTATATTATATTAATTCACCAGATCCTACACTTTCTTCTGTAAGTATATTATATTATTTAATAATATTTTATTACTTTTTACTGAATATTTATTTTTATTTTTTAGATATCTTGTGCTGATAATAGAATTCATTTACTAAAAATACCTTCTATGGAGATTCTTAGGTCTATTTCAGGGATTAAGGTTATTTTTACTCTTTTTCTGTTTTTATTTATGATTAATTATTTATATTAATATATATTTAAATTAATCTATGTTTAAATTTCAGCCTCCAATGCATGAAAGTTCATTAAGTGGGGTCCATTTTGATCAATCATCTAGTTTAGTAGCTGTATGTGCAGAAAATTACTGTATACAGTTATATAGTTTGTTTAATGACCGTGAAATATCCAAGGTAAGTATTACACTATTTTGTAATTTACCATTTTACCCTTGTATGAGTAAAAGTAATTTTTTTACTGTAAAAACAGGTTCAAATCTGTGAAAGAAATTATCAACCTGGTGAAGAAGTTACAGTGATAGTGAATTTAGTAGCTTTATCATCTGATGGATCGAAAATGAGTACTGTTGAAACTAGGTTATCTGAAGAAGGAATTGGAGGGTATTTATGTCTTAAATTTTGGACATGTAATTCACAAAGTAAAAGTTTTAGTTTATCTACTGTTATATATGAGTCTCACAGGTTTTTTGCACTTATTGCCCTTTATTTTATGAATTATTTAACTTGGTTTTTGAAATGCTAATAAGGTTGTGTGATTTTGTAGGGATAAGGGTATTTCTGGTATTGCGTTTCATCCTACTCGTAATATGGCTGTTACTACTTCTTATGGTGCTGAGTTTAAAGTAAGTTAATTAAAATATTAATTATACCCTATGGTTTGACAAAAGGTTAAAAATACCCCTATTGTTTTCCAACTCGCCCGTTCTGTTATATGTATATATCATGAGTTGGAAAACCATAGGGGTGTTTCTGACAGTTTGTGAAACTATAGGGGTGTTTTTTACACTTTATCAAACTATATGGGTGGTTTTTACACCTTGTCAAACTGTATGGGTGTTTTTGACATTTTGGCAAACTATATGGGCGTTTTTATCATTTTGGCAAACTATATGGATGTTTTTTACCTTTGTTAAACTATAGGGATGTTTTCAACCCTTTGTCAAACTATAGGGGTGTTTTGACCTTTTGTCAAACTATATGGATGTTTTGACAGTTTGTCAAATTATATGAGTGTTTTTGATATTTTTTCAAATTATAAGGGTGATTTTGACCTTTTGTCATAGTATAGGGCTTTTTTTACAGTAGTCAAACTGTAGGGGTGTTTTTAACAGTGTCAAACTATAGGGGTGTTTTTGACAGTTTGTCAAATTATGGGCGTTTTTGACAGTTTGTCAAACTCTAGGGGTGTTTTTGATAGTTTGTCAAATTATGGGCATTTTTCACAGTTTGTCAAACTATATGTGTGTTTATGACCTTTTGTCAAACTATAGGGGTGTTTTAGACCTTTGGTCAAACTATAAAGGTATATTTGTAACTCATCTAATTTGCAGATTTGGGTAAAGGATCAAATAGTCGAGAATTCTGGTTGGACATGTCATGCTATTGGTTCATACAAGTATGTACTTATTTACTTCAAATTCAAAACTAATAATAATAAAAAAGATATATAATATATCCTTAATCTTCTTATAGAAATAAACAAATGGTGGGACCCACCTTTTCTGGAGATGGTTCAGTTCTAGTGGTTGCAGCAGAGTTTGTAATCACATTGTGGGACCTTGAAAGGAATATTCTCGTTGGTGTAATTGGCGAAACACTCGAGGTATTACTATTTTTTCTTCTCTTTCACTAATTTTTTTAAATGTAAATATACCAAATATACTCTTAAAACATTGTAAAATTTAAGCAAATCAGTATCTGTATCTGTATCTGTATCTGTATCACAAGGGTTAAACTCACAAATTTGCTTACGGAATATGTCTAAATTATCTTTATCTTGGTCATATAAGCTTCATGCACAAGGTTTGTTTCTTTTATTTCTTTTTTTTAGTTAATTGCACTATAGGTCCCTAAAGTTTTCTCTTAACAGATGTTGCATGTTCTATGGATGGTACTTCTTTTGCTGTTCTTGCTATGAATGGGGTAATTTTGTTATTTACGGTCGAAAATTCAGTTCCTATTGCTACTTGGTTTGTGAAAGAGGTAATATATATTGTAAAATACAAGGACTAAAGTGTAATTTATTTATGGAAATACTAATTTAGAAGAGATTTTTACAGGCTAATGGTGGGAAAGTAGCTTTTATTAGTACACAAGTAGAAGAGAATATGAGTAATGAAATGCTTGTGTATGTGAATAAAGAGCATGAATATGTTTTATTTGATCCACTTGGTGAAAAAGCTGTTAATCGAAGTATTATTAGTGGAAATGGACATGTGGCAGATGAAGAGACAAGTGAGTGGTTGATTTTATTGTTTATATTTTGTGTAATTGCTTTGCGTAGTCTCTTAAGTTTTTAGAATGTTCATTTGGCCCCTTTCCCCTCTTGGATTTGTATCTACACTTTTGGAAGTGAAAATCTAAAGGCTTGAAAATTAGTAGGGGTCTATAGTGCAATTTTTGCATAATATAGGGATCTATAGTGCAATTTTTGCATATTATAGGGATCTATATTGCAATTTTTGCATGATATAGGGACCTACAGGTCAGTTTTTGCATAATATAGGGACCATAGTGCAATTTAGCATAATATAGGGACCTATAGTGCAATCAACTCAAAAATAAAATAAAAAATGGACCTCCTTGGCTACCATCAAAAAGTCCTGGCTCTGCCCTAGGTTTTCAAAAAATAAATTTTGACCTACCTTTTTATAAAATTATCTTTCCAAGATTATTGTTTATATAGAGGGACCTAGAGTGCGATCAACCTAGAAATTTAGGTTTGTTGTGTTAAACCTGCAATTATAGGTACGTGTAATTTTTGCATAATAGGGACCTAGAGTGCAATTTACTAAGAACTTCCTGTCTATTGTGTTAAACCTGCAATTATAGGAATGTGCAATGTTTGCATAATATAGGGACCTAAAGTGCAATTAAGTAGGAAATTGCTGTCTATTGTGCTAATCCTGCAAATATGGTGATGTGCACTTTTTGCATAATATAGGGACCAACAAAAAGTACTTGGCTTCACCCTCTTCTAAAATTATCTTTTCAGGATGCTTGCTTTTGCATAATATAAGGACTTGATAGTGAAAAAAAAGATAAGAGGGACCTAGAGTGCAATTAACTAATAAATTATAGCTCACTCTAACATAAGTATTGTTTTTAAAAAAAAAATTGAACAGGTAAGTTTGGATATGCATCTATATATGGTGAATTACCGGAATTCAAAATGGAAAAAGATGACGATGATGATGTAATGATGACATCATCATCATCAGTCGATAGGCCATGGAAACCGATATTTAGTGGGCCCTCTCATAGTCTTCCTCCTCTCACCAAATTATGTTCAGCTTTTCTTGAATCATTACTCGAGAGAAGAATAACTATAGTTGAGTAACTCAGTGTCGAAAAATTGTGCGCCAAAAAAAAAAGAAAAAAGCAAAAATTCAGTTAATAGAATAGAAGAAACTACACGAGAGTTATAGAGTTGTTGTATGTTAATCGGTTTCGCTTGAAATATTAAATTTTATTGGTTTTGAAACGTACCTGAATCTTTTGATTTTGTGTAGAGGAAAATTCTATTGATTGAATATGAAAAATTCTCAATGTTTCTTAATTTTATTACAATTAGTAGCACCTTGGAAACTTTATAAATTTGAGATCAGTTTTGGATAATGAAAATATCTTTCAAGACCTTTTAGAAGTATGATTAGGTTGTTGTTGATATATTACTTGTTTAAGTTCTATTTAATTATTAATTATGAATTTTGTTTTTACTCAAACCTTTAAATAGTGAATATAGATAGAAATAAGAAATGAGATACTTATAGTTTATAATAATAAATAAAAAATTTGTAGTTTATAATAAAGATAAAAAATACTTTTAAATGGTAGTTAAATAATAAATTGTAATTTAGAGTGAAATCACATGTTCACAATTTTATGCATATAAGTGGTAACAAATGATTGGGCGTAAATAGTCTGTAGGTGGCTTTTTAAGTCCGCCGTCAAATCCGAGGGCTCAACCTTGGACAGGCGGTGGAAACTACCAAGCTGGAGTACGGTAGGGGTAGAGGGAATTTCCGGTAGAGCGTAGAAATCGGAAAAAACACCAATGACGAAAGCACTCTGTTGGGCCGACACTGACACTGAGAGACGAAAGCTAGGGGAATTGTTTATAATGTAAATAAAATTTGTATTCTCTGATGTTTTATCATATGAATTTAAAAGTTTTGGATGAAATTTTAAATATTTTATTCTTATAGGATGTGAAAGTATGTTTATAAAATATCTGTCAACTAAGCGCCCTTGTTGACCAATCTATTTGTTTTTCTATTTATTATGTAAAAATATAAAAAATTACAAGAATAAAGAGTTTTCATTTAAATTAGGCTTAGAATGATTTCGGGAAAAAAATTACTATCAAGACTACAACATTATAGTTTAAAGTAACTGATATCTATTAAATTAGGTGTACAACGTCCGATTATTTTTGAAAAAATAATTGAATTAATTCTATTATGATTTAATTGAATTATTTTCTAACTATTTTTCAAAATTGACATCTTATTATTTTTAAAAATTATTATTAGTATTGTCCTTCAATCTTACAAGTTACTATAAATTTGTTTAAATATAAATATAACATAATAAAATTTATAATAAAATTTTAGATACCTATTAATTTATATTTTATTATTAAAGATACAAGTTATATAAAATTAATATAACATTGTGTAATATATATATTTCCAGTTAAATTTTATTCTATAAGTTATTATAAACAAAATAGACCAACGAACCCCTATATGTTAAATGCATGCATTGCATTAAAAATACAAGTGATTCATCAAGAATATCACGCATACCTACATCGGAAGTAAACCAATTTAATCTGAGGATAAATTTCTTTTTACCCTATCCATGGTTTACCCAAATAATTTCTTAAAATAAAATATATTGCTTTTGGTTTACCTAAATCTCTAAATCGGGTAAAACGTAACCTGGTTAACTGTCCATTTCAGACCGGTTCCTAGGTACCTGGGCCTTATCGGTCCGGTCCGGCTTACTGGCTATCCCTTACCAGTTCCAGTTCGGTCCGGTTCTCTGGAAGGAGAAAGGAAGATTCGGACTAGAAAGAAGGACTGGATTATCGGTTCGGGACCGGTTCTTAGCGGTTCTGACCTTCTTTTTTTTTTTTAATCTCATGGGCATATTACAGTACAAAATGTGTAATATTTGTAATGCAGCACTTTTACAGGTTGACTCATTACTAACCAACTAACATTTTGAAGGAGTTTTTTTTTTCAATGCAGCACTTTTACAGTAAAAAAGGTGTGTGTTTTAGAGAAGCAAATATAAATTAATTACATTAATAGGTCCCTGTAAATATAATTAAGTTTGCTATTTAATACAATTAATATTTTTTGCTATCGGTCCGGTCCGGACCGGTTCTACTCATTAATATATACTTTTTTAAAGAACCGGACCGATACACTATTCAACCGGTCCGGACCGGTTTTCTTCGCACTGTAGCTTCGGTTCGGTCCCGGTTCCGAAACCGACCGGTCCGGTTGACCAATTCTCCAAGACCGTTAGCCAGGTTGAGGTAAAACCGACTATGCTCTCGCCTACCAATAATGAGGATATTGTAAAGATTATTTACGTTCAAATTAATTAAAAAAGAGGGATATAAAGCTATTTTAGAGCGGATAAAAAGCAAGGAAAAAAAAGAGCAATGTCAAAACCCATTAACAAAATCGATTGATGTTTTTTTTTGGACATGAAATCAATTGTTGTTCAAACTCGACAAACCCTATTTATGTCCATCTCACATCTCATTGGTAAAAGGACGTACAACCTATCTGTAAAGGTGGGAACTCCATTAATGTTTAAACTCCATTGGTATTTATCTCACTATCCATTCATAAAGTCACGTATGACTGTTTTTAGTGGGTTGTTTTGTGGTACAAATTGTAATGTGTTGTCTGGGTAGTTATTGTTGATTGTGAAAAATGAATGAGTTGTGTACACTATTTAGATGGATGAAAAATAAATGGGTTATGTGCATATCTGAATGAGTTGTGGTTAAGTTGTGTAAATAAGATGAGATATCTGTGAAAAATGGCTAAATTGTGTGCAAATTTGAATGAGTTTCCAGTAAAAATGACTAGATGGTGCTCAGTGTTTTCTACTTGTTAATTGTGGTTTGGCTTATATATGAGAGTATTTTGGTTCTTTTCTACCTTAGAGGTCCTGTTTGAAAAATTAAATAATGTGAAATTATTTTTAAGCAATAAAATTATCTTCCAAGACCCTTTGGATCGAAATTCCTTTCTTAAAAATAGTTGTAGCTGAGGGTTCCATGGCTAAAAAGTGGAGCTTGCTCAGTGTACAAATGGAGAGATTAAGAGATTATATATGGAGCTTTTTACCTGATGGATCAACTATGAGTACCGTCAAAACTAGGTTATCTGAGGAAGGAATAGGAGGGTATTTATGTCTTAAATTTGGATATGTAATTCACAAAGTAAAAGATTTAGTTTATATATGAGCCTCACAGGTTTTTGCCCTTATTACCCTTATATAATTCATTATTTTACTTGGTTTTTGAAATACTAATAAGGTTGTGTGATTTTAGGGATAAGCTTAGTTCTGGTATTGCTTTTCATCCTACTCGTTCTATGGTTGTTACTACTTATTATGGACTGAGTTTAAAGTAAGTTTACTAATATACCAAATATACCCCAGTAGTTTGACAAAAGGTCAAAACCATACCTAATGTTTTCCAACTCACCCCTTTTGTTATGTATATCAAGAGTTGTAAGACCGTAAGGGCGTTTTTGACAGTTTGTCAAACTATAGGGGTGTTTTTTACCTTGTGTCAAACTATATGGTGTTTTTGTCAGTTTATCAAACTATAGGGGTATTTTTGACATTTTGTTAAACTATATGGGTGTTTTTGTCCGTCAAACCATAGGGCTATTTTTGACATTTCGTCAAACTATAGGGGTGTTTTTAACCTTTTGTTAAACTATAGAGGTATATGTGTAAGTTGTAACACATCTGAATTTTCAAATTTAGGTGAAGGATTAGATAGTTGGACATGTCATGCTATTGGTTCATACAAGTAAGTACTTATTTACTTCAAAATTCAACACAAATAATAAGAAAAAAAATATAATATATCTTTCATCTTCTTTGTAGCAGAAATAAGCAAATGGTGTGTCCCACTTTTTCCGGAGATGGTTCAGTTCTAGCTGTGGTAGCAGAGTCTGTAATCACATTGTGCGACATAGAAAGGAATATTCTTATAGTTGTAATTAGTGAAACACTTGAGGTATTATATTTTCTTCTCGTTGACTGATTTTTTAATGTAAAATACCAAATATACGCTTTTAAACATTGTAAATTGTAACAAATCAGTACACTCTCGTTTATTGGAAAGTCAGAATATCCAATATCTGTTTCTCAAGGGTTAAACTCACAAATTCGCTTACGGAACATGTCTAAGTTATCTTTATCGTGGTCATATAAGCTTCATGCACAAGGTTTGTTTCTTTGTTTTCTTAAGTTAATTGCATGATAGGTCCCTGAAGTGTAATATAATTCTCTTTACAGATGTTGCATGTTCTATGAATGGTGCTACTTTTGCTGTTTCTTGCTATGAATGGGGTAATGTTGTTATTTACAATCGAAAATCCAGTTCTATTGTTACTTGGTTTGTGAAAGAGGTATATATATTGAAATTACAGGGACTAAAGTGTAATTTATACATTGAAATACTAATTTAGAAGAGATTTTTATTATTTATTACAGGCTAATGGTGGGAAAGTAGCTTTTATTCGTAAAAAAGTTGAAGAGAATGTGAGAAATGAAATGCTTGTGTATGTGAATAAGGAGCATGAGTATGTTTTATTTGATCCATGCGGTGAAAAAAGTGTTAATCGCAATATTATTAACAAAAATGGACAGGTGGCACATGAAGAGACCGGTCAGTGGTTGATTTTATTGTTTTGATTTTGCATAATTACTTTGTGTAGTCCCTTAAATTTTTGGTATTTTCACTTTTCCCCCTCTCCCCCTATTGGATTTGTTTTTACACTTTTGGAAATAAGAATCTAAAGATTTGAATTTTTTAGGGATCTATAGTGTAATTTTTGCATTATATAGGGACCTTTAGTGCAATTACCAAAAAGTCCCTAGGTTTTCAAAAAATAAAAATTGACCCCATCTCTTCTAAAGTTATCTTTTCAGGATTGTTGTTTATAGTGCAAAAGAAAAAATATATAGGGACCTTAGTGCAATTAACTAAGAAAATTCATGTCTATTGTGTTGTGTTAAACCTACAATAATAGGGGTGTGCAATTTTTGCATTATATAGGGACCTTTAGTGCAATTACTAAAAAGAAAAATAAAAGAACCTCCCTGCACACCAACAGAAAGTCCTGTCTTTGCCCTCTTCAAAAGTTATCTTAGTAAAGAAAAAGATAAAGGGACCGAGAGTGAAATTAACCAAGAAATTATAGCTTGCTGTAAAATGTATTTTTTTTAATTTTGAACATGTAAGTTTGGATATGAATCATGGTGAATTACCGTTATTCAAACTAGAAAAAGATGACGATGATGTAATGATGACATCATCATCAGTAGATAGACCATGTGAATCGATATTTAGTGGGCCCTTCTATACTCTTCCTCCTTTCACCAAATTATGTACAGCTTTTCTAGAATTATTACTCTGATACGTATCTGTACCTGCAAGTAGTTACTATATTTAGTCATGAGTTAGTTGTTTCTTTTGTTAGTAATGCTCCTGAATTATAGAGTTAACTGAAGTAGTGAAGTAGTGCATTAGTGCTCCTAAATTCTAGCTTTGGTAGTTTTCATTATCATCTGTATAAATAGTAGTAGTCAATTGAATGAAAGGATATCGATATTTCCTACTTTACCTTTCTTTCTTCATCTAACTTCTTACAATTCTGCAGCAAAAACCAAACTAAACTCATCATTTGGTATCAGAGCTGGTTCCGACAATGGATACTCGAAGTAAATCCAACGCTTATTTCCGCAATGATGTTAATGAAGCCTTGACTCGACATGAGTCAAACTTCGACCAAATCAACACTACCCTACAAGCCGTGCTAACTGAGTTACAAACTTTGCGAGCCTCTCACACTCACCATAATCCCTCACCCGAAATCAATCCATTTTACCATGGAGACACATCACAATCCCCAAACACTATCAAATCCTATACACAAAACTATCACCACCTCAAGTTACCCTTTCCAAAATTCAACGGAGAAGACCCGACTGGTTGGGTTTACAAGTGCGAACAATATTTTGAGTTTCAAAATATTAATCAAGAGCAACGAATCCAATTAGCTTCTTTCCATTTGGAAGGTATAGCTCTACAATGGCATCGTTGGTTCATGAAATTCCGTGGACCACAAACGTGGGACGAATTTACTAAAGCAGTTCTTATCCGCTTTGGTCCAATGGATTTTGACGATCCTTCGGAAGCTCTCACTCGCCTCCAACATACTTCTACAGTGGCAACTTATCAAGAAGCCTTTGAAAAAATTTCTCACCAAGTTGATGGCTTAGCGTTCAAAAAACCGAACATCTCGAAATGGAATCTGATACGGAGGAAGTCATACCTGAGATTTCTTTTCACGCCATATCAGGAGTCAATCATCCCCAAACACTTCGTGTACAGGGAAAGCTAAAAAATAAAAATGTTACAATCCTCATTGATGGTGGCAGCACACATAACTTTATAGATCAAGCTATTATCACGAAACATGGATTACATGTGATGCAAGAAAAAAGGTTCCAGGTCATGGTAGCCAACCGAGAAAAGATTGATTGCAAGGGCCTATGCAAAGATCTCACTGTTTACATCCAAGGTAAATCTATTACTGCTGATTATTATGTACTTCCCGTTGCAGCTTGTCAATTGGTTCTAGGAGTACAATGGCTGGAAACTCTGGGACCAATAGAGATGGACTACAAACAATTAACTATGTCTTACAAGATCGGGAATAAATTATGCACATTTCAAGGTCTTAAAACATCTGCTCTAGAAGCCTTAACCGATAAAGATCTCAATTGTCTTCAAGGTTCAGGGTTCTTATTTCAAATATTACTTTCTCATAACACCTCTGAAACTATTCATCAACCATCTGACCTATCAAACCTTCTAAAAGAATTCTCTAAAGTTTTTGAAACCCCTACTACATTACCACCAAAAAGACCGCACGATCACCACATTCCTATAAAGCCTAACACTGAACCAGTAAGTGTAAGACCATACCGATACCCATACTACCAAAAAACCGAAATTGAGAAAATAGTGAAGGAATTATTGAAATCAGGGTTCATAAGGTCAAGTAACAGCCCGTTTTCATCACCTGTTTTATTGGTTAAAAAGGCAGATGGCGATTGGCGATTTTGTGTCGATTACCGAGCATTAAACCACATCACAATAAAGGATAAATATCCAATCCCAGTTATTGATGAACTTCTAGATGAGCTTCACGGAGCCAAATTCTTCTCCAAGTTAGATTTAAGGGCAGGATATCATCAAATTCGGGTCCAGGAAGAAGATGTCTCAAAAACAGCTTTCCGGACACACGAAGGTCACTACGAGTTCCTTGTGATGCCGTTTGGCCTTACTAATGCACCATCCACCTTCCAAAGCCTCATGAATGATTTATTTCGCCCTTATCTCAGGAAGTTTATATTGGTTTTCTTTGACGACATTCTGATATACTCAAAGACATGGGACGATCATCTTTCACATCTTCGAATAGTCCTCACAATTTTTAAGACTAATGAGTTGTTTGCTAAAGAAACAAAGTGCAGGTTTGGCGTTACTCAGGTGAACTATCTAGGCCATATAATTTCTGAACGTGGGGTGGCTGTAGACCCCATAAAAATAAAAGCTGTTTTGGAATGGCCGACACCTTCGACAACAAAGGGAGTACGTGGATTTCTCGGTCTCGCGGGATATTATCGCAAATTTATCCGTCACTTTGGATGTATAGCAGCTCCATTAAATCAACTCTTGGGCAAGGAACCATTTAAATGGAATGAGGCTGCCGAACTTGCTTTTCGAAGACTACAAGAAGCATTAACATCCTCACCTGTTCTATGCCTTCCAGATTTTTCTCAACGATTTTTCATTGAATGTGACGCGAGTGGGATCGGAATCGGAGCAGTTCTTTCTCAAAATAATCAGCCGATAGCTTATTTCAGCGAAGCGTTAAAAGGGTCATCATTATTATTATCAACATATGAAAAAGAAATGTTGGCTGTGGTCAAGTCAATTCAAAAATGGCGTCCATATCTTCTCGGCAAACCATTTATGGTTCGCACGGACCAAAAGAGCCTCAAATATTTACTCGAACAAAGAATTACTACCCCAGCTCAAACTCGATGGCTTCCAAAGATTCTTGGTTATGACTATGAAATTGAATACAAGCGTGGAGCCGAAAATCAAGCTGCTGACTCTCTGTCTCGAGTGGTTGAGTTTCAGTTCTTATCCATCTCTATGCCACGTGCGGATTGTTGGCCGAAATTGCAACAGGAAGTTCAACACGATCCATTTTACGGAAGATTGGATCAAACAGATTCATCTTCTAAACTAGCACACCGAGATGGAGTTTGGTTCAAAAACAACAGGGTCTATTTTAGTCCTACTTCGACTTTAATTCATCAAATCATCGAGGATTGCCACTCATCACCAGTTGGTGGGCATTTTGGATTCCATAAAACACTCTCTCGTATCAAGCACAGTTTTGAGTGGCCTAATATGCGTCGAGTAGTGAAGGAATTTCTAAAGGAATGCGACATATGTCAACGGTACAAAACAGATTGCATGAAACCAGTCGGCCTACTACAACCTTTGCCTATTCCTACTCGGATGTGGACTGAAGTATCGATGGATTTCATTGAAGGGCTTCCGTTGTCAAATGGGTATACTGTTATAATGGTAGTTGTCGATCGCTTAACCAAATATGCTCATTTTGTTGCATTAAAACATCCATACACAGCCGTCACAGTTGCTAAATCATTTATAGCAAATGTAGTTCGCCTCCACGGTGTTCCAACATCAATAGTAAGCGATCGAGATAAAGTGTTTATAAGCTCGTTCTGCAAAGCGCTATTTCACTTACAAGGAAGTAAACTTTGCATGAGTTCTAGTTATCATCCACAAACTGATGGCCAAACGGAAGTGGTTAATCGTACTTTGGAACAATATTTGAGGTGTTTTGCAGGAGATCAACCACGAAAATGGATCGAGTGGATTCCGTGGGCTGAATTCAGCTATAATACAACTGTCCATTCCTCCACCAAAATGACACCATTCGAAGCTGTTTACGGGATTCCACCGCCGAATATACTCGCTTACGTTCCAGGTACTTCTCGAATTCAAGCAGTAGATGAGTACCTTTGTGATCGTGATACAATCTTGCGTGAGCTACGTCATAACCTTGCATTGGCCAGCCAGAGAATGAAGCATCAAGCAGATCATAAACGGTGCGACGTGTTCTTTGATGTTGGTGACTATGTGTATCTCAAGCTTCAACCGTATCGGCAAACATCTGTGGCTTTTCGTGCGTCAATGAAGCTTGCTCCACGTTTTTTTGGGCCTTATCAGGTTCTCGAAAAAGTTGGATCAGTAGCGTATCGCTTGGGTCTCCCACCAGGCTCTCAAGTTCACAATGTATTTCATGTCAGCATGTTGCGAAAACATGTGGGTCCCTTACTCACTCCGGCTTCAAGTCAGCTCCCTACTGTCTCAGATGACTCTGTTATACTCCCACAACCCGAAATTGTTCTTGATCACAGAGTCATTCAAAAAGGAAAATATCGCCCAAGGTCAGAAATATTAGTTAAATGGAAAGGAGCTCCAAGAGAAGATGCAACCTGGGAGAATAAATGGCGCTTCACCAAGACATATCCAGACTTTATCCTTGCGGACAAGGATCCTTAAAGGGGGAAGGAATGATACGTATCTGTACCTGCAAGTAGTTACTATATTTAGTCATGAGTTAGTTGTTTCTTTTGTTAGTAATGCTCCTGAATTATAGAGTTAACTGAAGTAGTGAAATAGTGCATTAGTGTTCCTAAATTCTAGCTTTGGTAGTTTTCATTATCATCTGTATAAATAGTAGTAGTCAATTGAATGAAAGGATATCGATATTTCCTACTTTACCTTTCTTTCTTCATCTAACTTCTTACAATTCTGCAGCAAAAACCAAACTAAACTCATCATACTCTTCTAGAATTATTAGGAATAAATGTAGTTGAGTGACAAAAAAAAAGCGAAAATCGAGTTAATTGATACTCTCAATCAATAGAAGAAACTACACGAGAGTAATAGTGTTGTTGTATGTTAATGGGGTTCACTTGAAATATTGAATTTTTTTTCTAGTTATGGGTTTCAGAAATTATTACCTGGATCTTCCAATTTTATGTATTAATTGAATATGAGAAATATTACTACGTTTCCTTGGAGTAACAGATCAAAGCTAAATTTTTTGACTATTTTATATGATTAGAACAATGAACCACATAATCAGTCAGGGACGGAGTAAGGATCTTTTAGTAGGGAGGCCAAGGGGGTTTGGGGACAACGTCCTCGAAATTTTTTTTGGACTTATTTGCACTATAGGCCCATATATTATAAAAAAATTGTAAAATAAAGTTTTATATTATATAAAACTGCATTATAAGTCCTAATATAATTTTTTTGATTAATTTTTTTTATTTAATACAAAAAACATATAATTTATTGAAAAAATAATATAATTATAAGTTTAATAAACTAAAATTTAAAAAATCGAAAAATTAAATGAAGATTCTGAAAATTTAAGGGGTCCAAATTAAAAATTTAAAAATTTAGGGGAGGCCAAATAAATTTTTTTAAAAAATGTAAGGGCAAAATAACACAAAACTAATTTTTTTTTCTCTTAACGTGACTCCGCCACTGTAATCAGTAAATTATACTAGAAAGATATTTAGATCCTGAAGGTCTGAAAAGGACTTGCTCTAATATAGTTATTAATTTCTTTACTAACTATAACAAACTGCATATGAGGATATTTTGGTTATTTTGCATTATCTTGGAAGCCTTAAGAAGAATTATATAATGCGAGATTAGTTTTTGGGTAGTGATAATATCGTTCAAATAGTTTTGAGAGAATGACTAAATTTTGTGTAGAATTATATAGCTATGATTGACACAAGTTTGGTCGATTGAACCTTTATTTGTTTAAGTTCCTTATACTTTTTACTCAAACCATCTATATAGTTCATATAAATCACAAAGATCAAGTAAAATAACTCCTCATATCAATGTTATAGTCCATAATGAAGATAAAAAAATGTTTTTTTAATGATAATATAAAACAAACTTTGTCATAGTTCTACCTTAATATAAATGATAACTTATTACTGTTTATAGTTTATATAAAATTAATAACGGAAATATAAACTAAATACGATATCCAAAACGATAATACATTAAAGAATTATCAACTAGCTTATTATTGACGATAATTACAAAACAAAAAACATTTGTTGATATTAAGTTTAAGATAAATATAAACCAAAAAATACACGGTTACTACTGATTAGTCATATAAATTTAAAGATTTTAGATAAAATTTTAAATATGATATTTTTTTACAATGTGAAGGTACGTGTCTCTAATTCATGTGTCATTTATCTTGGTTTTGCTCTATTGGAATGGAAATACAAGAATTATGAAAAAGAGTTTTCCGTACAAATTAGGTGTAGAATAAATTCGAGAAAAAAATTAGTATAATTTTAGGGATATTGATGTCCATGAAATTGTGATAACAGCATCTGCTATATTCAAAAAAGTATTTGGATTAATTTTATTTATGATTTAATTGATTTTTTTAACTATCCTTTCAATGACATCTCATTATTATTAAAAATATATTGTTAGCTCTGTTTCTCAATCACAAGTTACTATAAATTTGTTTAAAACAAATATAACATACCAAAATTTAAGTTATCTTTTACATATATTTTATTATGAAACATTAATTAAAAATAACCTATTGAAAAATTTATATATTAAAAATAACCCTTAATAAGATTCTTTATTAAAAATAGTCTTTGATAAAAATACTCTAATATAATTTTTTTGATCATTTTATTATTTATCATTTAAATTTACCATTCTACTAAAACCTCCAACCACCATCACCACTACCACCAAACCACCCTATTACCACCACCACAGCAACCACCACAACCACCACCACAACCACAACCACCACCACAACTACAACCACCATCATCACCTCTACTAATTCCACCACACGTGCGCGTTATGGATATATTTCTAAAATCGTCATAACAAAAAAAATTAAAAAATTGCATTTTTGGACGAGTCAAAGTAATATTTATGTCTATAATTTTTTTTGAATCTTTCGTTTTGGCATACATGAAATTCGTTGTTTCGAAAAACGAATTCATTGTTCCGAACAATGAATTCACTGTTTCAAACAATGAATTTCATATTTGCGAAAAAAAAAATCATAGACGTAAATTTGCCTTGTCAAAAATATAATTTTTTTAATTTTATGATTTTTTTTAGAATTAGTTATGATTTATTCTAAAAAAAATTTCTATACGCGCGTGTGATAGAACTAGTAGTAGTAGGTGGTGGTTGTGGTGGTGGAGGGTGGAGGTGGTGGTGCTGGCTGTAGCGGTGGTAGAAATTTTTAAATGGTGGTGGTGATGGTTGTGGTGGTGGTGATGGTAATGGTGGTAGAGGTGCCCCATTATTTGTTTAATATTAAAAAATAAATATTATATTAAAAATAAAATAATATATTTAATTATAAAGATAGTACATGTATAAAAAGATAGAAGTTAGTTTTCTACAAATATTGATTTCGTTAGGCATTTTCTTATACAGTTAAGTATTAAGTATTAGAAGTTGTTTTTAACAATTAGGTAATTTATTAGGCATTTTTTTAGCAAAACTCCCTTTTATATATATTTAAGGCTCAAAGAGTTCACAATCTAATTGTTTTTACCCACCAATTTCATATTAACTTTCGAATAAAAAAGACCAACATACCTTTGTATGTTAATGCACGCGTTGCATTAAAAATATAAATGATTCATCTGGCAAACAAAAACCTATGCTTGAAAAGTCACACCAATAATCAAGGATATTGTAAAAATTATTTGCGTTCAGATTAATAAAAACAACGAAGAAATTATAAACCTATTTTTGAGCGGCAAAAAAGCAAAAATAAAATAAAAATGGAGCACTATCGAAAACCAATAATGTTGAAAAATTTATTGATGTTCAAACTCGACAAACTCTACTTATTTCATCTCATATCCCACTTGTAAAAAGCGTACAACCTATGTGTAAAGGTGGAAACTTCATTGATGCTTAAACTCTATTGAAATTTATCTTACAACCCATTCATAAAGCTATGACTGTTTTTAGTGGATTGTTTTATGGTACACAGATTGTAATGGGTTGTTTTTGTAGTTATTGTTTGTTTTAGGATTGTGCGTGAAAAATGAATAGGTTTTGTGCACATATGAATGAGTTGCTAGTAAAACTGGTTGAATTGTGCGCATAAGATGAGATACCTTTTAAAAAATGACTAAGCCGTGTGCAAATTTGAATGGTTTCCAGTGAAAATGTAGATGGTGCTAAATGTTTTCCACTTGTTAATTGTGGGTTGTCTTATACATGAGATTAGTTTGGTTCTTTTGCGCCTTGGAGGCCTTGTTGAAAATTTATATAATATGAGATCACTTTTTAGCAATTAAAATTATCTTCCAAGACCCTTTGGGTAAAAAAATCCTTTTTCAAAATAGTTGGTGTTGAGTTCCATGACTCAAGAAGGGAGCTCAGCGTACAAATCGAGGGTTTAAGAGATCACATATGGAGCTTGCTCAGTGTTTTGCTACTTAGTATTGACAAAAAACATAGTCATTGCTTGCTCTGATGGTTTCGTTATGTTTAGACTTAGTGGGTTGAGCTCGTTTAATTAATGGCACTCAAAGCTTTAGCTCAGAGTTCATGTTTGCTTGAGATCAAAGCTAAAGTTACCATGGCTGGTCGAAAATGATGATGCGTGGATTGGCTTTCCGAAACATTCCCCAGTCAAATGTCGTGCACCAAACTTCCGTTGGTAAATGGAACTGAACTATCATTAGGAGCAATGAAGCATCAGAAATGATCGTAGAAATGGTAGTGGAGACACCGTGATCAAGGGGTTAGTACTACAAACTATTCAAAGTTTTTTAATGTGTATAATTAATAATAATTTGATGGGATGAGAAGCTATGACTCAGTTCGATTAATATTGTAATTTGGGATTGCCATGGTGAGGTAAGTTTGAGGTTTTATGGGGTGTTATCTGAGTTGATGAGAAGTCAACGAGTTTGGCTAGCTATCATAGTAGAACTAAGGGTTAGTGGAGTGAAGGCGAATCAAATATTTGGCGACTTGAGGTGGAAAATTCAACCAGAGTGGAAGCAATCAATTATAAATGAGGAATTTGGTTATTGTGGAACGATTAGGATATTCAGGTACGTTTATTATTAGTTGGTCAACATCTTATAAATGTGGATGTTATGAAACAGGGTTGTGAGCCATAGGTCTTCTTAACTATTTATGCTAGGACAAACTATAGGGGTGTTTTTGACAGTTTGTTAAACTATAAGGGTGTTTTTGACAATTTGTCAAACAATATGGGTGTTCTTGGCCTTTTGTCCAACTATAGGGGTGTTTATTACCTTTTTTCAAACTATAGGGGTATTTGTAGGTGTTTTTGACCTTTTGTACAACTATAGGGGTGCTTTTGACCTTTTGACAAACTATAGGGGTGTTTTCAACCTTTTGTCAAACTATACAGGTGTATTTGTGACATATCTGATTTTGCAGCTTTGGGTGAAGGATCAGATAGTTGAGAATTCTGGTTGGACATGTCAGGTTGTTGGTTCATTACTTATTTAATTTAAATTTTAAAAGTAATAATAAACAAAAAAATATATATAATAAATCTTTCATGGTGGCCCCACTTTTTCTGGAGATAATTCAGTTCTAGCTGTTGCAGGAATATTCTCGTGGGTGTAACTGGCAAAATATTAGAGGTATTATTATTTCTTCTCGTTGACTAATTCTTTTAAATGTAATATACCAAATATACCCTTTTAAACATTGTAAATTGCAGTAAATCAGTACCCTCTCGTTTATTGGAAAGTCAGAATATCTTTTATCTGTATCACAAGGGTGAAACTCACAACTTTGCTTATGGAATATGTCTAAATTATCACTTTCCTTGTCATGCAAGCTTCATGCACAAGGTTTGTGGTTTTTTTAGTTAATTGTACTAGAGGTCCCTGAAGTATACATTATTTCTCTTTACAGATGTTGCATGTTCTATAGATGGTGCTTCTTTTGCTGTTCTTGCTATGAATGGGGTAATTTTGTTATTCACAGTCGAAAATCTAGTTCCTATTGCTACTTGGTTTGTGAAAGAGGTAAATATGGTTTAATTACATGTACTAAAGTGTAATATATACGTGGTAATACTAATTTAGAAGAGATTTTATTATTTATTACAAGTTAATGATGGGAAAGTATGTTTTATTTATACAAAAGTAGAAGAGAATAGGAGTAATGAAATGCTTGTGTATGTGCATAAAAGCATGAGTATGTTTTATTTGATCCCTATGGTGAAAAAGCTCTTAATCGAAGTATTATTAATCAAAATTGACAGGTGGCAAATGAAGAGACAGGTGAGTGGTTGACTTTATTGTTTATATTTTGCGTTATTGCTTTTGTAGTCCCCCGAGTTTGTAGAATTTTCACTTGCCCCCTCCCTCTTGGATTTGTTTCTACACTTTTGAAAATGAAAATCTAAGGACTTGAAAATTAGTAGGGATTTAAATTGCATCTTTTGCATAATATAGGAACCTATTGTGCATTTTTTTGTATATTATAGGACCTATAGTGCAATTAACTCAGAAATAATATGAAAAATGAACCTCCTTGGTTACCAACAAAAAGTCCCTAGGTTTTCAAAAGATCAAATCCGACCCCACCTCTTGTAAAATTATCTTTTCAAGATGCAATTAACTAAGAAATTTCTGTCTATTGTGTTAAACCTGCAATTATAAGGATGTGCAATTTTCGCATAATATAGGGACCTAGAATGCAATTATCAAAAAAAGGAACATCCCTGGACACTACCAAAAAGTCCTGGCTTTGCCCTTCTCTAAAACTATCTTCTCATGATTGTTGCTTTTACATAATATAGGGACTTAATAGCGAAAAAAGATATAGGGACCTAGAGTGCAATTAACTAAGATATATTTAACTTAGTTTTTTTTGTTTTGAACATGTAAGTTTGGATATGCATCTATATATGGTGTATTTCCGGAATTCAAATTGGAAAAAGATGATGATGATGTAATGATGACATCACCACCAGTCGTAACACTTGATAGGCCACGGTAATCAATATTTAGTGGGCCCTCTCATACTCTTCCTCCTCTCCCCAAATTATGTTGAGTTTTTCTCGAATCATTACTCGAGAGAAGAATTACTATAGTTGAGCAACAAAAGAAAAAGAAAAAAAGAAAAAATCCAGTTACTTAGTACTCTCAACTCAAATAGAAGATACTACACGAGAGTGTTAATGGGTTTCGCTTGAAATATTAAATTTTATTTTAGATATGGGTTTCGTAAATTATTACTGGGTCTTCCAATTTTGTGTAGAGATAATTGTCCCTTTGGAGTAACTTATTAAAGTTATAGTTTATATTATATGAAGGGGCATTGTTAGGGGGCCAAGGGGTTCGCGCAACGTTTTCGAATTCTTTTTTGTCGTATTTAAACTGTAAGTATACAGATTATGCAAAAATTTCAAAATAGATCCTTATATTATACAAAAAATACACTATATATCCCTATATTGTATAAAGATTGTAATATAAGTCCCAATATTAATTTTTTTAATTAATTATCCTGTAAATTTCTTTTTAATACAAAATAACATATACTTTGTTGTAAAAAAACAAAAAAAATCATATAAATAAAATACGTTAAAGTTTAACAAAATAAATTTTAAAAGTTAAGGAAAGCCAAATGAATATTTTCAAAAAATTAGAGGTTTAATTAATTTTTTTTTAAGTAGTTATGGTTTTTTTTTTTTGAAAAGTCAGGGAGGCATAGACCCCCAAGGTACAAGGTGCATCCGCCCCTGATTATATGTAATTTTTTTGCCACCTTTTTTCAAGGTAGAAGAAAGCAAAAAAAAAAAATAGAGTTTTGGAGGTAAATTTGATTCTAGCTGAGAAAGTTTATTGATTAATTTTACATAATTAGAATAACGAACTGCATAATCATTAAAATATATTAGTAAGCGATTTAAATCCTGAAGGGTTTCAAAGGAGCATAATCATTAAGATATATTAGTAAGCGTTTTAAATCTTGAAGGGTTTCAAAGGACTTGCTTTAATAAAATTACTAATTTTTTCCCTAAGAAAATTTTATTTATTTATATATAACTATTGCAAATTATATGAAGGTATACTCGTTATTTTGATTTGAATTTTTAATGAAAATTTATATACTGCGATTAGTTTTGGATAGTATGCAAATACATACAACTTTAATTGACATGAACACAATGTTGTTACGAATTTAAAGATTTTGGATGAAATTTTAGATATTTTATTCTTTTGACGATATAAAGGACTGTTATTATATCTGTCTTTGACCAATTTATTACTCTTTGAAAAGAATTAGTATTAGGATTATAAAATTATAGTTTAGGATAATTGATGTTCTTGAAATTTTGACAGCTTCCTTCGAATTGTTATATGTATTTGGATTAATTCTATTTATGGTTTAATTGGTTTTTTTTAACTATCCTTTAAAATGACATCTCATTATTATTCTAAATTATTGTTAACATTATCTTTCAATCTCACAAGTTACGATAAAATTGTTTAAAAATAAATATTATATAGTAAAGTTTAAGTTATTTTTTACTTACCCGACAAAAAAAATTATTTTTTACTTATATAATATTATTATAGTTATGAATTATATAAAATTAATATAATATTCTATAATATTATAGTTTTTAATAAATTTTATTCTATCAATTACTCTATATATACACTAAGGTTCAAAGAGTTTACAACCTAATAGTTTTTACCCAATAAGTTTACCTTAATTTTTGTAAAAAAGACCAACGTACCCTTATATATTAATGCACGTGTGGCAGTAAAATACAAGTATTCATCTAGCAAAATCACAAAAACGTACGCTTGGAAAGCCTGGCCAATAATCAAGGATATTATGAAGATTATTTGCGCTCGAATTAATTAGAAACTGTGAAAGATTATATAGTTGTTTTTTAGTGGCAAAAAAAGAACATTACTAAAACCCCTTAATGTTGGAAAATTCATCGATGTTCAAACTTGAAAAACTTCATTTATTTCATCTGGTGCACACCTTATTTGTAAAGGCAGAAACTCCATTAATGTTTAAACTCCATTGGTATTCATCTCACAACCCATTCATAAAGTCATGTGTGACTGTTTTTAGTGGCTTGTTTTGTAGTACAAATTGTAATGAGTTGTCTATGTAGTTATTGTTGATTTTAGGATTGTGCGTGAAAAATGAATCAGTTGTGTACACTATTTATATGGGTGAAAAATGAATGGGTTGTGTGCACAGTTGAGTGAGTTGCTAGCAAAAATGATTGAGTTGTGTGCATCAGATGAGATAACTATGAATTTATTTAAGTTGTGTGCAAATTTGAATGGTTTTCCAGTGAAAACTAAATAGTGATCAGTGTTTTCCACTTGTTAATTGTGGGTTGTCTTATATATAAGAGTATTTTTGTTCTTTTGTACCTTGAAGGCCCTGTTGAAAAATTATATAATATGAGATCATTTTTTAGCAGTAAAATTATCTTTAAAGACCATTTGGATCTAAAGTCCTTTTTAAAAATAGATGTTGTTGAGTGTTCCATGGCTAAAAAATGGAGCGTGCTCATTGTACGAATGGAGAGCTTAAGAGATCATATACAGAGCTTGCTCAGCGTGTCATACTAAATGTTTTGCTACTTAGTATTGACAAAAAATGTGGTTGTTGCTCGATCTTGTGGCTTCACTTTGTTTGAAAATAGTGGGTTGAGCTCGAGCTCATTTAATAAATGGCGCTCAAAGATTTAGCTCAGAGTTCTTGTTTGGTTTTGATCAGAGCTAAAGTTACCATGGATGGTTGGAAATGATGTCGTCACTTGCGTGAATTTTTTTCTGGTCAATAAATGATTGTATTAAAAGAGAGGAATACATAGGGGTTAACAGATACCTGTCTGTTACCAAGACTTACCAGAATCTTGGACAAGTCATTGATAGGGAATGACAACCAAGACTTACATTAGAAACTCATACTAGAAGATCTGTCTTTTTAGATTTATTACTAGTAACATGCCTAATAAAAATAAATGATCCATTACAAATAAATTCCTTAATTACACCCATTGGAGGTCTAACTCTTCATTTAGATACAGATGTAGAAGCCAAGCCTTGGGGAATATTAAGGCAGTCTGTGAGAATCATAATTGTCATATCACTGAAGCGGACCGCTGCCACGCAAGCCTTCAACAATGCTGCTGCCTTTCCTTCCATAGGGCCATTACTCCAAAGAGCCTCTCTGTCACAGAGATTGGGGACCCCATGCTCGCCTATAACAATAATTGCACTTCCAGTGGGCTCATCCTCCGACAAGAAGAAGAAATCACAGAAGATACTGACATCTGCTAGGCATTGTGAAGATATGTTAAGGGGTAAAACCTCTCCGTTCTTTCCCAAGTCCATGTCGGGTGGATTGGTTTTTTTGAACGTTTCCCAGCCTGCTCCAATGTTCTCTATCATCGAGTTATCCACCAGACGAATGATAAATTTTGTGTTCTAGATGATTCCTTCGAATAAGAATTTCATTCTAGCAATTCAAATATTCTACAAGAGAATAAAGATCCACGCTACCAAACTCCTCCTATACAAATCCAGCATTTCCCCTCTTTAGGACTTTCATGATCCAGTCCTCAACTTCACATAATCATCACTATTACGGAATTGCAGAATGATATGTTTAACTGTTCCCACCGGAATATTACAAAAGTTGCATTGAGATGATAGATCACATTTTCTTTTGAACAGAGAATTTACGCAAGGGATGGATTTGTTTACACACTTCCAAAAGAAAGCCGTGACCTTTGTAGGAGTTTTGTCATGCCAGATTGTTTTCCATAGGTCCAGGTCTTTCTTAGAGTCCAAGGATGGGGAAGATATGGAGGTTTAGCTCTATGCGAGAGGATAACAGGGTAACCTGATTTGGTAGTGAATCAGGGGAGGTGTTTAATAGAGTTATGGGTCAGGAAGTTTTGGACCTCACAAAGAATGTAGAAAGGACCACCAGGAAGCATTAGGAGGATGGAACAAGGAGACCAACAACAAATAAAATGGGCAACAATAGTACATGGACAAAATTTGACCAGGAAAGTGACAGTGTGATTTGTAATTTGATGGGATGAGAAGCTATGACTTGTTCGATTAATATTGTAATTTGAGTGGCGATAGATTGAGGTTATGAGATAGTGTATATCGAAACGACTCATGTATGTTACATGTGCTAGTGCTAGTGAAGGACGGTGGAAATTCCAGAATCCGCTAGGATAAGACGCTTCAATTATACAAAGATATATTGGTGGGCAATGGAGGTTTTGAGTTTAGTCATGTGTATCGAGAAGTGAATCGGACCCACATTTTCTAAGGATGGTTCAGTTCTGGTGTTGCAGCAGAGACTACAATCAGATTGTGGGACCTGGAAAGGAATATTCTTGTGGGTGTAATTGGCGAGTCACTTAACACAGCAAATTAGTGAGTACACTCTCGTTTACTGGAAAGTCAGAATATCTTATATTTGTATCAACAGGCTTAAACCCTTAACATTGCTTATGGAGTATGTCTAAGTTATATTTATCCTGGTCATACAAGCTTCATGCACAGGGTTTGTTACTTTGTTTTTTTAGTTAATTGCACTATAGATCCCTAAACTATGCAATATTTCTCTTCACAGTTGTTGCAAGTTCTGTGGATGATGTTTCTTTTGCTGTTCATTCTCTTCTTCCCATATTATCTAAGCCAATTGAGTCTACTGAAGCAATATTACATGGTAGGAATGGGGTAATTTTGTTATTCACAGTCGAAACTCCAGTTCCTATCGCCTCATGGTTCGTGAAAAAGGTAAATATATTGAATTACAAGGATAGAAGTGCAATCTATTCGTGGAATTATTCATATCACATGCTAATGGTGGAATTATTCGAAAGCTGAAGAAAATGTGAGTAGTGAAATTCTTGTGTATGTGAATAAAGAGCATGAGTATGTTTTATTTGATCCACGTGGTGAAGAAGCTGTTAGTCAAAGTATTATTAATCGAAATGGATAGGTGGCACATGAAGAAACAGGTGAGTGCTTGATTTTGTAGTTTATATTTTACATAATTGCATGTTGTAGTCCCCCAAGTTTTTTAATTTTTCACTTGGGCCTCTGCCCTCTTGGATTGGTTTCTACTATTAGAGAATCAATTAATTTATTTCCCTATATTAAAGAATCAATTAGTTTATTTTTTTAATTGTTTAGATTGATTATTTCTTTAGTTACGTAGTAAATTAGTTGCTAATATCTATTAGATTTAATCTATGACTTTAGACAGAATTAGTTGCCTAAAATACTTATTTGTGTAATCTATAAATTGTAATCTCTTTCTAGTAAATAATATATCATAAATATCTTTTTACATGGTACCAGAGCTATAGGTTTTTTTCCTATCTCTTTCTTCTCACCATTTTTACGTTCTATTCCTCCTGCAACAATTTTTCATTATTGATTGCAGAGAAATATAATAGGCCTTTATTACCTTTTCTTATATTCAATTAACAACAATGTCAATCACATCTGAAAATAATATTCCATCCAATACTCCAGTAGTTACTGATCTGAATCAACCTTTTCAATCTTCACATAGAGATTTTCAGAATTTACAGCTGTCATACCATCTAAATTGAAAAAACTATTTAGTTTGGTCTCAATGGGTAAGGACATTTATGAAGGGTAAAGGAAAACTTAGACATCTTACTGGTCCTATGCCTACAGAAGATGATCCAAATTTTGCAGTATGGGACGTGGAAGATTCCTCAATTATGTCATGGCTATGGAACTCGATGCAACCAGAGATAACTCGAAATTTCATGTTTTTGAAAACTGCAAAAGACATATGGGATGCTGTCAAAGAAAATTATTCTAAAGTGAAGGATGCAGCCTTGGTTTATGAGACGAAAACGAAGATTCATTCCACAGAACAAGGTACTGAATATTATAATGGCTTAAAAACCCTATGGTTTGAACTCGATTATTAGCAAAACATGAAAATGAAGTGTAGTGATGATACTGCTATGTTGCTAAAATTTATTGAAAGCGACAGAGTTTATGAATTTTTTGCTGGATTGAATGTGGAGTTTGATCAAATACGGGTTCAAGTCCTTGGAAAGGAGATTCTGCCTACTTTAAATGAGGTATTCTCTATTATACGTGATTGAGACGGAAGGAGGAGGGTGATGCTGGACAATCCTATTGATGAAGGATCAGCTTTGGTTGTGGCAAAAAATCCATCTCCAAATACATTTAGTGGGCTAAACTCGTTTAAGGAAAACAAAGAAAGCTCATATAAGCCATCAATCAACAAAGATGATATTTGGTGTAACTACTGCAAAGAGCCAAGACATACAATAGAGACGTGTTGGAAATTAAAGAGAAAAACACCATAGGGCAGAAACATTTCTCAACAACCGTATGCTCCTCAAACCAACCAAGCAAATATTGTAATAGCCAACGATCAACCTATCCAAGACTCTAATAATAACAATGCTTTAGATTCGAATACTCTCAAAAATGAGGAAATTGAGAAACTAAGAAGTCTTCTCACGTCACTTCAAAAATCAAGCGGCTCAGGCACAGCTTCCCACTCAGGTAAGTACTCCTTATCTCAAGCCGTTAGTGTCAAAGGACTGTAATTGGAATAATGTGTGGATAATAGATTCAGGTGCCACATACCATATGACCAACTCTCCTAAAAAAAATTCTACCTATAATCCATGTCCAGGAAACCAAAAAATAAAAATAGCATATGGAACATTTGCATCTGTTGCTGAAAAAGGAATTATTAACCTTACACCTTTCATTTCCTTAAAATCCGTCCTTCATGTGCCTAAACTTTCTGTTAATTTGTTATCAATACCTCAAATTACAAAAGATTTAAACTGTAAAGTGACACTTTACCCAAATAAATGTGTATTTCAGAATTTGGTAACGGGGAAGATGATTGGACTTGCTAAAGAGAAGAAAGGACTTTACTTCATGGATACATGTGGTGGCATAAACAACAGTCATTTATCTTCATCTCATTTTTCTGAAAAATTCTCTTTGAATAAAACTCAAATATGGTTACATCATTTTCGTTTAGGACATCCATATTTTTCAGTTTAAAAAATAATGTTTCCAAGTTTATTTTGCAATTTAGACGATAAGTCATTTCATTGTGAAATATGTCAATTTTCCAAACATCATCGTGTTTCCTTTCCACCAAGTGAAAATAAATCATTACACCCTTTCTCATTAATTCACACAGATGTGTGGGGACCTTCAAAAATTCCAAATATTATTAGAGTTCGTTGGTTTATCTCTTTTATTGATGATTGTACACGAGTCACATGGTTGTTTCTTATGAAAAACAAATCTGATGTTAGTATTATATTTCCTAGGTTTTTGAAAATGATTCACAATCAGTTTGGGGTAAAAATAAAAAACATCCTATCAGATAATGGAAAAGAATATTTTAATCAAACTCTTTCGCCACTTTTTCAAAAATAAGGAATCATACACCAATCTTCGTGTATATATACTCCACAACAAAATGGAGTTGCTGAACGCAAGAATCTCCATCTTCTTGAAACAACCCGTAACAGGTACTGAAATTTCTAAAGATTCTGAATTACAAGATAATTCTCATGTTTTAGCTTCACAAATTGAATTTGTAGACCTACCACTTAAAGACCTTAACATACCGATTGCTCTTTGAAAAGAAAAACGAAAATGCACCCAACACCCTATAACAAATTTTATCTCTTTTGATAGATTATCCCCATCACATAAAGCCTTCCTCACAGATTTACACACTATAAAAATTCCACATACAGTCCAAGAGGTATTTAGGGATGAGAAATGGAAAAAAGATATGAGTGAGCAAATGAGAGCACTGGAAAAAAATGAGACATGGGATATTGTTGAATTACCAAGAGGTAAAAGAGTGGTTGAGTGTAAATGGGTGTTTACAGTTAAATATAAAGCTAATGGAACTTTAGAGAGATATAAAGCAAGGCTTGTAGCCTAAGGCTATACTCAGACATATGGAGTAGACTATCAGGAAACATTCGCCCCTGATGCAAAAAAGAACACTATTAGAATATTATTGTCTTTAGCAGCTAACTTTGGATGGTCTTTGCAGCAACTTGATGTGAAAAATGCTTTTTTATATGGTGCTTTAGAGGAAGAAGTTTACACGGATGCACCTCCAAGTTTCACACAAAATTTTAAAAATAATAGTGTGTGTAGGTTGAAAAAGGCATTATACGGCCTAAAACAATCACTTAGAGCATGGTTTGGAAGATTTTCAAATGCGATAAAGAGTATGAATTTTAAGCAAAGTCAAGGTGATCATACCTTGTTTATTAAAAGATCAAGCACTGGAAAAGTTACAATTTTAATTCTTTATGTTGATGACATTATTGTCACCGGAGATGACGAAGAAGAAATTTGAAAACTTAAGCAGCATCTGGCGAAAGAGTTTGAAATAAAGGAGTTGGGAAAATTAAAATATTTTTTGGGAATCGAAGTAGCATACTCTAAAGATGGTATATTTATTTCCCAACAAAAATATATACTTGATTTGTTAAATGAAACAGGTATGCTTGGCTGCAAACCCTCAAATACTCCAATTGAACAAAATCATAAATTGGGAGTAGCAGTTGAAAATGCAATGGTAGAAAAGGATATGTATGAATGGTTAGTTGGAAAACTCATTTATTTATCACACACAAGACCTGATATTGCTTATGCAGTGAGTGTTGTTAGTTAGTTTATGCATTCTCCAAAAGATTGTCACTTAGAAGCTGTGTATCGAATTCTAAGATACTTGAAATCAACTCCTGGAAAAGGTGTGCTCTTCAAAAATAATGGGTAGTTACATGTAGAAGCTTATACAAATGCGGATTGGGCTAGATCAATTTTAGATCGTAGGTTTATATCTGGTTATTGTACATTCTTAGGAGGAAATCTGGTAACCTGGAGAAGCAAAAAGCAAGGTGTGGTGGCTAGATCAAGTGCTGAAGCAGAATTTAGAGCAATGGCACATGGGATTTGTGAACTTTTGTGGTTAAAAATTATATTGGAAGATTTGGGAATTAAGTGGGAAGGGAGCATGAAACTATACTGTGATAACAAATTAGCAATCAATATTGCTCACAATCCAGTACAACATGATCGAACGAAGCATGTAGAAACTGATCGACTCTTCATTAAAAAGAAACTGGATAGCGGCCTCATTTGTACTCCTTATGTTTCGACAAATGGACAACTTGCATATATTTTTACAAAAGTATAATCACATCTCTCATTTGATCGTATTATAAGCAAGCTAGGAATGGACAACATCTATTCATCAGCTTGAGGGGGAGTATTAGATAATCAATTAATTTATTTCCTTATATTAAAGAATCAATTAGTTTATTTCTTTAATTGTTTAGATTGATTTTTTCATTAGTTACGTAGTAAATTAGTTGCTAATATCTATTAGATTTATTCTAGCTATGACTTTAGATAGAATTAGTTGTCTAAAATACTTATTTGTGTAATCTATAAATTGTAATCTCTTTCTAATAAATAATATATCAGAAATATCTTTTTACATCTACAAGTGTGGAAATAAAAATCTAAAGACTCAAAAGTGCAACTTTTGCATAATATTAACTCAAAAATAAAATAAAAATTGAACATCCTTGGCTACCAACAAAAGTTCTAGCTGTGCTCTAGGTTTCCAAAAAATAAAACTTGATCCCATCTCTTCTAAAGTTATCTTTGCAGGCTTGCTGTTTTTGCATAAAATAGAAAAGAAAATGATACATGGACCTATAGTGCAATTAAATAAGAAATTCCTAACTATGGTGTTAAAACCTGAAATTTCTGGTCGTTTCTACACTTTTGAAAGTGAAAATCCAATGACTCGAAAATTTGTAGGAATCTATAGTAATTTTTTTGTATAATATAGGGACCATTGTGCAATTAAATAAAAAAAAATGAACCTCCTCGGCCATGAAAAAAAAGTCTTGGCTCAGCCCTTGGTTTCTTAAAAATAAAATTTGACCCACCTTTTTATAAAATTATTTTTTTAGGATTGTTGTTTATAGTGAAAAAAATAAAAAATACATAAATCTATAGTGCAATTAAACCTGAAATTATCGTTTGCTGTAACATAAGAAAGTTTAGATATGCATCTATATAAAGTGAATTACTAGAATTCAAATTGGAAAAAGATGATGATGATGATGTAATGATGTCATCATCAATTTCATTATCATACTAGCACTTGATAGGCCATGGGATTTTTCCATACCTGAGTTAACTAAAACCTTTGTTCTTCATTACCCAATCCATTCTATGGTAAGTTAATTCATTACAGCTACTGTTTATTTGAATTAAATCAATTTCAAACTTATTAAATATTAATAGACTTTAAATCACAACTTTCAGGTAATTCCTAGATTAATATATATAGGGACTTGATAGTTATAGGGTTGTTCAGTTTGTGCATAATATAGAGACTTGATAGTGAAAAAAAAAAATAATACAGGGACCTATAGTGCAGTTTGTGCATAATATAAGGACCTATAGTACAATTACCAAAAAAATAACCTCTTTTGACACCAACAGAAAGTTCTGGCTCCGCCTTCTTTCAGGATTGTTGTTTTTGCATATTATAGTGACTTAATAGTGAAAAAAGAAAATACAGGGACCTAGAGTGCAATTAACTAAGAAATATTTAACTAAACAAGTCTTTTGGTTGTGTACAGGTAAATTTAGATATGCATCTATATATGATGAATTACCAGAATTTAAATTAGAAAAAGATGATGATGATGTAATAATGACATCATCATCTGTAGTAGCAATTGATAGGCCATTGATGTCTCCTCATTTGTGATAATATAATATACTTCAGAGACATCATTTTAGGCTTATTTATTAGTTTATAGGTCGATCTTAGCTTAATTTAGTGCACTTTCCTATTTTGAGTCTTGATTTGTAGAATTATTATTTTTAGAGCATATTGGGTTTAATTGTTTATTTAGTGTGAAGCTTTAAAGATAATTATGGAGATTAATTAGAATCCAAGTCAAAGACAACAACTTATGGAAAGAGATTTGCATGGAAATTGGAGATAAGGAAACAATTGCTAAAAAGATGGAAAAGGAAAAGCTGCCTAAATCTGGGATTCTGCACACACGTCTAAAGACTGGTGTTTTTACCTAAGCAATGGGCCGATTTTGGTAATTTCCTTCCAAAGGGTCAAGATAATTCTGTTGCGATTCTTTTGGTATATAATGGAGCTCAATCCGACCAATAACGAAGAAGATATGCTCAAAACGGTCTAGCAGTGTTTATCTTTATTTCCATACGAATTTGAGTTGGACTAGGAGTCCATTACTTTCCTTCTCCTTCAAGAAAACGAATTAGGTCTTCCTATAACCTATAAATACAGCCTCTTAACACTCTTAAATCATCCTTGGCCAGACCCTAAGGCCAAGAGGAAGCTACAACACAAGAGAAGGAGTCTGGAAGGAACTGTGCATCAAGCATGTCTCCTTCAACCTCTTATTTTGTAATTCTTTCTTCTTCTTTTCTTTGTATGAACTAATTCTATTAGCTTAGGTTTTGCATAATGTATAATCTATGAATTCTAATTCTTCTATCTAAGTTTCTTTGGGAATTATATGTTTTAATCTGATATTAGCTACTTACCTTTATATTTGATTATGTGTTTTGATTTAATGATTGTTTTCCTTGCTAGTGCAGGAGTATAGGATTACCTTAATAGAAGTTAGATGGTCTCCTTGACAGGGTGTTTAGCTATTGAAACACCACATAACGTCTAGTGTCGATAGTAGTTCTGACAAAACATGCTTCTAATTAGATAGTCATTAAGGTTTGTTTTAATCACCGTATCACCAAGATTGCAGTATTTGTTTAGGGCCTTAGTGGCGTTTGATAACCCTATTTGAAATCACTTCTTGGTTGTGACGTAGCCCCCTTAGTCGCTCTCAAGGTCTAAGCTTGGGGAATTTAGAATCCTGACTAAGTATACCAAGAGCTAATATTCTCCCTTATGAACTAGATTTAATAGATAGAATTAGAAGGAGTAGTGCATACTAGTAAAACCCAAGTTATATCGTTCATACTATCTTCTTTTCTTTTCTCTTATTTATTTTATTGTCTTTAGTTTATTAGTTTAGTTTTATTATAAAAACCAAATAAATATCTATCTTTCTCTTCTTTATCCTTGCGTATTATTATCTATCTTTAATATCTGCACTTGATAATTTGCATAAGTTCTCTCTAACTTTCGTCAGTCCCTGAGGAACGAATCTTCTTATCATTAAAACTTGCATACGTCCTGTAATACTTGCAGTACATTGTTAGTTTAGGGTGTGTATTTTCACTTATTTATATCAGTAATTTATCACACCTTAGGCCACACCAAGTTTTTGGCGCCGCTGCCGGGGACTACATCGTTAGTCCTTGTGCAATTATCTTGTGCTTTTATTTTAGTTAGTTCTATTTTACGCTTTTCTTTTTAGTTTTTGTTTTACATATTTTTTTTAGGCGAAAGCAGATTCATTAGGAGATAAAGGTCTCGTGTTATTAGATCCTGAAGAAGCTAATACAAGATGGAATCTCTAAAGCTGAAGGAATTAAGCCAACAACTTGAGGAATTACGAGAAGAATCGCGAAAACTAGCTCAGAAGAATTTAGTACATGCCTCACCTTCATGTCCTAGTTGTGGAGCAAGAGTTCACTCGTGAGGACATTGCATGAACAATCCAGCCTCAGTTTCCTTCATGCCTTATCAAAGAGACCATTATTATGATGGTTATTATCAATTTCAAGGAAATTACGATGACTATCAACCCCCACAGAGTTTCAATTGGGTCGGAGATCAACAGAATTATAATCATAATAATCATGATTATGATGATTATTATCAACCACGACCACAATCCTACTATCCTCCACAACCTATCTATCAAGAAGCGCCGATTTATAATGAAGCTTATCAAGAACCACATCCTTATTCAATGCAGCAAACCATACAAAAACAACCTCCGAGTTTGAATTCAAGCATGGCTAAGATGATGAACCTAATTGAAAAGATGGAGAATAACCAGCAAAGAATCCAAAACTCAGATGATGCGATTGACAAGCTTGTGCAGACAATGTCACAAATGGTGGAAAAAACTAAAATCCTTGCAGAAAGGCAACTCCAAAGTGATACTACTGCTCCAGAAAACAAAGTTTGTCATGCAGTTGAATTAGGAAGTGGAAAACAACTACCTCCACCAAGACCAGAACCAGAACCAGTCCCTATTCCAGAAACGGGGGGAGAAAAAACAACAGAAGATAAGGTCGAAGAGGTAGTTGAACAAAGAAGTGTCCAAGAGAAGACACCAGAAAAGAAAGAGAGCCCAGTGGTAACCAACACATGTCGTCCTCCACCATTCCCTTCACATGTCAGAAAGGACAATGACCTGGAATTCAAGAAGTTCGTTGACATGATGAACAAGTTAAAGATCAGCACTCCGTTTGTAGAAGCTCTCACAAGAATGTCAAAATACGATCAGTTCATGAAGGACATTCTTTCTAACAAACGAAGATTCGAGATGAATGGGTTACCAGAGGAGTGTAATGCTACACTTGAAATCGAGTTACCACTAGATTCACCCCTTCCCACGAAATCTTGGATGGCACAATCCATGATTATTAAGAATCGAGCTGAAAAGTTCGTGGGAATTAAAGGCAAAGGGTGGAAATTTCGTCATCCTTAATCGAGGTAACACGTCTAACTTTGAAAGACGTTAAACAAAATTGCTGTACGGGAGACAACCCGTAAATTCTTTTATGTTTTTACATTTTTAGTTTTTAATTTATGTTTAGATTAGTTAATTTTAGTTGATATTGCATATTTGAGGAAGGTATTAGTGTTTTTGATGATTAGGTACTGGAGAAATCGAGTTAGGGAAGCGAGCAAAAAAATTTTCGGACAGAAACTTCGGCAAGTCATATCTTTACGCTCGGATGTCTAAATCAGGTGATCTTTGAGCCTAAACTGCATAACTTTTCGAGTTCTAGCTGATGGGGAGGTTTTTTGCCACGTGCGGTACACCGTACCTCAGCCGCGGTGCACCGCACGGTAAAAACCCGTGCCAAGGGGTAGAGCCACGTGTTGTGTACAGAAAAGAAAAAAAAATAGCTGATGGGTCCGGTATACCGGACCCTATACCACGCCATTCACCGCACAAACACGTGCCACGGGGTCCTACCATGGGTATTTTGACGTAGGAGGCGCGGAGCACCCCCGCGGTACACCGCACCCTGGTCCGCAGCTCAGAAACACGTGCCACGGGGTCCTACCACGGGTGTTAACCAGTGAGCAAAAATTTTCGAGCATCAGATGTCGCGGTGTATCCCGCGGTGCACCCCATGGTCCGTAGGGGTAGTCCGCACGAGCCGCCAGAGAGAGAAAATAAAGGGTTTCAAGGCTATATGAAGATCTAAAACTTATTATTCCGAATTTATTAAACCTTAAACCTCTTTCTTCTCTCCAAAACTCTCCCAACTCCATTAGAGCTCATAAAAACCTTCACCAATCATCAAAACACTACCCAATCACCATGAAAACACATCCAATTCATTCTCCACATCATTACAAGGAAGATTCAACCACCTATATCATCCCAAAACACCTTGAATCCAAGAATCAAAAGCTTAAATTTCAAAAAATTCATCCCAAAATTTCTTAAATCCAAGCCAATTCATAAAGAATCCATCTTACCCACATAGAGAATCATCATCAAATCACCTTTCCTAACCCAAATTAAGCTTGTACAACCAATAATCAAGAGTTCCAAATTTCAAGAGTGGTTAAAGCTTTGAGTTGGGGGTCAATTGAGATGATTAAGAGAACATGAAAATTATCTACTGAAAGGGAGATGAAGAAATCAAGGTATTGGATCTAATTGAGAAGAAATCAAGTGAGAAAAGTCCTAGTTCCAATCTAAAGGGTAAAACAAGTCAAGAGAAGAGAGGTTAGCATGCTGTGTTGATGAGCAAAAAGATTCCAACTTTAGTGAAGAAGACAACACAACCTCTATAGATCAAAGACCTTATACCCTAAGAAAAAGATAAAGCTTCAATGGCCATGACAGCTTCTCCGAAGTAACAATTAAAGGAACTACCTTTTTCTTATATGATAGTATTTGAAGAAGAAGTTGAAGGAGAATACATGAAGATTCGTGGAGATTTGGAATGATGAGGTTGTTTGTGAATTGTATTATGTAAGGAGAAGAAGAAGATGTGGCACAGTTGATCTATGAGGAGGTGATACGAATTTTCGATCTCTCCCATGACGTTATTTAATGCAATATCCTATTATGATCACGTGTCTTGATCGAAAAGCGAGAAGTTGGGTGAAGAAGATACATTAGAATTTAATCCGAGTATCGACAAGGCGAGGTAATTCCTCGAAGAGTATGTTTTCTTTCTTCCCTATCATTTCTTTATGTGCAATATGTATGCTAATTTTAAAATTTTATTTTTCTTGAGTCTTTTTCGAGTCGTGGGGACACGACTCATTTTTGAGTTGGGGGTGGGGATTCGTTGTCCTCATCTTCCTTTTTGTTTTTACGTAAAATTTAAATTTTTTTGGGTTGAATTAGGCATAGAATATCTTTGAATGTACCTATTTAAGCATGATTTTACTAGGTCAATGATAGTAAGTAGTATGTTTTTGAAAGATGTCATGAGTTTGTTTGGATGCATGTATGAAAACAGGAAATAAAAGATAGAAAAGTTAATGAGAAATGCTAAGAAGTATGTTGAAACATAGGGAGAGTTGTTGGTGTGTAGAACGTGAGGTTTAAAATTAGTTGAAAACCCGCTTATCTATGGCTAGTAGTGAAAAAGTAACAAAATCCGGTAGTTAGAAAAATGAATAAGGCAGTTCTTTCATGATAAACCACTTGAAGCCTTTTTATACTTTCTCACCCTTTTGTTTGATATTATTGTTATTTATCCGTCTTAGCCCCTCTGAGCCTTTCTAAAGCCTTTATTGAAACACATTATAATCCATACCCTAGTTTATAGGACTTATCTATATGACCCGCACTCGAATCGCAAAACCTGAAGCAAGTCGTTTTAGAGCTTGAGTTTGGGGTGGTGGGTTTCATCATTTGGAAACATTGGGATTTGGAATTGTAATTGTGATTTTATTGATGATCAAATTGTTATTATTGTAACCCTTGTCGGGGTAATAGTGAATGGAAAAGAAGCTACGAGCTAAATTTGCCAACAAGGGCATAAAAAGAATGAATATATATGAAAAAATAGCGTGATATCTCGAACATCAAAAAGAGAATCACAGCTATACAAAAGAAAAAATGATATGAAAAGAATATATATTCGGATCGGCAAAGTGGATTTTAAATCATCAAAGGTTTTAATTGGGATTACTTGGGGATGCACATCAAAAGCATCAATAAATTGGGTTGAGTGAGAACATCTTCGAGTGAAAACTCAAGCTCTAGGGCGATTCATTGATGGCTAGTGAGGAGAGAGCCAAAAACTCACTTTTCATTATCCAAATATACCACACCCGTCCTTAAGCCAAGTTATAACCCAAGACCTTAGGATTTCTAATTGCTTGGTGGAGAAACAATTGAGCTATTAGGTAGTAGGTAAGTGGACCATTGGATGCTATATTTGGGACCTATGAACAACCTATAGCCATTAATCCGAACTAAGTAATCATCCTCTCCTTCTGGCATTGCGAAATTAATCTTAACTTGAATTTATAGATTGTTGATTACATGTATATTAGGCATATTTGTGCATTATTTCTTGAGTATTACTACATGAGACTTTTTAGATATTTTTCTCTAGGATCATTCATTGTGTTCTGTTCTTATGCTCCTCCTACTTCTTCTTCTTGACTACCTTACTGTTCTTTACTTTTATTGTATCGGGACGATACAACTTTGAGTTGGGGGTCTTGATGTCTCCTCATTTGTGATAATATAATATACTTCAGAGACATCATTTTAGGCTTATTTATTAGTTTATAGGTCGATCTTAGCTTAATTTAATGCACTTTCCTATTTTGAGTCTTGATTTGTAGAATTATTATTTTTAGAGCATATTGGGTTTAATTGTTTATTTAGTGTGAAGCTTTAAAGATAATTATGGAGATTAATTAGAATCCAAGTCAAAGACAACAACTTATGGAAAGAGATTTGCATGGAAATTGGAGATAAGGAAACAAAGGCTAAAAAGATGGAAAAGGAAAAGTTGCCTAAATCTAGGATTCTGCACACACGTCTAAAGATTGGTGTTTTTACCTAAGAAATGGGCCGATTTTGGTAATTTCCTTATAAAGGGTCAAGATAATTCTGTTGCGATTCTTTTGGTATATTATGGAGCTCAATCCGACCAATAACGAAGAAGATATGATCAAAACGGTCCAGCAGTGTTTATCTTTATTTTCATACGAATTTGAGTTAGACTAGGAGTCCATTACTTTCCTTCTCCTTCAAGAAAACGAATTAGGTCTTCCTATAACCTATAAATACAGCCTCTTAATACTCTTAAATCATCCTTGGCCAGACCCTAAGGGCAAGAGGAAGCTACAACACAAGAGAAGGAGTCTGGAAGGAACTGTGCATCAAGCATGTCTCTTTCAACCTCTTATTTTGTAATTCTTTCTTCTTCTTTTCTTTGTATGAACTACTTCTATTAGCTTAGGTTTTGCATAATGTATAATCTATGAATTCTAATTCTTCTATCTAAGTTTCTTTGGAAATTATATGTTTTAATCTGATATTAGCTACTTACCTTTATATTTGATTATGTGTTTTGATTTAATGATTGATTTCCTTACTAGTGCACGAGTATAGGATTACCTTAATAGTAGTTAGATGGTCTCCTTGACAGGGTCTTTAGCTATTGAAACACCACATAACGTCTAGTGTCGATAGTAGTTCTGACAAAACATGCTTCTAATTAGATAGTCATTAAGGTTTGATTTAATCACCGTATCACCAAGATTGCAGTATTTGCTTAGGGCCTTAGTGGCGTTTGATAACCCTATTTGAAATCACTTCTTGGTTGTGCTGTTGCCCCCTTACTCGCTCTCAAGGTCTAAGCTTGGGGAATTTAGAATCCTGACTAAGTATACCAAGAGCTAATATTCTCCCTTATGAACTAGATTTAATAGATAGAATTAGAAGGATTAGTGCATACTAGTAAAACCTAAGTTATATCGTTCATACTATCTTCTTTTCTTTTCTCTTATTTATTTTATTGTCTTTAGTTTATTAGTTTAGTTTTATTATAAAAACCAAATAAATATCTATCTTTCTCTTCTTTATCCTTGCGTATTATTATCTATCTTTAATATCTGCACTTGATAATTTGCATAAGTTCTCTCTAACTTTCGTCAGTCCCTGAGGAACGAATCTTCTTATCATTAAAACTTGCATACGTCCTGTGATACTTGCAGTACAGTGTTAGTTTAGGGTGTGTATTTGCACTTATTTATATCAGTAATTTATCACACCTTAGGACACACCAGCCATGGAAATCGATATTTAGTGGGCTCTCTCATACTTTTCCTCCTCTCACCAAATCATGTTCAGCTTTTCTTGAGACATTACTCGAGAGAAGAATTACTATAGCAGAGTGAAAAAAAAGAAGCAAAAATTCAGTAAATTTTTAATACTCTCAATTCTTCAAATAGAAGATACTACACAAGAGAGTTTTATTTTAGATTTGGGTTTTGGAAATTATTATCCAGGTCTTCCAATTTTGTGTAGTGGAAAATTGTATTAATTGAATATGATTTTTTTCAAATGTTATTAAATTTTATTAGAGATTATTACCCAAAGGGTCTTGAAAACACCACCTCGTGACCTAACAAGACCGGCTCTATAGCATCTTCTTACTAAAGGCCACGAACAAAAATTAACACTATAGGCCAAAAATCCAATTACCTTCTTACCCCTTTTTGTTTTTTCCCCTATATATACTAATTTTTATCAGCATTATTTAATAAACCTAAAAACTAGTTTCTCTCTCCTCTCTCATATCCCATTCCGTAATGCCTTTCTTTTCCCCTTTTTTTTGATTTTAGCAGCAAAACCAAATCCACTGTTGCACAGATCTGGAAATCTCAACACTCTTAAAGCAGATTGTATGAGCTCCATTAGAGCTTGCGAAGCTTGATTTTTGCTGAGTAAACAACCAAGTTTCTCAAGAAAGCTTCACGAATGGAGCTCTTTAGACCAAAAAAGCTCCGGCAGAACTAAGAAGACCAGATCCCCAATGGAATTCTTCAGATCCAATAGCTCTTTAGATTGATGAAGCTTCACGAGCAAGGTCACCAAGCTGGAAATGGATCACAGCTTCTCGATCCAGATCGAAGAAGTACAGATTTGTTCTTCACTTGGAGTCTTCTTCGCATTACAACCACAAATCTGTTTATGTTGGTGATATTGGTGGTGGTTTCGCAGCCACGAGCAGTGAAGCGAGATGCTGGTGATGTCTTGGTCATGGCCATTAATGGAGTAGTTGGGTTCTTGTTTGGTCATAATGAAAAAATGAAACTGAGTGAGCTGGAGTCATGGCCATGGAGGTGCTGGGTTCACGTTATGTCATTAATAAAATAGGGTATGATTTGAGTTCAATAAAGCATTCAAAGTTACAGCTCCAAAAGTCATACCAAGATATGTCCTCCCGTGGCGATAAGTCAAACCCAAGCCACTTGATATTCTTTTTTTTTAAAAGCCTTTTCTCTGAAAAATATCACTTTTCCTAATTCTCAAAGCACTCAAAAAAAATTGACTAATTTAAATACAAAGCTTGCTCAACCATTTTTTTTCTTTTGAATTTAGTGTAGTATTCAATAAAATGCATTTATTAGGTACTTCAATAAGTGATTAATAATGAATATTTCTATTTAATTGTTATCAAATGATTGAATCAAGAAATTATTTAAACTCAAAAGTTTTTTCTAAATGCTCAGCAGTTTACTGATTATACGCGAAATGCTCAGTAAGTTTACTGATTATACGAGAAACGCTCAGCAAGTTACTGAGTAAACGAACATGCCTAGTAAAGCGACTCAACAAAAAAATTCGAATAACCAGCAAATTTTTCCGATATTCAGCACATTTTTCGATACTCAGTACTTTTTCCATGCTCAATACTTTATGCTCAGTACTTTTTCCATGCTCAATACTTTTTCCATGCTCAGTACTTTATGCTCAGTACTTTTTCCATGCTCAGTACTTTTTTCGGCGGTGGTCGGTGGTGGCGGCGGTGGACGGTGGTCGGAGGTGGTCGGTGGTCGGAGCTGGAAATTATTGATAGTTAATGAAGGAGGAGAGAGATTATTAGTAATGGTGGAGAGAGAGTAATGGTAATGGAGGAGAGAGAAGAATCTATTTTTTTTTCTTAAATACACTACAAGGGTAGTAATGATATTTGTCAATCTTGAGGCCTCGGAAAGTGGTGGATCAACAGTAAGAATATTTAGGGATCAAATTTAGAGTCTTTGGTGATTTTTTTTAGTTTTTTTAGCTATGAAGAAAAATTATAATTGAGCCATTGTTGAAAAATTTTTAAAGACAAAATAAAAAAGTCACAATGATATATTTTTATCTGAATAATTGTAAAAAAGAAAAAAGCTCGCCTAAGTAAAAAAAAATATCTAGTTGACTAGCAGCTGCAAATTAAAAATATAGAGAATGTTAATTAATATATATTTATAATAAAATTATTTTTAAATAAAAAATTTTAGTAAAAAAATTTGTATTGATCTAAATTTATGAAACAAAGATTATTTCCCTATAGTTCAAGATGAATTGTGGCATTTTAGGCCTAAATATTTAATTATTTCTTATAAATAAATTTAGCTTTAATAATAAAATTAAAGCCCAATCCATATTGTAAAAGCCCAACTCACATTTTTAAAATAAAACCTAATTACCCATCAAATCTACCCTAACACCATTGCCCCCTGGCGTCCGCAAAATTTCTCTGTACCATCTGATCCCAAATACCAAACTTCATTGCAATTAACCAGTTCCTCTCTTCATTTAATCCCTCCATTCTACTTCTTTAAATCTCCACAAATTCGTACTAACTTTGAATGTTGATTCATTGAATCAATTTGAAACACCAGACAAGAATGCAGAATTCTAAGCCAGTCGTTTTCCTACATTTGTTTACCATATATCCAGGTTAGTAAATTTGTGAGATTCTTATATTTTTATGAATTCTAACTTAGTCCATTATATAAATTATATTAAATGTCATAAGAATTTCATTATAATCGTATCAATCTAACAAATGCCACAATTGTTAGCCACATAGAGGCTTCATTTTTGTCACTATCTAGTGTAGGCCACAATTAATAGTTCATTATTGTCACGCCCAACGGGAAAAAACGCATTGAATCCTTAGATGTCAGATTTATTGTATTGTATTTTGTTAAATGGTAGTCATACTTTTACGTGAGCTCTTGAAAAATGTCAAGTACATATAATTAGATTCCATGATAATTATATCATTAGCATAATCTTGTATTATTTAAGGTTTATTTAGAACTGTTTTACAAATAAGATATCCGAAGTCAATAAGAAGTGTTGGGTGACAATAATAACTATTGGGTGAAACTTTTCTTAGGTTTATCTCAATTGGCATTTAAATTTAGATTATTGTATAATTAAAATTTTGGTTAATTTGAATAAAGATATGGATAGTGGGCTTAATAGTTTTCTCTTTTTCCTTCAATGGTAGGTAATCTTCATCAATGGGGAGCATACCGAAACAAAGAATGGATAAGATTGTTGGTCATGACATTTCAATCCACCATGAAGACTGTATGATTAACATGGTAAGATTTACATGCCAATAAATAAACTTCATTTGACTGTATATATATATATATATATATATGCTACTCCATTTTGTAGGTTTATGCATACTAACCAAACTTATTTACGTGATTTAAATTCTGAGTAATATCGTTTAGGTTACATCTAAATAAGTTTAATACCATGTTTAATCTGAGATACACGTTTAGCTCAGGATAATTCTTGTTTCCGTTAACAGGATAAATGTTGTTTTCTTGGTAAAAGTATGTATATTTTTCCTTGAAAAATGGCCTAGACATGCCTATGTTGGAATGTCTAGGAGGATGCCTATTTTTATTTAGGCAATTGATAAAAATTTAACTTTATTAGAAGAATGTTTTATTCATATGTTTTTTTAAGTTCACTTCAAACACCTAAACCTCTTGTAGATTCTTACATGTACGTGACCTATCAATTTTTAGAAGAATCTTTACCTTATTTATCTAATAAATTTGTATATAATAGAATAAACCACAGAGTTGTATGAGTTAGAATTAATAAATGATGTTGCAACGATTACAACTCATCTAATGATGGGATTATAACGAATATAATAGCAAAATATAACCACCACAACCACAATGTTTATCGATCTTTGAGAATATGATTAACGAGTTTCCATTTTAGAATAATCTTTTATTTTCCATTGAAGAGTAATGAGAAGAAACAATCATTAATTTGTTGTATGATTTTAGATATTCCTGTAAGTAAATGTGGGTCTAGTTGTTCACCTGGTTGAAGCCCATCTAAGACTAGTTTATCTAGTCTAGTCATGATCTAGGTATCCTATCTTAGAGTAGTGTTAAAATTTTAGTAAATATTTTAACGTGTGAATAATATAAAACATTATTTGCAGCTGTCAAGATGAAGTGATGGCAAGGGATTCGAGTTTTCAAATATTGGAAAAATTAGTGAAGGTACGTTTAATCATCCATTTTATCACTAAAAAATTCCTTGCTTTGTTCTCTTATGTTTATATGCGTGTTGTAGCTCTTTTTTTATTCATCCACTAAAGATTTTGAATTCAAGCACTTAAAGTTATGTTTTTTCTCAGGACGGTGAAGTATAATCTACATCAAGACATGTGGATGATGAAAGAATATGGTGTGTTAGATTAATAGTTGCTCTAGTGTTTAGGTTACTCATGTATTGTGTTAAAAATTACAGATTAGGTAATTTATTGGATAATAAAGTCCTTGTTAGACCTCTTAATGAAAAGCTTTTCAAAAGGATATATGTTTAACTGTATTTTTGTTTAATGTTCTTTTTATACTCAACAAGTCAAATTAACATCAAAATGCAACTTCGGTCAAACCACCTGAAATAAAACCAAAAAATTATTCAAGTTATTTGACTTAATATCAAAATGAAACTTCATTACTGAAACAGACGCTCCATAGATTATAATATTTAGGTACTTTTCTAAGTTATGTCCTTCCTGGTTATCTTTCCTCTTTGATTTTACTTTCTTATTTCTATTATATAAAAAGAGTTCCTCGTTCCTCGTTCCTCTTAAATTTCTTATGCATTTGATTGTATATGTATGTCTCTATATTTGTGGTTTAGTTTTCAATATAGTAATACGTTAATGAGGTTTTTTTCAGAAATATCTTTTATTTATGGTGTACTTTATTTTAAGTTATGTTAGTGTTTTATGTTAAAACTTAAAAACTAACAGTCTAGTTTAGGTAGCACAATTAATGTAGAAATCTAGTTGTACATATATAATAGTAATCTACTTATGTCAATTGTTGATGGTACGTGTGACCTTGTAATATTTTCCACTAATAGATTCACCCTTGGAGTTATTCTTAGTTACCTGAGTTGATATACCATCAATAGAGACTTCTACTACTTCGTTGACATGATCTTGGAATATATAGAAAGCTAATTGTATCTTAAAGATCTAGAAGTCACTTTATTATAACTTAAAGCTCTAGATATTGACCTCTTTTAGTATTCTTCATTTCAAAAAATACAAATTTAGTTGGAAGTAATCTATTCTATTTCAGCTTTTTTAATCGGCCTTAAAATCATTCGGTTTGTAAATCTCCTCAGAATCTGTATGGTATGAAAAATATAATCAGAAGAACATGAATACAGATGGGATTATTGTTTTATAGGGGCTTTATCACATTTGGTCGAACAAATTTGGCAATATTTTCACAGTGATAAATTATTTTTTCTATATTTCAACCTACTTTTTGAATGTATCACAAGGGATTACCTAATCATTGCTTGACTCATATTGAAATATCTTTTGAAATGTGGATTTTTATTGAAATTGATACCATTTTGATTTCTTCTTTATTTGGGAATATAAGAGATTTTACTGCCATACCACTTTAAACAAATGTATCTATCAAAAACTGAAAGAGAAAATTTTCTAATCGGCCTTACAACAATCAATTTTCTTAACGCAATAACTTTGAGTTCTGACTTACAAACGTATCTCTTCCGATGCCCGTTTTCACTTGATAAACTCCGGTTATACACTAAGAGAGTCAACTAGTTAGTACACAATGAGGGTTCCGCACCTGTCATCTAGGAAAGCTCCTTATTGTTGTTCTTACCACTACTTCCTAATATGGTCTTTTAGTCAAAAGATAAACGCTTTTTCTACGGCGATAGAAAACACTCCGCCAAAGATTTTTCGATTCTCTACTACAGTCGATTCCAGCTTAGTATTTTCATTTCTTGCCATGAATTGATAGAAAAGTGTTTACGCCATGAAAGTTGCTTCCCAAGGCGGCCTCAAGGGGAAATGGTTTATTGGGCCCACATAAGCTTATATGTCCACTCTTGTCATGCAATGATACACTTGAGACACCATAGATACATTTTGAGGAGATACACCTTAGGTTGAACAGTAAAGAAGTCCTTACAAGAACCCTTCCGACGAGAAGCAATACATTCATGGGTTTTGTTGAAAATTTGCATGCAACTCTTAGCTACTTTATGATTTTATTTTATTTAAGGTCTCTCAGTAATACCTATGATAAACAATAAACTATGTTACATGACCCGTTATAAACTATGTCACATGCATGGTTATGGTATAATTTTGTCGCTTCTTAGTCATTCTCTTGCTACTTAACTAAGACATAAAATTGAGAGAATCTTTGGAAGTTCTTTTATTTCGATAATCTAGTAAACTTGTCGACTACATTGGTCACTGATAATAAATTACTGATCAACTTTCCAAATCATGATCTTTGCTCGAATTAGAAGGTAGAAGAAATTATTTTTAGGCACCCTAGACTATAGCTTTTCTAGATTTTATAGCTCTTTTTTTCTTAAAAAAATTGTGTTAATTTGATCACATATTTCTCCTTTCTATATAATCTTTATTACGCTATCCATTGTTAGATTTTGGTATAGATGGCACAATATATCGAAATATTTGTTGATATAAAAAATCAACTAAAACCATGAAACTATACATAAAGAAGAGTTAACCAATTAAACAAACCAATATTTGAGCTAAAAAATTAATGTACAAAAAAAATGATAGAAAGGTTCGATTAAACAAGTGCCACAATAATTATGGATTTTTAAGCCAATTGATGAAATTATGGAACTAATGACTACTTCAGGCGCTCACCTAAACATGCGAGACTCCTTGTAGGTATTCTCTACAATTCCTTAGAAAGTGGAATATAGGAGAGGAAAATTATTGGTTCATGCAATTTTTAACTATGCTTCTCTTCTTGTTGGTCTATGTATCGACGACGAGATATTATACCAGACTCGGTTTCTTCTACTAAAAATGCATACCTTCATTTGTGTCATGTTTATATTGCTCAAGGATCTAGGAACACAACCATTATATTTTACAAACTAAAATGAGTCGGTCAAAATGACGAATGATCCTTGTGTCCAAAACATATGATTCTGCTAATAGAAATTGTTTTATATATCATACTAAAAATTCAATCTGAAAAAATTATAAGCACCAAAAATGGCTATCTATATAGAAGTCATCCTAGAACTCTTTTACTTCTTAGGGATACTTGTGTTGCAGAAAGGCACATAAAAAGATCCTGAAAATTATCGATCTTCAGTGAATTAACTTTGAAGGTTCTCCCATGAGTTGATGAATTAAATGGAAAAAATATGTCGGGTTCACTAAATTAGGATAACACTACTACGAGAATAGCTTTTAGAGACCGCATACTTATTTGCGATCTTTTGTCGTACCTAAAGGTTATTCGTTTTCAAAAGGTTGTTAACTATCATTTTTCCTAAGAAATCATTTTTATGGTAGCTAGATGGTTTATCTTTACAGACCACCCAGTCTCTTGCTATAAGTTATGACTTCTAGCGACTATATGTGGTCATTAGATAGATATATGTTAGTCGTTGCGTTTTGGTCGCCAATTCTTTATTACTTTAGCAACCATCCATCTGGTATTTAGTGGCTAGCCTCTTTTTGCGGTCGTTAAAGGTGTTATAATTGAAAAAACATTTTTATTAAAGTTATTCATTTATAGTTGTTCGTAAATAGACATGATAAAAACAAAGTACACTAAAAGTATAATAATTCCACAATTCTCAACAAAAATCTCCAAAATCTAGTTATGAACACATATAAGTTATTTTGACATAAAAAAATAATACCAATCAACTAATACTACTAGTCTGTCTCATATCCTCCCCTTTCATTTGCAATAATCACATCATTACTATTTATATGCATCATTTGATGGATATCATCCGCATCTTAAAGTATCTTCGGACTCTTCATCATCTTCTAAAATAGTTAGATCATGCTCTACTATCACTTCGTCGACTTCGGTGTACTCTATTTTTATTAATGCGTAATCCGTCTATGTGTGTTGTCTCATTTACAAAAGGTATCGACTCAAATGTATAAACTATCGACACAGAACCCTAAACATCCACACTCCAACAATGACAGTCGCTCACTTTCCAAATCACTTTAAAGCGCGTTGCGATCCCTTAGTGTCCACTACATCGACAATGTATAACATGTTATTTGCTTAATTTTCTAAAATTTATGACTCATCTTTGTACCAATACGAATTATTATCGATTTTGGTTACATTGTGCTCATTCCGTATTCTTCCTTTCTTGGTGTTATAGCATTCTCACTCGAATACCATTACCGAATATGTTTTTAAGAAGTCCACCTCGAATACTTTAACTAATTCACCATACCAAGAAACTCCTTAACAAAACCCGTAATCCGCAATGAGACATTTATCACCTTTCTAACGCCAAACCAAGTTCACCCCATTAATAACACATAGATCATATTTCTAAATTGTACAATTGGAACCCTTAGCCACATACAAAAATTATTTGGTTAATACTGGATAGCATGCTAGCTTCATGTTAAATACCTAATAATGGAAAAGCTATTGAGTTATACTTTCTCTATTAGTATTTTGATTTTAAATTATAGTATACATTTATCAATAACGAATTGTATAATCTAGTTTGATGAATTCTTTCCACATCCACATGTCCATCTGTAATTATAACTGACTTATGGTCCCTGGAATACAAAATATTTGAGTTACAAAATTATATAGAATAAGAAAGTGACAAAGAACATAGTAAAAAAGAACAAACTATATGTAAACTTAAATCTCATCATAAGATCGTAGATTGCACCAAACAATCCTAGCTTGATCTATTTGGGGGAAGATAAACGAAACACTATTTTAAATTTGGGTGACATTAACTTCTGAAAGTCAATATATCTCTTGGTTCTGGTACTAGATCCGCATATCTATGAGGATGATTACACTTTTTTTTCCTTATTGATATAATGTGATGTGAAAGTCAAGATCTCTTCCACAACATAACCCTCGTCAATCGAACCTTGTGCCTTTTACACATTACGTAGTTACTCCTTTAACTTATTCAAATAATGCTCGATCAGATACATTAAACACATCATGATTATTCCACCAAAAACTGTATCGTCATGGAATATTCTTGTCTACAATTTTAGTATACGCTTCATTAACAATGCCACTCAAATCATCTATCACATTTATCATTTCCTCATATACATAACTAGGAATAACATTTGATTGGAACGGGTTTATTTCTCCATACAAATTCCAAATTTCATATGTTGCTTAAGACCCATTTCTCAATATTCATATTAGCCTCTAGAATATTTTTCCTAGTAAATTCGTGCATCAGTTACATGGATATTGAATTGAATTAGAAATATCCATGTGCTAAGATATAATTTCAACGAAACTCTTAACACCCTTAACAAAAGCTAGAGTAACCTTGTTTCTTGACTTAATCAACACTTTATCCATATGGACTTCTATTTGGACTTGATTGCGTCGTAAACTAAAAGTTTTTGATAGCTATAATAATTTAATGAATAATTGTGTAAATCATATTGATATTCAATCTCATATTTCATAGATTAAGCAATATAATATTTCATAAGTCTTACTCCTATATTAAATCTCCCATTATCAAACTCCAACTTTTTTTCATAATCCAATTAAATATCTAATATTATAGATAAAAAATCATATATAACTACATATATTATGTAACTACATAATTTAACCATCTAAACAACATAATAGAAACCATAATAAAGAAAAATACTAGTTTTTATGAAAAAAATGTGACAAAATACCTAAAGGAATTGATGGTAGAAATGGGTCCGAAAGAGTGGAGGTAAGTAGATAAAATACGTTAACGAAAGAGGAGGCGTTTGTGGAAAGTGGTGGATCAATAGTAAGAATATTTAGGGATCAAATTTAGAGTCTTTTGGGATTTTTTTAGTTTTTTTAGCTCTGACGAAAAATTATAATTGAGCCATTGTTGAAAATTTTTTAAAGAAAAAATAAAAAAATCACAATGATATATTTTTATCTGAATAATTGTAAAAAGGAAAAAAGCTTGCCTAAGTAAAAAAAATTATCTAGTTGACTAGCAGCTGCAAATTAAAAATATAGAGAATGTTAATTAATATATATTTATAATAAAAAAAAATTTAAATAAAATATTTTAGTAAAAAAATTTGTATTGATCTAAATTTATGAAACAAAGATTATTTCCCTATAGTTCAAGATGAATTGTGGCATTTTAGGCCTAAATATTTAACTATTTCTTATAAATAAAGTTAGCTTTAAAAATAAGATTAAAGCCCAATCCATATTTTAAAAGCCCAACTCACATGCTTAAAATAAAACCTAATTACCCATCAAATTTACCCTAACACCACTGCCCCCTTGGCGCGCAAAATTTCTCTGAACCATCTAATCCCAAATACCAAACTTCATTGCAATTAACCAGTTCCTCTCTTCATTTAATCCCTCCATTCTACTTCTTTAAATCTCCACAAATTCGTACTAACTTTGAATGTTGATTCATTGAATCAATTTGAAACACCAGACAAGAATGCAGAATTTCAAGCCATCCGTTTTCCTACATTTATTTACCATATATCCAGGTTAGTAAATTTGTGAGTTTCTTATATTTTTATGAATTCTAACTTAGTCTATTATATCAAATTATATTAAATGTCATAAAAATTTCATTATAATTGTATCAATCTATCAAATGCCACAATTGTTAGCCACATATAGGCTTCATTTTTGTCACTATCTAGTGTAGGCCACGATTAATAGTTCATTATTGTCACGCCCAACGGGGAAAAACGTATTGAATCCTAAGATGTCAGATTTATTGTATTGTATTTTATTAAATGGTAGTCATACTTTTACGTGAGCTCTTGAAAAGTCAAGTACATATAATTAGATTCCATGATAATTATATTATTAGCATAATCTTGTATTATTTAAGATTTATTTAGAACTGTTTTACAAATAAGATATCCGAAGTCAATAAGAAGTGTTGGGTGACAATATTATCTATTGGGTGAAACTTTTCTTAGGTTTATCTTAATTGACATTTAAATTTACATTATTGTATAATTAAAATTTTGGTTAATTTGAATAAAGATATGGATAGTGGGCTTAATAGTTTTCTCTTTTTCCTTCAATGGTAGGTAATCTTCATCAATGGGGAGCATAACGAAACAAAGAATGGATAAGATTGTTGGCCATGACATTTCAATCCACCATGAAGATTGTATGATTAACATGGTAAGATTTACATGCCAATAAATAAACTTCATTTGACTATATAAATATATGCTACTCCATTTTGTAGTTTTATGCATACTAACCAAACTTATTTACGTGATTTAAATTCTGAGTAATATCGTTTAGGTTACATCTAAATAAGTTTAATACCATGTTTAATCTGAGATACACGTTTAGCTCAGGATAATTCTTGTTTCAGTTAACAGGATAAATGTTGTTTTTTTGGTAAAAGTATGTATATTTTTCCTTGAAAAATGGCCTAGACATGCCTATGTTGGAATGTCTAGGAGGCTGCCTATTTTTATTTAGGCAATTGATAAAAAATTAACTTTATTAGAAGAATGTGTTTTTCGTTTATTTTTTTAAGTTCACTTCAAACACCTAAACCTTTTGTAGACTCTTACATGTACGTGACCTATAGATTTTTAGAAGAATCTTTACCTTATTTATCTAATAAATTGGTATATAATAGAATAAACCACAAAGTTGTAAGAGTTAGAATTAATAAATGATGTTGCAACCATTACAACTCATCTAATGATGGGATTATAACGAATATAATAGCAAAATATAACCACCACAACCACAATGTTTACCGATCTTTGAGAATATGATTAATGAGTTGCCATTTTAGAATAATCCTTTATTTTTCATTGAAGAGTAATGAGAAGAAACAATCATTAATTTGTTGTATGCTTTTAGATATTCTTGTAAGTAAATGTGGGTCTAGTTGTTCACCTAGTTGAAGTCCATCTAAGACTAGTTTATCTAGTCTAGTCATGAACTAGGTATCCTATCTTAGAGTAGTGTTAAAATTTTAGTAAATATTTTAACATGTGAATAATATAAAACATTATTTGCAGCTGTCAAGATGAAGTGATGGAAAGGGACTTGAGTTTTTCAAATATTGGAAAAATTAGTGAAGGTAAGTTTAATCATCCATTTTATCACTAGATAATTACTTGCTTTGTTCTCTTACGTTTATATGCGTGTTGTAGCTCTCTTTTTATTCATCCACTAAAGGTTTGAATTCAAGCACTTAAAGTTCTGTTTTTTCTCAGGACGGTGAAGTATAATCTACATCAAGATATATGGATGATGAAAGAATATGGTGTGTTAGATTAATAGTTGCTCTAGTGGTTAGGTTACTCATGTATTACATTAAAAATTCAAGATTAGGTAATTTATTGGATAATAAAGTCAGTGTTGGACCTCTTAATGAAAAGCTTTTCAAAAGGATATATGTTTAACTGTATTTTTGTTCAATGTTCTTTTTTTCATTTATACTCAACAAGTCAACTTAATATCAAAATGCAACTTCGGTCAAACCACCTGAAATAAAGCCAAAAAATTATTCAAGTTATTTGACTTAATATCAAAATGAAACTTCACTACTGAAATTTCATAGACGCTCCATAGATTATTATATTTAGGTACTTTTCTAAGTTATGTCCTTCCTGGTTTTTTTTCCTCTTTGATTTTACTTTCATATTTCTATTATATACAAGGAGTTCCTCGTTCCTCTTAAATTTCTTATGCAATTGATTGTATATATATGTCTCTATATTTGTGCTTTAGTTTTCAGTATAGTAATACGTTAATGAGGTTTTTTTATGAAATATCATTTATTTATGGTTTACGTTATTATAAGTAATGGTAGTGTTTATATTAAAACTTAAAAACTAACAGTCTAGTTTAGGTAGCATAGTTAATATTGAAATCTAGTTGTACATATATAATAGTAATCTACTTATGTCAATTGTTGATGGTACGTGCGACCAAGTAATATTTTCCACTAATAGATTCATCCTTGGAGTTATTCTTAGTTACCTGAGTTGATATACCATCAATAGAGACTTGTACTACATTCGTTGACACGATCTTGGAATATATAGAAAGCTAATTGTATCTTAAAGATCTAGAAGTCAATTTATTATAACTTAAAGCTCCAGATCTTGACCTCTTTTAGTATTCTTCATTTCTAAAAAGATATAAATTTATTCAAAAATAATCTATTCTATTTCAGCTTTTTTAATCGGCCTTAAAATCATTCGGTTTGTAAATCTCCTCAGAAACTGTATGGTATGAAAAAATATAATCAGAAGAACATGAATACAGATGGGATTATTGTTTTATAGGGGCTTTATCATATTTGGTCGAAGAAATTTGGCGAAAAAATTTGGCGAAGAAATTTGGCAATATTTTCACAGTGATAAATTAATTTTTCTATCTTTCAACCTACTTTTTGAATGTATCACAAGGGATTACCTAATCATTACTTGACTCATATTGAAATCTTTTTTGAAATGTGGATTTTTATTGAAATTGATACCATTTTGATTTCTTCCTTATTTGGAAATATAAGAGATTTTACTGTTATACCACTTTAAACAAACGTATCTATCAAAAACTGAAAGAAAAAATTGTCTAATCGGCCTTACAACAGTCAATTTTCTTAACACGTAACTTTTAGTTCTGACTTACAAACGTATCTCCTCTGGTGCCCGTTTTCACTTGATAAACTCCGGTTATACACTAAGAGAGTCAACTAGGTAATATACAATGAGGGTTCTGCACCTGTCATCTAGGAAAGCTCCTTTTTGTTGTTCTTACCACTACTTCCTAATATGGTCTTTTAGTGAAAAGATAAACGCTTTTTCTATTGCGATAGAGAACACTCCGCCAAAGGTTTTTCAATTTTCTACTACAGTCGATTCCATCTTAGTATTTGCATTTCTTGCCATGAATTGATAGAAAGGTGTTTACGCCATGAAAGTTGCTTCCCAAGGCGGCCTCAAAGGGAAATGGTTTATTGGGCCCACATAATCTTATTAACCAATCTTGTCATGCAATGATACACTTGAGACACCATAGATACATTTTGAGGAGATTTGCCTTAGGTTGAAAAGTAAAGAAATCCTTACAAGAACCCTTCCGACGAGAAGCAATACATTCATGGGTTTTGTTGAAAATTTGCATGCAACTCTTAGCTACTTTATGATTTGATTTTATTTAAGCTCTCTCAGTAATACCTATGATAAACAATAAACTATGTCACATGAACCGTTATGAACTATGTCACATGCAGGGTTATGGTATAATTTTGTCGATTCTTATTCATTTTACTTCTCTTGCTACTTAACTAAGACAGAAAATTGAGAGAATCTTTGGAAGTTCTTTTATTTCGATGATCTAGTAAACGTGTCGACTATATTGATCACTGATAACAAATTACTGATCAACTTTCCAAATCATGATCTTTGCTCGAATTAAAAGGTAGAAGAAATGATTTTTAGGCACCCTAGACTATAGCTTTTCTAGATTTATAGCTCTTTTTTTGTTATCAAAATTGTGTTAATTTGATCACGTATTTCTCCTTTCTATATAATCTTTGTTACGCTATCCATTGTTAGATTTTGGTATAGATGACACAATATATCGAAATATTTGTTGATATAAAAAAATCAACAAAAACCATGAAACTAGAGATAAAGAAGAGTTAACCAATTATACAAACCAATATTTGAGCCAAAAAAATTAATGTACAAAAAAAAATGATAGAAAGGTTCGATTAAACAAGTCCCACTATAATTATGGTTTTTTAAGCCAATTGATGAAATTATGGAACTAATGACTACCTCAGGCGCTCACCTACACATGCGAGACTCCTTGTAGGTATTCTCTACAATTCCTTAGAAAGTGGAATATAGGAGAGGAAAATTATTGTTTCATGCAATTGTTAACCGTGCTTCTCTTCTTGTTGGTCTATGTATCGACGACGAGATATTATACCAGGTTCGAGTTCTTCTACTAAAAATGCATCCCTTCATTTGTGTCATATTTATCTTGTTCAAGGATCTAGGAACACAACCATTATATTTTACAAACTAAAATGAGTCGGTCAAAATGACGAAAGATCCTTGTGCCCAAAACTTATGATTCTGCTAAACGAAATAGTTTATATATCATACTAACAATTCAATATGAAAAAATTATAAGCACAAAAAATGGCTATCTATATAGAAGTCATTCTAGAACTCTTTTACTTCCCAGGGTTGTTTGTGTTGCCAAAAGGCACGTGAAAAGATCCTGAAAATTATCGATCTTCAGTGAATTAACTTTGAAGTCATTCTAGAACTCTTTTACTTCCCAGAGTTGATGAATTAAATGGAAAAGATATATCGGGTTCACTAAATTAGGATAACACTGCTATGAGAATAGCTTTTAGAGACCACATAGTTATTTGCGATCTTTTGTGGTCCCTAAAGGTTGCTCGTTTTCGAAAAGTTGTTAACTATTCATTTTTCCTGAGAAATTCTTTCTTTGGTAGCTAGATGGTTTATCATTATAGACCACCCAGTCTCTCGCTATAAGTTATGACTTCTAGCGACTATATGTGGTCATTAGATAATTTTATTTTAGCCATTGCATTTTTGTCGCTAATTCTTTATTACTTTAGCAACCATTCATCCGGTATTTAGTGGCTAGCCTCTTTTTGCGGTCGTTAAAGGTGTTATAATTGAAAAAACATTTTTATTAAAGTTATTCATTTACATTTGTTCGTAAATAGACATGATAATAATTAAGCATATTACAACAAAAACTTATGTGATAGATACAACCTAATAATCTATGTAAGTTATGAAATACCTTTTACTGAAAGTACTAAACTTATAGTGACTTGGCTAGGACTACATGGTGTACAACTCTTAAGGGGATTAACATATCTAATGAAAGATTAATTAATGTAAGAATGGTTGCTTGAACTAATAAACACAAAAACTAATAAAGAAAAGGATAGTCAAATCTCCATAGTATACAAGGTAGCCATGATGTGTTTTCCATATATGGAAGGCCAAAAATGAAAAGTTTTATAAAGTTTTAACAATGACCTTATGAAAAAAACTCAAAGAGCATCTATAACATGTGATTAATTATATATTGCAAATATAAAACATGAGGTTATAAGGGTTACCTCAGAAAATGTGGAAAGAATAAATACCAAAGGTATATACAATAAAAAAAGGTAACTCCGTTAAAAGCAAAAGCTGAAAAATGCTTAAATTTAATATTGATGCTACTATTAATTGTGCAACTAAAATAAAGTGATGCTTGTATATTAACTAATAAAGATTTTTTTTGTAGGAAGACACGTATAAAATTATGTAGCTCATACACCACTGGAGACAAATAACTTAGGGTTTAGGAATGTAATTCTTCAATCAAGAATTTTTCAAAAATGTAAATTTTGTACACTAAATTATTATAAGTTACTTATAGAGACAACTTGTAATCTAGTTAAGCCCATATATTCTCATAGGTGGTTATTTTGTGTTCTCTTTTTCTTGAAAGTTTTCAAAATAGTCCGTTGTAGGCAATTAGGCTTTCTATTTATATAATTTATGCTTTAAAAAAAACTCTTCCAAGAAAACAAAAATAGAAGCCCAACACATAATGTTAAAGCCCAACCTACATATTTTCAAAATAAAACCCTAATTTTCTTAGTTTTCTTCCCCATCACCTCTTTTTCATATGTAACTAATCATATCTACAATATTCAATATCTAATATATTTTTTTCATCAAATCAAATTATATAATGTGTTATATATTAATTTTACGTGGCTTAATTTTATAACTAATAAAGATTTTTTTTGTAGAAAGACACGTATAAAATTATGTAGCTCATACACCACTAGAGACAAATAACTTAGGGTTTAGGAATGTAATTCTTCAATCAAGAATTTTTCAAAAATGTAAATTTTGTACACTAAATTATTATAAGTTACTTATAGAGACAACTTGTAATCTAGTTAAGCCCATATACTCTCATAGGTGGTTATTTTGTGTTCTCTTTTTCTTGAAAGTTTTCAAAATAGTCCGCTGTAGGCAATTAGGTTTTCTATTTATATAATTTATGCTTTAAAAAAAACTCTTCCAAGAAAACAAAAATAGAAGCCCAACACATAATGTTAAAGCCCAACCTACATATTTTCAAAATAAAACCCTAATTTTCTTAGTTTTCTTCCCCATCACCTCTTTTTCATATGTAACTAATCATATCTAAAATATTCAATATCTAATATATTTTTTTCATCAAATCAAATTATGTAATGTGTTATATATTAATTTTATGTGGCTTAATTTTATATCACATTACTTATCCCAATATATAATATATATATATATATCATAGAAAAATAAACAATCCTTAAAGGATCTTTAACAACCCAATCAAGCAGAACTCATGTTTAAAAAAAAATTAATGAATCAAGCCTAAACTTAAATAACAAGGATTGTTTGAACAAAACTCAAACTTAAACTCACTAAAATATTACCAGAATAATCCCAAATAGCTAAACTTTGGTTCGGTTTGTTTGAAGACTTACTCCCAATTACCTCACACGAAGATGTTTTTCAGGAATTTTCATAATGGTATATATAATTTTCTTCAATCTATTAGTGCAACACCCATAAATGTAATTCAAAATTCTTTTTGTTTTGGCCCCTATAAGCATAATTTATGTAAGTATTTCAGACATTTAAGTAACATATATGGGAAGAAGGTCCCTCTTAAATCCTAAAACATGTGGGATACCTTTGATATTAATAAAATATGAGGTTGTCTACATTCACATTCTTATGCAAGATATATATTTATGTAGAAACTTCATGACACTTAAAGTTTTGATAACAGAGTACCAATTAAGAGAGTTATAATCATTTATTATATGAAGTTTCAACGTGTTATCTTTATGTTTCAAATATCTTAAAGTTTAGCTTAATATATTCTTCAATAATTTGGTTATAACATTATCTATTATATTGTAGATCACGTCGCAACAGACAATTGGTTTGTAGCTTTTAACAATTGTTAGATTTTGAGTCTTGGGAACCAAATTTATATTTGTTTAATTGTTTTCACTGAGTATATTAGGTATTTTTCATAGTGTTGATAATATTAGTCTCCACTATACTCCAAGAGAGTTTTAAAAATCATGAGGTAAATCCATCTGGCTTATGGCTTTTACTTATTCTAATACTCCATAATGCATAATTTATTTCGTTATCTGATATTGTATTAGTAAGTTGATTTATCTCCTCTTTATTAAGTCTCTTCTGGCATATCTCATCAATCAAGACCCCTTATAAGGTTCTTAATTGTTTGATGTACGTTAGCCATATTTTCTTCTTTAGTAATAATTTTCCCCTCATCATCCATTATTTTCATAGAGGTACTTTATAATCTTAAATTTTGCATGGCATGGTGGAAATACTTAGTATTCTCCTTCCCTCCATCAAGAAACTGGTATCTAGACTGTTGTTTCAACAATGATCCTTCATTAAGAAGCTTCTTTGATAATTATTTAGCCAATTCATTATAATTTTTGAGTTGTTCCTTGCTTGTATCTCATTTATGTCTGCATAGTTGAACTACTTTAATTTTGTCCCTTAGATTGGTAATATTAGCTAAAGTATTTTGTAGATACTCTTTGTTAATAACATCAGTTTACTTTTAAAAACTTGAAACTATTGTGCCTCCTGAAATATGTGATTTCCCTTGATATTTCTGGTCCATATTTTTTTAACAATATCGTCAAACGTTTCCTGGTTGTTCTAGGAATCATAAAAATTGAAAGGAGATATGAACTTAATTGTTTTCCTTATTGGCATATCTAGAATAAGACTATGATAATCTAATAGTCCTGGTGAGTTAATATTAGCTTGTTGCATGGGAATTGAGAAATCAACTTTCTATGAACTCAATTTTTATGGTTCACATTTCTTTCTCTCAAACATACTTTGTCCAAACATAGTAAGGACTTGTTCCTTGTATTTTTGTAAGATGTAAATCATTTACACACTCATTCATCTTTTTGGTATGAACAACTAGATATGGTTCATGGCGTATATATTTTAACTCCATAACTTCATAAAAATATCCTTAAATGCAACAAGTATTGTTGTTAGCTATACTTTCCAAGTCTCTCAGTGTATCCCATAATTTCAGTCTTTGACTAGTTGGTGGAATGTGAGAACATACTAAAGACATATAGAGAACTTTCTTAGTATTTATGTCTTCAATCGTGCAAAGTAATGCTTGATCACTAGCCTATATTAGTTCACCGTTTAATATATTAGACTTCCAACATATCTATAATTATCCTTTTTGGATAGAAAGATGCCACATGACCAATATTTCCATGATTTAGGAGTGCTACCTCAGGGTCTTTAACAAAAAAAAATTATGTTTAAATTTTCTTACAATATTATATGAATTTTGGATTCTAAAAATAGTTCCAAAAAGACAAATCAAACATGACATATGATTGGTTATTAACTACTTAAATACCTTGATTGTCAAAGGTGCATGAACCTCTTGGCAGATCCAAACTAAGAAACTCATTTTTCCTTTCACGTTAAGTTGGAAAACTGACTTAGATTGTAATTTTCAACTCTAACCCTTGTTCATAATGATTTTAACCTCTTTTTAAATATCATGAAACTATAAACATATTTTACTCTTTAAATTATACAGACCTCAATATCTCTTATAATCACTTGACTATAATTTACCTATGTGTAGCCTATGTTGACTAAAAAATAATAATTAAACATATTACAACCAAAACATATATAATAGACACAACCTAAATAATCTATGCAAGTTATGCATACTTTCTCTAAAACTACTAAACATATGTTGTTCGAATGCAATTGTGCCACAGATACATGGTATACAACTCTTATGGGGATTAAATTACCTAACGAAAGGATAATTCAAATAGAAGAATGATATTTTAAAATAATAAAATCATAAACTAATAAAGAAAAGGATAGACATATCCCCGTAGTAGAGAAAGCAGGCATGATGTGTTCGCACATATAGAAGGCAAAAAATGAAATATTATATGAAAACTCAAACCTTGTCCCTATTAAAAAAGTTTATAGAGAATCTATAGCATGTGATGAATTCTATAATGCAAATATAAAATATGAGGCTATAAGGGTCACCCTATAAAATGTGGAACCAATAAACACCCAAGGTATATACAATAAAAAGGGTAACTCAGTTTAAAACAAAATCCAAGATCTGCTTAATTTAATATTGAAATTGCTTTTAATAGTGCAACTAAAAAATAAAGTGATGATTTTGTATTAAATGATTTTAGAGGATTTTTTTTAGGGATGACACACATGTAGTTATGTAGCTCACATGCCTCAAGAGACATCAACCTTAGGGTTCACGAATGTTTTTCTTCATGGAAGAACTTTCCAAAAATGTAGATTTTTTATACAAAAATGATTGTGCAAATGACTTGTAAAGGACAACTTGTAATATAGTTAAGAAAATTTACTCCCTTAGTAGGTGATAATTTATTGTCCTCCTCTATTTCTCAAAACATAAACAAAGTAGCCGCCTATGTGACCAATCAATAACAAATTGTAAACCTAATGCATGCACTGGACTTTCTATTTATAATGGGATAATTCTACATTCAGACCTCCAGTGTCCTTTTATAATTAAGCTAAACAATTAATTCTTTCCATTATAAGCATTTTTATTAAAATAACTTATAAAATGAGTAATATAACAAAAAAGAATTACTTTTTTCACCACCACTGCTGGTTATTAAACTTCAGCAAAAATATATCAATGTGATTTTTTTTTTGGATTTTTTTTTATCTATGACGAAAAATTATAACGGAGCCATAGATGAAATTTTTTTAAAGAAACAATCAAAAAGTCACAATGATATATTTTTATCTGAATAATTGTAAAAAAGAAAAAAGCTCGCCTAAATAAAAAAAAGTTATCTAGTTGACCAGCAGCCGCAAATTAAAAATATAGAGAATGTTAATTAATATATATTTATAATTCAATTATTTTTTAATAAAAAAATTTAATAAAAAAAATTGTATTGATCTAAATTTAGGAAACAAAGATTATTTCCCTATAGTTCAAGAAGAATTGTGGCATTTTAGGCCTAAATATATAATTATTTCTTATAAATTATTTTAGTTTTAAAAATAAAATAAAAGACCAATCCATATTGTAAAAGCCCAACTCACATGTTTAATATAAAACCTAATTACCCATCAAATCTACCCTAAATAAGAAACAGTCCTCATTATTGTATACTACTATAGTTGTATAACACCATCCTGCCTCAGCAAAAAATTTCTCTGTACCATCTAATCCCAAATACCAAACTTCATTGCAATTAACCAGTTTCTCTCTTCATTTAATCACTCCATTCTACTTCTTTAAATCTCCATAAATCTGTACTAACTTTGAATGTTGATTCATTGAATCAATTTGAAACACCAGACAAGAATGCAGAATTTAAGCCAGTCGTTTTCCTACATTTGTTTACCATATATCCAGGTTAGTAAATTTGCGAGTTTCTTATATTCTTATGAATTCTAACTTAGTCTATTATATCAAATTATATGTAATGTCATAAGAATTTTATTATAATCGTATCAATCTAACATAGGCCACTATTGTTAGCAACATATATGCCTCATTTTTGTCACTATCTAGTGTAGGCCACAATTAATAGTTAATTATTGTCACACCCAAAGGGGGAAAACACATTGAATCTGTAGATCTCAGATTTATTGTATTGTATTTTGTTAAATGGTAGTCATACTTTTACGCAAGGTCTTGCAAAATGTCAAGTACATATAATTAGATTCCATGATAATTATATTATTAGCATAATCTTGTATTATATAAGGTTTATTTAGAATTGTTTTACCTATAAGATATCTGAAGTCAAGAGATTTAGTCTAATTCATCCAACCCAATTATCTGTTCTAGACTGATTCATATTACCCTCTCTCGATTTCATCAATAAGAAGTGTTGGGTGACAATAATAACTGTTGAGTGAAATTTTCCTTAGGTTTATCTTAATTGGTATTTAAATCTGGATTATTGTATAATTAAAATTTTGGTTAATTTGAATAAAGATATGGATAGTGGGCTTAATAGTTTCTCTTTTTTTCTTCAATGGTAGGCAATCTTCATCAATGGGAGCATAACGAAACAAAGAATGGATAAGATTGTTGGTCATGACATTTCAATCCACCATGAAGAGTTTATGATTATCATGGTAAGATTTACATGCCAATATATAAACTTCATTTGACTGTAAATATATATATGCTACTCCATTTTGTAGGTTTATGCATACTAACCAAACTTGTTTAAATAAGTTTAATACCATGTTTAATCTGAGATACACTTTTCGTTCAGGATAAAAAATTTCAAGTTAACAAGATAAATGTTGTTTTCTTGGTAAAAGTATGTATATTTTTCCTTGAAAAATGGCCTAGACATGCCTATGTTGGAATGTCTAGGAGGTTGTCCATTTTTATTTAGGCAATTGATAACAATTTAACTTTATTGAAAGAATGTTTTATTCATTTAGTTTTTTAAGTTCACTTCAAACACCTGAACCTTTTGTAGATGCTTACATGTACGTGACCTATCATTTTTTAGAAGAATCTTTACCTTATTTATCTAATAAATTGGTATAGAATAGAATAAACCACATAGTTTGAATTAAAAAATAATGTTGTAACAGTTACAACTCATCTAATCATGGGATTATAACAAATATAATAGCAAAATATAACCACCACAACCACAATGTTTATAGATCTTTGAGAATATGATTAACAAGTTGCCATTATAGAATAATCTTTTATTTTCCATTAAAGAGTAATGAGAAGAAACAATCATTATTTTGTTGTATGCTTTTAGATACTCTCGTAAGTAAATGTGGGTCTAGTTGTTCACGTGGTTGAAGTCCATCTAAGACTAGTTTATTTAGTCTAGTCATGAATTAGGTAACATATCATAGAGTATTTTAATGTTTGAATAATATAAAACATTATTTGCAGCTATCAAGATGAAGTGATGGCAAAGGATTTGAGTTTATAAAATATTGGAAAAATTAGTGAAGGTAAGTTTCATCTCCATTTTATTATCAGATAATTTCTTGCTTTGTTCTCTTACGTTTATATGCTGTTGTAGCTCTCTTTTTATTCATCCACTAAAGGTTTTGAATTCTAGCACTCAAACTTATGTTTTTTCTCAAGGGTCAAGTATAATCTACATCAAGACATATGGACGATGAAAGAATAGTGTGTTAGATTAATAGTTTCTCTAGTGGTAAGGTTACACATGTATTATATTAAAAATTAAAGATAAATGAGTGGTAGGTAATTTATTGAATATTATTCGACTTAATATCAAAATGCAACTTCACTACTGAAATTTCACACAAGCTCCATAGATTATTATATTTAGGTCGTTTTCTAAGTTATGTCCTTTCTGGTTATCTTTTCTCTTGGATTTTCCTTTCTTATTTCTATTATATACATGGAGTTCCTCGTTCCTCTTACATTTCTTATGAATTTGATTGTATATATATATGTCTCTATAATTTTGGTTTAGTGTTTAATATAGCAATACGTTAACTATTTCTTATAAATAAATTTAGCTTTAAAAATAAAATTAAAGCCCAATCCATATTGTAAAAGCCTAACTCACATGCTTAAAATAAAACCTAATTACCCATCAAATCTACACTAACACCATTGCCCCCTGACCCGCAAAATTTCTCTGTACCATCTGATCCCAAATACAAAACTTCATTGCAATTAACAAGTTCCTCTCTTCATTTAATCCCTCCATTCTACTACTTTAAATCTCCACAAATTCGTACTAACTTTGAATGTTGATTCATTGAATCAATTTGAAACACCAGACAAGATTGCAGAATTTTAAGCCATCCATTTTCTTACATTTATTTACCATATATCCAGGTTAGTAAATTTGTGAGTTTCTTATATTTTTATGAATTCTAACTTAGTCTATTATATCAAATTATATTAAATGTCATAAGAATTTCATTATAATCGTATCAATCTATCAAATGCCACAATTGTTAGCCACATATAGGCTTCATTTTTGTCACTATCTAGTGTATGCCACGATTAATAGTTCATTATTGTCACGCCCAACGGGGAAAAACGCATTGAATCCCAAGATGTCAGATTTATTGTATTGTTGGTGGGGGAAAAGGTGTGATAAAATAATAGATAAATAAAGAGTCACACACCCTTGAGAACCATGGAACTCACTGCAAGTATCACAGATCGTATGCAAGTTTTAATGATAAGTCAAGTTCGTTCGCAGAGATTGTATCCGTTAGATCTACTTATATTTAACAAGCGTTGATGAATTTAGATGTTTAAAATAAAAATATAAAAAGATGAAATAACAATCTACGCAATTAAATAATTAAAACAAATAAACAAAACAAATAACTAGATACGAATGTAAGTCAAATAGATTAGGATTACTAACATGAGTCTATTTCTAAATCGTTATTCTAACCTGTCACAGATTAAGCATTATATATTAACCAGGATTCTAAATTCTACCTAGCCTTTTCTAGGCTTAGGAGCAACCTCTCAACTACTAGGGATTCCTAAGTAATGATTGGTGATTAAATCAAACCTTAATGGCTATCTAGTTAGGCAAGGTATCAAAACTAGACGATTATGTGGTGTTGTCAATAACTAAGATTAATCCTAAGATTGGCCAAATCTAAGGTGTAACAATAAGTCAAAACACATAATAACAATATACGCCAAGCTCAAAATTAAAATAACAAATAGTATTTATGAATGAAAGACCAAATAATAATCCAACAATTAAAGGTAAACTTACAGAATAAAAGCTTAGAAATATGGTTGAGAATAGATCTATAGCTAATTACTCTAAATATAGAGAAGGTGAGATGTAGAAGAGGAGTTTGTCAGTCTCCAATCTTCTTCTTCTTGTCTTCCTCTACAGGTCAGCTTGCTTCTTTAATGAATAGCTTGATTCTAAGGATGAATATTAATGTAAAGGACTAAGCTATTGTTTATAATTTAAGCTAATGTTTAGAACTGAGCAAGGACATGTTTACAATGATAAGAGGGTGTATTTATAGGTATCTTGGAAGCCCTAATTCGTTTTCTTGAAGGAGAAGTAAGTAGTGGACTCCAAGCCCCACTCAAATTCGTAACCCTAAAAACATGAAACAGGTCCGATCTTCTTTTGGCTCTAACAACTTCGATATTCATCCGTTTGACGCGTATGAATATACCAAATTGATCGTCTCGGAAAGCTCTTCAACTTTTCTCTTGAACGTTTCTCCAAATTCCACACCGTTTTTGAGATATAAGCTGATTTGTGGTCGTAGGTGCAGAAATTCAGGATTAAGGCAGCTTTTCCTTTTCCATATTTTTAGCTTTTGTTTCCTTATCTCCAATTACCATGCTTATCTATTTCCATATCTTGTAGTCTTTGACTTGGAATCTAATTAATCTCCATAATTATCTTTAAAACTTCACACTAAATAATTAAACCCAATATGCTCTAAAAATATTATTTTACTAAATCAAGACTCAAAATAGAAAAGTGTAGCATTTCTCAAGAAAATCGACTATAATGACTTCGAAATCACTAAAAATGATGTCTCATCCTAATATAAATCTATCACAAATGAGGAGACATCAAACCCCCAACTCAAAGTTGTATCGTCCCGATACAATAAAGATAAAAACAAAGGGAAGTCTCTAAATACACACCTAGGTCAATTAAGCACAGATGACAGAAGATAGAAGAATATGGAGAATAAACTTAAAGCAACTACTCAGACAATCTCATGTAATAATATTTATAAACTACATACCTGTACACTTCTCATATCCACAGTCAACACGGCTTGAATTCAAGATCAGATTAGTTTCGCAATGTAAGAAGTAGAGGAACTTTACTCAGTTCACCAAGGAAGCTATAGATTGTTCATCGAACTTCACTAGTGTCCAAAGATCCATTTAACTACTCTCTATTGGCTCAATCACTTCTCAATTACATAGCAAAGAATCAAAAGGTCTTTAAGGTTGTAATTTAGGCTTAGGGACGGTATGATAAGTATATTTGGATAATTTAGAGTGAGCTTTTGGCTCTCTCCTCACTAGCCATCAACGAATCGCCCTAGAGCTTGAGTTACTCTCATAAAACGTTTTTCACTCAACCCAATGATTTCTTGATGCATAGCATCCCCAATAACCCAATTAAATCATAAGATGTTCACATAAAAATTCCACTTTGCCGGTCCGAATATATATATTTTCTTTTCAAATCAATTTTTCTTTTGTATAGCTATGATTCTCTTTTTATGTTGAGATATCACACTAATTTTCTCATATATATATTTTTATGCCCTTATTGGCAAAATTAGCTCGTAGCTTCTTTTTCATTCACTATTACCCCCGCAAAGGATTACAATACAAATCTGTGAATCATCATCAATATAAAGCACAAAGCACAATTAATAAGCTCAAAAATCCCAACCCAATAACAATTCCCATAATGGTGGACCCACCACCCCAAACTCAAGCTCTAAAACAACTGTCTATGCATCACGATTCGAGTGCGGGTCATACGGAAAAGTCCTATAATCTAAAGGGATATGGCTTATAATGTGTTTCAATAAAAAGGCTTTAGAAAGGCTAGAAGGGGCGGAGAAGGATATATCATATAAAATCAAAAATCACAAGGTGAGAAGGTATAAAAAGGCTTCAAGGGCTTTAATATGAAAGAACCGCCTTAATCACTTTCTACACTATGCATTTTCGTTATTTTCTTAACTTTAGCACTTTCATCAAATGGGTTTATCAATTAGCTTGGATCTCACGGCCTACACACTTCTCAAGGTTCCCTGAGATCGAACATACTTTCTATCGCATTGCTCTCTAATCTTCTTTTTACTATCAATGTGTGTTTTCCTGCAAATACTCAAAGCATACAAAATAAAATAGCTCATAAACATACTACTTACTAGCATTAACTCACTGAGCTTATGCTTTGAAGCTATTAAACACACTCTACATACATCTAAACCTTCTCATAAAAATTTTAATTTTACCTAAAAACAGAAAAAATGGAGATGAGAGACAACGAATCCCCACACCCCCAACTCAAAAATAAGCCGTGTCCCCACGACTCGAAAAGACTCAAAAAGAAAATTAAAAATTTACAGATATTGCACATAAAGAAAAGGTAAGGAAGAAAGAAAACATAATCTTCGAGGCTATTTACCTCGCCTGATCAATACCCGGAATAGGGTGCAGTGCTTTCATGTATGTAAATTTCTAATATCACCAATTTCGCTTTCCCTTACATCTTCTTATGCTCCATCCCAATCAATCACACTCTAGAAATCTCTTGTTTATCTTCTTCCAACTTTGCTCTTTGAATAATCTCTCATGTGACAGTTGTTCATTCAGGAATATGTTTTGAATACAGCTACTAGCGTCCCAGAAGCTTTTGTTCATCTTGGGTTAAAGGACTATCGATTGTAGAGGTTGTGGTTTCTTCCTTATGAAAGTTTAAACCTTTTTGTTCTTTGAATTCACCACAGCTAGCTTTCCTCTATTCTCTTGATCCGATTTACCTTGTAATTTATTCCAGAACTAGTACCCATCTCAATTGAAATCTTCTAGAGCTTACCCAATACCTTGCTTTGATTCTTCATATCCCATACACTTGATAATATCTCTATTCTCTTCATCATCTCTTTTTACCCCCAACTCAAAGCTTTGAACACTCTTGAAATTTGTAACTTAATCATAGGTGGAACAAGCTTTATTGTGGTTAGGAAAGGTGTTAGGATGACAATTCTCCATGTGGGTATGATTGAATCAAGCTTTGATGATATGGGATTAAGGAATTTGAGAAGAAGCTCTTGAAATTCATGGTTTTGATTCTTGGTTTCTAGGTGTTTTGATATGCTTTGGGTGCTTGAATCTTCTTTGTAATGATGTGGGAAAGGATTTGGATGAGAATTCATGGTGATTTGGTGGTGTTTTGATGTTAGGTGAAGGTTTGTTGGAGCTTTAATGGAGTTGGGAGAGTTTTGGAGAGAAGAAAGAGGTTTAAGATTTGATAAATTCGGAATAATAAGCATTAGATCTCCTTATAAGCTTGAAATCCTTTCTTTTCTCTCTCTGGCGGCTCGTGCGGACTACCCCTGCGGACCAGGGGGTGTACCGCGGGGTACACCGCAGCATCTGATGGGTCAAAATTTTTTGCTCACTGGATTGGACCCGTGGTAGGACCCCGTGGCACGCGTTTTTGAGTTGCGGACCATGGTCCGGTGTACCGCGGGGGTGCTCCGCGCCTCCTACGTCAAAAAACCCGTGGTAGGACCCCGTGGCACGTGTTTATGCAGTGCATGGCGCGGTATAGGGTCCGGTATACCAGACCCATCAGCTATATTTTTTTTCCTTTCTGGATAAAACACGTGGCTCGACCCCGTGGCACGGGTTTCTCCTCTGCGTTGCACCGCGGCTGAGGTTCGGTGTACCGCACTTGGCAAAAACCTCCCCAACACCAAGATCTCGAAAAGTTATGCAGTTTAGGCTCAAAGATCACCTGATTCCGACATCCGAGCGCAAAGATATGACTTGCCGAAGTTTCTCCGTTCCAAAAACTTTTGCTCGCTTCCCTAACTTTCTCCAATACCTAATCATCAAAAACACTAATACCTTCCTCAAATATGCAATATCAACTAAAATTAACTAAACTAAACATAAATAAAAAACTAAAAATGTAAAAACATAAACGAGATTACGGGTTGTCTCCCGTGTAGCACTTTTGTTTAACGTCTGTCAAAGTTAGACGAGTTACCTCGGTTATTTCTTTTTATAGCCTCCCCAGCAGTGAGTGAGATGATTAACGCTTACCAACTCGAGCTTTCAACCTTTGATAGCCTTGATTTCGACCACTCCTTCTGAGAAAATTTGCGTGATAACATAAGGTCCTTTCCAAGAGCTGCTCTGTTTGGGGTTGGGAGGTTTCCATGCCACCTCGTCTCCTACCCCAAACCCAATATTTTTCTCTATGGTTTCTTGGAGACTTTTAGGTTCTGGCTTCTTGGTTACTGCTCTGATTGGATATAGTTCTTTTGACTTCTTTTTCCTCTTCTTTCCCGAAACATAGAATGTTTCAGCGTTATCTTAAATACTAAGAGTCACGGTTCCTTCATTCACATTCACTATAGTATCGCCGGTGGCTAGGAATGGACGCCCAAGAATGAATTGGACGTTCTTATCTGCTTTGTAGTCAAGAATAATAAAGTCCGTTGGAATAACAATGTTACCTACTTGAACGAGTACATCCTCTATTACTCCCCACGGCTTAACAGTAGATTGATCCGCAAGTTGTAAGATTACAGATGTCGGTTTCGCTTCACTAATACCAATCTTCTTGAATACACTTTTGGGCATGATATTCACACTTGCCCCTAAATCACACATGGATTTTCCATGAAATATACCACCTATTTTGATTGGGAGATTCAAACTTCCCGGATCCTTACGCTTCGGTGGTAATCTTCGTTGAACTCGTGCTGATACCCCTTCGTTGATTTCTACAGATTTGGCTCTTGTGAATCTTTTCTTATTAGAGAGTGCCTCCAGAAAGAATCGATCATAGTTTCTCCTTCCTTCCATAGCATCGAGTAAAGTGACGTTAATTTTTACTTGTTTTAACGCCTCTATACACTTCTGATGTTGCTCCGTGGGGTAGTGGCAATGTATGGGTGTTTGTCTTGCTCTACTTCTCTCTTCAATTCTTGGTCCATTAACCACTCTAGGCTTCTTAATCTTATCATGTTCAACTTCTTCAACCCAATCTTCAACAATTATCTCATCTAAGTTCATCCGACTTACGTTTGACTTGTTTGGAAGAACATCCCCTTTTGAGGGAGATGGTAGTGCTTTGGTGATTATCTCACCGTGTTCTTTTATCTTTTGAGCTTCAAGACAAATAGTCTTGACCTTGTCGTCAACGTATTGGATCTTCTTCATGTTAGTAGTTGTTTCTTGGGTCAATTGTAGGAATTGACTTTGCATCTGTTCAATGATTGTAGTGAGTTGCATCACATTCTTCTCTAAAAGTTGATTATGTTGTTTAAGATCTTGGTTATGTTGTTGCAGGCTTTGCACTACTGATGCATCGATCTTTGATTCAAGTCTGCTCAAATTTTCCTTCGAGAAGTTGATGAATTGACTAATAGTCTCTTTTAACTCAGTGATTTCTTCTTGAGGACGTGATTGAGCTTGACTAACATTATGCACATGGCAGCTCGGTGGTTGATTAGCTTGATTTTCATAGGCTTGCTCTTGTAGGTATAACTGTTGAGGTGGCTTTGGGATGCTTTCCTTAACAGTTATAGCGAGTTGATGTATTTGATCTTGCAAGCTTGAAATCCTCGCATCTTCTTCTTCGTTAGTGGTAGGAGTTTTTCCTTGTGGCCAACTCATGTTGTTCTCAATGATTGTTTCCATACCACTTTTTGCTTCTTTTGGATCCATAGAGACAAAATTTCCACGACCCATATTATCTGCTCTCAGTCTTGACTCTCTATCGAGTCCATTATAGAACATGGATAATTGTAATTGTGGCGTGTATCCTTGTAATGGACATCTTGCCAACATCTTTTGAAATCTCGTCCATGCTTCACCAACACTCTCTCCGGCTTCTTGTAAGAAATTTTTAGGCTCCAAGAGTTCCTTCACTCGCATACTTGTAGGATAAAATTTATCAAGGAATCTTTCTTGAAGCTTGTCCCAATCGGTTATTAGCTCGGGAGGTTGATCATCGAACCAATCGCTTGCTTTCCCGGTCAAGAAAAACTGAAACATTAAATAATACATCTGTTCTTGCGTAACACCTTCATTAATGTAGGCATCACAAAATTGCATGAATTTTTGAACAGATCTGACCGGATCTTGATTTGTATCACCATTAAATTTCCCATAGCTCGCGAATTGATTAATTAAATCAGGATCTGGCTTGAATCTAACGGCTTGGATAGTTGGGACGCGAATCCCAATGCGTTGAACACGAAATTTACTAGGAAGACCTAGCTCTAACCGTTGATTATCCATCTAAAATCCTGAGAAAGACTAAAACAAAAAGAAAGCGTAAAACTGAAAACAAATAAAAACTTCTACACTAAATAAACACAAGATAGATTTAACTTAAAGATAAATCCCCGGCAGCGGCGCCAAAAACTTGGTGGGGGCAAAGGTGTGATAAAATAATAGATAAATAAAGTGTCACACACCCTTGAGAACCACGGAACTCACTGCAAGTATCACAGATCGTATGCAAGTTTTAATGATAAGTCAAGTTCGTTCGCAGGGATTGTATCCGTTAGATCTACTTATATTTAACAAGCGTAGATGAATTTAGATGTTTTAAATAAAAATATAAAAAGATGAAATAACAATCTACGCAATTAAATAGTTAAAACAAATAAACAAAACAAATAACTAGATATGAATGTAAGTCAAATAGATTAGGATTACTAATATGAGTCTATTTCTAAATCGTTATTCTAACCTGTCACAGATTAAGCATTATATATTAACCTGGATTCTAAATTCTACCTAGCCTTTTCTAGGCTTAGGAGCAACCTCTCCACTACTAGGGATTCCTAAGTAATGATTGGTGATTAAATCAAACCTTAATGGCTATCTAGTTAGGCAAGGTATCAAAACTAGACGATTATGTGGTGTTGTCTGTAACTAAGATTAATCCTAAGATTGGCCAAATCTAAGGTGTAACAATAAGTCAAAACACATAATAACAATATACGCCAAGCTCAATCAATTAAAATAACAAATAGTATTTATGAATTAAAGACCAAATAATAATCCAACAATTAAAGGTAAACTTACAGAATAAAAGTTTAGAAATATGGTTGAGAATAGATCTATAGCTAATTACTCTAAATATAGAGAAGGTGAGATGTAGAAGAGGAGTTTGTCAGTCTCCAATCTTCTTCTTCTTGTCTTCCTCTACAGGTCAGCTTGCTTCTTGAATGAATAGCTTGATTCTAAGGATGAATATTAATGTAAAGGACTAAGCTATTGTTTATAATTTAAGCTAATGTTTAGAACTGAGCAAGGACATGTTTACAATGATAAGAGGGTGTATTTATAGGTATCTTGGAAGCCCTAATTCGTTTTCTTGAAGGAGAAGTAAGTAGTGGACTCCAAGCCCAACTCAAATTCGTAACCCAAAAAACATGAAATCAGGTCCGATCTTCTTTTGGCTCTAACAGTTTCGATATTCATCCGTTTGACGCGTATGAATATACCAAATTGATCGTCTCGGAAAGCTCTTCAACTTTGCTCTTGAACGTTTCTCCAAATTCCACACCGGTTTTGAGATATAAGCTGATTTGTGGTTGTAGGTGCAGAAATTCAGGATTAAGGCAGCTTTTCCTTTTCCATATTTTTAGCTTTTGTTTCCTTATCTCCAATTACCATGCTTATCTCTTTCCATATCTTGTAGTCTTTGACTTGGAATCTAATTAATCTCCATAATTATCTTTAAAGCTTCACACTAAATAATTAAACCCAATATGCTCTAAAAATATTATTTTACTAAATCAAGACTCAAAATAGGAAAGTGTAGTATTTCTCAAGAAAATCGACTATAATGACTTCTAAATCACTAAAAATGATGTCTCATCCTAATATAAATCTATCACAAATGAGGAGACATCAAGACCCCCAACTCAAAGTTGTATCGTCCCGATACAATAAAGATAAAAACAAAGGGAAGTCTCTAAATACACACCTAGGTCAATTAAGCACAGATGACAGAAGATAGAAGAATATGGAGAATAAACTTAAAGCAACTACTCAGACAATCTCATGTAATAATATTTATAAACTACATACCTGTACACTTCTCATATCCACAGTCAACACGGCTTGAATTCAAGATCAGATTAGTTTCGCAATGTAAGAAGGAGAGGAACTTTACTCAGTTCACCAAGGAAGCTATAGATTGTTCATCGAATTTCACTAGTGTCCAAAGATCCATTTAACTACTCTCTATTGGCTCAATCACTTCTCAATTACATAGCAAAGAATCAAAAGGTCTTTAAGGTTGTAATTTAGGCTTAGGGACGGTATGATAAGTATATTTGGATAATTTAGAGTGAGCTTTTGGCTCTCTCCTCACTAGCCATCAATGAATCGCCCTAGAGCTTGAGTTACTCTCATAAAACGTTTCTCACTCAACCCAATGATTTCTTGATGCATAGCATCCCCAATAACCAATTAAAGCATAAGATGTTCACATAAAAATTCCCCTTTGCCGGTCCGAATATATATATTTTCTTTTCAAATCAATTTTTCTTTTGTATAGCTATGATTCTCTTTTTATGTTGAGATATCACACTAATTTTCTCATATATATATTTTTATGCCCTTATTGGCAAAATTAGCTCGTAGCTTCTTTTTCATTCACTATTACCCCGGCAAAGGGTTACAATACAAATCAATGAATCATCATCAATATAAAGCACAAAGCACAATTAATAAGCTCAAAAATCCCAACCCAATAACAATTCCCATAATGGTGGACCCACCACCCCAAACTCAAGCTCTAAAACAACTGTCTATGCCTCGCGATTCGAGTGCGGGTCATATGGAAAAGTCCTATAATCTAAAGGGATATGGCTTATAATGTGTTTCAATAAAAAGGCTTTAGAAAGGCTAGAAGGGGCTGAGAAGGATATATCATATAAAATCAAAAATCACAAGGTGAGAAGGTATAAAAAGGCTTCAAGGGCTTCAATATGAAAGAACCGCCTTAATCACTTTCTACACTATGCATTTTCTTTATTTTCTTTACCTTTAGCACTTTCATCAAATGGGTTTATCAACTAGCTTAGATCTCACGGCCTACACACTTCTCAAGGTTCCATGAGATCGAACATACTTTCTATCGCATTGCTCACTAATCTTCTTTTTACTATCAATGTGTGTTTTCCTGCAAATACTCAAAGCATACAAAATAAAATAGCTCATAAACATACTACTTACTATCATTAACTCACTGAGCTTATGCTTTCAAGCTATTAAACACACTCTACATACATCTAAACCTTCTCATAAAAATTTTAATTTTACCTAAAAACAGAAAAAATGGAGATGAGAGACAACGAATCCCCACACCCCCAACTCAAAAATGAGCCGTGTCCCCACGACTCGAAAAGACTAAAAAAGAAAATTAAAAATTTACAGATATTGCACATAAAGAAAAGGTAAGGAAGAAAGAAAACATACTCTTCGAGGCTATTTACTTCGCCTGATCAATACCCGGAATAGGGTGCAATGCTTTCATGTATGTAAATTTCTAATATCACCAATTTTGCTTTCCCTTACATCTTCTTATGCTCCATCCCAATCAATCACACTCTAGAAATCTCTTGTTTATCTTCTTCCAACTTTGCTCTTTGAATAATCTCTCATGTGACAGTTGTTCATTCAGGAATATGTTTTGAATACAGCTACTAGCGTCCCAGAAGCTTTTGTTCATCTTGGGTTAAAGGACTATCGATTGTAGAGGTTGTGGTATCTTCCTTATGAAAGTTTAAACCTTTTTGTTCTTTGAATTCACCACAGCTATCTTTCCTCTATTCTCTTGATCCGATTTACCTTGTAATTTATTCCAGAACTAGTACCCATCTCAATTGAAATCTTCTAGAGCTTACCCAATACCTTGCTTTGATTCTTCATATCCCATACACTTGATAATATCTCTATTCTCTTCATCATCTTTTTTTACCCCCAACTCAAAGCTTTGAACACTCTTGAAATTTGTAACTTAATCATAGGTGGAACAAGCTTTATTGTGGTTAGGAATGGTGTTAGGATGACAATTCTCCATGTGGGTATGATTGAATCAAGCTTTGATGATATGGGTTTAAGGAATTTGAGAAGAAGATCTTGAAATTCATGGTTTTGATTCTTGGTTTCTAGGTGTTTTGATATGCTTTGGGTGCTTGAATCTTCTTTGTAATGATGTGGGAAAGGATTTGGATGAGAATTCATGGTGATTTGGTGGTGTTTTGATGTTAGGTGAAGGTTTGTTGGAGCTTTAATGGAGTTGGGAGAGTTCTGGAGAGAAGAAAGAGGTTTAAGGTTTGATAAATTCGGAATAATAAGCATTAGATCTCCTTATAATCTTGAAACCCTTTCTTTTCTCTCTCTGGCGGCTCGTGCGGACTACCCCTGCGGACCAGGGGGTGTACCGCGGGGTACACCGCAGCATCTGATGGGTGAATTTTTTTTGCTCACTGGATTGGACCCGTGGTAGGACCCCGTGGCACGCGTTTTTGAGCTGCGGACCATGGTCCGGTGTACCGCGGGGGTGCTCCGCTTCTCCTACGTCAAAAAACCCGTGGTAGGACCCCGTGGTAGGACCCCGTGGCACGTGTTTGTGCGGTGCATGGCGCGGTATAGGGTCCGGTATACCGGACCCATCAGCTATATTTTTTTTCGTTTCTGGATAAAACACGTGGCTCTACCCCGTAGCACGGGTTTCTCCACTGCGTTGCACCGCGGCTGAGGTTCGGTGTACCGCACTTAGCAAAATCCTCCCCAACAGCTAGATCTCGAAAAGTTAAGCAGTTTAGGCTCAAAGATCACCTGATTCCGACATCCGAGCGCAAAGATATGACTTGCCGAAGTTTCTCCGTTCCAAAAACATTTTGCTCGCTTCCCTTACTTTCTCCAATACCTAATCATCAAAAACACTAATACCTTCCTCAAATATGCAATATCAACTAAAATTAACTAAACTAAACATAAATTAAAAACTAAAAATGTAAAAACATAAACGAGATTACGGGTTGTCTCCCGTGTAGCACTTTTGTTTAACGTCTTTCAAAGTTAGACGAGTTACCTCGGTTATTTCTTTTTATAGCCTCCCCAGCAGTGAGTGAGATGATTAACGCTTACCAACTCGAGCTTGCAACCTTTGATAGCCTTGATTTCGACCACTCCTTCTGAGAAAATTTGCGTGATAACATAAGGTCCCTTCCAAGAACTGCTCTGTTTGGGGTTGGGAGGTTTCCATGCCACCTCGTCTCCTACCCCAAACCCAATCTTTTTCTCTATGGTTTCTTGGAGACTTTTAGGTTCTGGCTTCTTGGTTACTGCTCTGGTTGGATATAGTTCTTTTGACTTCTTTTTCCTCTTCTTTCCCGAAACATAGAATGTTTCAGCGTTATCTTTAATACTAAGAGTCACGGTTCCTTCATTCACATTCACTATAGTATCGCTGGTGGCTAGGAATGGACACCCAAGAATGAATTGGACGTTCTTATCTGCTTTGTAGTCAAGAATAATAAAGTCCGTTGGAATAACAATGTTACCTACTTGAACGAGTACATCCTCTATTACTCCCCACGGCTTAACAGTATATTGATCCGCAAGTTGTAAGATTACGGATGTCGGTTTCGCTTCACTAATACCAATATTCTTGAATACACTTTTGGGCATGATATTCACACTTGCCCCTAAATCACACATAGCTTTTCCATGAAATATACCACCTATTTTGATTGGGAGATTGAAACTTCCCGGATCCTTACGCTTCGGTGGTAATCTTCGTTGAACTCGTGCTGATACCCCTTCGTTGATTTCTACAGATATGGCTCTTGTGAATTGATGTCTCCTTAATTGTTCGTATTTTCGACCCTTAGGAGACATCATTTTTGGTGTTTATTTGACTATTTAGATAGACTTTTGGACTAAATATGCAATAATATGATTTTCCTCTTTTATTTCTAGCATTTTTGATTTATTAAACTTTTGCGCGTAATATTGGTATTTTTAGTGAAGATTTTACAGGTTTTAGATGTTAGCTAGAAGAGGAATCCGAGGAGAAAGTCAAAGATCAAGAGATAGAGTCAAAACTCGAAGATAAATCCCGAAGATATTATTTTTAGAGCTGAAAATCTATTTTCCAGGCCATAGATTGCTGATTTCGAGGTGCTTAAGCGATGATCTAGCTGTTGACCTTTCAAGAGAAATCATTCCTTATCGAGTTACGGAACTTTAGCAACTGGAATGAGGTCAATCGGAGTTGTAACGCATCGGGAAAATCCGTTTTAGTGAAGGTGTATCAGCAGTTACGGGATTTTGGGCTTAGAAATTGGGCTTGGACATTTAATTAGTGTTTTATTATTAGGTCCAAGCCCTAATCCGTTTTTAACCTTATAAAAGGAGATTTTGACCTCATTATTTCTCACCTCTCATTTTATTCTTAAAATTAAAACATCCTTAGAAGAGAGCGTCCAGAGAAGAAGCAGAAACAAGGAAAAGAAGAAGCAAGAGCTGGAGACGGTCTATATCTCCGATTCTCAGCCAATTCAACTCCAAAATTAGGTTTCTCTGTATTCTATTTTATTCTGTAAAACATGTTGAACCTATTTGTTTCTTTAATTTTGTCTTTTCAATTATTATGAGCTAAACTAAATTAGTGCTTGAGAACGCATAATGGGTTAATCCCAATTTGATTTCGTTTTATACATTTGGATTTGGGATAATTATTATTTAAATCAAATTGGGTGAATTGTATTTTTCTTTAATTTGCATTTTAATTACTATTATTGACCTGATCAATTAATGATAGGACTTAGTATCTAAGCTATTCCAATTAGTGGCGATTGGATCACCTTGACGGGGGGTTTAGGTACCGAACTAGTTAATGAATGTAGGTTAGAAATTATTGACTCTGACGAGCTTAATTAAACCTATGGCCTATTGGGTAATTTGAACTTAAACACTTGAGAGTGGACTATAATCACCCTGACGGGGTTTGTAGCACTTGAAAGTTGCTCCTTAGTCCACCCTGACGGGGGTAAGGAGATTTTAGAATCCCGACCAATACAAAATTTACCAATTTGTCCCTTAAACAATGTATGAAATGAATGATAGTTAGGTAAACCCTTGCGCCTCTCAAGTACTACCTGCTCTTACTTGCGTATCACTTTTATTTACTTGCGTCTTAGTTATTTATTTACATTTTCGCATTAGTCTTTCATTCCTTAGGATTAATACAAAACCAAACAAACATATTATCTTTATTTGCTTCATAAGTGCATCAATCATTAATAGATAAGCATTGTAGTCAACCATCCCGTCCTTGGAACGAATCTGTTTTATCAACTATATTACTTGGGACAACCGTACACTTGCGGTTGTGGTTCGATTTACATTTGCATTTATTTTAGAACACACAAAGGACCACCAAGTTTTTGGCGCCGCTGCCGGGGACGGTAGCGTGTGACCACTGTGTTTATCCTTTAGTGATAGTTGCATTTATTTTATTTATTTTTTATTTTTTATTTTCAGTTTTACGCTTGTGTTTGCTTTGTTTTGTTTTTACAGGTGCTTTATTCAGGTAATGATCAAGAAATTTAATTAAAGATGTATTGAGGACATTACCCAGATCCCGATCCATATGACTATTGGGAAGACTCTTCGGGACAACAACAATGGGGTAGTAACTTCTACCAACAACCTTATCAATACCCGCAAGAGCAAGGATGGAACAATCAATGGATCGGGAATAATCAACAACAAACGCCATATCACTATCAACAAGAACAAGTATGGAACCACCATTGGGTTGAAAACATTCAACAGTATCCACCTCATCAAAATCAGCATGATATACTACTAGAAAAAGCCAATCGCCTACTCGAGGAATTTCAGGCAGGAGAGCCAGAACGTAAGAAAAGAGACGAGGAAATCAAAGCCACCCATGCACTCATACAACAGAGCCTAGATGAATGGGATGCCCGAAACAACTCTCTTAACTTAGCTGAAAGTGGTAGTAAGTCTTATGAAGGTCCCACTCCCTCGAGGGATGGAACAGATCAATTGGAAAAAGTTGTTGAGGAGGAGGTGTTGAAAGAAGGTGAGAATCTTGTTAGCATAGTGGAAGAAGGAGTAGCAACGCAAACCCTAGAAGTGAACACAGAGATTTCTATTCCTAAGTTGTATACACATGATCAAGATATAGAGCGCAAACAAGAAGAAGAGGTGATCGAGATTAGCAAGATTCCACATCAAGAATATTATGAGGTAATAGTGGAAGATTGGGTTGAAAGCGAAGATGAATATGAAATGGTTGGAGAATCAATTGAAGAATTAAAGGTTAAAGATAAAATAGAAATTGAATATCCGCCACAAAAAGTTCACCAATCACCATCTCTACCACGAATCATTATTAAAGATGAAAAATCAGAATCACCTCGACTACCACAAATGATCAATATGTGTTATACAAGCAAGGTGCCACACCGCGAGAGCAAAAAGGCAAGGAGAAGCACCTATCCACCACATTTTAAAGATGAATCTGAGATTGAAACAAGGAATAAAAATGATCTTATACCGTTGAAAACGGTTATCTACTCTAATGTGGTGGAAAATGAGTTTCGTCATGAAAATAAAAAGGCGAAACGAAGTACTTACCCACCTCCTTTTAGAGATCGATTGAATAAAATTTTAAGGGGGAAGGTTTCAAAGCTTACATGCCAAGGACGAGGCGAATTCAAGCGGAGGAGAACCGCAAGGGCCTCAATACCATCTTCATGGAAGGTAACGCGTCGAACTTAAAGACGTAATAAACAAAAGTGCTTCTTGGGAGACAACCCATGTTTTAAATTGCTTTCATGTCTTTTAAATTCGTAGTTTAGTTTAGTTTGGTTTTCGTTAATTTAGTGTTTATTATTAAGAAATGAGGAAGGGTGGTTGTTTTTGATGATTGCAGGGGTAAAAGGGTCATGAGTTTGGGGTCAAAACGAGGAGAAAACGGAAAATTATGGAGTCAACAGTAGGTTTGACAGGCTAGCCGGCGGATACGCAGGCATACCGGCCAAAACGCTGAAGACCCCCAAACTCTCTGACCACTGCGTCAGCGATGACGCAGCATTGCTGCGTCACCATTCGCGCCAGCGAGAAATCCACCGGCATGCCGGCGAATCCGCCGGCTAGCCGGCCAACTGGAGGAAGAGTTTCTGGTCCTTGCGTCAGCGACGACGCAAGGTTGCTGCGTCTCGAAATGCGCCATCGCGTATCCGCCGGCTAGCCGGCCGAAGAAGCTGGAATTTCTGATCACTGCGTCAGCGACGACGCAAGAAGGCTGCGTCAGAGGTAAAAAAAAAAAAAAAAAAAAAAAAAAGATGCTAAGCCTCCAGTGACGAATCCTAGCCTCCAACTACTCTGAGAATCATCATTAAAACAACATCATACCACCAATCCTTCCCTCTAAACATCATCCAAGATCACAATCAAATCATTAAACTTCCAAAATACCAAAGCTTCACACTTTAATCCGAAGTTTTCTTTCACCAAAGCTAAAATTTATCCATTAAACCTTTCCCAAACCTTGAAATATCCATGACCCAGCTTTAAACAATCCATAATTCAAACCCAAACCTTCAAGAACACAAAATCACAATTTTATCCAAACCTTTTGAGGGTCTTGAAGCTTTGAGTTTGGGGTCATCGGAGATGACCATGAAGGTTGGAAAAGGTACGAAGAACATGGTGACGAAAGCGATTTGGGTATTAAGGAAAGATTTTCATAGAGGAGATGATGCTTAGAGGGCAAGTAATAAATGAAAACGTGGTAAAAGTGAAGAAGTTCGAGGTAATGAAGAACACTTTAAACGCAACCATCGATGAAGAATTCAAAACCTCAACTTGGACGCAACACCGACACCAGCCTCCCGCTGGTTCAGATACGCTTTCTTTCCCTTCTCATTTAGTGTAAATTATTTTATTGCTTTGAGTCTTTTTCGAGTAGTGGGGACACGACTCATTTTTGAGTTTGGGGTGGGGTTCGTTGCCTCATCCCAGTTTTTATGTGTTTAGTTGTTTAAATTGCTTTCAATAAAATAATTTTCGGAGTTGTGTTTGACTATAGAAGATTTTAAATGTCCCTTTAAGCATACTTTTGATGAATCAATGATAGTAGATAGTGGACTTTAGGGAAGAACATAAAACGCACTTACAATTGCATGCGAACATAGGTAATTAATAGGAAAAATTAATGAACAATGCAAATGAAGTAAGCTTGTACTTAAGGAATATGTTTGGTGTGTAGAACGTGAAATCTTAATTAGTAGAGAACCCACCTAGATATGAACTAAAGACAAGCTATGTACTTAGGAAAATGATAGGGGCAGTTCTTTGTTAGCCATTTGAAGCCTTTTAGCTTGCTATCCCTTATTATAATTTTATCCGTCTTAGCCCAATTTTGAGCCTTAAGCCTTTTCTTTTGTAGCCACGATATAAGCCCATTATCCTTTAGATTATTAGGCATGACCAAATGACCCGCACTTGAATCACAACCCTGAGACTTGTCTCGAGCTTGAGTTTGGGGTGGTGGGACCACATTTGGGAAATTACATTGGGAAGGGATTATATGTGTTTGTATTGAGGCACAAAAATGTAGATGATATTATTATTTGTAACCCTTTGCCGGGATTTGAAAAGAAAAAAAAAAAGAGAAAAAAAAAAAAAAATTATAAGAGACATGACCTTTCACATCAAAACGAGGGTCATGGGTATCTTGTACAAAAAAGAAATGAAAAAGAAAATAAAAAGAAAGAAAGAATAAAGAAATCGGCAAAGTGGAATATTTTTGGAAATCATCTTAGTTTTATTTGGGTTGACATGGGGACGCAACATTGGCGCGTCAAATGGGTGAGTGAGAACATTTTTTGAGCGTAACTCAAGCTCGAGGACATGTGGATGGTAAGTGAGGAGAGAGCCAAAAGCTCACTTCAAATTTACCAAATATACATCCATACCGTCCTTAAGCCAATATTAAAACCGTAAAGACCTCTTGATTCTTAAGTACATAGTGAATTTATTATTCTGTTGATAGGGAATAGACTAGGTGGAGCGTTCAAAGCAAGTTAGGATTAATGACCACCCTATAGCCATCATACAGAGATGAGTACAAGTGTAATCTTCAAGCATTGCGACTTTAATTTTATGATTGAGATTATTTATGTTTGATGTTGCATGATTAGTGTATGTATATGTTAGTTCTTAAAGTTTTGCTATATGAGATTTATCTTAAGAATTGCTTTAGGGTTATTTGCTAGCTTCTATTTGTTCTTGCGTTTACTTCTACCCCTTGTTTTGTTTTGTTTTGCTTTGTCGGGACGACAAAGGTTTGAGTTGGGGGTCTTGATGTCTCCTTAATTGTTCGTATTTTCGACCCTTAGGAGACATCATTTTTGGTGTTTATTTGACTATTTAGATAGACTTTTGGACTAAATATGCAATAATATGATTTTCCTCTTTTATTTCTAGCATTTTTGATTTATTAAACTTTTGCGCGTAATATTGGTATTTTTAGTGAAGATTTTACAGGTTTTAGATGTTAGCTAGAAGAGGAATCCGAGGAGAAAGTCAAAGATCAAGAGATAGAGTCAAAACTCGAAGATAAATCCCGAAGATATTATTTTTAGAGCTGAAAATCTATTTTCTAGGCCATAGATTGCTGATTTCGAGGTGCTTAAGCGTTGATCTAGCTGTTGACCTTTGAAGAGAAATCATTCCTTATCGAGTTACGGAACTTTAGCAACTGGAATGAGGTCAATCGGAGTTGTAACGCATCGGGAAAAGCCGTTTTAGTGAAGGTGTATCAGCAGTTACGGGATTTTGGGCTTAGAAATTGGGCTTGGACATTTAATTAGTGTTTTATTATTAGGTCCAAGCCCTAATCCGTTTTTAACCTTATAAAAGGAGATTTTGACCTCATTATTTCTCACCTTTCATTTTATTCTTAAAATTAAAACATCCTTAGAAGAGAGCGTCCAGAGAAGAAGAAGAAACAAGGAAAAGAAGAAGCAAGAGCTGGAGACGGTCTATATCTCCGATTCTCAGCCAATTCAACTCCAAAATTAGGTTTCTCTGTATTCTATTTTATTCTGTAAAACATGTTGAACCTATTTGTTTCTTTAATTTTGTCTTTTCAATTATTATGAGCTAAACTAAATTAGTGCTTGAGAACTCATAATGGGTTAATCCCAATTTGATTTCGTTTTATACATTTGGATTTGGGATAATTATTATTTAAATCAAATTGGGTGAATTGTATTTTTCTTTAATTTGCATTTTAATTACTATTATTGACCTGATCAATTAATGATAGGACTTAGTATCTAAGCTATTCCAATTAGTGGCGATTGGATCACCTTGACGGGGGGTTTAGGTACCGAACTAGTTAATGAATGTAGGTTAGAAATTATTGACTCTGACGAGCTTAATTAAACCTATGGCCTATTGGGTAATTTGAACTTAAACACTTGAGAGTGGACTATAATCACCCTGACGGGGTTTGTAGCACTTGAAAGTTGCTCCTTAGTCCACCCTGACGGGGGTAAGGAGATTTTAGAATCCCGACCAATACAAAATTTACCAATTTGTCCCTTAAACAATGTATGAAATGAATGATAGTTAGGTAAACCCTTGCGCCTCTCAAGTACTACCTGCTCTTACTTGCGTATCACTTTTATTTACTTGCGTCTTAGTTATTTATTTACATTTTCGCATTAGTCTTTCATTCCTTAGGATTAATACAAAACCAAACAAACATATTATCTTTATTTGCTTCATAAGTGCATCAATCATTAATAGATAAGCATTGTAGTCAACCATCCCGTCCTTGGAACGAATCTGTTTTATCAACTATATTACTTGGGACAACCGTACACTTGCGGTTGTGGTTCGATTTACATTTGCATTTATTTTAGAACACACAAAGGACCACCATGAATCTTTTCTTATTAGAGAGTGCCTCCAGAAAGAATCGATCATAGTTTCTCCTTCCTTCCATAGCTTCGAGTAAAGGGACGTTAATTTTTACTTGTTTTAACGCCTCTATACACTTCTGATGTTGCTCCGTGGGGTAGTGGCAATGTATGGGTGTTTGTCTTGCTCTACTTCTCTCTTCAATTCTTGGTCCATCAACCACTCTAGGCTTCATAATCTTATCATGTTCAACTTCTTCAACCCAATTTTCAACAATTATCTCATCTAAGTTCATCCGACTTACGTTTGACTTGTTTGGTAGAACATCCCCTTTTGAGGGAGATGGTAGCGCTTTGGTGATTATCTCACCGTGTTCTTTTATCTTTTGAGCTTGAAGACAAATAGTCTTGACCTTGTCGTCAACGTATTGGATCTTCTTCATGTTAGTAGTTGTATCTTGGGTCAATTGTAGGAATTGACTTTGCATCTGTTCTATGATTGTAGTGAGCTGCATCACATTCTTCTCTAAAAGTTGATTATGTTGTTTAAGATCTTGGTTATGTTGTTGCAGGCTTTGCACTACTGATGCATCGATCTTTGATTCAAGTCTGCTCATATTTTCCTTCGAGAAGTTGATGAATTAACTAATAGTCTCTTTTAACTCAGTGATTTCTTCTTGAGCACGTGATTGAGCTTGACTAACATTATGCACATGGCAGCTCGGTGGTTGATTAGCTTGATTTTCATAGGCTTGCTCTTGTAGGTATAACTGTTGAGGTGGCTTTGGGATGCTTTCCTTAACAGTTATAGCGAGTTGTTGTATTTGATCTTGCAAGTTTGAAATCCTCGCATCTTTTCTTCGTTAGTGGTAGGAGTTTTTCCTTGTGGCCAACTCATGTTGTTCTCAATGATTGTTTCCATACCACTTTTTGCTTCTTTTGGATCCATAGAGACAAAATTTCCACGACCCATATTATCTGCTCTCAGCCTTGACTCTCTATCGAGTCCATTATAGAACATGGATAATTGTAATTGTGGCGTGTATCCATGTAATGGACATCTTGCCAACATCTTTTGAAATCTCGTCCATGCTTCACAAACACTCTCTCCGGCTTCTTGTAAGAAATTTGTAGGCTCCAAGAGTTCCTTCACTCGCATACTTGTAGGATAAAATTTATCAAGGAATCTTTCTTGAAGCTTGTCCCAATCGGTTATTAGCTCGGGAGGTTGGTCATCGAACCAATCGCTTGCTTTCCCGATAAAGAAAAACTAAAACATTAAATAATACATCTGTTCTTGCGTAACACCTTCATTAGTGTAGGCATCACAAAATTGCATGAATTTTTGAGCAGATCTGACCGGATCTTGATTTGTATCACCATTAAATTTCCCATAGCTCGCGAATTGATTAATTAAATCAGGATCAGGCTTGAATCTAACCGCTTGGATAGTTGGGACGCGAATCCCAATGCGTTGAACACGAAATTTACTAGGAAGACCTAGCTCTAACCGTTGATTATCCATCTAAAATCCTGAGAAAGACTAAAACAAAAAGAAAGCGTAAAACTGAAAACAAATAAAAACTTCTACACTAAATAAACACAAGATAGATTTAACTTAAAGATAAATCCCCAGCAGCGGCGCCAAAAACTTGGTGGGGGCAAAGGTGTGATAAAATAATAGATAAATAAAGAGTCACACACCCTTGAGAACCACGGAACTCACTGCAAGTATCACAGATCGTATGCAAGTTTTAATGATAAGTCAAGTTCGTTCGCAGGGATTGTATCCGTTAGATCTACTTATATTTAACAAGCGTAGATGAATTTAGATGTTTTAAATAAAAATATAAAAAGATGAAATAACAATCTACGCAATTAAATAATTAAAACAAATAAACAAAACAAATAACAAGATATGAATGTAAGTCAAATAGATTAGGATTACTAATATGAGTCTATTTCTAAATCGTTATTCTAACCTGTCACAGATTAAGCATTATATATTAACCAGGATTCTAAATTCTACCTAGCCTTTTCTAGGCTTAGGAGCAACCTCTCCACTACTAGGGATTCCTAAGTAATGATTGGTGATTAAATCAAACCTTAATGGCTATCTAGTTAGGCAAGGTATCAAAACTAGACGATTATGTGGTGTTGTCAATAACTAAGATTAATCCTAAGATTGGCCAAATCTAAGGTGTAACAATAAGTCAAAACACATAATAACAATATACGCCAACCTCAATCAATTAAAATAACAAATAGTATTTATGAATTAAAGACCAAATAATAATCCAACAATTAAAGGTAAACTTACAAAATAAAAGCTTAGAAATATGGTTGAGAATAGATCTATAGCTAATTACTCTAAATATAGAGAAGGTGAGATGTAGAAGAGGAGTTTGTCAGTCTCCAATCTTCTTCTTCTTGTCTTCCTCTACAGGTCAGCTTGCTTCTTGAATGAATAACTTGATTCTAAGGATGAATATTAATGTAAAGGACTAAGCTATTGTTTATAATTTAAGCTAATGTTTAGAATTGAGCAAGGACATGTTTACAATGATAAGAGGGTGTATTTATAGGTATCTTGGAAGCCCTAATTCGTTTTCTTGAAGGAGAAGTAAGTAGTGGACTCAAAGCCCAACTCAAATTCGTAACCCTAAAAACATGAAATCAGGTCCGATCTTCTTTTGGCTCTAACAGCTTCGATATTCATCCGTTTGACGCGAATTAATATACCAAATTGATCGTCTCGGAAAGCTCTTCAACTTTTCTCTTGACCGTTTCTCCAAATTCCACACCATTTTTGAGAAATAAGCTGATTTGTGGTCGTAGGTGCAGAAATTCAGGATTAAGGCAGCTTTTCCTTTTCCATATTTTTAGCTTTTGTTTCCTTATCTCCAATTACCATGCTTATCTCTTTCCATATCTTGTAGTCTTTGACTTGGAATCTAATTAATCTCCATAATTATCTTTAAAGCTTCACACTAAATAATTAAACCCAATATGCTCTAAAAATATTATTTTACTAAATCAAGACTCAAAATAGGAAAGTGTAGCATTTCTCAAGAAAATCGACTATAATAACTTCTAATCATTAAAAATGATGTCTCATCCTAATATAAATCTATCACAAATGAGGAGACATCAATTGTATTTTGTTAAATGGTAGTTATACTTTTACGTGAGCTCTTGAAAATTGTCAAGTACATATAATTAGATTCCATGATAATTATATTATTAGCATAATCTTGTATTATTTAAGGTTTATTTAGAACTGTTTTACAAATAAGATATCCGAAGTCAATAAGAAGTGTTGGGTGACAATATTAACTATTGGGTGAAACTTTTCTTAGGTTTATCTTAATTGACATTTAAATTTAGATTATTGTATAATTAAAATTTTGGTTAATTTGAATAAAGATATGGATAGTGGGCTTAATAGTTTTCTCTTTTTTCTTCAATGGTAGGTAATCTTCATCAATGGGGAGCATAACGAAACAAAGAATGGATCAGATTGTTGGCCATGACATTTCAATCCACCATGAAGATTGTATGATTAACATGGTAAGATTTACATGCCAATAAATAAATTTCAATTGACTATATATATATGCTACCCCATTTTGTAGGTTTATGCATACTAACCAAACTTATTTACGTGATTTAAATTCTGAGTAATATCGTTTAGGTTACATCTAAATAAGTTTAATACCATGTTTAATCTGAGATACACGTTTAGCTCAGGATAATTCTTGTTTCAGTTAACAGGATAAATGTTGTTTTCTTGGTAAAAGTATGTATATTTTTCCTTAAAAAATGGCCTACACATGCCTATGTTGGAATGTCTAGGAGGCTGCCTATTTTTATTTAGGCAATTGATAAAAATTTAACTTTATTAGAAGAATGTTTTTTTCATTTATTTTTTTAAGTTCACTTCAAACACCTAAACCTTTTGTAGATTCTTACATGTACGTGACCTATCAATTTTTAGAAGAATCTTTACCTTATTTATCTAATAAATTGGTATATAATAGAATAAACCACAGAGTTGTAAGAGTTAGAATTAATAAATGATGGGATTATAACGAATATAATAGCAAAATATAACCACCACAACCACAATGTTTATCGATCTTTGAGAATATGATTAATGAGTTGCCATTTTAGAATAATCCTTTATTTTCCATTGAAGAGTAATGAGAAGAAACAATCATTAATTTGTTGTATGCTTTTAGATATTCTTGTAAGTAAAATATGGGTCTAGTTGTTCACCTGGTTGAAATCTATCTAAGACTAGTTTATCTAGTCTAGTCATGAACTAGGTATCCTATCTTAGAGTAGTGTTAAAATTTTAGTAAATATTTTAACGTGTGAATAATATAAAACATTATTTGCAGCTATCAAGATTAAGTGATGGCAAGGGACTTGAATTTTTCAAATATTGGAAAAATTAGTGAAGGTAAGTTTAATCATCCATTTTATCACTAGATAATTACTTGCTTTGTTCTCTTACGTTTATATGCGTGTTGTAGCTCTCTTTTTATTCATCCACTAAAGGTTTGAATTCAAGCACTTAAAGTTATGTTTTTTCTCAGGACGGTGAAGTATAATCTACATCAAGATATATGGATGATGAAAGAATATGATGTGTTAGATTAATAGTTGCTCTAGTGGTTAGGTTACTCATGTATTACATTAAAAATTCAAAATTAGGTAATTTATTGGATAATAAAGTCAGTGTTGGACCTCTTAATGAAAAGCTTTTCAAAAGGATATATGTTTAACTGTATTTTTGTTCAATGTTTTTTTTTTTCATTTATACTCAACAAGTCAACTTAATATCAAAATGCAACTTCGGTCAAACCACCTGAAATAAAGCCAAAAAATTATTCAAGTTATTTGACTTAATATCAAAATGAAACTTCACTACTGAAATTTCACAGACGCTCCATAGATTATTATATTTAGGTACTTTTCTAAGTCATGTCCTTCGTGGTTATATTTTTTATTTAGGCAATTGATAACAATTTAACTTTATTAAAAGAATGTTTTATTCATTTATTTTTTTAAGTTCACTTCAAACACCTGAACCTTTTGTAGATGCTTACATGTACGTGACCTATCATTTTTTAGAAGAATCTTTACCTTATTTATCTAATAAATTGGTATAGAATAGAATAAACCACAGAGTTTGAATTAAAAAATAATGTTCTAACAGTTACAACTCATCTAATCATGGGATTATAACAAATATAATAGCAAAATATAACCACCACAACCACAATGTTTATCGATCTTTGAGAATATGATTAACGAGTTGCCATTATAGAATAATCTTTTATTTTCCATTAAAGAGTAATGAGAAGAAACAATCATTATTTTGTTGTATGCTTTTACATACTCTCGTAAGTAAATGTGGGTCTAGTTGTTCACGTGGTTGAAGTCTATCAAAGATTAGTTTATCTAGTCTAGTCATGAATTAGGTAACATATCATAGAGTATTTTAATGTTTGAATAATATAAAACATTATTTGCAGCTATCAAGATGAAGTGATGGCAAAGGATTTGAGTTTATAAAATATTGGAAAAATTAGTGAAGGTAAGTTTCATCTCCATTTTATTATTAGATAATTTCTTGCTTTGTTCTCTTACGTTTATATGCTGTTGTAGCTCTCTTTTTATTCATCCACTAAAGGTTTTGAATTCTAGCACTCAAACTTATGTTTTTTCTCAGGGGTCAAGTATAATCTACATCAAGCCATATGGATGATGAAAGAATATGGTGTGTTAGATTGATAGTTTCTCTAGTGGTAAGGTTACACATGTATTATATTAAAAATTAAAGATAACTGAGTGGTAGGTAATTTATTCAAAATTATTCGACTTAATATCAAAATGCAACTTCACTACTGAAATTTCACACAAGCTCCATAGATTATTATATTTAGGTCGTTTTCTAAGTTATGTCCTTTCTGGTTATCTTTTCTCTTTGATTTTCCTTTCTTATTTCTATTATACACATGGAGTTCCTCGTTCCTCTTTCCTCTTACATTTCTTATGAATTTGATTGTATATATATATGTCTCTATAATTTTGGTTTAGTTTTTAATATAGCAATACGTTAATGAGGTTTTTTTTTCCAGAAGTATCTTTTATTTATGGTGTACTTTATTTTAAGTTATGGTAGTGTTTTATTTTAAAACATAAAAACCAACAGTCTAGTTTAGGTAGCATAGTTTGTTGCTGATGGTACGTGTGACCTTGTATATTTTCCACTAATAGATTCATCCTTGGACTTATTCTTAGTTCCCTGAGTTGATATACCATCAATAGAGTCTTGTACTACTTCCTTGACACGATCTTGCATATTAAAGATATAGAAGTCACTTTGTTATAACATAAAGCTCTAAATCTTGACCTCGTTTAATATTCTTCATTTCAGAAAATATAAATTTAGTCATAAATAATCTATTCTATTTCAGCTTTTTTAATCAGCCTTAAAATCATTTGGTTTTGTAAATCTCCTCAGGATTAGTATGGTATGAAAAAATTTAATCAGAAGAACATGAATACAGATGGGATCGTTGCTTTATAGAGGCTTTATCACATTCGGTCGAAGAGATTTGGCAATAGTTTCACAGTGATAAATTATTTTTTCTATCTTTCAACCTAATTTTTGAATGTATCACAAGGGATTACCTAATCATTGCTTGACTCATATTGAAATCTTTTTTGATATGTGGATTTTTGTTGAAATTGATACCATTTTGATTTCTTCCTTCTTTGGGAATATAATATATTTTACTGCTATCCCACTTTAAACTAAGGTATCTATTGAAAACTGAATGAGAAACTTTTTTAATCTGTCTTAGAACAATCAATTTGCTTAACACAATAACTTTGAGTTCTGACTTACAAATCTCAAACAAGTAGCTATGATTTATAACTTAGAAAGCTCGTGCATGTGCAAAACCAAAATACAAAGTATATAGAAGGATTAAATAATAATTGGGACATGAGAGATTTTTTTAAGTAATCAAGGACCAGATATAGCAGTATCAATTCTACTACTTTATTAATATTAACAGTCATATAGTAGAATAACTTTTGTACGATTAATATTTCTTCTGTCACTTGATTAACTCCTGTTATACACTAAGATAATCGGTTAGGTAGTACACAACGAGGGTTCCCCACTTGTCATTAAGGAAAGCTCCTTTTTGTTGTTCTTACACTCCGCCAAAGGTTTTTAGATTCTCTACTAGAGTCAATTCCATCTTATTATTTGCATTTCTTGCCATGAATTAATAGAAAAGTGTTTACGCCATGAAAGTTGCTTCCGAAGGTGGCCCCAAGGGGAAATGGTTTATTGGGCCCACATAAGCCAATATGTCCACTCTTGATATGCAATGATACACTTGAGTAACCATAGATACAGATACACCTTAGGTTGAACAGTAAAGAAGTCATTTCAAGAACCCTTCTAACGAGACGCAATACATTCATTGGTTTTGCCGAAAAACATTGAATGGAACTCTTAGTTTTATTCATTTACAATTGTTCGTAAATAGACATGATAAACCCAAAGTACTCTAAAAGTATAATAATTCTACAATTCTCAACAAAAATATAAAAGTCTAGTTATGAACACATATAAGTTATTTTGATATAAAAAATAAAATCAATCAACTAATACTACTAGTCTGTCTCATATCCTTTCCTTTTCATCTGCAATAATCACATTATTACTATTTATATGCATCGCTTGATGGATATCAGCTCATCTGCAGACTTTTTTAAAGTATCTTCGGACTCTTCATCATCTTCTAAAATAGTTATATCTTGCTCTAATATCAGTTCATCGACATCGGTGTACTCAAATGTTATTAATGCGAAATCAGTGTATGTCTGTTGTATCATTGACAAAAGGTATCGACTCAAATGTATAAACTATCGACACAGAACCCTAAACATCCACACTCCAACAATGACAATCGTTCACTTTCCAAATCACTTTAAAGAGCGTCGCGATCCCTTAGTGTCCACTAGATCAACAATGTATAACATGTTATTTGCTTGATTTTCTAAAATTTATGACTCATCTTTGTACCAATACGAATTATTATCGATTTTGGTTACATTGTGCTCATTCCGTATTCTTCCTTTCTTAGCATTCTCACTCGAATACCATTACCGAATATGTTTTTAAGAAGTCCACCTCGAATACTTTAACCAATTCACCATACCAAGAAACTCCTTCGCCAAAACAACAAAACCCGTAATCCGCAATGAGACATTTATCACCTTTCTAACGCCAAACCAAGTTCACCCCATTAATAACACATAGATCATATTTCTAAATTGTACAATTGGAACCCTTAGCCACATACAAAAATAATTTGGTTAATACTGGATGGCATGCTAGCTTCATGTTAACTACCTAATAATGGAAAGCTATTGAGTTATACTTTCTCTATTAGTATTTTGATTTTAAATTATAGTACACATTTATCAATAACGAATTGTAAAATCTAGTTTGATGAATTCTTTCCACATCCACAAGTCCATCTGTAATTATAACTGACTTATGATCCCTGGAATACAAAATATTTGAGTTATAAAATAATATAGAATAAGAAAGTGACAAAGAACATAGTAAAAAAGAACAAACTATATGTAAACTTGAATCTCATCATAAGATCGTAGATTACACCAAACAATCCTATCGTGATCTATTTGGGGGAAGATAAACGAAACACTATTTTAAATTTGGGTGACATTAACTTCCGAAAGTCAATATATGTCTTGGTTCTGGTACTAGATCCGCATATCTATCACATTTATCATTTCCATTAACTCAAATCATCTATCACATTTATCATTTCCTCATATACATAACTAGGAATAATATTTGATTGGAACGGGTTTATTTCTCCATACAAATTCCAAATTTCATATGTTGCTTAAAACCCATTTCTCAATATTCATATTAGCCTCTAGAATATTTTTCCTAGTAAATTCTTGCATCAATTACATGGATTTTGAATTGAAGTAGAAATATCTATGTCCTAAGATATAAATTCAACGAAACTCTTAACACCCTTAACAAAAGCTAGAGTAACCTTGTTTCTTGACTTAATCAACACTTTATCCATATGGACTACTATTTGGACTTGATTGCGTCGCAAACTAAAAGATTTTGATAGCTATAATAATTTAATGAATAAATTGTGTAAATCATATTGATATTCAATATCATATTTCATAGATTAAGCAATATAATATTTCATAAGTCTTACTCCTATATTAAATCTCCCATTTTCAAACTCCAACTTTTTTTCATAATCCAAAAAAATATATAATATTATAGATAAAAAATCATATATAACTACATATATTATGTAACTACATAATTTAACCATCTAAACAACATAATAGAAACCATAATAAAGAAAAATACTAGTTTTTACGAAAAAAATGTGACAAAATAACTGAAGGAATTGATGGTAGAAATGGGTCCGAAAGAGTGGAGTTAAGTAGATAAAATACGTTAACGAAAGAGGAGGCGTTTGTGGAAAGTGGTGGATCAATAGTAAGAATATTTAGGGATGAAATTTAGAGTCTTTGGGGATTTTTTTAGTTTTTTTTAGCTCTGACGAAAAATTATAATTGAGCCATTGTTGAAAAAATTTTAAGGACAAAATAAAAAAGTCACAATTATATATTTTTATCTGAATAATTGTAAAAAAGAAAAAAGCTCGCCTAAGTAAAAAATAAAATATCAAGTTGACTAGCAGCAGCAAATTAAAAATATAGAGAATGTTAATTAATATATATTTATAATAAAAAAAATTTAAATAAAAAATTTTAGTAAAAAAAATTGTATTGATTTAAATTTATGAAACAAAGATTATTTCCCTATAGTTGAAGATGAATTGTGGCATTTTAGGCCTAAATATTTAATTATTTCTTATAAATAAATTTAGCTTTAAAAATAAAATTAAAGCCCAATCCATATTGTAAAAGCCCAACTCACATTCTTAAAATAAAACCTAATTACCCATCAAATCTACCCGAACACCATTGCCCCCTGGCGCTGCCAAATGTCTCTATACCATCTGATCCCAAATACCAAACTTCATTGCAATTAACCAGTTCCTCTCTTCATTTAATTCCTCCATTCTACTTCTATAAATCTCCACAAATTCGTACTAACTTTGAATGTTGATTCATTGAATCAATTTGAAACACCAGACAAGAATGCAGAATTTTAAGCCATCCGTTTTCCTACATTTATTTACCAGGTTAGTAAATTTGTGAGTTTCTTATATTTTTATGAATTCTAACTTAGTCTATTATATCAAATTATATTAAATGTCATAAGAATTTCAATATAATCGTATCAATCTAACAAATGCCACAATTGTTAGCCACATATAGGCTTCATTTTTGTCACTATCTAGTGTAAGCCACAATAAATAGTTCATTATTGTCACGCCCAACGCGTAATCTTGTATTATTTAAGGTTTATTTAGAACTGTTTTACAAATAAGATATCAGACGTCAATAAGAAGTGTTGGGTGGCAATAACAACTATTGGGTGAAATTTTTATTAGGTTTATCTTAATTGGCATTTAAATTTAGATTATTGTATAATTAAAATTTTGGTTAATTTGAATAAAGATATGGATAGTGGGCTTAATAGTTTTCTCTTTTTCCTTCAATGGTAGGTAATCTTCATTAATGGGGAGCATAACGAAACAAAGAATGGATAAGATTGTTGGTCATGACATTTCAATCCACCATGAAGACTGTATGATTAACATGGTAAGATTTACATGCCAATAAATAAACTTCATTTGACTGTATATATATATATATCCTACTCCATTTTGTAGGTTTATGCATACTAACCAAACTTATTTACGTGATTTAAATTCTAAGTAATATTGTTTAGGTTACATCTAAATAAGTTTAATACCATGTTTAATCTGAGATACACGTTTAGCTCAGGATAATTCTTGTTTCAGTTAACAGGATAAATGTTATTTTCTTGGTAAAAGTATGTATATTTTTCCTTGAAAAATGGCCTAGACATGCCTATGTTGGGATGTCTAGTAGGCTGCCTATTTTTATTTAGGCAATTGATAAAAATTTAACTTTATTAGAAGAATGTTTAATTCATTTACTTTTTTAAGTTCACTTCAAACACCTAAACCTTTTGTAGATTCTTACATGTACGTGACCTATCAATTTTTAGAACAATCTTTACCTTATTTATCTATTAATTGGTATATAATAGAATAAACCATAGAGTTGTAAGAGTTAGAATTAATAAATGATTTTGCAACAATTACAACTCATCTAATGATGGGATTATAACGAATATAATAGCAAAATATAACCACCACAACCACAATGTTTATCGATCTTTGAGAATATGATTATCGAGTTGCCATTTTAGAATAATTCTTTATTTTCCATTGAAGAGTAATGAGAAGAAACAATCATTAATTTGTTGTATGCTTTTAGATATTCTTGTAAGTAAATGTGGGTCTAGTTGTTCACCTGGTTGAAGTCCATCTAAGACTAGTTTATCTAGTCTAGTCATGAAATAGGTATCCTATCTTAGAGTAGTGTTAAAAAATTTGTAAATATTTTAACGTGTTAATAATATAAAACATTATTTGCAGCTGTCAAGATGAAGTGATGGCAAGGGATTTGAGTTTTCAAATATTAGGAAAATTAGTGAAGGTAAGTTTAATTATCCATTTTATCACTAGATAATTCCTTGCTTTGTTCTCTTATGTTTATATGCGTGTTGTAGCTCTCTTTTTATTCATCCACTAAAGATTTTGAATTCAAGCACTTAAAGTTATGTTTTTTCTCCGGACGGTGAAGTATAATCTACGTCAAGACATGTGGATGATGAAAGAATATGGTGTGTTAGATTAATAGTTGCTCTAGTGGTTAGGTTACTCATGTATTGTATTAAAAATTACAGATTAGGTAATTTATTGGATAATAAAGTCCGCGTTAGACGTCTTCATGAAAAGCTTTTCAAAAGGATATATGTTTAACTGTATTTTTGTTCAATTTTTTTTTCATTTATACTCAATAAGTCAACTTAATATCAAAATGCAACTTCGGTCAATCCACCTGAAATAAAACCAAAAAAGTATTCAAGTTATTCGACTTAATATCAAAATGAAACTTCATTACTGAAATTTCACAGACGCTCCATAGATTATTATATTTAGGTACTTTTCTAAGTTATGTCCTTCCTGGTTATCTTTCCTCTTTGATTTTACTTTCTTATTTCTATTATATACAAGGAGTTCCTCGTTCCTCGTTCCTCTTAAATTTCTTATGCATTTGATTGTATATTTATGTCTCTATATTTGTGGTTTAGTTTTCAATATAGTAATACGTTAATGAGGGGTTTTTAAGAAATATCTTTTATTCATGGTGTAGTTTATTTTAAGTTATGTTAGTGTTTTATGTTAAAACTTAAAAACTAACAATCTAGTTTAGGTAGCTCAATTAATGTAGAAATCTAGTTGTACATATATAATAGTAATCTACTTATGTCAATTGTTGATGGTACGTGTGACCTTGTAATATTTTCCACTAATAGATTCACCATTGGAGTTATTCTTAGTTACCTGAGTTGATATACCATCAATAGAGACTTGTACTACTTCATTGACATGATCTTGGAATATATAAAAAGATAATTGTATCTTAAAGATCTAGAAGTAACTTTATTATAACTTAAAGCTCTAGATATTGACCTCTTTTAGTATTCTTCATTTTAGAAAATATAAATTTAGTCAGAAATAATCTATTATATTTCAGCTTTTTTAATCGACCTTAAAATCATTCGGCTTGTAAATCTCCTCAGAATCCGTATGGTATGAAAAAATATAATCATAAGAACATGAATACAGATGGGATTATTGTTTTATAGGGGCTTTATCACATTTGGTCGAGAAATTTGGCAATATTTTCACAATGATAAATTAATTTTTCTATATTTCAACCTACTTTTTGAATGTATCACAAGGGTTTACCTAATCATTGCTTGACTCATATTGAAATATTTTTTGAAATGTGGATTTTTGTTGAAATTAATACCATTTTGATTTCTTCTTTATTTGGGAATATAAGAGATTTTACTGCCATAGCACTTTAAACAAATGTATCTATCAAAAACTGAAAGAGAACATTTTCTAATCGGCCTTACAACAATCAATTTTCTTAACGCAATAACTTTGAGTTCTGACTTACAAACGTATCTCTTCCGATGCCCGTTTTCACTTGATAAACTCCGGTTATACACTAAGAGAGTCAACTAGTTAGTACACAGTGATGGTTCCGCACCTGTCATCTTGGAAAGCTCATTTTTGTTGTTCTTACCACTACTTCCTAATATGGTCTTTTAGTCAAAAGATAAACGCTTTTTCTACGACGATAGAAAACACTCCGCCAAAGGTTTTTCGATTCTCTACTACAGTCGATTCCATCTTAGTATTTGCATTTCTTGCCATGAATTGATAGAAAAGTGTTTACGCCATGAAAGTTGCTTCCCAAGGCGGCCTCAAGGGGAAATGGTTTATTGGGCCCACATAAGCTTATATGTACACTCTTGTCATGCAATGATACACTTGAGACACCATAAATACATTTTGAGGAGATACACCTTAGGTTGAACAGTAAAGAAGTCCTTACAAGAACACTTCCGACGAGAAGCAATACATTCATGGGTTTTGTTGAAAATTTGCATGCAACTCTTAGCTACTTTATGATTTGATTTTATTTAAGCTCTCTCAGTAATACCTATGATAAACAATAAACTATGTTACGTGAACCCTTATAAACTATGTCACATGCATGGTTATGGTATAATTTCGTCGCTTCTTATTCATTCTCTTGCTACTTAACTAAGACATAAAATTGAGAAAATCTTTGGAAGTTCTTTTATTTCGATAATCTAGTAAACATGTCGACTACATTGGTCACTGATAATAAATTACTGATCAACATTCCAAATCATGATCTCTGCTCGAATTAGAAGGTAGAAGAAATGATTTTTAGGCACCCTAGACTATACCTTTTCTAGATTTTATAGCTCTTTTTTTGTTATCAAAATTGTGTTAATTTGATCACGTATTTCTCCTTTCTATATAATCTTTATTAAGCTATCCATTGTTAGATTTTGGTATAGATGGCACAATACATCGAAATATTTGTTGATATAAAAAATCAACAAAAACAATGAAACTATAGATAAAGAAGAGTTAACCAATTATACAAACCAATATTTGAGCCAAAAAATTAATGTACAAAAAAAATGATAGAAAGGTTCAATTAAACAAGTGCCACTATAATTATTGATTTTTAAGCCAATTGATGAAATTATGGAACTAATGACTACCTCAGGCGCTCATCTACACATGCGAGACTCCTTGTAGGTATTCTATACAATTCCTTAGAAAGTGGAATATAGGAGAGGAAAATTATTGGTTCATGCAATTTTTAACCATGCTTCTCTTCTTGTTGGTCTATGTATCGACGACGAGATATTATACCAGACTCGGTTTACTCTACTAAAAATGCATCCCTTCATTTGTGTCATGTTTATCTTGCTCAAGGATCTAGGTACACAACCATTATATTTTACAAACTAAAATGAGTCGGTCAAAATGACGAAAGATCCTTGTGCCCAAAACTTATGATTCTGCTAATAGAAATTGTTTTTATATCATACTAAAAATTCAATCTGAAAAAATTATAAGCACCAAAAATGGCTATCTATATAGAAGTCATCCTAGAACTCTTTTACTTCCCAGGGATACTTGTGTTGCAGAAAGGCACATAAAAAGATCCTGAAAATTATCGATCTTCAGTGAATTAATTTTGAAGGTTATCCCATGAGTTGATGAATTAAATGGAAAAAATATGTCGGGTTCACTAAATTAAGATAACACTACTACGAGAATAGCTTTTAGAGACCACATACTTATTTGCGATCTTTTGTGGTACCTAAAGGTTGCTCGTTTTCAAAAGGTTGTTAACTATTCATTTTTCCTGAGAAATCATTTCTGTGGTAGCTAGATGGTTTATCTTTACAGACCACCCAGTCTCTTGCTATAAGTTATGACTTCTAGCGACTATATGTGGTCATTAGATAGATATATTTTAGTCGTTGCGTTTTGGTCGCCAATTCTTTATTACTTTAGCAACCATCCATCTGGTATATAGTGGCTAGCCTCTTTTTGCGGTCGTTAAAGGTGTTATAATTGAAAAAAACATTTTTATTAAAGTTATTCATTTACATTTGTTCGTAAATAGACATGATAAACTCAAAGTACACTAAAAGTATAATAATTCTACAATTCTGAACAAAAATCTCCAAAATCTAGTTATGAACACATATAAGTTATTTTGATATAAAAAAATAAAACCAATCAACTAATACTACTAGTCTGTCTCATATCCTCCCCTTTCATCTGCAATAATCACATCATTACTTTTTGTATGCATCATTTGGTGGATATCAGCCGCATCTTAAAGTATCGTCGGACTCTTCATCATCTTCTAAAATAGTTAGATCATGCTCTACTATCACTTCGTCGACTTTGGGGTACTCTATTTTTATTAATGCGTAATCCAATCTATGTGTGTCGTCTCATTTACAAAAGGTATCGAGCCAAATGTATAAACTATCGACACAGAACCCTAAACATCCACACTCCAACCATGACAATCACTCACTTTCCAAATCACTTTAAAGCGCGTCGCGATCCCTTAGTGTCCACTACATCGACAATGTATAACATGTTATTTGCTTGATTTTCTAAAATTTATGACTCATCTTTGTACCACTACGAATTATCGATTTTGGTTACACTGTGCTCATTCCGTATTCTTCCTTTCTTGGTGTTATATCATTCTCACTCGAATACCATTACCGAATATGTTTTTAAGAAGTCCACCTCGAATACTTTAACCAATTCACCATACCAAGAAACTCCTTCGCCACAACAACAAAACCCGTAATCCGCAATGAGACATTTATCACCTTTCTAACGCCAAACCAAGTTCACCCCATTAATAACACATAGACCATATTTCTAAATTGTACAATTGGAACCCTTAGCCACCTACAAAAATTATTTGGTTAATACTGGATGGCATGCTAGCTTCATGTTAAATACCTAATAATGGAAAGCTATTGAGTTATACTTTCTCTATTAGTATTTTGATTTTAAATTATAGTATACATTTATCAATAACGAATTGTAAAATCTAGTTTGATGAATTCTTTCCACATCCACATGTCCATCTGTAATTATAACTGACTTATGGTCCCTGGAATAAAAAATATTTGAGTTACAAAATTATATAGAATATGAAAGTGACAAAGAACATAGTAAAAAAGAACAAACTATATGTAAACTTGAATCTCATCATAAGATCGTAGATTGCACCATACAATCTTATCGTGATCTATTTGGGGGAAGATAAACGAAACAATATTTTTAATTTGGGTGACATTAACCTACGAAAGTCAATATATCTCTTGGTTCTGGTACTAGATCCGCATATCTATGATGATGATTACACTTTTTTCCTTATTGTTATAATGTGATGTGAAAGTCAAGATATCTTCCACAACATAACCCTCGTCAATCGAACCTTGTGCCTTTTACACATTATGTAGTTACTCCTTTAACTTATTCAAATAATGCTCGATCGGATACATCCAACACATCTGGATTATTCCACCAAAAACTGTATCATCATGGAATATTCTTGTCCACCATTTTAGTATACGCTTCATTAACGATGCCACTCAAATCATCTATCACATTTATCATTTCCTCATATACATAACTAGGAATAGATTTGATTGGAACGGGTTTACTTCTTCATACAAATTCCAAATTTCATATGTTGCTTAAAACCCATTTCTCAATATTCATATTAGCCTCTAGAATATTTTTTTCTAGTAAATTCGTGCATCAGTTACATGGATATTGAACTGAATTAGAATATCCATGTGCTAAGATATAATTTCAACGAAACTCTTAACACCCTTAACAAAAGCTAGAGTAACCTTGTTTCTTGACTGAATCAACACTTTATCCATATGGACTTATATTTGGACTTGATTGCGTCGTAAACTAAAAGATTTTGATAGCTATAATAATTTAATGAATAAATTGTGTAAATCATATTCATATTCAATCTCATATTTCATAGATTAAGCAATATAATATTTCATAAGTCTTATTCATATATTAAATCTACTATTTTCAAACCCCGGCTTTTTTTTATAATCCAAAAAAATATCTAAGATTATAGCAAAAAATCATGTATAACTACATATATTATGTAACTACATCATTTAACCATCTAAACAACATAATAGAAACCATAACAAAGAAAAATACTAGTTTTTATGAAAAAAATGTGACAAAATACCTAAAGGAATTGATGGTAGAAATGGGTCTGAAAGAGTGGAGGTAAGTAGATAAAATACGTTAACGAAAGAGGAGGCGGTTGTGGAAAGTGGTGGATCAATAGTAAGAATATTTAGGGATCAAATTTTGAGTTTTTTGGGTTTTTTTTAGTAAAAATGAAGAAAAGTAGTTAGGTAGATTCTGCTTAACCTGTCTTGTATTTATTACACAAATATTTAGTAAACTGCAATTAACAGTCGCTAAAGGTATGTTTAGTCCTCGCCAGAAGTCTAGATACCAACCATCACGCTGGCCGATAATGTGGCTATAGTCTTCAGCAACCACAGTGTTGGTCGGTGATGAGTTTTGAAATTTTAAATGATTTTTGTAAAAGTACCTTCACCGACTACACGATTGGTCGCTAATGAGTACAAACCAATAAAGATCACTTATTGTCCGGTAGAAAATTTCATTGTATTTATTTTAAATTTAAAGCACTTACAAGCGACCACTGTTGTGGTCGCTAATGTTATCCAATCTATAGCGACCTAGAAGTGTTTAACTTTTTCTTTTAATCTTTTGGCGACCAATATTGGTCTCCAAAACTCAAATTACTAACAACCAGTTGTCTAGTGCTAGAGTGGGGTCGTTAATCAATACATATAACATAGTATAATAAGAATTAAGAATGGTTTTTTTGTATACAGTTGTGGGTTGAATTTATAAATGGTGTACTATGTTAAAGCCTCATTGATGAATCTTGCACTTTTTTTTACATCTTAGGCAAAAGCTAGTAAAAAGAAAGAAAGGAATTCAAATAAAATCATATAAGAGAAAAGCATCAAAGGTAGATTAATGGAAAACAAACTTGAAGGATGAGCTTAATGAACTATTGTTAAAAATAGTCTCTACTTGAACACCATAATTCTCAATGTATCATGAAACCCATTAATTTACAATTTATTAATTTCATGGCTATATTATAAGGGATACATTCCTTAGTGGAAAACCAATGGAATACTTTACGTAATAATATTCTAAAACAAAAAGTGTACTATATAGTTGGCAACTCACAATTATGTACAATTTCATTACTAATGTTTTCAATTCGATAATGTGAAATGTTGTTGGTAAATATATAGACTTAATGGTGGATATAGTTAACAAATTTAGAGAATTGTCACATTTTTTCATATACTTACAAATAAAATAAAGTTGTGACAAATCTTCCTCACTTGTTTCAAGTGTGTTAGATGGGATATTTATCTTGTTCTTCACAATATATAGACACACCTTTGTGATATAAACTAAAATCTAACAAGGTTTGTTTCAACCACAACACTCGAGACACATAATTGATGATGACCATATATTCTACTTCGGCAGTGAATAGAGCAAATATTTTTTTCTTAATGAATGACCAATATTCAATAGTACAAATTATGTCTCTCATTTATGGATATATTTATATACTTAAGAGACATCATTTTGGTATACGTTTGACGTATAATTGTGAAGTTCATCCCAATTTTTGTTGTTATTTGATTTTGAACTAATTTTGGATGATATATGTATGTTTGGAGTACTTTCAGATGATTTGTGTGTTATGTATGTGTATCCTAGCTACATGGATGATTTTATACCCAAAATAAAATCAATTAATTCAAAAGTCACAAGGAAAACCAAGCTAAGTTACGAAATGAGCCAAGTAGTGCATTAAGGCTCAATGAAAATTCTGAGCATAATGCTTATTTCAATAAGCTTAAATTATAAAAAAATAATTGGTAATCGAATTTCAAATACACACAGGATATATATTGGAAGGTAGTACATGTCGTAAAAAGGGAGTCAAATTTTGAGTCGAGACATGAATAATATGCCAGTTTTACAAAAGAGACCCAAGTTCTTCAGAATTAGAAAAAACAGTATTGAACCACTTTGACTTAGTTAAGTCAGCTCAACTTGTTCCACAAGATTTTTGTAGTCTATATAAAGAGGTTTCTAGCTAAAAACACCGCACTTATCGAATCAAATATCTAAGGAAGGATCGGAGAAAGGAGAGAACGAGGGGTACACCTATTTAATCATTTCTTACTAATCTATTCATGTAAACCTTCATTTATCTATTTTCTTTAATTACGAAGATCTTTTATTTTTTCTCTATAAATCAAAATAATAAAAAACAATCAAGATACTTATAAATGGGGCTCCCAATTAAGGCGTCACAAACTATATAAGAGTTCAGTTCATATATTTTGATTATTCTAGAGTCCTTATTTTTGTAAGCGCTGAATGGTCCTTCTTGAAAAACCATCCATAGGTCATAATCAGCGGATTTTAGGAAGGTTTTCATTTTTATTTTCCACAACTAAGAACATGTACCATAAACACTAATGAGATAGGAATAGTATAAGCGTCAAATATATTTGTCAAAATGATCGTTAACTCTACTAACGATAAATTTATTTAAGAAGAGTTAATATCTGATACCACATGTTAGTCCTTGAGAGGTGGGAGTGAATAGAACACCAAACTAGTCTATGCATAATTAAAAAATAAATTGGTCCAAATTAAAAGTTAAATAAACATATAGGCCAAAATTTAATACAATATTCTAAAGATGTTAGTAGGAGTTTGTACTAGGGAAATTAAGTGATAGTAAAGTTGAGAGGCTAGCTAAAGAATGATGAAGCAAAGCAAGTAAAACCAAGAATTATTTGTTCATGCAAGATATGGATATAACCTATTTAATAGCTAATTTACTCTTATTACTAAGATAAAATCTAAAATCAATAAAGTGTGACAAGAGTTATCTTAAGCTTACGATCAAATACTAAAGTGATTGAATGCTAAACAATGTTCCATAAAATAAAGTAAATGGAAGTATAATAACGTTGAGTAAAACATAAGGGAAAGAAGCTACAAGAGAATTTATAGTGGTTTATGTATCTCAAGAGTCTCGACTAAACTCCTTGATATCTCTTAAAGGTGGGATATAAACCATTACAAAGAATTTGGTTAGGGATAAACTACAACCTACACACCTGATACTTTTAATCGTTAGTCACAACTCGATGAGACTTTTAACAAATATGTCACAACGCAAACTTGAGTAAATCAAGTCAATTCCCTTGTGAAAACCTGAACTAGATCCGTTCTAATCTTTTCTTGAATCTTCAATTCTAATATAGAGCTATATCTGGAGATAACTTATCGTTATGTGAGAAAGTAAAGTACAAAGATAGAGAAAGATTACTCCTAATGAGTGAATGTAAAAATTAATACAACAAGCTTGATTTTATCATAGAAATGAGATAACAGGCTTGTGAATTCTTTCCTGAAATGTTGGATCATAATATGAGCAATTGGAGTTTCAAGAGGTGAGTTGTATGATGCACAAAATCCCTATATATAGATATAGGTGAGGTCCAATGGATCTATAAAGTTGATACATCTTTCGATAAAAATGGAATTTGTTCCACATCAATTATATTCCATGTGATAGCCTCGTCAACGGTCAAAATATCTGAAAGATTTTATACGATTTCATCTTCAACAAAACATCAAACTATTTTCTTTCTCAAAACAAGAACCTGTTTTGGATTGACATCTTCGAATTAGGATGTGCGAAGTTGTTAAATAACGCTTTGGTTTTTTGCAAAATAATGAATTTTAACTCTTAGAAATACTTTCACAAAAAGAATTTTGGAAATAGTTGTGATTCTTAAATGGAAAAGCATAAAACATAAAATTTGTTGGAAATTATATATTAAGAAAGAATTTAGTTCAAAGGAAAACCTATTTTTCAACGTATCAAATTTATGGCATGATTTAATGAATATAAATAATTCTCAAATATTTAAAAAGTTTTTATGTTCGATACTTCGAAATAGAAAGCTACATCAATGGAAAGTATTTATAATGAATTTTTGAACAATAATGTAGTCGAGCTCAAGAACCAATATTCAACACATCTGAATATATGACTTCAAAAAGTAAAGGATAAATTGAGGGCTAAGAAGTTTAAAAGTGAACATGTAAAATATATATTTTCACAAGCATTGGGATGAAATATGAGAAAGAATAAACATCTAATTAAAAATTTAATCATAAGTATTTGTTAAATAAAAATAAACTAGAAGGCGTATATATACCAATAATATGGCTTGTACACTTTTGACCATGCATCTCTTGTCCCAATAGTGTAGTTGTTTGTCCCCTTCCATATGCAAGCACACAAAATGTGTTTTATATCTTTAATATCTCCTTCTGTAATGAAGCAAAGAATAGAAGGGGGAGATGGGGTCACCCTACTTAATACCATCAAGACGAGTGATCTCACTTAATTACTCATTGTTAAAGGTGAGTTGGCAACGAAACAATGTAACACACTTTATAATTTACCCAATCTAAATCTCTCAAATCCCAATTTACGAAGGCCCATCTCCAGAAAGTTCCATCTAACTTTCTCATATACTTTTTCCATATCCAACTTGACAGCGACATAGTGCTTGATGTACATACGATTTGTCTGAAAGAAGAAGGATACTTGATGAGAAAAGATGATACTATCATAAATAACCCTACATTTTAGAAATATAATTATGTAGCAAAAATAATTTCATTTAGAACTATTTCAAGTATTTCTGCCATAATTAAATAAATAACTTTGTAATAAAAGTTCGCACAAGAAATGGTTCTATAGTTTATGATACTTTCTTGATATTATCCATTAGCAACGAGCGTGATGTTCGTCTTATCACATGATCTTGTTATACCTGTAAAATCTCCAATAATATTCTAAGTCACAAAAATTGTTATTCTAATTAGCTAAGTCATTTTTAGCATGTTCTTTATAGTTTGTCGAAGCATGGATGAAAATGATATAACGAATAGAAGCATTATCAGTAAACTCATCTCATAGTACTTACACACATTAATATTACTAATACTAATAGTGCTTTGGGACATGACTAACATTGCCATGATTTAGGAATGCTACCCTCAGGGTCTTTGACAAAAATATTATTATATTTAAGTTTTCTAACAATATTATCTGAATTTTGGATACTTAACATAGTTTTAAAAAGATGAATCAAACATGTCATATGATTGGTTATCAATGACTTAAACACCTTGCTTGTCAAATGTAAATGAACCTCTTGATAGTTCCACAATTGGAAAGTTGGGGTGTAACCATGGAGCAGACATCTAGCTAACTCTTGTTGAAACCTTGTCCATGCTTCTCCTAACTTCTCATCATACTCTTGACCAAACCTTGCAAGCTTGCTTTGATATTTTAATCTCATACTCTTTGTATATAAACAGTTAAAGAAAGCAGCTTGAAGTTCATCCAAAGTCTTGATTGAATCTTGTGGTTGTCTGTCCAACCACTCACTAGCACTTCCAGTTAGATAGAACGGAAACATATGACAATACAGTTGCTCGCGTGTAATGCCTGGAGTATTATAGGCATCACAAATCTGCATGAATTTCTGAATCGCTCTAACTGAATCTTGAGTTGCCACACCATTATAAAGTCCAAAACCTTGAAACTGGTTAATCATACCCGGATCGGGTCTAAACTTTATATTTTGGATCTATGGAGGACGATAACCTAACGGTTGTACATGAAAAGGTGCTCCCAAGCTAGGGAGATCATGTTCAATTCAGTTATTGTTCATGTTAACTCATCCTGGTGATGGTGGTGGTTGTAAACCCCCTTATAGAGGACCTAAGGGTGGATCCTGTTGGCCTCAAGCTGGTGGTGGACCATCTCCTACTCGTTGTTGGTTTAGTGCCATCTCCTTTCTTGCGGCTCTCTCTTCTCGTATGCGTTTATGATAAGGTCTGAATAAGGTTCTTTCGGGCTCCGGAAGAGGAGGCAAGAGATTCACTTCGATAACATGAGATAGACAAAAATAACACAACGAAGTGTAAATCTGGAAAAATAAAAACTAAAATGAAAAATAAAAATAACTAAAACTTACTATAACTGAAAATAAATAACCCACACGCAAACGAGACACAAGTCCCCAACAGCAGCGCCAAAAACTTGGTGTCGCCTAAGGTGTGATAAAAATATTATAAATAAACGCGGAAATAATGCACTAATTACCCTAGGTCAAGCACTGAACTACAAGTATTACAGAACGTATGCAAGTTTTAATGAATAAGTAAGATTCGTTCCTCAGGGAATTAAATGCGTTATACGAATGGGTATTCAAGCTCGGAGTAGTAATAATTAATTAAAACAGAAAATAAAGATGGAAGATTGATTTGGAGAATTAATTATTAAACTAATGAAAATAAAAGACACTAAAACAAATAAAAGATGAATAATATGAGAGAATTATAGCTTAGGTATTTGCTAGTATGCACTAATCCTTCTATGTCTTTCTAGTTCATAACGGAGATAATAGCTCTTAAATTACTTAGTCAGGATTCTAAATTCCCATACCCTAGAACTTGAGAGCGACTAGGGGGGCTACGACACAATCACTAGGTAGTATCAAATAGGGAGATTAAATGCTACTAAGGTCCCTAAGCATACTTTTCCTAATTGATGATATGGTGGTTAAACCAAACCCTAATGACTATCTAGTTAGAATCGGTGTTGTCAAGACCAATATCGGACACTAGACGTTATGTGGTGTTTCAATAATTAGACACCAGTTGAGGTGAACATCTAACTACTATTATGAAAGCTTAAAGTGATCAGTTTTAGGTCAGGTAATAAATCTAAACACATAAACAAATATAGTGGTAAGCAGCTAATATCAGATTAAATCATATAGTTCCCAAAGAAACTTAGATTAGAAAAAAAATATAACTCATTGCTTATACATAATCTAAAACCCAAACTATGGGAAAATTAGTTCAATCCTGAAGGAAATAAACTAAGAATTTCATACATAACTTTCATCTTGCTCTCTACAAAACTCTACAATAATAAACCTTAAGACTAATTTAATTATGTGAGGCAAAGATGAATTACATAAGGTATAAGGGTGTATTTATAGGTGCTAGGAAGCCCTTATTCGTTTGGACTTGGAGTGGAAGGAAAGAAAACAACTCTTCAATTCGTAGGCCCAATTATAGATAAGGTAGGATTCTGCTGCTATCTTGATTTGGCCATATCGCTTTCAATACTTATATGTTTGACGCGTTCTTTATATGCAAACCGTTTGTCTCGGAAAACTCTATCCATTGGTTGCAGACCATTCTCACAAATTCATTTCCAATCAAAAGTTATGACCTCTTCTTTGAACGTGGCTGAAATTGGATATATATTTGGCAGCTTTATCATTTCCTTTTCTTGATAATTATTTCCTTTATCTTCTTGTTTCCATGTAAATCCTTTTCCCTTTCCTTCTATAATTGACTTGGTCTTTTATTTCTAAAGCTTCACATTAAATAAATAATTAAACCATATATGCTTTAAAAATCATAAAATACTAAATCAAGACTAGAAATAGGAAAGTGAACATTTTAAGCCTAAAATCGACTACATGACTTCCTAAAACACTAAAAATGATTTCTCTAGTTAGGATTAATTCATCACAAATAGAAAGACATCAAGACCCCCAACTCAAATTTGTATTATCCCGATACAATAAAGATAAAGAACAAAGGGAAGTCTCTAAATACACACCTAGGTCAATTAAGCACAATGTGAAAGAAATAGCAGAATATGCAAAATAGACTCAAAGCAATTACTCAGAAAATTTCATGCCATATATTTACAAACTACATACCTGCATACTTGTCATATCTACAGACAACACGGTTGAATTCAAGATTAGATTAGCTTCGCAATGTAAGAAGGATTGAGACTTTACTCAGTTCACCAAGGAGGCTATAGATTGTTCATCGAACTTCACTAGTCTCCAATGATCCAATTAACTACTCTCTAACGGCTCAATTACTTCTAGATTGCATAGCGAAGAATCAAAAGGTCTTTAAGGTTGTAATGTTTGCTTGGGGACGATATGATAGTATATTTGGATAATTTAGAGTGAGCTTTTGGCTCTCTCCTCACTAGCCATCAACAAATCTCCCTAGAGTTTGAGTTACTCTCATAAAACGTTTCTCACTCAACCCAATGAATTCTTGATGCAAAATTAGCATCCCCAATAACCCAATTTAAAGCATAATGATGATGTACACCTAAAATTCCAATTTGATGGTCCGAATATATATTTTTTCAATTATTTCCTTTTGTATAGCTATGACACTCTTTTTTGATGTTCGGGATATCACACTATTTTTCTCAAATATATATATATTTTTTTATTTTTATGCCCTTTTTGGCAAATTTAGCTCGTAGCTTCTTTTTCATTCACTATTACCCCGGCAAAGGGTTACAATATAATTACTTGTGAATCATCATAAAATTAAGAACAGAGCACAATTAATAAGCTCAAAAATCCCAACCCATTAATATTTCCCATAATGGTGGACCCACCACCCTAAACTCAAGCTCTAAAACAATTGTCTATGCATCGCGATTCGAGTGCGGGTCATATGGAAAAGTCCTAAAATCTAAAGGGATATGGCTTATAATGTGGCTAAATGAAAAGGCTTTAGAAAGGCTAGAAGGGGCTAAGAAGGATATACAAATATAATAACGGGATATCAAGATAAAAGGCAACAAGGGGCTTATGAAAGTACCGCCTTAATCACTTTCTAAACTATGCAATTTCGTCATATTCTTACCTTTACCACGTTCATTAAATGGGTTTGTTAACTAGCTTGGATCTCACGGCCTACACACCACTCATGGATCCCTGAGATCAAAAATATTTCTATCGCATTGCTAACTAATCTTTTCTTTACTCATGTGTTTCCTGCAAATACTCAAAGCATACAAAGTAAAGCAGCTCACAAACATACTACTTTCTATCATTAACCGCCTAAGCTTATGCTTTCAAGCTATTAAACACATTCTACATCTAATTCCCATGTATCAAAAATTTTAATTTCGACCTAAAAACATAAAAATCACAGAAAAATGGGGATGAGAGACAATGAATCCCCACACCCCCAACTAAAAAATGAGACGTGTCCCCACGACTCGAAAAAGACTCTAAAAAGAAATTAAAATTAGCAGATAACATATTTACAGAAATGGTAAGGAAAAAAGAAAAAATACTCTCGAGGCTTATTGCCTCGCATTATTGACATCCAAGGTGGAACATACTGGATCATTCTTTAATAGCTCAAGGAAGTTCATGAAGAGCACCTGATTTTCTTTGATTTGCGCCACATCATTGGCCAAGGTAGATTGAGCTGCTTCGATCTTGTTTAATCGCTCCTCCATCTTTACTTGCCAAATACTATCTTTCTCCTCTTTTGATAGTTGCGTAATTCCAGCTCCTTTCAACACTTTTGTAATCCAAGTATTGTCAATCTCATTCATCTTATATTCAAGTTTCTCTTCTTCACCCAAAATCACATTCGCTTTTCGCACAAGACCCGTGATCATCGCAGGATATTTCATACTAAATAACGAAGTAGGAGAGACCGAAAATCGCATCACCTCCTCAAATATCAATTGTACCACATCTACTTCTTCACCTCTCAAAATACAATTCATAAGTATAGCGTTCTTCTTACTAACCTCCGAATTTCTCGTGTTTCCAAATACACTAGCTGAAAGGAATTGGTGCCAAATTCTCGCATTTGCTTGAAGAAATCTGTAAGGCCAAGGTGCCTTTACTTCTCCTTCATGTGATTTCACTTTTTCCTTGTCCAATACATGCTCATTAAGTAGATCCCAATCAAAAGTCTTGATCTTTTCACCGCTTATCTATACTTACATGATCCAATCAATTTCTTAAACTCGAAGTGGCTTCTAATCTCTTCAACTGTGAAAGGAAATAACATTCCTCTAACTGGAACACAACCTTGACTATCTCGGCTAAAGAGGCCTAAATAGAATTCGGATAATAACGTTTCACAAAAATTTGAACGCCTTACCATAAATGTAAACAAACCCAATTCAACACCAATCTCCAAGAATCTCTTGTATTTTCCCTCACCAACAATTTCTTTGAATACTCTCTCATGAGCAAAGGGAAGTTCATCTAAATGTTTCTTTGCAGAAGCTAACAAGGCCTTTGAAGCTTCATCTTTATCCTTGGGTTTCAGATTCTCGATCATAAGAGGTTGTGTTATCTTCTTCTTCACATATGGTCGAAGCTTTTTGCCATAAGAATTAAACACAACATTCTTACCCCTTTTTCTCTTAAATCGTTTGCCCTTTGAATTAGAAGTTGAACCCTTCTCAATCAATTTTTATTTAGGACCCAATACCATGCTCTTCTTAATCTCCCCACTAGTTGCTAACTTTTCTGTTCTTCTAGTCATCTCAATTGACCCTCAACTCAAAGCTTTTACTACCCGTGAAATATGAAACTCTTGATTAGTGGTTGCAAAAGCTTTATTTGGGTTAGGAAAGGTGTTTTGAAGATGATTCTCTATATGGGTATGATCAATTTGTCTTCAATTGGTATGGATTTAAGAATTTGTTGTGATGGAATTCTTCAATTTTGGGATTTGATTATTTGATTTGAAGTGGTATGGTATGAATTTAAATGATGTATCTTCTTTGTATTGATGTAAGGAAAGGTTTTGATGTATTTTTATGGTGATTGGGTAGTGTTTTGATGTCTAGGAGAGCTTTAATGGAGTAGGGAGTGGTTTGGAGAAGAAGAAGATACTTGGGGATTAAAATATTCAGAATAAAATAGCCTTCCTCTTCTTTTATAGCTTCAAAACGAATTTTCCCTTTCTTCAGCGGCAGTGGCCGGGTATACCGGTGCTGATGTCATGCTACCGTGTCGACAAGTCGCGACCACAGTTTTCCTTCGTGCTCCATTCTGACCTTGACCGTGACTAAAAACCGTGTCACGGTTTTCTCTGGGCGGTATACCAGTGGATTCAGCCGGCATACCGGTGCAGCTATTTTCGATTTTGCACCAAACTGTCTTGGACCGTCCCCGAAAACCGTGTCACCCTTTCTGACCCACCGGCATACCGGTCGTGTGACCGACTAGCCGGCAGACAGGTCAGATTTTTCTTAGAAAATTCTTTCTTCTTCCCTAGCTCGATTTCTCGGATACCTAAACATCAGAAATACTAATACCTTTCTCAAATATGCAACATCAACTAAAAACAACTAAACTAAACATAAATTAAAAACTTAAAAACATAAAATAAACTTCGGGTTGTCTCCCGAACAACACTTTTATTTTACGTCCTTCAAAGTTAGACGCGTAACCTCTATCAAGATTTGCGAATATAGCCTCCCCAGCAACGAGTAAGGCTATTAAAAGGTACTAACCTTCGTTTAAGGCCCTTTTTAGGCCTGATTTCTATCACCTTAGCTGAAACAACTTGTGTGACGCTGAAAGGTCCCATCCACGAGTCTCTGAAACTGCCTGGCCTATTCTCTGGTTTGAGGGTTTTCCATAAAACTTCATGGCCGACCCCAAACTCAACGTTTGGCTCAGTATCCACAGGTTTTGAGTGGACTTCTTTAGGATCTTTACGATGTGAAAGCTTGTGGATGACAGAAACGATGGGGTCTATCTTCCTTGGTTTCTTACCCCAGACATAGATTGTCTCGGATATATTTTTAGCATGGAGGGTAATTGTCCCCTTTCGGAAGTTGATTATGCTCTGACTTGTACCCATGAAAGGCCTTCCAAGTATGATTGGAACCTGCTTATCTGCATCGAATTCAAGTATAACAAAATTAGGAGGGATTGTGATATTACCTGATCGGACTAGAACGTCCTCCACTGTTCCCCATGTTTTGGTAACTGAATTATCACCAAACTGCAACTTCACTGGAGCTTTCTCTGATTTCTGATGTCCAAGTCTCTTGAACACGGACTTTGGCATAAGATTCACCGCTAAACCCACATCACACATAGCTTTGAACCACAGTCTCTTTCTTGGCTTCTACACTTTATTTGAATTGGAAGATTAAAGCTTCCAGGATCATTGAGCTTTTATGGTAACTCCTACTCTACTATTCTTGAGACTCTCTCAGTATGAGCCACAGTCTCTTTCTTGGCTTCTACACTTGCTTCTGGGATGATTTTCATATAAACTTGTTCCGGTGTAAGCCCTTTCTTCACAATCTCAAGCATTTGGGCGTTGATATTTTCAGGACTATACGCCTCTAAAAATGTCTTGAGCTCAGTGTCAACCTTTGGATTTGTATCAGGAATGGCTGGTGACACTGTTTCAAAAATAATGGGTGGAGATTCTACCTTCTCTTCCTCTTTCTCTTTCACAGCAGGTGCAACAACTTCTTCTACCTTTTCTTGCACAGTAGGTGCAACACTTTTTTCTTTCTCTTCTTGCACAGCAGGTGCAACAACTTCTTCCTTCAAGGTTTCTTCCTCGTTCTCTTTAGCTCGCTCAACTTGTAACCTCATAACCGATCTAATTTCTTCTTGCATATCCTTCTGAAGCTGTATAAATTCGGATTTGTCAACTAACTCCTCATCATCAGAACAATCAGACACCTCGGGGCTAGACTTGGTTGGTTCTATATCAATTGTGGGAGCTTCCACGTCAATTTCTGCAGCATGTGGTACTTCCTATTTCTTCTCTTCTGCATCAAGGCAAATAGCCTTACAAGCTTCGAACCCAACTCTGGAAGCACCTCCTTCAATAGCTTCCACTTCTCCATTTCCATAGATATTCGCTAGAGTTTTATTTATTTTCTCTACCTGAGTACTTAGGATTTGAATAGCAGCTTCTTGTTGTCTGATCTTCTCGTCTCGTTCATTAGAAGATTTAGTCATCAAATCCATAAACTGTGTTAACTGTTGAGTCACAACTCCTTGTTGAGAAAAATGTGGTAAAACTTTTTGAGCTAAACTATCGGTATATGCGTCATTCTCAAGTTGTGGTGGAGGGGCAGGTTTGTTATAATTTTTATTGTTTTGATACAGAACCTGACCTCTTTGTTGGTAAGAGTTGTTTTGGGGGCGATGTTGATAAGTACCTTGATTAACGGTCCCTGTGGATTTGAGCATTGCATACCTAGATGATTTCTATTACCGAATTGGTAATTTCCTCGATTGGATATGAAATAAACAGATGCTGGATTTGCTTCACACTCTTCCCATGTATGATTTGTAACCTCACACCTTGGACAACCTTTTGCTTCTTGCACTACATTTGCTGCGGCTAAATTCTTCTGTATCTCAAGCTTCAACTCTTTGATTTGATTTTCTAAAGATGAAAGTTGAGATGAGGTAGTAGTATCAGCATCTACTTTGAGCGTACCTTTGGCTTTAGTAATAGGAGCTCACGAACTAGGCCAACTCCTTTCTGTTTAGATAATGTTTTCCAAGCCTTCGGTTGCTTCTTTAGGATCCATCGACACAAAATTACCCTTTCCAAGATTATCCAACCTCGATGTACCTTCGGCATCGATACCTTCATAGAATATAGCGAGTTGTAAAGCTGGGGTGTAACCATGGAGCGGACATCTAGCTAACTCTTGTTGAAACCTTATCCATGCTTCTCCTAATTTCTCATCATACTCTTGACCAAACCTTGCAAGCTTTCTTTGATCTTTTAATCTCATACTCTTCGGATAAAGACGGTTAAATAAAGGAGCTTGAAGTTCAGCCCAAGTCTTGATTGAATCTGGTGGTTGTTTGTCCAACAACTCACTAGCACTTCCAGTTACATAGAACAGAAACATATGACAATACTGTTGCTCGTATGTAATGCCTGGAGTATTATAGGCATCACAAATCTGCATGAACTTCTGAATCGCTCTAACTGAATCTTGAGTTGCCATACCACTATAGAGTCCAAAACCTTGAACTGATTAATCATACCAAGATCGCGTCTAAACTTTATATTTTGGATCTCTGGAGGACAATAACCTAACGGTTGTACCTGAAAAGGTGCTTCCAAGCCAGGGAGATCCTATTCCGTTCGGTTATTGTTCATGTTAACTCCTCCTGGTGGTGGTGGTGGTGGTAAACCCCCTTCTAGAGGACCTAAGGGTGGATCCTGTTGGCCTCCAGCTGGTGGTGGACCATCTCCTACTCGATGTTGGTTTAGTGCCATCTCCTTTCTTGCGTCTCTCTCTTCTCGGATGTGTTTATGATAAGGTCTGAATAAGGTTCTTTCGGGCTCAGGAAGAGGAGGCAAGAGATTCACTTCGATAACCTGAGATAGACGAAAACAACACAACCAAGTGTAAATCTGCAAAAATTAAAACTAAAACAAAAAATAAAAATACCTAAAAATTACTATAACTGAAAATAAATAACCCACACGCTAACGAGACACAAGTCCCCGGCAGCGGCGCCAAAAACTTGGTGTCTCCTAGGATGTGATAAAAATATGATAAATAAACGTGGAAATAATGCGCTAATTACCCTAGGTCAAGCACTTAACTGCAAGTATCACATATCGTATGCAAGTTTTAATGAATAAGTAAGATTTGTTCCTCAGGGACTTAAATGTGTTATACGAATGGGTATTCAAGCTCAGAGTAGTAATAATTAATTAAAAGACAGAAAATAAAGATTGAAGATTGATTTGGAGAATTAATTATTAAACTAATGAAAATAAAAGACAATAAAATAAATAAAAGATGAATAAGATGAGAGAAATCTAGCTTAGGTATTTGCTAGTATGCACTAATCCTTCTTTTTCTTTCTAGTTCATAAGGGAGATAATAGCTCTTAAATTACTTAGTCATGATTCTAAATTCCCATACCCTAGACCTTGAGAGAGACTAGGGGAGCTAAGACACAATCACTAGGTAGTATAAAGTAGAGAGATCAAACGCTACTAAGGTCCCTAAGCATACTTTTCCTAATTGATGATATGGTGGTTAAAACAAACCCTAATGACTATCTAGTTAGAATCGGTGTTGTCAAGACCAATATCGGACACTAGACGTTATGTGGTGTTTCTATAATTAGACACCCAGTTAAGGTGAACATCTAACTAATATTATGAAAGCCTAAAGTGATCAATAAATCTAAACAGATAAACAAATATAGTGGTAAGCAGCTAATATCAAATTAAAACATATAGTTCCCGAAGAAACTTAGATTAGAAAGAAAATAGAACTCATAGATTATACATAATGCAAAACCCAAGCTATGGTAAAATTAGTTCATACCTAAAGGAAATAAACTAAGAATTTGATACATAACTTTCATCTTGCTCTCTACAAAACTCTAAAATAATAAACCTTAAGACTAATTTAATTATGTGAGGCAAGACTGAATTACATAAGCTATAAGAAAGTATTTATAGGTGCTAGGAAACCCTAATTCGTTTGGACTTGGAGTGGAAGGCAAGAAACAACTCTTCAATTCATAGGCCCAACTATAGTTAAGGTAGGATTTTGCGGCTATCTTGATTTGGCCATATCTCTTTCAATACTTATCCATTTGACGCATTCTTTATATGAAAACAGCTTTTCTCAGGAAGCTCTATCCATTGGTGCAGACCATTCACCCAAATTCCTAGCTAATCAAAAGTTATGGATTCGTCTTTGAACGTTGCTGAAATTGGATATATATTTGGCAGCTTAATCTTTTCCTTTTCTTGATAATTATTTCCTTTATCTTCTTGTTTCTATGTAAATCCTTTTCCATTTCCTTCTATAATTGACTTGGTCTTTTATTTCTAGAGCTTCAAATTAAATAAATAATTAAACCATATATGCTTTAAAAATCATAAAATACTAAATCAAGACTAGAAATAGGAAAGTGAACATTTTCAGCCTAAAATCGACTACATGACTTCCTAAAACACTAAAAATGATGTCTCTAACTAGGATTAATTTATCACAAATAGAGAGACATTAGTAGCCTATGTTGACTAAAAAAATAATAATTAAGCATATTACAACAAAAACTTATGTGATGGATACAACCTAATAATCTATGTAAGTTATGAAATACCTTTGATTGAAAGTACTAAACTTATGGTGTTTGAATTTAACTTGGCTAGGACTACATGGTATACAACTCTTAAGGGGATTAACATATCTAATGAAAGATTAATTAATGTAAGAATGGTTGCTTGAACTAATAAACACAAACACTAATAAAGAAAAGGATAGTCAAATCCCCATAGTATAGAAGGTAGCCATGATGTGTTTTTAATATATGGAAGGCAAAAATGAAATAAAGTTTTAACAATAACCTTATGAAAAAAACTCAAAGAGCATCTATAACATGTGATTAATCATATATTGCAAATATAAAACATGAGGTTATAAGGGTTACCACAGAAAATGTGGAAAGAATAAATACCAAAGGTATATACAATAAAAAAAGATAACTCGGTTAAAACCAAAAGCTGAAAAATGCTTAAATTTAATATTGATGCTACTATTAATTGTGCAACTAAAAATAAAGTGATGCTTGTATATTAACTGATAAGGATTTTTTTTTAGGAAGACACGTATAAAATTATGTAGCTCATACACCACTGGAGACAAAAAACTTAGGGTTTAGGAATGTAATTCTTCAATCAAGAATTTTTAAAAAATGTAAATTTTGTACACTAAATTATTATAAGTTACTTATAGAGACAACTTGTAATCTAGTTAAGCCCATATACTCCCATAGGTGGTCATTTTGTGTTCTCTTTTTCTTGAAAATTTTCAAAATAGTCCTCTGTAGGCAATTAGGCTTTCTATTTATATAATTTATGCTTTGAAAAAAAACTCTTCCAAAAAAACAAAAATAGAAGCCCAAACACATAATGTTAAAGCCCAACCTACATATTTTCAAAATAAAACCCTAATTTTCTTAGTTTTCTTCCCTGTCACCTCTTTTTCATATGTAACTAATCATATCTAAAATATTCAATATCTAATATATTTTTTTTCTTCAAATCAAATTATGTAATGTGTTATATATTAATTTTACGTGGCTTAATTTTATATCACATTACTTATCCCAATAAATAATATATATATAATATCATAGAAAAATAAACAATCCTTAAAGGATCTTTGAGAACCAAATCAAGCCGAACTCATGTTTAAAAAAAAAATTAATGAATCAAGCCTAAACTTAAATAACAAGGATTATTTGAACAAAACCCAAACTCAAACTCACTAAAATATTACCAAAATAATCCCAAATAGCTAAACTTTGGTTCGGTTTGTTTGAAGACTTACTCCCAACTACCTCACATGAAGATGGTTTTCAGGAATGTTCATAATGGTATTTATAATTTTCTTCAATCTATTAGTGAAACACCCATAAATGTAATTCAAAATTCTTTTTGTTTTGGCCCCTTTAAGCATAATTTGTGTAAGTATTTCCATACATTTAAGTAACATATATGGGAAGGAGATCCCTCTTAAATCCTAAAACATGTGGGATACCTTTGATATTAATAAAATATGAGGTTGTCTGCATTCACATTCTTATGCCAGATATATATTTATGTAGAAACTTCATGACCCTTAAAGTTTTGATAACAGAGTACCAATTAAGAGAGTTATAATCATTTATTATATGAAGTTTTAACCTGTTATCTTTAAGTTTCAAATATCTTAAAGTTTATCTTAATATATTCTTCAATAATTTGGTTATAACATTATCTATTATATTGTAGATCACGTCGCAATAGACAATTGGTTTGTAGCTTTTAACAATTGTTAGATTTTGAGTCTTAGGAACCAAATTTATATTTGTTTAATTTTTTTCTCTGAGCATATTAGGTATTTTTCATAGTGTTGATAATATTAGTCTCCACTATACTCCAAGAGAGTTTTAAAAATCATGAGGTAAATCCATCTGGCTTATGTCTTTTACTTGTTCTAATACTCCATAATGCATAATTTATTTCCTTATCTGATATTGTATTAGTAAGTTGATTTATCTCCTCTTTATTAAGTCTCTTCTGGCATATCTCATCAATCAAGACCCCCTATAAGGTTCTTGATTGTTTGGTGTACGTTAGCCATATCTTCTTCTTTAGTAATAATTTTCCCCTCATCGTCCATTATTTTCATAGAGGTACTTTATAATCTTATATTTTGCATGGCATGATGGAAATACTTAGTATTCTCCTTCCCTCCATCAAGAAACTGTTATCTAGACTGTTGTTTCAATAATGATCCCTCATTAAGAAGCATCTTTGATAATTATTTAGCCAATTCATTTTAATTTTTGAGTTGTTCCTTGCTTGTATCTCATTTATGTCTGCATAATTGAACTACTTTAATTTTGTCCCTTAGATTGGTAATATTAGCTAAAGTATTTTGTAGATACTCTTTGTTAATAACTTCAGTTTACTTTTAAAAACTTGAACTATTGTGCCTACTGAAATATGTGATTTCCCTTGACATTTCTGGTCCATATTTTCTTAAAAATATCGTCAAACGTTTCCTGGTTGTTCTATAATCATAAAATTTGAATGGAGATATGAACTTAATTGTTTTCCTTATTGGCATATCTAGAATAAGACTATGATCATCTAATAGTCCTGGTGAGTTAATATTAGCTTGTTGTATGGGAATTGAGAAATCAACTTTCTATTAACTCAATTTTTATTGTTCACATTTCTTTCTCTCATACATACTTTGTCCAAACATAATAAGGACTTGTTCCTTGTATATTTGTAAGATGTAAATCCTTTACACACTCATTCATCTTTTTGGTATGAACAACTAGATATGGTTCATGGCGTATATATTTTAACTCCATAACTTCATGAAAATATCCTTAAATGCAACAAGTATTTTTGTTAGCTATACTTTCCCAGTCTCTCAATGTATCCCATAATTTCAGTCTTTGACTAGTTGGTGGAATGTGAGAACACACTAAAGACATATAGAAAACTTTCTTAGTATTTATGTCTTCAATCTTGAAAAGTAATGCTTGATGACTAGCCTATATTATTTCACCCTTTAATATATTAGACTTCCAACATATCTATAATTATCCCTTTTGGATAGAAAGATGCCACATGACCAATATTTCCAAGATTTAGGAGTGCTACCTCAGGGTCTTTAACAAAAAAAAATTATGTTTAAATTTTTTTACAATATTATATGAATTTTGGATTCTAAAAATAGTTCCAAAAAGACAAATCAAACATGACATATGATTGGTTATTAACTACTTAAACACCTTGATTGTCAAAGGTGCATGAACCTCTTGGCAGATCCAAACTAAGAAACTCATTTTTCCTTTCACGTTAAGTTGGAAAACTAACTTAGATTGTAATTTTCAACTCTAACCCTTGTTCATAATGATTTTAACCTCTTTCTAAATATCATGAAACTATAAACATATTTTACTCTTTAAATTAAACAGCCCTCAATATCTCTTATAATCACTTGACTATAATTTACCTATGTGTAGCCTATGTTGACTAAAAATTAATAATTAAACATATTACAACCAAAACATATATAATAGACACAACCTAAATAATCTATGCAAGTTATGCATACTTTTTCTAAAACTACTAAACATATGTTGTTCGAATGCCATTGGGCCACAGATACATGGTATACAACTCTTATGGGGATTAAAATACCTAACGAAAGGATAATTCAAATAGAAGAATGATATTTTAAAATAATAAAATCATAAACTAATAAAAGAATGATAGACATATCCCCGTAGTAGAGAAAGCAGGCATGATGTGTTCGCACATATGGAAGTCAAAAAATGAAATATTATATGGAAACTCAAACCTTGTCCATATTAAAAAAGTTTATAGAGAATCTATAACAAGTGATGAATTCTATAATGAAAATATAAAATATGAGGCTATAAGGGTCACCCTATAAAATGTGGAACCAATAAACACCCAAGGTATATACAATAAAAAGGGTAACTAGTTTAAAACAAAATCCAAGATCTGCTTAATTTAATATTGAAATTGCTTTTAATAGTGCAACTAAAAAATAAAGTGATGATTTTGTATTAAATGATTTACAAGGATTTTTTTGAGTGATGACACAAATGTAGTTATGTAGCTCACATGCCTCAAGATACATCAACCTTAGGGTTCACGAATGTTTTTCTTCATGGAAGAACTTTCCAAAAATATAGATTTTTTATACAAAAATGATTGTGCAAATGACTTTTAAAGGACAACTTGTAATATAGTTAAGAAAATTTGCTCCCTTAGTAGGTGATAATTTATTATCCTCTTCTTTTTCTTAAAACTTAAACAAAGTAGCCGTCTAGGTGACTAATCAATAACAAATTGTAAACCTGATGCATGCACTGGACTTTCTATTTATAATGGGATAATTCTACATTCAGACCCCTAGTGTCCTTTTATAATTACGCTAAACAATTAATTCTTTCCATTATAAGCATTTTTACTAAAATAACTTATAAAATGAGTAATATAACAAAAAAGAATTATTTTTTTCACCACCACGGCTGGTTAGTAAACTTCAGCAAAAATATATCAATGTTATTTTTTTTGGATTTTTTTATTTTTTTATCTATGACGAAAAATTATAACGGAGCCATAGATGAAAAAATTTTAAAGAAAAAATCAGAAAGTCACAATGATATATTTTTATCTGAATAGTTGTAAAAAAGAAAAAAGCTCGCCTAAATAAAAAAAATTATCTAGTTGACCAGCAGCCGCAAATTAAAAATATAGAGAATGTTAATTAATATATATTTATAGTTAAATTATTTTTTAATAAATAAATTTAATAAAAAAAATTTGTATTGATCTAAATTTAGGAAACAAAGATTATTTCCCTATAGTTCAAGAAGAATTGTGGCATTTTAGGCCTAAATATATAATTATTTCTTATAAATTATTTTAGTTTTAAAAATAAAATATAAGACCAATCCATACTGTAAAAGCCCAACTCACATGTTTGATATAAAACCTAATTACCCATCAAATCTACCCTAAATTCCTCATTATTGTATACTACTATAGTTGTATAACACCATCCCGGGGCGCCGCAAAATTTTCTCTGTACCATCTGATCCCAAATATCAAATTTCATTGCAATTAACCAGTTTCTCTCTTCATTTAATCCCTCCATTCTACTTCTTTAAATCTCCACAAATCTGTACTAACTTTGAATGTTGATTCATTGAATAAATTTGAAACACCAGACAAGAATGTAGAATTTAAGCCAGTCGTTTACCTACATTTGTTTACCATATATCCAGGTTAGTAAATTTGCGAGTTTCTTATATTTTTATGAATTCTAACTTAGTCTATTATATCAAATTATATGAAATGTCATAAGAATTTCATTATAATCATATCAATCTAACATTGGCCACAATTAATAGTTTATTATTGTCACACCCAAAGGGGGAAAACGCATTGAATCTGTAGATCTCAGATTTATTGTATTGTATTTTGTTAAATGGTAGTCATACTTTTACGCAAGCTCTTGCAAAATGTCAAGTACATATAATTAGATTCGATGATAATTATATTATCAACATAATCTTGTATTATATAAGGTTTATTTTGAATTATTTTACCAATAAGATATCTGAAGTCAAGAGATTTAGTCTAATTCATCCAACCCAATTATCTGTTCTAGACTGATTCATATTACCCTCTCTCGATTTCATCAATAAGAAGTGTTGGGTGACAATAATAACTATTGAGTGAAATTTTCCTTAGGTTTATCTTAATTGGCATTTAAATCTGGATTATTGTATAATTAAAATGTTGGTTAGTTTGAAAAAAGATATGGATAGTGGGCTTAATAGTTTCTCTTTTTTCCTTCAATGGTAGGCAATCTTCATCAATGGGGAGCATAACGAAACAAAGAATGGATAAGATTGTTTGTCATGACATTTCAATCCACCATGAAGAGTTTATGATTATCATGGTAAGATTTGCATGCCAATATATAAACTTCATTTGACTGTAAATATATATATGCTACTCCATTTTGTAGGTTTATGCATCCTAACCAAACTTGTTTAAATAAGTTTAATACCATGTTTAATCCGAGATACACTTTTGGTTCAGGATAATTTTTGTTTCAGTTAACAAGATAAATGGTGTTTTCTTGGTAAAAGTATGTATATTTTTCCTTGAAAAATGGCCTAGACATGCCTATGTTGGAATGTCTAGAAGGTTGTCCATTTTTATTTAGGCAATTGATAACAATTTAACTTTATTAAAAGAATGTTTTATTCATTTATTTTTTTAAGTTCACTTCAAACACCTGAACCTTTTGTAGATGCTTACATGTACGTGACCTATCATTTTTTAGAAGAAACTTTACCTTATTTATCTAATAAATTGGTATAGAATATAATAAACCACAGAGTTTGAATTAAAAAATAATGTTGTAACAGTTACAACTCATCTAATCATGGGATTATAACAAATATAATAGCAAAATATAACCACCACAACCACAATGTTTATCGATCTTTGAGAATATGATTAACGAGTTGCCATTATAGAATAATATTTTATTTTCCATTAAAGAGTAATGAGAAGAAACAATCATTATTTTGTTGTATTCTTTTAGATACTCTTGTAAGTAAATGTGGGCCTAGTTGTTCACCTGGTTGAAGTCCATCTAAGACTAGTTTATCTAGTCTAGTCATGAATTAGGTAACATATCTTAGAGTATTTTAATGTTTGAATAATATAAAACATTATTTGCAGCTATCAAGATGAAGTGATGGCAAAGGATTTAAGTTTATAAAATATTGGAAAAATTAGTTAAGGTAAGTTTCATCTCCATTTTATCAATAGATAATTTCTTGCTTTGTTCTTTTACGTTTATATGCGTGTTGTAGCTCTCTTTTTATTCATCCACTAAAGGTTTTTAATTCTAGCACTTAAACTTATGTTTTTTCTCAGGGGTCAAGTATAATCTACATCAAGACATATGGATGATGAAAGAATATGGTGTGTTAGATTAATAGTTTCTCTAGTGGTAAGGTTACACATGTATTATATTAAAAATTAAAGATAACTGAGTGGTAGGCAATTTATTGAATATAATTCGACTTAATATCAAAATGCAACTTCACTACTAAAATTTCACACAAGCTCCATAGATTATTATATTTAGGTCGTTTTCTAAGTTATGTCCTTTCTGGTTATCGTTCCTCTTTGATCTTTCTTTCTTATTTCTATTATATACATGGAGTTCCTCGTTCCTCTTGCATTTCTTATGAATTTGATTGTATATATATATATATATGTCTCTATATTTTTGGTTTAGTTTTTAATATAGCAATACATTGATGAGGTTTTTTTTCCAGAATTATCTTTTATTTATGGTGTACTTTATTTTAAGTTATGGTAGTGTTTTATTTTAAAACTTAAAAACCAACAGTCTAGTTTAGGTAGCATAGTTTGTTGTTGATGGTACGTGTGACCTTGTATATTTTCCACTAATAGATTCATCCTTGGACTTATTCTTAGTTCCCTGAGTTGATATACCATCAATAGAGACTTGTACAACTTCCTTGACACGATCTTGCATATTTAAGATATAGAAGTCACTTTATTATCACATAAAGCTCTAAATTTTGACCTCGTTTAATATTCTTCATTTCAAAAAATATAAATTTAGTCATAAATAATCTCCTCAGGATTAGTATGGTATGAAATTTTTTAATCAGAAGAACATGAATACAGATGGGATCGTTGCTTTATAGAGTCTTTATCACATTCGGTCGAAGAGATTTGGCAATAGTTTCACAGTGATAAATTAATTTTTCTATCTTTCAACCTACTTTTTGAATGTATCACAAGGGATTACCTAATCATCGCTTGACTCATATTGAAATCTTTTTTGATATGTGGATTTTTGTTAAAATTGATACCATTTTGATTTCTTCCTTCTTTGGGAATATAATATATTTTACTGCTATCCCAGTTTAAACTAAGGTATCTATTGAAAAGTGAATGAGAAACTTTTTTAATTTGTCTTACAACAATCAATTTGCTTAACACAGTGACTTTGAGTTCTGACTTACAAATCTCAAACAAGTAGCTATGATTTATAACTTAGAAAGCTCGTGCATGTGCAAAACCAAAATACAAATTATATAGAAGGCTTTAATAATAATTGGGACATGAGAGATTTTTTTTAAGTAATCAAGGACCAGATAGCAGTATCAATTCTACTACTTTATTAATAGTAACAGTCATATAGTAGAATAACTTTTGTACTATTAATATCTCTTCTGGTGCCCGTTTGCACTTGATAAACTCCTGTTATACACTAAGATAATCGGTTAGGTAGTACACAATGAGGGTTCCCCACCTGTCATTTAGGAAAACTCCATTTTGTTGTTCTTACACTCCGCCAAAGGTTTTTAGATTCTCTACTAAGTCGATTCCATCTTATTATTTGCATTTCTTGCCATGAATTAATAGAAAAGTGTTTACGCCATGAAAATTGCTTCCAAAGGTGGCCCCAAGGGGAAATGGTTTTTTGGGCCTACATAAGCCAGTATGTCCATAATATCATGCCTATACTCAGTAAATGAAATAATATCACGATTAGTTGATTAAAGGTAAAAATTGGAAATCTTTGCATTGACCAGGATTCTAAATTCCACCTATGTATCTTTTGAGTAAAAATAGGCTACTTTCAAAGTAAAGAAATTCCTCTCGAGTGATCTAGGCTATATAAAATGCCTAGATCTTTTGATACTTAGACAAATTTTATATGATTATTATTTAGATCCATCTATCAATCCTTCTTCTAGGTGTAATTCATAAGATAAAGGAATAAAATTAGGTGTAACAAAATGCCTTTTTTGGTTATCTTTCCTCTTTGATTTTACTTTCTTATGTATAGTATATTCATGGAGTTCCTCGTTTCTCTTACTTCTCTTATAAATTTGATTGTATATATATATATATATGTCTCTATATTTGTGGTTTAGTTTTCGATATAGCAATACGTTAATGAGGTATTTTTTCAAAAATATCTTTTATTTATGGTGTACTTTATTTTAAGTTAAGGTAGTGTTTTATGTTAAAACCTAAAAACTAACAGTCTAGTTTAGGTAGCAGAGTTAATGTAGAAATCTAGTTGTACATATATAATTGTAATCTACTTGTGTCAGTTGCTGATGGTACATGTGACCTTGTAATATTTTTCCACTAATAGATTCATCCTTGGATTTATTCTTAGTTCCTGAGTTGATATACCATCAGTAGAGACTTGTACTACTTCGTTGATACGATCTTGGAATATATAGAAAGCTAGTTGTATCTTGATCTAGAAGTCACTATATTATAACATAAAGCTCTAGATCTTGACCACTTTTAATATTCTTCATTTCAGAAAATATGAATTTAATTAGAAATAATCTATTCTATTTTAGCTTTTTTGATCACCCTTAAAATAATTATGTTTTGTAAATCTCCTCAGGATCAGTATGGTATAAAAAATTATAATTAGAAGAAAATGAATACAGATGGTATTGTTGTTTTATAGGGGCTTTATCACATTTGGTCTAAGAATTTTGGCAATATTTTCACAGTGATAAATTAAATTTTCTATCTTTCAACCTACTTTTTGAATGTATCACAAGGGATTACCTAATCATTGCTTGATTCATATTGATACCATTCTGATTTCTTCCTTCTTTGCGAATATACGATATTTTACTGTTATCCCACTTTAAACAAAGGTATCTATCGAAAAATGAAAGAGAAAATTTTCTAATCTGCCTTACAACAATCAAATTCCTTAACGCAATAATTTTGAGTTCTGACTTAGAAAGCTCGTGCATGTGCAAAACCAAAAGACAAAGTATAGAGAAGGATTTAATAATAATTGGGGCATGAGAGATATTTTTATGTAAAAAAAGGACAAAATAGTAGTATCAATTCTACTACTTTATTAATATTAATAGTCTTATAGTAGAATAACTTTTGTACTATTAATATATCTTTTGGGCGTTGTTTGCACTTGATAAACTCTGGTTATACACTAATAGAGTTGACTAGGTAGTACACAATGAGGGTTCCCCCTGTCATCTAGGAAAGCTCCTTTTTGTTGTTCTTACCACTACTTCCTAATATGGTCTTTTAGTCAAAAGATAAACGATTTTCTACGACGATATAAAACACTCCTCCAAAGGTTTTTTGATTCTCTACTAGAGTAGATTCCATCTTAGTATTTTCATTTGTTGCCATGAATTGATAGAAAAGTGTTTACGCCATGAACGTTGCTTCCCAAGGCCGCCCCAAGGGAAAATGGTTTATTGTGCCCACATAAGCCAATATATTCACTCTTGGCATGAAATGATAAACTTGAGAAACCATAGATACATTTTGAGGAGATACGCCTTAGGTTGAACAGTAAAGAAGTCATTACAAGAACCCTTCCAACGAGAAGCAATACATTCATGGGTTTTGCTGAAAACTTTGAATGCAACTCTTAGCTACTTAATGATTTGATTTTATTTAAGCTCTCTCTGTAACACATATCATAAACTATAAACTATTTCACATGCGCCGTTATAAACTATGTCACATGCACGGTTATGGTATAATTTTGTCGCTTCTTATTACTTCTCTCGCTACTTAACTATGACAGAAAATTGAGAGAATCTTTGGAAGTTCTTTTATTTCGATAATCTAGTAAACTTGTCGACTACATTGGTCACTAATAATAAATTATGGACCAGCATTCCAAATCATGATCTTTGCTTGAATTAGAAGGTAGAAGAAAAGATTTTTAGGCACCCTAGTCTATATCTTTTCTAGATTTTATAGCTCTTTTTTTGTTATCAAAATTGTGTTAATTTGATCACGTATTTCTCCTTTCTATATAATCTTTATTACGCTACCCATTGTTAGATTTTTGTATAGATGACACAATATATGGAAATATTTGTTGATATAAAAAAACAACAAAAACCATGAAACTAGAGATAAAGAAGAGTTAACCAATTATACAAACCAATATTCGACCCAAAAAACTAATGTACAAAAAAATGATAGAAAGTTTCGATTAAACAAGTCCCACTATAATTATGAATTTTTAAGCCAATTGATGAAAGTATGGAACTACCTACTACCTCAAGTGCTCACGTAAACATGCGAAACTCCTTGTATGTAAGATCAATAATTCCTTAGAAAGTGGAATATAGGAAAGGAAAATTATTGGTTCATGCAACTATTAACCGTGCTTCTCTTGTTGTTGGTCTATGTAACGACGATGAGATATTATACCAGACTCGGTTTCTTCTTCTAAAAATGCATCACTTCATTTGTGTCATGTTTATCTTTTTCAAGGATCTAGGAACACAACCATTATATTTTACATACTAAAATGAGTCGGTCAAAATGACGAAAGATCCTTGTGCCCGGAACTTATGATTCTGCTAATAGCAATTGTTTTTGTATCATACTAAAAATTCAATCTGAAAAAATTGTAAGCACCAAAAAAGGTTATATATATAGAAGTCATTCTAGAACCCTTTTACTTCCTAGGGATGTTTCTATTGCAGATTGGCACATAAAATGATCCTTGAAATTATCGATCTTTAGTGAATTACCTTTGGAGGTTCTCCCATGAGTTGATGAATTAAATGGAAGAGATATGTCTGATTCATTAAATTAGGATAACACTGATACGAGAATAGCTTTTAGAGACTGCAGAGTCGGTCATTAGATTTTCCTTGGCCGCATAGTTATTTGTGATCTTTTGTAGTCCCTAAAGGTTGCTCGTTATCGAAAGGTTGTTAGCTATTCATTTTTCCTGAGAAATCCTTTCTATGGTAGCTAGATGGTCTATTTTTATAGACCACCCAGTCTCTCACTATAATTTATGACTTCTAGCGACTATATGTGGTCATTAGATAGTTTTATTTTAGCAGTTGCGTTTTGGTCGCTAGTTCTTTGTTACTTTAGCGACCATCCATCCGGTATTTAGTGGCTAGCCTCTTTTTGCGGTCGTTAAAGGTGTTATAATTGAAAAAACATTATTATTAAAGTTATTCATTTAAAATTGTTTGTAAATAGACATGATAAACCCAAAGTACACTAAAAGTATAATAATTCTACAATTCTCAACAAAAATCTCCAAAATCTAGTTATGAACCCATATAAGTTATTTTGATATAAAAAAGTAAAACCAATCAATTAATACTACTAGTCTGTCTCATATCCTCCCCTTTCATCTGCAATAATCACATCATTACTATTTATATGCATCGTTTGGTGGATATCAGCCTCATCTTAAAGTATTGTCGAACTCTTCATCATCTTCTAAAATAGTTAGATCATGCTCTACTATCACTTCTTCAACTTCGGTGTACTCTATTTTTATTATTGCGTATTCCATCTATGTTTGTTGTATCATTTACAAAAGGTATCGACTCAAATGTATAAACTATCGACACCGAACCCTAAACATCCACACTGCAACCATGACAATCGCTCACTTTCCAAACCACTTTTAATGAAGCGCGTCGCGATCCCTTAGTGTTCACTAGATCAACAATGTATAACATGTTATTTGCTTGATTTTATAAAATGTATGACTCATATTTGTACCAATATGAATTATTATCGATTTTGGTTACACCGTGCTCGTTTCGTATTCTTCCTTTCCTAGTGTTATAGCATTCTCACTTGAATACCATTACCAAATAATCTTTTAAGAAGTACACCTCGAATATGTTAACCAATTCACCATACCAACAAACTCCTTCGCCAAAACAACAAAACCCATAATGAGACGTTTATCACCTTTCTAACGCCAAACCAAGTTCACCCCATTAATAACACATAGATCATATTTCTGAATTGTACAATTGGAACACTTAGCGACATACGAAAATTATTTTGTTAATACTGGATGGCTTGCTAGCTTAATGTGAAATACCTAATAATGAAAAAGCTATTGAGTTATACTTTCTCGATTAGTATTTTGATTTTGAATCATAGTATACATTTATCAATAAACAATTGTAAAATGTAGTTCGATGAATTCTTTCCACATCTATATGTCCATCTGTAATTATAACTGGCTTATGGTCCCTGAAATACAAATTATTTGAGTTACAAAATTATATAGAATAAGAAAGTGACAAAGAACATAGAAAAAAAAACTATATGTAAACATGAATCTCATCGTAAGATCGTAGATTGCACCAAACAATCCTATCATGATCTATTTGGGGGGGGAGATAAACGAAACACTATTTTAAATTTGGGTGATATTAACTTCCGAAAGTCAATATCTCTCTTGGTTCTAGCACTAGATCTGCATATCTATGAGGATCATTACACTTTTTTCCTTATTGATATAATGTGATGTGAATGTCAAGATCACTTCCACAACATAACCCTCGTCAATCGAACCTTCTGCCTTTTCCACATTATGTATGTACTCCTTTAACTTATTCAAATAATGCTCGATAGGATACATCCAACACATCTGGATTTGTCCACCAAGTAGTGTATCATCATGGAATATTCTTGTCTACCATTCAGTATAAACTTCATTAACAATGCCACTCAAATCATCTATCACATTTATCATTTCCTAATTTACATAACTAGGAATAACATTTGATTCGAGCGAGTTTATTTCTCCATACAAATTCCAAATTTAATATGATGCTTAAAACCCATTTCTCAATATCCATCTTAGCCTCTAGAATATTTTTTTTCTAGTAAACTTTTGCATCAATTACATGTATATTGAATTGAATTAGAAATATCCATGTGTTAAGATGCAAATTCATCGAAACTCTTAACACCCTTGACAAAAGATAGAGTAACCTTGCTTCTCGACTTAATCAACGCGTTATCCATATGAACTTCTATATGGACTTGATTGTGTCGTAAACTAATTTTTTTTATAGTTATAATAATTTTATGAATAAATTGTGTACATATTCACATTCAATCTCATATTTCATAGATTAAGCTATATAATATTTCATAAGTATTACTCCTATATGAAATTTCCCATTTTAAAACCCCAACGTTTTTCTCATAATCCAAAAAAATATCTAAGATTATAGCAAAAAATCATATATAACAAAATATATTATATAACTACATCATATAACCATATACCCAACATAATAGAAACCATAATAAAGAAAAATACTAGTTTTTATGAAAATAATGTGACAAAATACCTGAAGAAATTTATTGTAGAAATGGGTCCGAAAGAGTGGAGTTAAGTAGATAAAATACGTCAACGAAATAGGACGCAGTTCTGGAAAGTGGTGGATAATAGTAAGAATATTTAGGGATCAAATTTTGAGTTCTTGGGATTTTTTTTAATAAAAATGGAGAAAATTAGTTAGGTAGATTCTACATAATCCGTCTTGTATTTATTACACAAATATTTAGTAAACTGCAATTAAAAGTCGCTAAAGGTATGTTTAGTCCTCGCCAGAAGTCTAAATACCAAACATCACGCTGGCCGATAATGTGGCTATAGTCTTCAGCAACCACAATCGCTGATGATTTTTGAAATTTATAAACGAGTTTTGTAAAAGTACCTTCACTGACTACACGATTGGTCACTAATGAGTACAAATCACTAATGACCAATTATTGGCCGGTAGAAAATTTTATTGTACTTATTTCAAATTTAAAACACTTACTAGCGACCACTAATGTTATCCAATCTATAGCGACCTACTTTGTGCTCGCCACGAGAATTTAACTTTTTCTTGTAATCTTTCGGCGACCATTATTGGTCTCCAAAACTCACATTACTAACAACCACTTGTCAAGTGCCAGAGTGGGGTCGTTAATCAATAGATATAACATAGTAAATAAGAATTATGAAGGGTTTCTTTGTATACAATGGTGTGTTTTAATATATAAATGGTGTACTATGGTAAAGCCTAACTGTAATGGATTTAATTTAGAATTTATATTTTCTTGTAATGCTATTATTTAACCTCATTAATGAATCTTACACTTTTTTGTACATCTTAGGCAGGAGCTAGTAAAAAGAATGAAAGGAGTTTAAATAAAATTATATAAGAGAAAAGCAACAAAAGTAGATTAATGGAAAACAAACTTGAAGCATGAGCTCAATGAACTAATTTTAAAATTAGTCTCTCCTTGAACACCATAATTCTCAATGTAACATGAAACCCATTAATTTATAGTTCATTAATTTCATGGCTATAGTATAAGGGATACATTCATTAGTGGAAAACCAATGGAATACATCGCGTAATAATATTCTAAAATAAGAAGTGTACTATATAGTTGGCAACTCACAATTGTGTACAATTTCGTTAATAATGTTTTGAATTCGATTATGTGAAATGTTGTTGGTAAATATATAGACTTAATGGTCGATATAGCTAACAAATTTAGAGAATTGTCACATTTTTCATATATTTACGAATAAAATAAAGTTGTGACAAATCTTCCGCACTTGTTTCTAGTCTGTGAGATGCGATATTTAGGGATATTTATTTTGTTCTTCACAACATATAGACACAACTTTGTGATATAAACTAAAATCTAACAAGGTTTTTCAACCACAACACTTGAGCCACATAATTGATGACTACCGTATATTCTACTTTGGCAGTGAATAGAGCAAATATCTTTTGCTTAAAGAGTGACCAAGATTCAAGAGTACAAATTATGTCTCTCATTTTTGGATATATTTGTATACTTAAGAGACATCATTTTGGTATAAGTTTGAGGTATAATTGTGAAATGTATCCCAATTTTTGTTGTTATTCGACTTTCAGCTAATTTTGGATGATATATGCATGTTTGGACTACTTTCAGATGATTTGTGTGTTAAGTGTGTGTATCCTAGCTACATGGATGATTTTATACCCCAATAAAAATCAATTAATTCAAAAGTCAGAAGGAAAACCAATCCAAGTTACGAAATGAGCCAAGTAGTGCATTAAGGCTCAATGAAAATTCCGAGCATATTGCTTATTTAAGCAAGCATAAATTATAAAAAAATAAATTGTAGTCAAATTCCAGATGTAATTTACACACAAGATATATATCTGAAGCTAGTACATGTAGTAAAAAGGGAGTCCAATTTTGAGTTAAGACATGAATGATATGCTAGTTTTACTGAAGAGACCCAAGTTGTTTAGAATTAGAAAAAACAGTTTTGGACCATTACTGACTTAGTTAAGTCATCCCAACTTGTTTCACAAGTTTTTTGGAGTCTATATACAGAGGTTTCTAGCTAAAAAATACACCACTTATCGAATCAAATACCTATGGAAGGAGTGAAGAAAGGAGAGAATGCGGGGTACACCTATTTCATCAATTCTTTACTAATCTATTCGTGTGAACCTTAATTTCTCTATTTTCTTTAATTATGAAGATATTTTATTTTTCTCTCTCCAAATATATACTAAACATAGTATAGCTTTAGATTGCACATGTATGATCCCTAGCTATGGTTTTGTGATCATTTTCTATGATAATTGGGATTACATGTTAATATAATTAATTGTGGATTTCTTGCATATTATAATTCTTTAGTTATTGTAATTATTATTTTCTATGATAATTGGGATTACATGTTAATTTAATTATTTGTGAAATTTATTGCTTATTATAATTCTTTAATTATTGTAATTATTTATCTTGCACATAATATATTAAACTAATGCATCGAAGAGGTGTTATTATTCAAAAACTATAATTCTTTAGTTTTGAGTTTGAGAATCGATAAGTCTAAACTAGCTAGATAATAACATGGGATTTGAACTTTAGGTGTCGAGATAACATACATAAGATTCACATGCAAGAGGTTGATATTGTTAGATAAAAGCACCCTACTTATTGTGAAGGAACTTAGAGAGACTTTAACATCCTAATCAACAAGTGCAATTCCTAATCTATCCTTATATAGTGAATAATCATAATTTATGCTAGTAGTGAGTATGAAATATTGAGCTACAATCTCAATATTAAGAGTAATGATATTTGTCACTCCTTTTTGGTTCACCCTTACATCACCTCCTACGTGGAGGTTTTAAACACCAATTGGAGTGTTTCTCTTTTCTAATTACTTTTTTTCTCTATCTTTGATTTAATGCCACATAAGGTGACACATAAGGGGTGATACAACGGTGAACCAAAAAGGGGTGACAAATATCATTACTCCAATATTAATCTTCATTATTTACATCTAGTCCTTTAATTTATTATAAATTAATCTTAAATAAAAAGCTAAACAAATATCTTTCCTTTTAGTTTTTGTTTTTACCTAATAAATATATAGAACTTTCACTTAAATTACACGGTAACTTCTTATTCCTCGTGGAACGAACTTTACTTATATTTTTATTACTTTTGACGACTCATACACTTGCGAGTTATAATGCTTCAAAAGGTTGATTTTATATCACACATCTGGATACAACAACAATCAAGATATTTTCGTGTACCACTAGTAGTCTTTCTTTCATGTCTATAACCCTCATAATCCACATTGAAGTAGCCCACTTGTTCAAAAGATGAAAATTTACAGTGCCAAAGTTTTAGGCGTAGCTTTCATATAATATAAATTTCTCTTAACAACACTAATATGAAATTCTTTAAGATAATATTGGAATCTAGCATATACGCATACGAAAAACATAATATCGGGTTCAGAGGTTGTATGATAAAGCAAGATACAATACAAACACCGATATGTTTTCTTACAAACCTTTAAACATCTTCCTCTTGATAAATCTTTCTAGATGTGCTCATGGATGTAGACATTTCTTTCTTATTCAAAGGAAAATCTTCTTTATAAGTTACTTTGTATATTTGGCTTGTTTCTTTAACGTTTCTTACATAGTTTGTTTAATTTGAAATCTATGAAAAAACTTCAACTCTTCAATTGGTTTCAAATTTATTATTATCTTGGAACAGTTCCCATAAATAAAATCATTAGTAAAATAATAATAATATCAAACACAAAGATTTTCACAAAAAGGAAATCACTCAAACATTTTTGTAATGAATAGGGTGGAATACGAATCCGCCCCTCTCAATTTTTTACAAAAAAGGTTTTGAATCATTTTTGCGAAGCTTGAAGGAGGATCTATTAATCTATATAAATAACTTTTTAGTTAAAAAAATGGTTTGAAAAAGGCACATCTTCAAAACTAGATGGTTATTTAACATGAAGTTTTTGATCAACTATTAGATTCAAAAATTTGCATATCACATTCATTTAAAATGCATATAACAAGAAAAAGAAAATAGTATGCTAATAGATCCAAGCCTATATAAAAAGGATCATAACTCTCATTAAAATAAATATTATCTTACTGATTATACCATTAAGATTCCAATCCTTCATTTATTTCTTATAACAAATCTGATATTATCTAACTTATGATGTCGAGATGAACTCTTCATTGGTAGCAAAAAAAGGAGGGCCCAAGTAAACGATGATGAATCTTTCCCCAAATTCAATAAACATCATCCCACTCTACTGATAGAATCATTGATATATACCAGCCATATAGTTAACGAGGGCGAGGCGATATATCTTGTAGTGACCAAGTATATTATGCGCTTCATACCGAAAACTATAGAATATTTTCTCAACCAGCAGGCGCCTCCCGCTAATGAACCTTCAATTGTGGATATACCAGATAATATCTCCATTCTAGTGAGAGATATTGATCCGTGAACCTGAAGATGATGAAATTTATAGAGGGAAATAACCAAGGGAGGGAATATGGTAGCTTCCAAAGTGTGATATGAAACCCGAATTGAGGAGTTCACGACCCTGCAAGTATTAATGTCAGCAAGTAATACAAGTGCGTCAGCAAATAATCTTCACAGTGATTATAAGTTTAATATAAAATGTTTAAGTAAGGATTACAATATCCATTATACCAAAAAGAAAAAATAAAAAAATTTGATCTTTATGTGTTAAACTAAACTAAATTAATGTTCTAATTACTACAATATCAAAATAAACTAAGGTATGGGTTTTGAAAGAGCAAAGAAGCTATATTGGCATGTCTATACTCAGTAAATAAAATAATATTACGATTAGTTGATTAAAGGTAAAAATTGGAAATATTTGCATTGACCACGATTCTAAATTCCACCTAGGTATCTTTTGATTAAAAAGAGGCTACTTTCTAAGTAAATAAATTCCTTCGGAGTGATGTACTATTTATAGAGCCGATTAAAGTTAAAAACCTAAGATCGGCTATATAAACTGCCTAGATCCATCTATCAAGCCTTCTCCTAGGTGTAATTCATAAGATAAGGGAATTAAATTATGTGCCCATTATAGTAAAAATCAAATTAAATCAATATCTATAAAAAAACTACCCAATTAATTTTTACCTAGAAATCAAAATAATAAAAAACAAACAATAATATTTATCAACGGGGCTCCCAATTAAGACGTCACAAACTATATAAGAGTTTAGTTCATATATTTTGATTATTCTAAAGTCCATATTTTTGTAAGCGATGTATGGTCCTTCTTGAAAACCATATATAGGTCATAGTCAACGGATTTTAGGAAGGTTTTCATTTTTCTTTACAACAAGTAAGAACATGTACCATAAACACTGATGACATAGGAATAAAATAAGCTTCAAATAGATTTGTCAAAATGATCGTTAACTCTACTAACGATAAATTTAGTTAAGATGAGTTAATCTCTGACACCACATGTTAGTCCTTGAGAGGTGTGGGTGAATAGGACACCAAACTAATCTATGCATAATTAAAAAATCAATGGACCAAATTAAAAGTTAAACAAACAAATAGGAAAAAATCTAATAAAATATTCTAAAGATGTTCCTAGCAGTTTGTACTATGGACACTAAGTGATAGGAAAGTTGAGAGTATATCTAAATAATGATGAAGCTAAGCAAGTAAAACCAAGAAGTATTTGTTCATGCAAGATATGGATATAACCTATTTACTAGCTAATTTACTCTTATTACTAAGATAAAATCTTAAATCACTTATTTGTGACAAGAGTTATCTTAAGCTTACTATCAAATACTAAAGGGATTGAAAGATAAACAACATTACACAAAAAAGAGCAAATGGAAGTATAATAATGTTGAGTAAAACATAAGGGAAAGAAGCTACAAGAGCATTTATAGTGATTAATGTATCCATACATCGAGTACCTAGTGTCTTCACCTAAGGATTGTCAAGAATCTACACCAAACTCCTTGATATCTGTTAATGGCGAGATACAAACCATTACAAAGAGATTTTTTAGGGATAAACCACAACCTACAAACCTGAGACTTTTAACGGTTAGTCACAACTCGATGAGACTTTTAACAAATATGTCACAATGCAAACTTGAGTAAATCAAGTCAATTCCATTGTGAAAAACTGAACTCGATCCGCTCTAAACTTCTTTTGAATATTCCATTCTAATCTAGAGCTAACTTATCGTTATGTGTGAAAGTAAAAATTAATACAACAAGCTTGATTTTATCATAGAAATGAGATAACAGGCTTGTGAATTACTTCCTGAAATGTTGGATTATAATATGAGCAATTGGAGTTTCAAGAGGTGAGTTGTATGATGCACAAAATTCATATATATAGATATAGGTGAGGTCCAATGGATCTATTAAGTTGATACATCTTTTGATACAAAATAACATTTGTTCCCCAACAATTATATTACATGTGATAACCTCACGTCAACGGTCATAATATCCGAAAGATTTAATACAATGTCATCTTCAACAAAACATCATACTATCTTATTTCTCAAAACAAGAACCTGATTTGGATTGGCATCCCGAATTAGGATGTGCGATGTTGTTGAATAACGCTTTGGTTTTTAGCAAAAATCCTGAATTTTGACTCTTAGAAATACTTTCACAAAAAATATTTTGGAAATAGTTGTGATTCTCTAATGGAAAAGCATAAAACTTAAAATTGTTGAAAATGATATATTAATAAAAAAAATTAGTTCAAAGAAAAACCCATTTCTCAACGTATAAAATTTATGGCATGATTTAATGAATATAATGAATTCTAAACTATTTGAATTGCTCTTATGTTCGATACTTCAAAATAGAAAGCTACACCAATCAAAAGTATTTATAATTAATTTTCGAACAATAATTTAGTTAAGCTCAAGAACTAAAATTCAACACATATATGAATATATGACTTCAAAAAGTAAAGGATAAATTGAGGGCTAATAAGTTTAAAAGTGAACAGGTAAAATCTATGTTTTCACAAGCGTTTGCATGAAATATGAGACAAAATAAACATCTAATTACAAATTTAATCACCTAAGTATTCGTTAAATAAAAATAAACTAGAAAGGATATATATACCAATAATATGGTTTGCACACTTTTAACCATGCATCTCTTGTCCCCATAGTGTGTTTGTTTGTCCCATTTCATAGGCAAGCACACAAAATGTTTTTTATATCTTTAATATCTCCTTTAGTAATGAGGCAAAAAATAGAAGGGGGAGATGGGGTCACCCTGCTTATTACCATCAAGACGAATGATCATACTTAATTACTCATTGGTAAAGGTGAGTTAACAACGAACCATTGTAACACACATTATAATCCACCCAATCTAATTCTATCAAATACCAATTTACGAAGGACCCTCTCCAAAAAGTCCCATCTAACTTTCTCATATGTTTTTTCCATATCCAACTTGACAGCAACATAGTGCTTGTTGGACTTACGATTTCTCTGAAAGAGAAGGCTACATGATGAGCAAAGATAATATTATTCTAAATAACCTTTCATTTTAAAAATATAATTATGTAGCAAAAATGACTTCCTTTAGAACTATTTGAAGTCTTTCTGCCAAAACTAAAGAAATAACTTTTTAATCAAAGTTCGAACAAGAAATAGGTCTATAGTCCATGATAATTTCTTGATATTCCCCTTTAGGAACCAGGGTGATGTTCCTCTTATTACATGATTTTGTTATATCGTTAAAATCTCCAATAATTTTCTAAGTCACAAAAATTATTATTCCAATTAGCTAAGTCATTTTTAGAACGTTCTTTATAGCTTGTCGAAACATGGATGAAAATGATATAACTAACAGAAGCATTGTCATAAAACTCATCTCATAGTACTTACACACGTTAATATTACTATTACTAATAGTGTGTTGTCACATGACTAACATTTCCATGATTTAGGAGTCCTACCCTCAGGGTCTTTAACAAAAATATTATTACATTTATATTTTCTAACAATATTATCTGAATTTTGGATACTTAACATAGTTGTAAAAAGTCGAATAAAATATGTCATATTATTGGTTATTAATGACTTAAACACCTTGCTTGACAAATGTGCATGAACATCTTGATAGTTCCACACCTGGAAACTAATTTTCCCTTTAACGTCAAGTTGGAAAACTGGCTTAAATTGTAATTTTCCAACCCAACACCTTAATCTTAAAGTTTCTAACCTCTGTTTATATATACCATGACGATCTAAGTATCCTAATCTTAATGTTATACATGTCACAATAGTTCTTATAACCAGCCTAGACTATAAGTTACCAATGTGTTGCCTATGTCGACTAAAAAATAATAATTAAGCATATTACAACCAAAACTTATATGGTAGATACAACCTAATAATCTATGTAAGTCATGCAATACTTTTTAAATAAAGTAATAAATGTAAGGTGTTTGAATTTAATTATGTTAGGACTACATGGTATACAACTCATATGAGGATTAAAATATCTAATCAAAGATTAATTAATGTAGAAGAATGGTTGCTTGAACTAATAAACACAAAAACTAATAAAGAAAAGGATAGTCAAGTCCCCATAGTAGAGAAGGTAGCCATTATGTGTTTTCATATACGTAAGGCCATAAATGAAAAGTTTTATAAAGTTTTAACGTTGACCTTATGAAAAAAACTCAATGAGAATTTATAACATGTGATTAATTATATATTGCAAATATAAAACATGAGGTTATAAGGATCACCTCAGAAAATGTGGAAACACTAAATACCAAAGGTATATACAATAAAAAAAGGTAACACGGTTAAAAAAAGTCGAGACATGCTTAAATTTAATAATGATGCTACAATTAATTGTGCAACTATAAAAAAGAGATGCTTATATATTAATTGATAAGGATTTTTTTGTAGGAAGACACGTATAGAGTTATGTAGCTCATACACCATTGGAGACAAAAACCTTAGGGTCTAAGAATGTAATTCTTCGATCAAGAATTTTTCAAAAATGTAACTTTTATACACTAAATTATTATAAGTTTCTTACATAGACAACTTGTAATCTAGTTAATCCCATATACTCCCGTGTGGTGATTTTATTTTTCTCTTCTTTTTCTTAAAAGTTTTCAAAATCAAAAAGTCTTCCATCCAATATTAGATGATCCTAAACCAATTAAATTTATACACATGCCCATGTTTTAAACTTACAAAAGTAACTAATCTATTAATCTAATGACATGTGTTATGTTATATTAATCAATGGCTGAGATATAAATATTGGACCATCCAATATTGGATGGAAGTCTTACCCTTTCATAGACCGTCCTGCTGTAGGCAACTAGGCTTTCTATTTATATAATTTCAGCATTAAAAAAAACTTTTCCAAAAAACAAAAATAGAAGCCCAACAAATATTGCTGAAGCCCAGCCTACATATTTTCAAAACAAAACCCTAATTTTCTCAGTCTTCTTTCCATCACCACTTTTTCATATGTAATTAATCATATCTAAAATATTCAATATCTAATATATTTTTTCTACAAATCAAATTATGTAATGGGTTGTATATTAATTTTACTTGGCTTAATTTTATATCACAAAACATTTCCCGATAAATAATATATATATATATATATATATATAAATAATATATATATATCATAGAAAAATAATCAATCCTTAAAGGATCCTTAAACGAACAAAACCAAACAGAACTCATGTTTTGAAAAAAAATCAATGAATCAAGCCTAAGCTTGAATAACAAGGATTATTTTAACTAAACCCAAACTCAAACTCACTAAAATATTACAAAAATAAGCCCAAGATAGCTAAACTTTGGCTCTACTGGTGGGTTTTTTTGAAGCCTTACACCCAATTACCTCACATGAAGATGGTGTTCAATAATTTTCATAATGTTATATAATATTTTCTTCACTTTATTAGTGCAACACCCATTATATATATTACTCTTCTCTACACTATATTTGAGGTATGGCGTCCTACATAATTTGGGAAACTTTTAATCTTGAATGATTTCCCCATTAATGATATTAGCCGATAATCTATAAGCATTTAATATATTTTCCCTAATGTTTCTATTAAAAAGTAAAGCACACTGATATTAAGATATAAGTTTTCTTAATATATTCTTCAATAATTTGGTTATGACATTTTCTATTATATTTTAGATCATATCGCAACAGACAATTGGTTTGTAGCTTTTAACAATTGTTAGATTTTGAGTCTTAGGAACATATATTCTATTTGTTTAATTGTTTTATCTAAGCATATTAGATATTTTTTATAGTCTCCACTATACTCGTAGAGAGTTTGAAAAATCATGAGGTCAATGCATCTGGCTCATGGCTTTTACTTATTCTAATACTCCATAATGCATAATTTATTTCCTTATTTGATATTTTATCAGTAAGTTTATTTATCTCCTCTTTATTAAGTCTCTTCTGGCATATCTCATCATTCAAGGCCCCTTATAAGGTTCAAGATTGTTTGATATACATTAGCCATATGTTCTTCTTTATTAATAATTTTCCCCTCATCATCCATTATTTTCATAATGGTACTTTATACTTTTATATTTTGCATGGCATGGTAGAAATACTTAGTATTTTCCTCCCCTCCATCAAGAAACTGGTATCTAGACTGTTGTTTCAACAATGATCCCTCATTAAGAAGCTTCTTTGATAATTATTTAGCCAATTCACGTTAATTGTTAAGTTGTTCCTTATTGTATCTCATTTATGTCTGCATAGTTGGTCTACCTTAATTTTGTCCCTTAGATTGGTAATATTAACTAAAGTATTTTGTAATTACTCTTTATTAATAACTTCAGTTTACTTTTAAAAACTTGAACTTTTGTACCTGCTGTAACATGGGATTGCCCTAGATATTTCTGGTTCATATTTTCTTAAAAATATCGTCAAACGTTTCATGGTTTTTCTAGGAATCATAAAATTTTAATGGATATGAACTTAATTTATTTCCTTATTTGCATATCTAGAATAAGACTACAATGATTTGATAGTCATTGTGAATCAATAATTAGCTTATTGTATGGGAATTGAGAAATCCACTTTCTATTAACAAATTTTTTGTGGTTCACATTTCTTTCTTTCATACATACTATGTCTAAACATATTAAGGACTTGTTCCTTGCATATTTGTAAGATGTAAATCAGTTACACACCTACTCATATTTTTGGTATGAAGAACTAGATATGTTTCATGCCGTATATATTCTCCATAATTTTATCAAAATATCCTTAAATGCAGCAAGTATTGTTGGTAGCTATACTTTCCCAGTCTCTCAGTGTATCCCATAAATTCAGTCTTTAACTAGTTGGTGTAATGTGAGAACACACTAAAGACATATAGATAATTTTTTTAAGTATTTATGTCTTCAGTACTGCAAATAAATGCTTGATCACTAGCCTATATTAGTTCACCTTTTAATATATTAGACTTCCAACATATCTATAATTATCTGTTTTGGATAAAAAGCTGTCACATGACTAACATTGCCAAATTTAGGAGTGCTACCTCAGGGTCTTTAACAAAAAAATTATTATTTTTAAATTTTCTAGACAATATTATATGAATTTTGGATACTAAAGATAGTTCCAAAAAGACAAATCAAGCATGACATATGATTAGTTATTAATGACTTAAACACCTTGATTGTCAAAGGTGCATGAACCTCTTGGCAGTTCCACACTAAGAAACTCGTTTTCCCTTTCACGTCAAGTTGGAAAACTGACTTAGATTGTAATTTTCAACTCTGACCCTTGCTCTTAGTGATTTTAACCTCTGTTTATATATCATAAAACTAATAAAAAAATTACTCTTTGAATTAAATAAACCTCAATATTTCATATAATCACTTAACTATAATTTACCTATGTGCAGCCTATGTTGATTAAAAAATAATAATTAAGCATATTACAACCAAAACATATATAATAGACACAACCTAAATAATTTATGCAAGTTATGCATACTTTCTCTAAAATTACTAAACATATGTTATTCGAATGCAATTGGGCCACGGATACATGGTATAAAACTCTTATGGGGATTAAAATATCTATTGAAAGAATAATTCGAGTAGAAGAATGATATTTTTAAATAATTAAATCATAAACTAATATAGAAAAGGATAGACATATCTCTTGTAGTAGAGAAAGCAGGCATGATGTGTCTGTACATATGGAAGACAAAAAATGAAATATTTTATGGAAACTGAAACCTTTACCCTATTAAAAGGTTTTAAAGAGCATCTATAGCATGTGATGAATTCTATAATGCAAATATAAAACATGAGGTTATAAGGGTCACCCTAGAAAATGTGGAACCAATAAAAACCCAAGGTATTGACAATAAAAAGGGTAACTCAAATTAAAACAAAAGTCAAGATCTGCATAAATTTAATATTGATGTTGCTTGTAATAGTGCAACTAAAAAAGAAAGTGATGCTTGTGTATTAAATGATGAACAAAGATTTTTTTTTGTGGGATGACACAATGTAGTTATTTAGCTCACATGCCTCTAGAGACATCAACCTTAGGGTTCACGAATGTTATTATTTATGGAAGAACTTTTTGAAAATGTAGATTTTTTATACAAAATGATTGTGCAAATGACTTCTAAAGGACAATTTGTACTATAGTTAAGGGTATTTTCTCCCTTAGTAGGTGATAATCTATTGGTCCAAATTAAAAGTTAAACAAAAATATAGGCCAAAATCTAATAAAATATTCTAAAGATGTTCCTAGGAGTTTGTACTAGGGACACTAAGTGAGAGGAAATTTGAGAGTCTAGCTAAAGAATGATGAAGCAAAGAAAGTAAAACCAAGAATTATTTGTTCATGCAAGATATGGATATAACCTATTTACTAGCTAATTTACTCGTATTACTAAGATAAAATCTTAAATCAATTAAGTGTGACAAGAGATATCTTAAGCTTACTATCAAATACTAACAAAAAAATTATTTATTTTATCACCACAGCTGCTTGTCAGTAAATTTCAGCAATAATATATCAATGTGATTTTTTATTAATTTTTTTAATTTTTTTAGCTCCGATAAGTAATTATACCGGAGGCATAGTTGAAAAAAATAAAAAAATTAAAAGTCACAATGATATATTTTTATCCGAATAATTATAAAAAAGAAAAAGAAAAAAGCTGGCCAAAATTAAAAAAAATCACCGGAGTTGACCAGCAGCCGCAAATTAAAAATATAGAGAATGTTAATTAATATATTTTTCTAAAAAAACATTAATTTTTAAATAATATATTTTAAAAAAAATTATATTGATCTAAATTTAGGAAACAAATATTATTTCCCTATATTTCTAGAAGAACTGTGGCATTTGAGGCCTAAATATATAATTATTTCTTATAAATAATTTTAGCTTTAAAAATAAAATAAAAGCTCAACCCATATTGTAAATGCCAAACTCACACGTTTAAAATAAAAATTAATTACCCATCAAATCTACCATCAATAATAAATAATCCTCATTATTGTATACTACTAAAGTTGTATAACACCATCTCCGCTAAGCCAACTTCTCTGTACAATCTCCACAAAGTTGTACTAACTTTGAATGTTGATTCATTGAATCAATTTAAAACACCAGATGGAATGTAGAATTTAAGCCAACCATTTTCCTACATTTGTTTACCATATATCTAGGTCAGTAAATTTGAGTTTCTTATATTTTAATGAATTCTAACTTAGTCTATTATATCAAATTATATTAAATGTCATATGAATTTCATTATAATTGTATCAATCTAACATAGAATACAATTGTTAGTCACATATAGGATTCATTTTTGTTACTATCTAGTGTAGGCCATAATTAATAGTTCATTAATGTCACTCCCAAAGGGTAAAAAAGGAACTGAATCCGTAGATCTCAGATTTATTGTATTGTACTTTGTTAAATGTTAGTCATACTTATACGGAAGCTCCTGCAAAATGTCAAGTATATATAACTAGATTCTATAACAATTATGTTATTAGCATAATCTTGTATTATATAAGGTTTCTTTAGAACTGTTTTACCAATATGATATCTGAAGTCAAGAGATTTAGTCTAATTCATCCAACCCTTATAATTATCTGTTTTAGACTAATATATATTACCTTCTCTGGATTTCATTAAAAAGAAGAGTTGGGTGACAATAATTTCTGTTGGGTGAAACGTGCCTTAGGTTTATCTTAATTGGCATTTAAATACAGATTATTGTATAATTAAAATTTTGGTTAATTTGAATAAAGATATGGATAGTGGGCTTAATAATTTTCTCTTTTTCCTTCAATGGTAGGTAATCTTCATCAATGCGGAGCATAACAAAACTAAGGATGGATAAGATTGTTGGTCATGACATTTCAATCAACCATGAACACTTTATGATTATCATGGTACGATTTACATGTCAATATATAAACTTCATTTGACTATAGTTATATATGCTACTCCATTTTGTAGGCTTATGAATACTAACCAAACTTTTTTACATGATTTAAATTCAGAAAATATCGATTAGGTTACATCTATATAAGTTTAATCCCAAGTTTAATCTAAGATACACTTTTGGATCAGGATAATTCTTGTTTTAGTTAACAGGATAGATGGTGTTTTCTTGGTAAAAGTATGTATATTCTTCCTTGAAAAATGGCCTAGACATGCCTATTTTGGAATGTCTAGGAGACCCCCTATTTTTATTTAGGCAAATGATAACAATTTAACTTTATTAAAGAATGTTTTGTTCATGTATTTTTTTAACTTCACTTCAAACCCCTAAACCTTTTGTAGATGCTTACATGTACATGATCTAGCATTTTTTAGAAGAATCTTTACCTTATTTATCTAATAAATGGGTATAGAATAGAATGAACCACTGAGTTGTAAGAGTTTGAATTAAAAATTGATGTTGTAACCGTTATAACTCATCTAATCACGGTATTATAAAAAATATAATAGCAAAATATAACCACCACAACCACAATGTTTATCGATCTTTGAGAATATGATTAAATTGTTAAAATTATAGAACAATCCTTTATTTTCCATTGAAGAGTAATGAGAAGAATCAATCATTACGTTGTATTCTTTTAGATACTATTGTAAGTAAATGAGGGTCTAGTTGTTCACCTGGTGGAAGTCTATCTAAGACTAGTTTATCTATTCTAGTCGTGAATTATGTAACCTATCTTAGAGTAGTTTTTAAATTTCAGTAATTATTTGAATGTGTGAATAATATAAAACATTATCTGCAGCTATCAAGATGAAGTAATGGGAAGGGATTTGAGTTTTTCAAATATTGGAAAAAATAGTGAAGGTAAGTTTTATCATCCATTATCATTAGATAATACCTTTCTTTGTTCTCTTACGTTTATATGCATGTTGTAACTCTCTTTTTATTCATCCACGGATGGTTTTGAATTCAAGCACTTAAAGTTATGTTTTTTCTCTGAGGATAGTCAAGTATAATCTACATCAAGACATATGGATGATGAAAGAATATAATAGTTGCTCTAGTGGTTAGGTTACTCATGTATTATATTAAAAATTGAATATTACTGAGTGGTAGGTGATTTATTGGATAATTAAGTCAGTGTTGGACCTCTTAATGAAAAGCTTTTTAGAAGGAGATATGTTTAACTGAATTTTTGTTCAGTGTTTTTTTTCATATATACTTAACAAGTCAACTTAATATCAAAATGCAACTTCGTTCAAACCACCTGAAATAAAACAAAATTTTTGTTCAAGTTATTTGACTCAATATCAAAATGCAACTTCACTACTGAAATTTCAGACAAGTTCCATAGATTATTATTTAGGTAGTTTTCTAAGTTATGTCCTTTCTAGTTATCTTTCATCTTTGATTTTACTTTCTTATTTCAATTTTATACATAGAGTTTTTCGTTCCTCTAACATGTCTAATCAATTTGATTGTATAAATTTTATGTCTCTATATTTGTGGTTTAGTTTTCAATATAGCAATACGATAATGAGGTATTTTTTCAAAAATATCTTTTATTTATGGTGTACTTTATTTTAAGTTATGGTAGTGTTTTATGTTAAAACATAAAAACTATCAGTCTAGTTTAGGTAGCATATTTAATTTAGAGATCAAGTAGTACATATATAATAGTAATCTATTTGTGTTAGTTGCTGATGGTATGTGTAACTTTGTAATATTTTCCACTGATAGATTCATCCTTGGATTCTTAGTTCCCTGAGTTAATATACCATCAGTAAAGGCTTGTACTACTTCGGTGGCACGATATTGGAATATATAGAAAGCTAATTGTATCTTAAAGATCTCTAAGTCATTTTCTTATAACGTAAAGCTCTAGATCTTGACCTCTTTTAATATTTTTCATTTCAGAAAATAAAAATTTAGTCAGAAATAATCTATTCTATTTCACCTTTTTTAATCAGCCCTAAAATCATTCGGTTTAATCAGAAGAACATGAATACAGATGGGCTCGTTATTTATATGGGCTTTATCACATTCAGTCGAAGAGTTTAGGTAATATTTTCACAGTGACAAATGTTATTTTCTATCTTTCAACCTACTTTTTAAATGTATCACAAGGGATTACCTAATCATTGCTTAACTTATACTTGAATTCCTTTTTGAAATGTATATTTTATTGAAATTGATAACATTATTATTTCATCCTTCATTCGGAATATAAGATATTTTACTGCTATCCCACATTAAACTAAGGTATTTATCAAAAAGTGAAAGAGAAAATTTTCTAATCTGCCTTACATCAATCAATTTGCTTAACTAATTTTGTTTTCTGACTTACGAATCTCGAACAAATAGCTATGAGTTCTGACTTAGAAAGCTCGTGCATGTGCAAAATCAAAAGACAAATTATAGAGAAGGCTTTAATAATCATTGGGACATGAAAGATATTTTTAAGTAAACTAGGGCCAGATAGTAGTATCAATTCTACTACTTTATTAATATTAATAGTGTTATAGTAAGATAACACTTGTACTATTAATATCTGTTCCAGTTCCCTCTTTATCTTGATAAACTCCGGTTATACCCTAAGAGAGTCGAATAGATAGTACACAATGAGGGTTTCCCACCTGTCATCTAGGAAAGCTCATTTTTGTTGTTCTTACCACTACTTCCTAATAAGGTCTTTTAGTCCAAAGATAAACGCTTTTTCTACGGAGATAACAAACACTCTGCCAAAGGTTTTTTATTTCTCTACTAGAGTGGATTCCATCTAAGTATTTACATTTATTTCCTTGAATTGAGAGGAAAGTGTTCACGCCATGAAGGTGGTTTCCCAAGGCGAACCCAAGGGGAAATGGTTTAATGGGCCCGCGAAAGCCAATATGTACACTCTTGGCATGCAATGATACAATTGAGAAACCGTAGATACATTATAAGGAGATACACCTTAGGTTGAACACTAAAGAAGTCATTACAAGATCCCTTCCGACGAGCAGTAATACATTCATGGGTTTTGCCAAAAAGTTTGAATGCAACTCTTAGCTACATCAAGATTTGAGTTTATTAAATCTCTCTATAATATCTATTATAAACTGTAAACTATGTCACATGCACCTAATAAATAATGCCACATGAACCGTTATGGTATAATTATGTTGCTTCTTATTCATTTTACTTCTCTTTCCACTTAACTATGACAGAAAATTGAGAGAATCTTTAGAAGTTCTTTTATTTCGATAGTCTAGTAACCTTCTCGACTACATTGGTCACTGATATTAAATTATGGAGCAACTTTCCAAATCATGATCTTTGCTCGAATTAGAAGGTAGAAGAAATGATTTGTAGGCACCTTAGTCTATAGCTTTTCTAGATTTTATAGCTCTTTTTTTTGTTAGCAAAATTGTGTTAATTTGATCAGGGATTTCTCCTTTCTATATAATCTTTATTATGCTATCCAATCTTAGATTTCGGTAGAGATGACACAATATATGAAAATATTTGTTGATATAGAAAAACATCAATAAACCATGAAACTAGAGATAAAAATGAGTTAACCAATTATACAAACAAATATTCGACCCAAAAAACAAAATGTACAAAAAAATAATAGAAAGTTTCTATTAAACAAGTCCCACTATAATTATGGATTTTTAATCCAATTGATGAAAGTTTGGAACTAATGACTACCTCAAGAGCTCACCTAAACATGTGAGACTCTTTGTAGGTATTCTCTACAATTCCTTAGAAAATGGAATATTGGAGAGGAAAATTATGGGTTCACGCAATTATTAACCGCGCTTCTCTTCTTGATGGTTTATGTAACAACGATTAGATATTATGCGCTCACATGAATTTATGTTTTGGATCTATGGAGGATTATAACCTAAAGGTTTTACTCGAAAAGGTTCTCTGAACCTAGGCGATCTTGTTCTTGACGTATATTACTCTAGGCTTAGGTAACACCTGGGGATATGTACTTGATGCTAATTATCATTCTAATTATTGTTAAGATTAGGATTATCCTCTAATGGTGGAATTAGTTGTTCCTTGTTTGAGGCATGGATTTCCTTTGTTCTCGTTCTTCTATCAAACATTTGTTGTAAGCTGTGAAATTACGTTCAGGATTCTCAAGCATACACTAAAACCTGGAAGAGAAAAAAAAATAAACAGAGTAAATCTGAAAAATAAACTAAAAATTACTAAACTAAAATTAACAAAACCCACACGCTAACGAGACACAAGTCTCCGGCAGCGGTGCGAAAAACGTGGTGTGAGATAAGGTTTGATAAAAATAAGATAACAATAGAAGAAACTAACACACTACCCTAAACATGGTACTTACTGAAAGTATCACAAGTCGTACAAAAGTTTTAATGATAAGTAATGATTCGTTCTCAGGGTCTCAGTGTGTTATACGAATGAGTTAACTAGAAAAGCGTAGTAATAAACATTTAATTAATTTAAAGACGATAAAAGTAAATGTGGATGATTGATTGAGGAAACTATAATTGAACTAAAGAAAAAACAATAAAGAAAAGATGTATGAATAAGATAAGAGAGTATAACTCTGGTTTGCTAGTATGAACTAATCCTTCTATTTATTTGACGAGTTAATAAAGGTGATTACCTCTTAGATAAGTAGCCAGGATTTTATATTCCTCCTAACCCCCTTATGGGTGGGCTTAGGTAGTGACCTAACAATTACCAGGATACTTGTGTAAGGGGACTGTGTAATGATTAATGATTAAACCCTAACGACTTTCTAGTTAGGCAAGCCCTTACAGATCAATACCGCACAATAGAAACTTATGTGATGTTTCAATAATTATACGCCCTTTCCAAGTGACCATCTAACTACTATCAAGACAATCCTAACATGATCAAGATTAAGACTGGAAGTAAACTAATGCACATAAAACAAGTATATGGTAAAGAAGCAATAATCAATTTATAAAGGTTTTCCCAGACAAACTTAGATAGAAGAAAATAAAATTTAAATATTATACATATCCCAAGCTATTTTGAAAGTTTGTTCATACTAATAAGAAATAAACTAAAATAAAGTTACATACGGTCAACTTGCTTCTCTTGAATGACTTTTTATAAAACTTAAGGTTTATAACTGAGTAAGGACCATGCAATGACATGTTTACAATGATTAAAGGGTGTATTTATAGGTGTTAAGAAGACCCTAGGTCGAAACCTTGGAGTAGAAGGCAAGTAATTGGACTATTTTTCCAATACCAATTCGTTTCCTAAAATATAGGAGATAGGATAAATGTTTCTATCTTGTTGTCGTATCTCCTTTATTATTGGTCCAATTTTAGCATACTTTATATCAAAACAATTGCACCAAAAATATCGACACATTTTCATTTGATTGCTTATCCATATTTCCACCAATTTGAAGTTATTTTCACTTTAGTCGATGTAGTTGTAGAATTTCAGATTTACTTGGTAGCTTTTTCTTTCCTATTTTATCTCTACTTTAGTTTATCTCTTAATTCCTTCCATATATTATTTCCTTTGTCTCTTTATAATTGATTTTCATCTAATTAATTTCTATATATCTTTAAAGCTTCACATTAACACACTAATTAAACCAAATATGCTCTAAAAACAATAATTCATCAAAACAAGACAGGAAATAAGACTATATCAATATATGAATAAAAATATATAATTTAATACTCAAATACACCTAAAATTATGTCTCAGACCTAGATTATTATATCACAAATAGGGAGACATCAGGTACATTATGTGCTTAACTGGGGAATTTTTCCCTATTATTTGATAGTTTCTCATTTATTGTCTTGTTTTGGAGATTTGTTTCTTTTAGAGCATATTACACACACTCTAGTAAAGCACCTCTTATCTGATTTGTTTCTCATTTATTTTTCTCTAGATTTTCCTAAGGCACTTTCCACAAGACTTAGCTGCTGATTTGATTCTAATTCCTTGTGACATCTCTTCAACTTAACCCATACTAGTACTGTATCAAATTTAAATTTTTTAAAGTGAGTGTTAGGCTTCCTTTTCCTCAAGATTAATGGCCTATAATTTAAATGTCATAACTCTACTAGAATTCATAAATAGGTTTCTTCATATTCCATCTTAAAAGATAATGTCCTTAATGTAAGGTTCTATTTTGGACTTTTCCAAATGATTTCAAAATGATTCCAACCATATGTTTCACCACATGTAAAGGTTGTGGAATTTCCATATTTTGACCCACTATGAAGTGTTTCATTGCTTTGAAGCTTTCATCAATAATTTTATTTGATGTGTTTGCAATTATTTTTCCATTTCATAACGATTTGTGTTACAAACTCTAACCGAAAATCCTTTCCATTATTTACATGAAAAGGAGATGACCAATTTTTAGTAGAATACACTTAGTACTGAATTCACCCTAGAACGTCAACATCCTACAGTAATGATAATGGAAATGAATTCTCTTTAGAGGAACTAGGTAGATCTGACTAGGAAACATGTACAAATTCTTATGTATGCAGTTTACTCTTTTTTCATCCTTTGAATTGAATTCTAAAAATCTATAAAAGTTTCAACCATAATTTCCTTATGAATAGATTGTCTTTGGTAAACCTTTAACTTATTTATCCCAAATACTTAGAGTTCATCAATTATATCAGTCACTGCATTATTTGTACTGGATCTGTTGTTTATAGGAAACGTAGCTAATAAATACTTTTCTCCCGTTAATCTGAAACCTTTTTCAAGTAATTTGCTTTAGCTGATATTTGTGGATGTGTTAATGAACTCTTATAACCTTATTGCCCTTAGTTATGTTCGAGTTCTAAGTTTTGTAATTCTCAAAAACGCATGAGGTAGATTGTGGAAAAGGTGTTTGGGTATAAGATAAATTGGAAAAAAGAGAAGTAAACATGTCAAACAGATGATGATTTATGGCTAACGTGCACCTAGATTATTTTCTAAGCTAAAAACTAGAGAGCACGTGTATTCTAGATAGAGAAACTATGTAAAATGCCAAATTTTACTGGTCTCGTCTTGACAATCTCCTTTACAATTTAATTTAGGAATAAACGTGATGAAGATGTCAATTAAACTTTATAGCTAAATGTTATTGAAAAAATATCGTACCACTGCTAATACTTCTCATTTGATAATCTCCTAATTTTTTTATTAGATTTCCCATATGAATCATACAAGTTGGAGGATATCGAACCCACAAAATTAAACGAAACCTTTAACTTCCTCCATCTTAGACCACTTTGTTAGCATTTAGTTAATTTCTAGTATTACCTTATTATTGATAATTGTGCTACTTTTGAAAAATCATTTGTAGCTTCTTCCTTGAATAAATTTGAATAAGATATTGTAAACAATTTATTTTTATGGGACACTCATGCCAAATATTAATCTTATTTTTAATATGAATAGTTGATGTCTCCCATTTTGTTCTAAATATATGCTCTTAGGAGACATCATTTTAGGTGATTAATAGACTTATTTGAAATACTTTTGTACTTATTTCGTTATATTGCACATTCTTCTGTTGGAATTAGATTATTTGTATTTTAAAGATTTTGTGCATTAATTTGTTAGTTGTTAGTATAAAGCTTTAGGTACATTGATTCTATGAAGCACCAAGACAAGGAGGAGATGTGAGAATTAGAGTCTTAGATCGAGCAGAGAGGTCAACGGCAAGAAGAAACTATGACTAAAAGAGATGGAAAGTGGGAAAGTTGTTATTAACTGCTATTTGTGAGCCAAATAGGCACTTATTTAAGTCTGAAAAATTGTACAACAGTTTCATGATTTCTACTTGGACTTGGCTTTTATTCATTTAAATTATTACTCCTAAGTGAAAAATCCAATCTGAATTATTCGTTTAAATTGTTACTCTTAAGTGAAAAACCCAATCTGAATTCTCTATTATAAATAGGCCTTTAGACCTTATTTTTTAACGAGATTTATTATTTTGAAAGTTTGACACAGAGCAAAAAAGGCAGATGTAAAACTAGAGCTAGAGAATTCCATTTTTTCGAACAGCCACCAATTCCAACCCCTAAATTAGGTTCTTTATTTTATTTATGTAATTTACAATATTGAATACTATTACTTTATTTTTACTTTCTAGTTTTAGTATGAGTTAAATTCCTTAGTACTTGAGAATCGCAAAAAAGGTTGAACCCGAATTTTTTAATTCATGGTTTTTGTATTTGGGAATTCATTATTAAATATGACTTGAGTATTGTATATTGGATTTTATTTTATGCTTATATACTATCTCTTTTAGGAACAACTAAAAATAAATTTTAGTAATTGGGCTATTCACTTAGTGGCAAAGTGATTACCCGATAGAAGGGTTCGATTACTGACTTAGATAAATAACTATGTGATGTCCGTTATTGACCTAGATAATTGACTAATAACATAGCTATAGAGGTAAAGAACTTCACTTCTGAGAGGAAATAATCGCCCGGTAGGGGTTTTATAGTACTTTAGGATAGCTTTTAGGTCCACCCGACAGGGGGCTAGGAAATATTAGAATCTCATCTAATATTTTAATACCAACTCTACTCTTAAACAGAAATAATAATTGCATTGACTTAGGAGGATCGCCTGCGGGACTCAGGTACATCTCTCACCTTACGTTTACTCTTATTTTTTTACTTTCAACATTTATTTTTGGTTATCATTTTAGTACTTTATTGCGTCCTTAGTTTTATAAACAAAAGCAACGTTTTTTTATAATTTATTTTTTTGTCTTGACAATCATCTCTACTTATTTGATAAACACCATAAGCCATATCCATCCGTCGCTAAGATCGAAAACCCGTTTATCAAATTATTACTTGGACGACCCGAACACTTGCGGTTAGTGTCCCTCCTTTTAGGTGTATGGTGTTATCACACAGCAGGAGACATCAATAGTCTTGTTATAAAATTGCTTATGAATTGTAGCATCTTAGTTATTATTGTGTTGTGTCTGTAATGACTAATGACTGGATCCTCAGTCGATGTACCAATTATTGTTTTGCGTTTGTCCTAATAACATTAAGTTATCTTTTGATAATCTGAGATTCATTTTCTTCACTCTCCTATGTAACCATATCATTCTGGATTCAAGTAAGTGTTATTTGCAGCTCAAAATATATTTTTTGTTATTCAAATGGCTAGTTATACAGTTTGTTATCACGTAAAAGTCGTCTAACTAAAATGATTCGAGCTTAAAACTTCTTTTAGTTGGTATTGATTTCTTTTTATATTGTAAAAAATAGGTGAAAAGTCAGATCCAATAACTGTTTATATTTCTATGCTTTCCCCTGAATACATTCAAGCCAATCAACACACAATAAAACACTCCAATCTTTCTTTTATGATATAGTTATTTTTCCGATCGTTAGTTAAAGGAAAATAAAAACCTTTGGTTGGTAAAAATTTATAAGACAATTGAAGGAAATTAAGTCATTACAAATAGTGTGACTGCCGTTAATATGAGTTCTTCTATAGTTTTCACATTATTTTGGGGTTTTGGGGGAAATAACAATTTTACTTAAAATTAAAGAAGTTGTACAAAGGGTTTAACTGATACATTCATGCTTACCAAGACTTAACTTAAACCTAGTAAAATCGTTGATAGGGACGATGACCAATTATCATATAGTAAATTACATATGAAACTCCAAACTAAAAGATCGACTTCATTTCTATTCCTAGAAGCATGCCTAATATAGACCAAGGGTCTATTACTAATTAACTCTCTTATTCTACGCATAAGAGGTATACATATTCAGTTAGATACATATGTCGAGACCAAATATTGGGTAATACTAAGGAAATTGATGTGAATTAAAACCGTTCTATCACTAAAGTCAGATGCCACAAACGGGCTTCCAGAATTGTTGTCGCCTCTCCCTAAATAAGGTCATTAATCCATATATCTTATCAATTAAAGAAGATTTGAAACTTGTTCTCATATTTGCTAATGATCACAATCCTTGTGGGCTCAATCCTAAAAAAGACAACGGCTTCACATAATATGTTAAGATCCAGAGGTTAGGAAGAAGGTGCATCAGGAGAGTAAATATCCCTACCATCCGCTTTGTCTCCATAATGTGGGTTGGATTTTCAAAATATTTACCAATGTCTCCTACTTTTTCTTTCATTGAGTTATCCATCTAAAGATGGGTTGCTTTTTTGTTCTAGATAATTTCCTTGAAATGACACTTTGTTCTAGGAATCCAAATATTCCGACAATAAATTGAGATCCATGTCTCCAGACAATTCCTCTCCAGATCTAGTTATCTCCCACTTGGAGGATTTCCAAAATTTAATACTCAAGCACACACACCTATTGCCTAGGGAAACATATTGCCTTGGGAAACATCCCAAACTTCAGAGCTATTAGAGCCTTCCAGAAAGTCGTGTTCCACTGTTTCAACATGATATTTATAAAATTTACACCGCAAAGATTGAACACATTTTCTTTTGAATAATATTTTTCCATAATGGATAACATTGTTTTTACATTTCCAGAGAAAAGATATTATCTTTGTTGTGAATTTTGGCGTACCAGTTTTTTTTCCAAAACAACAGGTTTGTCTTAGATTTTAAAGACGAGGTTTCTTTAAAGTTCAGGGCTTTTGGAGAGAGGATATTATGATAACCTAATTTTCAAAATAAAACCCTGTTTTTCTCAGTCTTCTTCCCCATCACCACTTTTTCATATGTAATTAATCATATCTAAAATATTCAATATCTAATATATTTTCTTTCTTTCAAATGAAATTATTATGTAATTTGTTGTATATTAATTTTACTTGGCTTAATTTTATATCACCAATCTTTTCCCAATAAATATTATATATATCATAGAAAAATAAACAATCCTTAATGGATCCTTAAAAGAACCAAACCAAGCCGAACTCATGTTTTGAAAAGATACCGAGGCTTGTTTCGAACTAAAACCAAACTAAAACTCACTAAAATATTACCAAAATAATCCCAAGATAGCTAAACTTTTGCTCGACTAGGTTTTTATGAAACCTTACTCCCAATTACCTCACATTAAGATGGTCTTCAAGAATTTTCATAATGTTATATATAATTTTCTTCACTTTATTAGTGCAGCACCCATAATATATATTACTCTTCTCTACACTAAATTTGAGGCATGCCGTCCTACATAATTTGAGGAACTTTTAAACTTGAATAGATTTCCCCGTTATTGGTTTAAAAAATATTAGTAGATCATCTGTAAGCATAATATGATTGAGTTGTATCTCCTTACACTTTAAATGTCATTCAAAATTCTCTTTTTTGGTCCCTTTAAGCAGAATTTGTGTGAGTATTTCCATACATTTAACTAAAATATTAGGGAAAGAGGTCCCTCTTAAATCCTAAACCATGTGTGCTACCTTTGATATTAATAATATATGAGGTTGTCTGCATAAACATTCTTATCCAAGATATATATTTATGTAGAAACTTCATGGCCATTAAATTTTTGATAAAAAAGTTCCAATTAAGAAAGCTATAATAATTTATCATATGAAGTTTCAAAGTGCACCTTTCTGTTATCTTGAACATGTTGTAGCTTCTTACAATCTCTTATGTTATTAATATATTTACTCTAATTTTCTATTAGAAAGAAAACCACATTAATATTGAGATATAAGTTTGCTTAATACATTCTTCAATAATTTGGTAATGACACTTTCTATTATAGTTTAGATCACATCGCAACAGACAATTTGTTTATAGCTCTTAACAATTGTTAGATTTTGAGTCTTAGGAACAAATATGATATTTGTTTAATTGTTTTCTCTAAGCATATTAAATATTTTTCATATTCTTGATAATATTAGTCTTCACTATACTCCAAGAGAGTTTGAAAAATCATGAGGTAAATCCATCTGGCTCATGGATTTTACTTGTTCTAATACTCCATAATGCATAATTTATTTCCTTATTTGATATTTTATCAGTAAGTTGATTTATCTCCTCTTTATTAAATCTCTTATGCATAACTCATCAATCAAGGCCCCCTTATAAGGTTCTGGATTGTTTAATGTACATTAGCTATATGTTCTTCTTTAGTAATAATTTTCCCCTCATCATCCATTATTTTCATAATGGTACTTTATACTCTTATATTTTGCATGGCATGGTGGAAATATTTAGTATTTTCCTCCCCTCCATCAAGAAACTATCTAGACTGTTGTTTCAACAATGATCCCTCATTAAGAAGCTTCTTTGATAATTATTTAGCCAATTCATTTTAATTGTTGAGTTGTTCCTTACTTGTATCTCAATTATGTCTACATAGCTGGACTATAATTTTGTCCCTTAGATTGGTAATATTAGCTAAAATATTTTGTAAATACTCGTTGTTAATAACTTCAGTTTACTTTTTAAAACTTGAGCTTTTGTACCTACTGAAATATGTGATTTCCCTAGACATTTCTGATCCACGTTTTCTTAACAATTTCGTCAAACATGTCTTGGTAATTATAGGAATCATAAAATTTGAATGGATATGAACTTAATTTTTTTTCCTTATGTGCATATCTAGAATAAGACTGCAATGATATGGGAATTGAGAAATCCACTTTCCATTAACTAAACTTTGGTGGTTCACATTTCTTTCTCGACTACATACTTTGTCCAAACATAGCAAGGACTTGTTCCCTGCATATTTGTAAGATGTAAATCATTTACGCACCCATTCATCTTTTTGGTATGAACAATTAGATAGCCGTATATATTTTATCTCCATAACTTTATCAAAATATTCTTAAATGCACCAAGTATTGTTGTTAGCTATATTCTTAAATATACTTTGACTAGTTGGTTTATTGTGAGAACACACTAAAGACATATAGAGAACTTTCATAGTATTTATGTCTTTAGTCTTGCAAAGTAATGCTTGATCACTAGCCTATATTAGTTCATCCTTTAATTCTTTAGACTTTGAATAGAAAGCTACCACATGACAAATATTGCCAAGATTTAGGAGTCTACCCACGAGATATTTAACAAAAAAATTATTATGTTTAAGTTTTCTAAAAATATTATATGAATTTTGGATACTTAAAATAGTTTCAAAAATAAAAATCAAACATGACATATGATTGGTAATTAACAACTTAAACACCTTGATTGTCAAAGGTGCATGAATCTCTTGTCAGTCCATACTAAGAAACTCATTTTCCCTTTCACGTTAAGTTGGAAAATTGAGGTAGATTGTAATTTTCAACTCTGACCCTTGCTCATAATGATTTCAACCTGTGTTTATATATCATGAAACTATAAAATATTTTACTCTTTAAATTAAACAGCCCTTAAAATCTCTTATAATCACTTGACTATAATTACCTATGTGTAGCCTATGATGATTAAAAAATAATAACTAAGCATATTACAAACAAAACATATATAATAGACACAAACCAAATAATCTATCAAGTTATGCATACTTTCTCTAAAACTACTAAACATATGTTGTTCTAATGCAATTGGGCTACATATACATGGTATACAAATCTTATGGGGATTAAAATACCAAATGAAAGAATAATTCGAGTAGAAGAATGATATTTTAAATTAGTAAACTCATAAACTAATAAAGAAAAAGATAGACATATCCCCGTAGTAGAGAAAGAATGCATGATGTTTTTGCACATATGGAAGGTAAAAAATGAAATATTTTATGGAAACTCAAACCTTGACCCTATTAAAAAAATTAAAGAGAATCTATAGCATGTGATGAATTCTATAATGCAATTATAAAATATGAGGTTATAAGGGTCACCCTAGAAAATGTAGAACCAATAAACACCCAAGATATATACAATAAAAAGGGTAACTCATATTAAAACAAAAGCCAAGATTTGCTTAAATTTAATATTGATGTTGCTTTTAATAGTGTAACTAAAAAAGAAAGTGATGCTTCTGTATTAAATGATGAACAAGTTTTTTTTGTGGGATGACACATATGTAGTTAGGTAGCTCACATGCCTCAAGAGACATTCTTCATGGAATAATTTTCCAAAAATGTAGTTTTTTTATACAAAATGATTGTGCAAATTACCTGTAAATGACAACTTGCAATATAGTTAATGATATTTGCTCCCTTAGTAGGTGCTAATTTTGTGTCCTCCTCTATTTCTCAAAATTTAAACAAAGTAGTCCACAAGGTGACAAATCAATAACAATTTGTAAACCTGATGCATGCATTGGACTTTCTATTTATATAATAGGATAATTCTACATTCAGACCTAAAGTGTCATAATCCTTTTATAATTACGCTAAGCAAATAATCCTGTCCATTATAAGTATTTTTACTAAAATAAATTATATAGCTAGTAATATAATTAAAAAAATTATTTATTTTATCACCACCACTTATCAGTAAACTTCAGCGAAAATATATCAATGTGATTTTTTTTCAAATTTATTTGATTTTTTTTTAGTTTTTCTAACTAGGGAAAAAAATTATACCGGAGTCATAGTTGTAAAAAAAATCAAAAAGTCATAATGATATATTTTGATCCGAATAATTGTAAAAAAGAAAAAGGAAAAAGCTCTTCGAAGAAAATAAATCATCGGAGTTGACCAGGAGCTGCAAATTGACAATATAGAGAATGTTAATTGATATATTTATAATAAAATTAATTTTAAAAAAATATTTTAATAAAAATAACTATATTTATCTAAATTTAGGAAACAAAGATTGTTTCCCTATAGTTCGAGAAGAATTGTGGCATTTGAGGCCTAAATATATAATTATTTCTTATAAAAAAAATTAGCTTTAAAAATAAAATAAAATCCCAACCCATATTGTAAAAGCCCAGCTCACTTGTTTAAAATAAAACATTATTACCCAACAAATCTACCCTCAATAATAAATAATCCTCATTATTGTATACTACTATAGTTGTATAACACCATCGTCCGCGCCGCAAACTTCTCTACCAACTAACCAGTTCCTCTCTTCATTTAACCGAGCCATTCTAATTTTCTAATTCTCCACGAATTCGTACTGACTTTGAGTGTTGATCTAGTGTAGGCCACAATTAATAGTTCATTATTGTCACACCCAAAGGGGAAAAGGGAATTAAATATGTAGATCTCCGATTTAATGTACTGTACTTTGATAAATGGTAGTCATACTTTTAAGTGAGCTCTTGCAAAATGTCAAGTACATATTAGTAGATTCCATAATAATTATATTATTAGCATAATATTGTATTATATATGGTTTATTTAGAACTGTTTTACCAATAAGAAATCTGAAGTCAAGAGATTTAGTCTAATTCATCCAACTCTAATAATAATCTATTTTAGACTAATTCATATTACCCTCTCTGGATTTCATCAATAAGAAGTGTTAGGTGACAATAATAACTGTTGGGTGAAACTCCTTAGGTTTATCTTATTTGGCATTTCAATCTGGATTGTTGTATAACTAAAATTTTGGTTAATTTGTATAAAGATATGCATAGTGGGCTTAATAGTTTTCTCTTTTTCCTTCAATGGTAGGTAATATTCATCAATGGGGAGCATAACGAAACAAAGAATGGATAAGATTGTTGGTCTTGACATTTCAATCCATCGTGAAGACTTTATGATTATAATGGTAAGATTTACATGCCAAGATATAAACTTCATTTGACTATAGATATATGCTACTCCATTTTGTAGGTTTATGCATATGAACCAAACTTGTTTACGTGATTTAAATTTTGAAATATCGATTAGGTTACATCTAATAAATTTAATCCCATGTTTAATCTGAGATACACTTTTGGCTCAAAATAATTCTTGTTTAAGTTTACAGGATAAATGGTGTTTTCTTGGTAAAAATATGTATATTTTTCCTTGAAAAATGACCTAGACATGCCTATTTTGAAATGTCTAGGAGGTTGCCTATTTTTATTTAGGAAATTACTAAAAATTTAACTTTATTAAAAGAATGTTTTATTATTTATTTTTTTAAGTTCACTTCAAACACCTAAACCTTTTGAAGATGCTTACATGTACGTGACCTAGCATTTTTTAGAAGAATCTTTACCTTATTTGTCTAGTAAATTGGTATAAAATAGATAAAACACCGAATTTTAAGATTTGGAATTAAAAAATTATGTTGTAACAGTTACAACTCATCTAATCATAGAATATAACAAAAATAATAGCAAAATATAACCACCACAACCACAATGTTTGTCGATCTTTGAGAATATGATTAACGAGTTGCCATTATAGTATAATCCTTTATTTTTCATTGAAGAGTAATGAGAAGAAACAATCATTAATTTGTTGTATGCTTTTAGATACTCTCGTAAGTAAATGTATGTCTAGTTGTTCACCTGGTTGAAGTCCATCTAAGACTATCTAGTCTAGTCATGAATTAGGTAACCTATCTTAGAGTAGTGTTAAAATTTCAGTAAATATTTTAACGTGTGAATAATATAAAACATTATTTGTAGCTATCAAGATGAAGTGATGGCAAGGGATTTGAATTTTTCAAATATTAAAAAAATTAGTGAAGGTAAGTTTCATCATCCATTTTATCATTAGATAATTCCTTGTTTTGTTATCTTACGTTTATATGCGTGTTGTAGCTCTCTTTTTATTCATCCACTAAAGGTTTTGAATTCAAGCACTTAAAGTTATGTTTTTTCTCAGGACAGTCAAGTATAATCTACATCAAGACATATGGATGATGAAAGAATATAGTGTGTTAGATTAATAGTTGCTCTAGTGAATAGGTTACTCATGTAATGTATTAAAAATTAAAGATTAATGAGTGGTAGGTAATTTATTGGATAATCAAGTCATTGTTGGACCTCTTAATTAAAATCTTTTCAAAAGGATATATGTTTAACAGTATTTTTGTTCAATGTTTTTCTTCATTTATACTCAACAAGTCAACTTAATATCAAAATATAACTTCGGTCAAACCACCTGGAATAAAACAAAAAATTTGTGCAAGTTATTCGACTTAATATCAATATGCAACTTCACTACTGAAATTTAACACATGCTCCATAAATTATTATATTTAAGTAGTTTTCTAAGTTATGTCCTTCCGGGTTATCTTTCCTCTTTGATTTTACTTTCTTATTTCTAGTATATACATGGAGTTCCTGGTTTATGTTACATTTCTTATACATTTGATTGTATATATATATATGTCTCTATATTTTTGGTTTAGATTTCAATATAGCAATACGTTAATGAGGCATTTTTTTCAAAAATATCTTTTATTTATGGTGTACTTTATTTTAAGTTATGGTAGTGTTTTATGTTAAAACTTAAAAACTAATAGTCTAGTTTAGGTAGCAGGGTTAATGTAGAAATCTAGTTGTACATATATAATTGTAATCTATTTGTGTCAATTGATGATAGTACGTGTGACCTTGTAATATGTTTTCACTACTAGATTCATTTTTGGATTTATTCTTAGTTCATGAGTTGATATACCATTACTAGAGACTTGTACTACTTCGTTGATACCATCTTGGAATATATAGAAAGCTAATTGTATCTTAAAGATCTAGAAGTCACTTTATTATAACATAAAGCACTAGATCTTGACCTCTTTTAATATTTTTCATTTCTGAAAATATGAATTTAGTTAGAAATAATCTATTCTAATTTAGCTTTTTTGATCAGCCTTAAAATCATTCGGTTTTGTAAATCTCCTCAGGATCAGTATGGTATAAAAAATTATTATTAGAAGAACATGAATACATATGGTATCATTGTTTTATAGGGGCTTTATCACATTTGGTTGAAGAATTTTTGCAATATTTTCACAGTGATTAATTAAATTTTCTATCTTTCAACCTATTTTTTAAATGTATCACAAGGGATTACCTAATCATTGCTTGACTCATATTGATACCATTTTTATTTATTCCTTCTTTGCGAATATTTGAGATTTTACTGCTATCCCACTTTAAATAAAGGTATCTATCGAAAACTAAAAGAGAAATTTTGTAATCTGCCTTACAACAATCAATTTTCTTAGCGCAGTAATTTTGAGTTCTGACTTACAAATCAAAAAACAAGTAGCTATGAGTTCTGACTTAGAAAGCTCGTGCATGTGCAAAATCAAAAGACAAAGTATAGAGAAGGCTTTAATAATAATTGGGACATGAGAGATTTTTTTAAGTAAAAAAGGACCAGATAGTAGTATCAGTTCTACTACTTTATTAATATTAATAGTCTTATAGTAGAATAACTTTTGTACTATTAATATATCTTCCGGTTCCTGTTTGTACTTGATAAACTCTGGTTATACACTAATAGAGTCGACTAGGTAGTACACAGTGAGGGTTCCCCACCTGTCATCTAGGAAAGCTCCTTTTTGTTGTTCTTACCACTACTTCCTAATATGGTCTTTTAGTCAAAAGATAAACGATTTTCTACGGCGATATAAAACACTCCGCCAAAGGTTTTTCGATTCTCTACTAGAGTCGATTCCATCTTAGTATTTGCATTTGTTGCCATGAATTGATAGAAAAGTGTTTACGCCATGAAGTTGCTTCCCAAGGCCGGCCCAAGGGGAAATGGTTTATTGGGCCCACATAAGCCAATATGTCCACTCTTGGCATGCAATGATACACTTGAGAAACCATAAATACATTTTGAGGAGATACGCCTTAGGTTGAGCAGTAAAGAAGTCATTACAAGAACCCTTCCAACGAGAAGCAATACATTCATGGGTTTTTCCGAAAACTTTGAATGCAACTCTTAGCTACTTTATGATTTGATTTTATTTAAGCTCTTTCTGTAATACCTATTACAAACTATAAACTATGTCACATGCACCGTTATAAACTATGTCACATGCACGGTTATGGTATAATTTTGTCGATTCTTATTCATTTTACTTCTCTTGCTACTTAACTATGACAGAAAATTGAGAGAATCTTGGAAGTTCTTTTATTTCGATAATCTAGTAAACTTGTCGACTACATTGGTCACTAATAATAAATTATGGACCAACTTTCCAAATCATGATCTTTGCTTGAATTAGAAGGTAGAAGAAATGATTTTTAGGCATCCTAGTCTATATCTTTTCTAGATTTTATAGCTCTTTTTTTGTTAGCAAAATTGTGTTAATTTGATCACTTACTTCTCCTTTCTATGTAATATTTATTACGCTACCCATTGTTAGATTTTTGTATAAATGGCACAATATATGGAAATATTTGTTGATATAAAAAACAACAAAAACCATGAAACTAGAGATAAAGAAGAGTTAACCAATTATACAAACCAATATTCGACCCAAAAAACTAATGTACAAAAAAAATGATAGAATGTTCCTATTAAACAAGTCCCACTATAATTATGGATTTTTAAGCCAATTGATGAAAGTATGAAGCTAATGACTACCTCAAGCGCTCACCTAAACATGTGAGACTCCTTGTAGGTATGATCAATAATTCCTTAGAAAGTGGAATATAAAAGAGGAAAATTATTGGTTCATGCAATTCTTAACCGTGCTTCTCTTCTTTTTGGTCTATGTATCGACGATTATTATACCAGACTCGATTTCTTCTTCTAAAAATGCATCACTTCATTTGTGTCATGTTTATCTTTTTCAAAGATCTAGGAACACAACCATTATATTTTACATACTAAAATGAGTCGGTCAAAATGACGAAAGATCCTTGTGCCCAGAACTTATGATTCTGCTAAAAGTAATTGTTTTTGTATCATACTAAAAATTCAATCTGAAAATATTATAAGCACCAAAATAGGCTATCTATATAGAAATCATTCTAGAACCCTTTTACTTCCCAGGGATTTTTCTATTGCATATTGGCACATAAAAAGATCCTGAAATTATCGATCTTCAGTGAATTAACTTCGAAGGTTCTCTCCCATGAGTAGATGAATTAAATGGAAAAGTTATATCTGGTTCATTAAATTAGGATAACACTGCTACGAGAATAGCTTTTAGAGACCGCATAGTCGGTCATTAGATTTGCCTCGGCCGCTAAAGTTATTTGCGATCTTTTGTAGTCGCTAAAGGGTGCTCGTTTTTGAAAGGTTGTTAGCTATTCATTTTTCCTGAGAAATCTTTTTTGTGGTAGCTAGATGGTCTATCTTTACAAACCACCCAGTCTCACGCTATAAGTTATGACTTCTAGCGACTATATGTTGTCATTAGATAGTTTTATTTTAGCTGTTGCATTTTGGTCGCTAGTTCTTTGTTACTTTAGCGACCATCCATCCATTTTAGATAGTTTTTAAAGGTGTTATAATTGAATAAATATTTTTATTAAATTTATTCATTTACAATTGTTCGTAAATAGACATGATAAACCTAAAGTACACTAAAAGTATAATAAGTCTATAATTCTCAACGAAACTCTCTAAAATCTAGTTATGAACACATATAAGTTATTTTGATATAAAATATAAAACCAATCAACTAATACTACTAGTCTATCTCACATCCTTCCCTTTCATCTGCAATAATTACATCATTACTATTTATATGCATCGTTTGACGGATATCAGCCTCATCTTAAAGTATCTTCGGACTCTTCATCATCTACTAAAATAGTTTTATCATGCTCTAATATCACCTTGTCGGCTTTGGTGTACTCAATATTTATTAATGCGTAATCCATCTATTTCTGTTGTATCATTTACAAAAGGTATCGACTCAAATGTATAAACCATCGACATAAAACCCTAAACATCTACACTCCAACCATGACAATCGCTCACTTCCCAAACAACTTCTAATGAAGCGCGTCGCGTTCCCTTAGTGTCCACTAGATCAACAATGTATAACATGTTATTTGTACCAATATGAATTATTATCGATTTTGGTTACACCGTGCTCGTTTCGTATTCTTCCTTTCCTGGTGTTATAGCATTCTCACTCGAAAACCATTACCAAATAATCTTTTAAGAAGTCCACCTCGAATACGTTGACCAATTCACCATACCAACAAACTCCTTCGCCAAAACAACAACACCTGTAATCCGCAGTGAGACGTTTATCACCTTTATAACGCCAAACCAAGTTCACCCCATTAATAACACATAGATCATATTTCTGAATTGTACAATTGGAACCCTTAGCCACATACGAAAATTATTTGGTTAATACTGGATGGCATGCTAGCTTTATGTTAAATACCTAATAATGGTAAAACTATTGAGTTATACTTTCTCGATTAGTATTTTGATTTTGAATTATAGTATACATTTATCAATAACAAATTGTAAAATCTAGTTCGATGAATTCTTTCCACATCTATATGTCCATCTGTAATTATAACTGACTTATGGTCCCTGAATATTTTAGTTACAAAATTATATAGAATAAGAAAGTGACAAAGAACATAGAAAAAAAGAACAAACTATATGTAAACTTGAATCTCAACGTAAGATCGTAGATTGCAACAAACAATTCTATCATGATCTATTTGGGGAAAGATAAATGAAACACTATTTTAAATTTGGGTGACATTAACTTCCGAAAGTCAATATCTTTCTTAGTTATGGCACTAGATTCGCATATCTATGAGGATCATAACACTTTTTTCCTTATTGATATAATGTGATGTGAATGTCAAGATCTCTTCAACAACATAATTCTCGTCAATCGAACCTTCTGCGTTTTCCATATTATGTATGTACTCCTTTAACTTATTCAAATTATACTCGATGGGATACATCCAACACATCTGGATTTGCCCACCAAGTAGTAAATCATCATCAAATATTCTTGTCGGCCATTTCAGTATAAACTTCATTAACAATGCCACTCAAATCATCTATCAGATTTATCATTTCCTCATCTACATAACTAGGAATAACATTTGATTTGAACGAGTTATATCTCCATACAAATTTCAAATTTCATATGATGCTTAAAACCCATTTCTCAATATCCATCTTAGCCTCTAGAATATTTTTTTCTAGTAAACTTTTGCATCAATTACATGTATATTAAATTGAATTAGAAATATCGATGTGTTAAGATGCAAATTCAATGAAACTCTTAACACCCTTAACAAAAGATAGAGTAACCTTGCTTCACGACTTAATCAACGCTTTATCCATATGGACTTCTATTTATACTTGATTGCGTCGTAAACTAAAAAAATATGATAGTTATAATAATTTTATAAATAAATTATGTATCATATTCACATTCAATCTCATATTTCATAGATTAAGCAATATAATATTTCATAAGTCTTACTCCTATATTATATTTCGCATTTTAAAACCCCAACTTTTTTCTCATAATCCAAAAAAATATCTAAGATCATAGCAAAAAATCATGTATAACTACATATATTATATAACTACATCATTTAACCATATACCCAACATAATAGAAACCATAATAAAGAAAAACAATAGTTTTTATGAAAATAATGTCACAAAATACCTAAATGAATTGATTGTAGAAATGGGTCTGAAAGAGTGGATTTAAGTAGATAAAATGCGTTAACAAAATAGGACGCGGTTGTGGAAAGTGGTGATCAATCGTAAGAATATTTAGGGATCAAATTTTGAGTTTTTGGGATTTTTTTAATAAAAATGGAGAAAAGTAGTTAGGTAGATTTTGCATAATCCGTCTTGTATTTATTACACAAATATTTAGTAAACTGCAATTAACAATCGCTAAAGGTATGTTTAGTCCTCGCCAGAAGTCTAAATACCAAACATCACGCTGGTCGATAATGTGGCTATAGTCTTCAGCAACGACAACGTTGGTCGGTGATGATTTTTGAAATTTATAAATGAGTTTTGTAAAAGTACCTTCACTGACTACACGATTGGTCGCTAATGAGTAAAAATCACTAAAGACCACTTATTGGCTGGTAGAAAATTTTATTGTACTTATTTTAAATTTAAAACACTTACTAGCGACCACTGTTGTGGTCGCTAATGTTATCCAATCTATAGAGACCTACCTTGTGCTCGCCACGAGAATTTAACTTTTTCTTTTAATCTTTCGGCGACCATTATTGGTCTCCAAAACTCACATTACTAACAACCACTTGTCGAGTGCCAGAGTGGGGTCGTTAATCAATACATATAATATAGTATAATAAGAATTAAGAAGGGTTTCTTTTTATACAATGGTGTGTTTTAATATATAAATGGTGTACTATGTTAAAGCCTAACTGTAATAGATTTAATTTAGAATTTATATTTTCCTGTAATGCCGTTATTTAAGCTCATTGATGAATCTTACACTTTTTTGTACATCTAGGCAGAAGCTAGTAAAAAGATATAAAGGAATTTAAATAAAACCATATAAGAGAAAAGCAACAAAAGTAGATTAATGGAAAACAAACTTGAAGCATGAGCTCAATGAACTATTGTTAAAAATAGTCTCTCCTTGGACACCATAATTCTCAATGTATCATGAAACCCATTAATTTACAGTTCATTAATTTCATGGCTATAGTATAAGGGATACATTCATTAGTGGAAAACCAATGGAATACTTCATGTAATAATATTCTAAAACAAGAAGTGTACTATATAGTTGGCAACTCACAATTGTGTACAGTTTCATTACTAATGTTTTCAATTCGATAATGTGAAATGTTATTGGTAAATATATAGATTTAATGGTCGATATAGCTAACAAATTTAGAGAATTGTCACATTTGTTCACATATTTACGAATAAAATAAAGTTGTGACAAATCTTCCGCACTTGTTTCTAGTGTGTTAGATGCGATATTTAGGGATATTTATTTTGTTCTTCACAACATATAGACACAACTTTGTGATATAAACTAAAATCTAACAAGGTCTGTTTCAACCATAACACTTGAGCCACATAATTGATGACGACCATATATTCTACTTCGGCAGTGAATAGAGCAATTATTTTTTGCTTAAAGAATGACCAAGATTCAAGAGTACAAATTATGTATCTCATTTGGGATATATTTATATACTTAAGCGACATCATTTTGGTATAAGTTTGAGGTATATTTGTGAAATGTATCCCAATTTTTGCTGTTATTCGACTTTCAGCTAATTTTGGATGATATATGTATGTTTGGAGTACTTTCAGAAATAAAAATCAATTAATTCAAAAGTCACAAGGAAAACCAAGCCAAGTTACGAAATGAGCCAAGTAGTGCATTAAGGCTCAATGAAAATTCCGAGCATAATGCTTATTTCAGCAAGCTTAAATTATAAAAAAAATTGGTAATCGAATTTCAGATACACAAAAGATATATATTGAAAGCTAGTACATGTAGTAAAAAGGGAGTCCAATTTTGAGTTGAGACATGAATAATATACAAGTTTTACTGAAGAGATCCAAGTTCTTCGGAATAAGAAAAAACAGTATTGGACCACTTAGACTTAGTTAAGTCAGCCCAACTTGTTCCACAAGTTTTTGGGAGTCTATATAAAGAGGTTTCTAGCTAAAAACACAACACTTATAGAATCAATATCTAAGTAAGGATCGGATAAAGGAGAGAACGAGGGGTACATATAATTCATCAATTCTTTACTAATTTATTCATGTAAAACCTTAATTTCTCTATTTTCTTTAATTATGAAGATCTTTTACTTTTCTCTCTCCAAATATAAACTAAACATAGTATAGCTTTAGATTGCACATGTATGAACCCTAGCTATGGTTTGTGATTTTTTTAAATAATACTTGGGATTACATGTTAATATAATTATTTGTGGATTGCTTGCTTATTATAATTCTTTAATTATCGTAATTATTTATATTTCACATAAGATATTAAACTAATTAATCGAAGAGGTGTTAATATTCAAAAACTAGAACTATAATTCTTTAGTTTTGAGTTTGAGAATCGGTAGATCTAAACTAGCTAGATAATAACATGGGATTTGAAGTTTAGGTGTCTAGATAACATACATAAGATACAACATGGAAGAGGTTGATAGGGTTAGATAAAAGCGTCATACTTATTCTGAAGGAACTTAGAGAGACTTTAACATCCCAATCAACAAGTAAAATTCCTAATTCATCCTTATATCATGAATAATCATAAGTTATACTAGTTGTGAGTATGAAATCTTGAGCTACGATATTTCAGTGTTAATCTTAGTTATTTACTTCTAGTCCTTCAATTATTATTAGTAATCTTAAATAAAAATATAAACAAAAATCTTTCCTTTAAGTTTTTGTTTTTACCCAATGAATATTTAGATCTTGAACTTAAATTACACCGTAACTTCTTATTCCTTGTGGAAGGAACTTTACTTATATTTTTATTACTTTTGACGACTCGTACACTTTTGAGTTTTAATGCATCAAAAGGTTGATTTTATATCACACATCTAAAGACAACAACAATCAAAATATTTTCATGTAAAACTAGTACACTTTCTTTCAGGTCAATAACCAGCATAATCCACATTGAAGTTGCACACTAGTTCAAAAGATGAAAATTTACAGTGCCAAAGTTTTAGGCGTACCTTTCATTTAATATAAGATTCTCTTAACAACACTGATATGCAATTCTTTAAGATGTTAGCTTATACGCATACGAAAAACATAATATCTGGTTGATAGGTTGTACGATAAAGCAGGATACAACACATACATCGATATGTTCTCTTACAAACCTTTTACCATCTTCCTCTTGATAAATATTTCTATATGTGCTCATGGATTTAGATATTTCTTTCTTATTCCAAGGACAAACTTCTTTATAAGTTACTTTGTATATTTGGCTTGTTTCTCTAACGTTGCTTACATAGTTTGTTTAATTTGAAGTCTATGAAAAAACTTCAACTCTTCAATTAATACTGGTTTCAAATTCATTATTATCTTGGAAAAGTTCCCATGAATAAAATCACTAGTAAAAAAATAATAATATCAACCACACAGATTTTCACAAAAAGAATATCACTCAAACATTTTTGTAGTGAATAGGGTGGAATACAAATCCGCCCCTCTCAATTTTTTACAAAAATTGTTTTAGATCATATTTTCCAAGCTTGAAGGAGGATCCTAATCTATATAAAAAACTTTTCAATTCAAAAATATGGTTTGAAAAAGGCACATCTTCAAAACTAGGTTGTTATTTAACATAAATTTTTTCATCAACTTTTAGATCCAAAAATTTGCATATCACATTCATTTGAAATGCATATATCAAGAAAAAGAAAATAGCACGCTAATAGATCCAAGGCTATCAAAAGGAGCATAAGTCTCATTAAAATCAATATTATCATATTGATTATACCCGTAAGATTCCAATCCTTCATTTTTTTCTTATAACAAATATGATATTATCTAACTTATGATGCCGAGATGAACTCTTCCTTGGTAGCAAAAAATGGAGGCCCCAAGTAAAGGATGACGAATCTTTCCCCAAATCCAATAAACATCATCCCACTCTACCGATGGAATCATTAATTAACCATATAGTTAACGAGGGCGAGGCGATATATCTTGTAGTGACCAAGTATTTTATGCACTTAATACCCAAAACTATAGAATAGTTTCTCAACCAACAGGCGCCTCCCGCTCATGAACCTCCAATTGTGGATATACCAGATAATATCTCCATTCTAGTGAGAGATATTGATATGTGAACCTGAAGATGATGAAAGTTATACGAGAAAGAACTAAGGGAAGGAATATGGTTGCTCCCAAAGTGTGATATGAAACCCGAACTGAGGAGTTCACGACCTTACAAGTACAAATGTCAGCAAGTAATTCAAGTGTGTAAGAAAATCGTCTTCACAGTGATTATAAGGTTAATATAGAATGTTTAAGTAAGGATTAGAATATCCATTATAACAATAAGAAACAATAAATTTTTTTGATCTTTATGAGTTTAACTACTAAATTAAGGGTTTTGCAAGAGCAAAGAAGCTATATTGGCATGTCAATACCCTAGTAAATCAAATAATATTATGATTACTTGATTAAAGGGGAAAATTGGAAATATTTGCATTGACAGGGATTCTAAATTCCACCTAGGTATCTTTCGAGTAAAAAGAGACTATTTTCCAAGTAAAGAAATTCCTCCTGAGTGATGTACTATTTATAGAGCCGATTATAACTATAAACCTAAGACCAGCTATAAACTGCCTAGATCTTTCAATTCTTAGACAAAATTTATACGATTATTTTTTAGATCCACCTATCAATCCCTCTTCTTGGTGTAATTCATAAGATACAGGAATTAAATTATGTGCCCATCATAATAAATTTGAAACTAAATCAAAATCAGTAAAAAAACTACACAATTAATTATTACCTAGAAATCAAAATAATAAAAAACAATCAATAATATTTATCAACGGGGCTCCCAATTAAGACGTCACAAACTATATAAGAGTTTAGTTCATATATTTTGATTAGTCTAGAGTCCTTATTTTTGTAAGCAATGTACGGTCCTTCATGAAAAACCATCCATAGGTCATAATCAACGAATTTTAGGAAGGTTTTCATTTTTCTTTTCCACAACTAAGAACATGTACCATAAATACTGATGTGATAGGAATAATATAAGCTTCAAATAGATTTTTCAAAATGACCTTTAACTCTACTAACGATAAATTTATTTAAGAAGAGCTAATCTCTGGTACCACATGTTAGTCCTTGAGAGGTGGGTGAATAGGACACCAAACTAATCTATGCATAATTAAAAAATCAATTGGTCAAAATTAAAAGTTAAACAAACATATAGGCCAAAATCTAATAAAATATTCTAAATATGTTCCTAGGAGTTTGTACTAGGGACACTAAGTGAGAGGAAATTTGAGAGTCTAGCTAAAGAATGATGAAGCAAAGCAAGTAAAACCAAGAATTATTTGTTCATGCAAGATATGGATATAACCTATTTACTAGCTAATTTACTCTTATTACTAAGATAAAATCTTAAATCAATTAAGTGTGACAAGAGTTATCTTAAGCTTATTATCAAATACTAAATTGATTGAATGATAAACAATATTTCACAAAATAAAGTAAATGGAAATATAATAACGTTGAGTAAAACATATAGGAAAGAAGCTACATGAGCATTTGTAGTGGTTTATGTATCCCTACATCCAGTATCTAGTGTCTTTACCTTAGGATTGTCAATAGTCTCGACTAAACTCCTTGATATCTCTTAAAGGTGAGATACAAACCATTACAAAGAATTTTTGTAGGGATAAACCATAACCTACAAACCTGAGACTTTTAACCGTTAGTCACAACTGGATGAGACTTTTAACAGATATGTCACAACACAAACTTGAGTAAATCAATTCAATTCCATTGTGAAAACCTAAACTCGATCCGTTCTAAACTTCTCTTGAATCTTCCATTCTAATATAGAGCTATAGCTAGAGCTAACTTATCGTTATGTGTGAAAGTACAGTACAATGATAGTGAATGGTTACTCCTAATGGGTGAATGTAAAAATTAATACAACAAGATTGATTTTATCATAGAAATGAGATAATAGGCTTGTGAATTCTTTCCTGAAATGTTGGATTATAATATGAGAAATTGGAGTTTTAAGAGGTGAGTTGTATGATGCACAAAATCTCTATACATAGATATGGGTGAGGTCCAATGTATCTATTATGTTGATACATCTTTTGATAAAAAATGGCATTTGTTCCACAAAAATTATATTCCATGTGATAGTCTCGGTCAACGGTATCCGAAAGATTTAATACGATGTCATCTTCAACAAAACATCATACTATTTTCTTTCTCAAAACAAGAACCTGATATGGATTGACATTTTCGAATTAGGATGTGCCAAGTTGTTGAATAACGCTTTGGTTTTTGGCAAAATCATGAATTTTGACTCATAGAAATACTTTCACAAAAAGGATTTCGGAAATAGTTGTGATTCTAAAATGGAAAAGCATAAAACTTAGAGTTGTTGGAAATAATATATTAAGAAAAATTTAGTTCAAAGGAAAACCCATTTCTCAAAGTATAAAATTTATGGCATGATTTAACGAATATAATGAATTCTCAAGTATTTGAAATGTTTTTATTTTTGATACTTCAAAATGGAAAGATACATCAATAGAAAGTATTTATAATGAATATTTGAACAACAATGTAGTTAAGCTCAAGAACTAAAATTCAACACATCTGAATATATGACTTCAAAAAGTAAAAGGATAAATTGAGGGCTAAGAAGTTTAAAAGTGAACAGGTAAAATCTATGTTTTCACTAGCATTTGCATGAAATATGAGAGAGAATAAACATCTAATTATAATTTTATAATGTTTTATATAATTTTATTCAATTTATTAGTGCAACTTATATATTACTCTTTTCTACACTAAATTTGTGGCATGGCTGCCTACACAATTTGGGAAAATTTTAAACTTGAATAGATTTCCCTATTATTGGTATTAGCAGATCATCTATACGCATAATATGATTGAGTTGTATTTTCTTACATTTTAAATGTAATTCAAAATTCTTTTTTTTCACCCCTTTAAGCAGAATTTGTGTAAGTGTTTCCATACATTTAAGTAACATATATGGGAAAGAGGTCCCTCTTAGATCCTAAAACATGTGGTATACCTTTGATATTAATAAAATATGAGGCTGTCTGCATTCATATTCCTATCCAAGATATATATTTATGTAGAAATTTCATGGCCCTTATAGTTTTGTTAACAGAGTACCAATTAATAGAGTTATAATCATTTATTATATGAAGTTTCAAATTGTTATCTTGAATATGTTGTAGCCTCTTACAATCTTTTATATTGTTAATATATTTTCTCTAAAGTTTATGTTAGAAAGAAAATCACACTGATATTAAGATATAAGTTTGCTGAATATATTCTTCAATAATTTGGTTATGACATTGTCTATTATATTGTAGATTACATCAGACAATTGGTTTGTAGGTTTTAACAATTGTTAGATTTTGAGTCTTGGAAACTAAATTTATATTTGTTTAATTTTTTTTCTCTGAGCATATTAGGTATTTTTCATGGTGTTGAAAATATTAGTCTCCACTATACTCCAACTCAGTTTGAAAATTCATGAGGTAAATTCATCTGGCTTATGGCTTTTACTTGTTCTAATACTCCATAACGCATAATTTATTTCCTTATTTGATATTTTATCAGTAAGTTGATTTATCTCCTCTTTATTAAGTCTCTTCTGGCATATCTCATCAATCAAGGCCCCCTTATAAGGTTCTAGATTGTTTGATGTACATTAGCCATATCCTCTGCATTAGTAATAATTTTTCCCTCATCATCCATTATTTTCGTAATGGTACTTTATAATCTTATATTTTGCATGGAATGGTATAAATACTAAGTATTTTCCTCCCTTCCTTCAAGAAACTGGTATCTAGACTGTTGTTTCAACAATGATCCCTAATTAAGAAGCTTCTTTATTAAGTATTTAGCCAATTCATTTTAACTGTTGAGTTGTTCCTTACTTGTATCTCATTTATGTCTGCATAGTTGGACTACTTTAATTTTTTCCCTTAAATTGGTAATATTAACTAAAGTATTTTATAAATACTCTTTGTTAATAACTTCAGTTTACTTTTAAAAACTTGAGCTATAGTTCCTACTGAAACATGTGATTTCCCTAGACATTTATGTTCCACATTTTCTTAACAATATCGTCAAACGTTTCATGGTTGTTCTACGAATCATAAAATTTGAACGGATATGAACTTAATTCGTTATCTGTATTTGCATATCTAGAATAAGACTGCGATGATCTGATAGTACTGGTGAGTTAATAATTAGATTATTGTATGGGAATTGAGAAATCCACTTTCTATTAACTCAATTTTTGTGGTTCAAATTTATTTCTCTCATACATACTTTGTCCAAACATAGTAAGGACTTGTTCCTTGCATATTTGTAAGATGTAAATCATTTACACACCCATTCTTTTTTTTGGTATGAACAACAAGATATGGTTCATGGAGTATATATTTTATCTCCATAACTTCATAAAAATATCCTTCAATGCACCAAGTATTGTTGTTTGCTATACTTTCCCAGTCTCTCCGTGTATCCCATAATTTCAGTCTTTGAGTAGTTGGTGGAATGTGAGAACACACTAAATATATATAGAGAAATTTCATAGTATTTATGTTTTCAGTCTTGCAAAATAATGCTTGATCACTAGCCTATATTAGTTCACCCTTTAATATATTAGACTTCCAACATATATGTAATCATCCATGTTGGATAGAAAGCTGCCACATGACCAATATTTCCAAGATTTAGGAGTGCTACCTCTGGGTCTTTAACAAAAAAAATATTATGTTTAAATTTTCTTACAATATAATATTAATTTTGGATTCTAAAAATAGTTCCAAAAAGACAAATCAAACATGACATATGATTGGTTATTAACGACTTAAACACCTTGATTGTAAAAGGTGCATGAACCTCTTAACAGTTCCACACAAAGAAAGTCATTTTCCCTTTCACGTCAAGTTGGAAAACTTACTTAGATTGCGATTTTCAACTCTGACTCTTGCTCTTAATGATTTTAACCACACTGATATTGAGATATAATTTTGCTTAATATATTCTTCAATAATTTTGTTATGACATTTTCTATTATATTTTAGATCACATCGCAACAGACAATTGGTTTGTAGCTTTTAACAATTGTTATATTTTGAGCCTAAGGAACAGATATTATATTTGTTTAATTTTTTGTCTAAAAATATTAGATATATATATCATAGTCTTGATAATATTAGTCTCCACTATACTCCAAGAGAGTTTTACAAATCATGAGGTAAATCCATCTGGCTCATGGCTTTTACTTGTTCTAATACTCCATAATGAATAATTTATTTCTTTATTTGATATTTTATCAGTAAGTTGATTTATCTCCTCTTTATTAAGTCTCTTTTGGCATATCTCATCAATCAAGGCCCCTTATAAGGTTCTAGATTGTTTGATGTACATTAGCCATATGTTCTTCTTTAGTAATAATTTTTCCCTCATCATCCATTATTTTCATAATGGTACTTTATACTCTTATGTCTTACATGGAATGGTGGAAATACTTAGTATTTTCCTCCCCTCCATCAGAAAACAGGTATCTAGACTGTTGTTTCAACAGCGATCCCTCATTAAGAAGCTTCTTTGATAATTATTTAGTCAATTCATGTTAATTGTTAAGTTGTTCCTTATTGTATCTCATTTATGTCTGCATAGTTGGACTACTTTAATTTTGTCCCTTAGATTGGTAATATTAGCTAAAGTATTTTGTAAATACTCTTTATTAATAACTTCAATTTACTTTTAAAAACTTGAACTTTTGTACCTACTGAAACATGTGATTGCCCTAGATATTTTTGGTTCACATTTTCTTAACAATATCGTCAAACGTTTCATGGTTTTTCTAGGAATCATACAATTTTAATGGATATGAACTTAATTTATTTCCTTATTTTGATATTTTGAATACGACTGCAATGATTTGATAGTCCTGGTGAATCAATAATTAGCTTATTGTATGGAAATTGAGAAATCCACTTTCTATTAACTTATTTTTTGTGGTTCACATTTCTTTCTCTCAAACATACATTGTCTAACATAGTAAGGACTTGTTCCTTGCATATTTGTAAGATGTAAACCATTTACACACCTATTCTTATTTTTGGCATGAACAACTAGATATGTTTCATGCCGTATATATTTTATCTCCATAACTTCATCAAAATATCCTTAAATGCAGCAAGTATTGTCGGTAGATATACTTTCCCAGTCTCTTAGTGTATCCCATAAATTCAGTCTTTGAGTACTTGGTAGAATGTGAGAACACACTAAAGACATATAGATAATTTTTTTAGTATTTATGTCTTCAGTACTGCAAAGAAAAGCTTGATCACTAGCCTATACTAGTTCACCTTTTAATATATTAGACTTCAAACATATCTATAATTATCCCTTTTGGATAAAAAGTTGCCACATGACTAACATTGCCAAGATTTAGTAGTGCTACCTCAGGGTCTTTAGCAAAAAAATTATTATATTTAAATTTTTTCAATATTATATGAATTTTGGATACTAAAGATAGTTCCAACCAGACAAATAAAACATGACATATGATTGGTTATTAACGACTTAAACACCTTGATTGTCAAAGGTACATGAACCTCTTGGCAGTTCCATAGAAACTCATTTTCCCTTTCACGTCAAGATGGAAAACTGACTTAGATTGTAATTTTCAACTCTGACCCTTGCTCTTAATGATTTTAACATCTTTTTATATATCATGAAACTATAAAAAAAATTACTCTTTAAATTAAATAACCCTTAATATTTCCTATAATCACTTAACTATAATTTACCTATGTGTAGCCTATGTTGATTAAAAAATTATAATTAAGCATATTACAACCAAAACATATATAATAGACAAAACCTAAATAATGTATGCAAGTTATGCATACTTTCTCTAAAACTACTAAACATATGTTGTTCGAATGCAATTGGACCACGGATACATGGTATACAACTCTTATGGGGATTAAAAATATCTAATGAAAGAATAATTCGAGTAGAAGAATGATATTTTAAAATAATAAAATCATAAACTAATAAAGAAAAGGATAGACATATCTCCTTAGTAGAGAAAACAGGCATGATGTGTTCGTACATATGGAAGGCCGAAAATGAAATATATTATGGAAACTCAAACCTTTACCCTATTAAAAAAGTTTAAAGAGCATCTATAGCATGTGATGAATTATATAATGAAAATATAAAACATGAGGTTATAAGGGTCACCCTAGAAAATGTGGAACCAATAAACACCCAAGGTATAGACAATAAAAAGGGTAACTCAAATTAAAACAAAAGCCAAGATCTGCTTAAATTTAATATTGATGTTGCTTTTAATAGTACAACTAAAAAAGAAAGTGAGGCTTGTGTATTAAATGATGAACAAGGATTTTTTTTGTGGGATGACACACATGTAGTTATATAGCTCACATGCCTCTAGAGACATCAACCTTAGGGTTCACGAATGTTATTCTTTATGGAAGAATTTTCGAAAATGTAGATTTTTTATACAAAATGATTGTGCAAATGACTTCTAAAGGACAATTTGTACTATAGTTAAGGATATTTTCTCCCTTAATCGGTGATAATTTTGTGTCCTCCTCAATTTCTCAAAACTTAAACAAAGTAGCCGACCAATCAATAACAAATTGTAAACCTGATGCATAAATTGGACTTTCTATTTATATAATCGGATAATTCTACATTCAGACCTCAAGTGCCATAATACTTTTATAATTACGTTAAGCAAATAATTATTTCCATTATACGCATTTTTACTAAAATAACATATATAGCGAGTAATATAACAAAAAAATTATTTATTTTATCACCACCGCTGCTTGTCAGTAAATTTCAGCAATAATATATCAATGTGATTTTTTTATGATTTTTGATTTTTTTTATCTCTGATAAGAAATTATACCAGAGCCATAGTTGAAACAAATTTAAAAAAAATTAAAAGTCACAATGATATATTTTTATCCGAATAATTGTAAAAAAGAAAAAGAAAAAAGCTGGCCAAAATTAAAAAAATCACAGTAGTTGACTGATGTCTCCTTATTTGTTCTATTTTTATGTCCCTATGAGACATCATTTTAGGTGAATAATTGACTTATTAGATAGACGTTTATGCTTAAATCGTCATATTACGCTTTCTCCCCTTGGAATTATATTATTTGCATTTTCTTAGCTTTTGTGCGTTAATTTCTTATTTTGAATGGAAAATTAGTAGGTTATTTGAAATCCAATCCAAGGTGGAGAAGTGAGAATTAAAGTCTTAGGTCATTTATAGTGTTTTAGGAAGTTCTTGAGTAGAGTTTCTAATTTTAGAATGCACTTTCCTATTTCTAGTCTTGATTTTAGTATTTATTATTTTTAAAGCATATGCGGTTTAATTATTTATTTAATGTGAAGCTTTAGAGATATATGGTAATTAATTATAGACCAAGTCAAGATTAAGAAGTAAGGAAATAAGATATACATGGAAGTTGGAAGATAAAGGAAAGAATTATCAAGAAAAGGAAAAGAAAAAGTTACCAAATGAAACTCTAATTCCAGCCACGTTCAAACACGAATTCATAACTTTAGATTGGCTAGGAATTTGGGAGAATGGTCTGGACCAATGGATAGAGCCTTCCGAGACAAGAGGTTTCGATATAAAGAACGCGTCAAATGGATAATTATTGAGAGAGATTTGTCCAAATCAATCCAGTAGAAGAATCTTACCGTTTCTAGATTTTAGGGCTACGAATTGAAGAGTTGTTTTCTTACCTTCCACTCCAAGCAAAAACGAATTAGGGCTTCCTAACACCTATAAATACACACCTTAATCTCCTCTTATCACACACTTCATAGAATTACACAAGAGGCTTAAGGTTTTCAAGTCAGCGCAAGTAGGCGAGGAGCAGCTAGAAGCTGGAAGGATTATATTCTTCCAACCATAGTCAACCAACCATTTAGGTTCTTTATTTTCTTTTTGTAGTTCGAAAACTATGTCTTTTGTTTATTTTAATATAGTTTTCCTTTCCGTTATGAACTAATTTCTTTCGTACTTGAGAATCTTTATATGGATTGAACCCAATTCTATATAGTTTATGTTTTCTGAATTTGGGATTTAAGTGTTTAAATTAGACTAGGATTTTGTGTTGACTATTATCTTGTATTAATTAAACTATCAATGAATTAGCTAATTGGAGATAGGTCATAGTAATTAGGCTATTCACTTTGGTGGGGAAGTGATCACCTTGATGGGGGGTTTAATTACGGACATAGGTAATAGACGCAAGGCATAAATTATTGACCTGACGGGCTTAGTTAGCCTTGTAGCCAACTGGGTAAGAGATTAATCATTCAATGGTAGTTTATATTCACCCTGGCAGGGTTTGTAATACCCTAGGATAGAACCTAAGTCCACCCTGACGGGGGTTAGGAGATATTAGAGTCCCGACTATCACAATAATACTAGTTTAGCCCTTAAACAGAAGCATGAATTAGATAGGATAGGTGAAACCCTTGCGAGGATCAAGTACTTTTTCTCATCTTAAGTCAAATCTTTATTTACTTTCTTTATTTTAATTTATTTAATTAATTTAATCTTTATTTTTATTGCATCTTTAAATTACAAAAACAAAAGAAAAATATTTATTTTATTTTTCTGTCAAGCAATTACTCTTACTATTTAATTAATATATGAGTTGTGCCTAATCCGTCCCTGAGAATACACTCATTATCATATATTACTTGGACAACGGTGCACTTGCGGTTTGTGGTTTCGTATTCTTAGTTCTCAAGAACCTGGTACAATTACTAATTGGGAACAACTGGAAATAGCATTTTTCGATAGATACTACCCAACTAATATGAGAATCGATGCTCAACTGAAGCTTACACACTTTAGGCAAGAAGACGAAGAGACTTTGGGTAGGAGTTGGACTAGATTTCAGTTGTGCTTAAGAAGAGTTCCTTATCACGGCCTTATTGAACAACGACAGTTGAAGATCTTTTATATAGGCCTTGATGGACCATCAAGGAAAGATTTGGATTTACTTTGCGGTGGTGGAATCATACAGGTACAACCAGTTCATGCGAAGATTATTTTGAATAGAACAGTGAATAATGAATTAGGTTGGAACATTGTGATAAAACATAGAATTGTAAGATTTAGAATTAAAAAATTATGTTGTAATAGTTACAACTCATCTAATCATGAGATTGTAACAAAAATAATAGCAAAATATAACCACCACAACCACAATGTTTGTCGATCTTTGAGAATATGATTAACGAGTTTCCATTATAGTATAATCCTTTATTTTACATTGAAGAGTAATGAGAAGAAACAATCATTAATTTGTTGTATGCTTTTAGATACTCTCGTAAGTAAATGTATGTCTAGTTGTTCACCTGGTTGAAGTCCATCTAAGACTATCTAGTCTAGTCATGAATTAGGTAACCTATCTTAGAGTATTGTTAAAATTTCAGTAAATATTTTAACGTGTGAATAATATAAAACATTATTTGTAGCTATCAAGATTAAGTGATGGCAAGGGATTTGAATTTTTTAAATATTAAAAAAACTAGTGAAGGTAAGTTTCATCATCCATTTTATCATTAGATAATTCCTTGTTTTGTTATCTTACGTTTATATGCGTGTTGTAGGTCTCTTTTTATTCATCCACTAAAGGTTTTGAATTCAAGCACTTAAAGTTATGTTTTTTCTCAGGGCGGTCAAATATAATCTACATAAAGACATATGGATGATGAAACTATATAGTGTGTTAGATTAATAGTTTCTCTAGTGGTTAGGTTACTCGTATTTTATTAAAAATTAAAGATTTATTGAATAATCAAGTCATTGTTGGACCTCTTAATTAAAATCTTTTCAAAAGGATATATGTTTAGCAGTATTTTTGTTCAATGTTTTTTTTTCATTTATACTCAACAAGTCAACTTAATATCAAAATGCAACTTCGGTCAAACCACTGGGAATAAAACAATAATTTGTGCAAGTTATTCGACTTAATATCAATATGCAACTTCACTATTGAAATTTCACACAGGCTCCATAGATTATTATATTTAGGTAGTTTTCTAAGTTATGTCCTTCCTGGTTATCTTTCCTCTTTTATTTAACTTTCTTATTTCTAGTATATACATGGAGTTCCTCGTTTCTCTTACATTTCTTATACATTTGATTGTATATATATGTCTCTGTATTTGTGATTTAGTTTTCAATATAGCAATGTCTCAGATATAATTTGATACAATTATGTCAACAATATAATTTGATGCTTGCATTTGATTTTGTAGTTAACATCTCAAATAATATTGTGTGATGATCTTATATGCAGCTCGGGATTTGTTCCAAGTGATCAAGGAAAACGATCAGGTCAATAAATTTATCTATAAAGTATTATTATCCACTAAATTAACGCAATTTCTGAATATTGGTTCATCACTTATTAGCAGTTCCCAAAACAGGGAAACGAGATATAGCTATGATAGTGACGTTCATGAACACTTTGATTCCATGATGGACCTGTTGGAACATTTGAAAGTTAAAATGGGTTTTTAGTATTTCCCACAACGGTGGACCAAAAGGCTCTATGCCTTCTTTTATACTTTGTGGTATTATCTTAGTCCAAAGAACCAATACCCATGCACATGGCAAGGTAATGGTTAAGCACACACGCGCGCACCACCACCACCACCACCCACCCGCCCGGCCCGGCCCGGCACCGGCACCGGCACCGGCGACGGCGACGGCGTAGGGCGTGGGGAGTTTGGGGAGTCAAAAAATGAAAAATGAAATGGATTTTTCTACAAGCTCTTATAGTGGTCATTGACAAATCAAACTTAAGCGTAGAGACAAGTCTCCACCAATCACGCATGCGTTAAAGGAAAAGAATATTCCAGCAGCTGTTACTTAGTCAAGTCAAACACGTGGGAATATCAAAGGTCAACAAAGTTGTTACAGAATATTAAAACGTGGAGGTTACAAGACAATCAAAAACGTCAACCCAATCAAGCCAATTCCGGGAGGGAATCATGGGACTTAATGGGGACGTTTCTGAATGGCTTGGGTCTTCCTCTCCTCTCCCCTATATAAAGATCTCTCAATCCACTCTCTACAGCTACGAAAATACACACAAGAAAAAACTCTATGCCTCACCACCTTCTCTCTATATTTCTAAACTACGTTTTAGTTCTGTTAGAGATACCGGTCCACCGGAATATCTTTTTAACGACCATAGTTGACGGTGACTTTGTTTTTCCTTATCGTGTAATGTATTTTCCGTTTGAAATTTCTGTGTAATTGTTATTTCAAATTGTAATCGTAATTCAATATCCTTGTAATCGTTTGTTTACATCTAAATTTTTTTTTTACTTCCATTACTTTTTCTGTTCTGGAAACCATTTCTTTTGTACAACTGGTGGTTATTTTAATAACAGTTTACAAAGATATTCATTTTCTTTTTCCACCGGTTATTTTTTAAAATGGCTCTTCCTATTTCGGCTGTTGGTTCTTCTTTGAACACAAAGCCACTTCTCGACGCGAACAAGTTGGAACCCCTTAATGGTTCTAACTACAAGCGTTGGGCGCAAAAAATTATGATTTTCCTTGAACAGTATGAACTCAACTTTGCTATAGTCGAGGCTCCTCGACTTTTGGAAATTGGAGCCCATACTGAACAAGAGCTAGCTAGGTATGCTGCCCTTGAATCTAGGTTCAAAAGAGCTAATACCATGGCTCGGGGCTGGATGTTGAACAACGTTACTAATCCCATTTTTGACCTACTTTCCAAAGAGAAATCGGCAAAGGTCATATGGGAAACTCTCGAGAAGAAATATGAGGCTGATGATTCGGGTAAGAAAAAGTACGTGACTGGGAATTGGTATAACTTTAGACTTACGGATCAGAAACCCATGACTGAACAACTTCATGTGTACGAGAACCTATGCGCGGAGGTAATCGCCGAAGGTATGAAGATGTGTGAAATTCTTCAAGCCAACATTTTGCTTGAGAAATTTCCCCCATCTTGGAGTGAATACCGCAACCACCTCAAACACAAAAAGAAAGAAATGACCCTCCAAGAGCTCATCAGCCACATCCAAGTCGAAGAAGCGAATCGACTAAAGGATAAGTCAATATCTTTCCCTTCTCATTCCTCGAAAGCTAATCTCGTCGAAGGTTCTAGCCAAGGTAACAAAGACATGTTCAAAGGGAAGGGAAAGCAACAAGGCTCCAACAAGTCGAAGTCTGGGGGAAATAAGAATCGCGGCAACTCCAACCAACAAGGTGGAGGATTCAAAACCTCTGGTAAGATTCAAAAACCTAAAGGGGCCTGTTATTGTTGTGGCAAAGAAGGACATAGAGCTTTCGAATGTTCCCTTAGAGCTGGCCAGGGTCCCAAAGCTGCCGCTAATCTGACTGAGACCGAAGAAATAATCGCCGCGGTAATGGTTGAGGTAAACTTGGTAGAGAACAAGAGTGAGTGGATCCTTGACACTGGAGCTTCTCGCCATTTCTGCGCAAACAAAGCCCTGTTCAAGAAATTCGAAAAGGCAACTGATGGTGAGTGTGTGTACTTAGGTGACTCTTCCACCGCTATTGTTCTCGGGAAAGGTCAGGTTCCCCTCAGACTCACCTCTGGTAAGATTCTTGAACTGAATGATGTTCTCTTCGTCCCCTCTCTCCGTAGGAACTTAGTTTCCGGGGCTCTCCTTAACAAAGTTAGTCTCAAACATGTCTTCGAGGGGGGGAAATTCATTATCACCAAAAATGACGAGTTTGTGGGGAAATGATACCTTAATAATGGCCTGTTTGTTATAAACACTGTAACCCTTAATGAGAATGCATCTAATTCTGCTTATATTGTTGAGTCTGTTCAAACGTGGCATAGTAGAATAGGCCATTTAAATGTTGCGTCAATTAAAAGGCTTAAAAATCTTGGACTAATACCCGTTAACAATGTGGATAACTTTGAAAAATGTCAAATATGTGTAGAGTCCAAACTTGCGAAAAAACCTTTTAAACCCGTTACCACGAGCCAACTAAATTGCTTGAATTAGTTCATTCGGACTTAGCTGATTTTAAAAACTCCGCTAGTAGAGGAGGAAAACTTTATTACATAACCTTCGTAGATGACTACTCTAGGTTTACTAAAGTATATCTTCTTAAAACTAAAGATGAGGCGGAAAATGCGTTTTTAAAATATAAAGCTGAAGTTGAAAACCAACTAGACTGTAAAATCAAACGACTTAGGTCTGATAGAGGAGGCGAGTATAGTTCTGATTCCCTTAAACAGTTTTGTGAAAGAAATGGGATTATCCACGAACTTAGTGCCCCTTATACACCCCAACAAAACGGCATAGCAGAAAGAAAGAATATGTCCCTTAAAGAGACTATGAATGCCATGTTAATAAGTTCAGGTTTACCAAACAACATGTGGGGGGAAGCTGTCTTGTCAGCATGTTATGTACTTGATAGGGTACCACATAAATCCCTAGAAAATACCCCTTATGAGATGTGGAAGGGTTTTCCACCAAACCTGAAATTTTTAAAAGTGTGGGGTGCCTAGCCAAAGTCAAACTACCTGATTTAAAACTGTCACCATTGGACCCAAAACCGTTGACACAATTTTCATAGGGTACGCTCAGAATAGTGCGGCATACACATTATTTTCATTAGAATTTAACTCTATTTGTGAATCTAGAGATGCTGAGTTCTTTGAACATGTTTTCCCTTTGAAAGATTTAAATACTGTCAATGCTTCTTTACCTGTTGATAACTTATCTACTAATGATGTTGTACCTCTTTATGATGTTTTTCCTAACCCCTCCACTTCCATGGAGCCTAGTAGTATTCCCGAGGAAGAACCTAGGAGAAGTAAGAGGCGCAGGATCGAGTCTAGCTTCGGCCCTGACTTTATAACAGCCTTTATGACCGAAGGTTTTCACATTAATCTATTAGACGAACAGGTAGTAAATTGCCTCCTCATGGAGGAAGACCCAAAAACTTATGATGATGCTTTAAAATCTATAGATGCTAGTTTTTGGAAAGACGCCAATAATAGTGAACTTCAGTCAATTAAACGTAACCATACATGGGAATTAACCGACTTACCTAGGGGTAGCAAAGCTATTAGTAGCAAATGGATTTTTAAGAAAAAATTGAGACCGATGGCTCAATAGAAAAATTCAAAGCCAGACTTGTTATTAAGGGCTTCACCCAAAAGAAAGGCTTAGACTACTTTGACACTTATTCCCCAGTGACCAAAATTGCCACGATAAGAACCCTTATTTCTTTAGCCGTTATTCACGAACTTGTAATACATCAAATGGATGTCAAAACCACGTTCTTGAACGGAGATCTAGATGAAAAGATCTACATGGCTCAACCTGAAGGGTGTGTGGTCCCTGGTCAAGGGGACAAAGTGTGTAAGTTGAAAAAATCCTTGTATGGTTTGAAACAGGCACCGAAAAAATGGTATGAAAAACTAGATAGTACTCTCATTTCTGATGGGTTTATAGCTAACACTTCTGACTCATGTGTTTACTGCAGGGTAACAGATTAAGAGTGTGTTATCATCTGTCTCTATGTAGATGACATGCTCATCTTTGGTACTACTATTCATATTATAAATGAGACTAAAATGCTTCTTGTCTTCCAGATTCGACATGAAAGATATGGAGAAGATGATGTAATACTTGGGATAAAATCATTAGGAGCAGTAATGGTATTACCCTAAATCAGTCTCATTACGTAGAAAGGATGCTGAAGAAGTTCAATTCCTTTGAGGTAACACCTGTAAATACTCCTTATGATTCTAGCATTAATTTATCCAAACATGTTGGGGATCCTGTATCCCAGAATGAATATGCTAAAATCATAGGAAGTGTGATGTTCTTGATGAACTATACTCGACCCGATATTGCCTATGCCGTGAGCAGACTTAGTCGCTATACTCATAACCCGAGTAGTGACCACTGGGTTGCACTTCGCCGTCTATTAAAATATTTGAGGGGTACCATCGATCTAGGCTTGCACTATAACAAATTCCCTGCAGTCCTTGAGGGTTTTTGTGATGCAAACTGGATCTCTGACAATGACGAAGTAAACTCCACCAGTGGTTATGTGTTCTCCTTAGGGGGAGGTGCTGTATCATGGAAGTCTTCCAAACAGACTTGTATAGCACGCTCCACCATGGAGTCTGAGTTAATAGCACTAGAGTTAGCTGGGCAAGAAGCTGAGTGGTTGAGAAGTCTCTTATCGGATGTGCCACTTAGGGAAGGAAGTGCCACACCTGTATGTATCCACTGTGATTCGCAAGCAGCCATTGGAGTCGCTCATAATAGCGCCTATAATGGAGAAAAGAGACATATTTGCATCAGACATGGGTCAGTAAGACAATTACCTAAGAATGGTGTGATAGCCTTGGAATATGTGCGATCGGAGAACAACCTAGCTGATCCGTTCACCAAAGGCTTAACCAGGAGAGTAGTCCTGGAAACGTCGAGGGGGATGGGGTTGAAACCCATTATTGGGGAACATGTGACCAATGGGTCAATGTGATTCTCTCCATCCCTATGGCTCAAAACAAAATCGTCTTATTCATAGCCACTTGTGGTGGTGATGTCTCCTCATTTGTGATAGATTTATATTAGGATGAGACATCATTTTTAGTGATTTAGGAAGTCTTCTAGTCGGTTTTCTTAAGAAATAGTGCACTTTCCTATTTTGAGTCTTGATTTAGTAAATTATTATTTTTAGAGCATATTTGGTTTAATAATTTATTTAGTGTGAAGCTTTAAAGATAATTATGGAGATTAATTAGGGTCCAAGTCAAAGACTACAAGATATGGAAAGAGATAAGCATGGTAATTGGAGATAAGGAAAGAAAAGCTAAAATCATGGAAAAGGAAAAGCTGCCTTAAATCTGAATTTCTGCAGCTACGTCTAAAGAAGTGGTGATAACTCCAAAACCGAGCCGATTCTGGAAGATCCCTTTCATAGGGACGTAGATAATTCGGAAAGGATTCTTTTTGGTATCTTATGGGCTAAAAACCAACCAATAATGAAGAAGATATGATTAAAACAAGTCAGCAGTAATTATCCTTATTTCCATACGAATTTAGTTGGGCTTGGAGTCCACCACTTACTTCTCCTTCAAGAAAACGAATTAGGGCATCCAAGACACCTATAAATACACCCTCTTAGCATTGTAAACATGTCGTTGCTCAGTTTCAAGCTTAGGCTTAGTCCTTACTTGTATTTTCTTAGTTTTAAATAATAACTTAGTCTTTATATTTAATATTCATCCTTAGAATCAAGGTATTCATTCAAGAAGCAAGCTGACCTACAGAGGAAGACAAGTAGAATAAGTTGGAGAGTGACGAACTCCTCTTCTACATCTCACCTTCTCTATATCTAGGGTATTTAGCTATAGATTTATGCTCAACCATATTTCTAAGCTTTTATTATGTAAGTTTTACTTTTAATTGTTGGGTTATTATTTTGTCTTTAATTTCATAATACTATTTGTTATTTTAATTGGTTGAGCTTGGCGTATATTGTTGTTATGTGTTTTGACTTATTGTTACAACCCTAGATTTGGCTAATCTTAGGATTATACTTAGTTATTGACAACACCACATAATCGTCTAGTTTTGATCCTTCGCCTAACTAGATAGCCATAAAGGTTTGATTTAATCACCAATCATTACTCAAAAATGTTGGTAGTGGAGAGGTTGCTCCTAAGCCTAATAGAGGCTAGGTAGAATTTAGAATCTTGGTTAATATATAATGCTAATCTATGACAGGTTAGAATAACAACTTTGTAAAATAGACTCATATTAGTGACCCTAATCTATTAGACTTACATCTATATTTATTTATCTGCATTCGTAATTATTATTTCTCATCAGATAGTTATTCATATTATTTTATCTTTTTATATTTTATTTTAAAACATCTAAATTTATCTACGCTTGTTAAACATAAGTAGATCTAACGGATACAATCCCTCCGAACGAACTTAACTTATCATTAAAACTTGCAAACGATCTTTGATACTTGCAGTGAGTTCCGTAGTTCTCAAGGGTGTGTGCTCTTTATTATTATCTTTATTTATCTATTATTTTATCACACCTTTGCCCCCACCAAGTTTTTGGCGCCGCTGCCGGGGATTTATCTTTACGTTAGTCTATTTGTGTTTATTTAGTGTAGAAGTTTTTATTTGTTTTCAGTTTTACACGCTTTTCCTTTTAGTCTCTTTTCAGGTTTCCTAGATATGGAGAACTATTACCCAACAAGCAATACAAATATTCATGGACCCGAAGTCAAAATTTCTATTAAGAAGGTTTGAGCTATCAAGTTGGAGCTCCACCACAGCCCATGCATAATCCGCAAGAAGACTCCATCAATAAGGTCTCACCAAACCTGGAAAATTTCATGAGATAATCGAGGTAACACGGCGAATTTTAAAAGACGTTAAACAAAAGTGCTTCCTGGGAGACATCCCATAGTTTTTTATGTTTTTATGTTTTTATGTTTTTTCTTTTTGTCTAGATTAGTGAGTTTATGTGTTTTTAATTTTATATTGCAGTAATGAGGAAGGTATGGGTGTTTTTGATGTGTAGGTATGCAAGAGTTCGAGTTTGGGGTGAAAAAATGGAAAACTTTCGGAGTTGAAAATCTAGCAGTGTCATGCGATACACCGTAGCCTGCCACCAGATTCATTAACAAAAGGTTATAAGAAGGGTTTTGAAGAGAATTTTAGTTATTGCACGAATTTCTTAATATTTAAGCCTCTCTTTCTTCCCCAAACCTCTCCCAACTCCATTAAAGTTTCGACAAACCTTCACCTAACATCAAAACACTACCAAATCATAATGAATTCTCATCCAAATCCTTCCCTACATCGTTACAAAGAAGATTCAAGCACCCAAATCATATCAAAACACCTAGAAACCAAGAATCACAACCATGAATTTCAAAATATTCTTCTAAAAATCCTTAAACCCACATCACCAATCCTTAATTCAATCATACCCACATGGATATTTGTCATCCTAACACCTTTTCTAATCCAAATAAAGCTTGTTCCACCTATGATTAAGAGGTACAAATTTAAAGAGTGTTCAACGCTTTGAGTTGGGGAACAAAAGAGATGATGAAGATAATAGAGATATTATCAAGTGTTATGGGAGATGAAGAATCAAAGCAAGGTATTGGGTAAGATCAAGAAGATTTCAATTGGGATAGGTACTAGTTTAGGAATAATTACAAGGTAAATCAGATCAAGAGAACAGAGGAAAGCTAGCTGTGGTGAATTCAAAGAGCAAAAAGGTTTAAACTTTCATAAGGAAGACACCACAACCTCTACAATCGATAGTCCTTTACCCGAGATTAACAAAAGCTTCTGGGACGCTAGTAGCTGTGTTCAAAACATATTCCTGGATAAACACTGTCACATGAGAGATTATTCAAGAGAAAAGTTGGAAGAAGATAAACAAGAGATTTCAAGAGTGTGATTGGTTGGGATGGAACATAAGAAGATGTAAGGGAAAGAGAAATTGGTGATACATAGAAGTTTTCATACATGAAAGAACTGCACCCTATTTCGGGTATTGATCAGGTGAGGTAATAGCCTCGAAGAGTATGTTTTCTTTCTTCCTTACCATTTCTTTATGTGCAATATCTGTAAAATTTAACTTTTCTTTTATTTTATTTTTGAGTCTTTTCGAGTCGTGGGGACACGACTCATTTTTGAATTTGGGGTGTGGGGATTCTTTGTCTCTCATCTCCATTTTTCTGTTTTTAGGTAAAATTAAAATTTTTAGAAGGTTTAGATGTATGTATAGTGTGTTTAATAGCTTGAAAGCATAAGCTCGGTGAATTGATGATAGTAAGTAGTATGTTTATGAGCTATTTTATTTTGTGTGCTTTGAAGTATTTGCAGGAAAACACAATTTGATATTAAAGAAAAGATTAGTTACCAATGCGATAGAAAGTATGTTCGATCTCAGGGAGCCTTGAGTGGTTTGTAGGCCGTGAGATCCAAGCTAGTTGATAAAACCATTTGATGAACGTGCTAGAGGTAGGAGAATAACGAAATTACATGGTGTAGAAAGTGATTAAGGCAGTTCTTTCATGTTGAAGCCACTTGAAGCCTTTTTATACCTTCTCACCTTGTTATTTTGATTTTATATGCTATATCCTTCTCAGCCCCTTCTAGCCATTCTAAAGCCTTTTATTTAAACACGTTATAAGCCATATTCCTTTAGATTATAGGACTTTTCCATATGACCCGCACTCGAATCGCGATGCATAGACAATTGTTTTAGAGCTTGAGTTTGGGGTGACGGGTCCACCATTATGGGAAATATTATTGGGATGGAATATTTTAGCTTATTAATTGTGCTCTGTTATTATATTGATGTGGATTCACAAGTTTATATTGTAACCCTTTGTCGGGGTAATAGTGAATGAAAAAAAAGCTACGAGCTAAATTTGCCAACAAGGGCAAAAAAAGAAAAGAAAAAAATATATATTTGAAAAAATAGCGTGATATCTCAACATTAAAAAGAGAGTCATAGCTGTAGAAAAGATTTGAAAAGAAAATATATAAAAAGAGAGTCATAGCTGTAGAAAGGTTTGAAAAGAAAATATATATTTGGACCGGCAGTGTGGAATTTTTATATGAACATCTTAGGCTTTAATTGGGTTATTGGGGATGCAAAATTGTGCATCAAAGAATTCATTGGGTTGAGTGAGAAACCTATTATGAGAGTAACTCAAGCTCTAGGGCGATTCGTTGATGGCTAGTGAGGAGAGAGCCAAAAGCTCACTCTAAATTATCCAAATATACTATCATACCGTCCCTAAGCCTAAATTACAACTTTTAAAGACCTTTTGATTCTTTACTATGTAATCGAGAAGTGATTGAGCCAATAGAGAGTAGTTAAATGGATATTTGGATACTAGTGAAGTTCGATAAACAATCTATAACCTCCTTGGTGAACTGGGTAAAGTTCCTCTCCTTCTTACATTGCGAAACTAATCTTATCTTGAATTCAAATCGTGTTGACTGTGGATATGAGAAGTGTACAGGTATGTAGTGTTTAAATATTATTACATGAAAATTTCTGAGTAGTTGCTTTATGTTTATTCTCCATATTCTGCTATCTTCTTCCCTTTGTGCTTAATTGACCTAGGTGTGTATTTAGAGACTTCCCTTTGTTTTTATATTTATTGTATCGGGACGATACAACTTTGAGTTGGTGGTCTTGATCTCTCCTCATTTGTGATAGATTTATATTAGGATGTGACATCATTTTTAGTGATTTAGGAAGTCTTCTAGCCGATTTTCTTAAGAAATAGTGCACTTTCCTATTTTGAGTCTAGATTTAGTAAATTATTATTTTTAGAGCATATTGGGTTTAATTATTTATTTCGTGTGAAGCTTTAAAGATAATTATGGAGATTAATTAGAGTCCAAGTCAATGACTACAAGATATGGAAAGATATAAGCATGGTACTTGGAGATAAGGAAAGAAAAGCTAAAATCATGGAAAAGGAAAAGCTGCCTTAAATCTGAAATTTTTGCAGCTACGTCTAAAGAAGTGGTGATAATTCCAAAACCGAGCCGATTCTGGAAGATCCCTTTCATAGGGACATAGATAATTCCGAGAGGATTCTTTTGTTATCATATGTGCTAAAAACCGACCAATAACGAAGAAGATATGATTAAAACAAGTCAGCAGCAATTATCTTTATTTCCATACGAATTAGAGTTGGGCTTGGAGTCCACCACTTACTTCTCCTTCAAGAAAACGAATTAGGGCTTCCAAGACACCTATAAATACACCCTCTTACCATTGTAAACATGTCGTTGCTCAGTTTCAAGCTTAGGCTTAGTCCTTACTTGTATTTTATTAGTTTTAAATAATAGCTTAGTAATATTCATCCTTAGAATCAAGCTATTCATTCAAGAAGCAAGCTGACCTACAGAGGAAGACAAGAAGAAGAAGTTGGAGAGTGACGAACTCCTCTTCTACATCTCACCTTCTCTATATCTAGGGTATTTAGCTATAGATTTATGCTCAACCATATTTCTAAGCTTTTATTCTGTAAGTTTTACTTTTAATTGTTGGGTTATTATTTTGTCTTTAATTTCATAATACTACTTGTTATTTTAATTGATTGAGCTTGGCGTATATTGTTATTATGTGTTTTGACTTATTGTTACAACCCTAGATTTGGCCAATCTTATGATTATTCTTAGTTATTGACAACACCACATAATCGTCTAGTTTTGATCCTTCGCCTAACTAGATAGCCATAAAGGTTTGATTTAATCACCAATCATTACTCAAGAATGTTGGTAGTGAAGTGGTTGCTCCTAAGCCTAATAGAGGCTAGGTAGAATTTAGAATCCTGGTTAATATATAATGCTAATCTGTGACAGGTTAGAATAACAACTTAGTAAAATAGACTCATATTAGTGACCCTAATCTATTAGACTTACATCCATATTTATTTATTTGCATTCGTAATTATTATTTCTCATCAGATAGTTATTCATATTATTTTATCTTTTTATATTTTATTTTAAAACATCTAAATTTATCTACGCTTGTTAAACATAAGTAGATCTAACGGATACAATCCTTGCGAACGAACTTAACTTATCATTAAAACTTGCAAACGATTTGTGATACTTGCAGTGAGTTCCGTGGTTCTCAAGGGTGTGTGCTCTTTATTATTAACTTTATTTATCTATTATTTTATCACACCTTTTCCCCCACCAGGTGGTCCTTTTGAGAGGGACTTGATGAAAAAGGCGTACCGAGTGTTGAACTCACATTGAATTCATAGCCTTTATGGTGGTTCTTTAGAGAAGGACTTGATGAATTCAAGGGTAACGTTGAAACCCAAATATTCATGGTAGAGTGTTGAGAAGACGTCCTTGCACAACTCTCAAATGAATAAATCCACCAAGTTCATAGCCCGTAAAGGGTGGTCCTTAGAGAATGACTTGATGAACCGAAAGGAGATGTTAGAGGAAACCATAACTTTGAATCTGGTAGAGTATGTGTTGTGAGGGTCTCGATCGATAACCGTTAAAGTTCAAGAGTAAGTTCACTTAAACGGAATTCGGTGGTTGCCTCACTTCACTACGTGTCAATTCAAATCGCAAGATATTGACACTTAAGTACAATTCACCTATTCTTCTTTTTGGAACCTTCTCTCCAAACCTTTTGTTGACATTCAAATGTGTGGGGGATTGTTGGAACATTTAAAATTTAAAATGGGATTTTAGTTTTTCCCACATCGGTGGACCAATAGGCTTTATGCCTTCTTTTATACTTTGTGGTATTATCTTAGTCCAAAGAACCAATACCCATGCACATGGCAAGGTAATGGTTAAGCCCACACGCGCGCACCACCACCACCCACCCACCCGCCCGCCCGGCCCGGCACCGGCACCGGCGACGGCGACGTCGTGGTTCGTGAGGAGTTTGGGGAGTTTTGGGAGTCAAAAAATGGAAAATGAAATGGATTTTTCTACCAGCTCTTATAGTGGTCGTTGACAAATCAAACTTAAACGTAGAGACAAGTCTCCACCAATACGCACGCGTTAAAGGAAGAGAATATTCCAGCAGCTGTTACTTAGTCAAGTCAAACACCTGGGAATATCAAAGGTCAACAAAGCTGTTACAAAATATTAAAACGTGGAGGTTACAACACAATAAAAAACGTCAACCCAATCAATCCCATTCCGGGAGGGAATCATGGGACTTAATGGGGACGTTTCTGAATGGCTTGGGTCTTCCTCTCCTCTCCCCTATATAAAGAGCTCTTACTTCACTCTCTACAGCTACGAAAATACACACAAGAAAAAACTTTTTGCCTCACCACCTTCTCTCTATATTTCTAAACTACATTTTAGTTTCGTTAGAGATACCGGTCCGCCGGAATATCTTTTTAACGACCATAGTTGACGGTGACTTTGTTTTTCCTTATCGTGTAAGTGTATTTTCCGTTTGAAACTTCCGTGTAATTGTTATTTCAATTTGTAATCGTAATTCAATTTCTGTGTAATCGTTTGTTTACATCTAAATTTGTTTTTTACTTCCATTATTTTTTCTGTTCTGGAAACCATTTCTTTTGTACAACGGGTGGTTATTTTAATAACAGGGCCAAGTAAAAAAGGTTCAAGCAAATTTAAATCCTAAATTTCATAGCTTCATTAAGATGATGAGCTATTCTCATGTTACCAAAGGTTTCAGTTTGGTGATTATCCTATTCCTTCTTACCCTAGTTCACGGAGCTGTCAAAAACATATATATCAAACAAATTTTATCCTCGATTGCAGGGTATTCCTGCAAAATTTTGCAAGCAACATATGCCAAATCATGATGAGTCAATTGTTTTGGTGGGAAAACATGATGAAAATTATAGAGTACATTACCTAGTAAGATCCCCTGCGTATTATCTTAGTGGTGGCTGGAAGGGATTTTCTGTTGCACATAAGTTACATGAGGGTGATTTTGTTTTCCAATTGATCAACTGGTGTAAGTTTAATGTAATTAATTTACATCATTTTCAAGGGTCTTAACTCGTATGAAAATGTAATAGGTGCTTAATTATATCATTTGCATGTTCACATTATAATAAGAAACGATGTGGCTAATATAGATGGAATGCTTGACAATCCAATCCAAGATCCAAGAAGCTTAAAGTGATTGAAAACATGCAAGACAATAAAAAAAATCTACCTCCGAACATTCTCCATGATGATGCTCTTAGAGAAGAAGATACTAGTTTTCCTGTGGCTAAAGATCAACCGGAGACTTCTAGAAAGGATTCTCTCTCAATCAGCAGTTTCTTTGTTGATTACAAGAGTTTCACCATCACTGTGCATGGGTTTTTTTTAGACTCAGAAATCTCCGAAAATCTCTGTACTAAATACTATCAGCTATGTTTCTCTTGGAAATCTTATCTACACGAGCGTCTTCGAATCAGTAACCCCAAATTAGCTGCTGAAATGAACATTAAATGTAGCGGATGCAATTCAAGGGTGCGGACTTTTTACATCTCAAGATGAATTTGCAGTTTGGGACAAGACACTAGAAGGTTTCGAGGTATTAGGCATGGATGTTGACTTTCTACGGTCTCGTCTAAACTATCTGCTCAGACTTGCACTTCAGTGTCAAAATACCCCAAATTTCAAACGATTTATTGAAGCTAAACTTGAGCTGACTGGATTAGAGGATGATATTAAAACATTAGGACCAATGACTAATCAACTAAATGATGGAAAGAGTGTGCTCAAAGAGGAAGATATTATGACATTTGAAACCGCGCTTAATCGGCTAAAAGATTCAAAGAATGTGCTATGTTCTGTGATAGGACACCATGAACTTTGGTTTCATGAGAAGCCACATCCAAAAACATTGGGGTGTAAAGGGTAAGATCCAAACTGAAAAACTTGCACACAATGAGCTCATCCTCAATTTCGAAAATGAAGAGGATAAAGAGATAGTTTGGAGAAAAAGGCCATTGACCGAACCTCTCAATGTTCATACCTAAGTGGGTTCTCTACTCATTCAGATCTTACGTTCTACACACCACCCATTATCCTTAAGTACAAGATTACTTCTTTTGCATTGTTCATTAATTCTTCCTATCAATTACTTCATGTTTGCATGCAATCAAAGTGCACTTTATACTAACTCCTAAAATCAACTATTTTTTATCATAAATTCATAAAAAGCATGCTTGATGGAGCATTTAAAACACTCTACAGCCAAAACATACCTTAAACTAATTTTTATTTGATTTTTAATTTTTTTTCAAAAAGCAGTAAAACACATAAAATTTGGATGAGGCAACGAACCCCACCCCACACTAAAAAATGAGTCGTGTCCCCACGACTCAAAAAAGACTCAATAAGCAAATAAACTAAAAAAATTAAACTAAATGAGAGAATGAAAAACGTATCTGAACCAGCATAAAGCTGGTATCCATGGTTGCGTTCAGGTTGGGCATCTTTCTTTGCGTAGGTGGCATGTTGAGGTCGAGACGGAAGTGCCTTTTGAGAAAGAGTCTTTGCATAAGCATCGGGTTCGACTCTAGATTGATTTCCATGGTATTGATTATGCGGCTTATATTGATAACTGTTTCCTTGGGGCTTCGGTTGATAGTTTCCTGGATTAGCAGCCCCTTGAGGATTTGAATATTGAAAGCCTGGATGATTCTTATATTGGTTACTATACCCTTGACCATTCGAGTAGTGATTTCCACGATTATTTATGAAGCATACTGATCAGTGATTTTGAGGACAATCTTCCCATGTATGATCAATTGTGTCACACTTGGGACATAATTCTGGTTCTTCTACCACTTGAATATTAGCTCTTGTGTCAGAAACGGATATTTGTTTAATCTTGTTCTCTAGAGCGGCAATCTTCGCTTTCAAAGCAGTTTCTGTGTCTACATTCAAGGTACCCTTTTCCGAAACTCGAACTGGTGATCTTGAAGGTTTCCAACTCATCTCGTTCTTCACTATTCTATCCATAATAGCCAAAGCTTGATTAGTAGTGACTATCATGAGGCCACCTTGACACATATTATCCACTTTTTCTTTAGAAGCTTCGTCTAGACTGCGATAAAATATTTCGAGCTGTAATTCAAGTGAATACCCATGTAATGGGAATTTCCTTAACAAAGATTGAAAACGTGTCCAAGCAGCACCTACGCATTCTCCCTGTTCTTGACGGAAACTTACAACAACTAGTTGCTCATTAAGTCTAACACTTTGAGGATAGTACCTATCGGAAAATGCAGTTTGAAGTTGATCCCAAGTTAGGATCTCATCGTGTGGTTGCTGGTTGATGTCTCCTCATTTGTGATAGTAAAATATATTCATGAGACATCATTTTAGGCTTATTTATTAGTTTATAGGTTGATTTTAGCTTAATTTAGTGCACTTTCCTATTTTGGGTCTTGATTTGTAGAATTATTATTTTTAGAGCATATTGGGTTTAATTGTTTATTTAGTGTGAAGCTTTAAAGATAATTATGGAGATTAATTAGAGTCCAAGTCAAAGACTACAACTTATGGAAAGAGATTTGCATGGAAATTGGAGATAAGGAAACAATTGCTAAAAAGATGGAAAAGGAAAAGCTGCCTAAATCTGGGATTCTGCACACACGTCTAAAGATTGGTGTTTTTACCTAAGAAATAGACCGAATTTGGTAATTTCCTTCTCAAGGGTCAAGATAATTCTGTTGCGATTCTTTTGGTATCTTATGGAGCAAAATCCGACTAATAACGAAGAAGATACACTCAAAACAACGCAGCAGTGCTTTCCTTACGAATTTGAGTTGGGCCAGGAGTCCATTACTTGAAGTTATCTCCACCAAACGAATTAGGTCAACCTATACACTATAAATACAGCCTCTTAACACTCTTAAATAATCCTTGGTGAAACCTTAAACCAAGAGGAAGCTTAGAACTCAAGAGAGAAGTCTGGAAGGAGCTGTCATCAACAATGTCTTCTTCTACCTTTAATTTTGTAATTTCTTTCTTTTCTTTCATGAACTAAATTTCTTTAGCTTAAGTTTTAGCATATATGTATGAACCCTAGTTTTGATTGACATCTATCTAATTTGGGAATTTAATGTTTTAGATAGAATTATAGTTTTTATTCTCTGTTTATGTGTTTGGGTTTATATTCGGTGTTCTTGTGGACGGCCGCCATTAGAATTACCATCTAGTAATTAGGATACCATTGACAACGGTGGTTAATTACATGTTTAGCACATAACGTTTAGTATTAGGTTTGATCTGACAACTCAACCTAGCTAGATAATCACTATGGTTTAGTCTTTTTGACTACTTACCAATTACAGGAAAAGTTTGCTTAGGAAGCCTTATTGACATAGGTAAATCCTATTTAAAACTACCGATAGCATATTGGGACCGATTAGGGAAATACTACATAATTCACCCTTACATGTATAGAACGGCAAAACTAGTGGGGATTACATGCTAATAACTTAAGCTATATTCTCATATTCTTCTCTTTCATCTTTATTTTACTGTCTTTTAATTCTTAGTTTACTTTAGTTAATTAGAAAACCAAACAAAAATCTATTTATCTTTACTTTTATTTTTCATTTATTTGTTCTAGCTTTAATTATTTGCACTTGCTATTTGCATAAGATTCTCCTAACCTCTGTAGTCCCTGCGGAACGAATCTTTATCTAAAACTTGCATACGATCTGTATACTTGCAGAACCGTGTAGTTCTAGGGTGTTTTTGCACTTATTTTACATCTTATTTTATCACACCCTAGGCCCCACCAAGTTTTTGGCGCCGCTGCCGGGGACTACATCGTTAGTCCTTGTGCAATTATCTTGTGCTTTTATTTTTAGTTAGTTCTATTTTACGCTTTTTGTTTTTGGTTTTTGTTTTTCAGATTTAGTTACAGATGGAGAACCCAAGGAGACTTGAGCTACCCATCGAGTTTAGAGTGGAGCCACGAGGAATTCGCGCTCCAGAAATCCAAGCCGCGAAATTTAAACCTGATCCTGGGATGCTAACTCAATTTTCATCTCATGGATTATTCAGCGGAGATGCACATCAAGATCCGATCCGATATATTCAGAAATTCATGCAGATCTGTGATGCTTATATCGTAAGAGGAGTTACTAGGGAGCAAGTATATTACCTGATGTTCCAGTTCTTCTTGACCGGATGTGCAAGCGATTGGTATGATGCCCAATACCCTCATATTATTCCAGATTGGGACAAGCTTCAAGCAAGATTCCTAGACTGTTTCTATCCGGTTAGTAGACGTTTAAAAGATATGTTGGAGCTCGAACAATTTATGCAGAAAGAGGAAGAGAGTTCGGGTGAAGCATAGTTACGATTTACAGAGAAGAAAGCGAGGTGTCCATATCACAGATCCTCGCCAGAATATTATTTAACCTTGTTTTATGGAGGCCTTAATGATAAATCAAGAGAGAAAGCAGATTCGTTAGGAAACGCGGGTTTTGTGTTGCTAGATCCTGTAGAAGCTGAGTTGGGGATGGAGAGAATTCTTGAGAACGAGAGAAGTTGGCCAAAAAGAGTAATAAAAGAAGACACTTCAGCATCTCTGAAACTTGAAGATTTGGCTAAACAACTCGAAGAACTTAAAGAACAAGCCCGAACACTTGCTCAGGTGAATACGGTACGCACAATTCCTTCGTGTCTTGGTTGTGGATCAAGAAATCATGTGTGGGCAGGATGTATGAATAATCCAGCAGTAGCTTCCGTTCAAGATAACTATTACTCTAATGGTTATAATTATCCTCAAGAAAGCTACACTAATTATCAACAACCTCCACAACAAAAGAGTTGGGACAGAAAACAAGAAACTCATCAGCAATCCCAACTTCAACCTTATAATCCTCCACAACCTATTCAGAAAAAGGCACCCATTGCTAAGAAAACTTGTCAAGAACCGAAAAAAGATCCACCTAAACAATCAATGCAATTGGCAAAACAAGAACAACTCCAGAGTTTGACTTCGAGTATGACTAAATTAATGCAAACAGTTGAGAAGAAAATAAGTCATAGCCAACAGAAAGTTCGAACCCAGGAGAAGATTATAAAGCAACTAGAGCATACGATATCACAGATGGCGAGTACATTACATACTAGGCCGAAAGGGCAACTCCCAAGTGATACCATTGCTCCTAAAGATGATTCTTGCCATGCAATTGAGTTGCGAAGTGGAAAGAAACTACCTCCACCTAGACTAGAAACAGAACCAGTCCCTATTCCAGAACAAAGGGGGGAAGAAATAATCAGAGATACAGTCAAGGAGGTAGTTAAACCAAAGAGTGTCCAAGCCGAGACACCTGATAAGACAAGAAAACCAGTGGAACTCAATACACGCCCTCCACCGCCATACCCTTCACGTGTCAGAAAGAAGGACAATGACCTAGAATTCAAGAAGTTCATTGACATGTTGAAGAAATTGGAAGTTAATATACCCCTTGTTGAAGCTCTCAAGAGGATGCCAAGCTACATGAAATTCATGAAAGACATTCTCTCCAACAAGCGAAGTATAGAGACTAGGGAACCAATTGGATTACCTAGGGAGTGCAGTGCTATATTTCAGAGTGAGTTACCACCGAAACTGGAAGATCCCAGAAGTTTTACAATCCCTATCGGCATTGGAGAAAGTTGGACCTGGAAAGCATTATGTGATTTAGGTGCGAGCATCAATCTCATGCCTAAATCCCTGTTCGAGAAGCTTAATATCGGAGAAGTAGTACCTACATCTGTAGTACTACAAATGGCGGATCGCTCCCTCTCACGACCAATAGGTAAAATTGAAGATGTTTTAGTTAAAGCTGGATCTTTTATTTTTCCTTGTGATTTTATTATCCTTGACTACGACGCGGATAAGAATGTCCCCATCATTTTGGGTAGACCATTCTTAGCCACGGGGCATACACTAATTGATATTGAGAATGGTGAGTTGATCATGAGAGTACAAGGCGAACAGATACGATTTAATGTGTTTCAGGCAATGAAATATCCTAAAGCAAAGGACGAGTGCTTCAAAGTAGATGTCATCGAAAAAATTACGCAAGAAGTCTTCAATGAAGAAAACTTAGATGATGATCCTGACGAAGCATTAGCACCTGAAACACCAGAACTCGAGATTCCCCCTGAAGATGTTGCTGCATTAGGATTAAACGTGCGAGAACTACTTCGAGAACCAGGTGACATTGAACCAATGAAACAACCATCTATAATATGTCCACTTGTTCTCGAAGAAAAACCACTTCCAGATCACCTACGCTATGCATATCTAAATACGAACAAAACTTTGCCTGTTATTATTTCTGCTAACCTTTCAGGTCCTCAAGAGGAGAAGCTACTTCAAGTACTTCGCGCAAACAAAGAAGCAATCGGATGGACTATTGCCGACATCAAGGGAATTAGTCCGTCCGTTTGCAAACACAAAATCATTCTTGAGAACGAAGGTGGGCGATCTATTGAAGGATAGAGAAGACTCATGCCAGCTATGAAAGAAGTAGTGAGGAAGGAAGTTATCAAGTTGCTAGACGCAAGAATTATCTATCCGATTGCTAGCAGTGATTGGGTTAGTCCAGTACAATGTGTTCCAAAGAAAGGAGGTTTCACTACCATCCTTAATGATCAAGGCGAAGCCATACCATCAAGACCAGTTGTGGGGTGGCGAGTGTGCATGGATTACCGAAGACTGAATAAAGCAACAAAGAAAGATCACTTCCAGCTACCATTCATTGATCAGATGCTAGACAAGCTTGCAGGGAGAGAATATTATTGTTTCCTAGACGGATATTCGGGTTATAATCAGATTTGTGTGGATCCCCTCGATCAACACAAAACAACTTTTACATGTCCGTTTGGCACTTTTGCTTATAGAAGAATGTCGTTTGGTTAATGCAATGCATCTGCCACGTTCCAGAGGTGCATGATGGCTATATTTTGGGACATGATTGATAAATACTTGGAGGTTTTTATGGATGATTTTTCGGTGTTTGGAGACAGTTTTGATGATTGTTTGAGTAATCTTGAGAAAGTCCTTGTGAGATGTAGAGAAAAAGATCTTGTGCTTAATTGGAAAAAATGCCACTTCATGGTTCAAGAAGGAATTGTGTTGGGACATAAAGTTTCGAAGGCAGGGATGGAGGTTGATCGTGCTAAAATTGAGGTTATCAAAACAAGACCACCTCCAGTTTCTGTTAAAGGAGTGAGAAGTTTCTTGGGTCACGCAGGATTTTATCGAAGATTTATTAAAGATTTCTCCAAAATCGCCAAACCGCTTTACTCTTTACTTGAAAAAGATACTCCTTTTAATTTTACTGAAGAATGTCTTCAAGCGTTTTTGACAATTAAGGAAAAACTGATCTCTACACCCATTGTTATACCTCCTGATTGGAAAGCTCCGTTTGAACTTATGTGCGATGCTAGTGATCACGCTATGGGTGTTGTGTTGGGGCAGAGGAAAGACAAGATTTTCCACACGATTTATTATGCAAGTAAGACTTTCAACGCTGCCCAGATGAATTATACAGTAACGGAGAAAGAGATGTTGGCCGTGGTTTATGCTTTCGATAAATTTCGTCCCTATCTGGTTGGGAAGAAAACTATTGTATACACGGACCATTCAGCTATTAGGTACCTCATGGAGAAAAAGGATGCTAAGCCGCGTCTCATTAGATGGGTACTGTTACTTCAAGAATTCGACATAGATATTCGAGACCGAAAAGGATGCGATAATCAAGTTGCTGATCACTTATCAAGGCTCGAAGGATCTAATGCAAACAAAGAACCAGTGTTGGTTAAAGAGGTATTCCCTGATGAACAACTTTTTGCTATTAAACGTGTTTTTGTGCCATGGTATGCAGATCTAGTCAACCTCATTGTGAGTGGTGTCTTTCCCAAAGATTTCCACCCACAACAAAGACAAAGATTGAGCCACCAGGCCAAACAGTATTATTGGGATGAACCGTACCTTTGGAAGATATGTAGTGACCAAGTGGTTAGGAGATGCGTACATGAAGGTGAAATGGAGAAAATCATTGAAGGTTGTCATAGTTCACCTTATGGAGGTCACTTTAATGGCGATAGAACCGCAGCTAAAATTCTGCAATCCGGATTCTATTGGCCCACCATACACAAAGATTGTCATCGTTTCGTCCAGTCATGTGACAGATGCCAGCACACTGGCAATATATCAAAAAGAGACGCGATGCCGCTTAATAATATTCTTGAAGTTGAAATCTTTGATGTATGGGGAATAGATTTCATGGGACCTTTCATCACTTCCTATGGAAATCTTTATATTTTGCTTGCGGTAGACTATGTATCATAGTGGGTAGAAGCAGTGGCAACACCAAAGAACGATGCTCAAACTGTGATTAAATACTTAAAATCAAACATCTTTTCAAGACATGGTACGCCACGTGTGCTAATCAGTGATAAAGGTACCCACTTTCTAAATGCTCCCTTGAGACATTTTCTTAAAAAGTTTGGAGTGAAACACCGTACTTCAACCGGTTATCACCCACAAACTAACGGTCAAGCTGAAGTTTCCAACCAGGAAATCAAATCTATTCTTGAGAAGACCGTGAACAAATCGAGGAAAGACTAGTCTTTAAAGCTAGATGATGCTCTCTGGGCATACAGAACAGCATTTAAAACACCAGTTGGGGCATCTCCATATCGCATGGTCTACGGCAAAACATGTCATCTACCGATTGAACTAGAAGCTCGAGCCTACTGGGCTATTTAAACTCTGAATCTAGACCCAGACTTGGCCGGGAAGCAAAGGATGATGCTGTTGAACGAATTGGAGGAGCTTCGTTATCTTGCCTATGAAAATTCACGTCTCTATAAGGAGAAAACAAAGCGATGGCATGATAAACGGCTCCGTCCAAAGCATTTCGAGATAGGACAGAAGGTTTTATTATACAACTTTCGATTTTCGAACTACCCAGGAAAGCTTAAATCCCATTGGGGAGGACCTTACATTGTTACCAAAGTCACACCGCATGGAGCGATTGAGATTGAAAATCCAGCCGAGCAACGGACATTCATGGTGAATGGCCAGCGTTTGAAGAGATACTATGACAGTGAGGACTTTGGGCAAGGGGAGAAAATCTACCTTGTTGAATGCGCGTAACCTGAGGTACACGTCTAACTCAAAGACGTTAAACAAAAGTGCTCTTAGGAGACACCCCTTGTTTTAATTGCTTTTTAGATTAGTTGTTTTTACTTTGTAGTGTAGAATTTTAAGTTAGTGTATATTTTTAATTGTGTTTTCAAGCTAATGGGAGAGAAAGGTAGTGTGTTATTGTGCAGGAAACGAGTTTGGGGTCGAAAGAAAAAATCTGGAGGAACTTCAAGCCTGGCGCGGACTACCCCACGGACTACCCCATGGTCCGCAGGGATGCACCGCGCCCCAAAAACCCGTACCACGGGTTAGGTCCCACGGGTTTTATCCAGAAAGTAAAAAAAAATTCGAAGGACAGGTGCGGTACACCGGACCCTAGTCCGCACGCCTAAAACACGTGCCACGGGGTCGGGTACCACGGGTTTTTTGACGGACATGCCGCGGACTACCCCCTGCACCGCACCCCTGGTCCGCACGCTCAAAACACGTGCCACGGGGTGCTGGTGGGTCCTAGGGTGTTATAAAATTAATGCGATAAATAAAAGGAACCACAATACCGCAAGTGTACGGTTGTCCAAGTAATACTCCGATAAGTCGGATTCGTTCTCAGGGATTGGACTGGTATAACCCAAGTGTTCAACAGATAAGTAGTAGTAATTGCAAATACAGAAAATAAAAGATGAGAAATATTTATTTGGTTTTTATATTAATCCTAAGAATGCATGAAAATAAATAACTGAAAATAAATACTAAAATGCAGATATGAGCTATACTTGAGTCTCGCAAGGAATCCACTTAATCAATATAATCTATGCTATGTTTAAGGGTAGAATTGGAATTATAATATTAGTCGGGACTCTAATATCTCCTAGCCCCCTGTCGGGTGGACCTAGAAGCTATCCTAAAGTATCATAAACACCTGCATGGTCGAATATGGCTTTTCGGATGATAAGATTTTACCTCTTTGGCTATGTAACTAGTTAAGCCTGTCGGTCAATAACGGACATTACACGGGTATTACCTAGATCTGTATTCAAACCCCCCTGTCGGATGATCACTTCGCCACTAAAGTGAATAGCCCAAATACTAAAATCTATTTCTAGTTGTACGGAAAAGAAATAGTGATTAAAACAAAATAATATCCAATATCTAAGACCTAATTCAATTTAAATCATAACAATCCCAAATTCAAAACATAAATTAAATTAATTAGGGTTCATCCCTTTATTGCGATTCTCAAGTAATTAAGGTTTAGCTCATATTGAAAGTAAAAACAGCAAAGAAATTAATACTATACATGTCCTAATAACAGAAATAAAATAAGAACCTAGATAGAGGAATTGGCTTGAACTGTTGTTGGAGATATAGACAGTCTCCAGCTTCTGCTCTTGCTTCCGCCTCTTGACGCTCTCTCTAAGGATGTATATATTGAATGAATTGTGAGAGGTGCTGAATAATGAGGTCTAAGGGGTGTATTTATAGGTGTTGGAAGACCCTAGGTCGAATTTGCTTGGAGTGGAAGACAAGTAAACGACTCTTAAATTCGTAGCTCTAAAAGATAAGATTCTGCTGATTTAATTTGGTCATATCTTTTTCAATACTTATCCGTTTGAGAAGTTCCAATATATGAAACTGCTTGTCTTGGAAAGCTCTTTCTATTGGTGCAGACCATTTGTCCAGAATCCATGTCAATCTTTAATTATGATTTAATTCCTAAAACGTGGCTGGATTTCAGATTTCAAAAGGCAGCTTTATCTTTTCCTCCTTTGAATAAATCTTTACCAAATCTTCTTATTTCCATATAAATCTTCTTTCCTTTCATCTTTATCTTGACTTCGCCTCTAAGTAATTACCATTTATCTTTTAAAGCTTCACATTAAATAAATCATTAAACCGCATATGCTTTAAAAGAATAAATCAATAAATCAAGAAAACGAAATAGGAAAGTGTACTCTAAAAATAGAAACTTGACTCGAAATCATTTCCTAACACTCTAAAACACCCTAAGACTTTATTCTCACTTTCTCTCCTTGGATTGGTCTTTCATGAAATTCAAGAACCTATTAACTTTGCATTAAAAATAGTCAAATTTACGCACAAAAGCTCAGATTCTGCAAATAGTTAATTTCCAAGGGGAGAAAGAGCAATATGATCAAATAAGCCTAAAAGTCTATCAAATAAGTCATTTATTCACATAAAAGGATTTCTCCAATGGGCTAAGAATTAGAACAAATAGGGAGACATCAAGACCCCAAACTCAAACCTTTGTCGTCCCGACAAAGTAAAATAAAAACAAAGGATCTTTTAGGTGAATGCAGAAGGTAGAATCTAGTAAATATTCCCAAAGCACAACTTAAAACAAATCTCATATAGTCTAATCTAGGAATTAATATACACCACACCTATCATGCAAAATAAAACACAAAATAATATCAATCCAAAATTAATTTCACAATGCTAGAAGGTTACGCTTATTACTTATCTCAAGATGGTGGCTATAGGGTGTTCCTTGATCTCTACTTGTTTTGAATGTTCCACTTAGAATAATCCCTATTAACTCACTGTGCATCTAGGAATCACGAGGTCTTTACGGTTTTAGCGTAGGCTGAAGGACGGTATGGTATGTATATTTGGTAAATTTGAAGTGAGCTTTTGGCTCTCTCCTCACTTACCATCAACAAAACTGTCCAAGAGCTTGAGTTTACACTCGAATTACGGTCTCACTCAACCCAATTGACGCGCTTAATTAGCGTCCCCAAATTAACCCAATAAGCACTAAAGATGATTCACCTAAACTTTTCCACTTTGCCGGTCCAAATATATATTCTTTTCATATAACTTTTTATTTCTATATATTTTTTTTTTCTTTTGTATAGCTATAACTCTCTTTTTAATGCTGAGATATCATGCTATTTTTCTTCATGCCTATTCATGATTTTAGCTTTATAGCTTCTTTTCCATTCACTATTACCCCGGCAAAGGGTTACAATATAATTACACATGTGAATCATCACCATGTATAGCAAAGCATCATTGATAAGCTCAAAAATATCCCAACCCAGTGATAAATTCCCATATAGTGGACCCACCACCCCAAACTCAAGCTCAAGACAGGAAGTCTCAGGATCGTGATTCAAGTGCGGGTCATATGGTCATGCCTAACAATCTAAAGGGAAATTGGCTTATAATGTGGCGACAAAAGAAAGGCTTAAAGGCTAAAAATTTGTCTAAGAAGGATAAAATTAATTCAGGGATAGACAGCCAAAAAGGATTCAAAGGGCTAACAAAGAACTGCCTCTATCATCTTCCTATTTACACAATTTGCCTCTAGTTCATACCTAAGTGGGTTCTCTACTCATTTAGATCTTACGTTCTACAAACCACTCATTATCCTTAAGCACAAGTTTACTTCTTTTGCATTGTTCATTAATTCTTCCTATCAATTACTTCATATTTGCATGCAATCAAAGTGCAGTTTACACTAACTACTAAAGTCAACTATTTTCTATCATAAATTTATAAAAAGCATGCTTGATGGGGGCATTTAAAACACTCTACATCTCTACAGTCAAAACATTCCTCAAACTAAAATTTAAAAAAAAAACTGTAAAACACATAAAATTGGGATGAGGCAACGAACCCCACCCCAAACTCAAAAATGAGTCGTGTCCCCACGACTCGAAAAAGACTCAAGAAAGCAATTAAACAATTAAAACAAATAAGAAAGGGATAGGAAAACGTATCTGAACCAGCACGAAGCTGGTTTCCATTGTTGCGTGTAGGTTGAGCTCCTAGTGTTACGTAGGTGGCATGTTGAACATTGCTCACTCCACGTAATATGATTTGCATAAGCTCCAACTCTTTTGTGATTTTCCTATGGGTTGTCAATCACCTCTTCATGATTATCCTCCAAAGTTTCCATTCTTCCAACTACATCTCAACACCCAAAAGTTTAATAAGATGTTCTCCAAGTTCTTCTTCCACTCCATGGTATTCTTGACCTTCCAATCTTCGTCATCTCAATGAACCCCAAACTCAAAAATTCAAATAATCAAAAACTAGAGAAGAGTTTTGAAATTTGATGTTTTGAGGATTTTTAATGAAGGATTATGGTGTCATATGAGATGGGTAATGAATATGTAATGGCTTGGGGAAGGTTTAATGAATAGGATTGAAGCTTTGATGAAGAGGCTTAAGGTTGAAGTAGAAGATTTCTTGACGTTCTTGAAGGATTGTGGTGTTAGATGTGTGTTTGGAATGGATTAGGAGGAAGGATTTAATGTTCTTGGGTGTTGTAGTGGTCTTTGTGCAGGTATATAAGGGTTAAGTTCTGGAAAATTCGTATTGGGGGAGGCTAGGGTTAATCTTGACAAGGTAAGAAGTTGATTGGGCCTTGATCTCCTCACAAACTGCCTGGCGCGGTGCATCCCTGCGGTGCATAGGGTATACCGCGGGGTACACCGCAGCGCTGTTGATGTTAATTTTTCGCCCCTGTCTTGACCCCGTGCTAGCACCCCGTGGCACGCGTTTTTACCCTGCGGTGCAGGGGTGCGGTGCATGGGATAGTCCGCACGTGCTCCGTGAAAAAACCCGCGGTGCATACCCCGTGGCACGCGTTTTGGGCGTGCGGTGTAGGGCGCGGTGCACCGCGCCTATCAGCCTTCTTTTTTCTCGCTTCTGGAAAAGACCCGTGGTGCGCGACCCGTGGTACGGGTTTTTGGGCGCAGTACATCCCTGCGGTATAGGGGGTACACCGCGGGGGTAGTCCGCGCCAGCCTTTGAGTTTTCCAAAAAATTTCTGTTGCGTTTCCTAGCACCCCAAACTCGATTCCTGCACCAATAACACACTACCTTTCTCATTTCTTTTAAAAGTAGACACTAAAACTCGACACTAACTTAGAATTATACACTAGGAATTTAAAAACTTAAAGCAAATTAAACATGGGTTGTCTCCCAAGAAGCACTTTTGTTTATTACGTCTTTAAGTTCGACGCGTTACCTTCCATGAAGATGGTATTGAGGCCCTTGCGGTTCTCCTCCGCTTGAATTCGCCTCGTCCTTGGTATGTAAGCTTCAGAACCTTCCCCCTTAAAATTTTATTCAATCGATCTCTGAAAGGGGGAGGGTAGTATCTCCGTTTCGCCTTCTTCGTATTCTTCACCACACGATAGTAGATAACCGTCCTGAACGGTATAAGCTCATTTTCATTTTCTTTAATCTCGCGTTCCTCTTTAAAGTGTGGTGGGTAGGTGCTTCTCCTTGCCGCTTTACTCTCGCGGTGTAGCACCTTTCTTGCGTAGCACCTATTGATCATTTTTAGTAATAGAGGTGATTCCAATATGTTATCTCTAATGATGAGTTGTGGTGGAGATAGTGATTGGTGAACTTTTTGTGGTGGAGATTCAACTTCTATTGTATTGTGATCTTTGAATTCTTCGGTGGATATCTCAATCACTTCACATTCATCTTCGCTTTCAACCCAATTCTCCACTATTACCTCATCATATTCTTGATGTGGAATCTTGCTAATCTCGATCACCTCTTCTTCTTGTTTGCGTTCAGTATCTGGATCATGTGCACGCACCATAGGAATAGCAATCTCTGTTTCAATTTCTATGATTTTCGTTGTTACTCCTTCTTCCACCATGCTAATAGGATTGTCAACCACATGGTGGTCTTCATTTATAACTGGCATGATGGTCATATCACTATCAATAGTATCTTCCTTCAACACCTCCTCCTCAACTACTTCTTCCAGTTGATCTCTTCCCTCTTCATAAAACTTGATACTATCGGCAGAATGCTGAGAACTAATTATGGATTCTATTTCGTCTAGCTCCTTTTGCATTCTTTGCAAGCGGGAATCTTGTTCATCGTCTAACTTCTGCGATTGTTCATATAAGCCCATGAGTTCTGTAATTGATCTATATAACTGGGAAATTTGTGGTGAAGGTGGAGGTTGTTGAATGTTTTTAACCCACTGGTTGTTCCATTCATGTTCTTGCTGATAGTGATATGATGTTTGTTGTTGATTATTCCCGATCCATTGGTTGTTCCAATCCTGCTCTTGCGGGTATTGATAGGATTGTTGGTAGCAGTTACTACCCTATTGTTGTTGTCCCGAAGAGTCTTCCCAATAGTCATATGGATCGGGATCTGGGTAATGTCCTCTATACATCTTTCAATCAAATCTCTTGAACATTACCTAAATAAAGAACCTGTAAAAACAAAACAAAAACCAAGCGTAAAACTGAAAAATAAAAATAAATAAACAATTAAGACTACTTAAAGATTAAACACCGGGGTCACACGCTGCAATCCCCGGCAGCGGCGCCAAAAACTTGGTGGGTCCTAGGGTGTTATAAAATTAATGCGATAAATAAAAGGAACCACAATACCGCAAGTGTACGGTTGTCCAAGTAATACTCCGATAAGTCGGATTCGTTCTCAGGGATTGGACTGGTATAACCCAAGTGTTCAACAGATAAGTAGTAGTAATTGCAAATACAGAAAATAAAAGATGAGAAATATTTATTTGGTTTTTATATTAATCCTAAGAATGCATGAAAATAAATAACTGAAAATAAATAACTGAAAATAAATACTAAAATGCAGATATGAGCTATACTTGAGTCTCGCAAGGAATACAATTAATCAATATAATCTATGCTATGTTTAAGGGTAGAATTGGAATTATAATATTAGTCGGGACTCTAATATCTCCTAGCCCCCTGTCGGGTGGACCTAGAAGCTATCCTAAAGTATCATAAACACCTGCATGGTCGAATATGGCTTTTCGGATGATAAGATTTTACCTCTTTGGCTATGTAACTAGTTAAGCCTGTCGGTCAATAACGGACATTACACGGGTATTACCTAGATCTGTATTCAAACCCCCCTGTCGGATGATCACTTCGCCACTAAAGTGAATAGCCCAAATACTAAAATCTATTTCTAGTTGTACGGAAAAGAAATAGTGATTAAAACAAAATAATATCCAATATCTAAGACCTAATTCAATTTAAATCATAACAATCCCAAATTCAAAACATAAATTAAATTAATTAGGGTTCATCCCTTTATTGCGATTCTCAAGTAATTAAGGTTTAGCTCATATTGAAAGTAAAAACAGTAAAGAAATTAATACTATACATGTCCTAATAACAGAAATAAAATAAGAACCTAGATAGAGGAATTGGCTTGAACTGTTGTTGGAGATATAGACAGTCTCCAGCTTCTGCTCTTGCTTCCGGCTCTTGACGCTCTCTCTAAGGATGTATATATTGAATGAATTGTGAGAGGTGCTGAATAATGAGGTCTAAGGGTTGTATTTATAGGTGTTGGAAGACCCTAGGTCGAATTTGCTTGGAGTGGAAGACAAGTAAACGACTCTTAAATTCGTAGCTCTAAAAGATAAGATTCTGCTGATTTGATTTGGTCATATCTTTTTCAATACTTATCCGTTTGAGAAGTTCCAATATATGAAACTGCTTGTCTTGAAAAGCTCTTTCTATTGGTGCAGACCATTCGTCCAGAATCCATGTCAATCTTTAATTATGATTTAATTCCTAAAACGTGGCTGGATTTCAGATTTCAAAAGGCAGCTTTATCTTTTCCTCCTTTGAATAAATCTTTACCAAATCTTCTTATTTCCATATAAATCTTCTTTCCTTTCATCTTTATCTTGACTTGGCCTCTAAGTAATTACCATTTATCTTTTAAAGCTTCACATTAAATAAATCATTAAACCGCATATGCTTAAAAAGAATAAATCAATAAATCAAGAAAACGAAATAGGAAAGTGTACTCTAAAAATAGAAACTCGACTCGAAATCATTTCCTAACACTCTAAAACACCCTAAGACTTTATTCTCACTTTCTCTCTTTGGATTGGTCTTTCATGAAATTCAAGAACCTATTAACTTTGCATTAAAAATAGTCAAATTTACGCACAAAAGCTCAGATTCTGCAAATAGTTAATTTCCAAGGGGAGAAAGTGCAATATGATCAAATAAGCCTAAAAGTCTATCAAATAAGTCATTTATTCACCTAAAAGGATTTCTCCAAGGGGCTATGAATTAGAACAAATAGGGAGACATCAGGTGCTAGCTCGGGTATTATCCAGTGGGCAAAAATTTGGAGCAACGGAAGCTGCGGTACACCGCAGGATTCGTCCGGTGCACCGCAGGAGTTGTTTGTGAAGGAATTCTTTTCCTAATCAAATTCTTACCTTATGAGATTAACACTAGCCTTCCATACACGAAATTTTCAGACCCAAACCCTATATATACACCTTAATGCTTGTGCAAACCTTCACAATTAACACAACAACTCATCAAATCCTCTCCTACATCTTTCATAAACACAATCCTTCATCAAATTCATCACACTACACCATCAAAACACCATCAAATTCAACAAGCTTTAAAGAATTCTTCCAAGATCAATCAAATAACCTTTCTCTTTCATCAATTCCAAGCAACAACATCAAGCTAAACCAAATTTGTCCTTAAACTTTTAATCCATCCTTGGTATAACTTGAGTTGTGGGTGAAACAAGCATGACTAACAGATCTGAAGCTATGGAATACAAGAGAAAGTGTTCAATCCTTGGGAAGAATAAGAGATTGCCTGGAGCCACCATTGAAAAACCCATCAATCTTGATGAGGTTTCTGAAGAATCAAAAGAAAAGGCACCTGCACAACCACTACCAAAGAAGAGATTAACAGCTAGAATGTCCACACCATCAAGAAGGCCTTTAGACAGGATAAAAATCGAAGACCAAGGTTCTTCTACCTCTTCTTAAAAAATTGCTTATGATCTTCCTCCTTGGGCTATTCAGTTACAGAACGAAGTTGAAAGATTACGTGAAGATAACAAAGACCTTTGGGTAGAAATCATGCAATTGGAAACAAAGATAGAGAATTCGACCTTGTACAAGGATATAGATGATTACACCGATCCCTCAGCTTCAGAAGATGAGGATGATATGATGGATCTCTATGGCCAACCAGGTAGGTCATTCTAATTTTTCTCAATAGCTTGTATGCATTAGGTAGTTTAGTTAGTTTTATTTTAAATTTTATTTCATTCTTGAGTCTTTTTCGAGTCGTGGGGACACGGCTCACTTTTGAGTTGGGGGTGGGGATTCGTTGTCCTCATCTTCCTTTTCGTTTTTTTGCATAAAATTTAAATTTTTTTAGGTTGAATTAAGGCATAGAATATCTTGAATGTACCTATTTGAGCATGATTTTATTAGGTCAATGATAGTAAGTAGTATGTTTTTGAAAGATGCAACAATTTGTTTAGATGCATGCATGAAAACAGGAAATAAAGGATAGAAAAGTTAATGAGCAATGCTAAGAAATCACGTTGAAACTTAGGAATAGTTATTTGGTGTGTAGAACGTGAGGTTTAAAATTAGTTGAAAACCCACTTGTCTATGAACTAGTAATGAAAAAGTAACAAAATCCGGTAGTTAGAAAAATGAATAAGGCAGTTCTTTCATGATTAAAACACTTGAAGCCTTTTATACTTTCTCACCCTTGTGTTTGATATTATTGTTATTTATCCGTCTTAGCCCCTCTGAGCCTTTCTAAAGCCTTTATTGAAACACATTATAATCCTTACCCTAGTTTTTAGGACTTATCTATATGACCCGCACTCGAATCGCAAAACCTGAGACACTCGTTTTAGAGCTTGAATTTGGGGTGGTGGGTTTAATCATTAGGGAACTTTGGGATTTGGGAATTATATTTGTGATTTTATTGATGATGAATTGTTATTATTGTAACCCTTTGTCGGGGTAATAGTGAATGAAAAAGAAGCTACGAGCTAGATTTGCCAACAAGGGCATAAATAAAAAGAATATATATATGAGAAAAAAAATAGTGTGATATCTCAACATAAAAAGAGAATCATAACTATACAAAAATTGAATTGAAAAGAAAATATATATTCGGACCGGCAAAGTGGATTTTATATCATCGAAGGTTTTAATTGGGATTATTGGGGATGCACATTAAAAAGCATCAATAAATTGGGTTGAGTGAGAACATCTTTGAGTGAACAACTCAAGCTCTAGGGCGATTCGTTGATGGCTAGTGAGGAGAGAGCCAAAAGCTCACTTTTCATTATCCAAATATACCACACCCGTCCTTTAGCCAAGTTATAACCAAGACCTTAGGATTTTTAACTACTAGATGGAGAAACAATTGAGCTATTAGGTAGTAGGTAGGTGGACCATTGGATGCTGTATTTGGGACCTATGAACAACCTATAGCCATTAACCTGAACTAAGTTATCATCCTCTCCTTCTGGCATTGCGAAATTAATCTTAACTTGAATTTATGGAATGTTGATTGCATGTGTATCAAGCATCTTTGTGCATTATTTCTTGAGCATTACTACATGAGATTTTTTGGAATTTATGCTCTAGGATCATTCATTATATTTTGTTCTTGTTCTCCTCCGACTTCTTCTTGTTTATTTTGACTACCCTACTGTTCTTTACTTTTATTGTATCGGGACGATACAACTTTGAGTTGGGGGTCTTGATGTCTCCTCATTTGTGATAGTAAAATATATTCATGAGACATCATTTTAGGCTTATTTATTAGTTTATAGGTTGATTTTAGCTTAATTTAGTGCACTTTCCTATTTTGGGTCTTGATTTGTGGAATTATTAGTTTTAGAGCATATTGGGTTTAACTGTTTATTTAGTGTGAAGCTTTAAAGATAATTATGGAGATTAATTAGAGTCCAAGTCAAAGACTACAATTTATGGAAAGAGATTTGCATGGAAATTGGAGATAAGGAAACAATTGCTAAAAAGATGGAAAAGGAAAAGCTGCCTAAATTTGGGATTCTGCACAAATGTCTAAAGATTGGTGTTTTTACCTAAGAAATAGACCGAATTTGGTAATTTCCTTCTATAGTGTCAAGATAATTCTGTTGCGATTCTTTTGGTATCTTATCGAGCAAAATCCGACCAATAACGAAAAAGATACACTCAAAACAACGCAGCAGTGCTTTCCTTACGAATTTGAGTTGGGCCAGGAGTCCATTACTTGAAGTTATCTCCACCAAACGAATTAGGTCAACCTATACACTATAAATACAGCCTCTTAACACTCTTAAATAATCCTTGGTGAAACCTTAAACCAAGAGGAAGCTTAGAACTCAAGAGAGAAGTCTGGAAGGAGCTGTCATCAACAATGTCTTCTTCTACCTTTAATTTTGTAATTTCTTTCTTTTCTTTCATGAACTAAATTTCTTTAGCTTAAGTTTTAGCATATATGTATGAACCCTAGTTTTGATTGACATCTATCTAATTTGGGAATTTAATGTTTTAAATAGAATTATTGTTTTTATTCTCTGTTTATGTGTTTGGGTTTATATTCTGTGTTCTTGTGGACGGCCGCCATTAGAATTACCATCTAGTAATTAGGATCTATTGACAACGGTGTTTAATTACATGTTTAGCACATAACGTTTAGTATTAGTTTTGATCTGACATCCCAACCTAGCTAGATAATCACTATGGTTTAGTCTTTTTGACTATTTACCAATTACAGGAAAAGTTTGCTTAGGAAGCCTTATTGACACAGGTAAATCCTATTTAAAACTACCGATAGCATATTGGGACCGATTAGGGAAATACTACATAATTCACCCTTACATGTTTAGAACGGCAAAACTAGTGGGGATTACATGCTAATAACTTAAGCTATATTCTCATATTCTTCTCTTTCATCTTTATTTTACTGTCTTTTAATTCGTACTTTACTTTAGTTAATTAGAAAACCAAACAAAAATCTATTCATCTTTACTTTTATTTGCGTTTATTTGTTCTAGCTTTAATTATTTGCACTTGCTATTTGCATAAGATTCTCCTAACCTCTGTAGTCCCTGCGGAACGAATCTTTATCTAAAACTTGCATACGATCTGTATACTTGCAGAACCGTGTAGTTCTAGGGTGTTTTTGCACTTATTTTACATCTTATTTTATCACACCCTAGGCCCCACCACTGGTCATACCATTCACTTGCTCCCCCGTTAAGATAAAATGAGATCATATGAAAGTATACTTGTTCTTGGGTTACTCCATGAGTGACATATGCATCACAAATTTGCATAAACTTGTACATGGCCCAAATTGGATCTTCATGCACCGCACCACTATACTGTCCACATTGATAAACTGATTAATCATACCAGCGTCTGGTCTAAATCGGATTCCTTGAATAGCAGGTGGACGAAGTCCTAATGGTGGTAAATGAAAAGGTCTATTATTGTTAGGTTGGATGAGTTGCGGAATATCTTCATAAGGGACTCCACCATTGTTGTTGAACTGTTGTTGACCTGCCGGAGGGATTGGATGTTGACCATTTTGATTTCCTACCGGTGGGGCAACCCCTGCTGGAGGTATTATTGGTTGACCATTCTCATCCAACTGAACTCCAGGTTCAAGAGCATTATTGTTATTAATGTTCGGATTCTCCATCTCTATTTCTAACCTTTCTAAACGTGCTTGTTCCTTAACTTCTCTTACTCTAATGTTCAAATCCCGAAAATATCTTTCGGGGTTTGAGTACATGCACTAACCTGTAAGCCTGAGAAGATAAAACACAAGAAAAGCGTAAAACTAAAAATAAAAAATGAAATAAAAATAAAAATAACAATTAAATCACTTACGGATAACACCGTGGTCATAAGCTACCGTCCCCGGCAGCGGCGCCAAAAACTTGGTGTCTCCTGGTGTGTTATGAAATAACCACCAAAAGTAGGAAAGACTCGTACCACAAGTGTACGGTTGTCCAAGTAATAGTTCGATAAATCGAGTTCGATCACAGGGACGGAATAGGTATGACTTAAGATGTTAATGAATAAGTGAATATAATTGCTATGCGACAGAAAAATAAATGATGAAGATATTTGTTTGGTTTTTGTTTTTGAACTAAGTGCAATAAAATAAAATACTAAATTAACTAATGCAAATAAATAAAGACAAATAAAGTAAATAAGAATATATGCAAGAATGAGAAGGGTACTTGAGTCTCGCAAGGGTTCCTCCTAATCAATTTAATTCATGATTCTGTTTAAGGGTAGAATCGGTATCTTAATACTAGTCGGGACTCTAATATCTCCTAGCCCCCTATCGGGTGGACCTATGAGCTCTCCTAAGTTCTATAAACTCCCACCGGCCAGACATGCTCTTAGGATGATAGTCTCTTACCCCATTGGCTATGTAACTAGTCAAGCCTGTTGATCAATAACAAACATTACACGGATAATTATCTAAGTCTGTAATCAAACCCCCCCTGTCGGATGATCACTTCGCCACTAAAGTGAATAGCCCCATTACTAACACCTATTTCTAGTTGCGCGGATAAGAATGTCCCCATCATTTTGGGTAGACCATTCTTATCCACGGGGCGTACACTAATAGATGTTGAGAATGGTGAATTGATCATGACGGTCCAAGATGAACAGGTACGATTCAATGTGTTTAAGGCCATGAAATTACCAGATTCGAAAGATGAATGTTGTAAAATAGATCTCATTGGAAAAATTACTGAAGAAGTATTCAACGAAGAAAGTTGCGATGAAGAACTAGATGAGGCCTTAACACTTGAATCGCAAGAAACAGTATACGACGAATCCACTGACGATATTGCAGCATTAAATATACGAGAACAACTTCGGGAATCAGAGGACGTTGAACCAATAATGAAACCATATATTATATGTCCACCTGTTCTCGAAGAAAAACCACTTCATGACCATATGTGCTATGCGTATTTAGGTACGAATAAAACTTTACTTGTTATTATTTCTACTAACCTTTCAGGTCCTCAAGAATATAAGCTACTCCGAGTGCTTGGAATAAACAAAGAAGCAATCGGATGGACTATTGCCGACATCAAGGGAATTAGTCCATACGTTTGTAAACACAAGATTATTCTTGAGAACGAAGGTGGGAGATCTATAGAAGGTCAAAGGAGGCTCACGCCAGTAATGAAAGAGGTGGTAAGGAAGGAGGTAATCAAGTTGTTAGATGTGGGTATTATCTTTCCGATTTCAAGCAGTGATTGGGTTAGTCCAGTGCAATGTGTTCCAAAGAAAGGAGGTATTACTACTATCACATCATGATAAGTTAAGAGAACAAGAGGCCACAATTCAGATCTTAAGCACACAGATGGACCTAATCAAGATAAGTATGAATAATCTAATAGAAGCAAGAGAATTGAAGGTCATTGAAGGAGGTGATGGCAATGTTGGTTTCGAAGCATGTAAGGCAATCTTCCTTGAAACAGATAAGAAGGAGGAAGGACCACCTGCTGCAGAAATTGTCGTGGAAGTTCCCGAAATTGAAGAAGAATCAACCAAGCCTATCTCCGAAGACTCTGACTCCTCCAAAGAATCCCATTTCGTAAATATTTTCAAGGACATTCAAGAAGAGATTAGATCGGTTATTGAACTACAAGCTAGTACAAGAGGAAGAAGCCTCAAAAGAGCATAAAGAAGAAATTTCACCTGCTGTGCAAGAAAAGAAAGAGGAAGAGAAGGTGGGCTTGCCACTAATTCAAGAAATGTCACCATCTATTCCTAAGACATATCCAAAGGTTGACATTGAACTCAAAGCATTTGAAGAGGCGTACAATACCGATAAAATCAATGCCCAGATGCTTGAGATTTCAAGGAAAGGGCTTACACCACAACAGGTATGCACACAAGTTATTCCAGAGAAAGAAGTGAGTGTAGAAGCCAGTAGAGAGACTGTGGCTCCTATTGAGAGAGTCTCGAGAAGTATTGAAAATTATTTACCACTCAAACTCAAAGATCCAGAAATCTTTAATCTTCCTATTCAAATCAGTGGTATGCTTAAATTGAAAGCCATATGTGATGTGGGTTCGAGTATGAATCTTATGACCAAATCCGTGTTTGATAGGCTTGGCATCAAGAAGGTGGAAAAGGCTCCTATGAACTTACAATTTGCGGATAGTTTGGAGACAAAGTAATTGGGAACAGTGGAGGACGTTCATGTCCAAAATAGGTAATATCACCATCCCTACTGACTTTGTTATTCTTGGTTATGATGCAGATAAGCAGGTTCTGATCATTCTCGGACGTCCGTTCTTGGCCACTAGTCAAAGCATCATCAACTTCCAGGAGGGAACAGTAACCCTTCGTGCTAAAAATGTATCTGAGATGTTCTATATCTGGAGGGTAAGAAACCAAGGAAGTAAGATCCCATAGTTCCTTTCATCCACATTGTTACGAAGTACAAATAACCAGAAGAAATCCACGCAAATATTGTAGTTATTAGACCAATGAGTGAGTTTGGAGTTGGCCATGAAGTTATATATAAAGCATGCACACCAGAGGATAGGCCACGCAATCACAAAGATTTGTGGATCAGACCATTCATCGTCACAAAAGTCATTTTAGAAAAAGTGATAAAGATCAGACCCAAGAGGGGTATCAAACGGAGATTAGTAGACGTTCATAGACTTGCTCGTTGCTGGGGATGCTATATATGAAAATTATGATAGAGGTAACGCGTCTAGCTTTGAAAGAAGTTAAACAAAAGTGTTGTACGGGAGACAACCCACAATTTTTATGTTATTATGTCTGTAGTTTATGTTTAGATTAGTGGTTTTTAGTAGATATTGCAGTATTGAGGAAGGTTATAGTGTTTTTGATGTGCGGGTACTTAATAAATCGAGTTTGGGAGATGGAACGAAAAAATTGGAAAAAAACAAATGTACCATGCGGTACACCGCACCATCACCCCGGTGCACCGTACCCTAGAAAAATGTCATGAAGGTAGAGGAATTTAGGTACACGTGCAAAGCTAAGGTGTCATCGAGAGCGTTCGTGCGGTACACCGCATAGACGTCGCAATGCACCGCACGAAAAAAACCGTCACCACGGTTCAGCAAATCCGGTTCAGCAAATCCGGTCCAGTGCCGAGGCTCACGAACCAGACCGTGTCGTCACTCGCGCCAGACCGTTTCATTGTCCAAGATAGAATTTACCTGCAGTACACCGTATGGGTACTACGGTACACCGCACAGAGACAAAAATTGTGATAACGGTATATGAAATCAAGGTCCTTACCGAGACCCCCATTCCTTAAACCGTATCGTCAAGACTGTGGCACATCGGTCGAACAGAAGATTCCTGCGGTATACCGTACCTCACATGCGGTGCACAGCACGGTGCCGCTAGGTGAAGTAATAAAAGGGATAAAGGAGAAGGTTAGTTCATATCTACGAAAATCAAAACTTGTAGCCTCTCTTTCTTCCTCAAAGCTTTCCCAACTCCATTAAAGCTTCTACAAACCTTCACTACACATTAAAACACTCCCCAATAACAATAAATTAACATCTAATTCCTTCCCCACTGATGTCTCCCTATTTGTGATGAATTAATATTAGTTGGAGACATCATTTTTAGTGATTTAGGAAGTCATATTAGTCGATTTTCTTGAGAAATGCTACACTTTCCTATTATGAGTCTTGATTTAGTAAATTATTATTTTTGGAGCATATTGGGTTTAATGATTTATTTAGTGTGAAGCTTTAAAGATAATTATGGAGATTAATTAGAGTCCAAGTCAAAGACTACAAGATATGGAAAGACATAAGCATTGTAATTGGAGATAAGGAAAGAAAAGCTATAATCATGGAAAAGGAAAAACTGCCTTAAATCTAAATTTCTGCAGCTACGTCTAAATAAGTGGTGATAACTCCAAAACCGAGCCGATTCTAGAAGATTCCTTTCATAGGGACGTATATAATTCCGTGAGGATTCTTTTGGTATCTTATGGAGCAAAAACGGTCCAGTAACGAAGAAGATACAGTAATTATCCTTATCTACCGACGAATTTGAGTTGGGCTAGGAGTCCATTACTTTCCTTCTCCTTCAAGAAAATGAATTAGGTCTTCCTAAAAACCTATAAATACACCCTTAAACCATTGTAAACTTGTCCTTGCTCAGTTTCAAGCTTAGGATTAGTCCTAGCTTATATTTTCTCAGTTTTTTAGTCTTTATAATTATTATTCATCCTTAGAATCAAGCTATTCATCCAAGAAGCAAGCTGACCTATAGAGGAAGACAAGAAGAAAGAAGTTGGAGAGTGACAAACTCCTCTTCTACATCTCACCTTCTCTATTTAGGGTAATTAACTATAGATTTATGCTCAACCATATTTCTAAGCTTTTATTCTGTAAGTTTTACTTTTAATTGTTGGGTTATTATTTTGTGTTCATTTATTAATATTAATACTATTTTTTAGTTTAATTGATTGAGCTTGGCGTATATTGTTATTATGTGTTTTGACTTATTGTTACATCCCTAGATTTGGCCAATCTTAGGATTATTCTTAGTTATTGACAACACCACATAATCGTCTAGTTTTGATCCTTCGGCTAACTAGATAGCCATAAAGGTTTGATTTAATCACCAATCATTACACAGGAATCCTTGGTAGTGGAGAGGTTGTTCCTAAGCCTAGAAAAGGCTAGGTAGAATTTAGAATCATGGTTAATATATAATGCTTAATCTGTGACAGGTTAGAATAACAATTTAGTAAAATAGACTCATATTAGTGACCCTAATCTATTAGACTTACATTCATATTTATTTATCTGCATTCGTATTTGTTTATTTCATATTAGATAGTTATTCCTCTTATCCTATATTTTATTCTAAACGTATAAATTCATCTACGCTTGTTAAATATAAATAGCTCTAACAGATTAAATCCCTGTGAACGAACTTAACTTATCATTAAAACTTGCAAACGATCTGCGATACTTGCAGTGAGTTCTGTGGTTCTCAAGGGTGTGTGCTCTTTATTATTATTTTTATTTATCTATTATTTTATCACACCTTTGCCCCCACCAAGTTTTTGGCGCCGCTGCCGGGGATTTATCTTTAAGTTAAATCTATCTAGTGTTTATTTAGTGTAGAAGTTTTTATTTGTTTTCAGTTTTACGCTTTCTTTTTTATTTAGTTTTTCTTAGGATTGTAGATGGCTCATCAACGGTTAGAGCTAGGTTTACCTAGCCAATTTCGAGTTCAACGCATTGGGATTCGCATCCAAACTATCCAAGCCGTTAGATTTATGCCTGATCCTGATTTAATTAATCAATTCGCGAGCTATGGGAAATTTAATGGTGATACAAATCAAGATCCAGTCAGATCTGTTCAGAAATTCATGCAATTTTGTGATGCCTACATTAATGAAGGTGTTACGCAAGAATAGATGTATTATTTAATGTTTCAATTTTTCTTGACCGAAAAGGCAAGCGATTGGTTCGATGATCAACCTCCCGAGCTAATAACCAATTGGGACGAGCTTCAAGAAAGATTCCACGATAAATTTTATCCAACGAGTATGCGAGTGAAGGAACTATTGGAGCCTATGAATTTCTTACAAGAAGGCGGAGAGAGTGTTGGCAAAGCATGGACGAGATTTCAAAAGATGTTGGCAAGATGTCCACTACATGGATACACGCCACAATTACAATTATCCATGTTCTATAATGGACTCGATAGAGAGTCAAGGCTGAGGGCAGATAATATGGGTCGTGGTAATTTTGTCTCTATGGATCCAAAAGAAGCAAAGAGTGATATGGAAATAATCATTGAGAACAACATGGGTTTGCCACAAGAACAAACTCCTACCACTAACGAAGAAGAGGAAGCAAGGATTTCAAGCTTGCAAGATCAAATACAACAACTCGCTATAACCGTTAAGGAAAGCATCCCAAAGCCACCTCAACAGTTATACTTGCAAGAACAAGCCCATGAAAATCAAGCCCATAAAAGAACACAGTGAGATAATCACCGAAGCGCTACCATCTCCCTCAAAAGGGGATGTTCTACCAAACAAGTCAAACGTAAGTCGGATGAACTTAGATGAGATAATTGTTGAAGATTGGGTTGAAGAAGTTGAACAAGGTGAGATTAAGAAGCCAAGAGTGGTTGATGAACAAAGAATTGAAGAGAGAAGTAGAGCAAGACAGCCACCCATACATTTCCACTATCCCGCTTATCCAAAGGAGCAACAACAGAAGTGTATAGAGGCGTTAAAACAAGTGAAAATTGATGTCCCTTTACACGAAGCTATGGAAGGAAGGCGAAACTATGATCGATTCTTTATGGAGGCACTCTCCAATAAAGAAAGGTTCACAAGATCCAAATCTGTGACACTTAATGAAGGGATATCAGCACAAGTTCAGCAAAAATTACCACCGAAGCTTAAAGATCCGAGAATTTTCAACCTCCCAATCAAAATAGGTGGTATATTTCATGGAAAATCCATGTGTGATTTAGGGGCAAGTGTGAATATCATGCCCAAAAGTATATTCAAGAAGATTGGTATGAGTGATGCGAAACCGACATCTGTAGTCTTACAACTTGCGGATCAATCAATAGCAAAGCCGTGGGGAGTAATAGAGGATGTACTCGTCCAAATAGGTAACCTTTTTATTCCAACGGACTTTATTATTCTTGACTATAAAGCAGATAAGAACGTCCCATTCATTCTTGGGCATCCATTCCTAGCCACCAGCGATACTATAGTGAACGTGAATGAAGGAACCGTGACTCTCCGTATTGAAGATAACTCTGAAACATTCTATGTTTCGGGGAAGAAGAAAAAGAAAAATGAGTCAAAAGAACTATATCCAATCAGAGTTGTAACCAAGAAGCTAGAACCTGTAAGCCCCCAAGAAACCATGGAGAAAAAGATTGAGTTTGGGGTAGGAGACGAGGTGGCATGGAAACCTCCCAACCCTAAACATAGTAGTTCTTGGAAGGGAACCTATGTTATCACGCAAATCATCTCAGAAAGAGTGGTTGAAATAAAAGCTATCGAAGGTTGCAAGCTCGAGTTGGTAAGTGTTAATCATCTCGCTCACTGCTGGGGAGGCTATAAAAAGAAATAACCGAGGTAACTCGTCTAACTTTGAAAGACGTTAAACAAAAGTTTCCTTTGGGAGACATCCCATAGTAATTTTTTTATGTTTTTATGTGTTTTAGTTTTAGTTTAGTTTAGTTGTTTTAGTTGATATTACATATTTGAGAAAGGTATTAGTGTTTTTGATGTTTAAGGAAAAAAATGCGAGTTTTGGACATATTCTGATTGCCTCACCGGCAATAGTGGCGGATTCTTCCGGTATACCGGCGGGCAAAAAACCCGTGGCCACGGGGTAAACCACGTGTTCATTCCAGAAAGGTCCCAATTCATCACCGGTATGCCGGCGGATTTCCCGGTATATCGCCCAGCACAAAACCCGTGCCCACGTGATGTCTCCTCATTTGTGATAATAAAATATACTCATGAGACATCATTTTAGGCTTATTTATTAGTTTATAGGCTGATTTTAGCTTAATTTAGTGCACTTTCCTATTTTGAGTCTTGATTTAGTAACATGATATTTTTAGAGCATATTGGGTTTAATTGTTTGTTTAGTGTGAAGCTTTAAAGATAATTATGGAGATTAATTCGAGTCCAAGTCAAAGACTACAACTTATGGAAAGAGATTTGCATGGAAATTGGAGATAAAGGAAACAAAAGCTAAAAAGATGGAAAAGGAAAAGGTGCCTAAATCTGGGATTCTGCATACACGTCCAAAGATATATGTTTTTACCTAAGAAATAGGCCAATTTTGGTAATTTCCTTCTAATGGGTCAAGATAATTCTGTTGCGATTCTTTTGGTATCTTATGGAGCTCAATCCGACCAATAACGAAGAAGATACACTCAAAAAGGTCCAGCAGTGTTTATCTTACGAATTTGAGTTGGGCTAGGAGTCCATTACTTAGAGTTATCTCCAAGAAGCGAATTAGGTCAACCTATACACTATAAATACAGCCTCTTAACACTCTTAAATCATCCTTGGTGAAACCTTAAACCAAGAGGAAGCTTAGAACACAAGAGAGAAGTCTGGAAGGAGCTGTCATCAACAATGTCTTCTTCTACCTTTAGATTTGTAATTTCTTTCATTTCTTTCATGAACTAAATTTCTTTAGCTTGAGTTTTTAGCATTAATGTATGAACCCTAGTTTTGATTGACATCTATCTAATTTGGGAATTTAATGTTTTAAATAGAATTATAGTTTTTATTCTCTGTTTATGTGTTTGGATTTATATTCTGTGTTCTTGTGGACGGCCGCCATATAGAATTACCATCTAGTAATTAGGATACCATTGACAACGGTGTTCAATTGCATGTTTAGCACATAACGTCTAGTATTAGGTATGATCTGACAACCCAACCTAGCTAGATAATCACTATGGTTTAGTTCTTGTGACTATTTACCAATTACAGGAAAAGTTTGCTTAGGAAGCCTTATTGACACAGGTGAATCCTATTTTAAACTACCGATAGCATATTGGGACCGATTAGGGAAATACTACATAATTCACCCTTACATGTTTAGAACAACAAAACTAGTGGGGATTACATCCTAATAACTTAAGCTATATTCTCATATCACTTCTCTTTCATCTCTTTCATATTTATTTTCTGTCTTTTAATTCTTAGTTTTAATTTAGTTTATTAAAAAATCAAACAAAAATCTATTTGTCTTCACTTTTATTTGCGTTTAGTTGTTCTAGCTTTAATTATTCACACTTGATATTTGCATAAGATTCTTCTAACCTTCGTAGTCTCTGCGGAACGAATCTCAATCTAAAACTTGCAGACGATCTGTATACTTGCAGAACCGTGTAGTTCTAGGGTGTTTTTGCACTTTATTTACATCTTATTTTATCACACCCTAGGCCCCACCACCACGTGTTTACAACTCGGGTATTTTGATGTAACGTGGGTCTGGAGAAACAGTAGCTCCGGCATACCGGGCCCTATGGCCCGTATACCGCCCGATGACGCTGGAGAAAAAAAAATCACGTTTTTAAGGTTCTAAAGAAGAAAGAGGTGAGTTCTAGTCCGAATTTTTCAATCCTTAAGCCTCACTTTCTTCCCTAAAACTCTCCCAACTCCATTAAAGCTGCAACAAACCTACCCCAACCATCAAAACACTACCAAATCACCATGAGTTCTCATCCAAATCATTCCCTACATCATTACAAAGAAGATTCAGGCACCCAAATCATATCAAAACACCTAGAAACCAAGAATCAACACCATGAAATTCAAAACAAATTCCCAAAAATTATTAAATCCACATCATTAAAGCTTGATTCCATCACACCCACATGGAGATTTTTAATCCTAACACCTTTCCTAACCCAAATAAAGCTTGTTCCACCTATGATCAAGAGTTACAAATTTCAAGAGTGTTAAAATCTTTGAGTAGGGGGTCAAAATAAATGATGAAGAGAATAGAGATATTATCAAGTGTTATGGGATATGAATAATCAAAGCAAGGTGTTGGGTAAGATCAAGAATAAATCAATTGAGATGGGTACTTGTTCAGGAATAATTACAAGGTAAATCGGATCAAGAGAATAGAGGAAAGCTAGCTGTAGTGAATTCAAAGAGCAAAAAGGTTTAAACTTTCATAAGGAAGACACTACAAACTCTACAATCGATAGTCCTTTACCTAAGATGAACAAAAGCTTCTGGGACGCTAGTAGCTGTGTTCAAAACATATTCCTGGATGAACACTGTCACATGAGAGATTATTCAAGAGCAAAGTTGGAAGAAGATTAACAAGAGATTTTTAGAGTGTGATTGATTGGGATGGAGCATAAGAAGATGTAAGGGAAAGCAAAATTTGGTGATACATAAAATTTAAATACATGGAGAGCACTGCACCCTATTCTGGGTATTGATCAGGCGAGGTAATTAGCTTCGAAGAGTATGTTTTCTTTCTTCCTTACCATTTCTTTATTTGCGATATCTGTAAAATTTTAATTTTCTTTTATTTTATTTTTGAGTTTTTTCGAGTCGTGGGGACACGACTCATTTTTTAGTTTGGGTGTGGGGATTCGTTGCCCTTCATCTCCATTTTTTTATGTGTTTTATTTTTTTTAGGTAAAATTAAATTTTTTGAAGGAATAGATGTATATAGAGTGTGTTTAATAGCGTGAAAGAATAAGCTCAGTAAGTTAATGATAGAAAGTAGTATGTTTATGAGCTGATTTATTTTGTATGCTTTGATGTATTTGCAGGAAAACACACATTGAGAGTAAGGAAAAGATTAGTAAGCAATGCGATAGAAAGTATGTTCGATCTCAGGGATCCATGAGTGGTTTGTAGGCCGTGAGATCCAAGCTAGTTGACAAACCCATTTGATGAAAGTGATAAAGGTAAGAGAATAACAAAATTGCATGGTGTAGAAAATGATTAAGGCGGTTCTTTCATATTGAAGCCACTTGAAGCCTTTTTATACCTTCTCACCCTGTTATTTGATTTTATATTTTATATCCTTCTCAGCCCCTTCTAGCCTTTCTAAAGCCTTTTTATTTAGCCACATTATAAGCCATATCCCTTTAGATTATAGGACTTTTTCCATATGACCCGCACTCGAATCGCAAAGCATAGACAGTTGTTTTAGAGCTTGAGTTTGGGGTGGTGGGTCCACCATTATGGGAATTGTTATCGGGTTGGGATTTTTGAGCTTAATAATTGTGCTCTGTTATTATATTGATGATGATTCAAAAGTTTATATTGTAACCCTTGCCGGGGTAATAGTGTATGAAAAATAAGCTACGAGCTAAAGTTATGAAAAGTCATAACATTGAGAAAAAATAGTGTGATATCTCGAACATTAAAAGAGAGTCATAGATATACAAAAGAAAAAAATGATTTGAAAAGAATATATATTCGGACCGGCAAAGAGGAATTTTTATGCGAACATCTTATGCTTTAATTGGGTTATTGGGGATGCTACTTTGTGCATCAAAGAATTCATTGGGTTGAGTGAGAAATGTTTTATGAGAGTAACTCAAGCTCTAGGGCGATTCGTTGATGGCTAGTGAGGAGAGAGCCAAAAGGTCACTCTAAATTATCCAAATATACTTATCATACCGTCCCTAAGCCTAAATTACAACCTTAAAGACCTTTTGATTCTTTGCTATGTAATCGAGAAGTGATTGAGCCAATAGAGAGTAGTTAAATGGATCCTTGGATACTAGTGAAGTTCGATGAACAATCTATAGCCTCCTTAGTGAACTGAGTAAAGTTCCTCTCCTTCTTACATTGCGAAACTAATCTAATCTTGAACTCAAGCCATGTTGATTGTGGATATGAGAAGTATACAGGTATGTAGTTTTTAAATATTATTACATGAAATTTTTTGAGTAGTAGCTGTGAGTCTATTCTCCATATTCTGCTATCTTCTTCCCACTTTGCTTAATTGACCTAGGTGTGTATTTAGAGACTTCTCTTTGTTTTTATCTTTATTGTATCGGGACAATACAACTTTGAGTTGGGGGTCTTGATGTCTCCCTATTTGTGATGAATTAATATTAGTTGGAGACATCATTTTTAGTGATTTAGGAAGTCATATTAGTCGATTTTCTTGAGAAATGCTACACTTTTCTATTATGAGTCTTGATTTAGTAAATTATTATTTTTAGAGCATATTGGGATTAATTATATATTTAGTGTGAAGCTTTAAAGATAATTATGGAGATTAATTAGAGTCCAAGTCAAAGACTACAAGATATGGAAAGAGATAAGCATGGTAATTGGAGATAAGGAAAGAAAAGCTATAATCATGGAAAAGGAAAAGCTGCCTTAAATCTGAATTTCTGCAGCTACGTCTAAATAAGTGGTGATAACTCCAAAACCGAGCCGATTCTGGAAAATCCCTTTCATAAGGACGTATATAATTCCGTGAGGATTCTTTTGATATCTTATGGAGCAAAAACGGTCCAGTAACGAAGAAGATATGGTAAAAACAAGTCAGCAGTAATTATCCTTATTTACCTACGAATTTGAGTTGGGCTAGGAGTCCATTACTTTCCTTCTCCTTCAAGAAAACGAATTAGGTCTTCCTAAACACCTATAAATAAACCCTTAAACCATTGTAAACTTGTCCTTGCTCAGTTTCAATCTTAGGCTTAGTCTTAGCTTATGTTTTCTCAGTTTTAAATAATAGCTTAGTCTTTATAATTATTATTCATCCTTAGAATCAAGCTATTCATCCAAGAAATAAGCTGGCCTATAGAGGAAGACAAGAAGCAAGAAGTTGGAGAGTGAAAAACTCCTCTTCTACATCTCACCTTCTCTAAATTTAGGGTAATTAGCTATAGATTTATGCTCAACCATATTTCTAAGCTTTTATTCTATAAGTTTTACTTTTAATTGTTGGGTTATTATTTTGTCTACATTCATTAATATTATTTGTTATTTTAATTGATTGAGCTTGGTGTAAATTGTTGTTATGTGTTTTGACTTATTGTTACATCCCTAAATTTGACCAACCTTAGGATTATTCTTAGTTATTGACAACAACACATAATCGTCTAGTTTTGATCCTTCGCCTAACTAGATAGCCATAAAGGTTTGATTTAATCACCAATCATTACTTGGGAATCCTTGGTAGTGGAGAGGTTGCTCTTAAGCCTAGAAAGGCTAGGTAGAATTTAGAATCCTGGTTAATATATAATGCTTAATCTGTGACAGGTTAGAATAACAATTTAGTAAAATAGACTCATATTAGTGACCCTAATCTATTAGACTTGCATTCATATTTATTTATCTGCATTCGTATTTGTTTATTTCATATCAGAGAGTTATTACTCGTATCCTATATTTTATTCTAAACGTATAAATTCATCTACGCTTGTTAAATATAAATAGCTCTAACGGATTAAATCCCTGCGAACGAACTTAACTTATCATTAAAACTTGCAAACGATCTGTGATACTTGCAGTGAGTTCTGTGGTTCTCAAGGGTGTGTGTTCTTTATTATTATCTTTATTTATCTATTATTTTATCACACCTTTTCCCCCACCACCCACATCATTATAAGAAGAGTCAACCTCCCAAATCAAATAAAAACACCTAGAATCAAAAATCAAAAGCCAAAATTTCCAAATCTTTCCAACAATTTCTTAAACCCATACAAATCAAGCAAGAGTTCATCCTACCCATATATAGAATTATCAGTTTTACACCTTTCCTAACCCAATTAACACTTATTCAACCCAAAATCAAGGGGTAAAATTTCAAGAGTGTTCAAAGCTTTGAGTTTGAGGTCAATTGAGATGATGAAAAGAACAAAAGCATTATATATTGTTAGGGAGATGAAGAAGGATCAAAGTAAGGAATTGGGTACTGTTGACAAGAAAAAGATTGAGAAAAATTTGGGCTCTAGTACAAAGAAAACATGTCACGAAATAGAGAAAAGTCGTTTGTGGTTAATTCAAAGAGAAAAAAATTACAACTTTCAAGGCGAAGACACCACAACCTCTACAAATCAAAATTCCTATACCTGAGATGAATGAAGCTTCAAAGGCCTTGTTAGCTTCCATGAAAACATGTCTACCAGACTTGCGTTTTGCTCATGAGAGGATATTTGAAAATGAAGTTGGAGAAGGTGATTACAAGAGATTTCTAGACATGGGAGAGAGATTGGGTTGGACTACATTCATGATGAGACATTCATGTTCAGCCGAGATAGTGAAGGTCGTGTTCCAGTTAAAGGAATGTTAGTTCCTTTTACAGTTGAAGTGATTAGAAACCACTTCCAGTTCAAGAAATTAGTTGGACCATGTAAGTTTAGAGAAGCGGTGGAAAATATAAAGATTTTTTATTGGAATCAACTTTTTGAGCATGTATTAGATGAAGAGAAAGTGTAATCACACAAGGGAGAGTTGAAGGCATCATGGCCTTACAAATATCTTCAAGCGGATACGAGAATTAGGCACAATTTCCTCACACCAAACGCCTTTGGAAACACGTGAACTTCGGATGTAACTAAGAGAAACTTCATCTTTTTAAATTTTGTTTTAAGAGGGGAAGAAGAAGATGTGGCATAGTTGATCTTTGAGAAGGTGATGCGATTTTCAATCTCTCCACTTCCATTATTTAATGTAAAATATCCAACTATGATCACGTGCCTTGTGCGAAAAGCAAATGTGGTTTGGGGTGAAGAAGAAAGATTGATGCAAAAAGTGAGCAACAATATCAACAATACTTGAATCAAGACAATCTTAAAAGGAGCAGGAATTAAGAAACCTCCACAAAATGAATCAAAAGAAGAGGATTTTATTTGGTGAGAAAGGATAGAGGAGCAATTAAATAAAGTTGAAGAAGCTCAACCCTTTTTGGCCGAAGATGTGGCACAAATCAAAGCTAATCAAGTGCACATCATGACACTTCTTGAGAAATTAAAGCGCGATTTAGCGAAAGATCCACTGAATCGTATCTTGGATGTTGATAATGCGAGGCAATATCCTCGAGAGTATGTTCTCTTTCTTCCTTACCATTTCTGTATATGAAATATTTGCTTGTTTTAATTTCTTTATAAAGTCTTTTTCAATTCGTGGGGATACGCCTCATTTTTTAGTTGGCGGTGTGGGGATTTGTTGTGTCTCATCTCCATTTTTATGTGATTTTACTGTATTCAGGAAAAAATTAAAAATATTGATGCATGGGATTAGATGTAGAGTGCGTTTAATAGCTTGAAAGCATAACCTTAGTAAGTTAATGATAGAAAGTAATATTTTTATGAGTTAATTATTGTATCCTTTGAGTATGAACAAGAATCACACATCGATAGTAAAGAAAATATTAGTTAGCAATGTGGTAGAAGTATGTTCGATCTTAGGGCACCTTGAGGGGTGTGTACGCCGTGAGATCCGAGATAGTTGATAAATCCATTTAATGAATGTGCTAAAGGTGAGAAAGTAACGAAATTTCATAGTTTAGAAAGTGATTACAGAGGTTCTTGGATAAGCCCCTTGTTACCTTTTAGCTTGCTATCCATTTATTATATTTATATCCTTTTCAGCCCCTTCTAGCATTTCTAAATCCTTTTTAATTAGCCATATTATAAGCCATATCCCTTAGATTTTAGGACTTTTCTATATGACCCACACTCGATTCGCAAGGCATAGGTAGTCGTTTAAGAGCTTGAGTTTGGGGTGGTGCGCCCACCATTATGGGAGATATTATTGGGTTGGGAATTTTGAGAGTTTAAGTATTTCTGCTCTATATATTGATGATTATTCACTGTTTTATTATTGTAACCCTTTTCCATGGTAAAAGTAAATAAAAACAAGTTATGGAAAGGAATATGTTGAATAAAATAAGTAGAATGATATCTCACATAAAAAATAGAGTCATAGCTATATTACAAAATTAAAAAATTGATATGAAAAGAGTATATTATTTGGACCGGCAAAGTGGAATTTTTTTGTGATCATCTTTCAAGCTTTAGTATTGAGTTATTGGGGAAGCTAATTAGTGCATCAAATCATTTGGTTGAGTGAGAACATTTTATGAGAGTAACTCAAGATCTAGGGAGATTTGTTGATGGCTAGTGAGAAGAGAGACAAAAGCTCACTCTAAATTATCAAAATATACAATCATACCATCCCTAAGCCAACATTACAACCTTAAAGACATTAAGATTCTTTGCTATGTGATCTAGATGGGATTGACCCATTATAAAGTAGTTAAATGGATCTTTGGATACTAGTGAAACTAGATGAACAATCTATTGCCTCCATGGTAAATTAAGTGAAGAACCTCTCTTTCGTGCATTGCAAAGCTAATCCGATCTTGAATTTGAAACGTGTTGATTGTTTGTATGACAAGTGTGCCGGTAATCTAGTTTGTAAACATTATTACATGAAATTCTCTAAGTAGTTGCTTTGAGTTTATTATCTATGTTCTGATAAATTCTTCCCATTGTTCTTAATTGATTTAGGTGTGTATTTATAGACTTCCCTATGTTCTTATCTTTATTGTATCGGGATGATACAACTTTGAGTTGGGGGCCTTGATGTCCCCCTATTTGTGATATATTAATGTAGGTTGGAGACATCATTTTTTGGTGTAATTGATTAATTGTTATGGGATTTTCTCTATTATTAGATAATTTCTTAATTCATGTAGTGATTTGATGATTTATTACCTTTAGAACATATTTGGTTTAATTTGTGTGTTAATGTGAAACTCTTAAGTTTTATAGAATATGATTAGATGCCAAAACAATTCTAAAGAGTTAAGGTGATGTCTCCCTGTTCGTGATGAATTAATCTAAGTTGTAGATATCATTTTAGGTGTATTAGAGCATTTAATTATCGATTTTTTATTTATAAATTGCTATTTTCCTATTTCTTGTCTTGATTTGATAATTTACTATTTTTAGAGCATATTTGGTTTAATTGTTTGTTAATTGTGAAGTTTTAAAGATATATGCTAATTAATTAGATGTCAAATCAATTCCAAGAGATAATGGAAAGAAAAAGAAAATAAGGAGGGAAATTGGAGATAAAGAAAGAAAAGATAAAATAGAAAAAGAAAAGTTGTCAAGTAAATTTGTATTTCAGCAGCCACGTTTATTAAAGCGATCATAACTCAATATAAGCTGGGAATTTGGAAGAATGGTTTGAATAAAAAGTAAAGATATTTTCGACGCGGTCAATTTCGATATAAAGAACGCGTCAATCAGGGCAATATTGAAGAAGTTACAACCAGAACAAAACAACAACAATTTTTCCCTTCTCCTATATTTTAGGATACAAATTTAATTTGGAAACGAGACCTCTTACTTGCCCTCTAATCCAAGAATCCGACCTAGGGTTAAAAAAAAACCAATATTACACCCTCTATTTAGTAGAAACACATCCTTGGCCAAACCTTAAGCCAAGAAGAAGCTTACAACAAGAGAAGATAAGTCTGGACGGAGCTGAACATCAAATTATGTCTTCACAAGCCTTCAAATTTGTAATTATTTTCTTTTCTTTCTCTAGAATGAACTAATTTATTTTAGCTTGAGATTTAGCATATTTTTATGAACCCCATAGTTGTTTTACATCTATTTTAATTTGGGATTATAATATTTAAATGAATTAGTGTTTTATTCTCTGTTTTATGTGCTTTGATTAATTGTCTGTTTTCTTTGCGGTACGCAACATATAGGATTACCGTTAAAGTACTTAGATGGTCACCCAGAAGGGGTGTCTAATTATTGAAACACCACATAAACGTCTAGTGTACGGTGGTGATCCGGAAGGGCGTGCCTAACTAGATAGCCATTAAGGTTTGATTTAACCACCAATCATTATTGCAGGCCAGTCTCATCTAAGAACCTAGTGGCGTAGGAGAACCTTAGTAAAGTCCCCTGGTAATTGTGAGGTCGCCACCTAAGTCCACCCAGAAGGGGGTTAGGAGGAATTTAAAATCCTAGTTATTGCAAGTCTACATAATTCTCTCTTACATGATTGGAATAAACAAGACTAGTGGGGATTACTTGCTATATTTCGAGCTAAACTCTCATACTATATTCTTCTCTTATTTACTTTTCTGTCTTTAATTTATTTAGTTAATTTTTCTATTTTGAAAAACCAAATAAAAATTCTACTTGTCTTTTATTTCTTGCGTATTATTATTCTAGCTTTAATTGCACTTTATATTGCATAAGTTCTCCTAACTTTCGCAGTCTTTAAGGAACAAACTTTATTTATCATTAAAACTTTATTTTATCTATTATTTTATCACACCTTAGGCGACACCAAGTTTTTGGCGCCACTACCAGGGATTACTTCGTTAGTCCTTGCGCATTTATTTAGTGATTTTATTTTAGTTAGTTTTATTTTACGCTTTTGTTTTTAGTTTTGTCTTTACAGATTTTATAGATGGCAAGCCCGAGGAAACTTGATCTTCCCATCTCATTCAGAGTGCAACCCAGAGGAATCCACACTCCAGAGTTCCGAGCCTTTAAATTTCGGCCTGATCTAGGCATGATAGCACAATTTTCGAGTCATGGTGAATTTAGCGGTGCTGCAGATCAAGATCCGGTTCGTTACGCATATATCATCAAGGGTAGTGCAAGTGATTGGTATGATTCCAAACACCCCGATGTAATTCAAGATTGGGATAAACTCCAAACACCCCGATGTAATTCAAGATTAGTAGACGCTTGAAAGATATGTTGGAGTGTGAACAATTTATGCAAGAAGAATGGGAAAGTGATGGTGAAGCATGGTTACGTTTTAACGATAAGAAAGCGAGGTGTCCATTCCATGTCTCCTCGCCCGATGATCATTTAACCATCTTCTATGGAGGACTCAACAGCAAGTTCAAGGCAAAAGCAGATATGTTAGGAGATGGAAGTTTCGTGTTATTAGATCCTGAAGAAGCTCATACAATTATGGAAAGAGTTCTGGATACCAAGAGAAGTTGGCCGATATAATCTGAAAAAGAAGAAGATACCTTAGTGGTGTTGCCTAGGGTGTGATAAATTAATATAATATAAAATAGATAAACGATGCACATTTCACCCCTAGACTAGCACAGTATTGCAAGTATTACAAGACGTATGTGGTGTCTCCTAGTGTGTTCTAAATAAACACACCTAAAAAGGCAAGACACGTACCGCAAGTGTACGGGTCGTCCAAGTAATATCCGGTAAACGGGAATTCGATTTCAGGGACGGATTAGGTATGATTCAAAGTGTTATGCAATAAATGGAACTAGTTGCTTGAATGAAAATTAAAAGTAAAAGAAATAAATTTTTGTTTGGTTTTTGTTTAAAGGACTAAAGTGCAAATAAAGTAAATTCTAAACTAAATTAAACTAATGCAAGAAAATAAATATGAAGAGACTAAAAGATGAGAGAATAGTACTTGAGTCACGCTAGGTTTTACCGAAATAAACTTAATTAATGCATCTTCTAAGGGACAAATTAGTAACTAGTAATAGTCGGGATTCTAGAATCTCCTAACCCCCGTCAGGGTGGACTTAGGAGCTATTCTCAGGTGTTACAAACCCCGTCAGGGCGATCATAATCCACCTTCGAATGTCAAGTTCTCTACCCAATTGGTTATAAGATTAACTAAGTCCGTCAGGATCAATAATTTCTATCTTACGTTTATTACCTATGTCAGTAATTAAACCCCCCGTCAAGATGATCCAATCGCCACTAATTGGAATAGCCTAATTACTCAAACCTATGTCTAATTGGCCAAATTAAATATAGTGAAATTAACTTACGATAACAAACAATACTAAATTACTCAATTCGAATTAAATTATAAAAAATCCCAAATCAGAAAGCATTCATTAAATAAATTAAGGTTCAACCTTTATAGCAAATTCTCAAGCACTTAAGAAGTTTAGCTCATAACGGAAAATAAAACTAAAACAATGAAATTAAAAGACATAATGTTTTACAGAAAGAAAATAAAGAAACCTAATTAAGAGGTTGGGTTTGGCTTGAATTGGAGATATAGACAGTCTCCAGCTCTCAGCTTTCTTCCTTCTGGCTTGCTCTGACTTGAATCCTTAAGCCTCTTTGATAATGATATGAAGTGTGTGTAAAAGAGGAGGCTAAGGGGTGTATTTATAGGTGTTAGGAACCTCTAGGTCGAATTTACTTGGAGTCGAAGACAAGTCAAGGACTCTCAAATTCGTAGCTCTAAATTCTAGGAAAGGTAAGATTCTTCTGCTGATTTGATTTGGTCATATCTTTTTCAGTACTTATCCGTTTGAGAAGTTTCAATATATGAAACCACTTGTCTTGGAAAGCTCTTTCTATTGGTGCAGACCATTCGTCCAGAATCATTTACAATCTTTAATTATGAATTAATCTCTAAAACGTGGCTGAAATTTCAGATTTCAAAAGACAGCTTTATCTTTTCCTCCTTTGAATAAATCTTTCCTAAATCTTCTTATTTCCATGTAAATCTTCTTTCCTTTAATCTTTATCTTGACTTGGTCTCTAAGTAATTACCATTTATCTTTTAAAGCTTCACATTAAATAAATAATTAAACCGCATATGCTTAAAAGAATAAATCAATAAATCAAGACAACGAAATATGAAAGTGTACTCTAAAAATAGAAACTCGACGTAAAAACATTTCCTAACACTCTAAAATACACTAAGACTTTATTCTCACTTCCCCACCTTGGATTGGTCTTTCATGAAATTCAAGAAACCTATTTAACTTTGCATAAAAAATAGTCAAATTTACGCACAAAAGCTCAGAAAATGCAAATAGTTAAATTCCAACGGGAAAAAGTGTAATATGACAAATTATGCATAAAAGTCTATCTAATAAGTCAATAATTCACCTAAAATGATGTCTCCAGAGGGCTAATAATTAGAACAAATAGGGAGACATCAGTATGCAAGTTTTAATGATAAGAAGATTCGTTCTCAGGGACTTAGTGTGTTACACGTATGTGCAAATAGTTACGAGTAGAAAGTGATTAACTAAAAGACAGAAAATAAATAAGATTGATTGAGTGATAATAAATTAAACTAGATAAAAGTAAAGACAATAAAATAAATATGAAGAAATATGAGATGAGAGATATAGCTTAGATTTTTCTAGTATGCACTAATCCTTCTAATTCTTTCTATTAAATTCTACTTATTAAGGGAGATAATAGCTCTTATATATGTAGTCAAGATTCTAAATTCCCATACCTTAGACGTTGAGAGCGACTAAGGGGGCTACGGCACAACCACGAGGCAGTCCAAACTTAGGGTTATCAAGTGTCACCGAGGCCCTAAGTAGTACAATTCCTTCAATTGGTGTTATAGTGATTAAAACAAGCCGTAATGACTATCTAGTTAGAATCGGTGTTGTTAGGACCAATATCAGACACTAGACGTTATGTGGTGTTTCAATAATTAGACACCCCTTCCGGGCAACCATCTTACTACTATTAAGAAAGCCTAAAGTGATCAGGTTTAGGACATGCAATAATTCAAAACACATAAACAAATATATGGGTAAGAAATCAAATTAAAACATATAATTCCCAAAGAAACTTAGATAGAAAGAAAATAAAATTCATATATTATACATAATGCAAAACCCAAGATATGGGAAAATTAGTTCATACCTGAAGGAAATAAACTTAAAGATTGAATAAAAGACTTCATTTTAAACTCTACAATAAATCTAATGATAATAAACCTAACAACTAATTTATGTGAGGCAAGGATGATTTACAAGAGATATAAGGGTGTATTTATAGGTGTTTAGACGACCTAATTCGTTTTCTTGGAGTGGAAGACAAGTAATGGACTCCAAGCCCAACTCAAATCCGTAACCCTAAAATATAGAAAAGATAATAATCAGTCACTGTTTTGTTTTGGTCATAACTGCTTCAATACTTATCTATTTGATGCGTTCCAAAAGTCGAAACTGATCGCCTCGGAAATCTCTTTAACTTTTCTTCAAACCATTATTCCAAATTCCTAACCAATCTTGAGATATGAACCCTTTTGTGGTCGTGGGTGCTGGAATTTAGATTTATTTGGCAACTTTATCTTTCCATATCCTAGCTTTTCCTTTCTTTTCTCCAATTTCCATTTATATCTTCTTTTCTTTATCTCTTAAAAATTGACTTGACATCTAATTAATCTCCATATATATCTTTAAAACTTCTAAATAAATAAATAATTAAACCCAATTTGCTCTAAAAATAATAATTCATTAAATCAAGGCTAGAAATAGGAAAGTGCACTATATCATGTGAAAATCGAGTATTTACACTTCTAAAACACTAAAAATGATGTCTCCACTTAATATTAAATCATCACAAATGGGGATACATCTAGACCCCCAACTCAAAGTTGTATCGTCCCGATACAATAAGGATAAAAATAAAGTGAAGTCTTTAAATACACACCTAGGTCAATTAAGCATAGTGGGAAGGAGATAGTATAATATATAGAATAGACATAAAGCAACTACTCAGAAAAATTTCATGTAATAATATTTACAATCTACATACCGGTACACTTCTCATATCCACAGTCAACAAGGCTTGTATTCATGATTAGATTAGCTTTGCAATGTAAGAAGGAGAGGAACTTTACTCAGATCACCAATGAGGCTATAGATTGTTCATTGAACTTCACTAGTATCCAAAGATTCACTTAACTACTCTCTATTGGCTCAATCACTTCTAGATTACATAGAAAAGAATTAAAAGGTCTTTAAGGTTATAATGTTGGCTTAGGGATGGTATGATAAGTAAATTTGGATAATATAGAGTGAGCTTTTGGCTCTCTCCTCACTAGCCATCAGCGAATCGCCTTAGAGCTTGAGTTACTCTCATAAAACGTTTCTCACTCAGCTCAATGATTTTTCTTGATGCACAAAGTAGCATCCCAAATAATCCAATTAAAGCATAAAGATGTTCACATAAAAATTCCTCTTTGCCGGTCCGAATATATATTCTTTTCAAATCAATTGTTTTCTTTTGTATATCTATAACTTTCTTTTTGATGTTGAGATATCACGCTATTTTTCTCATAGATTTTTTTCTTTTCTTTTCATGCTCTTTAGCTTTTTCCACTATTACCCCGGCAAAGGGTTACAATATAAACCTGCGAATCATCATCTAATTAATAAGCTCAAAAATCCCAACCCAGTCAAAATTCCCATAATGGTGGACCCCCGACCCCAAACTCAAGCTAAAAAACAACTGTCTATGCATCGTGATTTGAGTGCGGGTCATATTAAAAAGTCCTATAATCTAAAGGGATTATGGCTTATAATGTGGTTAAATAAAAAGGCTTTAGAAAGGGTACAAGTGGCTGAGAAGGATATAAAATATTAAATCAAATAATAGGATGAGAAAGTTAAAAGGCTTTAAGTGGCTTCAATATGAAAGAACTGCCTTAATCATTTGCTAAACCATGCAATTTCGTTATTCTCTTACATTTAGAATGTTCATCAAATGGGTTTATCAACTAGCTTGGATCTCACGGCCTACAAACCACTCAAGGCTCCCTGAGATCGAACATACTTTCTATCGCATTGCTAACTAATCTTTTCTTTACGATCAATGTGTGTTTTTCTGCAAATACTACAACCTTACAAATAAAATAGCTCGTAAACATACTACTTACTATCATTAACTTACTGAGCTTATGATTTTAAGCTATTAAACACACTCTACATCTAATTCCCATGTATCAAAAATTTTAATTTCTACCTAAAAACAGAAAAAATGGAGATGAGAGACAACGAATCCCCACACCCCCAACACAAAAATGAGTCGTGTCCCCACGACTCGAAAAAGACTCAAAAAAGAAATTAAAATTTAGCAGATAAAACATTTACAGAAATGGTAAGGAAGAAAGAGAACATACTCTCGAGGCTATTGCCTCGCATTTTCGACATCCAAGATAGGATTTGCTGGATCTTTCTTTAATTGCTCAAGGAGTGTTATGATGTGCTCTTGATTGGCTCTGATTTGTGCCACGTCATTGGCTAAGAAAGTTTGAGCTGCTTCGACTTTATTTAAATGATCCTCCATCTTCTCTTGCCAACTTAGCTCATTTTCTTCTTTTGAGACTTGCGTAAAACCCGCTCCTCTCAAGACTTTCATGATCCAAGCATTGTCAATAGTGTTACTCTTTTTGAACTCCAGTTTCTCTTCTTAACCCAAGATTACATTCGCTTTCCGTACAAGACACGTGATAAAAGTAGGATATTTTAAATTATAAACCGAGGTAGGAGAGATCGAAAATCGCATCACCTCCTCAAATATCAACTGTGCCACATCAACTTCTTCTCCTCTCAAAATACAATTAAAAAATAGAGCGTTCTTTTTTACTTATGTCCCAAATTCTTGTGTTTACAAATACGTTAGGGAAAAGGAAATTGTGCCAAACTTTAGCATCCAGTTGAAGATATTTGGCGTGGGGTTCGTTGCCTCATCCCAGTTTTATGTGTTTTTATCGCTTTCAATAAAATTAATTAGGAGTTGCGTTTGACTGTAGAAGCTCTTAAATGTTCTCATTAAGCATACTTTTGATGTATCAATGATATTAAATAGTGGACTTTAGGAATTAGTATAAAACGCACTTTAAGTGCATGCAAACACATATATTGGATAGGAAAAATTAACGAACAATGCAAAAGAAGAAAGCTTGTACTTAAGGAAAATGTTTGGTTTGTAGAACGTGAGATCTAAATTAGTATATAACCCACTTAGATATGAACTAGAGACGAACCATGTAACTAGGAAAATGATAGGGGCAGTTCTTTGATAGCCATTTGAAGCCTTTTAGCTTTCTATCCCTTATATTAATATTATCCGCCTTAGCCCAATTTTGAGCCTTAAAGTCTTTTCTTTTGTCACCATGATATAAACCCTTATCCCTTTAGTTTATTAGGCATTTCCAAAATGACCCGTACTTGAATCACGATCCCGAGACATTTCTCGAGCTTGAGTTTGGGGTGGTGGGTCCATCTTTTGGGAAATTACATTGGGAGGGAAAAATATGTGTTTGTATTGAGGCACAAAAAGAAAATTCAGATGATATTGTTATTTGTAACCCTTTGCCGGGATTGAAAAAAAATTCGAAAAGTCAATACATTACTTAACCGAGAACCCGGTCAACGCAAAACCGGTAACCCGGTTATCTACTGTACGAAAAAATGAGATATTAGAAAAAGAAAAGAAAAAGAAAAATAAAGAAAGAATAAAATACCCGGCAAGGTGGAAGTTTCTGGAAATCATCTTAGTATAGATTGTGTTAATTTGGGGATGCTAATTTAGTGCATCGAATGGGTTGAGTGAGAACGTTATATGAGTGTAAACTCAAGCTCGTGGACATTTGTTGATGGTAAGTGAGGAGAGAGCCAAAAGCTCACTTCAAATTTACTAAATATACATACCACACCGTCCCTAAGCCTACGCTAAAACCGTAAATTCCTCTTGATTCCTAGGTACATGGTAAGTCAATAGGGAATATACTAAGGGGAGCGTTCAAAGCAAGTAAGGATCGAGGAACAACCTATAGCCATCATGTTGAGATAAGTACAAGTGTAACCTTCTAGCATTGCGAAGTTAATTTTATGATTGAAGTTATTTTTTTTTATTTTGCATGATTAGTGTATGTGTATATTAGTTCCTACTGTTTGTTATATGAGATTTCTTTTAAGTAATGCTTTGGGTGCATTTCTTTGCGTCTACATCTCTGCAATCACCTTTTCCATTTGTTTTTAATTTTACTTTGTCGGGACGACAAAGGTTTGAGTTTGGGTTCTTAATGTCTCCTCTTTTTTTTCTATATTTATATGCTTAGGAGACATCAAATTAGGTGATTATCCAGCTATTTCGATAGACTTTTAGTAATAATATGCAATATTTCATTTTCTGTTCTTCGATTTTAGTATTTTTGATTTATTAAGCTTTTGCGCGTAATATGGTGTATTTTAGTGAAAAGTTTGTAGGTTTATAATACTAACAAGGAGAGGAATCGGGAATAGAAGTCAAAGATCGTGTCAAGAAGTCAAAAACTACAAAGAATATCCCAAGAAGTTGACAATTTTAAGCTAAAAATCTGCAAGGATGATGGAAAGTGCTGATTTCGAGCAACCTACAGATGGATTCAGCCCCTGAGTTATGACAAAGATTCGTACCTTATCGAGTTACGAAGAATTAGCAAGTTGAATTAGTCAATTCGGAGTTATATTGAGAGAGTTACAGCCGTTTTCGTGAAGGGCGTACAACAGTTACGGGATTTAGGGCTTGAAGAGTGGACTTGGGCTTTTAATATTTGCTTATTCTTTTAATTAAAAGCCCTAGTCTGAAATTATGAGTATATAAGGGCTTTTGAACTTCTATTTTCACACACAATTCATTATTCACAAAGTCAGACAACGAGAGAAGAAGCCAAAGCAAGGAAGAGACAAAGCCAAGAGTTGGAGACTGTCTATATCTCCAATTCGCAGCCGAATCAACTCCTCAATTAGGTTTCTTATCTTTAATTCTGTAAAACAATTATGAATTTCTTTCAATTTATTTTCTTAGTTTTGACGATTATGAGCTAATTTTATTTGGTACTTGAGAACGCATAATGTCCTATATTTAAGGAAACGAATTTGAGTTGGACTTGGACTCAAATTACTTACCTTATACTCCAAGATTTCTACCTAGAGTTATAAAATACCTATAAATACACCCCCTTATCGTTGTAAACATGTCCTTGCCTAGTCCTTAAATTATAATACTCTTAGAAGTCATCAAGAGAAGCAAGTTGACAGTATGTATCTGTATTTTATTTTATTTCTTTGAAGCATTAACTAATATTCACATATCTTGTTTTGCATATGTATAATATTTTAATTCTATTTTCTTCTTTCTAAGTTGTTTGGGAAAAACCTTTTTAAATCGATTGAGCTTCTTAACCTTTATATTTGTTTTATGTGCTTTGATGTGTTGACGGTAGTTCTTGCTAGTGCATGAGTATAGACTACCCCTCTAATAGCAGTTGGATGGTCAGGCTGAAGGGGTGTCTAATTTTTGAAACACCACATAACGGTCTAGTGTGCGGTAGTGATCCTGGCAGGCTTGCCTAACTAGATAGTCATTAAGGTTTGAGATTAACCACCGATCAATGCGTAGGGTCCCCTTACCCAAGTCCCTTGGTAATTGTTACGTCGCCACCTAAGTCCACCCGAAGGGGGTTCGGAGGAACATAGAATCCTGGATACTTAATTTAAGAGCTTTAATCACCCTTATAACTAGTAGAAGAAATATAAGGTTAAGTGCATACAAGCAAACCTGAGCTATATATCTCATCTCATTCTTACATCTTTATTTATTTGCATTAGTTTTCAGTTTAATCATTATTCTTACCACAATTATTTATATTTGCTTAATTGTCTTTATTTCCTTGCAACTAATTCTAACTAAGCTTTCTTCTAATCCATTCGTATAACACACTATGTCCCTGATAACGAAGCTAACTTATCATTAAAACTTGCATACAACCTGTGATACTTACAGTGAGTAACGTGATTGGTTAGGGTTAATATTCGTATATTTATTATCATTATTTAATCACACCCTAACAGTCACCAAGTACCCATCTAAATTTTTATTCTTTAGCAAATCCACCAACCACTATCATCTTTTCCACCTAAAATCACATACCTCTTCACCCAATATCTTTTCACCATAAAAAAATTCGGCAATACCACCGTAAATATCCAAAATTTCTTCTCACTTTTCCACAAATTTGTCACAATTACTTCAATATCCACTATACCACTTCATTTGAAATCATCCCCACATTAGTTCCCCACCCAAAAACATAACCAAAACTACCAAACCATCCATATATTCCTCCAAAATTCTTTATAATCATAACTCCAAAAAGTGAAATTTTTGAAGAAAGTAAAGCTTCTAAGGCCACGAGGGATTATGAACGACGCACATTACATAATTTCTAGGCTCAAATTTATCCATTAAAATAGCTTGATCTTTGTTTTTTCTTACTTGATATTTTGGAAAGTTGGAGATTATATCTTATATATAGTGGAAATAGTTGGATATTGTGTTGTCTTGGTATATTGATTATATTTCTAGGAGTGGGTGATGTCTCCCTAAATGTTCTAATTTTATGCCCTTGGAAGACATCATTTTTGGTGTTTATTTGATTAATTTGATAGACTTTTGTGCTAAATATGCAATAATCCGAATTTCCTCTTTTATTTCTAGTATTTTTGATTTATTAAACTTTTGCGCGTAATCTTGTGTATTTTAGTGAAAAGTTTGTAGGTTTTGAATATTAGCTAGGAGAGGAACACGAGAATAAAGTCAAAGATCGTGATATGGAGTCAAAGCTTGAAGATAAATCCCGAAAAATCATTATATTTTGAAGCTGCAAATTTGAAAAACAGGCAAAAGATTGCTGATTTCGAGGCACTTACGAGTTTATTTAGCCGCTGACCTTTGAAGAGATTATGTTCCTTATCGAGTTACGGAAATTTAGCAAGTGATTTGAGGTCAATCGAAGTTATAACGAATCGGCTAGAGCTGTTTTAGTGGAGGTGGTGTAGCAGTTACGGGATTTGGGCTTAATTAGTGGACTTGGGCTTTTCTAATTTTCACTTAATCCTTAAGTAAAAGCCCTAATCCGATTTTATCATTATAAATAGGCCTTTAGACCTCATTATTCAGTACCTCTCATTTTATTCTTCAAATTAAAACATCATTAGAAAAGAGCGTCAAGAAGAAAAGAAGCTTGGACTATAATCACCCTGACGGGCGTAATTATTTAATGTAGGATAGAAATTATTTGACTCTGACGAGCGTAATTGATGTTATGGCCAATTGGGTAAAATAAACTTAATCACTTAAGAATGGACTATAATCACCCTGACGGGGTTTGTAGCATTTAAGAGTTGCTCCTTAGTCCACCCTGACGGGGGTAAGGATGACCTTAGAATCCTGACCATTACTTTTTACCAATTTGTCCCTTAAACGAAACATGGAATAAATAAGAGTTAGATGAAACTCTTGCGTATCTCAAGTACTGCTTTCTCATCTTGCATAAACACTTTAATTTCTTGCCTAGTTATTTACTTGCATTAATTTAGACTTTTCATTATTTTTCTTAGTTATTAGATAACTAACAAAACAAACTTAAAATCATTTATCTGCTTTTACGTGCAATCAAACACTACTTGATAAGCATTAGAGTCAACCAATCCGTCCCTGGGAACGAATCTGTTATCACAATTATTACTTGGGACAACCGTACACTTGCGGTTGTGGTTCTCTTTACTTATTGCATTTATTTTAGAACACACAAAGGACCACCAAGTTGGCGCCGCTGCCGGGGACGGTAGCGTGTGACCCCGGTGTTTATCCTTTAGTGTTAGTTGCATTTTTATCTTCAGTTTTACGCGTGTGTTTGTTTTGTTTTTACAGGTGCTTTATTCAGGTAATGATCAAGAAATTTAATTAAAGATGTATAGAGAACATTACCCAAATCCTGGTCCATTTGACTATTGGGAAGACACTTCGGGACAACAACAATGGGGTACTAATTCTTACCAACAACCTTATCAATACCCGCAAGAGCAAGGATGGAATAATCAATGGATCGGGAATAATCAACAGCAGCTATCATATCACTATCAACACAAGCATGAATGGAACAATAAATGGATTGAAAACATTCAACAACCTCCACCTTCACCACAAAGTTCCGAATTAGATAGATCATTAAAAGAACTCGTACGCTTATATGAACAAAGGCTAAAGTTACAAGAGAAAAATAATTCCAGCTTGAAAAGAATGCAAAATCAGCTAGATGAAATGCTTACTCAAATTGGAAAAACAGTTGAGGAGGAGGTGTTGAAAGAAGATATTATTGATAGTGATATGACCATCGTGCCAATTATAAATGGAGACCACCATGTGGTTGAGGATCTTGTTAGCATGGTGGAAGAAGGAGTAGCAACGCAAATCCTAGAAGTTAACACAGAGATTGCTATTCCTAAGGTGTATACACATGATCAAGATATAGAACGCAAACAAGAAGAGGTGGAGATCGAGGTTATAGAAAATCCAAAGAAAGAATATTATGAGGTAATAGTGGAAGATTGGGTTGAAAGTGAAGACGGATGTGAAATGGTTTGAGAATCAATTGAAGAATTAAAGGTTAAAGATAAAATAGAAATTGAATATCCGCCACAAAACGTTCACCAATCACCATCTCCACCACGAATCATTATTAGAGATGAAAAATAAGAATCACCTCCACTACCACAAATGATCAATATGTGTTACACAAGCAAGGTGTCACACCGCGAGAGCAAAACGGCAAGGAGGAGCACCTACCCACCACATTTTAAAGATGAATACGAGATTGAAACGAGGAATAAAAATAAGCTTATACCGTTGAGAACGGTTATCTACTCTAATGTGGTGGAAAATGAGTTTTGTCGTGAAAGTAAGAAGGCAAAACGAAGAACTTACCCACCTCCTTTAAGAGATTGATTGAACAATATTCTAAGGGGGAAGGTTCTTAAGCTTTTACATCAAGGAGGAGGCGAGTTTAAGCGGAAGAACACCGCAAAGGCCTCAATACCATCTTCATGGAAGGTAACGCGTCGAACTTAAAGACGTAATAAACAAAAGTTCTTCTTGGGAGACAACCCATGTTTTAAATTGCTTTCATGTTTTTTAAATTCTTAGTGTAAATTAAAGTAATGGTTATTGATTTAGTGTTTATTTGTAAGAAATGAGGAAGGTGGGTGTTTTCGATGATTACAGGAGTGAAGGTCACGAGTTTGGTGTAGTTAGAACGAAAAAGAATGAAAATTTTGGGTTCCAATACAGTAGAAACCGGGTACCCGGTTTGTAGAAACCGGGGACCCGTTTTTGGTGTTGTACCCCAAGTATCAAAACTTCGGAAGATCATAACTTGACGCTCGGAGGTCGGAATTAACTTTTTCTTGAGCCTAAACCGCATAACTTTTCCAGCTCTATCCAATGGTGAAGTAAAAAAATTCGAATGAACAGCTAAATGTTTCTGACCCAGCGTTTTGAGGCCCCCCATTAGTTGCGTTTCGTGGTTGCGTCTCCACTTGCGCCGTCGACGCAAACCGGGAACCCGGTTTCATGAGGAGAGGTTCTGACCTAGCGTTTTGGGCCCCGCCCTTTGCTGCGTCTCGGGATTGCGTTTCAAAAAAAAATCCAAAACCGGGTACCCGGTTTCCATCGGCGAAAATTGACCTAAACCTTATGCAAACCTTATTTTCCTTTTCTTCTAGCCTCCAACACATGAAACACCATTGATGACGAACCAAAGCTCCAAAATTACTCAAATTTCATCATCAAAACACCAAAATATCACCAATCCATCGCTCTAAACATCATCCAAACACATAATCAATCACAAATCTTTCCAAAAACACCAAGAAATTCAAGTTTTAATCCAAAAATTTCTTCACCAAAGCTTAAATTATATCCTTTAAACCTTTCCAACACCCATCTCAAAGATATTAAATACCCATCTCAAATAAATCACCAATTCCACTACTATGCCACTTTCAACAATATCAAGCAACACAAATTTCATCAATAGCTTTGGTACTTTGAAGGTTGGAGATTTCAAGTGCAAGGTATCAAGACATCATAAATTCCATGTCCAATCTGGTAAAATAGCTAGAACTCTTCTTTTCTTTCTATTACCAGGGAATTAAGATTTGTTTTAGTTATTTATTGGAGGAATTGTGAATTGTTTGAGCCTACTATTATATATTTTGCAAGTAATCTTTAAGTAGGTGAAAAATTGAGTTTAGGGTCATCAAAGATGACCATGAAGGTTGGAAAGGGTACGAAGAACATGATGAAGATAGAAAGTTGGGTGTTGAGGAGAGATTTTCGTAGAAGAGATGATGATTTAGAGAGCTAGGACATGATTGCTACTTTAGGAAACGTTACAAAAGAGCTGGAATTTATCCGAAACTTGTTACTTGGCGTGAATACTATTCAACACGCCACTTATGATCTTCTAACGCGGGATAAAGTTCATGCACGCAACACAGGTAACCAGCCACGCGCTGTTTGAGATACGTTTTCTATCCTTTGCTCATTTAGTGTAGATTATTTTATTGCTTTGAGTCTTTTTTGAGTCGTGGGGACACGACTCATTTTTGAGTTTGGGGTGGGGTTCGCTGCCTCATCCCAGTTTTTATGTGCTATTTGTTTTATTTGCTTTCAATAAAAGAATTTTCGGAGTTGCGTTTGACTGTAGAAGATTTTAAATGTCCCTTTAAGCATACTTTTGATGAATCTATGATAGTAAATATTGTACTTTAGGTATTGATATAAAACGCATTTAGAATTGCATGCAAACATAGGTAATTGATAGGAAAAATTAATGAACAATGCAAATGAAGTAAGCTTGTACTTAAGGAATATGTTTGGTGTGTAGAACGTCAAATCCTAATTAGTAGAGAACCCACCTAGATATGAACTAAAAACGAGCTATGTACTTAGGAAAATGATAGGGGCAGTTCTTTGTTAGCCATTTGTAACCTTTTAGCATTTATCCCTTGTATTAAATATTATCCGTCTTAGCCCACTTTGATCCTTTAGCCTTTTCTTTGTAGCCATGATATAAGCCATTATCCCTTAGATTATTAGGCATGACCATATGACCCGCACTTGAATCACAATCCTGAGACGTGTCTCGAGCTTGAGTTTGGGGTGGTGGGTCCACTTATGGGGGATTTAATGGGTAGGGATTGATGTGCTTTGTATTGTAGCACAATTGTAGATGATATATACTTGTAACTCTTTGCCGGGAATCAGAAAAAAATGAAAAAGAAAGAAAAAATGAAAAAATTCGAAAATCCATACAGTAGAAACCGGTTTCGTCAAAACCGGGAACCCGGTTTAAAAACTATACAAAAAAAAAGAGAAAAAGAAAAGAAAAAAGAAAATTATGAAAGAATAAACATCTGGCAAAGTGGACTCTTCTGAAAAATCATCTTATTTGTAATGGGTTGACATGGGACGCTAAATTGTTGCGTAAATGGGTGAGTGAGAACATTTTTTAGCGTAAACTCAAGCTCGAGGACATTTGTTGATGGTAAGTGAGGAGAGAGCCAAAAGCTCACTTCAAATTTACCAAATATACATCCACACCGTCCTTAAGCTAATATTAAAAACCATAAAGACCTCGTGATTCCTAAGTGCATAGTGAATTTATAATTCTGTTAATAGGGAATATACTAGGTGGAGCGTTCAATGCGATTTAGGATTGAGGAACACCCTACCTATAGCAATCATACAGAGATGAGTACAAGTGTAATATTCAAGCATTGCGAATTTAGTTTTATGATTGAGATTATTTGTGTTTGATTTTGCATTATAGATGTATGTGTATCTTAGTTCTTAATGTTTGCTATATGAGATTTATTTTAAGAATTGCTTTAGGATGTATTTACTAGCTTCTATTTTCTCTTGCATCTACTTCATTCCCCTTGTTTTTAGTTCTGGTTTGTCAGGACGACAAAGGTTTGAGTTGGGGGTCTTGATGTCTCCCTAAATGTTCTAATTTTATGCCCTTGGGAGACATCATTTTTGGTGTTTATTTGATTAATTTTATAGAAATTTGGGCTAAATATGCAATAATCCGAATTTCCTCTTTTATTTCTAGTAATATTGATTTATTAAACTTTTGCGCGTAATCTTGTGTATTTTAGTGAAATTGTAGGTTTTGAATATTAGCTAGTAAAGGAACACGATAATAAAGTCAAAGATCGTGATATGGAGTCAAAGCTTGAAGATAAAACCCGAAAAATAATTATATTTTGAAGTTGCAAATCTGGGAAACAGGCCAAAGATTGCTGATTTCGAGAGACTTACGAGTTTATTTAGCCGCTGACCTTTGAAGAGATTATGTTCCTTATCGAGTTACAAAAATTTAGCAAGTGATTTGAGGTCAATCGGAGTTATAACGAATCGGCTAGAGCTATTTTAGTGGAGGTGGTGTAGCAGTTACGGGATTTGGGCTTAATTAGTGGACTTGGGCTTTTCTAATTTTCACTTAATCCTTAAGTAAAAGCCCTAATCCGATTTTATCATTATAAATAGGCCTTTAGACCTCATTATTCAGTACCTCTCATTTTATTCTTCAAATTAAAACATCATTAGAAAAGAGCGTCAAGAAGAAAAGAAGCTTGGAGCTGGAGACTATCTATATCTCCACTTTGCAGCCGATTCATCTTCCTAATTAGGTTTCTTATTTTCCTTTATGTAAAACAATTATGAATTCCTTTTTATTTATTTTCTTAGTTTTTCCACTTATGAGCTAATTTTAATTAGTGCTTGAGATCGCATTATGGATTGATTTTGATTCTATTTTATTCTATGCTTTTGTATTTGGGATTTTTACAATTGAAATCAAATTGGGTATTAGGTATTTTTCATTAATTTGTTCTTATTCACTATAATTGACCTAATTAACCAATCATAGGTCTTGGTATCTAGGCTATTCCAATTTGTGGCGATTGGATCACCTTGACGGGGGGTTTAAGTACAGAAATAATTAATGAATGTAGGATAGAAATTATTTGACTCTGGCGAGCGTAATTATTCCTATGGCCAATTGGGTAAATTAAACTTAATCACTTAAGAATGGACTATAATCACCCTGACGGGGTTTGTAGCATTTAAGAGTAGCTCCTTAGTCCACCCTGACGGTGGTAAGGATGACCTTAGAATCCCGACCATTACGTTTTACCAATTTGTCCCTGAAACAAAACATGGAATAAATAAGAGTTAGATGAAACCCTTGCGTATCTCAAGTACTTCTTTCCCATCTTGCGTAAACACTTTAATTTCTTGCGTCTAGTTATTTACTTGCATTAATTTAGTCTTTTCATTATTTGTCTTAGTTATTAGATAACTAACAAAACAAACTTAAAATCATTTATCTGCTTTTACGTGCAATTGAACACTACTAGATAAGCATTAGAGTCAACCAATCCGTCCCTGGGAACGAATCTGTTATCACTATTATTACTTGGGACAACCGTACACTTGCGGTTGTGGTTCTCTTTACTTATTGCATTTATTTTAGAACACACAAAGGACCACCAGTGGGTGTGTGTGAGTTGGAGGTTCATGAAATTCCTCCCAAAAATTTATTGATTTTTTTAGTGATTTGTGGATTATTCCGGTTTAATTAGTGGGTAAGAGATTATATTTGTGGAATTTATGAGAATCGTGTAATCTGGGTCATAGGATATGAGATTGGGTGGAGTTGAGTTGCAGGTTCCTCGAGATTCCTATCAAATGGAAATCGAAATTCTCCAGGAAAATTGAGAGTTGTTCAACGTTCAACCATATCATCTAGACATAAGAGTGTGAACGTGGGGGCTTAGAGTTTATTCGTGTGGAGCTCACACATTTTTTCCATGTTAGCACTATCTCAAAGATCAATGATGTCTCCATATTTGTGATAAATTAATCTATTCATGAGACATAATTTTAGGTGTATTGCGTTAATTGTTAAGGGATTCTCCCCATTATTTATTACTTTTGTAGCGTTTTTGGTATTATTTATGTGTTAATGTGAAGCTCATAAGTAAAAGGAAATAATTAGATTCTAAATCAATGTCAAGGATTTAAGGAAAGGAGACCCAAGGTGAAATCTAGAGTTAAAAGGAAACGCAGTTGATTTACGAAAGGAAAAGCTGCCAAATAAATCTGTCAAAGTTGTAAAGTCGTCTAGTGTTTCAAAGACTGCGGAAAATCTATTAAGAATCTGGAGGAGCCCTTTTATGAGCAGGTAGATATTTGAATTGCGGTAGTTTCCATATAAAGTACGTTGAAATCCGAAAAGTAATGAAGGAGATATGACCAAATAAATCTGTAGTGTTTATTCATTCCTATATTTTAGGAAACGAATTTTAATTAGAATATGACTCCAATAACTTGCCTTCCACTCCAAGATTTAGACCTAGTGTTAGCTAGAACCTATAATACATCTACTCATCATTGTAAACATGTCATTTCTCAGTTATTAATCAATAATACTCTTAGAGATCCATAGAAGCAAGTTGACAAGTATGTATCTATCTTTTAGTTTATTTCTTTATAGTATGAACTAATTCTCCCATAGCTTGGGTTTTGCATATATATAATCTTTGACTTCTATTTCTTTATATTATGTTATTTGGGATTTACCTTTAAATTTATTAAGCTACTTATTTAATTCATATATTAGGTTTATGTGCTTTGATTTAATGACAGTAGTCCTTGCTAGTGCACGAGTATAAGATTACCCCATTATTAGTTGGATGGTCACCCGAAAGGGGTGTTCAATTGTAGAAACACCACATAAATGTCCAGTGTGCGGTAATCCTGACGGCTTTCCTAACTAGATAGTCACTAGGGTTTGAGATTAACCACCGATCATTGCGTAGGGTCCCCTTACCCAAGTCCCACTGGTAATTGTTAGATTGCCGCCTCTGACGGGGGTTAGAAGGAATATAGAATCCTAACTACTTCTCTCTAAGAGCTTTAATCACCCTTATAACTGGAATACAGATTTAGAAGGATAAGTGCATACTAGAAAACTAAGCTATATATCTAATCTCCATGTTATTTATTTCTATTTATTTGTATTAGTAGTTAATAATTATTACCTCTTCAATTATTTATCTATTTAATTATTTGTCTTTTTGTTTAAACAATTAATATCTACTACGCTTTCTTTCCTAAACATGATTCTGCGCTAACAGGCTTAATTCCTGCGAACGAAACTTACTTACTAACTAAACTTGTAAATTATATGTAATACTTGCAGTGAGTTTCTCGTGGTAGTTAAGGGAGTGTGTCCTTATTATTATCTAATTTATTTGTTTATTTATCACAACTTTACCCCCCACCAATCAATATCTCTCTTCTCTGCATGGACACGAAGACGTCACGTCATCCTCTCTTGGGTGATGATCGTAAGCGTACGGGGACTTGAGCCTCGAGATACAAAATTATATCCCTTCTACTTTTTTTTAGTTGTATACTATTGGTAACTGTATATTATTATGTTTTAATGCTTTTTTAGTCTTTTCGAGTCTTGGGACACGACTTGTCTTTGATTTTGGGGTGGGTTACTTCTTGTCCTTATCCCCTTTTATGTGTTTAACCATTTAAGAAAATTGAAAATGAAAAACAAGTAGTCTAAGAATTAGCGGTTGAAATAGTAATATTTTTTGAACATAGGTGTATCGTAAAGATTTATTAAGATAACTGGGTGATATTTACTTGTTTGTGCTTTAGAAACACCCATATTATGCTTTAAATACTTGTATAAACTTGTTAGTGTGGAATGAATCAATGGCTTGCAATGAATTATAAGGAGAGTTCAAAAAAATCAAGGAATGGCTAGTTGTGTAGAGCTTGAGGTCTAGCCTAGTCGAAAATCATCTCATCTACAACTCTGGCGCAAAAGTGTTAACGAGGCCACATACTTAGGGAAGTGATCTGACCGGTTCTTTGATAAGTCTAAATGTTATATGTCACTCTTATCCCCTCTTAGTTTAATTGTAATATAACCCGCACTCGAAACACGATGCCTTATGATTAATCTTTTTTTTAGCTTGAGTTTGGGATGGTGGGTGTTAATATTGAAGGTATATCAAAGAGTGGGTATTTTTCTTGTATCTGTGCTACATTACGATGTACATTACTGTATATTCCTTGTCATGTTCAATAAAAAAAAGAAAAAAATTGAAAAAGAAAGATAAAGAAGATAAACTAGCAAGAATGAAATCACACACAAAAAATCAGTTTATGCTTGACTTACACAAGAAAAAAATCAAATAGAAAGAATCCAGAAAGTGGAATTTTTAGAAGCATAATGTAGAGAAAGGGTGTTACTTATTGTATATTGGAATTGGAGATACTTGTGATACATCAAAAAGGGATGAGTGAGCATGTCTATGTGAGTAAATTTATGCTCTTAGTCATTTATTTTGTTTGGTTTAGTGAGGAGAGAGCCAAAATCTCACTTAAATTATCCATTTGTAATATACATTAACCAAGTCTTACATTATGACCAAAATGTCCATGTCACATTTAGCTATGTGAGTGAGTGATGTCTCCCTATTTGTGATTAATTAATCTAGGTTGGAGACATCATTTTAGGTGTATTTGAGCATTATATATTTTTATTCATATTTTTATATTTTCCTATTTATTAGCTTGATTTTATAATTTATTATTTTTAGAGCATATTTAGTTTAATTTGTGTGTTAATGTGAAGCTTTAAAGATATATGGAAATTAATTAGATGTCAAATCAATTCTAAAGAGATAAGGAAAGAAGTTATGGATGGAAATTGGAGATAAAAGGAAGTAGAGATAAAATAGGAAAGGAAAAGTTGTCAAGTAAATCTGAAATTCTACACTCGCGTCCACTAAAATGAAGATGAATAAATAACGGCTGGAAATTTGGAGGAACGGTCTGAAGGATAAGTGTATATCTTTTCTACGCGGTAGTTTCGATATAAAGTAGGCAAAACTCAGAGCAATAACGAAGAAGTTAAGACCAAAACAAGACAGCATCGGTTTTTCCCTTATCATATATTTTGGGAAACGAAATTGATTTGAAAATGAGTCCTATTACTTTCCCTCTACTCCAAGAATACGACCTAGGGTTTGGAAAACCCTATAAATACACCTCTTATCATTAGAAAATCATCCTTGGCCATCCCTTAAGCCAAGAAGAAGCCTACATCAAGAGAAGAGAAGATCAGTCTGAGTTGGACAACAAATAATGCCTTCCCAATCCTTCAAATTTGTAATTGTTTTCTTTTCTTTCTCTTATGAACTAATTCTATTTTATCTTGAGATTAGCATATTGGTACGAACCCTAGATTTGTTTTATATCTATTTTACTTTGGGATTCTAGGATTTAAATGAAATTAATGTTTTATTTACTGTTTTATGTGCTTAGATTTATTGTCTGTAGTTCTTACGGTTCCAAACGTATAAGATTACCTTAATAGTAGATAGATGGTCACACGAAAGGGGTGTCTAATTATTGAAACACCACGTAAACTTCTAGTGTGTGGTATTGATCCGGAAGGGCTTGCCTAACTATGATAGGCATTAGGGTTTGTTATTTAATCACCGATCATTACACAGGAACGTATAATATAAGAACCTAGTGGCGTAGGAGCACCTTATTTAAGTCCCCTGGTAATTGTTAGGTCGCCACCGAAGTCCACCCGGAAGGTGGTTAGGAAGAATTTAGAATCCAGGCTATTGCATATCACACAATTCTCCCATACATGATTAGAATAAACAAGGGTAGTAGGGATTACTTACTATATCTTGAGCTAAACTCTCATACTATCTTCTTCTCGTTATTTACTTTCTTGTCTTTGATTTATTTAGTTAATTGTTCGTATCCAAAAAAACCAAATGAAAATTCATAAGTCTTTTAATTTCAGCGTATTATTCTTCTAGCTTTCTTATCTGCACTTGATATTTGCATAAGTTCTCTCCAACTTTCGTAGTCTCTGAGGAACGAATATTATCTATCATTAAAACTTGCATACGGCCTATGATACTTGCAGTGAGTAACGTGTTTAGGCTAGGGCGTTAGTTGCATGGTTTATATCCTATTTTTATCACACCTTAGCCGACACCAAGTTTTTGGCGCCGCTGCCGGGGACTACATTGTTAGTCCTTGTACATTTATTTAGTGCTTTTATTTTACTTAGTTCTATTTTATGCTTTTATTTTTGGTTTTGTCTTTACAGGTTATACAGATGGCAAGTCCGAGGAAACTTGATATTCTCATCTCATTAAGAGTGCAACCCAGAGTAATCCACACTCCAAAAATCCAAGCCACTAAATTTCGACCTGATCTAGGCATTATAGCAAAGTTTGCGAGTCATGGTAAATTTAGAGGTGATGCACAACAGAATCTGGTCCGTTATATTATAAAATTCATGCAGATCTGTGATGCCTACATCGTCAAAGGTGTCACGCAAGAACAAATGTACTACATAATGTTCCAATTCTTTTTAACCGGAAGTGCAAGCGATTGGTATGACTCCCAACACCCTGATTCAATTCCATATTGGGATAAACTCCAAGCCAAATTCCTAGATCGATTCTATCCGATTAGTAGACTCTTAAAGGATATGGTGGAGTTAGAACAATTTATGCAAGAAGAAGGGGAAAGTGCTGGTGAATCATGGTTACGTTTCAACGAGAAGAAAACGAGGTGTCCGTTCCACTTCTCCTCGCCCGAATATCAGTTAACCATGTTCTATAGAGGACTCAACAGTGAGTCCAAGGCAAGGGAAGATATATTAGGAGATAGAAGTTTTGTGTTATTAGATCCAGAGGATGCTCATACTATCATGGAGAGAGTTCTTGATACCGAAAGAAGTTGGTCGTTAGAATCAGAAAAAGAAGAAGATACCTTAGAAGCTCTAAGGATCAAATAATTAAACCAACAACTTAAATAATTACAAGAACAATCACGTTTAGAGAGTAGCTCGGTATCTCAAGTAAATCTAGTACACACATGGTGGTCCTTTGTGTGTTCTAAAATAAATGCAATGAATAATCGAACCACAACCGCAAGTGTACGGTTGTCCCAAGTAGTATAACTGACAATACAGATTCGTTCCAAGGACGGGATGGTTGACTACAATGCTTATCTATTAATGATTGATGCACTTATGAAAACAAATAGAGATAATATGTTTGTTTGGTTTTGTATTAATGCTAATTAAATGAAAGACAATTATTAAAATGCAAATAAAAGCTAAGACGCAAGTAAAATGATGTAAAACGCAATATGAGAAGTAGCACTTGAGAACGCAAGGATCCTCCCAATCCTATTGCCTAACTTATGTTGTTTAAGGGCTAAATTGGTCAATTAGAATGGTCAGGATTCTAATTTCCTTATACCCCCGTCAGGGTGGACTATAAGGCGATCCTAGAGTGTCACTAGTCCCGTCAGGGTAAATATGATCCACTTTTGGATGTTTAAGTTTTATTACCTCATTGGCCCTAAAATTAGCTAAGTTTGTCAGAATCAATAGCTTCTATCCTAGATTGAATAAATGGTTTTGTATCTAAACCCTCCGTCAAGATGATCCAATCGCCACTAATTGGAATAGCCTAAATACTAACACCTGTTCCTAGTTCATGACGCTAAAAACAGTAGATATTCTCAATTTATCGAAAAGAGTAAAAGACACAATCTAGTTTAATTTAACAGAAACCCAAATTCAACATTCGTAATTCAATAAGATTGGGATTCACCCATTAATTGTTCTCAAGCACTATGAATTGTTTAGCTCATATTAAAAAGAAAAACTAAATTAAATGTAAAGGAATTCATATTTGATTACAAAATTAAAGATAAGAAAAACCTAATTTCCGGAATAGGAATGACTACGAACGGAGATATAGACCCTCTCCAACTCTTGTAGCTTCTTCTTCTTCCTTCTGTTGCTTCTCTCTGATGTTTTAATCTTGTATAATGTGAATTGTATGTAAAATAGAAGTCCAAACCTCCTTTTATAAGTGCGAATTCGGACTTGGACCTAGGCTTTTAATTAGATGAAATATAAAAGGCCCAAGTCCACTAACTTAGCCCAAATTCCCGTAACTGCTGATATACCTTCACTAAAACGGCTTTTCCCGATTCGTTATGACTCCGATTGACCTCATTTCAGTTGCTAAAGTTCCGTAACTCGATAGGGAGCGTTTTCTCTTCAAAGGTCAGTGGCTAAATCATCGCTTAAGCACCTCGAAATCAGCAATATATGGCCTGGAAAATGGATTTTCAGCTCTAAAAATAATATCTTCTGGATTTCTTTTCAAGTCTTGACTCTATCTTTTGATCTTTGACTTTCTCCTCGGATTCCTCATCTAGCTAACATCTAAAACCTGTAAACTTTACACTAAAAATACCAGTATTACGCGCAAAAGCTTAATAAATCAAAAATGTTAGAAATAAAAGAGGAAAATCATATTATTGCATATTTAGTCCAAAAGTCTATCAAATTGATTAAATAAACACCAAAAATGATGTCTCCTAAGGGTCGAAAATAAGAACAATTAAGGAGACATCAAGACCCCCAACTCAAACCTTTGTCGTCCCGACAAGCAAAACAAAACAAAACAAGGGGTAGAAGTAAACGCAAGAACAAATAGAAGCTAGCAAATAAACCTAAAGCAATTCTTAAGATAAATCTCATATAGCAAAACTTTATGAACTAACATATACATACACTAATCATGCAACATCAAATATAAGTAATCTCAATCATAAAATTAGCTTTGCAATGCTAGAAGGTTACACGTGTACTCATCTCTGTATGATGGCTATAGGGTGGTCATTAATCCTAACTCGCTTTGAACGCTCCACCCTGTATATTCCCTATCAACAGAATTATAAATTCACTATGCACTTAGGAATCACGAGGTCTTTATGGTTTTAATAATGGCTTAAGGACGGTATGGATATATATTTGGTAAATTTGAAGTGAGCTTTTGGCTCTCTCCTCACTTACCATCAACAATGTTCTCGAGCTTGAGTTTACGCTCAAAAATGTTCTCACTCACCCATTTGACGCGCTAACGTTGCGTCCCCAATGTCAACCCAAATAACACTAAGATGATTTCCAAAAATATTCCACTTTGCCGATTTATTTATTCTTTCTTTCTTTTTATTTTCTTTTTCATTTCTTTTCTCTTTTTTTTTTTGGTACAAGATACCCATGACCATCATTTTGATGTGAAAGGTCATGTCTCTTATAATTTTCTCTTTTTTTTTCGGCAAAGGGTTACAATTAATAATATCATCTACATCTTTGTGCCTCAATACAAACACATATAATCCCTTCCCAATGTAATTTCCCAAATGTGGACCCTCCACCCCAAACTCAAGCTCGAGACAAGTCTCAGGGTTGTGATTCAAGTGCGGGTCATTTAGTCATGCCTAATAATCTAAAGGATAATGGGCTTATATCGTGGCTACAAGAGAAAAGGCTTAAGGCTCAAAATTGGGCTAAGACGGATAAAATTAATATAAGGGATATCAAGCTAAAAGGCTTCAAATGGCTAACAAAGAACTGCCCCTATCATTTTCCTAAATACATAGCTCGTCTCTAGTTCATATCTAGGTGGGTTCTACACTAATTAGGATTTCACGTTCTACACACCAAACATATTTCATAAGTACAAGCTTACTTCATTTGCATTGTTCATTAATTTTTCCTATCAAATACCTATATTCGCATGCAATTGTAAGTGCGTTTTATGTTATTCCCTAAAGTCCACTATTTACTATCATAGATTCATCAAAAGTATGCTTAAAGGGACATTTAAAATCTTCTATAGTCAAACGCAACTCCGAAAATTATTTTATTGAAAGCAAATAAAACACATAACACATAAAACTGGGATGAGGCAACGAACCCCACCCCAAACTCAAAAATGAGTCGTGTCCCCACGACTCGAAAAGACTCAACGCAATAAAAATAAACTAAACTAACTAAAACGCGAAAGGGATAGAAAACGTATCTCAACCAGCGCGAGGCTGGTTATCGGTGTTGCGTCCATGAACTTTCTCTTGCGTAAGTATACCATAGGTGGCGTGTTGAATTGTGCTCACCCCCATTAACAAGTTTCGGAGAAGTTCTAACTCTTTTGTAACGTTTCCCAAAGACGCAATCATCTTCACTTGGTTCTCTTCTAACACCTTCACTTTTGCTTCCAACTCATTGGTAGTATGCATCTTCTTCTTTGGAGGAGCTCTAGGATTTCTTGTTGCTTTTAACACCTCATCATGTATATTCTTGATCAAAGCTAAACCCATACTCTCACCCACTACAACACGATCAATCTCTGCGTCTTTACGCGGAATCTTTGCGTCTAAGCACAAAGTAGTGATGGTACAAGGAAACTTGAGATTTTGTTGGGAAGTAGGAACTCGAGCAAATTCCATGATGGTATCATATATCACACGAGCAACATCTATGGGTTTCTCCTCAATAATACACTTAATGAACAAAAGATGCTCCTTCTTCACTTCCGATATGTGTTTAACTCCGAAGAAGGTAGGGATTATGAAACGTGACCAAATCTTAGCACATGGTAGTAAATTACTACTATACATCTGTCCAGGATATCTCTCTCCTTCGGGAATTGGGCGGGCCCCATCAAAAAGTACTGTTCCCCAAAGGGACTCATAATCAAACGAAGGCTCTTTTAGAGATTCTTGAAACGGACATATTCCGGAAAACTCGGGTAATTTCAATGATTTACGAATAAGCTCAACGGAGAAAGGAACTACCTTTTTGCGAATAATAACTGCTTCTTTTGAGAAGGCGATTCCTTCATAAAAATCTCGCATCAAGGTAGGAATATACTCAAGCTTCCTTTCACGCAATTCTTTCCAACCCAATTTATCACAAATAATACCATAATCTTTATAAGCACTCGTCATAATACCCTTAGGAAGATTCATCTCCTCACCAAACTTCAAAAATTCAATTCGATCACGAACCTGAGTATCCCACGGAACGAAGACTCTCTTAGGCTTTTGAGCCCAAGCTTTCCTACACGGAGGTTTCTGTTGTTGCACTGGTTCTTCGGGAACTTCTTGTTCAGTTTCTTCTTCAATATGTTCTTCAACTTCTTCCTCACTCTCTTCATCACTTTCATCAATTAACCTACTCTTTTTCGGATTAGCCTTACTTGGATTTTCTTTTCTTTTCGGAGCAATTGGGTTTTGGACAGTCTTTTTGGATCGCGAATCCGGAATCTCAATTGCTTGGTCTGTGCTAGTTCCAACATTGTTCCTGTTTCTTGATATGTTTCTTCGATACTTACACATGGAATCGGTTCTGTTAGTCATCTCTTTTAACCCCAAACTCAAAACTTCAAATAGAGAAAAAGCTAGAGAAAAGATTTGAAATTTGATGTTTTGGAGGCTTAAAACTTGAAGAATTAGGTGTTATGGGAGATGGGTTAAGGTTATTTGAGAGGAATTGTGGAAGAATTGGGTTTAATTTCAAGGTTGGGAAGAAGAAATTTGTGGAGAAAAGATGGATTTTTGTGATGTTTTGGAGAAGCTATGAGTTGATTGTGTGTTTTTGTGATGAAAGAAGGCTTGATTTGATGATTTTATAGTTGTTTGTTGATGATTTTCGGAGTGGGTGGAGGCAAGGATTCGGAATATTAGGTTGGCTTGGAGAAAGAGGCAACAAACTAGGTTAAGTAAGCTCAAAACCGCCTCTCGCAACAGTTCACCGGCTACCCGGCGGATTCGCCGGCACGCCGGTCGCGAGGGCGGCGAAAAAAATTACTAAATTTGATTTTTTTTACCTCAAAACGCAAGTATATTGCGTCGTCGCAGACGCAGTGGAGAGAATTCACTTTCCATCAACGGCTAGCCGGCGGATTCACCGGCATGCCGGTGAAACGTCGATGGCGCATTTGATGACGCAGCAACCTTGCGTCGTCGCTGACGCAAGGAACAGAACCTTTCCTCCAGTTGGCCGGCTAGCCGGTCAGTTGACCGGCATGCCAGCGGATTCTCGCTGGCGCAAATGGTGACGCAGCAATGCTGCGTTGTCGCTGACGCAGTGGTCAGAGAGTTGGGGTTCTTCAGCTCGTTTGGCCGGTATGCCGGCCAGCTCGCCGGCTAGCCGGTCAAACCTGTTGTGGACTCTAATTTTTTTCGTTTTCTCATCGTTTTGACCCCAAACTCATGACCATTATACCCCTGAAATCATCAAAAACAAACACTCTTCCTCATTTCTTAAAAATAAACACTAAAATCAACAAAACTTTATCTAATTTACACTACGGAAATTGAAATACTTAAACTAATATACAAGAAATTGGCTTTTGTTTAACGTCGTTAAGCTCGACGGGTTACCTCGTGCTTCTAAGGAGCTTCGAGGAGGTACATGACCTCTCCGGGATGTGGGTCTTTTGCACGATCGGTGTCTTCACCTCCATTATATATCTTTAATCTATGACCGTTCACCATGAATGTACGGTTTTCAAGTGGATGTTCTATCTCTATAGCTCAATGAGGTGTAACCTTGGTTACAATGTAAGGACCCGACCATTTTGATCTTAATTTCCCCGGATAATTACTGAACTTTGAATTATATTTCAACACTCTTTGTCCCACTACAAAGTTCTTCTCTCGAATCCGATTAGCATGCCATCTCTTGGTATTTTCTTTGTAAAATTTAGAATTCTCATAAGCATGTAATCGAAATTCATCAAGTTCATTAAGTTTCATCATTCGATTCTGACCAGCTAGAGTAGGATCTAAATTTAATTTCGCAATAGCCCAATAGGCACCCATTTCAAGTTCAAGAGGTAAGTGACAAGCCTTACCATATACCATTCGATACGGAGAAGCACCAACTGGAGTTTTGAAAGCAGTACGATAGGCCCATAATGCATCATCTAATTTCATAGACCAATCTTTTCTAGTAGGACCAACGATTTTCTCAAAGATAGATTTTACCTCACGATTTGAGACTTCAGCTTGACCATTGGCTTGTGGGTGATAAGCAGTAGATACACGATGTCTCACTCCATACTTTTCTAGAACAGTCTTCAAATACTTATTAACGAAATGAGTACCTCAATCGCTAATAATTACCCTCGGAGTGCCATGTCTAGTGAAAATATGCGATTTCAAGAACTTAATCACCACTCGTGAATCATTCGTTGGCAAGGCCACAGCTTCTACCCACTTAGACACGTAATCAACAGCAAATAAGATGTAGAGGTTACCATTTGACGGAACGAAAGGAACCATAAAATCTATACCCCAAACATCGAATATTTCAACTTCTAACACATTGTTACGTGGCATCTCATCCCTCTTAGATATGTTTCCGGTAAATTGGCATCTCTCACATCTTTTTGTATATTCATGACAATCTTTTATAATATAAGGCCAATAGAAACCAGATTGTAATACCTTAGCAGCAGTTCTATCTCCTTTGAAATGTCCACCATAAGGTGAATCGTGACACCCAGCTATAATCGCCTCAATTTCTTCCTTGGCTACACATCTTCTTACCATCTGATCGGCACACACTTTATAGAGGAAAGGATCCTCCCAAAAGAATTGTCTTGCACGGTGAGCTAATCTTTTTCTCTCTTGATAAGTTGAACCTTCAGGAAAGGAACCACTCACCACCAAATTCGCAATATCCGCATACCAAGGGGCTTCATAATCACGAACAACGAATAAACTCTCATCAGGAAATTCTTCTCTAACTACTTCAGTACCACTATTCAACTCTGAACCTTCTAACCGCGATAGATGATCTGAAACCTGATTCTCACACCCTTTTCTATCCTTGATCTCTAAATCGAACTCTTGAAGCAATAAAACCCATCTGATTAACCTCGGTTTCGCATCCTTTTTCTCCATAAGATATCGAATCGCTGAATGATCTGTATAAACAATAACTTTCGCTCCAAGAAGATAAGAGAGAAATTTATCGAATGAATACACAACCGCTAGCAATTCATTTTCTGTAACTGTATAATTAACTTGAGCACCACTAAAAGTTTTACTAGCATAATAAATCGAATGAAAAACTTTTTCTTTCCTCTGTCCTAATACAACTCCCATACACAAATCACTCGCATCACACATAACCTCAAACGGTAAATTCCAATCTGGAGGTAATACTATAGGAGCAGAAATAAGCTTTTCTTTGATTGCTTTGAAGGCCGCTAAACAAGCTTCATCAAAAAGGAATTTGGAATCCTTTTCGAGTAAGTTGCATAACGGTTTAGCAATATTAGAAAAGTCTTTGATAAATCGCCTATAAAAGCCAGCATGGCCAAGAAAACTTCTTACCCCTTTAACGGAAACAGGAGGGGGAAGAGTTTTAATTACCTCTATCTTCACTCTATCGACTTCCAATCCAACACTCGAAACTTTGTGACCCAGAACAATACCTTCGCGAACCATGAAATGACATTTCTCCCAGTTTAAAACCAAATCTGTTTCCTTGCATCTGATTAACACTTTCTCTAAATTATCTAAGCATTTATCAAAATCATCACCAAATACAGATAAATCATCCATAAACACTTCGAGAAAGTTATCGATCATATCCCAGAAGATAGCCATCATGCATCTTTGAAAGGTAGAAGGAGCATTACACAACCCAAATGGCATTCTGCGATATGCAAAAGTACCAAAGGGACATGTAAATGTTGTTTTATGTTGATCTTCCGGAGCCACGTAAATTTGATTATACCCTGAATAACCATCCAAGAAGCAATAGTACTCTCTTCCGGCTAATTTGTCTAACATTTGATCTATGAAGGGCAAAGGGAAATGATCTTTTCTGGTGGCCTTGTTCAGCTTTCTGTAATCCATGCAAACTCTCCATCCAACTACCGTTCTTGAAGGAATTGCTTCATTTTTATCATTAAGAACTGTTGTCATTCCTCCTTTCTTCGGTACACACTGAACCGGACTCACCCATTCACTACTCGAGATGGGATAAATAATCCCCGCATCTAAAAGTTTGATCACCTCTTTCTTTACTACATCCTTCATAGCGGGCATTAATCTTCTTTGACCTTCAACTGAGCGTGCGTTAACATCTTCAAGTACGATTTTGTGTTGACAATAGGATGGACTAATGCCTTTGATGTCAGCAATTGTCCAACCTATTGCTTCTTTGTTAGCTCTCAACACTCGCAACAGTTTATCTTCTTGAGGACCTGTTAAATTAGCTAAAACAATAACAGGTAGAGTTTCATTAGTACCTAAATACGCATACCTCAAGTGTGCTGGTAACGGTTTTTCTTCCAATTCTGGAGGAGATTCAATTGAAGGCTTCTTTTTTGGAATAATCTCCCCCGGTTCTCTCACAGGTTCATAGGCTAGACGCCTATACTTCGAATTTTCAGAATTGAGAGCTGCCACTATTTCGGTAAGCTCCTCCATCATCTCAGGTGAATCTAATGTCAAAGCAGCCTGCAAGATATCATCAAAATTTAAACAATTAAATACCTCTTGCGATGCTTGCTCTACTACATCCATTCTGAAGCAATCTTCCTGAGAATCTGGGAATTTCATAGCTCAAAATACATTGAATTTGACTTCCTCATCTTGTATCCTCATTGTTAATTCGTCATTCTCTACATCGATCAATGTTCGCCCTGTAGCTAGGAATGGTCTACCCAAAATAATGGGGACATTTCTATCTGCATTGTACTCAAGTATTACGAAATCAACGGGAAATATAAGTGTACCTGCGTTAACAAGGACATCTTCAATGCGGCCTTCAGGATGAGCAAGAGACCTGTCCGCCATTTGCAAGACCATAGAAGTGGGTCTTGCGTCTCCAATTTTAAGCTTATCAAAGATCGACTTGGGCATCAAATTGATGCTTGCCCCCAAATCACATAGCGCTTTTCCTTTCCATTCTTCTCCAATCGATATCGAAATTGTGAAACTCCCCGGATCAACTAACTTTGGAGGTAATTTACTCTGGCAAATCGCGATACACTCTTCAGGAAGACCAATCATCTCATTATCACAATAAGGCCTTTTGTTAGTGAGGGCCCTCTTCAAAAACTTCGTATACTTAGGAATATCTCGAATAGCCTCTAGTAACGGAATATTAATACTTAAGCCCTTCACTCTATTAAAGAATTTCTGAAAGTCAGCCATATCACCCTTTTTCTGAACTCGCGATGGAAATGGTGGTGGAGGGCGACTACTAACAATATCATCTTTCTTCTTCGGAACTTCTCTTGGTCTTTCTATTTCTTCAACCTCACTATCTTTCTCATTCTCTTTCTCTTTCTCACCCACTTCCTTTTCTTTTCTTGGAATTTATTTCTCTTTCATAACGGGAAAAGGGGATGGAGGAAGGTTCTTACCACTTCTTAATGTAACAGCATTGCAATCTTCGCGTTGTATTGGATTCTCAGTATCGCTAGGAAGTTGCCCTTGTGGACGTTGATTCAGTTGTTTATTAATTTGACTCAGCTGATTCTGTAACAACTTCATGTTTGCTTCAGATGCATTTTGACGTTCCATAGCTTGTGTTTGAAGAGCAATTAAACTTTCAACTGTTTTCTGAAGGGTAACTACTCCTTCTTGTGGATGGGCAGGTAAGGCTTTCTGGTTCAAATTTTCATCATAAGTATTCTGAGGAGCTTGTCTTTGTACATAATTACCTTGATTTTGTCCTCCTTGATAATTGTTGTGTGGTCTTGGATTATAGTTGTTACCTTGGGGACACGGCTGATACGCATATGTAGGATTGGCTGCCCCATTAGGATTTGAGTATTGAAACCCAGGATGGTTTTTGTTAGGCTGATATCCATTACCACTTGAATTAAAGTTACCTCTGTTGGACATAAACATCACGGACTCTTGGTTATTCGGACAACTTTCCTCATCATGATCATCTACCCTGCAAATCGAACACATATAAACCTCTTGTGCAGCATGCACAGCTACCTTCTTACCCGAAAAACCTTCTTTTACAGCTAAAGTAAGCTGTTTTAACTGTTGCTCTACAGTAGTCTGAATCTTATTCTCAAGCGTAGCAAATTTCTCTTCTATATTAACATTGTTCACTCCTTTAACCGGTGTTCTTACTGAATTCCACCCAACTTCATTCTTGACTGTTCTTTCTAAAATGATTTTAGCATGAGCGGGTTGAACTTGAAGAAAACCTGCACCACATAACAAATCCAACTTCTCTCTTGAAGTCCCATCAAGGCTTCTGTAAAAGATTTTTAGCTGTTGTTGTTCTGAAAAGCCATGATTGGGGACTCTACGTAGACACATCTGAAATCTTGTCCAACTCTTACCCAAAGTTTCATCATATTCTTGACGGAAGTGCGTCAATTCTAATTCAGCATCTAACCTCATGTTACTTGGGTAATATCTGTCAAAGAAAGCAGTCTCTAATTGGTCCCAGTTTGTTATCTTTGTAGGATCTTGTGTATCGTGCCATTCACTTGCTCCATCAATAACAAAAAATTTAAACGCAGCGAAATACATCTGTTCTCTTGAAACTCCTTGTGTGATATAAGAATCACATATCTGCTTAAATTTCTGTACTGCTCTAAGAGGATCTTCTCCCACTCTACCACGAAAATTTCCAAAATTTTGGAATTGAGCTATCATACCCGAATCTGGACGAAATCGCGGAACATTTATATCTAGAGCACCTACTCCTATAGCAGGAGCACGGAATGGAACTTCTGGTGGACCATTGGTAAACCACGGATCTTGATTCATCACTATTTGGACTTGAGGATTAGGATTTAATGGTAGTATTGGAGGAACAAGTGGCGCTAAAGGTTGGCCATTTGCGCCTAATTGACCTGGTTGGTTATTTTGTTGATCTTGAAGGTTTATATCTTCCATTCTGTTACTTAATTCTTCTACCTCTAAAGCTTCTCGTTCTCTTCTTCTCCTGTTAGCAAGTCTGATCAACGATTCTGGATTATTAAGGATCGGAGGTGTTGGCTCTAGATCCTTGAATAGCTTTCTTCGCATACACCAAACCTAAAAACCTGAAAAAGCTAACAAACAAGAAGCGTAAAACTGATAAAATAAAATAAATGCACTATCACTAAAGGATAAACACCGTGGTCACACGCTACCGTCTCCGGCAGCGGCACCAAAAACTTGCTGGTCAAATGCAATGAATAATCGAACCACAACCGCAAGTGTACGGTTGTCCCAAGTAGTATAACTGATAATACAGATTCGTTCCAAGGACGGGATGGTTGACTACAATGCTTATCTATTAATAATTTATGCACTTATGAAAACAAATAGAGATAATATGTTTGTTTGGTTTTGTATTAATGCTAAGTAAATGAAAGACAATTATTAAAATGCAAATAAAAGCTAAGACGCAAGTAAAATGATGTAAAACGCAATATAAGAAGTAGCACTTGAGAACGCAAGGATCCTCCCAATCCTATTTCCTAACTTATGTTGTTTAAGGGCTAAATTGGTCAATTACAATGGTCGGGATTCTAATTTCCTTATACCCCCGTCAGGGTGGACTATAAGGCGATCCTAGAGTGTCACTAGTCCCGTCATGGTAAATATGATCCACTTTTGGATGTTTAAGTTTTATTACCTCATTGGCCCTAGAATTAGCTAAGTTCGTCAGAATCAATAGCTTCTATCCTAGATTGAATAAATGGTTCTGTATCTAAACCCTCCGTCAGGATGATCCAATCGCCACTAATTGGAATAGCCTAAATACTAACACCTGTTCCTAGTTCATGACGCTAAAAACAGTAAATATTCTCAATTTATCGAAAAGAGTAAAAGACACAATCTAGTTTAATTTAACAGAAACCCAAATTCAACATTCGTAATTCAATAAGATTGGGATTCACCCATTAATTGTTCTCAAGCACTATGAATTGTTTAGCTCATATTAAAAAGAAAAACTAAATTAAATGTAAAGGAATTCATATTTGATTACAAAATTAAAGATAAGAAAAATCTAATTTCCGGAATAGGAATGACTACGAACGGAGATATAGACCCTCTCCAGCTCTTGTAGCTTCTTCTTCTTCCTTTTGTTGCTTCTCTCTGGTGTTTTAATCTTGTATAATGTGAATTTTATGTAAAATAGAAGTCCAGACCTCCTTTTATAAGTGCGAATTCGGACTTGGACCTAGGCTTTTAATTAGATGAAATATAAAAGGCCCAAGTCCACTAACTTAGCCCAAAATCCCGTAACTGCTGATATACCTTCACTAAAACGGCTTTTCCCAATTCGTTATGACTCCGATTGACCTCATTCCAGTTGCTAAAGTTCCGTAACTCGATAGGGAGCATTTTCTCTTCAAAGGTTAATGGCTAAATCATCGCTTAAGCACCTCGAAATCAGCAATCTATGGCCTGGAAAATGGATTTTCAGCTCTAAAAATAATATCTTCGGGATTTCTTTTCAAGTCTTGACTCTATCTGTTGATCTTTGACTTTCTCCTCGGATTCCTCTTCTAGCTAACATCTAAAACCTGTAAACTTTACACTAAAAATACCAATATTACGCGCAAAAGCTTAATAAATAAAAAATGCTAGAAATAAAAGAGGAAAATCATATTATTGCATATTTAGTCCAAAAGTCTATCAAATTGATTAAATAAACACCAAAAATGATGTCTCCTAAGGGTCAAAAATAAGAACAATTAAGGAGACATCAACACATTACCTTCATGTCCTGGTTGTGGAGAAAGAAATCATTCATGGGAGAATTGTATTCATAATCAAGCTTGGATTTCCTTCGTATCTCATCAAATAAATTATTCCTTGAATGGTTATTATCATTTTCAAGGAAGACACGCTAACTATTATTCTCCAAAGAATCAGAATTGGGTTGAAAAGCAAGGTAACTATTATCAAACTCAACCTCAGAATTATTATCATCCATAACCAATTTATCAACAAGTGCCAAAGTATGAAGAGTATTATCAAGAACCACCTTCATATTCAACGCAACAAGCTACGCATGAGCAACCTTCATCACAACCTTCAAGTTTTGATCAAAGTCTAGATAAAATTATGAAAGTTCTAGACGAAAGCGTGAAGGTAAATAAACAAAGGTTTCAACAACAAGCGAGGGGTTATTAAAGATCTCGAGAATACTATATCATAGATGGCGAGTGCAATATAAAGCAGACCAAATGGGAAACTTCCGAGTGATACTATAACTCCGCAAGAAGATGTGTGTCATGTGATTGAATTAATAAGTGGAAAACCATTACCTCCACCTAGAGTGGAAGAAATAGAACAACCAAAGAACCAACTCCTACTCCTGAAGAGGTTGTTGAAGAATCAGTTAAAGATAAAGTCGAAGAGGTAATTGAACCGAAGAGTGTCCTAGAGAAGACACAAGAAAACAAGAACAGCTCGGTGGTTAACAATACACGTCCTCTGCCATCATTCCCATCATGTGTCAAAAACAAGAACAATGAATAAGAATTCAAGAAGTTCCTTGACATGGTGAGCAAGTTAGATCTCAACATTCTCTTTGTATAAGCTCTCAAGAGAATGCCAAAATATCTTAAATTTATGAAGGACATTCTTTTTAACAAACGAAGTTTAGAAACTGAGGAATTGACTAGTTTATCTGAGGAGTGTAATGCTATATGTCAAAGTAAGTTACCATGTACGCCCAAGAACTCTTGGATGAGACCACTCATGGTTACAAAAAATAGGTCTGAGAAGTTCGTAGGGGTGAAAGGCAAGGGATTCAAATTTCGCGTGCCAGATATTAATAAACTTACTCATTGCTGGGGAGGTTATTTTCATACATGATCAAGCGGGAACACGTCTAACTTTAAAAGACGATAAATAAAAGTGCTCGAGGGAGACACCCTTTGTTTTAATTGCTTTTTATTTAGTTTTATGTTTTGTAGTTTATAATATTAAGTTAGTGTATATTTTTAATGTGTTTACAAGCTAATAGGAGATAAAGGTAGTGTGTTATATGTACAGGAAATGAGTTTGGGGTCGAAAAGATGGAGAAATCGAAAAAATCAGACCATCCTTCTGGTATACCGGAGGAGGGGTCCGGTGCTCCGTAGGTTTGCAAAACCGTTACAACGGTTCATGAATTGGGTACATTGCCGAGAGTAAAGAAAGAAAACTGTGTCGACATTCGCGACCACGGTTATGGTGTACCGCTGGGAAAAAAGAAACCGTTGCGACGGTCACAAAATTAGGGTGACTGGCGAGACACGTTAGTAAAACCTTGTCGACATATCGCGACAACGGTTTTAAAAAAACTGTTGTGACAGTCACGGAATTAGGGTGACCGCCGAGGTGACGTTACACGTCGTCAGTTGCGCACCACGGTAGGTAGAACTTTAAAAAGCCATAACTTTGTGCTCGGAGGTCGAAATTCACTTTTTCTCGAAACCGCAGATTTTTTCGAGATCTATCAAATGGAGTGGAGAAGACTTGATTTGGAGGTGAAATAAAAATGATTTCAGACCAAACCCTATAATACACCTTGAAGCTTGATTAAACCATCACACAACAGCAAAGATAATCAAGCTATCAAGAGGTCTTCTAATATAATCAAGAATACCGTCTTCTACCATTGGTAATCATTCATCCAAGAAACAAACTCAAGCCACACCAATCTATCATAACTTTATTCTATACTTGGTGTAACTTGAGTTGTGAGTTATTCAGAGATGACAAACAAAACAGATGTTATGAACTACAAGAGGAACTGTTCAATCTTAGGGAAGAACAAGAAATTTCCCGGATCTACAAAAGAAAAGGCCACTAACCTTGATGAACCTATTGAAAAGAAGCCAAAGATAGAGGCACCGGCACAACCACTACGAAGGAAATTAACATCTAGAATGAGTGTACCACCAAGGCCTAGAGAAAAGACAGCAGTCCAAGATCAAGGTTCGTCTTCAAATCTTAATGAAAATTCAAAAAGTGTATCCACACCATCAGCATGGGAAGTAAGATTATTGGAAGAGATTGACAGTCTAAAAAGAGATTTCAACGCCTGCTGGAATGAAATTTTGAGGGTGGATCGGGTGATGAACATGATTACTAAAAATTGGCACATGAATAAGGATTCTCCTTCAAAAGAGGAGTGGCAAGAGATGCTTTTTGGCCAGGTACCACGTTCTAATTCTTCTTCTTAATTTATTTTATGCAGTAGTTTAGTTTAGTTTAAATTTTATTGCTTTATTGAGTCTTTTTCGAGTCGTGGGGACACGACTCACTTTTGAGTTGGGGGTGGGGATTCGTTGTCCTCGTCTTCCTTTTATGTTTTTGCATAAAATTTAAAAAATTTAGGGTTGAATTGGCATAGATTATGGTGAATGTTCCTATTGAGCATGATTTAATTAAGTTAATGATAGTAAGTAGTATGTTTTTGAAAGATGTCGCAAATATATTTAGTATGCATGTATGAAAACATGAAGTAAAAGATAGGGAAGATTAATGAGCAGTGTGTATGAAGTGTCAAGTTGAGTTAATTGTTGTGTGGAACGTGAGGTTTGAAATTAGTTGAAAACCCATTTATCTATGAACTAAAAGTGAAAAAGTAACGAAATCCGGTAGTTAGAAAAGTAAATAAGGCAATTCTTTCATATTGAAGCCACTTGAAGCCTTTTAGCTTTCTCACCCTTTTATTTGATTATAATTATTTTCTGTCTTAGCCCTTCTAAGCCTTTCTAAAGCATTTTATTAACCAAATTATAAGTCACACCCCATAGTTTATAAGACTTATCCATGTGACCCGCACTCAAATCGCAAAACCTGAGGCAAGTTGTTTTAGAGATTGAGTTTGGGGTGGTGGGTTTCATCACTGGGAAATATTTGGATTGGGAAATCGTAATTGTGATATTATTGATGATGGAAGTTATTATTGTAACCCTTTGTGTAAAAATATATGAAAAGCATGAAAAGAAAATGAATATATGAAAAATAGCATGATATCTCAGCATCAAAAAGAGAGTCATTGCTACAAAAGAGAAAAAAATTGATATGAAAAAATTGAGTATATTTGGACCGGCAAAGAGGAATTTTGTTATATCATCATGAAAAGGTTTTATTTGGGTTATTTGGGGATGCAAAGAAAAGCACCAAAATTGGGTTGAGTGAGAACATCTTCGAGTGAAACTCAAGCTTTAGGGAGATATGTTGATGGATTGTGAGGAGAGAGTCAAAAGATCACTTTTCATTATCCAAATATAACATACCGTCCCTAAGCGACGTTATAACCATAAAGACCTTAGGATTTCTAGCTACTTGGTGGAGGAACAATGGATCAATTAGGGAATAGGTGAGTGGACCATTGGATACTATATTAGGACCTATGATCACCCTATAACCATTAACACTAACTGAGTTGAAGACCTCTCCTTCTGGCATTGCGAAGTTAGAATGGACTTGAATTTATGGAATGTTGATTATGTGTAAATTAAACATATGTGTGCATTATTTCTTAAGCATTACTGCATGCGACTTTTTAGATATTTTGCTGTATGATCATTTATTGTTTTCTATTCTTCTTCTGCTTCTTCCTCTTCTATATTTATTATTGATTACCCTATTGTTCTTATCTTTATTGTATTAGGACGATACAACTTTGAGTTGGGAGTCTTGATATCTCCCTATTTGTGATGAATTAATCTAGGTTGGAGACACTATTTTAGGTGTATTTGAGCATTTAATTATATATATATTTTTATTCATATTTTTATATTTTCCTATTTCTTGGCTTAATTTGATGATTTATTATTTTTAGAGCATATTTGGTTTAATTTGTGTGTTAATGTGAAGTTTTAAATATATATGGAAATTAATTAGATGTCAATCAATTCTAAAGAGATAAGGAACGAAGATATGGATGGAACTTGGAGATAAATGGAAGTAGAGATAAAATAGAAAAGGAAAAGTTGCCAAGTAAATCTGAAATTCTGCAACCACGTCGACTAAAATGAAAATAAATAAAAAACGGCTGGAAATTTGGAAGAACGATCTGAAGGATAAGTGTATATATTTTCGATAAAGTCGTTTTGATATAAAGTAGGCGAAAATATGAGCAATAACAAAGAAGTTACGACCAAACCAAGACAACATCAGTTTTTCCCTTTTCCTATATTTTAGAAAACGAATTTGATTTGGAAAAGAGCCCTATTACTTTCCCTCTACCCCAAGAATCCGACCTAGGGTTTGGAAAACCTATAAATACACCCTCTTATTATTAGAAATTCATCCTTGGCCAGCCCTTAAGCCAAGAAGAAGCCTACATCAAGAGAAGAGAAGATCAGAAGGAGTTGGACAACAAATCATCCCTTCCAAATTCTTCAAATTGGTAATTGTGTTCTTTTCTTTCTCTAGTATGAACTAAATCTATTTTAGCTTGAGATTAGAATATGGGCATGAACACTAGACTTGTTTTATATCTATTATAATTTGGGATGTTAGGATTTAAATGAAATTAGTGTTTTATTCTCTGTTTAATGTACTTTGATTTATTGTCTGTAGTTCTTACGGTTGCAAACGTACATGATTACCTTAATAGTAGTTAGATGGTCACCCGGAAGGGGTTTCTAATTATTGAAACACCATATAAACTTCTAGTGTGCGGTAGTGATCCAGAAGGGTTTGCCTAACTATGATAGTCATTAGGGTTTATTATTTAATCACCGATCATTAAGCAGGAACGTCTAATATAAGAAGCTAGTGGCGTAGGAGCACCTTATTTAAGTCCCATGTTAATTGTTAGGTCTCCACCTAAGTCCACCCGGAAGGAGGTTAGGAGGAATTTAGAATCTTGTTTGTTGCATATTACACAATTCTCCCTTACATGATTAGAATAAACAAGGCTAGTGGGGATTACTTGTTATATCTCGAGTTAAACTCTCATACTATCTTGTTCTCGTTATTTACTTTCTTGTCTTTAATTTATTTAATTAATTGTTCTTATCTATAAAACCAAACAAAAATTCATAAGTCTTTTAATTTTAGCGTAATATTCTTCTAGTTTTCTTATTTGCACTTGATATTTGCATAAGTTCTCTCTAACTTTCGTAGTCTCTGAGGAACGAATCTTATTTATCATTAAATCCTGCATACGACCTATGATACTTGCAGTGAGTAACGTGTTTAGGCTAGGGTGTTAGTTTCTTTATTTATAATATATTTTTATCACCCCTTAGCCGACACCAGTGAGTGACAATTGAGAAGAAAGTAAGGAAGCAAGTTGACAATTAGAAAACATGGAAGGATGAATGATCATAGTATAGTCGTCACTTTAAGCCAAGTAAGAACGATCTTTTTGCATTGTAAAACTAACTTGACTTGAAATTTTAACATTGTTGATTATCTTTAAAATTAGTATTTTGTGGGTTATTACTTTTATATGAGCTTTATGAGAAGTTACTTTACATTACTTTGTATTCATTGCTGGTGTCTACGTGATACTTGATGATTCTTGTTTCCTATTTATGTGCTTACATTGTCAAAATGATAATGCTTTGAGTTGGGGGGTCTTGATGTTTCGTGTTTCCTGATACAACTTAATACTTTCGAGACATAATTTTGGATCTTTATGAGATTAAAGTTGGGATTTACCCCTTATATTGAATTATTAGCGATTATATAAGATTATTTGTGTCGTAGAGAAATTTGAGGTTGTTTTGTGTTTTAATTGTGTAGCTCTTAGAACGTGGAGAATTTAATGATGTAAAGGTCAAGCTAGAGAGTCAAGAAGTTAAGGAAACACCTAATATTGGTTTAAATGAGACCGATACAAGCCAAGAAGTCAAGAATATAACAAGAAATCAAAGCACAAAATCTAAAATAAACAGACTCATCAACTTATAGAAATCACACCAAATAATTGGTTAAGAAACTGATCATTCCCTTTACACAAAAGATATCTCTTGGAGTGTAGTTTGAATGATAATAAAAGGCGGACAATTACGAGTTGAGCAGAAGGATTATGAACGTTTTGTAAAGATAAATTAAGCATACCAGATCTAACATAGAAGTCTAGGAGCTACTTTGACCTATTTTCTGGTTCCATAACTTAAACCTCCTAATTTCCTAGTATGTATTAGTAGATTTTCAACTTTTTACATAATATTTACTTGTTATTTACTTGTAAAGCAAGAGAAAAGCAAGGAGATCAAGGAAACAACACAAGAATCTTTATATTTTGTAATTTTTCTTCTTTTAAACTCCATAATATGTATTTATTTCTTAGTTCCGTTATGAACTAAACATCATTTAAATTGAGATTTCATATGTATGAACCCCGTTATGAATTAAATGCATCGTTTTTTTATATTTGGGATTCTCTTTTTTAATTTAAATGAATTTGTGGAATCTTGTTGTTGATAATTTGTGTGCTTAATTTTGTATTCATATGATTTGGCCAATTATTGAGTTGTTTTAGGTATTGAACTACACCCTGGAAGGGGTTTAATTTCCAGGCTCATGATTATAACCGCTTGACTTCATTTAGAATTGGTAGATTTAAACTAGTCAAATAATCAATATATAGTTAGAACTTTAGGCGTTATATAACTATGTAGGATCATTTGGGAGAGATTCCTAGGTTAGATAGCATCCTTATTTACCTGGGAGTAGAGCTGCAAATGAACTGATACTCTCATCAAAGGCTCAAGTTTGAGTTCACTAAGTGTTTGTTTGAGTTCGGCTCGTTAGTTAAACAAATCAAGCTCAAGCTTTAAATTCGGACTCGTTTACTAAATGAGACAAACTTAAACTTGTATAAGCTCGATTCGTTAAGCTCGTAAACAATTTGTTAAGGGTTCTTTAAGAGCTCATTAATAGGCATGGTAGATATATTCAATTAAAAGTTATACATATATATATATATATATATATATATATATATATATATATTCAAAACTACGTAAAACTTTTGTATATGTTATTAATCATAACTAAAATATTCTTTATCTAATATGTATATTTTTTTTTTGTATTCTTCAATTCAAATTATGTAATGTGTTGTATATTAGTTTTACTTATTTTCATTTTCAATATATATATATATATATATATATATATATATATATATATATATATATATATATCATAGAAAAATAAATGAGATTTGAATGAGTCATAAACGAACCAATCTGAGCCGAACTCAAGCTTGGGAAAATTGAGTTCGCTAAGGGTTTGTTTGAGTTCGGCTCGTTAGTTAACGAACCAAGCTCAAGAACGATAAAGTTCGGCTCGGCTCGGTTCTTTTCAAGCTTAAACTAAGATCAAGCTCACTAAAATATTAGCAAACCAAACTCAAGAAAGTTAAAGTTCGGCTCGGTTCGTTTGCAGCCCTACCTGGGAGGGACTTCGGGTGATTTTAGAATCCTAGTTAACATGTGAATTCCCCTTTTTTTCCTTAGATCATGAATAATCACATGTCATACTAGTGGTGAATACATAATCTTCAGTTATATTTCTCCATACTTTCTCCTAATTACTTTTTAGGCCTTTTGATGATTTGTTTTATTGTTAAGTACTTTAATTAAAAATCAAACATAAATATTTTTATTTAAATTCATGTTTTATCCTCAATAAACATCTTAGGTTAGACTATAATTACGCTTTTAACTTCATATTCCGTGTGGGGAACAATTACACTTATAACTAGTATTACTTGGACGAATCATACTACACCTGAGTTAAATTTTATATCACATCTCAGTGGAACACCACGTACACCTAATAGTTTTCGTATTGGCCTTCAGGAACACGTTATCTTTATCAATAGAATTAATTGTCAAACATATATCGTTACTGTTTGAGAGGAAGTAAGTATCATCGAAGATATGATTTGTTTCTAGGATCCCAATATTTAGTCTAGTATTATTGTGTTGAACATTATACAAGGAGGAGGCCTATTTTCTCCCCAATGATGACTTTCATTAGTGAATAAGATACAAATCATGTTCCAGAACTTAGATTTAACCCTTTGAACTCCAATATTTAAATTAGTGGTAGCATTATCTCCCTTCAACGTGATGGCATGGTAACTGATCTTAATAGAATAATCCCTGGAGTTAGTATATGGACTAATGGGTCGGTCTTGATTATTCATATTATCAAGTGGAATTCTTAAATTTTATTAGATGTATCCTTGTCAAAGTTGTTGCTAATGACATCTTCTTTCCAAGTAACGGTATTATTTATTATTTGAATATTAATGAGATGGTTTATAATTGTTTGAAAAAAATAAAAAAAATATTTTCTAACATTCTCGTAATGAATTAAATAATATAAATCTAAATATAAATAATTATGTATAAATAAATCACCTAAGATATATATATATATATATATATATATATATATATATATATGTGTGTGTGTGTGTGTGTGTGTGTTTGTGTTTTTGTGTCTTAAATAAGAAATAATGTTGGAGTAAAACTATTTTTGGATGTAATTGTTTACAAGATAATGAAAAATATATCAATGTGATTTACTTTATGGGTTCTTTTATAAGTACTTACAAGGAGTATAGGGGTTCCTCGGGAGGGGAAGAAGGGATTACCGTTCAGGTCTAACCAATTTTTAGGGTCCCAAAAATAATATATATATATATACATGTATACTTAACAAAAATTTCTTACTAAAAAGAATCAACCTTAGTTGGTAGAGGTTCTATGTTCTTATCAATCGGTTGTTTGTTCGAGTCATGTTTAAGTATCACACTTGTTATACTTTGAGTAGCACTAAGTTTAATACAAAATATCTTATAGAGAAGTCTATACCCTTATTTCTTACAAAGTTGAGATGTTTTGGGTTTTTTACAATGTGAAAAATTGATCTCGTATGGTTTGATTATTTTTTGTTAATATGAGTATTAAGATCAACCAATTTATTTAGTGATTGGATGTTTGGTCATGTGATGTTATGTTCCTTATGGTCAGTTTCATACCAAAAACTTAACAAACAGGTCTAATTTTTTAGTTTTTATTTAATTTTACTTCCAAAATACCAAAAGATGTTTGATAAAAGTATTTAAATTGTATAGATTAATTAAGCATTAATATAATATTACTCACTATTTTAGTACCAATTGAAAGAAAATATCATTTTTCATTGGTTATGGGATATGTTGTAGAACCAGGTTTCACGGCCTACGCGGTCAGCCGGGGCCTAGCGCCTAGGCGACATTATACGGGGCATAGGCGAGATTAGACGGTTATGAATTCACTGTATAATTTTGTATAATAGTAATATATATGTAGTAATACTAACAATTTTAAACTATTTAAGTCATAAAATTCATCTAGCAACACTATAGTAAATATAAAAATAAAAATCTCTAGAGAGTAACAACACTATATGTAGTAATTTAAGTCATAATAGAAGTTCAAGATTTCTAGAGAGTAAGAAAAATAAAAAAAATCCTAGGCGGTCATTTTTGCCATTAATCAACACAGGGGTTGGTGATGCCTAGGGTGTGATAAAAATAAGATAAAAATAAGCCAAGAAACTACGCACTCTCACCCTAGACAGACACAGTACTGCAAGTATTACAGGACGTATGCAAGTTTTAGTTAGTAAGTTGAGTTCGTTCTCAGGGACTTAAGTGTGTTAATCGCGTGAGTAGGAATAACGAGTAAAAGTAAATAATTAGAAGACAATAAACTAAAGGGAACAGATTTCGAAATTAATTAACTAAAACTAAGAAAATAAAGAGAATAAAATAAAAGATTAAGAATATGAGATGAGAAGTATAGCTTAGGTTTTGCTAGTATGCACTAATTCTTCTATTTCTATCTATAGATCTAGTTAATAAGGGAGAATATTAGCTCTTGGTATACTTAATCAGGATTCTAAATTCCCATACCTTAGACCTTGAGAGCGACTAAGGGGGCTACGGCACAACCAAGAAGTGTTTTATCTTAGGGTTATCAAACGCCACTAAGGCCCTAAGCAAATACTGCAATCTTGGTGATATGGTGGTTAAAACAAACCATAATGACAATCTAGTTAGAATCATGTTTTGTCAGAACTAATATCGACACTAGACATTATGTGGTGGTTCAATAGTTAAACACCCTGTCAAGGAGACCATCTAACTACTCTTAAAACAATCCTAAAGTGATCAGTTCTAGGAAAGACATTAAATCAAAACACATAAACAAATATAACGTAAGTAGCTAATATCAGATTAAAACATATAATTCCCAAAGAAACTTAGATAGACGAATTAGAATTCATAGATTATACATATGCAAAACTCAAGCTATGGGGAGTTTAGTTCATACCTGATGGAAATAAACTAAAAGAAATTACAAAAGACATCATCTTGCTCTCTACAATAAACTGGAAGAATAAAACCTTAAGAACTAATTACTATGAGGCAAGGATTAATAGGGTAGATTTACAAGTGATATAAGGGTGTATTTATAGGTGTTTAGAAGACCTAATTCGTTTTCTTGAGGAAGATGTAAGTTATTGGACTTCTAGCCCAACTCAAATTCGTATGGAAATAAAGATAAACACTGCTGGACCGTTTTGAGCATATCTTCTTCGTTATTGGTCGGTTTGAGCTCCATAAGATACCAAAAGAATCGCAACAGAATTATCTTTGTCCTTTAAGAAGGAAATCACCAAAATCGGCCTATTTCTTAGGTAAAAACGCACATCTTTAGACGTGTATGCAGAATCCCAGATTTAGGCAGCTTTTCCTTTTCCATCTTTTTAGATTTTGTTTCCTTATCTCCAATTACCATGCAAATCTCTTTCCATAAGTTGTTGTCTTTGACTTGGACTCTCATTAAGCTCCATAATTATCTTTAAAGCTACACACTAAATAAACAATTAAACCCAATATGCTCTAAAATAATAATTCTTCAAATCAAGATTCAAAATAGGAAAGTGCACTAAAACTCAAGAAAATCGACATTAATGACTTCTAAATCACTAAAAATGATGTCTCATCTTAATATAAATCTATCACAAATGAGGAGACATCAGGGGTTGTTTAGGCGCCTCTTCCACGATGACTAAGGCGTTAGGCAAACACAACTAACAATTTTACCTGGCGTAGTTGGTTGAGTGTGGGACTTGACGCTTAGGTAGTACTTATGCGCTCCTCAGGATAGGTTATGGGAATAGAAGATGAAAACTATTCTCGTTGTTTATTTGTTTCTACCCAATAAAAGTTATGCATATTTTCTCTCGAATGGGGTTTATTTGTTGCTCCTTGGATGTTGGTGATGTCCTGGTGTTTTATTTTTCAAGGAAGATGGCTATATTTGTTGGCTGCTTGGGTTTGTCTTGTTGTTTTGTCACTGGGATATATCCATTTCTTATCGTGATCTAATCCCCGTTTCTATTTTAGTAATCACTTTATGTAGTGGTAATTTTTATGTGGTGTGTACTAATGTGTTCGACCAACTCTAATTTCTCAATTTTTCCATTCAACTGGTATAACTTGATGTAGGCAATACAAATATGGATGATGGTCCTCCCTTTGGTTTAGGGTTATCTTGTGCATATGGTAGACTGGTCGTTGCGTTGGTGTTGTGTGTGTTATCGGAGGTTGGTGTTGTCGATTGTGGATTAAGAAAGGTGTAACTGATGTTTGGGAAAATATTAGTAGGACAATCATGAGTAGATTAATTTTTAGTATAATACCTTCATTTATATTTTAATCAGTCTATTATATTTTAATCGGGTTGGGTATCTCAACGCGCAATCCCCTTTTATGTTTTTTATCATATGAAATATGGTATTTCGTAGTCCAAATAGGATATTTTTAAATCAAGCAAATTTTCCATCAATTGAACTACATCAAGTGGGTCGAATATATAGAATACTTATTTTACTATTCACAATACCAATGTCATTTATTTTATATAAGTATTTGACTATATTTTTATAAGATAAAAAAATAGTTTACAACTAATTAGTTTCACCTGAAAAATTCTCATGTAGCCTATTTCAGTTATCGTTAAAAAGAATCTTAGAACTGAGGATAAAGTTCTATTCTTCTTTGACTCTATGAAACTGCATATTAGAATTACTATTTATAGTTTTGCATAAAATATAAATACTTAAAATCTCGATGAATTGTACAAAGGGTAAACTTTTGAAAAAATCTATAGCCAATAAAACTTTCTCTAACAAGTCAATCCCATTATGCATTTTCCATCTAATTAACAAAAGACCCTGATACTCTTGACATAGTAAGGAATGTTCGGTTGTCAATACCATAAGGTGTGGTGATATGGAGGGAGGGATAGAGGTAATGCAACAAGGGGCGAGAGGGTGGGGGGATTCCATTAGTGGGGACGGAGTGTAGGGGGTGGGTTGGGTGGGGGCTTGGGTGAGAGGTAATAAAAAAACATTTTCATCAGAGGGGTAGTTGGAAAAACATTATGGGTTGTCATATTCACCATAATGAGTTGTTTGTGTTAAAAATAATAGCTTATCAACTGTAATGTGATGGACTATAAGAATTTGGGTTGCTTCATAAAAGGATGGGTTGGATATGTAAAACATTTAGATATCCATTGTAATATGATGGGTTGTATGTGTAAAAGTCTAATTTTCCCATTTTTTTCTAGTGCTTTTCATATGGGCTCTTGGTAAGGGTGGTGGGTAATTATAAAAAAATATTTTTTATCCCTTGGGGAGGTTGGAGGTATTTTTTAAATTCTAGGTTTAAAAAAATCTAGGTTTGGGGTCAAGGGAAGGGGATAGTAATTTTTAAATCCATGTTTTGAAAATAAATCCTATGTTGGGATAAGTTTGTTTTTTCAAATCTAATTAAAACGAACCTGAGTTGGGGTGGGGTCAAGGGACCATGGAGAATTTTATAAAAATCAAGTTTTTAAAACAAGTAAAAAAAAGGATTATGGGGGTGGGAGTAGGGTCGCGGTGGGGAAGGGTGGTTATGTTAATGTTTACCAATTTTTCTACTCTTTTATTATTTTTTAAATAGATGTGTAAATATTATATATGCAATATATTATTTTAGTATAAAATTATTTGATAAGGGTATATTAGATATTTAGATAAAAATAATTATAATAATAATAATTTGGATTTTTTGAGAGAAAAAAAGTGTTGGACTATTTGAAGGCGAGTTTTTAATATATGTATCTTTTAAGCAATTGTTTCTTGTAAATATTATTAAAAATCCTTATACCTTATTGTGAAATTTATTAATATTCATTTTGTTGGCATATTTACTAAGATATTTGAAAATTCAATGTAAGGTGTATATCATTAAAATATTTGACAATTTCGGATAGTATATGGATATGTGGCACAATTACCCATAAAAGGAAATTAAGGACATCACCCCAAACCCACCACCCCCATAAAAACCCATTGTTAATTTTCTTATGGGCATTCAAAATCTGAAGACCAGACAATGAGCATAATATAGATCAGATGATGAATTATTGCAAATGGGTTGTACACCTTTATTTTTGTTTTGTTGATTTTTTTTAATTGTTTATATATAAAATTTGTTCACTCACATAAAAAATGAATAATATATCGTTAGCTTCTTCAATATGAGGTTATATCTCACACTGGGAGATAAGGATGATGGTTAGATGGTTGTTCATCTTTCTATTTTAAGTTTATTACATGACTGGGCAGACGTATTACAACATGCTAGAAAAGTTTTAAAATTTAAATGCAAATTTACAAAACCATCCAAAGGAAAAGGTTATGGAACCGCATTTGTTGTTGCAATGATTTAATCAATTTTGTTTGTATATATGCTTAAAACGTGACCTCAAAATTAATTGACATTGATGGATAACAAATCAAGTTTTTATTCTATTTTTCTTTTCTTAAAATTGTACGAATAATAAAATGTTAAAAGAATAATTTAAAAAATACATATATAACTCCATCCGTAAATTAATATATTTTTATGAAACACTAGTTAAGGCTCTAAGCTACTCTGTCCATAAAAGGTTGTCATGTTTATTTTTCATACAAAGTAATATAATTAATTAACCATGTGATTACTAAAATGACGTTTATAAAGTGTCTTGATAATTTAAATTTGTATTGGAAAGATAATTTTTAATATTCAAATATATATAGAAGTAGTATAAAGAATGAAAAATTGTATATGTTTTTCTAAATGGACAAATTTTTATAGACAACTATTTTGAAATAGTGACATACTTTTGTTGATTATGAAAGTATGTAATATTAGAACACATAGTAAACTTATCAAAAGTGTATTAAATGGGGCAATATAATAAATTAAATCATGTAACTTTACGAAAACTACTTGATGCTAGATGTTATAAAATATTCTTTATAGATTTAATAGCAATCATCTCATTCTGTCAAAAAAATTAATTTGGTTAGCATGAGAAACTTCTTATAGATGGAGTAAAGAGAGAAAGAAGTATAAGACAAACTCTAAGATTTCTATTATCATAGTACATCCCTAAACCCTTTCTCTCTAGTTTATATCTTTTGTTCCTTGAAGTGTCTTTTCTTCATCAATCGGTGTTATCAGGTTCTGTTTCATTTTTTGGAATTTTCTCCTCTTGCATTGTGTGATTTTTGTCTTAATCATTGTTTAATGCGAAGATCAGGTATTTTTCATTTGGATATTTTTGTTTCTTATTAAGTTTTACAGTCATATGGTTGTATGTTATCTTCAATACTTGTTGGTGCGTCGTCGTGTTGTAGGTGCTTGTATGTATTTTGGTGTCATCTGCCTCTTAACAATTTCATGGAATCAAAGAATTTAGTTCAAAAACTTCTTATTGTAAGTAATACCCAATTTATTTTGTAGTGCTTTTATACTTTATGGTCATCAAACATGGAGACGCGAGTCCTATATCTCTTAGTAGTTGAGTTTTGTGATATTTTGGGCTTGTAGGTTATAGGTTTCTGGTGGGTCCTGGTGTGTTATAAAATAATGCGATAAAGATTAAGGAACCACTAACTGCAAGTGTACAGTTGTCCCAAGTAATATATGATAAACAAGTTCGTTCTCAGGGATTGGACTGGTATAACCCAAGTGTTCAATAGATAAGTAGTCGTAATTGCAAGTACAAAAAAGTAAATGATATAATATTTGTTTTGGTTTTCTAAAACTAAGATGCAAGTAAATTAAATACTAAATCAATTAAACTTAAATAGAAATAATGCAAGTAAATAGGGTAGACGCAAGAGAAAAGTAGTACTTGAGTCAAGCAAGGGTTTCACCACAAATCGTCTTAATTAATATTTTCTGTTAAGGGCTGAATTGTTATATTTATTCTAGTCGGAATTCTAAAGTCTCTTAGCCCCCATAGGGTGGACCTAAAATCACTCCTACGGTTTTCTAAACCACGTCAGGGTGATTAAAACCACTTTCGGATGATTAAAACTTACCACTTTGGCTTTGGTTAGTCAAGCCTGCCAAGGTCATTGGCGGATACCAACGGCAATTACCTAGTTCTGTACCTAAACCCCTTGTCAAGATGATCCATACGCCACTATATGAAATAGCCTAGATACTAATAATTATCCCTAGTTCGCGACGCTAAAAATAATAGTTCAAGCAAAAAATAATTGTCAACATAAAATAACTAATTCAATTTCAATCCTAAAATCCCAAATTAGAAAAAACATAAATTAATACGAATTGGGTTCAACCCATTATGCGATTCTCAAGTACAATGTAAATTTAGCTCATGACAGAAAAAAAACTAAAATTAAATAAATAAAAGACATTATTCTAAATTACAGAAATAAAATATGAAACCTAATTAGGAGGATGACTTGAGCTGTTGTTGGAAGAATGTGATTCTCCAGCTCCTTCCCTTACTTCCGTCTCTTGACGCTCTCTCTAAGGATGAATTAATTTGAAGAATAAAGTAAGAGGTGTTGAATAATGAGGTCTAAAAGTGAATTTATAGTGGAGAAAATCGAATTGGGATTTTTAATTAAGAAGATTAGGTTAAATGAATAAAAGCTCAATCCTTAAATGAAATCCCGTAACTATTGTACACCCTCCACTAAAAAGGTTGTAACTTTCTCAATTTAACTCTGAATTGACTCATTCAACTTGCTAATTCTTCGTAACTCTATAAGGAATGAATCTTCTTTACAACTCAGAGGCTGAATCCATGTTTAAGTGACTCGAATTCAGCAATTACCATCAACCTTCCAGATTTGCAGCTCTAATTTGTCAACTCTTCGAGATATTTCTTCTCGCCTTTGACTTCTTTACACAATCTAAGACTTCCATTCTTGATTCCTCTCCTTAATAGTATTAGAAACCTATAAACTTTACACTAAAACAAACCATTTAACGCGCAAAAGTTTAGTAAATGAAAAATACTCAAATCCAATGAGGGAAAATGAATATAACCAATTAACACTAAAATCTATCGAATTAGTCAAATAATCACCAAATTTGATGTCTCCTAAGGGCATATAATTAGAACAAAAGAGGAGACATCAGTTCCTCGAGATTTGTTTTCATTTTTATATAATGTGTTGTAACTTGCACCGTCTTGATTATTTAAGTCGTAAATAAGAATTTGTTGATTTTTGGTGTTGGATTTATAAAAGGACACTGCTAGCCAGGGAATTAGGGTGGAAGAATTAAGAAAAAAATTGTAAATTGGTTAAAGTTGTCACACTTGAGATTCAAGAGGCCATAATAGGGATTGAACCAGTAGAGTGTGGAACTTGTAAGTAATTTTTATTTTGGGGTGTTTCAAATATTCATGTTGGAGTACTTATGGAAGCAGGGTAGACACCTTGTAGGTTGAGATGTCAGTACTTGGAGTACGGTAGGTTCTCCCTTACTTTGTTCCGTCTTTTTGGTAGTAAAACCAGTGTTTGTACAATAGAAAAATTTAGTGAATTAATTAATATATTGGGTTATATTCTCTTTGATAAGGTTATAAATCTTAAGAGGAGTAATGTAACTTTGATTTTTGTAAATACTGGACGAGGTTCATTTCATAGAAGATCATTTGGAGTGTGACGGAGAAGGTATGAATTGATGAGAGTGTGAAGGATACAAGAGGTGGTTCTAAGAATTGCCTTTGTGGACCAATCTCCATATATAAGTCAAGTATGGTTTAGGAATCAAAAGATTGGTGCACCCTTGATGCATAGATCCTCTAAGCACAAGTTTCATTTGAGATTACTATCTCGGAAGATTATTTTTTGATATTTAATGTCAATGTTATCATCAAGTTTTTCAATTTTTTTGATTGTTTTCAGCAGTATGGCTATGTTTAGGACTGGGCATTGCTAACGTGTGGTACATACCCTTATGTTCCTTTTTTGATATATTGATGAGATCACATCTTATGGATCATGAGGTAAGTCCAAGAATAATCTCTTGGAAAGCTGTTTGCGCCCTATAAAACTTGTACCATTGACAATGTTTTTACCGAACTTTCTTAGACTCGTTCAGCTTTTTAAATCTATCGAATGAAGAATACTAATTTGGAAAGGGAGGTAGATTTACAAGATGCATGTTGTGGGATGAAAGGTGGCCTAAATATTATGTAAGCCCTAAATATTAAAACAAACTATTAGTTTGCAATCTAATAAACTCATTTAAAAAACTCTAGAGGATTATGATATTCAATATACATCCTAGAAGTGGGGTTGAATAGGACTATGGAAATTAATCGGCTAACTTTATTTCAAGTAAATAAAATTAAAGGCTAATTTGAATCCTATTGCCTTAGTAAACTAGACGGTCATAACTAGATAATACTAAGAGACAATATAAGTAAACTATTCATGTAAGCATATTATCAAGCATATAGAGTGCGAAAGATAAATAGTGTAGGGATAGAAAGATACACAATGATATATAGTGGTTCGGTTTTCCCTACATCCATTACCTAAGGTGTACACCTTAGGATTTACAAGATTCTCAATATAATCTTCGTATCTCTTCAAACCAGATGAGATCACAAACCCTTTACAACCACTTTACTAGCTTGAAGCAAACCATTTGTGTTATCACAAACACAGGCAGCCAAGTATACTACCTATACTCACAATACTATCTTAATCTATTACAAATGTTAGAATTAAGAGGAAGGAAAGTGTTTAAAGGGTGATACAATCTTTGTGAATAACTCCTAATGAGTAAATAGAATAATGTAGCTTGAATGTGTATATATGACTTTGAATGCTCTTTAAAACCTTCTTGAATGATAACAATTATTGCTCTTTAGATGAGTAGATGGAAGGTGTAAGTTATGTCATTAATGAGCTCCATTTTGTAGCTGAAAAAAGCCCCCGACGGTCACAAGACATGGGTCTAACAGATATAAAATAAACCCAACGGTCATAAGCCCTTCGTCTTGAAGTTTGTCCAGAAAACCTAACCCGCGGTGCACCGCAGGTCCGTCCTGTTGGATTTGTGTTTTCTTGTTGCGTGGTGAGCTTGGGTCCACGCCTGAGTCCGCGCTGGTGTGTGTACCCTTTGTGCGGTGTACTGCAGCTGGGCACTGAAAATTTCTAAGGGTAAGTTTGGATTGAGGTTATTGAGAAGAAAAGAAAGGAAAATAAATTATTTCTGATATATTCTATCGTTTGAGTAGGAAAAAAATTTAAGAGACTGTTTGGATTGAGGATTTTGGAAGGAAAGGAAAAAAGGGAGGTGATTTTTAATTTTTTTCCAACATTTATATTAGAAGATTTGTTAAAGTAAATTAATTGAGATGATTATAAGGGAGGTGTATTCAATTGGGATTTCGTAAGATTTTTTTAGATTTTTAAAATCCATAGACTTTACAAATTTCACATATTATTTTAATTCCATATAGAATTGATAGATTTTTTTAATTTTATATGGAGTTTGATGGATTTTTATGTCAATAATTTTAATAGATTTTAATAAATTTTAATTCTTTTTTTTAAATAATTTAACATGAAAATAATATATATATAAAAATTTATAAGTTCTTAGTCATATAATTTTTTATGAAAAAGAAAATATGACAAAAAATAATGATTTTTTTATAAAAATAATCAGATGACTAAAAACTTATAAAATATTTTATATATAAATTGGGATTAATATAAATCTTGCAAAGGAGCTATTACTATTATCAACTCAAAAGTAACCAAAAGTACTTTCTAAAGGATCTTTATACACCTAACAAAACTTGCTGCTCTTCAGACCAAAAAGAAGAGCTTACTGCTAAATAATTTGAAGCAAGCAATAGTGACTAGTTAAAAGCGATGATACATTGATAAGACTAGATCTGTTTAACAGGTATTTATTTTTACAGTAGTCATTTTCTTAATTTGATCTGTTATTTACAGTAGTCCGCTTCTTAGTTTGATCCTTAAGATGAACGATATTTCTCATATTCTTACGATAAGTGTAAAAAACGTAGGTCTGATTGAATTGCCAAAACATTCATAATATTGTTATAAAGAAAAATTCAATTGTGGGATTATACACGAATAAATATTAAAATAATTATAAAATTGTTTATGAAAAAAATTATCTCAGTGTTATTTTGGTTGAAGTTATAAAATCTTTATTTTGATAGAAAGATATGTATAAAATTGTTTTTTATATTTAAACCTTAAATTCATACAAAGTTCAATGATTTAGAGAATCCAATAACAAAGTCTTAGAGAGGTATATCAATCGGGAGTTTGTTGATTTTTTTGAACTTTGAAAATCTAAAGGTATTCAAATAAAATTTTAAAAAGTCTTTTAAAATTTAGGTGTATTCAATTGAGATTTTAAAAGTCTTATAAAATTTAGATATATTCAATCAAAATTCTTTTGAATCTTTTAAAATTTTAGAGTATTTAAAAACTATTGGATTCTTTAACATAGTTTTATAAATTTTTTTGGAGAAGCAGAAATATTGTTAACTTCAATCACAAAATAACTACTAACTCAAGTAATTTTATTTTTCATGGCTTTTCATGGCCAACATGGCCATTTTTTTCTTTTCTATATCTGGTCTCCTGTGTTTTATTTTCGAATGTCATTTTCATATACTTTGATTTGATAATATCATCTTTTTCCCTTTATCTTCATGGCCGGTTATGGTTAAGTCCTTTTTTTTTCTATTTTTTTCGAATGTCTCTTTCATCAACACTCACCTGTGATCTTAACTTACAATTGGGTTATGTGTATTATTGCCACTTAATGTTCATATTTGAATGTGCCAATAAAACGTAGAAGGTCTTTCATCGTTTGTGGTTAAGTGGAGTGTGGGGTTTCATGAGGTTGGAAAATTGATTTGGACAACACTTTTAAGAAATTAAGCAGTACCTTAAAAAGTTACTAGCCTAGTTATATATGTTTCAAACTATAAACTGGCCACAAATAAGCTTTATGCGATAAAAGTGTGTAGTCCACATAATTTCATCAAGGTAACAGGTCATTTTCATTATCAGTTCAATATATCTAATAAACTCCAAAAACTGATCTTGTTCAATACCATAAAGAAAAGAGATGCTGATATAAGGTAAGACAAAGCAAGTAGAGCTTATGATTATGAAAAATAAATAGTTATAACCTGGACTAATATGCTATCCATGGTTAAACTAATTTTTAATTTATTAATTAATTTAGGTTAATTAATACCTAGAAGTAAAAAAAATTACTGATTATAGAGACAATAGTTCTCATAAAATACTTGCTACTTGCTAAACATAAATTAAGCATGAATATTTTTAAGAGTTTTTGATTTTTTGTTTATGTAATTTTTCTTTTCATAGTTAAGAGAATCTATTGTAATTAAAAAATTAACAGGTAGTTGCGATAGAGTTACCGTTGATAATTTTGATAAATTGATACAAAAATCACGATAATTTTAGAATCTAATCATTTGTCTTGTTATACATTTTTTTGACAAATTTCTAATTATAATCAACCTTTTATGTTAAACATAGTATTTTATGCAATTCAATCATTTGTGTTGTTTTTACTGGTGTATTAATTAAATTGAAGTATATCTTTTTTTTAGAATAAGACAAAAATATATTAAAATTCATTAATATCTATTAAAATCCATAAAAATCTTGACATAAGAATACGTCAAATTCTATACATAATTAAAAAAAATCTTATAAACTTATATAGACTTAAAACAATCCGTAGAGTTTACAAAGTCTATGAATTTTTAGAGTTCAAAAAAATTCAATAGATTCCTAGTTGAATACACCCCTATTGAATACGTCTAGTTTTTAAAATAGTTTCTCAATTGAATAATCCAAGATTTTAATAGACTTTTAAAAATTCTATTGAATACCTTTAAACTTTTAAAATCCAAAAAAATCCAGTAGATTTTTAATTGAATACACCACCCTAAAAATCACCTATTTATCTCATTTTATAATCATTCCGAATTGAAGTCAAGTGTAAAGAATATATTTTGATAAATTATAAAAAACCAAAATAACACGAACCTTCTTTTATAGATTAATCATTTATTTTAAAATCTTAAATTTGATACCAATTAAACTTATACAGTTCTAAAAACCTGCAACATTGATCAATTTTTGTAAATATTAATTTCAATACAAATAAAAATAAATACAATATCAAGATAATATATTTTTTTAACTTGTTTCATTACTTTCAAAAGATATTCTAGATTTCATGACAATTTCGTATCTTGCCAACTAATATATTTCTCATGTAAAGGTCCCCTACTATTTAGAGTTGTTTAACATACAAAATTTTAAAATAATCTACAACGGTCTTGCATTGACACATACGACTTTCTGCTTAATTAAAGTTGTGGAAATCATACCACCGGTTAAAGTCACTAAACTTTGTTCCCTTAAAGGTGTGAAAATATTCTTCAATTTATATCTCATGAGCTCTTATGTCAACAAGGATAAAAAAACGTTTATAATTTTTTTTCTTTTTGTTTATTATTTTTTTAAATCCAAATAAAAAATACACAAAAAATTTCATGATTTTCTTTAGTACAGAAATTTCTAATCCAAACAAGATTGTTCTCTTATTTTCTTTTTTTTATAATTTTTCTCTTCTTTTCCTTTATTTTTTTTCTTCTGAATACAAACATACCCTAAAGGAAAGTACTTTAGGTGATTATGAAAATTACCTATAAACCATATGATATAATCACTCCAAAATCGGGTTCAAATGGAAGAATTTTCTTTTTAATAAGGGAAAAAAATAATATTTACACCTTACAAACTTATAAAAATGGAAATATGTTAATATGTATTTTTTTCCTTTATTTTTTTCTAATCAAACCAAAAATTACTCAAAATTATGTATGAATTTTTCTTTGTGGAAATTATCCAACCCAAACAATATTTTGCTCTCTCTTTCTTTTCTTTTATAATTTTTCTCTTTTTTCCTTTTATTATTTTCTTCTCTCCTGAATTAAGAAAAATGGTTTTTAAATAATATAATAAGTAAGGGCTATTTTCCTAAATGTGTGTGCATTAAATTTGGTTCAGAAAATATCTATTAAATATAAAATCACAACTATTAATTAGTCCTAATAATAATTTTAGTTCAAACGAGAATTGTCGATTATTAAAACGGGATTAAAAACAAGGTTAGACCAACATTTTATTCGCTATGATACAACATAAGTTTGGTAAAAGGAAGATGCGAGTTACTCAAATATACAGAGTTTAGGAAATGAGGAATTAGTTGAAAAGCTCTACTAAGAAATTAATCAATTACTTAGGGGGTCATATACTTATAGCTAAGCATGCATATAAAATGATATGTAAAGAGTAAGGGACAAAAGATACACAATCCTTTTGGATAGTTCGACACCTGAAGGTCTTGTCCACCACTTAAGGAATTGCCCTTGGGATTCCAGGTTGACCACTAAGCTTCTTATTTTTCTCGAAGGTGAAAAATAATACTGATACGTCATGACTTTTACCGAGGTCGATCACAACCCTTACACGTGATTTTTACGGGCTCAATCACAAGACGTGACCGAGACATTTACATGCTCAGTTCAACCCTCAAACCACTTCAATTACACGAAACCTTCTCTTATTCAATGAGCTAACAATCCTCCACTTTGATCTCGGAATAACCCTTTCTAACCAAAAGGAAGAGTATAATTTGAAAGTCCTAGAGGGGATGAATAGAATTACTAATAAGATTAAAGCCTAATTAAAAATCTTTTGGATAATTATAAGTTTAAAGAATAACTTCTAAGTCAATATATATCAAACACTAAGGGATCATGCAATAGGGTAACTAGGTTTGATATAAATAGAAATACGAGCAATCAATAAATGAAAATTAAAGAGATAAGGGATAGAAAGTACAAAACGATGTATAGTGGTTCGGTTATCCCTACATCCACTACCTAAGGAAGCCTCCTTAGGATTTCAAGCTTTTCACTAAGCTCCTGTGTCTCTCTTAACTGGGTCGAGAACACAATAATTCTTACAACCACTTCGATACCACGAAGCAAACTCTTGTGCTATCGCACCACAAGGAAACCGAGTATACTCCCTATACTCACACTCTCTCTTAATCTATCTATTACAAAGACAAGATCTAAGAGGATAAAAACAAGTGCTTGAATGGTTGTTACAACATTGCTAAGAACTCCTAAAGAGAGGATATAACTCTAAGCTTAAAACTTCTCTTGAGTGGATTAGAACTTTGAAGCTTCTTGGATTAACTCCTTGATTGAGTAGATATAACAAGTTGATTGATCAAGCTTGGATTGATGATAGCTTGAGACCTCTAATTGATGTATAAGATTGTATAAAATGTATTGGTAAGAGGTAATAATTTCATAGCATAAAACTCCATTTTATAAGCAACTTTTTAGGCCCGAGGCGGTATGCCGGTCATATGGGCGGTTTCCCGGTCCGAATTGTCTTCTAGTCAACGGTTAGATTTGACGTGGCATGTGACCGTTGGGCAACGGCTCTCTTCACCGGTATGCCAGTCCTGTGGGCGGTATGCCGGCCCGGCTACTAATTAGACCTTATAAAATAATGTTAAATTCATGGAGAGAAGGTATTTAGTTAGGACAAGTATAATGCACTATTTCGGGGATATTTAAAACACGATTTTGGAAATATTAAAACAAGCTTAAAAGGACGTTAGGCCAACAATCTCCCCCTTTTTGATGTTTGACAAATCGAAAACACAAGTTTGTCGATAGAGAGTTTTTAACAAAGTTTTCCTTCAAACGAGTTAACGACCGATAAGTGGAGTAACTCCCCCTTCCACTATGCATAAAAATATTTTAGAAGTACCAAAGGAATTTTAAAAGATTTTTGTAAATATGATAAGTGAATGTATTTTAAAAACTCTCCCCCTTTCTAAAAGCATGAAACACTAGAAAAATTGTGTTCAAAGATACTTTAAGGTTTGTAAAATGTGTAAGATAGTATCTTTGATATTTCTCCCTCTTTGTCAACAACAAAAAGAATATAAAGAATACTTTAGGGGTAAAAGCAGAATTTTCTTAAATTTGAGGGACTTAGATGTAAATTTTCAAACATTGAGAATCTTAAGTACCATTTTTCAAATTTTGAAGGATTTAACAAGAGAGGTTCTTAAATAAGAGAGTTTGAAAAATATTTTCAATAAATAAATTGAACTAAAAATTTTAGGGACCGAAATATATTTTTGCAAATTCTAGGGACTAGAATACAATTTCACAAGTATAGGGACTAGAATGCCATGTTTCAAAGTAAAAAAAATGTAATATTGTAAAGAATAGGGGCGAAGATATATTTTCCCAAACTATAGGGACCTAAATGCAATTTTTCAAATTATAGGGACATAAGTACAATTTTTCAAACTTAAGGGACCTAAAAGCAATTTGTATGTAGCACCTATATCATCAAGAAAATGTTAGCAACGAGTAATAATTAGCATAACTCACGGGAATAGATGAAAGTACAATACCACATCATAAGATAAACACATTTAAATATCCAAAAGCTAATAATCATCTAAAGATAAACTTAGGTTGAACTAATACAAGAATAAACTATGAGTTCAAAAAACCAACAATTAAGAAACTAGATCAAAACATCAAGTTTTAAAACAATTACAACCAAACATAAGTTCATAAACCATAACACAATCTAAAATATTCAACAAAAATCACATCAAAAAGATAAAGAAATCCGTTAAAAAACATTAACAACTTCCACCTATTGATTTTCACGAATGCATGAAACATCACTTCTTGAACACGAAACTTCATCCAAAAGATTCTCTATCTTATTCTCCAATATTTCAAACTTGCGTTGTACATAGTTTACAAACCGGTCTATTGTGGCTTCGAGACGGGATAAGCGTGAAGAATCATTATTTTGAAGAGGATTTGGGATAGGCTAAACTTGAATGGGAGATGATGGAATAGGTGGACCCTCGGAACGAGAGGTGTCGGAAAGGATACGAGCAATAATATCTTCATCCCCAAGGTTTTCAATATGACTTTCCAGAAGATACTTGTTGTTATAAATAACAAATTTCATTTTTCTAAAGGCTTTATAATTGATAATCCAATTAGGATTAAAAACTTTAGTTTGAGAAAAATCAAGATTAAGACCAAGATCTTTGAAAACAACGGAGAGCGCTAAACTGTAAGGAACACTAATGGTGTTGTTACGAGCATGATTGATCATTTTAAGCATAATAGCCGGAAAATTGATTTGTTCTTTGTGATAAATGCAATAAATAATGTAGGCTTTGTAAGGAGAAATTGTAGCATCGTGTTTATCTTTACAAAATAGACCATTTAAAACAATTTTGTAAGCAATTTGAAAATTGGGAGTAAAATCATAGGATCTCCAATGTTTAGACTCGGGAGTAATTGAGACGGGATTGATTAAATGGGCTTCCATAAAGGATTCAACACGGGGAATAAGATAATTATCAAGACCACCCCATCCAACATTCCAAAAACTATCAAAACCCGAAGTTATAAGCTCAAAAAGGGTACCAAGATAAGATTCATTGATTTTCAAGATTTTCCCATGAACTTTTGAAGAAATAGGATTTAAATCACAATCATAAACAAGCTTTTGGTAAAATTCTTGACAAAAAGTAGTGGCTAAATTGATTTCAATTGAAAGAAAAGTAATAAGCCCTTGAAATTCAAGAAGAGTGAAAAAACTATTACCATTAGGAAAAGCGGAAGATTCAACCTTTCTACCCGGTTTAACTTCGAAAGGCTTGGAAGGTTGAGGAGGATTTGAGGAACTTCATGTTTTCTTCCTTTTTGACGATGAGGTAGCTTCCTTTCTTGGACCCATAGCAATAGAGAGTGATGAAGATTGAAAGAGATGAGTTATTGAAAGGATTTGGAGATGGATTTTTGAGAGAGATGAAGGCTCTTGGGCGATTTGCAGAGAGAGCAATGAAGAAGAAGTAGTTTTAGGGTTTTAGAATAAGAAGAGATGGGTTAAAAAGCTGAAAATCCCGTTTTTCATCGATACAGATTACGCGACAGGTATGCCGCTCGCTTCGCCGGTATGCCGGTTAGTAGAAACCCGTAAAAAAATTATCGCGCCGGCATGCCGCTCCTACAGCCGGTATGCCGCTCGGGACTCGCAAATTTGGGTAAAAATAGAACTTAAGGATTCTATAAAAAAAGCCCGAAACCTAACCGAAAGCTCCCCAACAGTACGATAAAGTTTGAGAACCCCCAAATTAATTTCTATTTTGAAAATATACGAAGTAGAAATCTCAAAAACAACGAAAATATTTAATTGCAAAAAGATCCCTATATTTTCTAAAAAATACAAAAAGACCCAAAACAAAAACTAAACATTTCAAGCATGATAAAGGATAAAACCTAAAAGATATTAGCATATATAAATAGAAAAACATACACACATAATAAAACACATATAAAAACGAGATAAAGAAAGAAATCACCGGATTTTCCTTTTACGAGATTTGAGTGTCCTTTTGTATATCATTTCATTTCCTTGGCGCTCAACACCTACAATAGTATTTATAAGGTATCCACGGTGGAGTGGATCCGAGAACACGATTAGTACTTTTCACGATCCATTTCGGTTTTTCCCACAGAGGTATTAAAGACCCGTATTCAAGTTGTTTGTGGTAATGACGCGTAGAAACACGATGACCGGGTTTTCCGCAATAATTGCAAGTACTTCTTTTTTGACTAGAAATATCACGAGAAGGTTTTGAACATGATTTTTTCTCGTTCTTTTGTATAACCAAATTTTCACTCAAAAAATAATTTCTCTTTAAAAAGTTTGTTCTCATCAAAGGGAGTGAAGTTTAAATAGGGATGATTTTTTAAGATTTTAAAAACAATAGAGCAAGCTTCATCCTCTTTTTCAAAACCTTCTATATTTTTCTTCATAAGATGTTGATTTTTATTCGAAGAGAAAATATTTTCAAAACACATGTTTTTATTGTTTCCCAAAATATCATCTAAGGTGAGACAACCATTAAAACAATTCTTTTGCTCAACTTTAGCCTTTTTCAAAGAAAGGTTATTCAAGTGGATTTGAGAGTCAAGAATATTTAGAAGGGATGAAATATACCTCATATCATCATAGTCATATGGGAGTGATAAAGAGTTAGGATATATTACTACCTCATGGTTTGATTTTGGATCATCATGGGTTTCATCATGGATTTTGCTTTCTTCTTCGTCAATTTCGACAATCCCATATAGAAACTCCAATCAATCCCAAATTTCCTTTGCCTAAATCCCAAATTTCCAATCGAGACTTTTACATGCTCAGTTCAACCCTCAAACCACTTCAATCACACGAAACCTTCTCTTATTCAATGAGCTAATAATCCTCCACTTTGATCTCGGAATTACCCTTTCTAACCAGAGGAGGAGTATGAGTTGAAAGTCCTAGAGGGGGTGAATAGGATTACTAATAAGATTAAAGCCGAATTAAAAATATTTTAGATAATTATAAGTTTAAAGAATAAATTCTAATTCAATATATATCAAACACTAAGGTATCATGCAATAGGGTAAATAGGTTTGATATAAATAGAAATATGAGCAATCAATGAACGAAAAGTAAAGAGGTAAGGGATAGAAAGTACACAACGATGTATAGTGGTTCGGTTATCCATACATCCACTACCTAAGGAAGCCTCCTTAGGATTTCGAGCTTTTTACTAAGATCACGTGCCTCTCTTAACTGGGTCGAGAACACAATAACCCTTACAACCACTTCGATACCACAAAGCAAACTCTTGTGGTATCGCAACACAAGGAAACCGAGTATACTCCCTATACTCACACTCTCTCTTAATCTATCTATTACAAAGACAAGATCTAAGAGGATAAAAATGAGTGGTTGAATAGTTGTTACAACTTTGCTAAGAATTCCTAAAGAGAGTATATAACTCTAAGCTTAAAACTTCTCTTGAGTGGATTAGAACTTTGAAGCTTCTTGGAGTAACTCCTTGATTGAGTAGATATAACAAGTTGATTGATCAAGATTGGATTAGTACTTTGATAGCTTGAGACCTCTAATGAATGTAAAAGATTGTATAAAATGTATTGGTAAGAGGTAATTAGTTTCATAGCATAAAACTCCATTTTATAAGCAACTTTTCTGACCCGGGGCGGTATGCCGGTCATATGGGCGGTATACCGGTCCGGCTTGTCTTCTAGTCAACAGTTAGATTTGACGTGGCATGTGACCGTTGGGCAACGACTCTCTTCACCGGTATGCCGGTCCTTTGAGTGGTATTGCCGGCCCGGCTACTAAATAAACCTGGAAAAATAATATTAAATTCATGGAGAGAAGGTATTTAGTTAGGACAAGTATAATGCACTATTTCGGGGATATTTAAAACAAGATTTGGAAAATATTAAAACAAGATTAAAAGGATGTTAGGCCAACATTGTTTGTGCATGATTACAAAAATTAGAGATAAGCTCCTAGAGAGTAGATATTACAATGACTATTATAACTCCTATTGAGTGGATATAACTATGAGATACATCAAGCCATTCAAATGATATGGAAGTGAAGATTATAATTTGAATTCTCTTATGGGATGAACCCTTTGATGATATAAAAGTTTTGACTTCAAGAGATGTGTTGAATTTCTTGAATGCGATTCTCTTTATAACCAAATATGGTTCCAACTGATATGTCTATGTGGTAGTAAAATTTTGTATACTAGCTCAAAATTGGCATTTGGTTATGCTGAAGTCGATAATCTGACTTGGCTTTAAACAATAAGATCTTAAGTGGGAACTTTAATAAATGGATATATATTTGATATGACGTGGAAATTTTAAATCCAATTTATGTAATAAATTGGATATCCAATTTGAATCAAAAATTTGTTATGAGTTGGAGCGAATTAGACAGTTCATATTGTCTTACTCGTTTCATAGACGTTGGTCCGTTTCTCACATGACAAAACTTTTTGCACAAGAAATATTTTAAATGAAGTTATGAAGAAGTTGTTAGTTCATGACATTTCCAAATTCCAAGCACACAAGAAGTTGTGACATAAAACATGTATAATAGATGTGAAAGGATTTCGATTTTATGCATAGAAGTGATGCATGGATGCTATTACTCTTCACATGTGAAATGTTCTAATAATTTATTTTATAAAGTTTGTAGTTCAAAACTTTAACAAATTCAATATGCATTAAAATTTATGTTCTAGAGAGTGTTCAACTTAAACAAATGCTCATGTAACACACAGAAAAATAATTAGGATGCTTGTTCTTCAAACATATGATCTACTCCAAATGTGAAACTAAACAAGTTGTAGTCAATCACTTTATCTCACATAATGCACATAATAAGTTATAGCTTAAAATGCAATTGACTCGTATAAAAGTACACAAAGCTTGAAACATGTTCAAATTGATGAAGGATAAATACATGATTTTAGAAAGTAGAATCATGCTAAGATTCTTTACTTAGACACATGATATATTGCAATAAGGAAATCATATAATCATGTATTTTGCAATTAAAACACCTAAGGATTGGTCACATCCAAAAAAATTAAGAAGGGGTGGTACCAACATATTAATTTTATATAGATCGTTTTTAACAATTCAATTGAATTTAAGAAAAAAATGAAAATTTGGAAAATGAAAAGGTAGAGAAATTCCAATAATTCCAAAAATCTAAAAAAAACCTGGGGTGTTTTGAATTGGAATTAAAATTTGATTTCTGATTTTTTTTAATTGGAATTTCCTTTTCTGAAAATATTGAATTTTTTTAAACAAGCCCTTTTGCAATCTAATTAGAGAAATTTTTAGCCCTACCTGTGTCAGACATAAGGGTATGACATTTTGTGCCAACCCCCTAGTCCTTGTTCTTCCAAAGGTCGGACCCCTAACGGGTAATGCTGGCCTTTTTTATGGATAGTCTCTCGTGATTTCAATATCGTGGGTATTATAAGTGATTTTGGCTGAAAAACTATATGGTTCCCATACCCGCCGCTAATCTGATACAGTAAATTTTGCCAGATAACTTTGTTGGTTTATCCTATCTTAGAATGCGACAACTGGTCTAACAAATGGCTCGAGTGGACTAGACGGAGTAGTCGACAATGATTGGTTGGGAAACCTGTTCTCTATACACGTAAATACACATCAAAGGGCCAAGAAGTAGTTGTGTTCCCATGGCACTCTGATGCTCAAGTCATACTGTGAAGGGATCTCGGTTATACGAGTTATGTATGTTTGTAGAGAGAATTAGATATGAAGAAGTGAGATACCTGGTTGTGAAATGGCTACTTGTATTTATAGAAATAGTCTTATGATCGTGGAAGACTTATATAAAGGCTAGAACTCTACCTAGAGTTTGTCCTTCACTATGATATTCTTTCGTTGATAATATCTATGTCTGAACTGATTGGATAGACACGCACGACTAAACTTTATATTAGTATTATTAGATATACCTCTTTATCTCGGGTCATATCTTGCACAATATGCATTGCCTTCATGATTACATAATCGGTAGGGACGAGATTCTACCATCATGTGATCTTAGAGTAACCAAGGGTGGATTTAGATGAGTGATTTGGCCTAATGTGTATCAGATTTATCTTATTATCAGGTGAAGAATCTAAACCCACATACAAGCGTATTTGTGTACATGGGGGTCATTGAAGAATATATAAATTGAAGATTCAAAATTATTGATACAAACTAATGACATGACATGTACAAGTACATATTTTAAATAAAAGAGGATATATTTATCTCAAAGAATAAGTCCCGACAAACAATTGAAATATTTTGATTAATGATTATGATAAACCATTTTGGGTATATGCTCATGTGCAACTAAATATTCAATATTAATACACATTCACATGAAATAATCATCGAATCTATGAGATGCAAACTGATATCTCCATTTATGTGATAAAAATAATCTAGTCACGAGACAACATGTTATGGGTATTTAGTACTTAGTTTTGGGATTTTTACCCAATTATTCATGATTTAACCTTTCTTGTCTAGTTTTAGGCGTTTTGCTATTTTTAGAGTTTTTGTGCGTAACTTGTGGGTTAATTTTTGTAGCACATTGGTATTTGGAAGCTATTTCATCTTAGGATGATGATAAGAAGTGAATAAAAGCAAGGAAACCCCTTAGTCATAATGAAAAAGAAAACTGTGGATAGATTTAGAAAGTCAAAGTGAGTTATCCAGCTATAAAAACGTCTAGTATTTTTAATACTGCAGAAAATCCGCAAGGAATTTGAAGGTGTCCTTTGTGATTTTGATATTTATTTGAATTAGGGTCGTTTGGATACCAAGATTAATGGATTTCGAACAGTAACAAATAATTTATGACTATTTTAATCTTCAAAGGTTATCTTGTCCTATAATTTAGGAAAACGAATTAGAGTTGAATTTGGACTCTAAAACTTGGGCTATACTCTAGGTTTCAATCTAAAACCTATATATATATCCACTTTTAACATAGGAGAATCATCCTTGGTCAGTCTCTAATCATCAAAAGACCAAGAGGAAGCCTAGATAAGAGAGAATAATAGCATATGGGTATGAATCCTAGACATGTTTTATATGTTATTTGAATATGGGATGTCCTTTTACATTTAATTGAAATTGATAGTGATTGTTCTGTTTTATGTGCTTTGATTTAATGTTTGTAGTTCTTGTGGTGCGCAACGTATATGATTACCCCCTTAGTAGTTGGATTTTCACCCTGACAGGGAATTCAGTTATAGAAACACAATAGAATCATCTAGTGTGCGGTAGCAATAGGGACGAGCTTGCTTTACTAGATAGTCGATAAGGTTTAATATAATAACTGATCATTGCGCAGGGTCCTCGTACCCAAGTCCCCTAATAATTGTTTGGTTGCCTTCTAAGTCTACCCTGACGGGAATTAGGAGGAATATAAATCATGACTATTGTGAATGTATCAAGAAATTCTCCCTTAGATAATAATCGTAGAGCAAATCTAGTGGGGATTTCTTGCTAGTTCTCCAGCTAAACTCTCATACATCTTCGCTTCTATATTTCATTTTCCTGTCTTTACTTTTCTTAGTTTAATTAGTTAATTGTTATAGTCATAAAAACCAAATAAATATTTAGTGTCTCTAGCATATTATTCTTCAAATTCTTTTATTGCACTTAGCAATTGCATTATTTATATCAAACTTCTGAGGACGAATTCAACTTATCATTTATAACTTGCAAATGATATGTGCACTTGCACTGAGTTTCTCGTGGTAGTATAGGGTGTGTGTCCTTTTATTTATCATTATTTTATCACACCTTTACCACCACCACCACAAATTCACTGGAATTTTCCATATGAATAATCACTATTGGATAATTTATAAAATATGTTCTTAATCTTATTATTTATGCAAGAATTTTGGAAAAATACATTATTTGAGACAATTTATGTGTGATTGTTTTGACAACGTGTCTATTAGGATCATAAAATAACAAAATGGTCCATGTGGTGGATAAATGTGTCCACAAATATACCTTTGGTTTTTATTTGTAAAATTCTGGAGAATAAACATTTAATTTTTTTATAGATGATCTATAATTAATTTTCCTTGTCATCAAATGACACACACATTCACTGGGTAATATAATCCCCTTGTTATGTAGAGGATACACATATGCATTTTCAGTTATTCATGTTTCATGATGTAGCACTATATGAGCATGAAAACCTATACATTTCATCCCTTAACCACGAACACCGACTACCCCAAACTTAGACTCGGAGACGAGTAGTCATAAGGTTTTGTGACTTGGGGTGGGTCATATGGTCAAATCCTATAATCTAATGGGTATAAAATTATAATATGACTAACAAACTAAAGGATTAGGATCAAAAGGGTTGTGAGTCATATTTTATTTCATTTGAGAAGGGTTAGAAATACGTATCTTGAGGCTCAAGGCCACGTGCACTCGTGATCATCACCTAAGTGAGGGTGATGTGATGTATACATGCTTACATGCCTCGTTTATGCCTCAAAACTTTCTTATATACACCCACCACCACCATTCAATATCAACACATCTTAACCACCTCGAAACACCCCTAATTTTCACCTAAATTGTCTATGAAATCTATGAATCACTCGTTTTTATTTAAATATTCTATGTTACATGATAGTCATGTACAAAGCGTTATATTTAACATGAGTGGTTAGCTGACAAGTAACTGGGGAATATTGCATTATTGGTTTCCTTCTTGCTTAACCATACACGTACGTGTACTATATTTTATTTATATTCTAAAGGCTACAACTCCTATTTCACCTATTTTCACTAGGCAGACGTTCCAACTAGTGGACATTACAAATACGCCAAAAACAAAAAGTAATTAATAAATATTTGCAAGAGAATTTGAATTGTCTAATCCGTCCAGTTGTCGTAGTTGATTGTGACTATTGCATTAAAAATCAATAGAATAGTTTTTCCATTTCCCTATTCCCCTTTTTAGTTCATGTGCTAGATAACTTTTCCTTTTGTCAATAGCTAGCTAACTTTTACTTTTGCCATGTGCTAGCTATAAAGTCTAACGAAAGATAAATATGAGATTTGACACTTCAATTCTTATTTATATGTAAGATGGTATTCCTCCCTCTCTTAACAATATCAACATGTTATTGACTTCTTCATGTCTCCAAGGTGAAAGGATTTTTCTACTTTTCTGGAGCATTGATCTTCTGCCTTAAGGTACTCTTCTTCTTCAAGTATTTCTTCTAACTCTTTATATTCGAATGGACTCCGATTACCAGAGATTGAGTCATGCTACTCTAGAAGTTGTTCATCGACCATGGATCATTCTTTGAGCATGGAACCCTGAACCTACAGAGGGTATACCTCTGCTTGCCCTTTTTTAGACAATGCATTTGAGGGCGACTCGGGAATAGGTAGTATGACTAGGAATTCTTGTAGCGACCCGCCAAGAGACGTAATACCCCAATTCGGAAATGTCCTTATTAGAATCCTGCTTCAACCCTTAGACCCCATGATTTATCCTTGGTCCAATCCACCTCCAGTTTCTTAGGGGCATGTCTTCCATATTCCTATGAAAAAGTTGATTGGAATTGTCCTAGTTGGATTAGCGCCTATTTTTTCCACTACATCAGCAACTCATAAATAGAAACCCACACACCATCCTTCAACCCTCGGAACCTAGCTATCCCTGGCCAAAAGGAAGCCCACGAGATGAATGTCACAAGAACGCGATCCAAACCTAAACACAAAACCACCTTGACCCCTACCTGAATTAGCCAATGCAATTGGGACTATCTAAACAAACTGATGCAGACACCCACTCTAACACAAGGAAACCAACACCAGCATGTTGAGGCTCGACCCGCACAAGCCCTTGCATCATGAAGAAAATTGAAAACAGGTCATTTATGAGGCTTGAGAACTAAAGGGGTGTTGAAAACCAACCAAAGGATAACATATATATCAGAGAAGAAAACAAAAAGTGATTAAAGAAATAAAAACACAAAAGAATCAGAACGATAAACAATTTACACAGGAAAAAAGGGGGAAAATAAGAAAGTATCGTCGTTGCCTGAGAGTTAAGGGTTGATGGAGGCAACGACAACAAATCTGGGATTTCAGATTCAGAAGTTTTTCTGATTTTGAGAGAGAAAGAAAAAATGTGATTAATGTTGATAATGATGTACCCTTATCCTTAATGTAGTTACGACATAGGAAAGATTACTGTGGAATTTAGTTCATGTTACTATATTTACTATATAGATAAAGGATACAAAATAATTTTCTAATTGGCCCACCATACCCAATCTTACCGGTCCGCTAGATCAATCCGTCTTTTCTTTAGACCATAAAGGATCGTGCTTATAAGCATAGCATCATTTTTTTAATATCGGCAGGTCCAATAATTTCATTGCGGAAAACCGGAAAAACTCAACCGGACCGTCCATTTATAAGCCAGCAAAAGTAATTTTCTCTTTACAAAATGGAAGTCAGAGAAAATCACTCGCACAAGGCTACATACCTTTTTGTTTTCTTTTATCCCATTATCTCCACAGAGATTTTAGATGATAGTTTCATTACATCTAGGTCACATTCTTCAATAAACTCCCTGACTCGTCCAGCTATTTTACAGGCTTTGGTCATTTTTGGGTAGATAGTGGATTTAATGTACGAATTACTCTATATTAAACCATAGAGAGAGAATAGGTAGAGTTGTTGATGGTTCATTAATTCATGCAGGAGTAGCTAAGTGGTTTAGTTGAATTCTAAATAAGCTTCATTACCTCTTTTACCATTTATTTGAGATATTGCATCAAGAGTATTCAATTCAGCTCAGTTATGTAAGCATAAAGTGCTTAAGCTTTTGTTTTAAAAAATTGATTAAGGTTTAAACTTGTTGCTCTGTTTCTATTAGTATATAACTTTGATATTGTTTCTAGCTCACTTACTCATTGCATTGTTAATCCAAGAGATATAGTAATCAATAATTGCTTCTTGTAATTTAGATAAATCTTTATCATACAATTAACAACATAATATAACTTAACTGCACCTACATTTCAGTAGAGCAGAATACTAATTAAATTAAACCCTAATCACTATTCTACATAAACCACTTTTACCTCCATCTTTTCCTACAAATCATTTGCAAGCAGGAAGATGAACATACGACATATGAATAAACACAATCGAATAAGGACCAACACTAATCGGTTCAACCGAATCAACTAAAATCGGACTCAAAAGTGGTATCCCACCATCTGAATCAATCATTAACGGCCTCCCATTTAACATCATAATTCGACTCTGCAAATTCCTATCTTTCGCAGTTAAATGATACTCTTCTCTATATATAACCCCTGTTTTACTCTCACGAGGCATTTGAATCGTTTTTCCATGCCTATGATGATGTCCATGTCTATGACTTTTCATCCATGTATTATTATAACTAACTTTCGCCTCAACTGTAGTATTTCCATCCAAATTAATCAACAGTAAAGTAACACCTTTCTGAAAAATCAAGTACCAAATTTTGATTTTATATCGATTCAAATAAAAAAAAAATTCTTTTCACTTACCGATTGTTTCGCACAATGACTGTACGCTCGTATTTTCTTCGTCCCTGTAAAAGTCGTAGCTAAAACCTCCCTTCCCATAAGCCGATGCCATAGAAGCGCGCTAAAAAACAAAAAAGTTGAATATATTACTATATAAGCCATGTTTTAACATAGTTTGCGTAAATTTAAAGTTAGTTTTTAAACCTGTAATAATCAGGATTTGGTACAAAAGTGGTTGTATTAAGTAACCCATAGTTTCCCCCGATTAATGATTGTCTACAATAAGTTTTAGTATCGAAACTTGAAGCCATACCAAGTTGATCTAAATACCAAAAACTAAAAACGAAAGCATTAGTGACATGATCACGTCCACTATTGTAGGCCCCACCAGACTCACCAACCCAAGCACTTGCATTACTACCAGAACTTTTAACAATATTTTGTAACTGACGAAATACATTAGCTTCACCATCAAGATAAAACGGATCGAGTATTTTCGAAACTAAATGATCATCAACTCCAGGTCCAAGATTATATATATGATGCGTAATCGCATCTACAGAATTATTAGCTTTATTTACGAAATCTTGAAACCATTTCGCTTCGAAAAAACCACCTGGAGATATAACTTTTGGTTTAAACTCTACACCATTGTAAATCTCTTCAACTAGATTACGTAAAGATATAGTATCGTATGCATATTGATCTGCTGCCACGTGTAATCCTACTCCGGTCCCACATAACTCATTACCTAGCTCCCATCCAATAACATTATTATAACCCTTTTTTACGGTGTACCGCATTAAAGATTCAGCGTTTTTTGAATCCCAAGCTCCTGTAGCTGATTTATCGGGTCGAATAACTCTTCCTTGTAAAGCGTTTAATCCGAAAACAATTTGTGCCCTGGAAAATAAGTATTATATAACGAAAAATCGAACAAAGTGTAATAATTTTTACCCTGATTTGTTAAAGAAATAGTTAAGTTCATCCCATCTGGATAAAGGTAAACAACCCGAAGTGAAACCGAACATTTCGGAGTTGTTTCTTGTAAAAGGGATACAAGGCTGTAAATTATCTTCGGTTTGATAAATAACTTTATCTTGTAAAGATCCACCGAGTCTAATCTTTAACGGTGAAAAAGCTACACATAATTGTGGGATAGAGAATAATTTATTAGGCCCGTGACTATCTAACTATATAGCAAAAAGTAGATGAAAAGTGAAAATTCATCCATACCTTTAATTGCATTCAAGAAAATGATATTGTTTAAATCCTGCATCAAAGGAGATTCAATTACATGACCCATAACAATGAATTTTTTTTACCTACTGTAAATGTAAACTCTAGAGAAATGAGGAAGAATCTGGATTTCAAATGGGTTTTATTTAATACGATTTTAAACTATCTACAAGCAAAAATATGTTAGGAAAACAAATAAATATAAAACAGAGAGAAAAGAACATACGAGATTGAGCATAGAAGAATGATCCCAAGCACAGGTACCATAATCACACTTTTCAGGTGGCCACCAATCCATAGTAGCACATATGAAATCACTGTCTGTTATTCCAATGGCATGTCCTCCATCTATTATAACATTTCCTTCAATACTTTGAAACCCACTTGTACTTAAGGATGTAGCTTCAGTGTAAACACCATTGAAGCTTAAGAAACAAAAACAAACCCATATAGAAAACCCCATTTTCAAAGCTAAAGAACCCATATTGGAGTTATGCAATACTCTTTAAGATCGATCTATATATATTTATATACTCCATGACATGCCAGCTATGGGAACTTTATGGGTACAAGTGGGGTTGTTATAAAGTACGCCATTGGAGGTTAATATGGAAAAAGTTTATCTATTTTTGAATAGGGAAGAGATATACTTAAGAAAGTAATTATTATTTTACTTCTTTCGTGATACTTTGGGCTTTGAGTTTGCAAACACACGTTATGGTTTGGGGTTTGGTGTTGCTTTTATGTATGTTCGAAGGTGTTTGGTGTTTCGGTTTGGCTACTTCTTGTTTTTCTAAAACTTTGTCAAGGTTTTTAATAGTAGTACAAAGTTTCGAAAGAAAAAAAAAAACCTCATTGCCAGCTGAAAATCACAATATTGAAAAAGTTTTTGTCACGTTTTGTTTTTCTTTTTCTTTTTTGTTGGATAACGGAAAATGTTCTACACGGGAGAAGAAGTCATCTACCTAAATTTAAATTTTTAAAATAATAACAAAAAAAAAGTACTATCTTATACTATTATAATAATAATTTCAATTCAAAAATAACTAATGAGATAACAAAAAATAAAATAAAAAATGTACGTCACTTCATTTTTCTTATAATCAATTTTTGATTAGTTGTTTCTTTTTTTATAATAATTTTTACACAATACATGGTGGCTCCAAAATGGAGTATTAACTTTATAAGGCCAATTCCATCCCTCACATTCTTTTTAAAATCCCCATTCCAATCAATCTATAACTAGTCTAATTAGATGGGAAATTATACCAAAATACCCCCAAACCCTTACGCACAGTAAAACACAAGAAATCCACCCCCAAACCATTATAAAAACGAAAACCCACCCCATCAATTCCCACTCTTCTCTCTCTCTCTTTGGTCTTTCTCTCTCCCTCTATGTATAATGGCCACCAAACCCCCACCAGCAAACCATTGACCACCGTCATCACTCTCCCCTCCTCTCTCTCTCTCTCTCTCACTATTTGTTCCCTTCTCTTTCTCTCTCCCTCTCTGTAAAATGGCCACCGAGCCACCCCATCACCAACCCATTGACCACCAACACTCCTCTATGAACCAGCACCACCATCACTGCCGCCCATCACAGAAACACCACCACCACCACCACCCTTCCCTCCATCATCACCGTCAACGAGCCTCACCACCATCATCACCTTCATCTTGGAGCTGCAGCAACGAAACCCGCACCAGAGAAGCTCGATGAAGCCGCCGCCGTGAAGGACCGCCGCCAGCGCGCTGCTGCGTAAGACTGCCGACGAACCCGCGCCACTGCTGCAGAAGAAGGCTGACGAACCTGCGGCGCTGCTGTAGAAGAAGCCGACGAACCCATCCCGCTGCTGGAAGACCGCCATGTTCAGATCTACCATCCAAGACCACCAGATCTCCAAACCCCACTACCAGATTTGCTCTGTGACTAGATCCAACACCACTACCGACAAATGCTCAGAGGAATGCTCTATCTGGTTTCAAGCCTAAACGAAATCCCCCCGTCATAGGCCCATGCTTCCAGTTCGTTGATCGATTTGTCGTTCGATTATTGGGGCCAGCCCCATCTAGGTTGTGTTAGTTTTGGGTCCAGCCCCATATAGTTGGGTTGTAAGTAATGGGGCTGGCCCAATACTGTATAAAATGTTAAAATGGTTGTTAATTGTGTTTGATCAATATGGGTACAACCCATACATGTAAAAAGATTTGTAAAGTATGCATTTAATCCAAAACATTTTACCTATTTATGCGTGTGTATTGTTTTGGTCTATATGGGTCCAACCCACTTGATTTAAAAATTATTCTTTTGTTCATAATTGGTACAAACTCATTTGATTTTTGTTCTATATGGGCCAGCCCATACAAGTAGAGACTTGATAATAAAAAGATAACGTAAAAATTAAAAAAATTAAAGACCGTGACAGGGGCAAAAAAGTCAAAACTCAAACCAAAAACTTAGATTTGGGACTTAAAAAAGAATTTTTTGTAACTGGGATTTAAAATATAAAGTTGGTAGCTTTTAGGCTTCAATTTGTATTTTCCTCCTCCAAAATCTATCCTACAAACTTTTCTCCTCCAATTTTCCCAAGCTTTTAGCTTCTTATGCAATTTTAAAGCACTTAAAGAGTGTATTTATCTCTTTGTTCATACCCAACCATTTTCATATCTCGTCTCATATATTTTCCGCATAAGCACATTCGAAGAAAATATATTTATTAGACTCAAAGTATTCTCAACATAATTCAAATAGTGGATCCAACTCAAAATAGGTTTTTCAATCTTTTATTTTAAGTCTCTCCCTTAATGTCATGCAAATGACAATAGCATGTTTGGGATTGAAGCATGAATCCCAAATAATATTAGCCCAAAGCCTTACAAAAGATCTACGCCTAGATAAATCATAAGGCTTTTCTATATAAAGTGTAAAAAAAATTTGCTAGATATCTCATAAACGATGGGATGATCACTAGTCAAGGAGAACAACCGAGCCAAAATTCCTTTTTTACCCTCATCTCCAACCGAATCTCGTATTACTTATTTAAGCTCCAAAATGTTCTTTAAAAGAGGAGAATCCACTTTATTCGGTTTCCGAACCCCAAAAGCTTATACTTTGAAGATATTCTTTATGAATCCATTTGATCCAAAAAGAGTCATTTTTTAGCAACAATCTTCCAAATCATTTTCATGACAAGGGATTTATTCTAAGCCCCCAAATTTATTCAATCCAAGCACACCTTATATTTTTGGAATACAAATTTATTCCCAATTAACTTGTGACGGCTTCTTATCCTAATAAAATTTTGACAGACTATGTTGTAGATCTCGATTTCGTGGCCTAGGCGGTCGACTAGGGCCTAGCCCCTAGGCGGGATTATACGGGGCCTAGGCGGGATTAGGCAGTTTTGAATCTCGCTGTGTAATTTTGTATATTTAGTAATATTATATGTAGTAATAATAACAATTGTAACTATTGAAGTCATAAAATTCATTTAACAACAATATAGTATATATAAAAATACTAAAATTTGAGTTATAATATTAAATTCGAAAATTCTCGAGAATTAAAAAACGCCTAGGCGACCATTTTTTGCCATTAATCAGCGCATGTTCCACGGCGACTAAGGCGCTAGGCAAACATTCCTAGCAATTTTACTAGGCGTAAGCGACTGAGGGGGGAGTTGATGCCTAGGCGGCGCCTAAGCGGCAATTTCTACAGCATAGCCGACAGATTGTAATAATACGATCACAAACACATATCGGAACCGAGAAAATAGTAAACCAAAAGCAAATTAACCCTTGTAGAACCAATCTAATTAGTTCCAATCATCCCGCAAAAGAAAGAGAAAAGGCATTCCAAGATCTTACATACCCCTCAAATTTATCAAAGAGAGGTTTGTAATCTCTTGAAAGTAACACGAAAGAGTCAAGATATACACCTAAATATCGAAAAGGTATCTCACCTTTTATCCAAATTGGGTAGTAGTCAAATTATTAGCAAGCTAAACATTATGTATACCCACATAATAAATATTTGACTTGGTAATATTTAAATGAAGGTTCGAACAATCACCAAACTCTTTTAGGTTATCCATGAGAATTTTAACGGACGAATTATCACCTTTAGCAAGAAACATTAAGTCATTAGCAAAATCTAGATTATTTATTTTTTCTCTTTCACACTTCGGATGATAATGAAAGTCATGCTCTTGTTTTTTTAAGAGCCTAGAGAAATATTCAATACGTAGACTTTTTACCCCTTTGAAGAATCCATGAACTTCTCAATTTATAGCCACCGAATAATAAGGAGTAGTAACACAAATCATAACCCAATCGATAACTTTCTTCGAAATGTTTAACCTTTAAGTACCTCTTGGAGAAAATATTAGGAAATAGAATTGAACGCTTTACTCAAGTCAATTTAATGGTACACCTCGAAGAGCTATTATTATTATTATTATATACCCTCAACAATTCTTGCATAAGGTGTATATTTTCGATCATCGGTCTCCCAAACACAAAGGCATTTTGTGTTTTATCCACAAGTTGGTCAAGCACCGGCTTAATACGATCCGCAATGACTAGCGTAATAGCCTTATATATCACATTACAACATGAGATATGATGATAATCATCAACGCTAATCGGATCATGCGTAAGAATAGCCTCCATCGTGCCCGGGTGCTTTTTCGTTTGATGTGAAAAAAATTGCCTATCGGAGAATTCTTTAGACATTTCTACGCCTTGTTCATGCGTTAGAATATTACCCCATTCAAACACACCGTTATCGAGATTAGAAATAGTATCCTTAGTACCCAACAAAGCCTTAAATCGATCCACAAACACTTCATACACTTGTTCACATGAATTTGTAACCTCTCCATTTGTCCGTAAAATATTCAGAATAAACCACGCCTTTTTTTTTCTCTTCATAGGTCCATGGAAAAGTTTAATAACCTATACTCTTGAGAGAACACTTAAGCTCTGATTTTTGTTGGAGAAAGCTGGTCTCGACTTTCTAAATAATCCTTTCTTTTTATGCTTCTCAACTAGCTCATCAAAATTACTATCAATAGTCAAGTTTTGTTGGAAACTAACACCGGCCACTTCTATTATTCTTTTGCCTTTTTAGCTCTTTAATAAATATGTGAAAAATGTTCCTTATTAAGTTTTCGCAAATCGAATTTCAAGGCACGTAAATTTTGGCATAAGATAAATTGTTTCAAAGCCCAAATGAGATTCTTATTCCAACCATTTTGCACCGTTCAATTATAATCTCTATGTTCCACCCACATGATAAAGAATCTGAATGGGGTGATCCTTTTAACATGTTGTAGAAATAACATGACAATGCAAGACAAACTATCGGAAATGCTTGATTTTGGGAGAAGTTTAGCATGAAAGTAATGATTTGAAGTATCTAGTTTTCAATTTCCCAACACACGATCTATCTCACTTAAGATATGATTATTATCTCAAGTAAAAAATTGGCCGAAAAACTGCACATCTTCAAGTCAAAGACAATTACAACAATCCACAAACTTTTCATAGTCTCCCAGTGTAACATTTTGTCCCATGATCCTCTCACTGAAGCAATAATATTATTGAAGTTTCTCAAAATAAGCCACGCATCATTAAAAGTAGAAGAACGATCAATAAGGGTTTTCTATATATCTCTTCTTAAAACTTTATCATTTAATCCATAAATAAAATAAGTGTAAAGGTTTAAAGATGTGATGTCTCCTCATTTGTGATAATAAAATCTATTTACGAGACATCATTTTAGGCGTATTTATTAGTTTATAGGTCGATTTTAGCTTAATTTAGTCCACTTTCCTATTTTGGATCTTGAATTAATTAATTATTATTTTTATAGCATATTGGGTTTAATTATTTATTTAGTGTGAAGCTTTAGAGATATATGGTAATTAATTAGAGTACAAGTTGGTAAAGAGAGCTAAAGGAAAGAAGATAAACATGGGAATTGAAGATAAGGAAGTAAAAGCTAAAAACATGGAAAAGGAAAAGCTGCCTTAAATCTGAATTTCTGCACGTACGACCACAAATCAGCTTATATCTTAAAAAATGTGAGGAATTTGGAGAAACGGTCAAGAGCAAAGTTGAAGATCTTTCCGAGACGATAAATTTGGTATACTCATACGCATCAATCAGATAAGTATTGAAGATGTTAGGACCAAAAGAAAAACAGAGCTGATTGCATGTTTTTGGTCTACGAATTTGAGTGTGGCTTGGAGCCCATAGTTACCTTTCCTTCAAGAAAAACGAATTAGGTCAACCTATATACTATAAATACAGCCTCTTAATATTAGAAAATCATCCTTGGTGAAACCTTAAGCCAAGAGGAAGCTTATAACACAAGAAAAGAAGTCTGGGAGGAGCTGTTCATAAATATGTCATCTTCAACCTTTGAATTTGTAATTTCTTTCTTTTCTTCCATTAGTATGAATTAAATTTCTATTAGCTTGAGTTTTTAGCATATATGTATGAACCCTAGTTTTGGTTGACATCTATCTATTTTGGGAATTCTATGTTTTAAATTGAATTATAGTTTTTATTCTCTGTTTATGTGTTTGGATTTATATTATGTGTTCTTGTGGATCGCGACCATATAGAATTAACATCTAGTAGTTAGGTCACCATTGACAACGGTGTTTAATTACATGTTTAGCACATAACGTCTAGTATTCGGTTTATATCTGACAAATCAACCTAACTAGATAATCATCACGGTTTAGTGTATTGCTATTTACCAATTCCATGAACAGTTTGCTTAGGACCCCTTACTGACACATGTAAATCCTATTTAAAACTACCTAGCGCAATTGGAACCGATTATTAAAATACTACATAATTCACCCTTACATGTTTAGAACGGCAAAACTAGTGGGGATTACATGTTATTGACTCAAGCTATACTCTCATACTACTTCTTCTCTTGCAATTAATTTTCTCTCTTTATTTTCTTAGTTAATTTAGTGTAATTGAAAACCAAATAAATATCTATTTGTCTTTACTTTTTCTGCGTTTTATTTGTTCTAGCTTTTTATATTTGCACTTGATTATTGCATAAGATTCCCCTAACCTTCGTAATCTCTGCGGAACGAATCTTACTTTATCATTAAAACTTGCATACGATCTGTATACTTGCAGAACCGTGCCAGCTTAGGATGTTTATTTGCATCTAATTATTATATCTTTTTATCACACCCTAGGCCACACCAATTTTTTGGCGCCGCTGCCGGGGACTACATCGTTAGTCCTTGTGCATATATCTTGTGCTTTTATTTCAGTTAGTTCTATTTTATGGTTTTTTTCTTTTAGTTTTTTGTTTTATAGATAGTCACAGATGGAGAATCTAAGGAGACTTGAGTTATCCGTCGAATTTAGAGTGCAACCACGCGGAATCCGCGCTCCAGAAATCCAAGCCGCTAAATTTAAGCCTGATCCAGGGATGTTAACACAGTTTGCAACTCATGGACTATTTAGCGGTGCTGCACATCAAGATCCGATCCTATATATTCAAAAATTCATGCAAATCTGTGATGCTTATATCGTAAGAGGAGTTACTAGGGAACATGTGTATTACGTGATGTTCCAGTTCTTCTTGACCGGAGGTGCAAGCAATTGGTACGATACCCAATATCCTCATGTCATTCCAGATTGGGATAAGCTTCAATCAAGATTCCTAGACCAATTCTATCCAGTTAATAGACAATTAAAGGATATGTTGGAGCCTGAACAATTTATACAGGATGACAGAGAAAGTTTGGGGGAAGCATAGTTACGATTTAATGAAAAGAAGGCGAGATGTCCATACCATAAATCATCGCCGGAATATTATTTAACCTTGTTCTATGAAGGACTTAATGACGAGTCAAGGGAGAAAGCAGATTCGTTAGGAAACAAAGGTTTTGTGTTACTAGATCCTGAAGAAGCCAAAATTTGTATGGAGAGAATTCTTGAGAACGAGAGAAGTTGGCCAACAAAACTAGAAAAAGAAGACACTTCAGAATCTCTGAAGCTTAATGAATTGGCCCAACAACTTGAAGAACTACAAGAACAAGCTCGAACAATTGCTCAGGTAAATGTAGTACGTGCAATACCTTCGTGTCCTGGTTGTGGATCAAGAAATCATGTGTGGGAAAGGTGTATGAATAATCCAGCATTAGCTTCCGTTACATATCCTCAAGATAACTATTATTCTAATGGTTATGATTATCCGCAAGAAAGTTACGCTAATTATCAACAACCTCCACAACAAAGAAGTTGGGTCAGAAATCAAGAGACTTATCATCAACCCCAACCTCAATCATATTATCCACCACAACCGATTCAGAAAAAGGTGCCCATTGTTGAAAAAGCTTGTCAAGAAACGAAGAAAGATCCACCAAAACAATCAACGCAACTAGCAAAGAAAGAACAAATCTTTAGCTTGAATTCGAGTATGGCTAAATTAATGCAAGCAATTGAAAACAATATGAGTCGTAGACAAAAGAAAATTCAAGCCCAGCAAAAGGTAATCAAGAAACTCGAGCATACTCTATCACATACGGAAAATACATTGCAAAATAGGCCGAAAGGGAAACTTCCAAGTGATACTATTGCTCCTCGAGATGATTCTTGTCATGCAGTTGAATTGCGAAGTGGAAAACAACTACCTCCACCGAGACCAGGACCAGAACCAATCCCTAATCCAGAACAGGGGGGAGAAGAAACAACAGAAGACACAGTAGAAGAAGTAGTTGAACCAAAGAGTGTCCAAGCCAAGATACCAGAAAAAACAAAAAAAAACAGTGGAACTTAATACACGCCCTCCACCACCATAGCCTTCACGTGTCTAGAAAAAAGGACAATGACCTGGAATTCAAGAAGTTCGTTGACATGGTGAGCAAGTTAGAGATTAAAATGCCGTTTGTGGAAGCTATCAAGAGTATGCCGAAATATCTGAAATTCATGAAGGACATTCTTTCTGACAAACGAAGTTTCGAAACTGCGGATATGAGTGGATCACCAGAGGAGTTTAATGCTATCAAGTAACCACCAGAAAAGCCCCTTCCCATGAAATCTTGGATGGCACCATCCATAATTATGAAGAATCGAGCTGAAAAGTTCGTGGGAATTAGAGGAAAGGGGTGGAAATTTCGTCAATCGTAATCGAGGTACTATTATACAATTCTAGATTCTCGAACTACCCAGGAAAGTCACACCTCATGGAGCAATTAAAATTGAACATCCAACCGAGCAAAGGACATTCATGGTGAATGGCCAGCGTTTGAAAAGATACCATGACAGTGAAGATTTCGGACGAGAGGAGACCATCCATCTTGTAGAAAACTATTAAGCCTGAGGTACACGTCTAACTCAAAGACGTTAAACAAAAGTGTTCTTGGGAGACACCCCTTGTTTTAATTGCTTTTTAGATTAGTTTATTGCTTTGTAGTGAATAATTTGAAGTTAATGTAGATTTTAATTGTGTTTACAAGCTAATAGGAGAGAAAGGTAGTGTGCTATTGTGCAGGAAATGAGTTTGGGGTCAAAAGAAAACAATTGGAAAATTTCTGCCGAGAGTCCGGTATACCGGAGGATATGCCCGGTATACCACGCCATGAAAAACCTGTAATACGGGTATGTGACTCGGGTTTTCTGCCGAGAGTTCGAAAAAATGGAGCTGATGGGTCTGGTATACCGGAGGATATGCCCGGTATACCGCAAGAGGAAAAACCCATAATACGGGTATGAGACTCGGGTTTTTTGACGAGAAGTAAAAAATAAAAACTCGCAGGTCCGGTATACCGGGCCATATGGCCGGTATACCGCGCAATGGAGGTTTTGAAGAGTTTTATTCCTAATCCAATTCTTACCTTACCAAACTTAACCCTAGCCTCTCCCACACGAAATTTTCAGACCTAAACACTATATATAGACCTTGAAGCTTGTACAAACCTCCACAATTAACACAACAACATCAATAATTCTCTCCTCCATCCTCCATAAACACAATTTCTTCATCAAATTCATCACAAAACACCATTAAACACCATCAAGAACATCAAGCTTTCAAGAATTCTTCCAAGATTCATCAAGAAACCTTTCTCTTTCATTAATTCCAAGCAACAACCTCAAGCTACACCGATTTCTCTTAAACTTTTAATTCATCCTTGGTATAACTTGAGTTGTGGGTAAATCAAACATGACTAATAGATCTGATGCTATGGAATACAAGAGAAAGTGCACCATCCTTGGGAAGAATAAGAAATTTCCTGGAGCCACAATTGAAAAGTCTATCAACCTTGATGAGGCTACTGAAGAATCAAAAGAAAAGGCACCAACACAACCACTACCAAAGAAATTAACTGCTAGAATGTCTGTACCAGCAAGGCCTTTGAAGAAGATAAAGATTCATGACCAAGGTTCTTCTACTTCTTCCTCTAAAGTTGATCATGATATTCCCCCATGGGCTCTTAAATTACAACATGAAGTTGAAAGATTACAAGAAGAAAACAGAGAACTTTGGGTGGAAGTTATACAGATGCAATCACAGCTGGAAGATATAACCTTGGAAAGGGATATTGATAATTATTCCGATCCCTCTTCATCGGAGGAGGAGGAGGACATGATGGATCTCTATGGCCAGCCAGGTAAGCCACTCTAATCCTCTGTCTTAATAGCGTTTATGCATTAGGTAGTTTAGTTAGTTTTAATTTTAAATTTTATTTCTATCTTGAGTCTTTTCGAGTCGTGGGGACACGGCTCACTTTTGAGTTGGGGGTGGGGATTCGTTGTCCTCATCTTCTTTTCGTTTTTGCATAAAATTTAAATTTTTTAGGTTGAATTAAGGCATAGAATATGTTGAATGTACCTATTTGAGCATGATTTAATTAGGTCAATGATAGTAAGTAGTATGTTTTTGAAAGATGTTACAATTTTTTTAGCATGCATGTATGAAAACAGGAAATAAAAGATAGGAAAGTTAATGATCAATGTTAAGAAGCCACGTTGAAACTTAGGGAGAGTTATTTGGAATGTAGAACGTGAGGTTTGAAATTAGTTGAAAACCCGCTTATCTATGAACTAATAATGAAAACGTAACGAAATCCGGTAGTTAGAAAAATGAATAAGACAGTTCTTTCATGATAAAACCACTTGAAGCCTTTATACCTTCTCACCCTTTTATTATTGTTTTTTTTTTCTGTCTTAGCCATTCTGAGCCTTTCTAAAGCTTTTTATTGAACCACATTATAATCCATACCCTTAGTTTGTAGGACTTATATATATGACCCGCACTCGAATCGCAAAACCTGAAGCAAGTTGTTTTAGAGCTTGAGTTTGGGGTGGTGGGTTTCATCATTAGGGAACATTGGGTTTTGGGAATTGTAATTTTGATTTTATTGATGATGAAAAAGTTAATACTGTAACCCTTTTCCGGGGTAATAGTGAATGGAAAAGAAGCTACGAGCTAAAATTGCCAACAAGGGCATAAAAAGAAATATATATATGAAAAAATAGCGTGATATCTCAAACATCAAAAAGAGAATCATAGCTATACAAAAGAGAAATTGATATGAAAAGAATATATATTCGGACCGGCAAAGTGGAATTTGTATATCATCACTAAAGGTTTTAATTGCGATTATTGGGGAGGCAAATCAAAAGCATCAAAAATTGGGTTGAGTGAGAACATCTTCGAGTGACAACTCAAACTCTAGGGTGATTTGTTGATGGCTAGTGAGGAGGGAGCCAAAAGCTCACTTTTTATTATCCAAATATACCACACCGTCCCTAAGCCAAGCTATAACCAAAGACCTTAGGATTTCTAACTACTTGGTGGAGAAACAATTGAGCTATTAGGTAATAGGTAAGTGGACCATTGAATGCTATATTAGGACCTATGAACAACCTATAGCCATTAACATGAACTAAGTTATCATTCTCTCCTTCTGGCATTGCGAAATTTATCTGGACTTGAATTTAGGGATTGTTGATTATATGTATATTAAGCATACTTGTGCATTATTTCTTAAGCATTACTACATGAGATTTTTTAGATATTTTGCTCTAGGATCATTCATTATGTTCTGTTCTTATTCTCCTCTGACTTCTTCTTGTTTATTTGACTACCCTTCTGTTCTTTACTTTTATTGTATCGGGACGATACAACTTTGCGTTGGGGGTCTTGATGTCTCCTCATTTGTGATAATGTAATCTATTTCCGAGACATCATTTTAGGCGTATTTATTAGTTTATAGGTCGATTTTAGCTTAATTTAGTACACTTTCCTATTTTGGGTCTTGAATTAATTAATTATTATTTTTAAAGCATATTGGGTTTAATTATTTATTTAGTGTGAAACTTTAGAGATATATGGTAATAAATTAGAGTCCAAGTTGGTAAAGAGAGCTTAAAGAAAGAAGATAAACATGGGAATTGAAGATAAGGAAGTAAAAGCTAAAAACATGGAAAAGGAAAAGCTGCCTTAAATCTAAATTTCTGCACCTACGACCACAAATCAGCTTATATCTTAACAACGGTGAGGAATTTGGAGAAATGGTGAAGAGCAAAGTTGAAGATCTTTCCGAGACGATGAATTTGGTATACTCATACGCATCAATCGGATAAGTATTGAAACTTTTAGGAACAAAAGAAAACGGGGTTGATTGCATGTTTTTGGGCTACAAATTTGAGTTGGGCTTGGAGCCCATAGTTACCTTTTCCTTCAAGAAAACGAATTAGGTCAACCTATACACTATAAATACAGCCTCTTAACATTAGAAAATCATCATTGGTGAAACCTTAAGGCAATAGAAAGCTTACAACACAAGAAAAGAAGTCTGGGAGGAGCTATTCATAAATATGTCATCTTCAACCTTTGAATTTGTAATTTCTTTCTTTTCTTCCATTAGTATGAATTAAATTTCTATTAGCTTGAGTTTTAAGCATATATATATGAACCCTAGTTTTGGTTGACATCTATCTAATTTGGGAGTTCTATGTTTTAAATTGAATTATAGTTTTTATTCTCTGTTTATGTGGTTGGATTTATATTATGTGTTCTTGTGGATCGCGACCATATAGAATTACCATCTAGTAGTTAGGTCACTATTGACAACAGCGTTTAATTACATGTTTAGCACATAACGTCTAGTATTCGGTTTAGATCTGACAAATCAACCTAACTAGATAATCACCACGGTTTAGTGTATTGCTATTTACCAATTGCAGGAACAGTTTGCTTTGGACCCCTTATTGACACATGTAAATCCTATTTAAAACTACCTAGCGCAATTAGAACCGATTATTGAAATACTACATAATTCACCCTTACATGTTTAGAACGGCAAAACTAGTGGGGATTACATGCTATTGACTCAAGCTATACTCTCATACTACTTCTTCTCTTGTATTTAATATTCTGTCTTTATTTTCTTAGTTAATTTAGTTTAATTGAAAACCAAATAAATATCTATTTGTCTTTACTTTTTCTGCGTTTTATTTGTTCTAGCTTTTTATATCTTCACTTGATTATTGCATAAGATTCCTCTAACCTTCGTAGTCTCTGCGGAACGAATCTTACTTAATCGTTAAAACTTGCATACGATCTGTATACTTGCAGAACCGTGCCAGCTTAGGGTGTTTATTTGCATCGAATTATTATATCTTTTTATCACACCCTAGGCCACACCAAGATGTTACCTTGCACACTACTTTACAATATATAGCTTGAGGTTTTTTAGGAAGAACCTCCACCTCGACTTTATCCGGGTCCCAAATCACAAGAATTATCCCATGCTCGATAAGATCAAAATTATTTACAAAATTCCACCCTCTAAGAATTGTACTCATGAAATTCTCCACACGCTTAACAAACTCTTAGTTTCCAAAATACCCAAAATATCTATATTTTTCTCCTATTTGAATTAACAACACCTCGTCTTTTATGGGTAGAGTCGAAACCCCTCGTATTCCAGTTTGTAATAATCATTAAGAACTCACAGAGGGTTTCCCATTATTTGTGCTCCTTATCTTTGTGCCTTTAGCCCTCTAATTTTCCTTTTTTGCCAAGCATACTATATTCTAGCGAGTGTGAGTTTTTTATAGTTCACCTCACATTTCTTGGTTTTTTTACTAATAACCATCTCGAAAGGAACTTACTTTTCACACTCGAACTCCACAATCGTCCCATCTCTCTCCAAATCACGTCTAGTACACAATTCTCTACCACTCAAAGCTTTCGAACTAACCTCTAACTTTGGGTTTTTGGACGCAATATTACTCTCTTTCAATTCCGCAAACATTACGATTGCAATTGTGCGTGAACCCTATCCTACCTGAAAAGTAGAAATTTAGCAGTTATTGTCAAAATCTGGCTCAATATTAAGGTCAATTTTTTCTTCTGCAGCTGATCGGCTTGCAGTTGCTGGGACTTATTGGCGCAAATTTGATGCCCATCATCACCCATGTGTTGATCGCAGGACACCTCATCAAAAGGTTGAACAACTTCATTTCTTGTTACTTCATTTTGCATTACTTTTGTATAACAAGATTGACCAGCAGCTTGACTCTGCATTACTTGACAAGCAGCTTGACTTTGCATTACTTTGTGTTGCCGCTGAATCAGTGATGCAGACTGTATTGGAGTTTACAGTAGCCGTCGAGACATGTTGAATTATTTGTTGCTTCTCCTTAGGAACAGATGCAGCTCCAAGCCATTAAATTATTTTCTGGACAACAGTACTAGGATTATTAAGTGATTTTGGAGCATTAGTAATTCCAAAAGTTTGCATCATAGGTTTCTAAAAATTTACCTCTTTTTTTCCTTTATCCACTCCCAAACAATTAGTATTATATGTAGCACGAGTATCCTTATCTATAGCATAGAAACACTTACTTACCACATGCCCAAACACTTTGGACAGCATGGAGGTAAGTTTTCATATTTACATCTACATAGTATTTCTTTCCTTTATGCGATCCGAACTCCACTCCATATTTCCTTTCCTTGGTCAAGTATAACTCGACAAGAACTCTCGCATAGCTGATATCTTCACTCTCATACGGTATAATATCCGTGTGAATTGGTTTATCAACTTGCGAGGCTACATTAGCTAAAATATCATACGTTCTAGTTTGTTCCGGAAGCTTCCTTAAAATAATCCAAGTTGGTATCTTGTTAATCTCGAAATTACCAAAATCGACGAAGTCTGGTATCTCAGTTAAAAGGAGAAGCCACCCATAAGAAAGGAAAACCCCTTTAGTAAGAATACTCTTACTATCCTCGTCTTTTTAGAATTTAGAATTACCTACCTGGGAGAATGTTCACAAAATTTGCACTCGACTTTACACTCCTTAACAATTCTCCTAATGTCCTCCATATCCGAAGATTTTTTTCTGGCAACATACCCAATAAGTGAAAATCCAAAAGCTTATTCAATAGTTAGAACACCACTCTCCAATAGTTGGAGCATTTGACCTTCCACGGGTTCGAAGTACTTTGGCTTCATTCCGACCAAATCTTTTCGGTTGTTATAAAGCACGTTTTTATATTCTAATCGCTTCTCCGATTGTTCACTCGAACTGTTAATACAGGCGACGAGTTTTCCGGTCATATTCACAGGTCCCTCGGTGGTCTTTTCACGCCCTCCATTGACCACCTACTTTGATACATATGATTCCTCAACTACTTTCTCTTTTGCTTTCTCAATCAAAAAAGAATTTGACTTAGTAATTTCATCAAACACTTGGTGTGCCATAATTTTATCCCATATATTAACTAGCACTTTCTTATCTAAGGCATCACAAGCTTCGAAGAACCTAGTTTTAACCTAAAGAGTTAAATCACAAGCAACACAATCATCAAGACTACCAATATTATTAGCCTCAATTACCTCTTTGCCAATAGAAATAAAATTATGGTTTTGGATCTCCAAATTTTGTTCCAAGATCGCTTCTATTGATACTCCAAGGAGTCCAACTACTGGTAATTCATGAGCTAGCATGAGGCTAGTCATGGTCAAAAGTGACCGGGTTTCTAGGTTTGCCAAGACGTTAGGTTCTTGGGGTTTGGTGGCTCTTTGGTGGAGGAGTCGTGGTGAAGAAACTTAGTATCTTTCGGGTCAAAATTGGCCGGTGAAACATTACGATCTTGTGTAGGTTGAGTTGGGTTGATCATTTTATCGAATAAATTAAGAGAAAACTGTGAGGTAGACGCTAAATCCGGGTGATTTAGGAGGGAAACTCTTTAATTTCTCTCTATCATTCTCTCTCTAGCTTAGAGTTCAATAAATGATAAATGAAATTTGGTCGTTGTCACATTCTCTTAAGTGAGTGGGAAGAAGAACTAATTTGTTTACATTTACTATGGATAAAATTGATTATCATGTACATAACAACTGAAGTATATTATTATAAATTCTAGTCCCAATCTTTTAATAAGGGTTAACAACTAGAGTATATTATTATAAAATTCTAAGTCGAATTTGTTAGTTAGGATTTTATATTTAGAAGAATTAATGAAAGATTTTAAAAAAATTAATTTATAAAAAGTTTAATTCTTATTTTAAATGTGAAAATTTTGTTTTTGAGAATTTTAAATAAATCTAAACCCAAATGTTATAAGATAATCAATTACTTTAATAAAAAGACTTTTGAAGATAGTTTTAATAAGATTGACCTAAAAGATTTATATATATTTTTATTTAATAAGATTCCATTTTTTATTCATTAATAAATACATACCATCCATTAAAAATACACACAACTTATTACAATATATATGATTTATCAATTGTTCAAAATTTTGCTTCGTTAGATATGAAAGAACCTATTCTTTTTTACTTTTTAACAATTAACTCTAAAATAATTAATTTTAATTTTTTTAGAAAAATATCTAAATTATTTTAATATAGTCTGCCTTTTCGTATTTATAATATTAGGTCCGGATCTCATACGATACACAAAAACACAATTTATATTACAAAATTATAAAAAAAATATAAAAAAAATTAAATTGTGATATGCTATCTTAATAAGAAAAAATTTATTGCAAAAATTTTATATTACAAATTCTTAAGAAAAAAATAATAAATAACACATGTCATACTAAAGAAAATAATAAAAGATATTATATAACAAAGTAAAATGACAAAAATAAAAAATAAAATAACACATAACAAAGGTTGGCACATGAAAAATACAACTATTGATCATCTTTTTATAAAATAACACATAACAAAGGTTGGCACATGAAAAAAAATTGTATTATAAATTTGATCAAAATATAATAACAAGATACACATGTTGTAGTAATAAAATAATAAAAAATATATAACAAAGTAAGATAATAAATATAAAAAATAAAATGACATATATTAAAAAATTAACCAAATGTTACATTTAACTATTATTTTTTTTTATATATTATATACATGTAAATAATTTTGTGAGTCCCGTCCCAAAAAAAAAAAAAATAATAATTTTGTGAGTTTGTTATGATGAAAAAGAGAAATTCTTCATGCGATGACGTGAATAATAACATCAAATTTTTATGTCAAACATCATATCGTATAACATTAGTATCACAATACGAGATTTTTGTATAAAAAAGTTAATATGTTTGTTGGAGGTGTGCCATTGTTTTTTTGGACATTGCTTTAGGAAAGTGTAAAGGATTGCTTATTGGAGTCGTGAAAGAAAGGTACTCATAGACAAAAAAGAAAAAGAAAAAGAAAGAAAGAAAGGTACTCTTTGGAGGTCCCTTTTACACTTTCCTTTTTGGTGCATGGTGTAGTAATTTTCTTTTAGGAAAATGTAGTCAATTTTTGACTTAGTTAAACAATTATCTAGAGTATATATATAATATGTACATATATCAGATTTTTTTTTTTAATGTATAGATGTCTGGATTAGCCTATGCGTATCACGACTATTCTCATAGAAAATATATACGTCTTCTTATACATACTTCTACTTAATTAGAATTAACCTTGGACCTTTTGCTTATCCCTTTTAAGGACTTAAAAAATAACAAGACTAAAAAAATTCGAACTTTGTACTTTTTATATGAGAGACAAAATCCTATCTATTTGCTTATATATATCAGATTCTGTTTTAGTGGATAATGGTTGCATTTAAAGTGATTCCAAAAAATAACCAAGATATGAAGGATAAACAACCTTTAGGGGCCTCAGATCTTTTCGTATGTTATTTTCTTTCATCAAATAAAAATTGATGTTTCAACCCTAACGACCTATGCATGTCTAGGGAAGATGAGAGTAGCATTTAAGATAAATGGTAGAATAGGTCTATCATAAATTTTTGATTCACTCGAAAAATAAATCTTTGTTGACAATGTATTACTACTTATTTTTTTTTAAGAGGGATAACATTTTTATTAAACTATTTAATTATTATTTTAAATCTTCAATAATTTATTTTATAAAAAAATATTTAATAAAATAATTATTTATAGAAAATATTTTTTTTATATTTTTCATATCTTTACTATTCTTATTATTAAATATATTATTTTATTTTAATACAATATTAATTTTTAAATATTAAACAAATAATAGGATACTTCCACCACCATCATCACCACCACCACCACCACCACGTATTTAATCCCCATTACAACCACCATAACCACCACCATAACCACCACCACAAGCACCACCACCACAACAACCACAACCACAACCACCACCACCTACTACTACTAATTCTATCACACACGCGCGCGTCTGTGATTTTTTTTTACAATCTTCATAACTAATTCAAAAAAAATCAGAAAAATAAAAAATTTGCATCTTTGGATAAAACAAATTAATATTTACGTCTATGATTTTTTTGATTTTTTGATTTTTTGACCTTTTTTATTTTTTTTTGGAATTTTTTAAATTTTTTTCGCAAACACGGAATTCCATGTTTTAAACATAAAATTCACTATTTTGAAATACAAAAAATTCAAAAAATTCCATAAAAATTCCATAAAAAATCATAGACGTAAATATTATTTCGATTTATCCAAATATAATTTTTTTTATTTTTTTTATTTTTTTAAAATTAGTTATGACAGTTTCAAAATAAATTTACGGACGCGCGCGTGTGTTTATTAGTTTTTGTTTTGTTTTTTCTAATTTCTTTTGTCTTTTTTTTAATTATTAATTTTAGGGGTAGTTTGGGATGAGACTATTTTCTATAAAGTATCTTATTGTAGGTACTTTTTTCTAAATAAGTTTTTTAATAGGCATTAATCAATAATTTATTCTACTTTTAATATCGTAAAAGAAGAATAGATTAACCAAAAAATAATATTTGTAGAAAAAGAAAAAGGTGATTGCACTATTAAATTTTTAGAAAGAAGTTTTATAATTTATAAAAAATATGTGTAAGTTTTTCTTTAAAAATATAGATGATATATGGTTAGATTTTAAAAAAAAAATACCATTATCTAATTTTATAGGTAACAAAATATTAAAATATTTTTTAAACAAAAATTACTAAAAGACAAATATTAAGTGGAAATAAGTATGAATAATCAGTTCAGTGAGTCACTGAACAAGTTACTGAATATCAGAAAATCAACTCCGACCATCACCAACTGGCCATCGCACGTGCCGCCACCCTGGACGTACTTAGAGATTTTACAGAATACTCAGAGAATTTGTTGTATCAGAAAATTCTCTAAGTATCGAAAAAATTACTGATAATACTCAGAAAAGGACACTACGTACTCAATAAAAAATACTTAGTACTCGGCAAAAAAAAACAGTAAACCCGCAAGAAACACTGAGTAAATCGAAAAAATGCATAAATTCATTTATATTATCTGAAAAATAAAGAGGAAAAGAAAAACAAATATCTTACGCCTAAAACAAAAATTATAACAGTATTGCTAAACAAGGAATCATAATTGAAGCTATGAATAATGTAGAGTAAAAGTACCTCCGTTGAGATGTTGTCATCGGTAACCGATCCACAATATGTTCTATTTCTTCTTTGCTGGTGATGCAATAAAGCTCAATTTCTTCTCTTCCTTGCTCTAAATGTAAAAGTAGCGAGTTAGGATCCAACCTTGATAATTAATTGTGCTTGTGTGTCTTTGCCATAGATTTAGTATTTCTCTCCTCTTTATTTAAATGGAGGTATCGTAGCTATATTAGAAAATCAGGTGTTTTTAAGCAACTGCCAAAAGAGAAAATAGAAATTAGAGCTTGACCAAAATAAAGAAGGGACAACTGGACAAGCTAAAAGCATTCCATAACCAAGAATAAGTCATCCCTTTTATATAGTTGATTTTAGGAGTTTATTGTAAGAGTCAGAAAATTAGAAGAGTACAATCCAATATATAACCCTAGAAAGAAGGGTGAATATGACCAATGTGGAATTAAGAAATCCAATGCAATCAACTCAATTTGAGTCTATCTAAAAAACAATCTTTAAGGATTTTAGATAGATTTGCTAGTGGTACATAAGAGTTATGATATGTGAGTGATACACTCCATCAAACATATACACTCAATGAAAGAATACTAGCAAATAATCAAGGAAACAACTTTACAAGTACTATGCAAGAAAAACTTTATGCCAAAATATAAAGACAAGTATTGAGTCAATACAACAAACACTAGGAATGCACAAAAGTAAAGAGATAATGAAAGAAAAAACAACTACATGATTTGAAGTGAATATGCACTCAGAGGCTTAGTCCACCACCTAATGTATATGAAACCTTAGTAATTTCAATTTCCTGTACTAGAATGTCTAGTGTATTTTAAAGGTGAGAGCACAAACCTTTACAACATCTTAACAATCACCTTAAAATAAAATCCCTTGTGTTATTACCAATACAAATAATCTGACTGTACAATATACACACATCATACCACGTCACATGCCCGTGAAACCTTCCACTTGTGTACCACGACACAAGAATGACTATACAGTTTATACTCACGATATACCACTTCATACACCCGTTAAGCTTTCGACTTGTAACTACACCAAAAAAATCTCAAAACCACTCATGTCTAGTCTACACGATATTATGCTTTTTCACTAGCTTAAGAGCAACATATGCTTTGTGATTAAGCCTAATCTACTATTGGTGTTCCAGGTGTGATAATAATAAGATATATTGGTACCAGTGGAACTAAGACTACCCGAAAGCGTACATGTTTTCTCCAAGAAAAAATAGGATAAGGCCAAGGGCTATCGATCCACAAGGACTACAAACGTTGTAAATAATGTGTTTTAAATGAACTAAAATGTTGAGTTGCAATTGAAACAAATAATAATAATGATATTTCTATATTTGGTAAAGGATTAACTTGCAAATAAATAACTATTAGACTAAAATGTAATTAAATGAAGATACTAAAAAAGAGATTATAAAGTATCAGAAGTAATGCTTGATCCTTGCGAGTAATCTACCTAGTCGATAATTATATTGTAGATGGTATAAGGGCAAATTGAATGGTTCGTATTAGCCGAGATGCAAATGCATTTAATTCCACGCACGAGTTATCTTAGCTCTCTACCTTATTCATCCTTCTGGCTTTCGGGTAGGCTTAAGTTCTTGTCCCTAAAGACTACCTAGCATGCTAATATCGTCCAATAAAAGGCACTAGGCGCTTATATACAAAATCTCGACCCCCACCCGGGTGTTAGTCGAAAACGCTCAAACTACCTATACTTGATTAGGGTATAAATAGGCAAAATGAAGAAATATATAAACAATGGAAAAATAAAATTTAATTAATTTCAACATTCTAAAATATCCCAAATCGCCAAAACATAGATAAAAATCACTTAGGGTTCATATCAATTGCAAGTCTCAAGCATATAATAGTTTTTATCATAGTAAATAAAGGAAAGTACAATGAAAATAATACCAGAATCATGTTTACAAGAGAAAATGGAATTGAATTAACCTAAAATATGGAACTGATAGGTTGTGGAGTGGTGGAGAATGATGAAATTTGGGTGTAAAGTCCTTCTTCCCTCTTCTCCGGGTGCTTGAGCTCTTCTCGAGATGAAAATGATTGATAAAAATAAAGCTTACTGAATTATAGAGCTCAAATAAGCTTATACACCTGGTCAAAAAACATTTTGGACCTAATGGGCTCACTTAAATGACTTAAAATTGGCCCAATCCGTTTTTGACCATGTTGTTCAGGTTCGAGTCACGTTGGTAAAACTGCCATAACTTTCTCGCCTCAACTCCGAATTGACTTCCGTTACCTCTCTCGCGACCCTGACTGTAAAATATTTACAGATTAAAAGAAACCAGGTCTATAGAAATTATCAATTAATATGGTGACAGAAACAATATGACGATGCACTTTTTCGGTAAACGCTCTAGCTCCCCAAAAGTGACTTCTAGCTCTCTTTACGCCTTGAATTGGGTTTGGACTTAAAATATTACTTTTACTCATCCTCTTGGAACTTTGTATAAACCGTGTACCTAAAAGCTACACACTTAACACACAATTAAGGCACAAAAACACTACAAATGAAATATTGTCCAAAATAATGTAGAAAGGTACAATATTGCGATTATTAGGGAAAGATCTCTCACATAGGTCCTATAAGCCCTCAAAAATATGTCTCGTGAATAGATTAATCTATCACAAAATAGGAGACACGAAGACCCCTAACCCAAAGTTTTGTCGTCCCGATAAAATAAAAGAATAGAAAACCAAAAGGGGCCTAAGTCCAAATATACAAAGGAAGAAAGGAGGGAATAGAAAGATAATGAATCAAAATAAAGAAACTATTCTAACAACTCTGGTATAGCGGTGTTCAAAAAATAATATAAAATATGCGTAATATAAAAAACAATCAATACCTAACAAGTTCAAAAGTGGATTAATTTCACAATGCAAGAAGAAACGGTTCTCTCTTAACTTGATATGGCAACTATAGGGTGTTCATAGGTCTTCCATAGTATCTAAGGGTCCGCTTAATTACTCCCTAATTGTTAAACTATTACTTGCCCAAATAGTTAAGAATTATAAGGTCTTAAGGTGTAGCGTAGGCTCAAGGTAGGGTGTGATAAATGTTTAGGATAAGTTAGAGTGGGCTTTTGGCCCTCTTATTACTACCCATCAACTAATCGCCCTAGAGCTTGAGTTTCCGCTCATAACTGTGCTCACTCAACCCATTTGATGCTATAAAGTTACATCCCCGAATCCTAACCAATGTCACAATATGTCCTATGCCAAATTATTCTTTTATTCTCTTCACATAATTTTCTTTTTCATTTATTTGTATACAATTTTTTTTGTAAGTCTAACACAAGGTTATTTTGATGTGAGTCCTTGTGTTGCTTATTTTCAATATTTTCCTCCTCTTATTCTTTTCTCAAATCCAGCATGGATTACAATTAAGCGTACCATAAATAAACGCACAATAAATATCTACCTACCCAATGTATCCCTTGACCACGTACACCCACTACCCCAAACTCAAGCGCCAAGACAACTAGTCCTAGGCATATGATTCGAGAGCGGGTCATATGGTCAAGTCCTAAAATCTAAATGGTAAAGGCTTATAGTGTGGTTATTACAATTCATTATTGGTAAACAAGCTAAAGGAAACACAGGGCGAACAAAGAAATGCCTTAATCATTTTCCTAACTACTAGGGTTCGTTTATTTTTCACTTTTTGTTCATAATTTAAGAGTTTTATTTACTAATTCCAACCTCACGTTCTAGACACCGATCATATCTTCTTAAGTTCAAACTTAATTTCTACGCATTGCTCATTAATCCTTTTCATCCCTTATCAAATTCTTTCATGCAAGTACACTATAGAATTTGTCAAAAAATTTAAAAACAAACTATTTCATATCATTAACTTGTTAAAGTTTATGCTTAAAAGGAACATTCACTACATTCTCTACACCCAATCCTTATTCTGTTTTTTATTTTATTGATTTTTAAAAGAAAGTAAAAACAAAACGGGAATGAGGACAACGAGTACCCCATCCCTAACTCAAAATAGAGTCGTGTCCCAACGACTCAAAAAAGACTCCAAAGCAATAAAATTTCTAAGATACACTACCACAATTAAAATCAATTAGGGAGAAGGGTTAGAAGATGGTACGTGTCTGTAGCACATCCTCCCGTGTTCGTGATCAAAAGAGGTTTGAACGATCTCTATTTCAAAGTTCTTATGGATTTTATTCACATCTTGTATGACATTCAAATGGACAAATAGTGCATTTTCCCAATTTGGAACTTTAGGTACAAAGCTATACATACCTTCTTTCGGATTGGAGGAATAAAGACGATCCTTCTCAGTTTGTCATTTCTCTTTTTCTTCCTCTGGAATATTTTTTCATAGGTTATAACTCTTCTTTTCTTGTGTAGTTATTTTGGGTTTTGGTTTCTTTTGAGGCGATTCACGCATAGAATTAGTTGTTTATGTGTTTTCCGAATGACTTTTTGTTTACTTCTTTGGCAAGCTTTACACTTCCGTCTTGAATTGAATGGAATCCTTTCTCTTCGTCATCTCTCTTCACCCATAAATCAAGGATCTGCTAAGTCTTAAATTAAATTCTTGAACTTTGAAGATTAGTGTTCTTTGGGTTGTATTGGTGTAGGAGTATTGGAATGGCTATTGGATGTTATGTTGTAAAGAATGAAGGAAGAATGATGCTTGTATATGTTGAAGATTTCTGAAAAGCTTCAAGGTTCTTGGTGTTCATTGGTGTAATGCATTGTATTGAGTCTTGTATATGTGTTCGTGGAAAATGGATGAAGGATTTGATGATGTTTTGTGTGCATTGGTGAAGTTTTCTTAAGCTTTGGTGAAGTTTCAATGGAGGTTGAAGGTTGGAAATTCGTCTGGGTGAGGAAGATGGAGGTTAGAGGCTAGGGTTTTATGTAAGAAACACTATTATTTCTCATTTTTGTCCGAGTGCGTCTCGTACGGTATACCGCAACTATAGAGTGACAAAATTGTCGCATTGGTTTGGCGCAAGTGTCCCACCTATGCAACTCTCTGACTTCTCATAAGTTTATTATCATGTTCACGGTTTGCATGAGGCTGTGGTGTACCGCAAGTTAAGCATGTCAAATTTCTCACCACGGTATATCACGAGTTTTTTCTTCCAATTCTTTGACTTGTTAAGCGTGGGCTGGCATCTGCATGCATTGCATGCTTGTGTGGTGTACCACATCTTTTCGCTTTTTACAACTATGAATTCTCTAACCTTCACGATGTGGAGTATAGTGCACACAAATTACATTGGGGTGCGGTGTACCGCACCTGTGCCACGGTATACCACACCATGGTGCTGTCAATTTTTTACTCAAGCTCTTTTTTACCCAAAACTCATTTACTACCTACCTGCACAACAAAATACTATACTTTCTTCTCCCATTAGCTATACCATACACTAGTACACTGGTGTCGCCTAAGGTGTGATAAAAAGATGTATAGCATAAGTGCAAATAAACACCCTAAGCTGAGCACAGTTCTGCAAGTATACAGATGGTATGCAAGTTTTAATGAATAAGTAGAATTCGTTCCTCAGGGACTACGAAGGTTAAGAAGAACTTATGCAAATATTCAAGTGCAGATAATTAAGCTAGAATAAGAATACGCAAGTAGGAAGAAGAGATAGATAAATATTTATTTGGTTTTTAAATAAGAAAACCAAGCTAATAAATTAAAAGACAGAAAGTAAATAAAAGAAAAGAAAAGAAGATAGTATGAAAGTTTAGCTTGAGTAAATAGTATGTAATCCCCACTAGTTTTTCCGTTCTAAACATGTAAGGGTGAATTATGTAGTATTTCAATAATCGGTTACAATTGCGCTAGGTAGTTTTAAATAGGGATTACATGTGTCAATAAGGAGTCCTAAGCAAACTGTTCCTGCAATTGGTAAAATAGCAACATACTAAACCATGGTGATTATCTAGTTTGGTTGATTTGTCAGATCTAAACCTTATTCTAGACGTCATGTGTTAAAACCATAGTTAAACAACGTTGTCAATGGTGACCTAACTACTATGATGGTAATTCTATATGGCTGCACTCAGGGCCGACCCAGGGGCAAGGCAACCAAGGCGGGTCGCCTTGGGCCCCAGATTTTTGAAGGCCCAAAAAAAGAATAAGTAACTAACGTATAGTTTATAGTTCTTAAGGCTTACTAAAATGTTATATATATATATATTGATTGGCCTAGTGGAAATGAAAGTTTCTGGCTATGTGTAGGTAATGAGTTCGAGGCCATGCTCTATGCACTTTGTTAAAAACCGGATAAATTATTCCCAATTTTTTTTCTCGTCTTAGGTACCCGAGACGCTCGGGCCGGCCCTTGCTGCAGTCCACAAGAACACAGAATATAAATCCAAACACATAAACAGAGAATAAAAACAATAATTCAATTTAAAACATAGAATTCCCAAATTAGATAGATGTCAATCAAACCTATGGTTCATACATATATGCTAAAACTCAAGCTAAACAGAATTTAGTTCATACTAAGAAAAGAAAAGAATTACAGAATTGAAGGTTGAAGGAGACATAATTGATACACAGCCCCTTCCAGACTTCTTTTCTTGTTGTAAGCTTCTTCCTGACCTTAAGGTTTGGTCAAGGATGATTTTATAATGGTAAGAGGCTGTATTTATGGTCGTAGGTGCTGGAATTCAGATTTATGGCAACTTTTCTTTTTCCATATTTTTAGCTTTTACTTCCTTATCTTCAATTCCCATGTTTATCTTTTTTCCTTTAGCTCTTGGAACCAACTTGGACTCTAATTAATTAACATATATCTCTAAAGCTTCACACTAAATAAATAATTAAACCCAATATGCTCTAAAAATAATAAATAATCAATTCAAGACACAAAATAGGAAAGTGTACTAAATCATGTGAAAATCGACCTATACTCTAATAAATACAACTACAATGATGTCTCCAACTACTAATAAATCATCACAAATGAGGAGACATCAAGACCCCCAACTCAAAGTTGTATCGTCCCGATACAATAAAAGTAAAGAATAGTAGGGAAGTTAAGAAGAAGAAGAAGTAGGAGGAGAATAAGAACAGAACACAATGAATGATCCTAGAGCATATTATCTAAAAAGTCTCATGTAGTAATGCTCAAGAAATAATGCACACGTATGCTTAATATACTCATAATCAACAATCCATAAATTCAAGTCAAGATTAATTTTGCAATGCCAGAAGGAGAGGTTGATAAATTAGTTCATGCTAATGGCTATAGGTTGTTCATAGGTCCTAATATAGCATTCAATGGTCCACTTACCTACTACCTAATAGTTCAATTGCTTCTCCACCACGCAGTTAGAAATCCTTAGGTCTTTGGTTATAACTTGGCTTAGGGACGGTATGGTATATTTTGATAAATGAAAAGTGAGCTCTTGGCTCTCTCCTCACGTTCCATCAACGAATCGCCCTAGAGCTTGAGTTTTCACTCAAAGATGTTCTCACTCAACCCAATTTTTGATGCTTTTGATGTGCATCCCCAATAATCCAAAATAAAACATTTTTCATGATGATATACAAATTCCACTTTGCCGGTCCGAATATATATATATATTCTTTTCATATCACTTTTTCTTTTTTATAGCTATGACTCTCTTTTTAATGTTCAAGATATCACGCTATTTTTTCATATATATATTTTTCTTTTTTATGCCCTTGTTGGCAAATTTAGCTCGTAGCTTCTTTTTCATTCACTATTACCCCGACAAAGGGTTACAATAGTAACTTTTTCATCATAAATAAAATCACAATTACAATTTCCCAATCCCAATTTTCCCTCATGATGAAACCCACCACCCCAAGCTCAAGCTCTAAAAACAACTTGTGTCAGGTTTTGTGATTCGAGTGCGGGTCATATAGATAATTCCTACAAACTAAGGGTATTGATTATAATGTGTTTCAAAAAGGCTTTAGAAAGGCTCAGAGGGGCTAAGACGGATAAATAATAATAATAATCAAATAAAAAGGGTGTGAAGGTATAAAAAACTTCAAGTGGCTTCAATATGAAAGAACTGCCTTATTCATTTTTCTAACTACCAGATTTTTTACGTTTTCACTAATTGTTCATAGATAAGTGGGTTTTCAACTAATTTAAAACCTCACGTTCTACACACCGAATAACTTTCCCTAAGTTTCAACGTAACTTCTTAGCATTGCTCATTAACTTTTCTATCTTTTATTTCCTGTTTTCATACATGCATGCTAAACAAATTTGTAACATCTTTCAAAAACATACTACTTACTATCATTGACCTAATTAAAATCATGCTCAATAGGTACATTCAACATATTCTATGCCTATTTTAACCCAAAATTTTTAAATTTTATGCAAAAACAAAAAGGAAGATGAGGACAACGAATCCCCGCCCCCAACTAAAAAATGAGTCGTGTCCCCACGACTCGAAAAAGACTCAAGGAAGAAATAAAATTTAAAATTAGCACACATATTGCACATGAAATGGTAGGGAAGAAAGAAAACATACTCTTCGAGGCTATTACCTCGCCTTATTAACATCCAAGATAGGATTTGCTGGATTTTCTTTAATTGCTCACGGAGTGTTATGATGGTACTCCTTTTCTTCTTTTGAAAGTTGTGTAATTACTCTCAAAACTTTAATGATCCAAGCATTGTCAATATTGTTACTCATCTTAAATTCACGTGTTTCTTCTTCACCCAAAATCATATTAGCTTTCTGAACAAGACACGTGATCATAGTGGGATATTGCATATTAAATAACGACATGGGAGAGACCGAAAATCGTATCTCCTCCTCATAGATCAAATGTGCCGCATCCTCTTCTTCTCCTCACAAAATACAATTCAACAAAAAGAACGTCTTTTAGAACGTCTTACCATGAACGTAGACCAACCCAATCTTTCCAAATCTTCATGAATCTTCTTGTATTCTTCTTTATCAACTTCTTCTTCAAAACTTTCTCATAAGCGAAAGGTAGTTCCTTTAATTATTTCTTTGGAAAAGAAATCATGGCCATTGAAGCTTTCTCTTTTTCTTCGGGTGTAGGGTCTTCGATTTGTAGAGGTTGTGTTGTTTTCTTCACTAAAGTTGGAACCTTTTTACCCATTGAATCAAACACAGCTAGCTGACCTCTCTTCTCTTGACTTGTTTGACCCTTTGAATTGGAACTAAAACTTTTCCTACTTGATTTCTTCTCATTAAAATCCAATACCTTGCTTTTCTTCATCTCCCTTACAGTAGATAATGTTTATGTCCTCTTAATCATCTCAATTGATCCCCAACTCAAAGCTTTAACCACTCTTGAAATTTGAAACTCTTGATTATTGGTTGAACAAGCTTAATTTGGGTTAGGAAAGGTGATTTGATGATGATCCTCTATGTGGGTAAGATGGTTTCTTCATGGATTGGTATCGATTTAAGAAATTTTTGGATGAATTTCTGAAATTTAAGCTTTTGATTCTTGGTTTAATGTGTTTTGGTATGATTTGGGTGGTTGATTCTTCCTTGTAATGATGTGGAGAACGGATTGGATGTGTTTTTATGGGGATTGGGTAGTGTTTTGATGTTTAGGGAAGGTTTGATGAAGCTTCCATGGAGTTGGGAGAGGTTTGGGGAAGAAGGAGAGGCTTAAGGATTAATAATTTCGGAATATTACCAATCCTCCTTCTTTTATAACCTAAAAACGAAGCTTATTTCTCTCTCCAGCGGCGCTGTGCGGTGTACCGGAGGTATGGTCCGGTGTACCGGAGCTGAAGCTCTTGAAATTTTGATGTACGGCAAAAAACCCAAGTCCTCACCCCGTGGGCACTGGTTTCTGCTCTGCGGTGTACCGGAGCTGGGGTCCGGTGTACCAGAGAGTTGGTTTGAATATATCCAAAAAATTCGTTTTTTTATTTTATCTCCAAATCAGTTTTTCTCCACTCCATTGGATAGATCTCGAAAAAATATGCGATTTAGACTCGATAAAAAGTGAAATCCGATACCCGAGCGCAAAGTTATGCCAGTTCGAAGTTTTTGTTAAATTTCTGGCGCGGATACGTGCGGTGCACCGCGAATACCTGCGGTGTACCGCAAAAAGCTTCTGTCCAGCCCTTTTTAACTCCGAAAATTTTCCATTTTTTCACCCCAATATCGAACCCTTGCATACCTACACACCAAAAACACTTATACCTTTCTTATTACTGCAATATGCACTAAAAAAACATAAACTCACTAAAATGAACAAAAACATAAATACCTAAAAACATAAAAGAATGTGGGATGTCTCCCAAGAGAACTTTTGTTTAACGTCATTAAGTTTGACGTGTTACCTCGATTACGATTGACGAAATTTCCACCCCTTTCCTCTAATTCCCACGAACTTTTCAGCTCGATTCTTCATAATCATGGATGGTGCCATCCAAGAATTCGTGGGTAGAGGTGTGTCTGGTGGTAACTCTATTTCATTTGTAGCATTACACTCCTTTGGCAATCCATTCATCTTTTTGGTTTCTAAACTTCGTTTGTTAGAAAGAATGTCCTTCATGAACTGACCATATTTTGACATTCTTGTGAGAGCTTCTACAAACGGGATGCTGATCTTTAACTCGTTCACCATGTAAAGGAACTTCTTGAATTCTTTTTCATTGTTCTGATTTCTGACACGTGACGGGAATGGTGGAGGAGGACATGTGTTGGTTACCACTGAGCTCTCTTTCTTTTTTGGTGTCTTCTCTGGGACACTTGTTTGTTCAATTACCTCTTCCACCTTGTTTTCAATTGTTTCTTCAACCAATTTTTCAGGAATAGAGGTTGGTCCTGGTTCTACTCTAGGTGGAGGTAATTGTTTTCCACTTCTTAATTCAACTGCATGACAAACACTATTTTCTGGAGCACTAGTATCACTTGGGAGTTTCCTTTTTGAAAGGATTTGAAGTTTATTCACCATTTGTGACAATTGTATGCTTGATATTCTTAAGCATCTTGGATGAGTTTTGGCTTCTTTGCTCATTTTCTTCCATTAAGTTCATCATCTTAGCCATGCTTGAATTCAAACTCGAAGGTTGCTCTTGTATGGGTTGCTGCATTGAATAAGAAAGTGGTTCTTGATAAGCTTCATTATAATTCGGTGCTTCTTGATAGATAGGTTGTGGAGGATAATAAGATTGTGGTCGCGGTTGATAATAAGTCTGTTGAATTCCGACCAAATTATAATTCTGTGGGGGCTAATAATCAACATAATTTCCTTGAGATTGATAATAGCCATCATAATAATGGTTTCTTTGATAAGGTATGAAAGAAATTGAGGCTGGATTTTTCATGCAATATTCCCACGAGTGATCTCTTGCTCCACAACTAGGACATGAAGGTGAGGTATGTACTATATTTCTCTGAGCTATTTTTCACGCTTCTTCTCGTAATTCCTCAAGTTGTTGGTTTAACTCTTTGAGCTTTAGAGATTCTAAAGTCTCTGTTTGTTTTTCTGATATAATCGGCCAACTTCTCTTGGTTTCAAGAACGTACTACATAATTATATTAGCTTCTATAGGATCTAATAATACAAAACTTTCCTTTCCTAATAAATCTGCTCTTGCCTGGAAAAAAAATATGTAAAACAAAAACTAAAAAGAAAAGCGTAAAATAGAACTAACTAAAATAAAAGCACTAGATAATTGCACAAGGACTAACGATGTAGTCCCCGGCAGCGGCGCCAAAAACTTGGTGTCGCCTAAGGTGTGATAAAAAGATGTATAAAATAAGTGCAAATAAACACCCTAAGCTGAGCACGGTTTTGCAAGTATACCAATTGTATGCAAGTTTTAATGAATAAGTAGAATTCGTTCCTCAGGGACTACGAAGGTTAAGAAGAACTTATGCAAATATTCAAGTGCAGATAATTAAGCTAGAATAAGAATACGCAAGTAGGAAGAAGAGATAGATAAATATTTATTTGGTTTTTAAATAAGAAAACTAAACTACTAAATTAAAAGACAGAAAGTAAATGAAAGAAAATTAAAGAAGATAGTATGAAAGTTTAGCTTGAGTAAATAGCATGTAATCCCCACTAGTTTTTCCGTTCTAAACATATAAGGGTGAAATATGTAGTATTTCAATAATCGGTTCCAATTGCGCTAGGTAGTTTTAAATAGGGTTTACCTGTGTCAATAAGGAGTCCTAAGCAACCTGTTCCTGCAATTGGTAACATAGCAATATACTAAACCATGGTGATTATCTAGTTCGGTTGATTTGTCAGATCTAAACCTTATTATAGACGTTATGTGCTAAACATATAGTTAAACACTGTTGTCAATGGTGACCTAACTACTATGATTGTAATTCTATATGACTGCAGTTCACAAGAACACAGAATATAAATCCAAACACATAAACAGATAATAAAAACAATAATTCAATTTAAAACACAGAATTCCCAAATTAGATAGATGTCAATCAAACCTAGGGTTCATACATATATGCTAAAACTCAAGATAAATAGATTTTAGTTCATACTAAGAAAAGAAAAGAAAAGAATTACAGAATTGAAGGTTGAAGGAGACATAATTGATGCACAGCTCCTTCTAGACTTCTTTTCTTGTTGTAAGCTTATTCCTGACCTTAAGGCTTGGTCAAGGATGATTTTCTAATGTTAAGAGGCTGTATTTATGGTCGTAGGTGCTGGAATTCAGATTTATAACAGCTTTTCCTTTTCCATATTTTTAGCCTTTACTTCCTTATCTTCAATTCCCATGTTTATCTTATTTCCTTTAGCTCTTGGAACCAACTTGGACTCTAATTAATTACCATATATCTCTAAAGCTTGACACTAAATAAATAATTAAACCTAATATGCTCTAAAAATAATAAATAATCAATTCAAGACACAAAATAGGAAAGTGTACAAATCATGTGAAAATCAACCTATACTCTAATAAATACAACTAAAATGATGTCTCCAACTACTAATAAATCATCACAAATGAGGAGACATCATACACATAAATAAAACATGGATTTAATGTGATGCATGAATAAAGAAATAAATTAATCTACAAATGGGTTTTCACCTTTATTATGCTTTTGTTTAACGTTCTTAGCTTCGATGGGTTACCTCGTGGGCTACGTGGTGCCATACCTCGCCTCTTCGAGGTACATGAGCTATCCCAGATTTAGATCCTCTTCAAGAATGTTGTCTTCGTCTTCATGATAAACTTTTAACCGATGACCATTCAACATATAAGTGCGTTGTTCAGTTGGGTGAAAATCTCTATTGTTCCATGAGGCGTGAGTTTAGTAACAATAAATGGACCGAATCATTTTGATCTCAACTGCCCTGGATAGTTGCTAAAGTTAGATTTGTACTTTAGGGTTCTTTGTCCTACTTCATATGTATTATTTCGAATCCACTTATCATGCCATTTATTGGTTCTTTCTTGGTATATCTTGGCATTCTCATAAGCGTGAAAGCGGAATTCCTTAAGTTCATTCAACTTTATCATTCTTTTACTTCGATTAATAATGGGTCCAAGTACAACTATTTTATCGTCCAATATGATCTCAATTCAAGTTCAAGTGGTAAGTGGCAAGCCTTACCATAAAGCATTCGATACGGTGATGCACCCACAGGCGTTTTGAAAGTTGTTCTATAAGCCCATCGAGCATCATCTAACTTCATTGACCATTACTTCCTTGTTGGCCCAAAGCTCTTCTCAAGAATAGATTTTGTCTCTCAAATAGAGACTTCGGCTTGTTCGTTTGTGTAGGGGTGATAAGCGGGGGATATTCATGTCTCACTCCATATTTTACAAGTACTACCTTTAAATATTGATTGACGAAATGTGTACCTACATCACTAATGATGAATCTTGGTGTCCCATGTCTTCTAAAAATGTGACTTCAAAAATTTAATCACCACTCTATCATCATTTGTGGGTAAAGCCACCACTTCTACCCATTTCGATACATACTTCCAGCAAAATATATTGATTCTTATGGGATGGCACAAAGGGTCCCATGAAATCAATGCCGAAAACATAAAAAATCTCAACTTCCAATACATTATTGAGCAACATCTCAACAGACCTCAAAATATTTTTGGTCAATTGGCATCACTTACATTGCTTGACAAATATGTGACTATCTTTATGGATAGTAGGCCAATTGAAACCGGATTGAAGTACCTTAGCGGCTGTACGATCTCCCTTAAAATGTCCTCTATATAGTGAATCGTGACAACTTGCTACCACATCGCGAATCTCATGTTTAGACACACAGCTTCGAATCATCTCTTCACTAAATACCTTGAACAAGTGCAGATCCTACCAAAAGAATTGTTTCACACAATGCATCAATCTCTTCTTCTCTTGTTGTTTACTTCTGATGGGAAATGCTCCACTCGCAATAAGATTAACAATATGTGCGCACCAAGGAACATTCTGCGTATTAATCACAAATATATTATCATCAGGAAATACCTCCTTGACCACTTCGGGTCCATTATTGACATTAGACCCTTCAAGGAGAGATAGATGATCAACTACTTGATTCTTGCTTCCCTTTCAGTCTTGAATTTCTAAATTAAACTCTTGCAATAAAAGAACCCATATAATAAGACGTGGCTTTGCCTCCTCCTTCTTCTACATAATATACTTCATTGCCGAATGGTTAGTGTATACAACTACTTTCACCCCAAGAAGATAGACACAAAACTTATCAAACGCATATAGCACGATCAACAACTGCTTCTTGGTTATAGTATAGTTCAATTTTGCACATGTAAAAGGCTTACTCGCTAAATAGTGTGAAATACCTTATCCTTGCATTGACCCAACACGACACCAATAGCATGGTCACTCGCATCACACATAACCTCGAACAGATGACTCCAATCAAGAGGAGTCACAACTGGTGTAGAGATAAGTTTCTCTTTTATTGCCAAGAACGTTTCATGACATGCATCAATGAAAGGAAATTTCACCTCCTTCTCAAGTAAGTGACATAGTTTCTTTTCAATCTTTAATAGAATGGGGGTAGAATCCTACATGACCTAAGAAACTTCTCACACCCTTAACAGTATTAGGAGGTTGAAGGGTTTTGATTACCTCTATCTTTGCATGGTCAACCTATGTACCCTTATTCAAAACCTTGTGCCCCAAAATGATTTCCTCTCGAACCATTAAATGACACTTCTCCCAATTTAACACAAGATCAGTCTCTTTACAATGAATCAAAACCTTCTTCAGGTTGGCAAGACAATCCTCAAAGTCCTCGCCAATCACAGAGAAGTTATCCATAAATACCTCCAATAATTGATCAATCATGTCCTAATAAATCGCCATCATACACCGCTGGAACGTGGCTGGTGCATTGCATAATTCAAACGGAATCTTTCGAAAAGGCAAATGTGCCAAAAGGACATGTGAACGTCGTTTTGTGTTGATCAGCTGGATCCACACCAATCTGATTATAACCTGAATAGCCATCGAGGAAGCAATAGTATTCTCTTCCTGCAAGCTTGTCTAACATCTGGTTTATAAATGGTAAAGGAAAGTGAACCCTTTTCGTAGCTTTGTTCAACTTCCAGTAATCCATACACACTCTCCAAATAACAACAGTTCTTGAGGGTATGAGTTTACTCTGATCATTAAGAATGGTAGTAATTCCTCCTTTCTTCAGAACACATTGTAACGGGCTTACCCACTCGTTGTTGGATATGGATAAGATGATCCCCGTATCCAACAACTTGATTACTTCTTTTCTCACTACTTCCTTCATTATCGGAGTAAGTCTCCTTTGTCCTCAACTGATTGTGCTTTCTCATCATCAAGAATGATTTTGTGTGGGCAAATGGTAGAACTAATAGCTTTGATGTCAGCAATAGTCCACCCAATCGCCTCCTTCATAGCTCATAGAACGCGTAATAACTTTCCTCTTGAGGACCTGACAAGTTAGAAAGAATAATAACAGGTAACGTATCATTTTCACCCAAATGATCAGATGAGCTAGTAATGTCTCCTCTTCAAGGTTCAGAGGATATATTATAGATGGTTTCTTGGTTAGTTCTATCTCCTTTGAACCTTGAACTTACTCGTAATCTTTGGTCAGTCACTGTCCCTGTCCATCTGACTTTAGAGTTGCTACAACATCGGTTAGCTCTTCATGTAACTCGGTAAAATCTAGTGACAAGGCTGCCTGTAAAATATAATCGTAATTATTTTCCGCAAATACCTATTGTGTAACCCGATCAAGGATGTCAATGCGATAACAGCCGTCCTTCAAAATCGTGGAACTTCATGGTCTTGAACAAATTGAATTTAACCTCTTCATCTTGTACTCGCATAATTAGCTCTCCATTTTCTACATCAATGAATTATGCCCTGTGGCTAAGAATTGTCTCCCCAAAATAATTAGTACATTCTTATTAGCATCGTAGTTAAGAATAATAAAATCACATGGAAATATAAAGCTACCGGTTTTTATGAGCACATCTTCATTTTTTCCTTCAAACGAAAAATATACCTATCATCCATTTTCAAAACCACGGTGGTAGGTCTAGCCTTTCCTATATTCAAATTTCTGAACACTGATCAGGGCATGAGGTTAATACTTGCGTCCAAATCACATAAAGTTCTCTCAGTCCATTTTTCACCAATGAATATAAGTATGTTAAAACTTCCAGGATCCTTCAATTTAGGCGGCAATTTCCTTTGACAAATTGCGCTACACTATTCAAGTAAGCCAACCAATCCCCCCTCAATATTCTAAGGTTTGTTGGAAAGTGTATCTTTAAAGAACTTCAAATATCTCGGCATTCTCTTGATTGCTTCAACAAATTGTAAATTTATGTGTAACTTTTGCACGATGTTCATAAACTTTGAAAACTCTGTAGCGTCTGGATTAGCTTGACAACATGAAGGGAATAATGGAGGATTTCTCTTCTCATTCACAACAATTTCTCTTTTTTTAAACCGCTCTCTTGGAATCTCTTCGATTTTCTCCTCAACAACTACTGAATCACTTGTCTCTTGTGAATTTCTTGTTGTTTCTCTTCACTCAAAATTGACTCTTGTTGTTGTTGTTGTTGTTGTTGTTGTTGTTGTTGTTGTTGTTGTTGTTGTTGTTGTTGTTGTTGTTGTTGTTGTTGTTGTTGTTGTTGTTGTTGTTGTTGTTGTTGTTGTTGTTGTTGTTGTTGTTGTTGTTGTTGTTGTTGTTGTTGTTGTTGTTGTTGTTGTTGTTGTTGTTGTTGTTGTTGTTGTTGTTGTTGTTGTTGTTGTTGTTGTTGTTGTTGTTGTTGTTGTTGTTGTTGTTGTTGTTGTTGTTGTTGTTGTTGTTGTTGTTGTTGTTGTGTAATGGGATAAGGTGGTGGAAGTTGTTTCCCACTAATTAAAGCAATTACGTTACAATACTCTTTTCTTTGTGTGTCTCATCAATGCTAGCAACTTGGGTTTTAGCGTTGATGTTTTATTAGTTAGCAATTTGAGACACTTGGTCTTTGAGCAATCTCAACACCATGGAGTGCTCATCTATTTTCTCGGTATTTCACTTCCATGCGTCTTGATTTCATTTCCAATTATTCTTGCATTACCATAAAAGAATTCAGACATTGTTGCATCATCTCATTACTACCTTCTTGTGGGTGTGAAGGGAGTGCTTTCTGAACAACCTTCATCATAGGCTTCTTGTACCTGACCTTGATCTCTTTGATTTTAAACTTGATGTCTCACATAGAAGTTATTTTCTTGGGGGCGCGATCGATAAATATTTTGTGTCACCGCCCCACTAGGATTTGACCTCCGAAATCCCTATTGAAAACGATTTGATTGACCAAAACCTTGGTTACCTCTAGCAGAAACAAAGAACACGAATTTAGGGTTTCTTTGGAATTCTTCCCAAGTGTGATCATTAACTCAACAATTTGGACATCCATAGGATTCTTGCACCACGTTCACTTCTTAATGTTTACCCTTCAATCCTTCTTGCACAACAAACACTAATCCTTCATTTGTTTAGATAATATGGAGATCTTTTCTTCTATTACGTCTCCACCATTCTTTACCTCCTTGAGCTTGTGGTGTAGGCCAACTTCGCTTAGTGTTAATAATTTTCTCCATACAATTAGCGGCTTGAAGAGTATTAACTGATACAAAAATACCTCCTTCCAAGATTATCGAAACTTATTATAGATTTTCCATCATGTCCTTTGTAGAACATGGAGAGTTGCATCATAGGAGTGTACCCATGAAGAGGGCACCTTGTTAACTGTTGTTGGAACCTTTTGCATGTAGCTCCTAGCTATTCTTTGTCTTCCTGTTGAAAATTAGCAAGCTCTACTTGATCTTTCATCCTCATGCTTTGAGGATAGTAGCGGTCTAAAAATCACACTTGGAAAGCATCCGAATCAGGGATTTCTTCGGCTGATTGATGGTCCATCCATTCACTTGTGCCTTTGGTTAGAAAGAATTGGCCATGAAGTAATACATTTGTTCCCTTGTAACACCTTGAGTGATATAGGTGTCACAAATTTTCATAAACTTATAATAGATTTAACCAGATCTTCATGAGCGTCTCCACTGTAATTTCTATAGCTCTAGAATTGACTTAACATACCCCTTGTCGGGCTTAATACTAGCAACTTGAATGGTTTGAGAGCGAATACCTAGAAGTTTAACATGGAAAGGCACTCTTGATTCAGGGATGCCTTGAATTGGATTATTGAGTGGATTCGCTCTATTTGCATTCACTCCTTCCATTTCTCCTTTCTAATTGATAAGATAAACATGTAATCTCTGTAACAACTAAAATAGAAATACACGTGAAATAGGAAATAAAACTAAACACTAAACTACAATAAAAAACTCAAGACTACAATGTTGTAGTCCCCGGTAGCGGCGCTATTTACTTGTTGGCATTCCATCAGTGATAATATAGGATAAATTGGTATCGATGGAACTAAGACTCCCCACAAGCGTACGTGTTGTCTCCAAGTAAAAAAATGACAAGCCTAAGGGCTATCAGTCTATAAGGACTACTAACGTTGTAATTAATGTGTTTTGAATGTACTAAAATGCTGAGTTGCAATTGAAAAAAATGATAATAATTAGAGTTTTATATTTGGTTTTTATATTTAAAAGGGTTAACTTTCAAATAAATAACTATTCAGCCAAAATGCAATTAACTGAAAATACTAAAAAGGAGATTATAAAGTATAAGAAGTAATGCTAGATCCTTGCAAGTAATCCACCTAGTCTATGATTATCTTGTTGATGGTATAAGGAAAAATTGAATGGTTTGCATTACACGGGATGCAAATGCTTCTAATTCCACGCACGGGCGATCTTAGCTCTCTACCTTATTCCTCCTCTTGACTTCTGGTAGGCTTATACTCTTGTCTCTAATGACTACCTTGCGTGCTAATATCCTCCAATAAAAGGCACTAGGTTCTTATATACTATGTCCAAAATCTCAACCCCTCACCCGGGTGCTAGTCGAAAAGACTCTAGTGGTGGCTAGAGTATGATTAGATGAGGAAAAATAAAGATAATACTCACACCCTTAACAACCACTAAAACTCACTGCAAGTACCACATATCGTTTACAAGTTTAGTTGATAAGTAAGATTCATTCGCCGGGATTAAGCCTATTAGCTTAGAATCGTGTTTAGGAAAGAAAACATGGTAGAGATTAATTTCTAAAATCGTAAGATAAATAATTACAAATATAGATAACTGAAGAGAATAATCTATAAGCTACTAAAGAAATAAATAAATCTAAATAGAATGAAGATGAGAAATTAGTTTAGGTTTACTAGTATGCAATTATCCTTCTAGATCTATATTTCAGTTATAAGGATACTTAGGTTTGCTAGTGCTACTTATTTTTATGACCCGCTTTGGCCTTTTCAAAAGGACACGCTTGACCTTTGAACAAATATCTTTTGGCTGTAGAATTTTGGTGCTCTATGACTTTTTTTACCACAGTAGGTGCAAGAATAATATCCTTTGATGATGAAGTTGCAACATGTGATCTAATAGCTTTACGAAAATAGTTTAATTTTTTTTGATTGAAACTTCTTTTATTACATATCACACTTCTTACAAAAGGTTATTTTGGGACGCTCAAGATAGAGTTTAGATGATATCTTCCTTTTTAAGATTTTGAGATGATAGCATTTTGATCTTAAACCTTCTTATGTAAGGTGTAATTTTCTTTTAAAAATATTTTTTCTTTGTTAAAAAAATCTTATTTTCGCATGCAAGTTCATCTTTAATTTTTATGAAATACTTAAATCTTCCACGATCTCATTATTATTTTCCTTCTCCATTTATAATTCCTTTGGCATCACAGTTTTTTTTATATTGATAGAATGCAATAGGATTTGTAAATAATATCAAACACGTCTTGACGATCATCATCATATAAGCGATTAGAAGATAAAGAAGGATTAAGTTTATAAGAAACCTCACCATGGCTCATTTTCATGAAGGAAACTACCGTTTCATTTTGGCTGCCTTCATATTTGCTCCTTTCTTGATTTTAATTGTAGTATGCTTGGGTACCCCTAGTGTTTCTTAGTTTGACTTTATGAAACTTTGGACATTTAGGTGTGAGGTTACAAATCTAGTTGCAATGATAAGATATGAGTTCTTCTTGAGCTTGAACAACTTCTCATAACTGTTGCATGTGCTTGCATTTTCTTCGAGTTTCTTGTGTTATAATATCTTCTTCATATCCCTTTCTACTTGTTTGAAACTCTCATCGATTGAGCTTTGTCCTTCATATTATTCTTCTATCTTATTCTTGTTCGTTTTTCTTGTAGCACAAAAGGTAATATGTAGTTTTTTTTCTTTTTTCTTCGTTGTCATGAAGTTTTTATTGATCAAGAACAAGCTTTTCCATCATTAACTTGCAAATGAGATCATGTACATACATTTTAGAAAGATTATTTGATTCTCTAGTCGCGATTATTGTCACCTTCTATTCCTTAAGGAGTGTTGATGTATCTACTTTTGTGATACATTTTAGATATACGAGACATCATTTAGGTGGGTTTTTAGATTTAATGTTGGATTTATCCCTTTACATGTTTTTGAGTTTTTACTTGATATAATTTATAAATGTGTTTTAGGAGAAATTTGAGATGATTTTTGTGCTAACTGTATAGCTAATAGGATCGTGGATGATACAAGACCCCTATATGAAGATCAAAGGTAAAAAAAGTCAAGGAGAAAGTCAATTCAAGTCGAAAAGGAGATAAAAGTTAAAAGAGTAGGTCAACGAAAATTGTCTATAAAACATCTCCATCAATTTTTTAAAATTCACGATAAATAGTTGGTGAGGATTATAATCATGATACTTGCACACAAGGTAGATCTTGGATTCTAGATCACATGAGGAATAACAGTTGTCAAATCGGAATTGAATTGAGAAAGTAATGGGTGTTTTGCTATGAAGACCCAAGTTGTCCAGAATGTACAAAAAGTCTATTATGCAAATTTTGACTCACTAAAGTTGGCCCAACGTATAGAAATCATGGTTGGAGGGTATAAGGATAAGTTTTTAGCCTCAATACACACAAACTTTTCATATTGGAGCAAGTAAACGGTTGGAGCAAGGAAGAAATAAAGGGTGACACATATTTGATCAAGTCTTACCTAATCAATTCGTGTAAACTTTAATTCTTGAGTTTTTTACGCAGTGGGTATTGAAGACCCCTTTCTAAGACCGAAGCACACCTACTTAATCAAATCTTCTTATGAAAGGACACTTATAAGATTTAATTCTAGAAATCCTTTTTCCCATTACCCATTATAAACTTAAATGCTTATTTACCTACTATATAATAAATCACACACATAAATCACAAACCCTAAAACACTCTCTCCCCTCTCGCCCACCCCACCCCACTATCTAAATCTTCCAGTAATGTTCATTCATGGTGGTAGGTGTCGAGTTAGAGAGCCATGGTGAGTTCTCGATGGAAGATTTGAAATGATTCCTTCTATTTCGTGAGCCATGGTGAGTTTTCTGACGAGTTCAAAGGCCATGCTGAGTTTTGTGGCGCGTTTAAGATCTAGCTTCCTTCAATATCCATATACATCTAGATTTTTGAGCTTCACTTCTCCTCCGTTTGAAAGAGTCCAGGAGTTTCAAAACTTCTCAAGATGACAATGAAGCTCATTCATGGATCCCCTCACGTTCTAAAGATCTAGTTGTAATAGAGTAACTGTTTTCATGGCAGTGAAGAAATTTGTAGCTTTGATTGAAGCTTGTTATTTTTGTAATACTTAGTGATTTTGTGTTAATACTTGGTGACTTTGCATTACTACTCAGTGATTTTGTGTTACGAGTCAGGTATTTTGTGTTAATACTTAGTGATTTTGTGCTACTACCTAGTGATTTTTTGTTACTACTTAGTGAAAATGCGTTACTACTTCATGATTTTGCATTACTACTCATTGATTGTGCGTAATACTCAGTGATTTTGTGTTAATACTCATTAACTACTTGTAACTTCTGTGATATTTGAAGAGTCAGTGATTTTATGTTAATACTCAGTGATTTTGTGCAATAGTTAGTGATTTTGTGTTAATACTCAGTGACTTCAAATGTTATTTAGTGATTTTAAATAATACTCAGAGAATGCATCGAGCATAAGCAGAGAAATAACTGATCATACTTAGTAATATCTCGTATACTCATATATTATTTTGGCACTAAGTGATTCTTTGGACACTCTGTAAATCTTGATACTATGTAAAATCACTGAGTATGCCCTAGGTGCCAGTTCCGGAGGTGGTCGTTGGTGTTGGTATGAGACAAACAAACGATACTTACTGACCCAATACTTAGTGACTCAGTGATTCATGCTTTAGACCACTTATTTTTTTGTCTTTTTGTAGTTTTTGTATGGTATTTTAGTATTTTAGTATTTGTTGTGACCTTTTTAAAGAAAATATAGCCACAAAGTCCATATGAGTCATAGAACTAGTCTCCAAGTACCCATGGTCCAATCACCACATTTTCTTTCTTTTTTCCAATTATGAACATCTTTGCACATGTTTGAACCCTAACTTTTATTTGGGATTATTTTTAATGAAATTTTAGACTACAATTTAAATTGATTGTGGAATTATAAATTATTATAAGTCTTAAGCTTCATGTAATTCTTTAATTTGATCACATATTGAGTTGTGTTAGGGATTAATCTATACCCCATAGGGAGGAGGGTTATCTTTGGAAATTTAATTATAATTGTTTAGTTGAGTTTGAGAAATGGGAGATTTAAACTAGCTAGATTACCAATTTGATATATGAATTTAAGCGTTAGATAATTCTGTAGGATCAGTTAGCAGAGGTTCCTAGGATTTGATAGAATCTCCTACTTAATAGGAAGAGACTTATGTTGACTTAAAAATCCAGGTTAGAAAGTGATATTGTACTCTTAAATCAATAATAGTCCCATGTCATGCTAATGGCGAGTATGCAATCTTGATATATATCTCTTTCGATCATATCTTAATCTTTACATTTTAGTCCTTTAGTTTTGTTTTAGTTAATCCTTAGTCCTATAGTTTAGTAGTTAATAATTCAAAACCAAACAAAATATCTTCTAATTTTTAGTTTTTACCTCAATGAGTATCTAGATTACGACTAAAATTATATGTTTAACTTCTTATTCCCTGTGGAGACCATAACTTATCATTATTACTTGTGATGAATCGTACGATTGCAAGTTATCCTTCTCCGAATGTTGATTTTATATCGCACCTCGAGGACACCAAATATAAATAAGAGTTTTTTCATAATTCATTATTTGAATATCTTTGTATGAGCACTCTTAAATTGTCGATGATCATTAGGAATATTTGACGCATCATATTCAAGTTCTCTTTAAGATCCATTTTATACAACTCGAATTCATTCTAGATAAGACAAATCTTAATCTCCTTGACATCGATTGTTCCTTGATACGATATATCCAATATCTTCCTCATTAATTACGTCGTCTCACACCCACTTATACGGTTATATTTTGTTGCACTTAGACCACATAAAAGTGCGTTTAGTACCTAGTTGTTCCTTGTGATATTGATAAACAAATCCTTGGTGAGATTTTCATCTGTCTTAATAGTCTTTGAGGAAACATCCTTGTAAGGAATTAATGGGCTAGTTTTATTAATCGGACATATTACATAATCAATACCCTTCAAGTATATCTCCGTTATTTTATTCATATGAAAATAATACGTGCCTGCAAAAATCAGAGGTCTAGTAGTACTTGTATCTTCCGATTGGTTAGTTGCGGGTCCTAGGGTGTGATAAATAAATGATAATAAAATAATACACACCTCAGCAAAACCACAAGAAACTCTCCGTAAGTACATAGATATTTCGCAAATAATAATAAGTAGAATACAAGTTTGTCGTCAGACAAACTCAAACTCGTGCTCAAATATAAGTGTAGATGGAATTACTTGTTCAAACTAAAACAATAATAAAAGATGATATTTGTTTGGTTTTTATAATATGCACTAAATGCAAGAAATGTAATTTAAAGTAATTCAAATAACTAAGTCGAATAAAAAATGTAATATATATTAGGTTTACAAGTATTCACCTATCTTACTAAATCGTTATTCAATGTATAAGGGTGAATTGAGCAATTATAAGTAGTCGAGATTCTATAATCCTTCTAACTCCCGTTATGGTAGCTAAGAAGACAACTTCAACACAACTAGGTGACCTGGGTAAGGGGAACCTAGAAAATGATCGACAAATAATTTTTAACCCTAATGACTATCTAGTTAGGCAAGCCTGTCAGGATCACTACCACACACTAAACGCTTATGAGCCAATTCCATCCCTAAACCCCCTGTCACGGTGAAAATATAGGTAGCTTTGGTCGAACTACATGTATACAGTTGATGTCTCCCTTTTTTGACAAATAAATCACATTGTGAGACATCTTATTCTCTTCTTTTTGTGCTCAGCTGAGGGATTTTCCCCATTATTTGATATAATCCCACTTATGTCCTATTTTGGAAACTTTTCACGTTTATTACTATTTTTTTCTTAATATGTTTGTTAAATGTCAAGCGTTAGGTACATGAATGATATAATATTCCAAAACATGGATTAGAAGTTTAGTAGAGAAGGTGAAATAAGGAATCCAAGATTAAAGTATAAAAGAAACCATTTTTAGAAAGTGAAAGAGTTGCCGGCTAAATTAGAAAGTGGATTGTTTGAGATTCCATGCGAGATTGAAAAAGAATTTGGCTAAGCCCTTCAACCACATCGTAAGGCTCTAAATCATAGTCGTGTGGCGACTGAGAGTTTGCGATTCCGAGTTGTAACAAAGAAGTTATGTATTTTTCAGCCGGCTTGACCCGAACCTGAAACCTCTAGGTATAAGACGGATTTATGATGGGCTAGGTCATTTTTATGAGTCCAAAGCCCACCCAAATTAAATTAAATCTATAAATATCAACTCCCATCAGATATATTTCATATCTTGGCTGCTAGAACTAAAATTCCAAAGAATAAATTCAACTACGGAAGCAGTTATGAAGATGTAGAGGAGGAAGAAACTACAACGGAGCTTCACCCTGACGCGTCTACGCTTCTCCATCTCTACACTTTTGGGTAATCTAGTATTAGTTTTAATTTTTCTATATGTTAACGCTAAGATATTTCATTTAAAGATTGAATTATGCTTGTTTATTACATTTTTGCTTAGGATTGTATTGTAAGAACGAACTGACTATTGTTTTGATGTTAATTGTATTTGGGATATTTGTATATTTAATTGAACTGAGTTTGAATTATATTTCCATATTTTATATTATTGAGCTTGTTTCCTATCTAGGTCCTGATCAAACTTAGGTAGTGTGAGACTATCTGATTAATGTCCGTGCGGAGGGTTGGATTTTCAGACATAGGATATAAGTACCTACTGCCTTGGACGAGTGAGTTCCTTGCACGCTAGCTAGTCTTTTGGGTGCATTAATACATCGGATAACCGATGGTTGTGTAAGGTAGATGCTCTAGGTTCCTAAATAAGACATAAAGTGGCTTTGAATCCTGATTAATGTGAAACATCACGAATTCACTCTTATACATATAGACGCAATTTAATAGGATAAGATTCTTACTAGAGTCCTTAGCCATTATCTATTGTGCATAATTAGTTTAATTAGTTTAAGGAAACAAAACTATGTATATTATAAATTTCTATTCTGTTAATCGAATTACATACTTGCATTGTTACATTGCTTTGAAACCTTTAATTGCACTTCATCCCTGCGAATGATAACCTTACTCATCACTTATTTCTAATCTACAATCCATACTCTATGGAAGCAATTTTCTTTAAGCGTTGACTACTTATTTTATCGACGGAAAACACCAAGGTCAAGATGGCGCTGCTGCCAGGGATGATTGTTTAAGATTTCTGTGTTATCATTTTAGTGCAGAGGTGTGTAGTTTGTTTTTCATTTTATGTTTGTTTTGTTTTTAGTCTTTTTTCAAGTTTTCTGTAGGTATGGAGCACTCACTTGTTCTGTTGAAATAAAATGGTGGGTATGGTTGTTCAAGTTACGGGATAGTTGAACATCGAATAAATATGAGTGGAGTTATGAATCAAAGTACTATCTATCAGCAGAGACCTCAAATTTCCTGTCAAGGAGGTCCAAGCTATCAAGCTCAAGCTCCACCAAAACCACCATATGAGCATTCCCTTAATTAACTTCAAAAAACCATACAATCTTTCATGAATGTAACGCAAGGATGCGTGAGAGCTAATGATGAAAGGTTCAACAAATTGGAAGACTCTCTCAATTGTTTCATGAAAGCTTCAATGGAGAATATTAAAATTATGATGGAGGGGATTGATTTACCACATCATTAGTGCAACACATGAAACAACGACATCAAATTATGGAGTAATGATTGACGCAACTCACAGAAAAAATTGAGAAGTTACAACAAGTACCATCTATGCAAACTGGCCAAGGTACAAATGTAGATGATGAGGCCATTAAAATTGATAGCAATGTTTAGTTTGATGTATCTAAATAGTTTAGCCCTCAAGATGAGAGGAGAGTGGAATCACCATAAGTTGCTGGTGGGTCCTTGTGTGTTATAAAATTAAGTACTGAAATAAAAGGAACCACAATACCGCAAGTGTACGGTTGTCCAAGTAGTACTCCGATAAATCAGGTTTCGTTCTCAGGGATTGGACTGGTACAGCCCAAGTATTCAATATATAAGTAGTAGTAATTGCTAATACAGAAAATAAAATATAAAAGAGATTTATTCGATTTCGAGTTATTAAACTACTGGACGCAAACAAACAAAATTACTAAAAATAAATAATAAAGGACTAAGACGCAGATATGAGCTATACTTGAGTCTCGCTAGGGAATCACCTAAACTTACCTAATTAATGCTTTAGTTAAGGGCATAACTGATATTCCTATATTAGTCAGGACTCTAATGTCTCCTAGCCCCCATCAGGGTGGACCTAGGAGCTATCCTACAGTATTACAAACCCCGTCAGGGCAATTATAAGCTACGTTCAGATGATTGAGATCTTACCCAATTGGCTATAAGGTTAACTAAGTCCGTCAGGATCAATAATTTTTACCTTACGTTTATTACCTATGTGTATGTCTGTAATTAAACCTCCGTCAAGGCGATCACTTCCCCACCAAAGTGAATAGCTTAATTACTATGACCTATCTCCGATTAGCTAATTCATTGATAGTGAAATTAATATAAAATAATAAGCAATATGAAATACCCAATTCATATTAAACTAGAAACTAATCCCAAATTAAAATACATGAATTAAATAAATTAGGGTTCATCCCATTATGCGATTCTCAAGTAATTAAGGTTTAGCTCATAATAAAAGTAAAAAAAATAGAGAAATTAATAATATACATGTTCCTTATAACAGGAATAAAATAAGAACCTAGATAGAGGAATTGACTTGAGCTGTTGTTGGAGGAAAATGATTCTCCAGCTTCTGCTCTTTCTTCCGTCTTTTGACACTCTCTCTAAGGATGATATAAATTGAAGAATAATTGAGAGGTACTGAATAATGAGGTCTAAGGTGTGTATTTATAGGTGTTAGGAAGCCCTAATTCATTTTACTTGGAGTGGAAGACAAGTAAAAGAGTCCAAGTCCAACTCAATTTCGTAAGTAGATAAGGATAATTACTGCTGACTTGTTTTGATCATATCTTCTTCGTTACTGGACCCTTTTTGGCCCGTAAGATATCAAAAGAATCCTCACGGAATTATCTATCTACCTATGAAAGGGATCTTCCAGAATCGTCTTGGAATTGGAGTTATCATCACTTCTTTAGACGTAGCTGCAGAAATTCAAATTTATTTGACAACTTTTCATTTTCCTAATTGAACTCTGTTTCCTTCTCTCTCCAGATTCCTTCAAGATCTTCTTTCCTTATTTTCTTAGAATTGACTTGGCCTCTAATTAATTACCATGTATCTTTAAAACTTCACAATAAATAATAATTAAACCGCATATGCTTTAAAAATTATAAATCATTAAATCAAGACTAGAAATAAGAAAGTGCACTACAAAAATTAGAAACTCTAATAAAATACTTCCTAACACACTAAAAATAATCTAATACTTTAATTCTCACTTCTCCTCCTTGTAGTGGTTTCTTCATGAAATCCAAGAACCTACTAACTTTGCACTAAAAATAACCAAATTAACGCACAAAATCTCTAAAAATGCAAATAGTCTAATTCCAAGGGGAGAAAGTGCAATATGATAAAATAAGCATAAAAGTCTATCTAATAAGTCAAATATTCACCTAAAATGATGTTTCCTAAGGGCTAATAATTAGAAAAAATAGGGAGACATCAAGAACCCAAACTCAAACCTTTGTCGTCCCAACAAAGTAAAATAAAAACAAAGACCTTTTAGGTGAATGCAGGAGGTAGAAACTATTAAATATTCCCAAAGTACAACTTAAAACAAATCTCATATAGTATGATCTAGGAATTAATATACACATACACATATCATGCAAAATCAAACACAAAATAATATCAATCCAAAATTAATTTCATAATGTTAGAAGGTTACGCTTATTACTTATCACAAGATGGTGGCTATAGAGTGTTAATCGATCCTTACTTGCTTTGAACGCTCCACTTAGCATACTCCCTATTAACTCACTATGTATCTAGGAATCACGAGGTCTTTATGGTTTTAATATCGGCTTAGGAACGGCATGGTATGTATATTTGGTAAATTTGAAGTGAGCTTTTGGCTCTCTCCTCACTTACCATCAACAAACTGTCCAAGAGCTTGAGTTTACACTCGAATATCGTTCTCACTCAACCCATTTGACGCGCTAATTTAGCGTTCCCAGATTAACCCAATAAGCACTAAAGATGATTCACATAAAACTTTCCTCTTTGCCGGTCCAAATATATATTCTTTTCATATGAAATTTCTCTTTTCTTTTGTATAGTCATGACTCTCTTTTTGATGTTGAGATATCATGCCATTTTTTCATTCAAATTTTTTTCTTTTCATATCTTTATTTTTTTTCATTTACTCTTACCCCGGAAAAGGGTTAAAATATAATAAACCTATGAATCATCATAAAAAATATAAAACCGAGCACAATTGATAAGCTCAAAAATCCCAACCTAATGTAAATTCCCATAATAGTGGACCTACCACCCGAAACTCAAGCTGAAGACAGGAAGTCTCAGGATCGTGATTCAAGTGCGGGTCATATGGTAATGCCTAACAAACTAAAGGGACATTGGCTTATAATGTGGCGACAAAAGAAAGGCTTAAAGGCTAAAAATTTGGCTAAGAAGGATATAATTAATTCAGGGATAGAAGGCCAAAAAGGATTTAAAGGGCTAACAAAGAACTGCCTCTATCATCTTCCTATTTACACAACCTGCCTCTAGTTCATACCTAAGTGGGTTCTCTACTCATTCAGATCGCACGTTCTACAAACCACTCATTATCCTTAAGAACAAGTTTAGTTCTTTTGCATTGTTCATTAATTCTTCCTATCAATTACCTCATATTTGTATGCAATCTAAGTGCGTTTTACACTAACTCCTAAAGTCAACTATTTTCTATCATAAATTCATAAAAAACATGTGATGTCTCCTCATTTGTGATAGATTTATGTTAGGATGAGACATCATTTTTAGTGATTTAGAAGTCATAAATGTCAATTTTCTTGAAAAATAGTGCACTTTCCTATTTTGAGTCTTGATTTAGTAAAATAATATTTTTAGAGCATATTGGGTTTAATTGTTTATTTAGTGTGTAGCTTTAAAGATAATTATGGAGCTTAATTAGAGTCCAAGTCAAAGACTACAACTTATGGAAAGAGATTTGCATGGTAATTGGAGATAAGGAAACAAAAGCTAAAAAGATGGAAAAGGAAAAGCTGCCTAATCTAGGATTCTGCAGTACACGCCTAAAGATGTCCTATTTTACCCAAGAAATAGGCCAATTTTGGTAATTTCCTTTCATGGGGACAGAGATAATTCTGTTGCAATTCTTTTGGTATCTTATGGAGCTCAAACCGACCAATAACGAAGAAGATATGCTCAAAACGGTCCAGCAGTGTTTATATTTATTTCCATACGAATTTGAGTTGGGCTAGAAGTCCAATACCTTACCTCTTCCTCAAGAAAACGAATTAGGTCTTCTAAACACCTATAAATACACCCTTATATCACTTGTAAAATCATCCTTGCCTCATAGTAATTAGTTCTTAAGGTTTTATTCTTCCAGTTTATTGTAGAGATCAAGATGATGTCTTTTGTAATTTCTTTTAGTTTATTTCCTTCAGGTATGAACTAAACCTCCCATAGCTTGGGTTTTGCATCATGTATAATCTATGAATTCTAATTCTTCTATCTAAGTTTCTTTGGGAATTACATGTTTTAATCTGATATTAGCTACTTACCTTTATATTTGTTTATGTGTTTTGATTTATTGTCTTTCCTAGAACTGATCACTTTAGGATTGTTTTAATAGTAGTTAGATGGTCTCCTTGACAGGGTGTTTAACTATTGAACCACCACACAATGTCTAGTGTCGATATTAGTTCTGACAAAACATGATTCTAACTAGATAATCATTAGGGTTTGTTTTAATCACCATATCACCAGGATTGCAGTATTTGCTTAGGGTCTTAGTGGTGTTTGATAATCCTATTTAAAACACTTCTTGGTTGTGCCGTAGCCCCCTTAGTCGCTCTCAAGGTCTAAGGTATGGGAATTTAGAATCCTGACTAAGTATACCAAGAGCTAATATTCTCCCTTATTAACTAGATTTATAGATAGAATTAGAAGGATTAGTGCATACTAGCAAAACCTGAGCTATACTTCTCATCTCATATTTCTTATCTTTTATTTTATTGTCTTTATTTTCTTAGTTTTAGTTCTTAATCTCGAAATCTGTTCCCTTTAAATTACTGTCTTTTAATTATTTACTTCTACTCGTTATTCCTACTCACGCGATTAACACACTTAAGTCCCTGAGAACGAACTCAACTTACTAACTAAAACTTGCATACGTCCTGTAATACTTGCAGTGCCTATCTAGGGTGAGAGTGCGTTGTTTCTTGGCTTAATTTTATCTTATTTTTATCACACCCTAGGCACCACCAGCATGCTTGATGGGGACCTTTAAAAATTCTACAGTCAAAACATTCCTCAAACTAATTTAAAAAAATAGTAAAACACATAAAATTGGGATGAGGCAACGAACCCCACCCCAAACTCAAAAATGAGTAGTGTCCCCACGACTCGAAAAAGACTCAAGAAAGCAAATAATTAATAAGAAAGAGAAAAGGATAGGAAAGCGTATTCGAATCAGCACGAAGGTGGTTTCCATGGTTGCATGTAGGTTGACCTCCTCTTTTTGCGTAGGTGGCATGTTGAACATTGCTCACTCCACGTAATATGTTTTGCATAGACTCCAACTCTTTTGTGACTTTTCCTATGGTTGGCAACACCTCTTCATGTTTTTACCTCCAAAATTTCATTCTTTCAACTACATCTTTTAACACCCAAAAGTAATAAGAGGTTCTCCAACTTCCTCTTCCTCTTCATGGTATTCTTGACCTTCCAATCTTCTTCATCTCAATGAACCCCAAACTCAAAACTTCAAATAATCAAAGACTAGAGAAGAGTTTTTAAATTTGATGTTTTGAGGATTTGTAATGAAGGATTATGGTGTTATATGATATGGGTAATGGTTATGTAGTGGATTGGGGAAGGTTTAGTGAATAGGATTGAAGCTTTGATGAAGAGGATTAAGGTTGAAGGAGAAGATTTCTTGATTTTCTTGAAAGGTTGTGGTGTTGGATGTGTGTTTGGAATGGAATAGGAGGAAAGATTTAATGTTCTTGGGTGTTTTAGTGGTGTTGTGCAGGTATATAAAGGGTTAGGTTCTGAAAAATTCGTGTTGGAGAGGCTAGGGTTTCTTCTTGATAAGGTATGAAGTGGGATTTAAACTCAACTCTTCAAATCCGCCTTCGGGCCGGCATACCGGTGCTGAAGCTTTTCGTTTTGTTCTTCTCGGCAATAAACCCGAATCGGTACCCGAGGGCTCGTGTTCTTGGATGCGACATACCGCTGCGGCGCTTGAATTTTTTCTACCTCTCGGCAAATAACCCGAATCATAGACCCGAGGGCTCGTGTTTTTCCTCCATCGGCATACCGGTCATATGACCGGCTAGCCGGCCAGTGCTGCTGATTTTTCTTTTTTCTCGTTTCTTAACACCCAAACTCAATTCCTGCACACTTTAACACACCACCTTTCTCATTTCATAAAAATAGACGCTAAGACTCGACAATTACTTATAATATACACTAGGAATTGAAAAAAATTAAAGCAAACTAAAGCATGGGTTGTCTCCCAAGAAGCACTTTTGTTTATTACATCTTTAAGTTCGACGCGTACCTTTCATGAAGATGGTATTGAGTCCCTTTGCAGTTCCCCTCCGCTTAAACTCGCCTCTTCCTTGGCATGTAAGCTTAATAACCTTCCCACATCGTATTTTATTCAATCGATCTCTGAAAGGGGGAGGGTAGTATCTCCATTTTGCCTCCTTGCTCTCATTATGAAACTCATTTTACACCACTTGATAGTAGATGACCGTTCTCCGCAGTATAAGCTCACTTTTATTCCTCGTTTTAATCTCACATTCCTCTTTAAAATGTGGTGGGTAGGTGCTCCTCCTTGCCACTTTACTCTCGCGGTGTGGCACCTTTCTTGCGTAGCACATGTTTGAACTTTGTGGTGGTGGAGGTGTGATGTCTCCCTAATTGTTCTTATTTTCGACCCTTGGGAGACATCATTTTTGGTGTTTATTTGATTTATATGATAGACTTTTGGACTAAATTTGCAATAATTCGGAATTCCCTTTTTATTTCTAGCATTTTTAATTTATTAAACTTTTGCGCGTAATATTGGTATTTTTAGTGTAAAGTTTACAGGTTTTTAGATGTTAGCTAGGAAAGGAATCCGAAGATAAAGTCAAAGATCAAAAGATAGAGTCAAGACTTGAAGAGAAATCCCGAAGATTTTCTTTTAGAGCTGAAAATCCATTTTCCAGGCCCTTGATTGCTGTTTTCGAGGTACTTAAGAGCTGATTGAGCCGCTGACCTTTGAAGAGAAAACATTCCTTATCGAAGTACGGAACTTTAGCAACTGGAATGAGGTCAATCGGAGTTGTAACGCATCGGGAAAAGCAGTTTTAGTGAAGGCCTGTCATCAGTTACGGGATTTTGGGCTTAGAAAGTGGGCTTGGACATTTAATTAGGCTTTTATTTTCTGGTCCAAGCCCTAGTCCGAATTTTTAACTATAAAAGGAGGTCTGGACTCTTATTTTAAATACAATTCACTTTCCACAAGATTAAAAACACCAGAGAAGCTACAGCAGGAAGAAAGGAGAAGCTACAAGAGCTGGAGTGGGTCTATAGCTCCGTTCGTAGTCATTCTTATTCCGAAAATTAGGTTTTTCTTTTATTTTAACTTTGTAACGAATATGAATTCCATTTCTTTTTATTTTGTTTTTAATTTTAATATGAGCTAAATTTCCATTAGTGCTTGAGAACAAAACAATGGGTGAATCTTGATTTTACTATTATAACGAATGTTGAATTTGGGTTTTTATTGAATTAAATTAAATTAGGGCTTTTACTCTTTTCGACAATTTGTGAATGTTTACTGATTTTAGAGTCGCGAACTAAAATTAGGTATTAGTATCTAAGCTATTCCATATATGTGGCGTATGGATCATCCTGACGGGGGGTTTAGGTACAGAAATAATTGTTCAATCTAGGATAAAAACTATTGATTCTGACGAACTTAGTTAATCCTAGGGCCAATGTGGTAATAAATCTTAATCATCCAACGGTGGATCATATTTACCCTGACGGGACTAGTGACACTTTAGGATCGCCTTATAGTCCACCCTGACGGGGGTATAAGGATATTAGAATCCCGACCATTGTAATTGACTGATTTAACCCTTAAACAACATAAGTTAGAAAGTAAAATTAGGAGGATCCTTGCGTTCTCAAGTACTACATCTCATATTGCGTTTTCATACATTTTACTTGCGTCTTATCTTTTACTTGCATTATTATTTTATCTTTCATTTAGTTATAATAAACAAAACCAAAACAAACAATTTATCCTCTTTCATTTTCATAAGTGCATCAATCGCTATTTGCATAAACATTGTGATCAACCATCCGTCCTTGGAACGAATCTGATTATCAGAATTACTACTTGGGACAACCGTACACTTGCGGTTGTGGTTCGATTATTATTGGCATTTATTTAGAACACACAAAGGACCACCAAGTGTTTGGCGCCGCTGCCGGGGACGGTAGCGTGTGACCACGGTGTTTATCCTTTAGTGATAAGTGCATTTATTTTATTTTATCAGTTTTACGCTTTTTGTTTGTTAGCTTTTTCAGGTTTTTAGGTTTGGTGTATGCGAAGAAGGCTATTCAAGGATCTAGAGCCAACACCTCCGATCCTTAGTAATCCAGAATCGTTGATCAGACTTGCGAACAGAAGAAGAAGAGAACGAGAAGCTTTAGAAGTAGAAGAATTAAGTAACAGAATGGAGAATATCATTATTCAAGGTCAACAGAATGGACAAGGCCAGTTAGATGCAAATGGCCAACCTTTAGCTCCAGGCGTTATTCCTCAAGTTCAACCACAAAATCCTAATCCTCCAGTCCAGATAGTGATGAATCATGATCCGTGGTTTACTAATGGTCCTCCAGAAGTTCCATTTCGTGCTCCAGCTATAGGAGTAGGTGCTCCAGATATTAATGTTCCGCGTTTCCGTCCAGATTCGGGTATGTTAGCTCAGTTCCAGAATTTTGGTAATTTTCGTGGTAGACCATCAGAAGATCCTCTTAGGGCAGTACATAAATTCAAACAGATATGTGATTCTTATATCACACAAGGTGTTTCGAGAGAACAGATGTATTTTGCTGCTTTTAAGTTCTTTGTTACTGAGGGAGCAAGTGAATGGCACGATACGCAAGATCCTACGAAGATTACTAATTGGGATCAATTAGAGATTGCTTTCTTTGACAGGTATTACCCAAGTAACATGAGGTTAGATGCTGAATTAGAGTTGACGCATTTTCGTCAAGAATATGATGAAACTTTGGGTAAGAGTTGGACAAGATTTCAGATGTGTTTGCGTAAGGTTCCCAATCATGGCTATTCAGAACAACAACAGCTTAAGATCTTTTATAGAGGCCTTGATGGGAATTCGAGAGAGAAGTTGGATACGCTATGTGGAGCAGGTTTTCTTCAAGTTCAACCCGCTCATGCAAAGATTATCCTAGAGCGAACAGTCAAGAATGAAGTTGGGTGGAATTCCGTAAGAACACCAGTTAAGGGAGTGAATAATGTTGACATAGAAGAAAAATTTGCTACGTTTGAGACTAAGATTCAGAACACTTTAGAGCAACAATTGAAGCAGCTTACTCTAGCTGTAAAAGAAGGATTTTCGGGTAAGAAGGTAGCGGTGCATGCTGCACAAGAGGTTTATATGTGTTCGATTTGCAGAATAGATGATCATGATGAGGAAAATTGTCCGAATAACCCAGAATCCGTGATGTTTATGTCCAATAGAGGAAATTTCAATTCAAGTGGTAATGGATATCAGCCTAACAGAAACCATCCTGGGTTTCAATACTCAAATCCTAATGGGGCAGCCAATCCTACCTACGCGTATCAGCCGCGTCCTCAAGGCAACAACTATAATCCAAGACCACACAACAATTATCAAGGAGGACAGAATCAAAACAATTATGTACAAAGACAAGCTCCTCAGAATACTTATGATGAAACATTAAACCAGAAAGCTTTACCTGCCCATCCACAAGAAGGAGTAGTTACCCTTCAAAAGACGGTTGAAAATTTAATTGCTCTTCAGACACAAGCTTTGGAACGTCAGAACGCAGCTGAAGCAAATATGAAGATTTTCCAGAATCAGCTGAGTCAAATTAATAAACAGCTAAATCAGCGTCCACAAGGGCAACTTCCTAGCGATACGGAAAATCCAACACAACGTGAAGATTGCAAGGCTGTTACATTAAGAAGTGGTAAGAACCTCCCTCCACCTCCTTTTCCCGTTATGAAAGAGAAAGAAGTCCCAAGAAAAGAAAAGGAAGTGGGTGAGAAAGAGAAAGAAAATGAGAAGGAAGATGAAGTTGAAGAAATAGTAAGGCCAAGAGAGGCTTCGAAGAAGAAAGATGATAGTATGGTAAATCGCCCTCCACCACCGTTTCCATCACGAGTTCAGAAAAAGGGTGACTTGGGTGATTTTCAGAAATTCTTTAATAGGGTAAGGGGTCTAAGTATTAATATTCCGTTACTTGAGGCGATTCGAGATATTCCTAAGTATACGAAGTTTTTGAAGAGGGCCCTCACTAACAAAAGGCCCTACTGTGATAATGAGATGATTGGCCTTCCTGAAGAGTGTAGTGCGATTTGTCAGAGTAAATTACCTCCGAAGTTAGTTGATCCGGGGAGTTTCACGATTCCTATATCGATTGGAGAAGAATGGAAGGGAAAGGCGCTATGCGATTTAGGGGCAAGCATCAACTTGATGCCCAAGTCAGTCTTTGATAAGCTTAAAATTGGAAATGCAAGACCCACCTCTATGGTCTTGCAAATGGCGGACAGGTCTCTTGCTCATCCTGAAGGCCGCATTGAGGATGTTCTTGTTAAGGCAGGTACACTTATATTTCCTGTTGATTTCGTAATTCTTGAATACAATGCAGATAGAAATGTCCCCATTATTTTGGGTAGATCCTTCCTAGCTACAGGGAGGACATTGATCGACGTGGAGAATGGCGAATTGACAATGAGGATACAAGATGAGGAAGTGAAATTCAATGTATTTCGAGCTATGAAATTCCCAGATTCTCAGGAAGATTGCTTCAGAATGGATGTAGTAGAGCAAGCATCGCAAGAGGTATTTAATTGTTTAAATTTTGATGATATCTTGCAGGCTGCTTTGACATTAGATTCACCTGAGATGATGGAGGAGCTTATAGAAACAGTGGCAGCTCTCAATTCTGAAAATCCGAAATATAGGCGTCTTGCCTATGAACCTGTAAGAGAACCGGGGGAGATTATTCCTAAAAAGAAGCCTTCAATTGAATCTCCTCCGGAGTTGGAAGAAAAACCATTGCCAACACACTTGAGGTATGCATATTTGGGTACTAATGAAACTCTACCTGTTATTGTTTCAGCTAATTTAACAGGTCCTCAAGAAGATAAACTGTTGCGTGTGTTGAGAGCCAACAAAGAAGCAATAGGTTGGACAATTGCTGATATCAAAGGCATTAGTCCATCCTATTGTCAACATAAAATTATACTTGAAGACGCTAATGCACGCTCAGTTGAAGGTCAGAGAAGACTAATGCCCGCTATGAAGGATGTGGTGAAGAAAGAGGTGATCAAGCTTTTAGATGCGGGGATTATTTATCCCATTTCGAGTAGTGAATGGGTGAGTCCGGTTCAGTGTGTACCAAAGAAGGGAGGAATGACAACGGTTCTTAATGATAAAAATGAAGCGATTCCTTCAAGAACGGTAGTTGGATGGAGAGTTTGCATGGATTATAGGAAGCTGAACAAGGCCACAAGAAAAGATCATTTCCCTTTGCCCTTCATTGATCAAATGTTAGATAAATTAGCCGGAAGAGAGTACTATTGCTTCTTGGATGGTTACTCCGGGTACAATCAGATTTACGTGGCTCCAGAAGATCAACATAAAACTACCTTTACATGCCCATTTGGTACTTTTGCATATCGCAGAATGCCATTTGGATTGTGTAACGCTCCCGCTACTTTTCAAAGGTGTATGATGGCTATCTTCTGGGACATGATAGATAATTTCCTTGAAGTGTTTATGGACGATTTCTCCGTGTTTGGTGATGATTTTGATATATGTTTAGATAACTTGGAGAAAGTGTTAGTGAGATGCAAGGAAACAGATTTGGTGCTCAACTGGGAGAAGTGTCATTTCATGGTTCGCGAAGGTATTGTTCTGGGTCACAAAGTTTCGAGTGCTGGTTTAGAGGTTGATAGAGCAAAGATAGAGGTAATTAAAACTCTTCCCCCTCCTGTTTCTGTTAAAGGGGTAAGGAGTTTTCTTGGCCATGCTGGTTTTTATAGGCGTTTTATTAAGGATTTTTCTAAGATTGCTAAACCGTTATGCAACTTACTCGAAAAGGATTGCAAATTCCTTTTTGATGAAGCTTGTTTAGCGGCCTTCAAAGCAATCAAGGAAAAACTCATTTCTGCTCCTATAGTGTTACCTCCAGATTGGAATTTACCGTTTGAGGTTATGTGTGATGCGAGTGATTTATGTATGGGAGCTGTATTGGGACAGAGAAAAGAGAAAGTTTTTCATTCAATTTACTATGCTAGTAAAACTTTTAGTGGTGCTCAGATTAATTACACAGTTACAGAAAAGGAGTTGCTAGCAGTTGTATATTCGTTTGATAAATTTCGCTCTTATCTTCTTGGAGCGAAAGTTATTGTCTACACAGATCATTCCGCGATCAGATTTCTTATGGAGAAGAAAGATGCAAAACCAAGGTTAATCAGATGGGTGTTATTACTTCAAGAGTTCGATTTAGAGATCAAAGATAGGAAGGGTTGTGAGAATCAGGTTGCAGATCATCTATCGCGCTTAGAGGGTTCAGAGATGAATAGTGGTGCTGAAGCAGTTAGAGAAGAGTTTCCTGATGAGAGTTTATTCGTTGTTCGAGATTATGAGGCTCCGTGGTATGCAGATATTGCGAATTTAGTGGTAAGTGGTGTCTTTCCTGAAGGTTCTACTTATCAAGAAAGAAAGAGGTTAGCTCATCGTGCTAGACAGTTCTTTTGGGAGGATCCGTTCCTCTATAAAGTTTGTGCTGACCAACTGATACGAAGATGTGTAGCAAGGGAAGAGACTCAAGCCATTATAGCTGGATGCCATGATTCATTATATGGAGGACATTTCAAAGGAGACAGAACTGCTGCAAAGGTATTTCAATCAGGTTTTTACTGGCCCTCTCTTATAAAAGATTGTCATGAATATGTTAAGAAATGTACGAGATGCCAGTTTACCGGAAACATATCCAAGAGGGATGAGATGCCGCGTAATAATGTGTTAGAGGTTGAGATATTCGATGTGTGGGGCATAGACTTTATGGGTCCCTTCGTTCCTTCAAATGGTAACCTCTATATCTTATTAGCTGTTGATTATGTATCTAAGTGGGTAGAAGCGGTGGCTTTACCTACTAATGATTCACGAGTGGTGATCAAGTTCTTGAAATCTCATATCTTCACTAGACATGGCACACCTAGAGTGATTATTAGCGATGGAGGATCTCATTTCGTTAATAAATATCTGAAGACTGTTCTAGAGAAATATGGAGTTAGACACCGTGTATCTACTGCATACCATCCACAATCCAATGGTCAAGCTGAGGTTTCGAACCGTGAAGTCAAGTCAATCCTAGAGAAAACCGTTGGTCCTACAAGAAAAGATTGGTCAATGAAGTTAGATGATGCGTTGTGGGCCTATCGTACTGCGTTTAAGACTCCAGTTGGTGCATCTCCCTATCGTATGGTGTATGGTAAGGCTTGTCACTTACCTTTAGAGCTTGAAATGGGTGCCTATTGGGCAATTGCGCAGTTGAACTTAGATCCTATCTTAGCCGGAGAGAATCGTATGATGAAGCTTAATGAACTTGACGAATTCCGATTGCATGCTTATGAAAATGCCAAACTTTACAAAGAAAACACAAAGAAATGGCATGACAATCGGATTCGTACAAAGAACTTTGAAGTGGGGCAAAGAGTGTTGAAGTATAACTCAAAGTTCAGCAATTATCCGGGTAAGTTAAGATCTAAGTGGTCAGGTCCATACATTGTGACCAAAGTTACACCTCATGGGGCGATAGAAATAGAACATCCGCTAGAGAACCGTACCTTTATGGTCAACGGTCACAGACTGAAGATATACCATGGAGGTGAAGATACCAATCGCGCGGAAGATCCACATCCCGGGGAGGTCATGTATCTCCTCGAGACTCCTTAGAAGCGTGAGGTAACCCGTCGAGCTTAACGACGTTAAACAAAAGCCAATTACTTGTATATTAGCTGAGTTTTTACATTTTTGCAATGTAGATTAGTTTAATTTTCGTAATTTTATTGTTTTTATTAAGAAATGAGGAAAGGTAGTTGTTTTTGATGATTTCAGGGGTAAAAAGGACTTGAGTTTGGGGTCGATTTGGCGAAAACAGAAGAAAAAAGAGGTTGGATGTCCAGGAGAAATCCGGGTACCCGCATTTGGCAGAACCGGGTACCCGGTTTTGGTGCTGTAACTTTTGAAAATCTCTGACCCAGCGTCTTGGTGGCTTGCGTTTTCGTGCGTTTTGATTCGCGCCATCGACACAAATCCGGGTACCCGCATTTGGCAGAACCGGGTACCCGGTTTCGGAGCTGCTGTTGGTGAAATTTTCTGGTCCAGCGTTTCAGGGTGCTGCGTTTTGGCGCGTTTTCATTCGCGCCATCGAGAAAATCCGGGAACCCGCATTCCACAGAACCGGGTACCCGGTTTCGGCGAGCAAAATCCCTGACCCAGCGTCTTGGGGTCCAGCGTTTTGGTGCGTTTTCAAAAAAAAAAAAAAAAAAAAAAAAAAAAAAAAAAAAAAAAGTCCACAATTATTTTTCCGCGCCGTCACAGCGACGCGGAACCGGGGACCCGGTTTTCCAAATCCGGGAACCCGGTTTGAAAGCTGTGAGAGGCGGTTTTGGGTATTTTAACCTAGTTTTCTTAGCCTCTTTTGCAAGTTTTTACCTAAAACGCACCAATAGCCTCCCCACCTACGAAATTCATCTACCAAAACACTATATATCATCAAATCCTACCCTCTTTCACCACAAAAACATAAGATCAACTCACCTCCTCTCCAAAATAACATCAAATCCTTAGTTTTTCCCAAGATTCTTCTTCATCAAATCCTAAACTAAAACCCAATTCTTTCTTCTCCCATTCAAATTAATCAAGACCCATCTCATATTCACCCTAGTTCTTCAATTCCTAAGCCTCAAAACATCAAAATTCTAAACTTTTTCTCTAAGTTTTTCATTATTTGAAGTTTTGAGTTTGGGGTGAAAAGAGATGACTAACAGAACCGGTGATTTTCGAAGAACTGCTCCTAGAAGAAAGACCACCATTGGTGGTTCACAAGAACAAGCTATTGAGATTCCTGATTCGCGTCCTAAACGAAAAATTAACGAAGTTAAGCTTGATTCTAACAGAAAAGAAATCACAGGTCTAAAGAGGAGATTGATTGATGAGATTGAAAGTGAGATGGAACCAGAAGAGGAAATTGCGAAGACCATTGAGAAGGAAACTGAACAAGAGATTCCGGAAGCAACTGTTCAAAAACCCCTGCGCATGAAGATGTGGGCCCACAAACCTAAGAGGGTTTACACTTGTTGGAATACTCAGGTTCGTGAAAGAATTGAATTTTTGAAATTTGGTGAGGAGACGAATTTTCCTAAAGGTATTATGAGTAGTGATTACAAGGAATATGCTGTGACATGTGCTAAGTTTGGTTGGAAAGAGTTACAAGAAAGGAAGCTTGAGTTTATTCCTACTTTTGTGCGAGAATTTTACGAAGGTTTAGCTACCTCACATGATGCCATTGATATCCGCAAAAAGGTAGTTCCTTTCTCTATTGAACGTATTCGGAAATCATTGAAACTACCCAATTTTTCTGGAACATGCCCCTTCCAAGAAACCCTTAATGACCCTTCTTTTGATTTTGAATCCCTTTGGGGGACCGTGCTTGTTAATGGGACTAGCCCAATTCCTGAAGGTGAAAGGTATCCTGGACAGTTTTACAGCAGTAGTTTGACACCTCGTGCTAAGGTTTGGTCTCGTTTCATAATACCCACTTTCTTTGGTATTAAACACACTTCCGAGTTGAAGAAAGAGCACATATTTGTTATTAAGTGTATTTTGGAGGAGAAACCATTTGATGTTGCTAAGATCATTTATGATACAATCATGGAGTTCGCGAAATCACCAATGAAACAACAAAATCTGAAGTTTCCTTGTACTATTACTCAGTTGTGTTTAGACGCAAAGATTCCGCGTAAGAACGCAGATATTGATACTGTTTCAGTTGGTGTGAGTATAGCTTTGAGCACAATCAAGAACATCCATGAAGAAGCAACACGAGCTACAAGAAGTCCAAGAACTCCTCAATCAAAGAAAGCGAAAACTGTACCTGAGTTGGAAGCGAAGATTCAGGTGTTGGAAGAGAATCAGGAGAGGATGATTGCTACCTTGGGAAACGTTACAAAAGAATTGGACCTGCTTCGAAATTTAATCCTAGGCGTAAATACACTTCAAAACGCGATTTATGATGCTGTTACGCGAGATAAAGGTCCAGAACGCAACACCGATAACCAGCCTCGCGCTGGTTAAGATACGTTTTCTAAACTTTCCTCTTAGTGTATATTAGTTTAAATGCTTTATTGAGTCTTTTCGAGTCGTGGGGACACGGCTCATTTTTGAGTTTGGGGTGGGGTTCGTTGCCTCATCCCAGTTTTTATGTGTTATCTGCTTTATTTGCTTTCAATAAAAGAATTTTCGGAGTTGCGTTTGACTATAGAAATTTTTAAATATCCCTTTAAGCATACTTTTGATGAATCTATGATAGTAAATAGTGGACTTTAGGGATTGATATAAAACGCACTTACAATTGCATGCGAACATAGGTAATTGATAGGAAAAATTAATTAACAATGCAAATGAAGTAAGCTTGTACTCAAGGAATATGTTTGGTGTGTAGAACGTGAAATCCTAATTAGTAGAGAACCCACCTAGATATGAACTAAAGACAAGCTATGTACTTAGGAAAATGATAGGGGCAGTTCTTTGTTAGCCATTTGTGCCTTTTTAGCCTTCTATCCCTTGTATTAATTATTATCCGTCTTAGCCCACTTTGAGCCTTTAGCCTTTTCTTTGTAGCCACGATATAAGCCGTTATCCCTTAGATTATTAGGCATGACCATATGACCCGCACTTGAATCACAATCCTGAGACATGTCTCGAGCTTGAGTTTGGGGTAGTGGGACCACATATGGGGAATTAAATGGGTAGGGATCGATGTGCTTTGTATTGTAGCACAATTGCAGATGATATATACTTGTAACCCTTTGCCGGGAATGAAGAAAAATGAAAAAGAAAAAAAAAAAAAAAAAGGAAAAATTTTGAAAAATCATACAGTAGGAACCGGGAACCCGAATTCGTCAAAACCGGGAACCCGGTTTGCTCCTGTACAAAAAAAAAGAAGAAAAAGAGAAAAGAAAAGAAAAAGAAAAAAAAAAAATATGAATAAAATATCCGGCAAAGTGGAATTTTCTGAAAATCATCTTATTTATAGTGGGTAGACATGGGACGCTAAATTAGTGCGTATATGGGTGAGTGAGAACATCTTTTTGAGCGTTAACTCAAGCTCGAGGACATTGTTGATGGTAAGTGAGGAGAGAGCCAAAAGCTCACTTCAAATTTACCAAATATACATCCATACCGTCCTTAAGCCATTATTATAACCGTAAAGACCTCGTGATTCCTAAGTGCATAGTGAATTTATTATTCTGTTGATAGGGAATACACTAGGTGGAGCGTTCGAAGCGAGTTAGGATTAATGACCACCCTATAGCCATCATACAGAGATGAGTACAAGTGTAACCTTCAAGCATTGCGACGTTAATTTTATGATTGAGATTATTTATGTTTGATGTTGCATGATTAGTGTATGTGTATATTGGTTTCTAGAGTTTGCTATATGAGGTTTATTTTGAGAATTGCTTTAGGGTTTATTTGCTAGCTTCTATTTGTTTATACGCTTACTTCTACCCCTTTGTTTTGTTTTACTTTGTCGGGACGACAAAGGTTTGAGTTGGGGGTCTTGATGTCTCCCTAATTGTTCTTATTTTCGACCCTTGGGAGACATCATTTTTGGTGTTTATTTGATTTATATGATAGACTTTTGGACTAAATTTGCAATAATTCGGAATTCCCTTTTTATTTCTAGCATTTTTAATTTATTAAACTTTTGCGCGTAATATTGGTATTTTTAGTGTAAAGTTTACAGGTTTTTAGATGTTAGCTAGGAAAGGAATCCGAAGATAAAGTCAAAGATCAAAAGATAGAGTCAAGACTTGAAGAGAAATCCCGAAGATTTTATTTTAGAGCTGAAAATCCATTTTCCAGGCCCTTGATTGCTGTTTTCGAGGTACTTAAGAGCTGATTGAGCCGCTGACCTTTGAAGAGAAAACATTCCTTATCGAAGTACGGAACTTTAGCAACTGGAATGAGGTCAATCGGAGTTGTAACGCATCGGGAAAAGCAGTTTTAGTGAAGGCCTGTCATCAGTTACGGGATTTTGGGCTTAGAAAGTGGGCTTGGACATTTAATTAGGCTTTTATTTTCTGGTCCAAGCCCTAGTCCGAATTTTTAACTATAAAAGGAGGTCTGGACTCTTATTTTAAATACAATTCACTTTCCACAAGATTAAAAACACCAGAGAAGCTACAGCAGGAAGAAAGGAGAAGCTACAAGAGCTGGAGTGGGTCTATAGCTCCGTTCGTAGTCATTCTTATTCCGAAAATTAGGTTTTTCTTTTATTTTAACTTTGTAACGAATATGAATTCCATTTCTTTTTATTTTGTTTTTAATTTTAATATGAGCTAAATTTCCATTAGTGCTTGAGAACAAAACAATGGGTGAATCTTGATTTTACTATTATAACGAATGTTGAATTTGGGTTTTTATTGAATTAAATTAAATTAGGGCTTTTACTCTTTTCGACAATTTGTGAATGTTTACTGATTTTAGAGTCGCGAACTAAAATTAGGTATTAGTATCTAAGCTATTCCATATATGTGGCGTATGGATCATCCTGACGGGGGGTTTAGGTACAGAAATAATTGTTCAATCTAGGATAAAAACTATTGATTCTGACGAACTTAGTTAATCCTAGGGCCAATGTGGTAATAAATCTTAATCATCCAACGGTGGATCATATTTACCCTGACGGGACTAGTGACACTTTAGGATCGCCTTATAGTCCACCCTGACGGGGGTATAAGGATATTAGAATCCCGACCATTGTAATTGACTGATTTAACCCTTAAACAACATAAGTTAGAAAGTAAAATTAGGAGGATCCTTGCGTTCTCAAGTACTACATCTCATATTGCGTTTTCATACATTTTACTTGCGTCTTATCTTTTACTTGCATTATTATTTTATCTTTCATTTAGTTATAATAAACAAAACCAAAACAAACAATTTATCCTCTTTCATTTTCATAAGTGCATCAATCGCTATTTGCATAAACATTGTGATCAACCATCCGTCCTTGGAACGAATCTGATTATCAGAATTACTACTTGGGACAACCGTACACTTGCGGTTGTGGTTCGATTATTATTGGCATTTATTTAGAACACACAAAGGACCACCAAGGTGATTCGAATTTCTCAGCTCTAATCGCATTCATGATCGGGGTAGATATGGTAATTGGTGAAATTTTTGTGGTGGAGATTCAACTTTTGTCTTCGCGTGAACCTTAAATTTTTCAATTGATTCTCCAACCACTTCAGCTTCGTCTTCGCTGTCAACCCAATCTTCCACTATTACCTCATCATATTTTTGCTTTGTAATATCTATAACCTCGATCACCACCTCTTCTTGGTTGCGTTCTATATCTTGATCATGTGCATACACCATAGGAATAGCAATTTCTGTGTTAACTTCTAGGAATTGCGTTGCTACTCCTTCTTCTACCATGCTAACAAGATCCTTAACCACATGATGGTCTCCATTTATAATCAGCACGGTGGTCGTATTACTATCACTATCATTTTCTTCCAACGCTTCATACTCCACTACTTCTTCCAGTTCATAAGACTCACTACTACTATTGGCCAAGTTAGGGAAATTATATTTGGACATAATTTCATCTAGTTCCTGTCTGTTTTTAACAAGTCTAGCAGTGCTTTCCTTTCTCTCGCAAATGTATTCATCTATTGACTTTTGTGTTTTGGCACTACGTTCCTCGCTCTCACGTCTGGTTTTAGTAAGTGTTTCAAGCAAATCGGAAAGAGTTATTTGTGGGGGTTGTTGAATGTTCCATCCTTGATCTTGCTGATAGTGAAATGATGGTTGTTGTTGATTATTATCAACCCACTGGTGATTCCATGCTTGTTCTTGTTGGTAGTGATAAGGCAATTGCTGTTGATTGTCCCTGGTCCATTGGTTGTTCCATTCTTTCTCTTGCGGGTGTTGATAAGGTGGTTGGTAGAAGTTATTACCCCATTGCTGCTGTCCCGAAGAATCTTCCCAATAATCGGATGGACCAAGATTTGGGTAATTTTCTCTATACATCTTTCAATAAAATCTCTTGATCATTACCTAATTAAAGAACCTGTAAAAACAAAACAAACAAAGACAAGCGTAAAACTGAATAAAATAAAATAACAATTAAACTACTTAAGAATTAAACACCGGGATCACACGCTGCAATCCCCGGCAGCGGCGCCAAAAACTTGGTGGATCCAGGTGTGTTATAAAATTAAGTACAGAAAATAAAAGGAACCAAAATACCGCAAGTCTACGGTTGTCCAAGTAATACTCTTATAAGTCGGGGTTCGTTCTTAGGGATTGGACTGGTATAACCCAAGTGTTCAATAGATAAATAGTTGTAATTGTAATTACAGAAAATAAAATATAAAAGATATTTATTTGGTTTCGAGTTATTAAACTATTGGACGCAAATAAAAAAATTACTGAAAATAAATACTAAAGGACTAAGACGCAGATATGAGCTATACTAGAGTCTCGCTAGGGAATCACCTAAACTTACCTAATTAATGCTTTCGTTAAGGGCAGAACTTATATTCCTATATTAATCAGGACTCTAATGTCTCCTAGCCCTCGTCAGGGTGGACCTAGGAGTTATCTTATATTATTACAAACCCCGTCATGGCAATTATAAGCTACGTTCAGATGATTGAGATCTTACCCAATTGGCTATAAGGTTAACTGAGTCCATTAGGATCAATAATTTCTACCTTACGTTTATTACGTATGTCTGTAATTAAACCCCCCGTCAAGGCGATCACTTCCCCACCAAAGTGAATAACTTAATTACTATGACCTATATCCGATTAGCTAATTCATTGATAGTGAAATTAATATAAAATAATAAACAATATGAAATACCCAATTCAAATTAAATTAGAAACTAATCCCAAATTGAAATACATGAATTAAATAAATTAGGGTTCATCCTATTATGCGATTCTCAAGTAAATATGGTTTAAATCATAATATAAGTAAAAAAAATAAAGAAATTAATAATATACATGTTCCTAATAATAGAAATAAAATAAGAACCTAGATAGAGGAATTGACTTGTGTTGTTGTGGGAGGAAAATGATTCTCCAGCTTCTGCTCTTGATTCCGCCTCTTGACACTCTCTCTAAGGATGATATAAATTGAAGAATAATTGAGAGGTGCTGAATAATTAGGTCTAAAGGGTGTATTTATAGGTGTTAGGAAGCCCTAATTCGTTTTACTTGGAGGTTAAGACAAATAAAAGAGTCCAAGTCCAACTCAAATCTGTAAGTAGATAAGGATAATTACTGCTGACTTGTTTTGATCATATCTTCTTCGTTACTGGACCGTTTTTGGCCCGTAAGATATCAAAAGAATCCTCACGGAATTATTTATCTATCTATGAAAGGGGTCTTCCAGAATCGTCTCGTATTTGGAGTTATCATTACTTCTTTAGACATAGCTGCATAAATTCAGATTTATTTGACAGCTTTTCTTTTTCCTAATTGAACTCTGTTTCCTTCTCTCTCCGGATTCCTTCAAGATCTTCTTTACTTTTTTCCTTAGAATTGACTTGACCTCTAATTAATTACCATATATCTTTAAAGATTCACAATAAATAAATAATTAAACCGTATATGCTTTAAAATTAATAAATAATTAAATCAAGACTAGAAATAAGAAAGTGCACTAAAAAATTAGAAACTCGAATAAAATACTTCCTAACACACTAAAAATAATCTAAGAATTTAATTCTCACTTCTCCTCCTCGTAGTGGTTTCTTCATGAAATTCAAGAACCTACTAACTTTGCACTAAAAATAACCAAATTAACACACAAAAGCTCTAAAAATGCAAATAGTCTAATTCCAAGGGGAGAAAGTGCAATATGATAAAATAAGCATAAAAGTCTATCTAATAAGTCAACTATTCACCTAAAATGATGTCTCCTAAGGGTAAATAATTATAACAAATAGGGAGACATCAGTTGCACTCAGTGAACTAGAGATTCCAATGATAGAGCAACCAACCACGCTATGCATAGATGAGGTAACTGTTGTTAATCAAGCTGAAGATGAAATTGAACCTCGTACAGATGATATTCTAGTCATGGAAAAACCAACCAATTTGCGTTTAGATGAGTCAAATGTCGATTTATTGGTTGAAAAAAAGACAGAAGAAGAAGTGGCCTTCATAGTTGAAGTGAGTTTTGAAACATATCTTGTTTTGGACAAAAAGCTTGAGGAGGTGCCACTTGAGTTCCCAATTATTTCGGAATTGCCTAAGGAAGTTGAAAAAGAGGACAACCACCATGCACCCGTGAAAGTGAGAACAAAAGATGAGTTTGGAGTTGGAACCAAAGTTACTTGGAAATCCTCCAAGCAAGAAAATAGGTCACAAGGTGGTGACATCAAAATTGATAGAGATAAGACCTTCGAGAGGCCAAAGGCTTCGAATTGTAGATGCTCATAGCCTCACCCATTACTGGGAAGGCTACATCATCAAGGAATAATGGAGGTAACACGTCAAACTTTAAATGACGTTAAATAAAGTACTCTTGGGACCCAAGTTTTAAATGCTTTATTAGTTTAGATTTTTGGCTTTTAGTTTGTTAATTTTGTATTTTTAGTGTATATTACTTTAATGAGAAAGGTATAGAGTGTTTGTGATGTCTAGGTGAGCATCCCATTGAGTTTGGGGTTAAATATTTTGAGTTTTAGTGTGCATCATCCCTTTGATGTGGTGTACCGCACTATTGAGTTCCGTGCGCACTAATCTCCACGGATGAGAGGACAAGGAATTTTCGGCACAGTTAGATGTGTTCTACGGTGTACCTTATGGTACCCGCGGTGTATCGCACGACAATAACATGGCGAGGTGAGCTCCGTTTTGCGTATCGCGAGAAAATGGAAGCTGAAAAAAATAAAGTTTTTGCACGACAAGAACGTGGCGAGATGAGCTCCACGGTACGAATCACGAGAAATTGAACAGTTAAAATATCGCGGTGCACCGCATCACATCCGCAATGTACTGCATAAACTCGATCTGTGCCCACTAAGCTCCACGGATGTCAAGTCAGGAAAGTTTTAAAAGAAATCAAGGCACGGTATACGACACCACAGCGTAAGCGGCGATACACCGCACGATGTCGCAAGAAAAGTCAACGCAAGAGGTTAATGATGTCTCCCTTTTTGGTCTAATTATATTCCCTTAGGAGACATCAAATTAGGTGATTATTTGAGTTATTTATTAGACTTTTAAGCTTATTTGGTCATATTACGATTTCTTCCCTTGGATTTGGATTATTTGAGTTTTAGAGCTTTTATGCGTTAATTCGTTTATTTTTAGTGTAAAGCTCTTAGGTTTATGATTTGATGGAATACCAAGACAAGGAGAAGATACAGGAAATAAAGTCTTGGATTAAGCGTTGAAGTCAAAGGCGAGAATAATTGATTCGAAGAAGTAATTAATGGGGAATGAAATCTGGAATGCTGTCACAAATCACTGTTTTTGAGCATCTTAGTCACTGATTCAGCCTTGGAGTATAAAATGAGGTAGATAGAGCTTGAAGTCAGAAAGATTTTCCAAATTGAACGAAGTGATTTCGAGTCTGGACGTAAAAGTTACAGCTGTTTTAGTAACAAGTGGTCACCAGTTACGGGATTTCATTAAATGGATTGGGCTTTTATTCTAATTAACCTAATCCTTCTTTTTAAAAGCCCAATCGTTTTTTCCACTATAAATAGGCCTTTAACTTCAGTTTTTAGATACTCAATTCATATTAGAGAAGCGACAATGCTTAGCAGAAGTCAGAGAAGCAAAAAGGAGAAAGAACGCTGAAGCTGGAGAATTCCTTCTTCAACAACAACAATTATCAACCCTTTAATTAGGTTCTTCTTATTTCTGTAATTCATTATGAAAATCTTTTATTTTAATTCAGTAGTTTTTAACATTATGAGCTAAATTCCTTAAGTGCTTGCGAATCGCATTAATGGGTTGAACCCAATATTATTGAATTTATGTTTTTGGATTTGGGATTATTTTAAAAAATTGAATTGGGTAATTTCGTATTGACTATTATTTTGCATTCAAATACTATCTTTGAAGCCATGAATCAAACATAGGAATTAGTAATTGAGCTATTCACTTTGGTGGGGAAGTGATCGCCTTGACGGGGGTTTAATTACTGAACTAAATAATAGACGTAAGGTAGAAATTATTGACCTTGTCGGGTTTAGTTAACCTTATAGCCAATTGGGTAGAATCCTTGACCATTCGAAGGTGGATTATAATCGCCCTGATGGGGTTTATAACACCTAATAATAGCTTCTATGTCCACCCTGACGGGGGTTAGGAGATTATAGAATCCCGACTAGTACTTAATTCCCGATTTATCCCTTAAAAAAACATTGATTTAATAGGTTTAGGTGAAACCCTTGCGAAACTCAAGTACTGCTTCTAAATCGTTGCGTCTACTCATTTCTATTTACTTGCGTCTTAATTATTTGCATTAGTTAATTTAGTATTTTATTTCAATTGCATTCTAGTCCTTAATCAAAAACCAAAACAAATATTTATATCATTTATTTTCCGCATCATATAACAATTAATAGCACTTATTACATAACATCGAAAGTCATACCTAATCCGTCCCTGAGATCGAAATCCCGTTTACCGGATATTACTTGGACGACCCGTACACTTGCGGTACGTGTCTTTCCTTTTTAGGTGTGTTTATTTAGAACACACAAGGAGACACCAGTTAAGTGTTCTTCGTTACACGTTCACATCTGAACCTAGCCTCTTTCTTCTTCCCCAATCACCCAAACTCTATTAAAGATCAACAAAAGCTCCACCTCACATCTAAAGACCACCACAACACCAAAAACTCATAGCCAAAATTATCTTTACATCATTCCAAGCTAAAATCAAACACCAAAATCACTCCACAACACCTAGAAACGAAGATTCAAGTCCAAAAATATTTCCAACACTTCTCCAAAATTCTTAAGTCCTTCTCACCCAAATACAAAACCATTTTACGCACATAGAAACACATCTTCCTTACAGTTTTCCAACTCAAATTTCATCTGTGGTGTAATATTGAGTTGGTTGTCTAGGGAGATGATGCGAAGAATGAAGAAACATGTTGTGCGGAAGATGAATAAATTAACGCAAGTTGGGCAAGGACCAGAGAAAATTAGAAAGGTAACAATGTTTCTAGAGTTGAATGTTTGGGAGGGACATCATTAGAGGAAGAGTAAAGATGAACCATGGTGATACGAGATGCATATATGTAAGTAACACACCAAACACATATCTTATGTGTTGGCACACAAGGTAATTTCCTCGAAGAGTATGTTCTCTCTCTCTTCTATACCATTTCTACAATTGTATATTTGTAAACTTTGTGTTTTGTCTTTAAGATTATTGATGTCTCCTCATTTGTGATAATTAAATATACTTCAGAGACATCATTTTAGGCTTATTTATTAGTTTATAGGTCAATTTTAGCTTAGTTTAGTGCACTTTCCTATTTTGGGTCTTGATTTAGTAAACATAATATTTTTAGAGCATATTGGGTTTAATTGTTTAGTTAGTGTGAAGCTTTAAAGATAATTATGGAGATTAATTAGAGTCCAAGTCAAAGACAAAAACTTATGGAAAGAGATATGCATGGAAATTGGAGATAAGGAAATAAAAGCTAAAAAGATGGAAAAGGAAAAGCTGCCTAAATCTGGGATTCTGCACACACGTCTAAAGATTGGTGTTTTTACCTAAGAAATAGGCCGAATTTGGTAATTTCCTTCTAAAGGGTCAAGATAATTCTGTTGTGATTCTTTTGGTATCTTATGGAGCAAAATCCAACCAATAACGAAGAAGATACACTCAAAACAACGCAACAGTGTTTTCCTTACGAATTTGAGTTGGGCTAGGAGTCCATTACTTGAATTTATCTCCAAGAAACGATTTAGGTCAACCTCTACACTATAAATACAGCCTCTTAACACTCTTAAATCATCCTTGGCCAGACCTTAAGGCCAAGAGGAAGCTGCAACACAAGAGGAGAAGTCTGGAAGGAGTAGAACACCATATGTCTTCTTCTACCTTTGATTCTGTAACTCTTTTCTCTTCTTTTCTTTGTATGAATTAATTCTCTCTAGTTTGAGTGTTTAGCATATATGTATGAACCCTAGTTTTGATTGACATCTATCTAATTTGGGAATTTAATGTTTTAAATTGAATTATAGTTTTTATTCTCTGTTTATGTGTTTGGATTTATATTCTGTGTTCTTGTGGATGCGCGCCCATATAGAATTACCATCTAGTAATTAGGTCACCATTGACAACGGTGTTTAATTGCATGTTTAGCACATAACGTCTAGTATTAGGTCTGATCTGACAACCCAACCTAGCTAGATAATCACTATGGTTGAGTCTTGTGACTCTTTACCAATTACAGGAAAAGTTTGCTTAGGAAGCCTTATTGACACAGGTAAATTCTATTTTAAACTACCGATAGCATATTGGGACCGATTAAGGAAATACTACATAATTTACCCTTACATGTTTAGAACGGCAAAACTAGTGGAGATTGCATGCTAAGAACTCAAGCTAAACTTTCATACTATCTTCTTTTCTTTTATTTATTTTCTGTCTTTAGTTTATTAGTTTAGTTTATTTATTAGAAAACCAAATAAATAGTTGTCTATCTCTTCTTTCTCTTGCGTATTATCTTTTCTATCTTTAATATCTGCACTTGATAAGTTGCATAAGTTCTCTCTAACTTTCGTCAGTCCCTGAGGAACGAATCTTCTTATCATTAAAACTTGCATACGTCCTGTAATACTTGCAGTACAGTGTTAGTTTAGGGTGTGTATTTGCACTTATTTATATCATTATTTTATCACACCTTAGGCCACACCAAGTTTTTGGCGCCGCTGCCGGGGACTACATCGTTAGTCCTTGTGCAATTATCTTGTGCTTTTATTTTAGTTAGTTCTATTTTACGCTTTTCTTTTTAGTTTTTGTTTTTACAGATTTTTTTTTAGGCAAGAGCAGATTTATTAGGAGATAAAGGTTTCGTGTTATTAGATCCTGAAGAAGCTAATTCATGATGGGATCTCTAAAGCTCAAGGAGTTAAGCCGACAACTTGAGGAATTACGAGAACAATCGCGACAACTAGCTCAGATGAATCTAATACATACATCACCTTCATGTCCTAGTTGTGGAGCAAGGGATCACTCGTGGGGACATTGCATGAACAATCCAGTTTCAATTTCCTTCATGCCATATCAAAGAGACCATTATTATGATGGTTATTATCAATCTCAAGGAAATTACGCTGACTATCAACCCCCACAGAGCTACAATAGGGTCGGAGATCAACAGACGTATCATCATGATAACCATTATCATGATGATTATTATCAACCACGACCACAATCTTACTATCCTCCACAACCTATCTATCAAGAAACGCCGATTTATAATGAAGCTTATCAAGAACCACTTTCTTATTCAATGCAGCAACCCATACAGGAGCAACCTTCGAGTTTGAATTCAAGTTTGGCTCGACTGATGCAAACAATTGAAAATATAGAGAATAGCCAGCAAGAATCTCAAAACTCGCAGAATGCGCTTATGGAGAGGGTGCAGGCAGTGTCACGAATGGTGAATAAAACTCAAATCCGTGCAGAAAGGCAACTCCGAAGTGATACTAGTACTCCAGCAAACAAAGTTTGTCATGCAGTTGAATTAGAAAGTGGAAAACAACTATCTCCACCAAGACCAGAACCAGAATCTGTCCCTATTCCAGAAACGGGGGAAGAAGCAACAGAAGATAAGGTCGAAGAGGTAGTTGAACAAAAAAGTGTCCAAGAGAAGACACCGGAAAAGAAAGAGAGCCCGGTGGTAACCAATACATGTCCTCCTCCACCATTCCCTTCACATGTCAGAAAGGACAATTACTTAGAATTCAAGAAGTTCGTTGACATGGTGAACAAGTTAAAAATCAGCATACCGTTTGTAGAAGCTCTCACAAGAATGTCAAAATATGGCCAATTCATGAAGAACATTCTTTCTAACAAACGAATATTCGAAGCTAAAGAGATGAATGGATTGCTAGAGGAGTGTAGTGCTACAAATGAAATCGAGTTACCACCACTTCCCACGACATCTTGGATGGAACCATCCATGATTATAAAGAATCGAGCTGAAAAGTTCGTGGGAATTAAAGGCAAAGGGTGGAAATTTCGTCATCCTTAATCGAGGTAACACGTCTAACTTTGAAAGACGTTAAACAAAAGTGTTGTACGGGAGACAACCCGTAATTTCTTTTATGTTTTTACATTTTTAGTTTTTAATTTATATTTAGTTTAGTTAATTTTAGTTGATATTGCATATTTGAGGAAGGTATTAGTGTTTTTGGTGTGCAGGAATTGGAGAAATAGAGTTAGGGAACGCGAGGAAAATTTTTGGAGCGAAGAAAAAATCCACGGACTACCCTCCGGTACACCGCACCATAGTCCGCGAGGTCAAAACCCGTACCACGGGGTAAGTACCACGGGTATTTTGACGGAGTAGCTACAGATACCGCGGGGCACCCTCCGGTGCACCGGACCCTAGTCCGCGAGCCAAAAACCCGTACCACGGGGTCCTACCACGGGTTTAGGTCAGTGAGCAAAAATATTGTGAGCATCAGATGTGGCGGTATACCGGACCCTTTGCGCGGTGTACCGCCCACACTCGCTGTGTCGGAAAAAAAAAAGAAAAAAAATTTGACACAATCTGAGAAAACTTCGGCAAGTCATATCTTTGCGCTCGGGTATCGGAATCAGGTGATTTTTTAGCCTAAAGTGCATAACTTTTCGAGATCTAGTTGATGGGGAGGTTTTTGCCACGTGCGGTACACCGGACCTCAGCCGCGGTGCACCGCAAGGTCAAAACCCGTACCACGGGTTGCCACCGCGGGTTTGATCCAGAAACGAAAAATTTCGAAGCCAGAACTCCGGTATACCGGGCCCCACGGCCGGTATACCGCCCGGAACTGCTGAAGAGAGAGAAAAAACGCGTTTTTTAGGTTATAAGGGTGAGGAGGTTGCTCTATTACGAATTTTTTAATCCTTAAGCTTCTCCTTCTTCCCCAAAACTCTCCCAACTCCATTAAAGCTTCATAAAACCTTCCCTAATCATCAAAACACTACCCAATCACCATGAAAACACATCCAATTCATTCTCCACATCATTACAAGGAAGATTCAACCACCTATATCATACCAAAACACCTTGAATCCAAGAATCAAAAGCTTAGATTTCAAAAATTCATCCTACAATTTCTTAAATCCAAGCCAATCCATGAAGAATCCATCTTACCCACATAGAGAATCATCATCCAATCACCTTTCCTAACCCAAATTAAGCTTGTACAACCAATAATCAAGAGTTTCAAATTTCAAGAGTGGTTAAAGCTTTGAGTTGGGGGTCAATTGAATTGATTAAGAGAACATGAACATTATTTACTGTATGGGAGATGAAGAAATCAAGGTGTTGGATTTAATTGAGAAGAAATCAAGTGAGACAAGTCCTAGTTCCAATTCAATGGGTAAAACAAGTCAAGAGAAGAGAGGTTAGCTAGCTGTGTTTGATTCAATGAGCCAAAAGATTCCAAATTTAGTGAAGAAGACAACACGACCTCTCACGAATCAACGACCTTATACCCAAAGAAAAATAGAAAGCTTCAAGGGCCCTGATAGCTTCTCCAAGGAGACAATTAAAGGAACTACCTTTTTTTCTTATAAGAAAGTATTTGAAGAAGAAGTTGAAGGAGAATACATGAAGATTCGTGGAGATTTGGAATGCTTGGGTTGTTTGTGAATTGTATTTTGTGAGGAGAAGAAGAAGATGTGGCACAGTTGATCTATGAGGAGGTGATACGAATTTTCGATCTCTCCCATGACGTTATATAATGCAATATCCTACTATGATCACGTGTCCTGAACAAAAAGCGAATAAGAAGTTGGGTGAAGAAGATACATTAGATTTAATCCGAGTATCGACAAGGCGAGGTAATAGCCTCGAAGAGTATGTTTTCTTTCTTCCCTACCATTTCTTTATGTGCAATATGTATGCTAATTTTAAATTTTATTTTTCTTGAGTCTTTTTCGAGTCGTGGGGACACGGCTCATTTTTGAGTTGGGGGTGGGGATTCGTTGTCCTCATCTTCCTTTTTGTTTTTTTCATAAAATTTAAATTTTTTTTTTGGTTGAAAAAGGCATAGAATATCTTTGAATGTACCTATGTGAGCATGATTTAATTAAGTTAATGATAGAAAGTAGTATGTTTTTGAAAGATGTCATAAATATGTTTAGATGCATGTATGAAAACAGGAAATAAAAGATAGGAAAGTTAATGAGCAATGCTAAGAAGTATGTTGAAACTTAGGAATAGTTATTTGGTGTGTAGAACGTGAGGTTTGAAATTAGTTGAAAACCCACTTGTCTATGAACTAATAATGAAAAAGTAACGAAATCCGGTAGTTAGAAAAATGACTAAGGCAGTTCTTTCATGATAAAACACTTGAAGCCTTTATACTTTCTCGCCCTTTTATTTGATATTAATGTTATTTATCCATCTTAACCCCTCTGAGCCTTTCTAAAGCCTTTTATTAAAACACATTATAATCCATACCTTAGTTTTTAGGACTTATCTATATGACCCGCACTCAAATCGCAAAACCTGAGAAAACTCGTTTTAGAGCTTGAGTTTGGGGTGGTGGGTTTCATTATTAGGGAACATTGGGTTTGGGAATTATCTTTGTGATTTTATTGATGATGAGAAAGTTATAATTGTAACCCTTTGCCGGGGTAATAGTGAATGATAAAGAAGCTACGAGCTAAATTTGCCAACAAGGGCATAAAAAGAAAGAATATATATATGAGAAAAATAGCGTGATATCTCGAACATCAAAAAGAGAGTCATAGCTATACAAAAGAAAAAATTGATATGAAAGGAATATATATTCGGACCGGCAAAGTGGAATTTGTATATCATCATAAAAGGTTTTATTTGGGATTATTGGGGGATGCAAATCAAAAGCATCAATAAAGTGGGTTGAGTGAGAACATCTTCGAGTAAAAACTCAAGCTCTAGGGCGATTCGTTGATGGCTAGTGAGGAGAGAGCCAAAAGCTCACTTTTCATTATCCAAATATACCACACCCGTCCTTAAGCCAAGTTATAACCAAGACCTTAGGATTTCTAACTACTAGGTGGAGAGACAATTGAGCTATTAGGTGGTAGGTAAGTGGACCATTGGATGCTGTATTTGGGACCTATGAACAACCTATAGCCATTAATCTGAACTAAGTTATCATCCTCTCCTTCTGGCATTGCGAAATTAATCTTAACTTGAATTTATGGATTGTTGATTACATGTATATTAAGCATATTTGTGCATTATTTATTGAGCATTACTACATGAGACTTTTTAGGTACTATGCTCTAGGATCATTCATTGTGTTCTGTTCTTATTCTCCTCCTACTTCTTCTTGTTTATTTGACTACCCTACTGTTCTTTACTTTTATTGTATCGGGACGATACAACTTTGAGTTGGGGGTCTTGATGTCTCCTCATTTGTGATAATTAAATATACTTCAGAGACATCATTTTCGGCTTATTTATTAGTTTATAGGTCAATTTTAGCTTAGTTTAGTGCACTTTCCTATTTTGGGTCTTGATTTAGTAAACATAATATTTTTAGAGCATATTGGGTTTAATTGTTTATTTAGTGTGAAGCTTTAAAGATAATTATGGAGATTAATTAGAGTCCAAGTCAAAGACAACAACTTATGGAAAGAGATATGCATGGAAATTGGAGATAAGGAAATAAAAGCTAAAAAGATGGAAAAGGAAAAGCTGCCTAAATCTGGGATTCTGCACACACGTCTAAAGATTGGTGTTTTTACCTAAGAGTAATTTGGTAATTTCCTTCTAAAGGGTCAAGATAATTCTGTTGCGATTCTTTTGGTATCTTATGGAGCAAAATCCAACCAATAACGAAGAAGATACACTCAAAACAACGCAGCAGTGTTTTTCTTACGAATTTGAGTTGGGCTAGGAGTCCATTACTTGAATTTATCTCCAAGAAACGATTTAGGTCAACCTATACACTATAAATACAGCCTCTTAACACTCTTAAATCATCCTTGGCCAGACCTTAAGGCCAAGAGGAAGCTGCAACACAAGAGGAGAAGTCTGGAAGGAGCAGAACACCATATGTCTTCTTCTACCTTTGATTCTGTAACTCTTTTCTCTTCTTTTCTTTGTATGAATTAATTCTCTCTAGTTTGAGTGTTTAGCATATATGTATGAACCCTAGTTTTGATTGACATCTATCTAATTTGGGAATTTAATGTTTTAAATTGAATTATAGTTTTTATTCTCTGTTTATGTGTTTGGATTTATATTCTGTGTTCTTGTGGATGCGCGCCCATATAGAATTACCATCTAGTAATTAGGTCACCATTGACAACGGTGTTTAATTGCATGTTTAGCACATAACGTCTAGTATTAGGTCTGATCTGACAACCCAACCTAGCTAGATAATCACTATGGTTGAGTCTTGTGACTCTTTACCAATTACAGGAAAAGTTTGCTTAGGAAGCCTTATTGACACAAGTAAATCCTATTTTAAACTACCGATAGCATATTGGGACCGATTAGGGAAATACTACATAATTTACCCTTACATGTTTAGAACGGCAAAACTAGTGGAGATTGCATGCTAAGAACTCAAGCTAAACTTTCATACTATCTTCTTTTCTTTTATTTATTTTCTGTCTTTAGTTTATTAGTTTAGTTTATTTATTAGAAAACCAAATAAATAGTTGTCTATCTCTTCTTTCTCTTGCGTATTATCTTTTCTATCTTTAATATCTGCACTTGATAAGTTGCATAAGTTCTCTCTAACTTTCATCAGTCCCTGAGGAACGAATCTTCTTATCATTAAAACTTGCATACGTCCTGTAATACTTGCAGTACAGTGTTAGTTTAGGGTGTGTATTTGCACTTATTTATATCATTATTTTATCACACCTTAGGCCACACCAATTATCGAGTCTGTTTCGAGCCGAGTCACGGTTCACCTTTGAGTTGTGGGTCTGGGATCTGTTGTCCCCCTCTCCATTTTATCTGATTTATATGATTTTTAGGTAGATTGTTAGATATGGAAATTGCATAGAATGTGTTTAATGGCCTAACATACTAAGCTTCAGTGAAGTTAATGATAGTATGTAATGTGTTTGTAAAACTAGTTGTATTATATGCTTTGAATGTAAACATGATCATAAATTAATTGTAAAGAAAATATTAGTAAGCAATGCATAGAAGCAACTTTTGATCTTAGGGAACCTTGAGTGGTGTGTAGGCCGTGAACTCCTAAATAGTTAATAACCCATTTAATAAACGTGCTAGAGGTAAGAAAGTAAATAAATTATATAGTTAGGAAAGTGATTAAGGCAGTTCTTTGATAAGCCCATTTGTGCATTTTTAGCTTGCTATCCATGTCTATTGATATATTATCCGTCTTAGCCCCCTCTTTATCTTTATAAGCCTTTTATTAGCCATGTTACAAGCCAACCCCTTCAATTATAGGACTCTTTCCATATGACATGCACTCGAATCACAATGCTTGACACTCGTCTTTAGAGATTGAGTTTGGGGTGGGGAAACATTATTGGGTGGGTTTTGAGCTATGTGATGATGTACTTGTTATTGTAACCATTTGCCGGGGTAAGAAAAAAGATTTGAAAAGAAAGAATAAAATATATTGAAAAGAAAAGAAAAATGCGAAGCAAAGTAGCATGACTTCTCACATCAAAAAGAGAGTCATTTCTAACTTGCAAAAGAAAAATATAAACATCTGGACTGAAAAAGTGGATTAATTCTTACGTAGTCATTTTGGTTTTGTATTGGTTATTAGGGATGCGAAGTAAGTGCATCAAAGTTGGGTTGAGTGAGTAAATTTTATGAGAGTAACTCAAGCTCTAGGTCGACTCGTTTATGGCTAGTGAGGAGAGAGCCAAAAGCTCACTCTAAATTATCCAAATATACGACCATACCAACCTTAAGCCTACATTACAACCATAAAAGACCTTCTGATTATTAATTATGTGATTTAGGAGCAATTGAACCTTTATAGAGTAGTTAGATGGACTATTAGAGACTATTTTAGGATCTATGAACACTCTATAGCCTCCATAGTGAACTAAGAAAATAACCTCTCCTTCTTGCATTGCGAAACTAATCTAATATTGAACTTGAATTTTTTTTATTGTTTATATAATAAGTGTATTTATATTAATTAGTTTGTGAATATTATTACATGAGACTCACAAGGTAGTTGCTTTAGGACTATTTTGTACATTCTCCTTCTCTGGTGCTTATTTGCCTCAGATGATATTTCGAGACTTCTTTAATCTTCTTTCTTTTTCTTTGTCGGGACGACAAAGTTTTGAGTTGGGGGTCTTGATTTATCCATTTTTGTGACATATAAATCACTTCGTGAGACATATTTTTCTCTTATTTTTGTGCTCAACTGAGGGATTTTCCCCATTATTTGATATAATCACACTTTTGTCCTGTTTTGGAAAGTTTCATGTTTATTGCTATTTTTACGTAATTTGTTTGTTAAATGTGAAGCTTTAGGTACATGAATTATCTAAGATGCTAAAACATGGATAATAAGTTGCGTAAATAAGATCGAAGAATGAATCCAAGAGTAAAGTATGAAACAAACCATTTTTAGAAAGTGAAAGAGTTGCCGACTAGAATTAGAAAGTGGATCGTTTGAGATTTCATGCGAGATTGACGAAGAATTTGGATAAGATTCCTACTAGCATCCTAACCCATTATATTTTGTGCATAATAAGTTTAATTAGTTTATGAATTTCTATTCTGTTAATCGAATTACATACTTGCACCTTTACATTGCTTTGAAACCTTTAATCGCACTTCAAGCATGTGAACGATAACCTTACTTATCACTTCTTGCTAACCTACAATCCATACTCTACAGAGGTAATTTTTCGTTAAGATTTGAATATTTATTTTATCGACGGAAGACCCCGAGGTCAATAGTCTCTAGCTAGTTTAATTAAAACCATTCATAATACAGTTACAAATCCAAGCTTAAATCATTAAAAGGAAATATACAAGGGAAGACCTTGGATGAAGCCATTCCTACTAAGAAGCCTCCTCGATAGTTTTATTGGGTCATCCAACCATATGGAACAAATTAGAGAGTCACTATCCACTTACATTAGGAGAACCCTGAGAGACAAGACTGAAGAACTGTAGAACTATTTGCCTTGGAGACCAATGACATGATCAATATCAATGTCTTTGTGAAGACTCGACTGCATGGTTATATTACTTGGATAGTTACTGGCATGAAGAGATCAATACTCTGTTTTGTTAGTTTTTATGTAATGTTGTTGTTTATGACCCATCTCTATATCTTCTTTTAATCAACTATAATATTTAACTTTATGTGTAATGTTTGTTGTTATGAATAAAATTACTTTCTCACAAAAAATATTATCTTGTGTTCAATAAGTCTTACCTTTGATTAATGCTGGAGTAGTTGAAATTTGAGTCCTATAGTTGCGTAAGAGTATTAAATTAAGGTTTTAATGTACATATCACTTAGTTAGACTCACATTGATTTACTTGTTACCTAATATATATGTTTTACTATTTTATGAAGCTTTTATTTTGAAAAATAGTGAGTAAGTCTATCATCTTCCATAGTTATGCAATAAATATTCAAATTGCTTCATTATACCACTGAATGTGGCTAATCATAAAGTCATTAGTATCTCAACTAAGTAAGGTACTCAAGTAAATGTTTCATCTTGGAAACCGAAAGTTCTTTGTGATATACGATTATTGATTCCAAAATTTTCTAAAGAGCCAAAATATGCTTGTACGCTACGACTAACATCAAAAAGAGATAAAAACAAATATTATGAAAAAAATGTGAAAAAGAGATAAAAAGATAAAAAAATTCATAAATTAGATGATGCCACCTGCCTATAGAAATAACACAAGTTGGGACGGATATAAAATATGAAGTAAAAAGAAACTTTGTTTCCAGCCTAATGTGATGCCAAATTCGCTCTTATGTGACAAAAATATGTTTGAGCGTAAGGATCAGTCACTTGGCTATATCTATCATGGTAAGATTCTTGACTTAGATTGATCCATTTTTTGGAGATACATTCTTACTGGATTGCTTTAATTTGTATTCTTTCATTGTACTTCGCTTCATATACTTTGTATTAATTTGGTATTTGTATTGTTTCAACACTTTATTATTTCACATCATTGAGTCATCTTTAGTTATCGACACGTAAGTATTTATGTTCTATTCTAAGTAATTATTAATGCGATAGTAAGAACATAATCTGAAACCACATCTAAGTTAGACTTTCTCATATTTTTCACAAATTAATCATTGCTTGTAGTAGCAATAGTTTTCATATACGTTAGAACAAATACCTTGAATCTCTCCACTTTAATGAAGTTGAGAGTAGTAATTTATCTAGGCTTAATAATCAACCTTTGAAAATCATGTAGTGATAAAGAGGAATTCATAAATATTAAAATTATTGTACTTTGCGAGCAATATTTCTATCTTGATTTTTATTTTGTAAGACGATTAACACTATACTTGTGGAGTGCATCAGTAAGAAAATGAAACCTGAACCATAAATAATGAACATGCTAAGTGGTCGATGACCTAACCCCCATGATATAAACTAGGGGTGGGGAAAATGTAGCTTTACATAGAAAAAAAATAGGTTGATCCCACCAAATTCCTACCCCAAGATAGATAGCAGAGGATAGAAGGTATAACCATCTTATAGATGGGGCAAGTGAAACACCAATCTCTATCATTTATGGTAGTAGACTAATAAACATATAAACCTCCGATATCTCATGATTGCATACTAGAAGTACCCAAACATATCCAAAAAGATCTCATAGAGAGCCACACAAGAAAATAACAAGCACAACTCAGTTGGTTCATGAACCCACAGAGCCAACAAAACAATAATGCACTCGAAGACACATGTACTGTAGGGCTAGTATGATTTATCTCCCCCAAACAATTGGGTTATTTAAAAAAACTAACAACTTTTTGGAATTTTTTTCACCTTGAGCAGATACAATAAAAGGTATAAAATACTAACTAACTACGAAAAAAGATACTAACTAACTACGAAAAAGTATCAAATGATCTAAGCACCCATCTTTAAGCGCTCATTATTATACCTATCAGCAAAATAGGATCTGCACGCAAAGCCACAAACACGTGTATACTCTTTCATAACCAATATTTGATTAGCATCCTCTTGGACAACAAAGATAATATATTAGTTGCCAAGAAGATTTGCAAAGGACGTATTTTTTGGCTGACCTCTTTTCCTTTTGTTGATCAGAGAGAGGCCAGAATTTCTTTCTTCCAACAAGATGTTGGAGTCTTTATAACAACAACCAACCAAGCTAAAGTTAATAATGGAAATCAACCAGGATAGTTTGCATAAAAATCTATGAGCGACTTCAGAAAACAAACCCAAACTCTTGCGTACGAAGAATCCTTAGGAGAACCCATATTGGTCGAACCTCCACTGTCCAACAAGAACCAAGACGCTATTAAGATTCCTTATGATGAGGGTGATAAGTAATGATACAAAGCTACTACATAGGAACAAATATACTCTGCAATGCACACTAGTAGAGCTGATTTACTAGAAGACAAAAACAGTTAGAGAGAATATTTTATAGGTAGCATAGCTGTAACAACACACTCGGGGTGATTGTTCTCTCTATATATAGATATTGAATGTAATTCATTTTATTGTACAAAAATATATAAAATACATTATATTTCCTCTCATCTATTATGGTATCAGAGCCATATGAGATTATTTTTCAAGCTTATTTTCTGCCATTAAAGGCCAGCTTTGAATTTTTTTTAATATATCAGCTCTTTTTTATTCTTCCTTCCGCGTGTCTATGGCGTCGTCATCTTCTCTTACTATAGAAGATGTTATAATGTATACTTCGAAGGGATTAACTCAAGAATATAAACAATTTAAATCGAGTATATATATAACTAATGCTCAATCTACTACTATTAGCTTGCATTCTTCGGGCAGCTTGTTAGTATCTAGGAATTACATATGAAAATGTGTGAGCAAAGTGACAATTTTGCTTCCTCAGATACTGCTTTATTTTCTGCTACTCAACCTTCTTCATATGGTCGTGGTTATAACAATCGAGGTCGAAGAAGGAGGCACTCAAGAGGCTCTCCTTCATATTCTACTTCTATTTTAGGAGCTCAACCTCAGTCAAATAATGGTGTTCCTGCATCTAATTCAGTGCCTACTTGTCAGATTTGTAGCAAGTATGGTTACTCTGCTCTTGACTGTTGGTCTCGATCATATTTCGTAACATTTCAATCACTACGAGCTCAGAATAAACTTGCTCTCACTTCTCAATCTCATTCTAGTGCTTCTTATAATCCTGAACAATGGTATTTAGCTTCTGGCACCAATAATCATGTTACTCCTGATCTAACTTTGGTTCAACAAGCTTCTCCTTATCATGGTTCTAATGCTGTAGCAGTTTGTAGTGGTCAATCATTGAATATTGCTAATATTGGACATAGTAAGTTTCACTCTTCTTCTTCTTCATTTCATGTTAATTCCATCATTCATGTTCCCTCTATTTTTTCTAATCTATTATCTATTTCTCAGCTTACTAAGGATAACAATTGTTATGTTGTTCTTACTTCTTCTTCTGTGTCTATATATGACTCCACTACCCATTCTATTCTGTTTCAGGGCCCCTTTGAGCATGGTTTGTATCCTATTGACTTTGATTATGGTCAGCCATGTTTCAAGCCGTCTATTTCTTCTTCTCCAATTCAGTGTCTGTCATCTTCATTGGCGTTTCCTACAAGTCAGCGTTGGCATTACAGATTGGGTCATCCTTTATCTCATGCCTCTAGTACTTTATCTAATGTTTTAGATGTTAATTAGACTTTTATGGTATGGATTGTACTGCTTGTTCTGTTTCTAAAGCACATAAACTACCTTTCAAATTATATTTTACACAATCTTCTTCTCCTTTGGAATTAAGACATACAGATGTTTGGGGACCTTCCCTTGTCTCATCTTGTTCAAATTTTAGATATTATCTTGTCTTCATTGATGATTTAGTCATTTTACTTGGGTTTATCCACTTCTTTTAAAATCTGATGTTTGTTCAGTTTTTAAATCTTTTACAACTTAGTCCTTACACAATTTAACACAAAAATAAAGACCCTGCGCTCAGATAATGATGGGGAATTTACAGGCCATTTGCTTAAAAATATCTTTCTCTTCATTGTATTATTCACCAAACAACTTGTCCCCATACTCCTGAGCAAAATGGAGTGGCTGAACGAAAACACAGTCGGTTAATTGAAACAACTAGCTCCCTTTTAGCTCACAGTCCAGCTCCTTCTCAGTTATGGTTGGAAGCTCTTGCTACAACTGTCTATTTAATCAATATAATGCCCAATTTGTTTTGTATTATATTTCTCTGTATCAAAATCTCTTTCGGCTCCTCCTTCATATGCTCATTTAATAATTTTTGGATGCCTTTGTTTCCCATGGTTAAAACCGTATAGCCCTCACAAACTCTCACCTCTATCTGAAGCTTGTGTGTTTTTAGGCTATTGTAATTACACCAAGGGATATAAATTCTACTCTATGACTTCTCATAAATTTTTTATTTCAAGACATGTTGTTTTCAATGAGTCAGTTTTTCCTTTTCAGTCCTCTCTTCCTTCTTCCTCTTCTATGACTACACAGGAACAAACATACTCCCCATTTGTTGATTTGTTTCATATTAACCCTTTATATTTAGCTAATTCACTTCCACATCCTCTTGAGTCTGTTATTGAGACTGTTCCTTGATCACCAATAACACCTATACCACCTCCACCACCATTACTACAAAATAAACACCCAATGGTCACTAGAACATAAAATGGTACTCTTAAACCGTCTTATAAGTGTCAGTCAACAATTGTTCATTCCTCTGAGCTTGAACCTACCTCTTTTAAAGAAGCTATTAAGATTCCATGTTGGAAATTGACAATGACTGAAGAATACACAGCTCTTCTATAGCAACAAACCTGGGAATTAGTATTACCTCCTTTGGGTCGTGATCCAATTATCTGTAAATGGGTTTTTTAAATTAAAAGAAACAGTGATGGATCTATTGCTCGCTATAAAGCTAGACTAGTTGCACGTGGGTTCCTTCAAGAATATGGTATTGATTATACTGAGACATTCAGCCCAGTTGTTAGACATCAAACAATAAGGGTTGTTTTAACTCTTGCCATGACTCATGATTGGCCTATACATCAGTTAGATGTCTTGAATGCCATTCTTCATGGTGAATTACATGTAGATGTCTACATGGCTCAACCAGCTGGGTTTGTTAATAAATATTATCCCTCTTATGTTTGCAAACTAAAACGTTCCTTGTATGGGCTCAAACAAGCCCCTAGGGCTTGGAATCATTCATTTCTTGAGGCTCAAGGATTTTTTGTATGTGCTGCTGACACATATATGTTTATTATCTCTAGTTTTGATAAGCTAATAATTATCTTAGTATATGTGGATGATCTTATTATTACAGGAGGTGATTCAAATGGAATTCTTTCTATTATTTTTGAATTAAAGAAGCATTTTGACATGAATGACCTTGGTTATTTGGCATACTTCTTGGGACTTGACATAAATCGATCTGCTGATCATCTTCTTGTGTGACAATCTAACTATGCTTCTTCTATTCTACATAAGACATGAATGAGTGATCGTAAATCTTCACCCACACCTACTTTAAATAAATATTCTGTTAGGACTGATCATGTTTATTTCCCTATGAAAATCCTTTCTTATTTTGCAGTCTTACAGGTGCTTTACAATACCTTACAGTTACTAGACTAGATATTGCATTTGCTGTTAACCAGATCTATCAGGCGATGCATCATCCAACTAATGTTGACTATGAAGCATTAAAGAAGCTTCTTCGATACATAGAGGGTTCTTTACATATTGGGTTAGTTTTTAACTCGCTCTACCCCTTGTCTTCGAGCTTTCTCTGACTTAGATTGGGCAAGTAACCCAGTGGATTTTCGTTCTACCACGGGTTATTGTATTTTTCATGGTGATAATTTAATATCATGGGGTTCAAAGAACCACAGAAGCGGAATATCGAGCCTGAGCATATGTCTCAGCTGAATTAAAATGGATTACATATTTGTTGAAAAGTTTACAAGTTCCATTTTTGACTCCATCATTAGCGTGTGATAATATCTCTGCTATAGCACTCGCTACAAATCCGATCCGGTGTTTCACTCGAGAACAAGACATATAGACGTTGATTTTCACTTTGATTGTGAACAAGTCAAAGCAAAATTGTTGCTCATTCACCATGTTTCTTCTCATCTCCAGGTGGCCGATGCTTTCACTAAAGGACTTGATACTGCAATTTTCTCATCACTTATTATCAAACTTCCACTCCTTTAACGCCTCAGCTTGAGGGGGATGATAAGTAATAATACAAAGCTACTCCACATGAACAAATATACTCTACAATGCACACTAGTATAGCTGATTTACTGGAAGACAAAAACAGTCAGAGATAATATTTTATAGGTAGCATAGCAGCAACAACACACTCGGTGTGATTGTTCTCTCTCTATACATAGAGATTGAATGTAATTCATTTCATTGTACAAAAATATATAAAATACATTCTATTTTCTCTCATCTATTAGAGGGCTAACACATGGAGATTCCATATCTCAAACAGGTAACTCACTGTCCTGACTGGCAAAGGGGTACCACATCAGGTACAAACCATCCATGGGGACATTTAGATAATGTTGAGAACATGTCAGTACGAACACATAAAAATTGTCCCTGGAAGACCTTAATAATGTTAAGATGTAATGTGACTATCCAATAGGAAGTACTGTCAGCCAAAAGAATCAATCTTTGGAGCAAGATTTTGGCCACTAAACTCCAAGAAGACACCTCCTCGATCGTGTCCTACCCATCGAGACTGTAAGACCACGAGTTACCGATGGTATATCAACCGACCCCTATAAGCATCAGACTCTCGAGTTCTGAACCTAGTTTAATAAGAATGGTTGATGAACTAAAACCTACCAAGTGACTAAATGGGCTCAAGAATCTACGAAATCCTTCCTTCCATTGTTAAGAAAGCTACGTATTGTCTAGCTATTCTTTTTTTGTCTTTAATTTTGGTACACACACCTACTGACTTAAGAGTCACAATGTCATTAGGGAGTATAACCTTCCTTGACCATAACCATTTGTGTGTGCAGGACATAGGTAGGCAAAAAATGCTGCTCAGAAACACCTAAATCCAGAAGTCGTCATATGAAACTTGGAGACCACTCTTCCTATGTCACATCCGAAAGCCTAAACGACATACTCTCAAATAGTTTAAACTCTATTTGAAAATAGATTTGGTTGATGTATGACTAAGTATTTTTTGTTTTAATTTTTTTAGTTTTCATAATGAATCTGGTAAATCTTTGTCAAGGTTATTTGCAAAGATACAAACCACACTTTTAAGGACAACCTATATACAATAATCACTCATTTCTTTATACTTATCACCCCAACATATTGAGTTTTCATCTTATCCTCTCAAAGATGCTTTGTTATTATCTACATGTTTAACTTAAATGTTGGAATATCAATGGATATCCCACCTTTTGATCCACTAATTTGATTTTTGCTTTCGAGATTTATACCCCTTAAAGATAATTTAATTCAAATATAAAATAAAAAATGTTCAAAATAAACTTAAAACATAACAATCCTCGAAACCATTTTTATATTAGTTTATGAATATATACCTTGAGTGAAATTTAATATCCAAATTTATATGTACTAGAAACATTACCGCTAAAATAATTCTCTCAATTAAAATATTCGTGCAATTATAATTCTATTAAAATAAATGCAAACGGTCCCCTGCAATTGGGGCGGAAATGAGGATATAGTTTTAGTAAAGTCCAACACTAACCTCTGACACAAAGAAAAAAACAAAAAAACACTAACCGATAGAAATACATGCATGCATGTTCTTGCTCAGCAACACCAACTGAGTGCTGACCGGTGAAGTTTCAATTTCCAATATTTCAGATAAAATTTGGTAAATTTTTTTTTTTTACTATATAATAACACTTATCAAAACACTCTCAACCATTTGATAACCTTATAATTTAGTATAACATATGACGTTTTCTAGACCATAACATTCTCAATTCAACTCACCTGCCTATTTATTCAAATATTATGTGCAGTTGTTAATTAGTCAAACCTTCACTTTATCCTAATAAAACCCTTTAAGGTGAAGAACAAGAACTCATCAATCATCAATGTCAAAACAACTCCATTTCGTTGTTAAAAGGTTGGAATTATGCTTAAGGTAAGCGGGACCAATCATATAAAAGAAAAACAATTAAAGTCTAAGAGTGATCATCAATACACATAAGAAAACGGTTTCCTGTGAGATTTGAATCTCCATAGGTCAAGAAGAAAATTCTTATAATTATTACCTTTAATCTTTGGCAATTCTGTTATACTTAGTATGAATGCAACTGTACTTCCCCGTTAGATCAATAACAAATCCAGAAAGAACACTTGATACTTAAAAAGATTTATACCAACAAAAAATCACTTAAAAGATTTAGACTTTTGCAAGATTTTTAAGTTCTATAATTTTAATAAATTTAGTTGGCTATTTTGTAATTAATGTAACTAACCGAATAAATATAAACACGTCATATAAATAATTGCATAACTTTTACAGATTATATTATAAGGTTTTCACTTAATCTGGCTATCGGATCATTCCGGACTGGTTCGGTCCGGTCCGGCTTACCGGTGCCACCGCTACCGGTCCGGTTCTAGATTACATAAGTGGGAGAGCCGAACCGTTATAGGGAACCGGTTGAACCGGTTCCGGTTCTTAACGGTTCAAACCGTTTTTTTAGTTTAATTAATATATGTTGCAATATTTTTAAATTTGTAAAAATTGATTTTAGATATAGTTTTTTTAAAAATAGTTTTTTGATTTATTTGTTTGTTTGTTTAAACTTTAGAGTCATAAATTATTTTTTTCAAATTAAAATTATTTTGTTAACACTTAATTTGTTGGTTTTTATGATATGTTAGATCGTAATTGATGAAAAGTGTATCTTCAATTGATTTAATCATACAAATACAATTCAGACATATAAAAATACTGATTAAATAAATTACAAGTTATAATAAAAGAAATAGTTAAAACTATAAATGTGATATTACATAACAGAGTATATTGCAAATTTAGTTTTGAACTTTTTTAGCATAATAAAAAAAATGGTTTAGTGTTTATAGTAAAATGCAGTTTAGCTTATTTTAAAAAAGAGTAGTGGAGTGTATTTGGTAAATATTATTTAGTGTGAGTTAGTTGAATTTGTTTATGAAAACTAAATATTAAGTTCATTTAAAAAAAATGGTTTCGTTTATTTAGTTTGAGTTGGTTTGGTTGAAAATTGTAAGTTGATTTCCTTTTAATTAATAGTCGATAACCTATTCAACTAATAGACGATAACTCAATTGTAAGTTGATTAGTTGATTTAGTTAGTTTTTAGTTGAAAATATTATATGTTGTTTGCCTATTATTCTACTAATTGAGTTTGCGACTTATTTAAGTATTATACGCTAAACCTATTAAACTACTAGACAATACATACAATAAGAGGAAAATACAAAAAAAAAATTAAGAAATAAAAAAATAATTATTACAAACCGTTTTAATAACTTCAAATAAAACAATATATAATATTTGAAGTTATAGCTTTTTTGGATGTATAGAGACCCTTTTGTAGTGTGCTTTGTAGTGGATGATATGCCTAGTACTCCAAGAAGGAAACATGCTTCAAAAAAAGATGAACAGAGTTAGCATTTGCAAACCTTAGGGGTTTAGGGTTTTTTTAACAAAGAATATGGGTTATTTTTTTAATTAACTAAAGTTTAGGGGTCATTTTTAGAGTATAGGGGTTTTTTAACAAAGAATAGGGGTTATTTTTTTAATTTACTAAAGTTTAGGGGTCATTTTCAAGAGTATGTGGGTTTTTAACAAAGAATAGGGGTTATTTTTTAATTTACTAAAGTTTAGGGGTCATTTTCGAGAGTGTGTGGGTTTTTAAACAAAGAATAGGGGTTATTTTTTAATTTACTAAAGTTTAGGGGTCATTTTCGAGAGTATAGGGGGGTTTTCAACAAAGAATAGGGGTTATTTTTTAATTTACTAAAGTTTAGGGGTCATTTTCGAGAGTTTAGGGGGTTTTTAACAAAGAATAGGGGTTATTTTTTAATTTACTAAAGTTTATGGGTCATTTTCGAGAGTATAGGGGTTTTTTAACAAAGAATAGGGGTTATTTTTTAATTAACTAAAGTTTAGGGTCATTTCAAGAGTTTATGGGTCATTTTCAAGACTTAAAAAAGTTTTCTACAAATAATAGGGGTCAGTTTTTAGACTAGAGCGGGTTTTCTACAACGAATATGGGTTATAACACATTTACCTAAAGTTTAGTGTTCATTTTTGAAAGTTAATGAAGGTTTACCTACACAAAGTTATGAACTAGTAAAGGGAAAACTTTTCATTGAAATATACACAAAGTAAACTACACAAAGTAAAGGTGAAGAAAGAATTTACCTTCTTGTGATGATTCAAATACAATTGCAAGTTTGAATAATATTTGAAAGAAACTTGAAAGTTGAAATGAAAAAACAAAGTTAAGTATATAAAATGGAGAATTTTGTTTCGTAAGTTCAAAGTTGTTTGCAAGATGTTTCTTCCAGATGAAAGACACACTTTTTTATAGGCAAACATGAAGTTGTGTAAAGATGGTAGTTGGATTAACTGTGGGAGATGAGATGTGACTTTTTAAAAGAATTTAAATACAATTCTGAAAATAGTCTAAATTTATATCAAATCCTTTATCACAAAAGATCTTTACTGATTTTGAAGTGACAAGAATCAACAACAATTAATAGAAATTCTGAAATTTGAAATTATCCCCTTCTTTTCTTCACAAATCAGAAACTTTCAACCCCATTTAGTATTACAACTACTTGGTAGTTTCTTGTTTCATAACAATTACTCTTTATTTTTAAAAAAAAAATTAGTATTGCAATGTCATCACCAAAACCGCCCAAGTGTTGTCTTGGTTACAAAAAAGGAAAATCAAAATCTTGTAGGGACTATAATGCTAAAAATCATATTTAAAATCATCATTTTTGAATTTCCTTTATATTTCCATATCCAAAGTTTAATAAGGGGTCATTTTCGAGAACAATTAATGAATTACTTAAAAGTGTATCATCATTTTCGATAAAAGAAGGGGATGATATGCATTTTCTAGAAATAAAAAACCACTTTATCATTATAGACAGAGACTAAAATGCATAATTTTGTATAACCAATCCAACCAAATTAGTGAACTTCAGCACTAGAATAACCATTAATTGTATCAAGTAACAACTTAGTTTTCAAAAAATGTAAAAAAACCCTAAGTAAGTGATGTCTCCTCATTTGTGATAGATTTATATTAGGATGATACATCATTTTTAATGATTTAGAAGTCATAATAGTCGATTTTTCTTGAGAAATAGTGCACTTTCCTATTTTGAGTCTTGATTTAGTAAAATAATATTTTTAGAGCATATTGGGTTTAATTATTTATAAAGTGTGAAGCTTTAAAGATAATCATGGAGATTAATTAGAGTTCAAGTCAAAGACTACAAGATATGGAAAGAGATAAGCATGAAAGTTGGAGATAAGGAAACAAAAGCTAAAAACATGGAAAAGGAAAAGCTGCCTTAATCCTGAATTTCTGCACCTACGACCACAAATCAGCTTATATCTCAAAAACAGTGTGGAATTTGGAGAAACGGTCAAGAGAAAAGTTGAAGATCATTCCGAGAATATTAATATGGTATACTCATACGCGTTAAAAGGATGAAAATTGAAGCTGCTAGGACCAAAAGAAAAACGGGCCTGATTTCATGTTTTTAGGGTTACGAATTTGAGTTGGGCTTGAAGTCCATTACTTAACCTCTCCTTCAAGAAAACGAATTAGGTCTTCTAAACACCTATAAATACACTCTTATATCACTTGTAAATCATCCCTGCCTCATAGTAACTAGTTCTTAAGGTTTTATTCTCTCAAAGTTATTGTAGAGAGCAAGATGATGTCTTTTATTATTTCTTTTAGTTTATTTCCTTCAGGTATGAACTAAACTCCCCATAGCTTGGGTTTTGCATCATGTATAATCTATGAATTCTAATTTCTTTCTATCTAAGTTTCTTTGGGAATTACATGTTTTAATATGATATTAGCTTCTTACCTTTATATTTGTTTATGTGTTTTGATTTATTGCCTGTCCAAGAACTGATCACTTTAGGCTTTCTTAATAGTAATTAGATGATCACCTTAGCTGGGTGTCTAATTATTGAAACACCACATAACATCTAGTGTTGATATTAGTCCTGGCAAAACTGATTCTAACTAGATTGTCATTAGAGTATGATTTAATCACCATCACCATGTATGGAAATTGATTGCTTAGGGCCTTGGTAGTGCTTGATAACCCTATTTGAACCAGCCTCGTGGTGTGTCCGTAGCCCCCTTAGCCGCTCTCAAGGTCTAATGAATGGGAATTTAGAATCCTGACTAAGTATACAAGAGCTAATATTCTCCCTTATTAACTAGATATAATAGAAAGAATTAGAAGGATTAGTGCATACTAGCAAAACCTAAGCTATACTTCTCATCTCATATTCTTCGTATTTATTTTATTGTCTTTATTTTCTTTAGTTTAATTAATTAAATTTGAATCTTATTCCTTTATTTTCTATCTTTTTATTATTTACTTCTTACTCGTTACTGCTACCCATTCGTATAACACACTAAGTCCCTGAGAACGAACTCAAATTATCAACTAAAACTTGCATACTTCCTGTAATACTTGCAATACTGTGTCTGTCTAGGGTGAGAGTGCATAGTTTTCTAGAATTATATTTATCTAATTTTTATCACACCCTAGGCGACACCAAGTTTTTGGCGCCGCTGCCGGGGACTTGTGTCTCGTTAGCGTGTGGGTTATCTATTTCGAGTAGTAGTTTTTAATTAATTTTTATTTTTCAGTATTTAGTTTTAGTATTTCTGGATTTACGCTTGTGGTTTGCTTTAGTCTGTTTCAGGTTTCACAGTGTTTAATTCTTGGCCTCCGTTACCGGAGCCTGAGAGGAGCTTTAGATCTTATAACAAACGTGTTCGCGAGGAAAGAGCCTTAAGAAGAACTACGGCAGGAGCACAAGAGTAGTTAGATCCGCTTGGAATCCCACCTGAGGGATTACAATACTATGCACCAGGAGGACCACCACCATTCATTCCACCTGCTGTACAACAACAAGGACGAGGTAATGGGAAAAATCGAGTTGAGCAAGACCTTCCTGGCCTCTATATGCCGTTTCATGTTCAACCAATAGGTTACCATCCTCCAGATATCCAGAATATTAAATTTCGACCCGATCCGGGTATGCTTAGTCAATTTCAAAGTTATGGACTTTATAGTGGTACATCAATTCAAGATCCTATAAGATCAATTCAGAAGTTCATGCAGATTTGTGATGCCTATGTTACTTTAGGCATTACATGCGAGCAACTGTATTGTCATATGTTTTTGATATTCCTAACCGGTAGAGCTAGCGAATGGCTAGATAGACAACCACCTGGAACAATTAATTCATGGACAGAACTTCAAGCCGCATTCTTTAACCGTTTTTATCCGAAGAGTATGAGACTCAAAGACCAAAGCGAGCTTGCAAGGTTTTGTCAAGAAGATGGAGAAACAGTAGGAGAATCATGGACAAGGTTTCAACACAAATTAGCTAGATGTCCACTCCATGGTTATACCCCCTCTTTACAATTAGCTATATTTTATGAAGGTCTTAATGATAAAGGTAGAGAGAAGGTGGATAACATAGTAAAGGGAAATTTCGTGTCCATGAATCATAATGAAGCTTCCGAGGTTTTGGAAAATATTATCGAACAAGAAAGGAGTTGGCCTTCTACGCGAGCTCCTGTAGCAAAGACCCGAGGAACGCTTCGATTAAATGCAGAAACTGCAAACTCAGCTCAAATATCCGCATTAGAAAACCAAATCAAAGAACTTAAGCTAGAGATGCAGAAAAAATTAGTCGCAGCAAATGTAATACAAGAAGCACAAGGTTGTCAACAATGTGGGGTTAATAATCATACATGGGAAGAGTGCGAAGGAAATGCACAATCTGTTTACTTCATATCCAACCGAGGAGGTTATCAATTTGGTAACCGAAACCATCCGGGTATGCAATATTCAAATCCTTAGGGGGCCTCTAATCCTGGTCATTATCAACCGCGCCCCCAGAACAACTTTTTCCAACCAAGAGGTCAGTATCAAAATCAACATCAAAATAGACCTGCTCACCCTCAACAACCTGCTCAAGATGCCTATACTGATTCATTAGATCAGAAAGCTTTACCACAGTATCCTCAAGAAGGATCTATGGATAATCAACAATTAACAAAAGTCTTGGACCGTTTGACCACGAATATGAACACTCAGGAAGAAAAGTTACGAGGACAAGATGCCGCAATTCAGATTAGGTACTCAAGTAGAACAATTAAACAAAGTTCTAACAAATTTAATGGAACAAAAAGAATTGAAGGCGATCGAAGGAGGTGATGCCAATGTTGGGTTCGAAGCTTGTAAGGCTATTTTCCTTGAAATTGAAGAAGAAAAGAAGGAAGTACCACATGCTGCAATTAGTGCCGTGGCAACTTCGAGTACCGAAGAAGAACCAACCAAGTCTAGCCCCGTGGAATCTGACTGTTCTGAGGTTGATGTGGAGGACGATTCTAAAAAAGCTGAATTTATACAGCTTCTGAAGGATATGCAAGAAGATATTAGATCGGTTATGGATCATCAAGCTGAGCTGGCTAAAAAGAAAGAAGAAGAAGCCTCAAAGGAGGAATCAAAATATGAAGTTGAAGTTGCACCTGCTGTGCAAGAAGAGAAAGAAGAAGAAAAGGTGGAATCGCCACCTATTGTTCAAACAGTGTCCCCAATCCTAAGGATGACACTGAACTCAAGACATTTGTAGAGGCGTATACACCTGAAAATATCAACGCCCAAATGCTTGAGATTGCAAAGAAAGGACTTACACCGCAACAAGTTTTTACGCAAGTTATTCTTGAGAAAGAGGCGAGTGTAGAGATCCCCAGAGAGAACCTGAGAGTCTCAAGAAGAAGAGAAAGAGAGTTACCAACAAAGCTTAAATATTTGGGAAGTTTTAACCTTCCTATTCAAATAAATGGTATGCTCAAGGTGAAAGCTATGTACGATGTGGGTTTGGGTGTGAATCTTATGCCTAAGTCCGTGTTCGAGAGACTTGGACTTCAAAAATCAGAGAAAACTCCAGTGAAGTTGCAGTTCGCTGACAACTCAGTTACCAGGACATGGGAAACAGTGGAGGACGTCTTAGTCCGTGCAGGTAGTATCGCCATCCCTACTGACTTTGTTATACTTGAGTTTGATGCAGATAAGCAGGTTCCAATCATACTTGGACGGCCTTTCATGGCCACAAGTCAAAGTGTCATCAACTTCCGCGAAGGTACCATTACCCTTCATGCAAAGAATGTATCCGAGACCTTCTATGTCTTAGGTAAGAAACCAAGGAAGTTAGATTCCACCGTTCCTGTCATCCACATCCTTTCACATCACAAAGTCCCTCCTAAGAAGATCCACTTAAAGCCTGTGGATACTGAGCCAAACATTGAGTTTGGGGTTGGCCATGAAGTACTATGGAAAGCTCACAAACGCGAGAATAGGCCACGTAGTTTCAAAGACTCGTGGATGAGACCATTCATTGTCACTAAGGTAGTTTTCGCCAAGGTGATAGAAATTCGACCCAAGAATGGGATCAAGCGCAGATAAGTTGACGTTCATAGCCTAACTCGTTGTTGGGGAGGCTATATTCGCTAATCTTGATAGAGGTAACACGTCTAACTTTGAAAAACGTTAAACAAAAGTGTTGAACGGAAGAATACCCGCAATTTTTTTATGTTTTTATGTCTTTTACGTTTTTTAGTTTAGTTGTTTTTAGTTGATATAGCGTATTTGAGAAAGGTATTAGTGTTTTTTATGCTTAGGTATTGGAGAAATCGAGTTCGGGAGGAGAAAACAAAATTTTTTGGAAAATTCTGACCATCGGGCCGGTATACCGGACCTCATCCCTGGTATACCGCAGAGAGGAAAAACCCGTACCACGTGTAGGTACCTCGGGTTTTGTGCCGAGAAGAAAAAAAATTCTGGACGATAGGTCCAGTATACCGGACCATATCCCCGGTATACCGCGGGATCAAAAACCCATGTTACGGGTATGAGGCGCGTGTTTTTTGACGAGAAGAAATTTTTTGGAACAACAGAAGGTTCGGTATACCGGACCATATGCCCGGTATACCGGAGGTCGCCGCTGGAGAGAGAAAACTACAGATTGAAGCTTATAAAAGAGGATATTAGGTATAATTCCGAATTTATTAAACCTCAAGCCTCTCTTTCTTCTCCAAACCTCTCCCAACTCCATTAAAGCTCATAAAAACCTTCACCAATCATCAAGAAAAACACATCAAATCTTCTCTCCACCTCATTACAAAGGAGATTCAAGCACCCAATTCTCACCAAACACATCAAATTGAAGAATCAAAAGCTCAAATTTTAAAAATTCATCCTACAATTTCTTAGATCCATACCAATCCATCAAGAATTCACCTTACCCACATAGAGATTCATCATCAATTCATCTTTCCTAAACCAATTCAAGCTTGTTCAACCAAAAATTCAAAAGTTCAAATTTCAAGAGTTGTTAAAGATTTGAGTTGGGGGTCAATTGAAGATGACTAAAAGAACATAAACATTATCTAACAAGAGGGAGGTGAAGAAAAGCAAGGTATTGGGTTCAATTGAGAAGAAATCAAATAACAAAGGTTCTAGTTCTAAAGCTAAGGGTAAAAACGATGTTGAAGATGGAGGTAAGCTAGCTATGTTTGATCGTAATGGAAAAAGGATTTACTTTTATTCAAAAGAGAAAACACAACCTCCACCCTTCAAAGGTCCTACACCCAAGGAAAAAGAGGAAGCTTCAAAGTCCTTGAAAGCTTCTGCAGAAAAACAATTAAAGGAGCTACCTTTTGCTTATGAGAAAGTATTCAATGAAGAAGTTGGTTCAGGAGATTATAAGAGATTCTTGGAGCTTGGTGCAAAATTGGGTTGGTCTACGTTCATGGTAAGACGTTCTGAATTATGTCATGAGTTAGTTTTGGAATTCTATTTAGGCCTTCTTAGCCGAGATAGTAAAGGTTGTGTTCCGATTAGAGGAAAGTTAGTTCCTTTCACAGTTAAAGAGATTAGAAACCACTTCAAGTTTAAGAAATTAATTGGATATTGTAAGTATAGTGAAGCGGTTGCTAAACGAAAAATCTTTGATGAGGAATTACTTTTTGAGCATGTTTTAGACAAGGAAAAAGTGCAATCACATAAGGGAGAATTAAAGGCACCTTGGCCTTACAATTATCTTCAACCAGATGCAAGAGTTTGGCACAATTTCCTTATTCCTAATGTATTTGGAAGCACACGAACTTTGGATGTGACTAAAAAGAACGTTCTACTGTTAGATTGTGTTACACTTGAATATAAAACAAGAAGGTTTATTAGACAAACCTTATACGCAGCGGATTGGAATAAAGAGTCCTGGAATATTAGCCTTCTTGTAGTTGATTGAATTGGAATGAATCGCTTCTGCTATCTGGTCTTAAGTTTAATTACTAGAACTAAACTCTTTGTTTTCACAACCTAAATGTCTCAGAATTATTTGTGTTGTATTCTTGATTTGGAGAGAAAAGAAAGGTACGCTTATTAGCTTTGATTGTCTGTGTTGTTTTTGTTGTGATTTTGTGAGAAAGAGAGGCTCTATTTATAGAGCTGGAGAGTTGGTTTATTAGCTGTTAATAAACCACTCTCCCACTTTCTCCACTTCCTCCACCATCAAAGTGGGAAGTTATCAAAGATAACTTCCCTGTACGTTCATGTCTTTCCCATCATGGGTGACATGGGAATAAAAACTTTTTTTTTATTTCTTTCATTCTCCCACTCGCACATGATGGAGTTACAATCATTACCTTTAGGTACATGCATTTCAATGCACCATACATCAATATTTCTCAAATCTTCTCATATACACATTTCTAGAATAATTCATCATACTTGACAAAATAGGTCGTGCGACCGACAAGCATACGAGTATACGTTACTAATAACCTGTTAGGGTACATAGTTGCTCAAATGAAACTTCACTCCTTACGTATCTTGTAGTACCCCAGACTAATAATTTATTGTATCATAATCAGTAACTCTGACCCCTTTAAATTTATATCACATCGTTTATGTGATCAAAAGAGTTCACTGACATAACTTCATGTGTCTCACTATCATGTTATGGTCCAAATTGACTTACATGATCGGTACCTGCAAGCACACACTTTGATACAGAATTTTAGTCTTCCCTTTACACTTATATCCTTTTACGTTGATTAGGTTGCTTTCCCAAACATACCCCATTAGACCGAATCATTCATGATCGTTAGTAGTATGTTCAAAGTAGCATACACCTAATCAAAATATCAAGACATAGTCAAAAGTAATAAGGGCACAATTTTGAAGGCATCACACAATGAAGAGACAGGGATCGACTCTTCACTTCCTTCTGGTCGAAAGCACACGTGTTATGGTATTATTCATATAGCTCCAATTGTATGTCACAATTTTATAAATACCATACAGATATATAATTAGACAAGCCTCGTTGCCTAAGATGAATTCTTCGATTAATCAACCCTTCTATGAAATCAATCAAGCAACTCATATCTGGCTTTTATAGACTAAGTAGATAGTGGGATTCTACTTCGATCATAATATAAGCTTAACATGGTTCATCCATGTTTATGATCTCATCTTAACACTTAGTTAAGGCGACTATCTTAACTCACGTTATCTTAAGGGTTCTTCACTACTATGAGTCAGTCTCATCTTTGCGCACTTCTTGTGCCAAAGGCGATTGCCCGTGTGATAGGGCCAATCTCAGTCTATAGGACATACATACTTCAAAAATTACACGCATTATAATATATATCAAACATGATATTATTAAAATAAACAGTTAAATAAACATACTAATGAAAATATATACATGAATGCACATAAACTCGCAATATTCATACATTATATCTTGCTTAATCATATAGATTTAACATATCCATAAATATATCCCTTGGGATATCCTTTGTGAATGGATCAACAAGCATATTGCGTGTGTGTATGTATTGCAAATCAACATCCTTTTGTGCAATAATATCTCTAACAACGTTATACTTTATATCAATGTGTTTGGTCATACTGTGATACTTAGGAGCTTTCACACAAGCCTTTTTAGCTTGACTATCACAATGTATAATAACGGGGCTCCCACTATCGCCTGAGAATCCTAAATGTTCAAAATAACATTTTTAACCAAACATCCTCTTGAACCACATCTGAGCATGCTACAAACTCAACTTCCATTGTGGACAAAAATTATACAGGTTTATTTCTTGCTACTTCAAGAAATTGCGCAATAATTCAACATGAATACATCATCTGAGGTAGATTTACCCCCATATATATCACTATCCCAAATAGTGTAATATATCCTTCTAGGTGTAATCTATTTCCTCGAAAGCAAAGGTATAATCCATAGTGCCTTTTAGATATCTCAATATCTTTTTCACAACTTTCGGATTTTCTTGTCCTGGGTTCAATTAAAATGACTAACTAAATCTACCACATAACATATGTCTGGCCTAATTCACATCATAACATATATAAGACTATCCATGAACTAAAATATGACATTGTATACATTTTTTGTTTCTCTTCTAGAGTACTAGGACACATGTCGAGAGTTAAGTTTATTCCAATTGCTACAGGAGTGTCAATGGAATTGCACTTATTCATACTAAAGCGCTAAATTATATTCATGATTTAAGGTTCTTGAGACAAAGATAATAGTCCTCTAGACCTATCTCTACTAATCTTAACACCAAGAATATAATTTTCTTCTCCCATATATTTCATATAACATTAAGAAGCTAGCTACTCCTTATTAGCTTGAATAAACTCTTTATCATCCCCTGCTAATAGGATGTCATCTACATTTAAAGATAAGATCACAAAATTTCTTGGAACATTTAACATAAACACAGTGAATTTCACTTATCATCTCAAATCCATTTGATGAAATGATTTCATGAAATCTCAAATTCCACTGTCTCGAGGCTTGATTAAGATCATATATTGATTTTAACAATCTACATACTTTATTATCTTGATCTTTTATAACTAAACCCGAGGGTTGTTCCATGAAAATAACCTCTTCTAAATCTCCATTTAGAAATGTAGTTTTCACATCCATTTGGTGCAACTCGATATGCGCCACAATAGCTAAAATTAAGACGTATTGAGGTAAATCCAACAATAGGAGAAAAAATTTCCTCAAAAATATTCCTTCCCATTGAGTATTTCGCTACCAAGCGAGCTTTATACCTTGCGTCTTTTCGGGAGATTAACCAGTTCTCATACCTGGTTTTTCTTCATCGACTCCATTTCTTCTTCCATTGCTTTCTTCCATTCATTCTTAGCAGAACATGAGAATGCTTCATTAACTGATCGAGGTTCTTCTTCGTCTTATGGAGTTATCATAAAGACTTCTCCTTCAATTTCAAATCGACGACGAGGAACTAAACCTCTAGCACTTCTCTTAAGTTGAGAATCCTGAGAAATAGGATTACTAGATGATGCAATGGTTTCTTCCATCTCAAGATTTAGAGGAGTGTCTGTCTCTATTTCTTGAGTATGTGTTACCTCATCAGGTGTCACATTTGTTTGCATATCATCTTCCTAAATCTCATTTAATTCACATAAAATAGAATTTCTGTCAACTTCACCTCTGCTGGGAAAATCATTCTCTAAGAATGTAACATCTCGTAACTCAATTTCCATAAGACCCCCATCGTTATGTTCACCAATAAACACATATCCTTTTGAGTGAGCTGGGTATCTAATAAAGATACACTTCTTACCTCTTAGACCTAACTTCCCATGTATATTTTGAACATTCATTGGGTCACAGATATCTACATGAATTACTTGCAATGGGTACTCAACTCGTTTAGCCTTTTCAAAATGGTTTCCCTTTGCTTTATCTGCTAGACAATTTTCATAAGTTGGCAAGTTGACTCTAGTCAATGAACCCAAAAAGTTCGCCTTAGCCAACAAATTCATACGGTCTTGTCCAATATGAACTAGTCTAGCATTCCATACTTTTCTTCTACGTTAGAATTACTAGAAGAAATATTAGTAGAAAAGCAACTACTTACATAATAACTATTAAATGAGTTATCATCATCTAGTACTACTAAAACATGAGAAATAAAACCAAAAAAAATAACACTTAGCGTCATAATAGATGTCTACTTGATTGTTATGAAATGCATATTAAAACCTAATCCTAGAAGAACAGTGACCAAGACCAAATTCCTTCGAATTTCATGTGCGTAAAGTGCATTATCCAGCTATAAGGTTTTACCACCTTGCAAGTTCAACTTGCAAGTGTCAAATATGTTGGCTTCAACCGTGTTGTAGTCGCCTACCTCATATCCATCATGTTTCCTCTGGAATTAGATGGTACTCTATATATGCCTCTTGGTCTTAGGCTACATGGTATGTCACTTCTGAATCCACAATCCACAAAGGATTAGAATCAACTAGCAAACAATATTGGTAACATATGTAAAGTTATATGAAGTAAATGATATTGCTATCTTTATCCTCACTCGCGAGCGAAGTGACCTATCTTGTCACAATTATAGCATTTTACTTTATTCTCGTCTTTCTTAAAAAAAACGTTGTTACCACCATTCTCGTTCTTCTTGGAAGCATGCTCATTTTTGTTTCTCTTCCCATTGTTCTTGCACTTAATGCCAGTTACTTTGTGGGAACTTGACTCAGCAATATATAAGTCTGATCCTGAGACTTAACTGCATCAAGACGTTCATCTTCCAACGTCACATGATGAGCCTCATCATCAAAAGTTATGATATGGTCATTTTGAGTCAAGTTTATCTTCAAATGCTCCCACTTATTTGAAAGAGATTGGATCACATCTTGAACCTGATGTTCATCAACAAAGTTATGACCTGCAGTCCAAGTTCCCTAATCATTTTAGACATCTCCCAAATATGCTTGGTTTGATTAGGCTTCCTCTTGTAAGTGTCAAACTTAATGATCAATTGACTCATCTTAGTCATAGTTGTACCTTTGTACTTTTCATTAAGAGCGTCCCACATCTCGTGAGCGGTGGTGTATTATTGACACTCATGGACAAGATCGTCATACATGGAGCCTATCAAGATGCCTCTTGTAGTGGAATATCTCTTTTTCCACTTCTCATAAGCCTTCATGAGCTGCGATGCCTTCCTTAGGCTGAGCCATGACATTTTTAATAACCTCAAGAATTCTTGTTCCTCTAGAACATAATGTATTTTGAGTTTACCAGGGTATAGTTCTCACCATTCATTATGTCTCCTTTGAGATCATCAATGACGGTTGTCATTTTCGTATAAAGTAAGAGATTTTTTTCATTAGTATACATACAGTTATTTAACTACACAATGCTATTAATGCAAATAGAATGAATAAGAAAGATAACCAAATAAGTGATAAAGAAAGTTCACTATGTTCCCAATCATGAACCACCATATTTTGTTTGTCTTAATGATTCAATCAATTTCATTAACTGCAAAAAATAAGTTCTCCAAGAACTCCCACTTACTCTAACATAACTAGAGTGAAAATGTATGAATATAAACAACTAATAACATAAAAAAACAAAGAAACTAGTTGAATTCATACATAAATGAAATACATGTTCAATAAAGAAATAACTGAATCAAAGAAACTAATGCAATTCCTAACAAACAGGGATTAAAAATAATTTGGAAAAACAAACCACTAAGCAAACTACCTATTGCAAGTCCTAACTAGCATACGCTTTTCATATCCAAAACCTTAATTTAGGAATTGACTGCTCAAAGTTCACTTCCTCATAGAGTCTAATTGGAAAATAATTATCAACACTAGTAGTTCGATAATGTATTCCACAGTTGCACTGATCCGACCTAGTAGAACTATTATAGTGCCTCCACAAGTGAGATTCAGTCAAAGCATAGACTAGCCACTCATATGTAGCTTGTCTCCCATGAACATAGTTCTCCGGAAAATCATACTCCCATAAGATTTCGATATCCCTCTTCATCTCTCTTGGTAGAGATTTGTAAAGAACTTCAACCTTATGTCCTTCACAAATGATATCACCCCAATTTATGACATCCTGAATCAACCTATTGACAATTGCCATATGTTGCACTAGAGTGTGATGAGGTTTCTTCTTATAACGGAGGGCTTTGATACTATTTCTCAAAGACTGTTTTTCTTTCGGTGTCCTTGCAACTTTTGGTCTATGGATCTCTGATGATCCATTAGGATTTCTTACGTTCCTATGGAGCATTCGGTAATCTCCCAATAGGCGGAGCCTCTTTTCTTTCGATCCCGGGATCGTGTCTCCATCATTTTCTACATATAGAAAAAATTAAGAACGGTAAAAAATAATACACCAAAATTGATATAGGAAACAAGAATATAGTATCTTTCCAGAAACTTTATTCATTAACAATAACTTAAGGTAGTAAAACTGGTAAGGCTACTAGTCATTTAACTAGGTGGTCTGGGTTCGAATCCCCTCACATGCATTTTGATTTTCTTATATAATATATAGGTCCGAAAAAATTAAAAATTAAATGCGGTCCAAACATCTAGAAGTTCGGCCCAAAAGATTTAAAAAATTCGGTCCAATACTAATTTAATAAAAATGGCCCAAAAGAAAACCAATTAATTCATAGGGCCTTTCCATTTGTTAGTCCATAAATAAAAAATGGGCTGACCTATTTTAATTTAGCCTTATACGAGTTTTTCTTTTCTTCTTATATATGACAGAACAAACACAAAAAAAACAAAAATTCAATTCCTTTTTTTTTCTTCTTATATGTCGACAGAACAAACACAAAAAAAAAAACAAAAATTCAATTCCTCTTTTTTTCTTCTGTTCGACATAAAAAAAATTGCTCAAAAAATTCTACATTCATATATTCAAAATAGTAACATGCTCTGATACCAATTGTTACACTTGAATATAAAACAAGAAGGTTTATTAGACAAACCTTATACGCAGCGGATTGGAATAAAGAGTCCTGGAATATTAGCCTTCTTGTAGTTGATTGAATTGGAATGAATCGCTTCTGCTATCTGGTCTTAAGTTTAATTACTAGAACTAAACTCTTTGTTTTCACAACCTAAATGTCTCAGAATTATTTGTGTTGTATTCTTGATTTGGAGAGAAAAGAAAGGTACGCTTATTAGCTTTGATTGTCTGTGTTGTTTTTGTTGTGATTTTGTGAGAAAGAGAGGCTCTATTTATAGAGCTGGAGAGTTGGTTTATTAGCTGTTAATAAACCACTCTCCCACTTTCTCCACTTCCTCCACCATCAAAGTGGGAAGTTTGATAACTTCCCTGTACGTTCATGTCTTTCCCATCATGGGTGACATGGGAATAAAAACTTTTTTTTTATTTCTTTCAGATTGTATTTTGAGAGGAGAAGAAGTAGATGTGGCACAATTGATCTATGAGGAGGTGGTGCGATTTTTGGTCTCTCCTAAATCAGTTTATAATGTTAAATTTCCTACTATGATCATGTGTCTTGTGCGAAAAGAGAATGTTACATTGGGTGAAGAAGAGAAAGTCGAGTTTAAGACAAGTTATATTGATAATGCTTGGATCAAGGATGTCTTTCGAAGAGCGGGTTCTACGCAAATCTCAATAGAAGAAAAGGAGCAAGGTTGGCAAGAGAAGATGGAGGAGCATATAAACAAATTCGAAGCAACTCAAACTTCTTTAACCAATGATGTGGCACAAGTCAACGCTAACCAAGTGCACATCATGAAACTCCTTGAGCAATTAACGAAAGATCGAGCAAATCCTACCTTGGATATCAATAATGCGAGGCAATAAGCCTCGAGAGTATGTTCTCTTTCTTCCTTACCATTTGTGTAAATGCTTTTATCTGCTAATTTTAATTTATGTTTCGAGTCTTTTTCGAGTCGTGGGGACACGACTCATTTTTGAGTTGGGGGTGTGGGGATTCGTTGTCTCTCATCTCCATTTTTCTGTTTTTAGGTAGAAATTAAATTTTTTGATACATGGGAATTAGATGTAGAGTGTGTTTAATAGCTTGAAAGAATAAGCTCAGTGAATTGATGATAGTAAGTAGTATGTTTATGAGCTATGGTATTTGTATGCTTTGAGTATTTGCAAGAAAACACACGTTGATAGTAAAGAAAAGATTAGTAAGCAATGCGATAGAAAGTATGTTCGATCTCAGGGAACCTTGAGAAGTGTGTAGGCCGTGAGATCCAAGCTAGTTGACAAACCCATTTGATGAAAGTGCTAAAGGTAAGAAAATAACGAAATTACATAGTGTAGAAAGTGATTAAGGCAGTTCTTTCATATTTGAAGCCACTTGAAGCCTTTTATACCTTCTCACCTTGTTATTTCGATTTTATATGCTATATCCTTCTCAGCCTCTTCTAGCCTTTCTAAAGCTTTTTATTGAAACACATTATAAGCCATATCCCTTTAGATTATAGGAATTTTCAATATGACTCGCACTCGAATCGCGATGCATAGACAGTTGTTTTAGAGCTTGGGTTTGGGGTGGTGGGTCCACCATTATGGGAATTGTAATTGGGATGGGATTTTTTAGCTTATTAATTGTGCTTTGTTCTTTATATTGATGATGATTCACAGATTTTTATTGTAACCCTTTGTCGGGGTAATAGTGAATGGAAAAGAAGCTACAAGCTAATTTTTCCAACAAGGGCATAAAAAGAAAAAAAAAAAAAAATATATATATATATATATATATATATATATATATATATATATATATATATATATATATATATATATATATATATATATATATATATATATATATAAAAAAAAGAAAAAGATAGCGTGATATCTCAACAATAAAAAGAGAGTCATAGCTTAAGAAATTGATTTGAAATGAAAAGAAAAATATGTATATTCGAACCGGCAAAGTGGAATTTTTATGTGAACATCTTATGCTTTAATTGGGTTATTAGGGATGCTAAATTATGCATCAAGGAATTCATTGGGTTGAGTGAGAAACGTTTTATGAGAGTAACTCAAACTCTAGGGCGATTCGTTGATGGCTAGTGAGGAGAGAGCCAAAAGCTCACTCTAAATTATCCAAATATACTATCATACCGTCCCTAAGCCTAAATTACAACCTTAAAGACCTTTTGATTCTTTGCTATGTAATCAAGAAGTGATTGAGCCATTAGAGAGTAGTTAAGTGGATCTTTGGATACTAGTGAAGTTCGATGAACAATCTATAGGTTTTTTGGGGAACTGAGTAAAGTCCCAATCCTTCTTACATTGCGAAACTAATCTGATCTTGAATTCAAGTCGTGTTGACTATGGATATGAGAAGTGTACAGGTATGTAGTTTATGAATATTATTGCATGAAATTTTCCGAGTTGTTGTTTTAGGATTATTCTATATATTCTGCTATGTTCTTCCCATTGTGTTGAAAGTTCCATAAGTGTGTATTTATAGACTTCCCTCTGTTTTTATCTTTATTGTATCGGGTCGATACAACTTTGAGTTGGGGGTCTTGATGTCTCCTCATTTGTGATTGATTTATATTAGGATGAGACATCATTTTTAGTGATTTAGAAGTCATAATAGTCGATTTTCTTGAGAAATAGTGCACTTTTCTATTTTGTGTCTTGATTTAGTAAAATAATAATTTTAGAGCATATTGGGTTTAATTATTTATTTAGTGTGAAGTTTTAAAGATAATTATGGAGATTAATTAGAGTTCAAGTCAAAGACTACAAGATATGGAAAGAGATAAGCATGGAAATTGGAGACTAGGAAACAAAAGCTAAAAACATGGAAAAGGAAAAGCTTCCTAAAAAACGGTGTGGAATTTGGAGAAACAGTCAAGAGAAAAGTTTAAGATCTTTCCTAGACGATGAATTTGGTATACTCATACGCGTCAAACGGATGAAAATTGAAGCTGCTAGGACCAAAAGAAAAACGGGCATGATTTCATGTTTTTAAGGTTACGAATTTGAGTTGGGCTTGGAGTCCATTACTTAACCTCTCCTTCAAGAAAACGAATTAGGTCTTCTAAACACCTATAAATACACCCTTATATCACTTGTAAATCATCTTTGCCTCATAGTAATTAGTTCTTAAGGTTTTATTCTTCCAAAGTTATTGTAGAGAGCAGGATGATATCTTTTATTATTTCTTTTAGTTTATTACCTTCAGGTATGAACTAAACTCCCCATAGCTTGGGTTTTGCATCATGTATAATCTATGAATTCTAATTTCTTTCTATCTAAGTTTCTTTGGGAATTACATGTTTTAATATGATATTAGCTTCTTACCTTTATATTTGTTTATGTGTTTTGATTTATTGTCTGTCCTAAAACTGATCACTTTAGGCTTTCTTAATAGTAATTAGATGATCACCTTAGCTGGGTGTCTAATTATTGAAACACCACATAACATCTTTTGTCGATATTAGTCCTGGCAAAACTGATTCTAACTAGATAGTCATTAGGGTATGATTTAATCACCATCACCATGTATGGAAATTGTTTGCTTAGGGCCTTGGTAGCGCTTGATAACCCTATTTAAACCAGCCTCGTGGTGTGTCCGTAGCCCCCTTAGTCGCTCTCAAGGTCTAATGAATGGGAATTTAGAATCCTGACTAAGTATACAAGAGCTAATATTCTCCCTTATTAACTAGATATAATAGAAAGAATTAGAAGGATTAGTGCATACTAGCAAAACCTAAGCTATACTTCTCATCTCATATTCTTCGTATTTATTTTAGTGTCTTTATTTTCTTTAGTTTAATTAATTACTTTTGAATCTTATTCCTTTATTTTCTATCTTTTAATTATTTACTTCTTACTCGTTATTGCTACCCATTCGTATAACACAATAAGTCCCTGAGAACGAACTCAACTTATCAACTAAAACTTGCATACGTCCTGTAATACTTGCAGTACTGAGCCTGTCTAGGGTGAGAGTGCGTAGTTTCCTAGACTTATATTTATCTAATTTTTATCACACCCTAGGCGACACCAGTAAGTTAACAAATCAGAAACTTAGCCCCAAAAATTTTTCTTATTAGTATCAGGACCATTTCATCACTTTTCAGAAATATATTCATCATTTCAAAAAAAAAATAACAAGAAGTAATAAATGTATTTGGGTCCAAGTGAACATTTTTCGGAAAGTTTGGGGCAAAATCAAAATTTACAGTTAACACCAAAGATTTTATTTTCATCATTTTTGTATTACAAAGGGGTTTATTAGCATTTTCCAAATACACAACAAATTCGCAAGTGTTCCACACAAATTTTTCTCAAACCAGGGACCACACATGCAAATTCAACTATTCAATGATACACAGGGACTAAATTTGCAATTTTCAAAGATCATTGTCAACCTGTAAAATCAATTTCTCAACATCAAACTTCATCATGTAAAATCAGTTTCTCAACAAAGTTCATCGAAATTTCGAATACAACATGTCATCTTTTTAAGTAAATTCAACCACTTAAGTGACTATGTGAACAATTTCTCAACAAAAACTCAGTTTATATAGCTATTCCCCTCAAAATATTCTCAATTTGGAATCACATATATACTTTATGCTAAATATTCTACTTTTCAAAAATCAATTGGAAAAAGACTAGAAGTTAATCAAAGAACAAGGAGTATAGAGAACAATACCCATCATTGCATCACCAATCTTCAACCCAAATGGATAACATCAATCAACAGAATAGATAAATTCACCCATGCACAAGAAAAGAAGAAAATTAATGATCAGAAACTAAACCAATTGTTAGAAAGTATACAATATTTGATACAAGATAGATTACCATTTCATATAATCTGATGAAGATCAAGAATACCCAAAACCGAAAACCCACCATAGATTACCGTTTCACTTAATTTGATGAAGATTATGAATACCGAAAACCGAAAACACATCGTAGTATACCACATAGATTATAATCAACCATTGTATTTGGTTGATAATTGCAAATTACTAGATAGATTGAAGGGGGTGAATTACTGATTCGAAGAGAGAACAAATAGAGTAAAGATGCGTACGGTGGGGTGGGTAATTGAAGTAAATGGGGTGTGTTGTATTGATTAAGTCGGCGGGGTGGGTAAGTGATGTCTCCCATTTGTGATGATTTAATATTAGTTGGGGACATCATTTTCAGTGTTTTAGAAGTCTAAATACTCAATTTTCCCATGATATAGTGCATTTTCCTATTTCTTGTCTCAATTTAATTATTTATTATATTTAGAGCATATTTGGTTTAATTGTTTGTTAATTGTGAAGCTTTAAAGATATGTATGGTGATTAATTAGATGCCAAATCAATTCTAAGAGATAAAGGAAAGAAGATATGCATAGAAATTAGAGATTAGGAAAAAAAAGATAAGATATGGAAAGATATAGTTACCAAATAAATCTGAATTCCAGCACCTACGACCATAGAAGTTATCATAACTCAAGATTTACTAGGAATTTGGAAGAATGGTCTAAATCGTTTAGAGCTTTCCGATACAATCAGTTTCGACATATGTAACGCGTCAAACGGAGTTGAAACGAAGAAATTACGGCCAAAACAAAACAACGGCAAATTATTACCTTTTCTATATTTTAGGGTTACGAATTTGAGTTGGGCTTGGAGTTCAAGTTACTTGTATTCCACTCCAATAAAACAAATTAGGTCTTTAAAACACCTATAAATACACCCTTTAAACCTTTGTAAACAATCCTTGCCTCCCATAAGTTAGTATTTAAGTTTTATATCATTAGAGTCATTCAAGAGAGCAAGATGTATTCTTTGTATCATTCTTTTAGTTTATTTCCTTCAAGTATGAACTAATTTTCCCATAGCTTGGGTTTTGCATTATTTATAATCTATGAATTCTATTTTCTTTCTATCTAAGTTTCTTTGGGAATTTATGTTTCAATCTAATTCTAGTTGCTTAACCATATATTTGTATTATGTGGTTTGATTTATTTTGTTTCTTAAACCTGATCAGTTTAGGGCTTTGCTAATAGTAGTTAGATAGTCGCCCGGAAGGGGTGTCTAATTATTGAAACACCACATAAACGTCTAGAATAAGGAATTGGTCCTGACAACACCATCCTAATGATGTATCCCTATTTGTTCTAAATATTAGCCCTTATGAGACATCATTTTAGGTGAATATTTGATTTATTTGATAGACTTTATGCTTATTTCGTCATATTGCACTTTTCTCCCCTTAGAATTAGACTATTTGCATTTTTAGAGCTTTTGTGCGTTAATTTGTTTATTTTTAGTGCAAATTTAGTAGGTTTATGAATTCATTAAGGAACTATTACAAGGAGGAGAATTGAGAATTAAAGTCTTAGATCGAGTGGAGGAGCTAAAGGAAAGAAAAGAATTTCAAAGAACTTAATTAAAGAAGTTGCAAATCTGTAAGGCTGCTAAAGATTACTGTTTTTGGGCTACTTAGGAGCGGATTTAGCCTTGGGCCGTAAAACATGGTTTGATAGCCTATTGAGTTAGGAAGATCCTCCAAGTTGAATAAGCCCATTTGGAGTTGTTATGCAAAAGTTACAGCCGTTTTACTAAAGACTTCACACCAGTTACAGGAATTAAAAGAAAAGATGGGCTTGGGCTTTTTATAATTTGACCTAATCCTCTTAACCTAAGCCCTAATCCGTTTTTGAGCATTATATAAGATCCTTTAGACCTCATTATTCAACACCTCTCATATTTTCTTCAATTTACAACATCCTTAGGGAGAGAGTCAAAACTACCTCTCATTAAACCTTCATAGTAAATCATCCTTAGAGAGAGCGTCAAGAGGCCGAAGCAAGAACAGAAGCTGGAGAATCGTTTTCTTCCTACAACAACTCAAGTCAATTCCTCTATTTAGGTTCTTATTTTATTTCTGTTATTAGGAACATGTATATTATTAATTTCTTTATTGTTTTTATTTCAGTTATGAGCTAAACTTCACTTACTTGAGAATCACGTAATGGGATAAACCCTAATTTATTTAATTCATGTATTTCAATTTGGGATTAGTTTCTAGCTTAATTGGAATTGGGTATTTCATATTGCTTATTATTTTATATTAATTTCACTTTCAATGAATTAGCTAATCGGAGATAGGTCATAGTAATTAAACTATTCACTAGTGGCAGTGATCATCCTGACGGGGGGTTTAATTACTGAACTAGATAATAAACGCGTGGTGTTCGTCAATGATCCTGACGGGCTTGACTAACCGCGTAGCCAATGAGGTAAGAGATTTGACCATTTGAACGTAGCTTATAATCGTCCTGACGGGGTTTGTAATACTATAGGATAGCTCATAGGTCGACCCTGACGGGGGCTAGGAGACATTAGAGTCCCGACTAATATAGAAATATAATTTTTTCCCTTAACGAAAGCATAAATTACGTAAGTTTAGGTGATTCCCTAGCGAGACTCAAGTATAGCTCATATCCGCGTCTTAATTATTAGTATTTATTTTCAGTAATATGTGTCTTTGCGTCTAGTAGTTTAATAACTCGAAACAAAACAAATATCTTTTATATTTTAATTTCTGTAAATGCTATTAATACTACTTATCTATTGAAAACTTGAGTTATACTTGTCCAATCACTGAGAACGAGCCCCGATATATCGGAGTATTACTTGGACAACCGTGCACTTGCGGTATAGTGGTTCCTTTTATTTATCGCATTAATTTTATAAAACCCCAGGATCCACCAAGTTTTTGGCGCCGCTGCCGGGGACAATAGCGTGTGACCACGGTGTTATCCGTAAGTATTTTAGTTGCGATTTTTAGTTTATTTTATTTTTTCTGTTTTACGCTTTTCTTTGTTTTGCTTCTTCTCAGGTTTTACAGGTTTGGTGTATGATCTCGGATCCCGAGAGACTAGTCCGAGCTAAGAACAAGAGGACAGAGAAGCAAGATGAAAAGCAAGGTTAGAAGAAGAAATGGAAAATTTGAACGATCATAATGTTGAAGATCCCTGAATTCAGTTGGATGAAAACGGTCTTCCGATAGTTCCACCAGTATTACCAGTTCCACCGGTAGGAGTCCAAAATGCTCATTTCCCAATTCCTTTGGGAGGACAACAACCACTTAACGATAATGGTGTAGAATTTCAAGATGATGGGCCGCGACTCTTCCAACCTAATAACTATAGACCTTTCCGTTTACCGCCACTAGGACTCCGTCCTCCCGCTATTCAAGGAATTCGATTCAGACAAGACACGGGCATGATTAATTAATTTAAAAAAAAAAATATTGGACAGTATAGTGGTGCAACTCGTGAAGATCCTATTCGAGCGATGTATAAGTTTATGCAAATCTGTGATGCATATGTCACTCCTGGAGTAACCAAAGAACAAATGTACTTTCATATGTTTCCATTTTTCCTCACCGGTGGAGCTAGTGAGTGGTATGATCAGCAACCACATGATGAGATTTTGACTTGGGACCAACTTCAGACAGCGTTTTTCGACATATATTATCCTCAAAGTGTTAGACTTAGTGGTCAATTAGATGTTGCTAGTTTCCGTCAAGAGAGAGGTGAAACTGTAGGTGTTGCTTGGACTCATTTTCAATCTTTATTAAGAAAATGCCTATTACATGGGTACTCTCTTGAATTACAGCTTGGGATATTTTATCGAAGTTTAGATGAAGCCGTGAAAGAAAAGATAGATACTATGTGTCAAGGTGGCCTCATGATGGTCACAACTAATCAAGCTCTAGCTATTATGGATAGAATTGTGAAGAATGAAATGAGTTGGCAACCTTCGAGATCATCAGTTAGAGTTTCTGAAAAAGGTACTTTGAATGTAGATACAGAAACAGCTTTGAATGCTCAGATTGCCACACTTGAGAACAAGCTAAAGCAGATAACTATATCGAATAAAGCTGTTGTAAATGTGGTTAATGAACCAGAGATATGTTCTAGTTGTGGAGCAGATGATCATAACTGGGAAGAATGTGCTAATAACCCAAAATCCGTTTGTTTCGTTAATCAAAGAGGTAATAATTATTCAGGTGGTCAAGGGTATGGAAATCAAAATAGAAATCATCTAGGCTCTCAGTATTCAAATCCACATGGGGCAGCCAATCCAGGAACCTATCAACAAAGGCCCCATGGGAACAATTACCAGTTTAAGCCGCAAAACCAATACCAAGGGAATCAACCTTAAGACGCTATTCCGACACGTTATCTCAAAAGGCACTTCCTGCTCGACCTTAAGAAGGTACAATCACCGATGATGATTTAACTCTTACCTTGACGCAATACATATCCGCTTCTCAAAGTAAGTCAACCCAACTTGAGGATAAGTTATCTCGATTCATAGACACCACAACCGTTGTAGAGAACTAGATGGAAGAAACGTTAAATTCACATTCCGCTTCGTTAAAAATATTAGAGAGTCAAATATCAAAGATCGCCAATAGCTTGAATGTTCGAGGTCAGGGCCAACTCCCAAGTGATACAGAGGTTCCTAAGCAATATGAAGAGTGTAATGCTATCACGCTCAGAAGTGGTAAGAAGCTTCCACCACCACATTTTCCAGTTATGAAAGAGAAAGAAACAACTATAAAAAAACGGTAGAGGATGTAGTGGAGAAAGTAGTTGAACCAGAATTAGAAGCGGTGGAAGTTGAGAAAGCTCCAGAAAAGCCAAAGAAGAAAGATATTGTAGAAACACGTCCTCCTCCACCGTTCCCTTCCAGAGTTCAGAAGAAAGGAGATACGGGTGAATATGAAAGATTCATGAATATGGTGGGTAAGCTCAATATTAATATACCTTTCTTAGAGGCTATCAAGGGGGTACCAAAATATTTGAAATTTCTGAAAAGAGCTCTCACAAACAAACGCCGGTATCTTGAGAATGAAATGATAGGCTTGTGATGTCTCCTCATTTGTGATAGATTTATGTTAAGATGAGACATCATTTTTAGTGATTTAGAAGTCATAATAGTCGATTTTCTTGAGAATTAGTGCACTTTCCTATTTTGAGTCTTGATTTAGTGAATTATTATTTTTAGAGCATATTGGGTTTAATTGTTTATTTTAGTGTGAAGCTTTAAATATAATTATGGAGATTAATTAGAGTCCAAGTCAAAGACTACAACTTATGGAAAGAGATTAGCATGGTAATTGGAGATAAGGAAACAAAGGCTAAAAATATGGAAAAGGAAAATCTGCCTAAATCTGAAAATCTGCAGCACACGCCTAAAGAAGTGGTGATTACTCCAAGAAAGAAGCCGATTTTGGTAAATTCCTTTCATAGGGACGTAGATAATTCTCTGAGGATTCTTTTGGTATATTATGGAGCAAAAACCGACCAATAACGAATAAGATATGCTCAAAACAAGTCAGCAGAATTTATCTTTATTTCCATACGAATTTGAGTTGGGCTTGGAGTCTACTACTTTGCTTCTCCCTCAAGAAAACGAATTAGGTCTTCTAAACACCTATAAATACACCCTTATATCACTTTTAAATCATCCTTGCCTCATAGTAATTTGTTCTTAAGGTTTTATTCTTCCAGTTTATTGTAGAGAGCAAGATGATGTCTTTTGTAATTTCTTTTAGTTTATTTCCATCAGGTATGAACTAAACCTCCCATAGCTTGGGTTTTGCATCATGTATAATCTATGAATTCTAATTCTTCTATCTAAGTTTCTTTGGGAATTACATGTTTTAATCTGATATTAGCTACTTACCTTTATATTTGTTTATGTGTTTTGATTTATTGTCTTTCCTAGAACTGATCACTTTAGGATTGTTTTAATAGTAGTTAGATGGTCACCTTAGATGGGTGTTTAACTACTGAACCACCACATAACGTCTAGTGTCGATATTAGTTCTGACAAAACATGATTCTAACTAGATAGTCATTAGGGTTTGTTTTAATCACCATATCATCAATTGATTGAAGTGTTTGCTTAGGGCCTTGGTAGCGCTTGATAACCCTATTTGAAACCACGTCTTGGTTGTGGCGTAGCCCCCTTAGTCGCTCTCAAGGTCTAAGGAATGCGAATTTAGAATCCTGACTAAGTATACAAGAGCTAATATTCTCCCTCATAAACTAGATCTAATAGATAGAATTAGAAGGATTAGTGCATACTAGCAAAACCTAAGCTATATCTCTAATCTCATATTCTTAGTATTTTATTTTATTGTCTTTATTTTCCTAGTTTTAATTAGTTTTGATTCTGAATTTCGAATATCTATTGCTTTTATTTTCTGTCTTTAATTATTTACTTTTACTCGTTATTGTTACCTACTCGTATAACACACTTAAGTCCCTGAGAACGAACTCAACTTACTAACTAAAACTTGCATACGTCCTGTAATACTTGCAGTACTGTGCCTGTTTAGGGTGAGAGTGTGTAGTTTTCTTGACTTATATTTATCTAATTTTATCACACCCTAGGCGACACTAGCTTGCTTGAAGAATGCAGTGCAATATGCCCGAGTAAGTTGCCACCTAAATTACTTGATCCTGGAAGTTTTACGATCCCGATTTCTTTTGGTACTGAGTGGCAAGGGAGAGCTTTATGCAATCTGGGAGCGAGTATCAATCTTATGCCCAGATCAATTTTTGAAAATTTGAAGATAGGAGACGCAAGACCAACCTCTATGGTCTTGCAAATGGTTGACAGATCCCTCGTGCATCCGGAAGGAAGAATAGAAAATGTCCTCCTCAAGGCGGGTACTTTAATTTTTCCAGTTGATTTTGTTATACTTGACTATGACGCGGATAAGAATGTCCCCGTTATTTTGGGAAGACCATTCCTAGCCATGGGGCGTACATTGATTGATGTAGAGAATGGAGAAATGATTATGCGTATCAAAGACGAGGTGGTGAAGTTTAACGTGTTCAGGCCAATGAAGTTTCCGGACTCCAAGGAGGAGTGCTTTCGGTTAGATGTATTTGGACAAGTAGAAAAAGAGCCAACTAAGGTTGTGGAAACTTTAGGAAAGGAGGAGAGAAAGCTAAGGAAGAAACCACCGAATAAAGCTCCTCCATATCCTAATGAAAATATACACCTTGAGCAGGCGAAGAAGAAAGAAAAGAAGTGTGCTATAAAGGTTCCGAAAGAACCTAAGAAAGAAAGAAAGAAGAAAGAGTTCAGAGTGGGCAAGGAAGTCGCGATGAAAAAGCCTGACCCTCCTCCGAAGATGTGTGAATTCAAGAGTTCTTGGCTAGGACCTTTCATGGTCACAAAGGTTATCTCGGATCAATTGGTGGTAATAAGAGCCAAAGGATGTAAATTCCGCGTAGCAAAGATTGATAACCTCACTCGCTGCTGGGGAGGTTATGTTAAAGATTAATACGTGAGGTAACACGTCGAGCATAACGACGTTAAACAAAAGTTATTTCAATTGTATATTAGTTTATTGATTTATGTTTTCTAATTCCTAGTGTATAATTCTAAGTAAGTGTCATGTCTTAGTGTTTACTTTTAAAAGAAATTAAAAGGGTTGTGTGTTAATGGTGCAGGAATTGAGTTTGGGGTGCTAAGGAACGAAAAAAAGATAAATCTGCAGCACTGGCCGGCTAGCCGTTCATATGACCGGTATGAAAGTGGAGGAAAAAGGGCGGTCTCGGGTCTTTGACTCGGGTATTTTGCCGAGACGAGAAGAAATTAAAAGCGCCTGACCGGTATACCGGTTAGGGGAGCGCTATGCCGGCGGTGGAAAAGAGTGGTCACGGGTTTTTGGAATTGGGTTTTTTGACGAAGCTACCTCTAGAGGTCCGGCTAGCCGGCCCGCGGTGTCGAAAAAAATAAGGCGACGCCACGGGTATATGACACGGATTTTCTACCGAGGGGAGAATTTCGACGCGGTATGGGACCGGCTAGCCGGTCATCTGACCAATATGCCGACCCGACCAGCGGGATTTTCCCCAAAACCTTATCAAAACCCTATTTTCCTCCTTTTTAACCTAGCCTCTCCTGCAAGATTTCATTATGAACGACCCCTAACCCATTATATACCTGCACCATACCACTACAACACCCAAGAACATTAAATCCTTCCTCCTAATCCATTCCAAACACACATCCAACACCAAAGTCATTCAAGATCACAAAGAAATCTTCCCCCTTAACCTTAAATGAAAGAAAGAAATAAATAATTATTTATTAACCACCCATGATGTGGTGGAGGTAGTGGAAGAGTTCCACATATATTTTTTATACTTGAAATAAACAGTTGTTTCTATAAGACAGAGATAAAAAGTTAACTTACGTTTATTTTAGAATTAACTTTCTTCTGATAATCTTCTCTTTTCTCTACACAACAAAAACACAAGGATCAAAATTCTCCAGGCTCTTAGGTTGTGAAGAAAAAGTTATATTTTCCGCTGTATAAGAGGTTTGTCTAAAACCTTAACTATTTAATTAACAGGTAACAATTGGTATCAGAGCGTTGTTACCTGAATAATATTTCCTTCTTTGTATTTCTTTCGATTCATGCACATAAAAAAAGTAACTTTTTTTGCTTAATTTTTTTTTTGTCGAACTATTTGAAGAGGGAAGATGAAGATATTTTTTGTATCATATATCGTTATTAGGTCTGCCTATATTATTTATGTTTAGGAGGCCTGTTTTAATTATTCTATTGGGCCTATAAATCCTGACTGTATTTTGGGCCGAGTATAATTATCTAGTCTCCTAGTGAACTTAACTTGCTCAGCCCAGAATTGTGACTATGCCCAACCCAATTTTTTTTTTGCGATGATTTTTTTTAGGCCGAGTTCTGATTTTTTTGGGCCGAGCCTATTTTTACATTTTTGGGCCGATTTATTTATTTATTTTTCGGACCTATTTAAGAATAGTAAAATTATTTTGCATGTGGGGGGTTTCGAATACTAACTAATTCTACCAAAGACTAATAGCCTAACCACTTGTTCTATACAATCTGGTGTTACTTAAAAAGAATATATGATTCATTTATACCCAATTTTTGTTGATGTATTAATTTTAATTCAAAAAGGTGGTGAATTTTTTTTGTTCTTAATTTCTCTATATAGAGAAAAATGATGATTATACGATCCCCGGGATTACGAGCATTCAGACTCGACCTGTTGATGAACTACATGACTGATTACAAGAACATAAGGAATACTAATAAAGAAAAATTGGTCTACACCGCCAAAGAACCCGATTCAGATGGACAAAGGGAAGATTTGAAAAACAAAATAATGAGACTTCGAAATTATAAGATGAAATAATCACATTCTTTAATACAACACGTGAAGATTGTAAACGATATGATACAAGGTATCATCAAATATGCCTACCATATGAATGAGGATGACAAGGTTGATGCCCTTCTCAGGACTTTGCCGAAAGACTTGAGGAAAGATCTCCGTGATTTATGGAGGAATGTGAATCCCGGAATTTATGTGGGTAGGAGATAAAAAACATATGGTTGGATAGTATATGCCTTCACTGAATCTCATATGTGGGATCATTTTAAAAGGCCTACAAGTTTTTTCAAATGTCGCTTACTAAGTATGATCTGATACGTCTCTATATAAAAGAGGGTTATGAAAAATCGATTCCTTCAAAAACGAGATACGAGTGATTGTTGTATATAATTTGTTTATTTTTGTTAGGTAGTTTATTTGGCAGTTCGTTTCAAATGTTAGTCTTTGTTATTAATTCAGTTATTTGCTTATCGAACATGTATTTTCATTATGTATGAATTCAACTTGTTTATTTGATTTAAATGTGTTAGTTGTTTATTTTCATACATTTTCGCTCTAGTTATGTTAGAGTAAGTGGGAGTTCTTGAAGAACTTAATTTTGCAGTTAATGAAATTGATTGAATGGTTAAGACAAACAAAATATGGTGGTTCATGATTGGGAACATAGTGAACTTTCTTTATCACTTATTTTGTTATCTTTCTTATTCATTCCATTTGCATTAATAGCATAGAGTTGTTAAATAAATGTATGATATTAATGGAAATCCCTTACTTTATAGAGAAAATGGCATCGAAAACCATCATTGCTGATCTTAGCAAAGGAGAAAAGATGAATGGTGAGAACTATAACCTTTGGAAGTTCAAGATACACTATGTTCTAGAAGAGCAAGATGTTCTTGAGGCTGTTAACAACGTCATGGCTCAGCCTGAGGAAGGCAACACAACTCAAAACAGAAGGGACATGGAGGCTTATGAGAAGTGGAAAAAGAAAGATTCCACTGCAAGAGGCATCTTGATAGGCTCCATGAATGACGATCTTGCCTATGAATGTCAACGACACCTCACTGCTCACGAAATGTAGAATGCTCTTAAGGAGAAGTATGCGGGTACGACTGTGACTAAGTTGCGTCAATTGACCATTAAGTTTGACACTTACAAGAAGAAGCCTAATCAAACCATGCAACAACATCTCCGAGAGATGTCTAACATGATTAGGGAACTTAAGAATGCATGTCATAACCTTACTGATGAACAACAGGTTCAAAGTTTGACCCAATCTCTTCCAAATAACTGGGAGAATTTGAAGATAAACTTGACTCACAATGACAACATCAAAACCTTTGACGATGATGCTCGTCATGTGACATTGGAAGATGAACGTCTAGATGAAATTAAGCCTCAAGGCCAGGCTTATGTTGGTGAGTCAAGTTCCCACAAAGTTTCTAGCAATAAGCGCAAGAACAATGGGAAGAAGAACGGAAATGAGCATGTTTCCAAGAAGAACAAGAAGGGTGGTAACAATAAGGGAAAACATTTCCATAAGAAGAAAGACAAGAGTTAGATGAAATGCTTTAACCGTGACAAATTGGGTCACTTCGCTCGCGAGTGCAGCGAGCCTAGAAAGGTAGCAATGTCATTTACTTCTTGTAATTTTACTTATGTTACCAGTACTGTATTGCTAGTTGATTCAAATCCTTTGTGGAATGTGAATTCAGGAGTGACATGCCATGTAGCCAAAGACCGAGAGGCATATGTAGAGTACCGTCGGATTCCAGAGGGATCAAGGTAAATATATGTAGGAGACAACAATAAAGTTGAAGTCAGAGGAGTTGGCACTTGCAAGTTGAACTTGCGAGGTGGTCAAACCTTCTACACGCATGATGTACTTTACGCACCTGACATTCGACAGAACTTAGTCCCGGTCACTGTTCTTCTAGGATTAGGTTTTAATTTGCATTTTCATAACAAACACGTAGATATCTATTATGACGCTAAGTATTATGGTTCTAGTTTTATTTCACATGGTTCAATTGTACTAGATGATGATAACTCGTTTAATAGTTATTATGTAAGTAGTTGCTTTTCTACAAATACTTATTCTTCTAGTAATTCTAATGTAGAATAAAATGTATGGCATGCTAGATTAGGTCAAATTGGACAAGACCGTATGAATTTGTTGACTAAGGCGAACCTTTTGGGTTCATTGACTAAAGTCGACTTACCAACTTGTGAAAATTGTCTAGCAAGTAAAGCAAAACGAAAACCATTTGGAAAGGCTAAACAAGTCGAGTACCCATTACAAGTAATTCATTCAGACATATGTGGCCCAATGAGTGTTCAAACTAGACATGGGGAACGTTATTTCATCACTTTTATAGATGATTTCACTAGGTTTGGTTATGTCTATCTGATTTCTCACAAATCTGAAGCGTTGAAATGTTTTATAACATTTATCAATGAACTGGAAAATCAGTTAGAGAGGAAGGTGAAAAACCTAAGAACCGATTGTGGTCGTGAATATCTATCTAATCAATTTAAAGAACTGTGTGATGAAAAAGGGATAGTAAGGCAACTTACAATTCCTAGAACACCACAACAGAATGGTGTGGTTGAAAGGAGGAATAGAACACTCCTAGAAATTGTTAGGTCTATGATGGCACAAGCAAATCATCCAATATATTTTGGGGAGATTCCTTGATTACCGCCTGTTATATACTTAACCGAGTACCCACAAAGACTATTCCATCAACTCCTCATGAACTATAGACAGGTAGGAAACCTAATATGTCATACTTGCGACCTTGGGGGTCAGCAGGTTATGTTCATGATCTATCTCATAAGTATGGGAAGTTAGGTCCAAGAGGAAAGAAGTGTATCTTTATTAGATATCCAGATCACTCTAAAGGATATGTGTTTATTGGTGAACATAACGATGTGGGTCTTACTGAAATTGAGTCACGAGATGTTACATTCTTAGAGAATAATTTTCCTAGCAGAGGTTAGGTTGACAGAAATTCCATCTTATGTGAATTAAATGAGTTTCAGGAAGATGATATGCAAACAAATGTGATACTTGATGAGGTAACACATACTCAAGAAATAGAGCCGGACACTCCTCTACATCTTGAGACGGAAGAAACCATTGCATCATCTAGTAATCCTATTTCTTAAGATTCTTGACTTAAGAGAAGTGCTAGAGGTTTAGTTCCTCGTCTTCGATTTGAAATCGAAGGATAATTCTTTATGATAACTCCACAAGAGGAAGAAGAACCTCAAACAGTTAATGAAGCACTTTCATGTCCTGCTAAGAATGAATGGATAAAATCAATGGAAGAAGAAATGGAGTCGATGAAGAAAAACTAGGTATGGGAACTGATTAATCTCCCGAAGGACGTAAGGCAATTGGGAACAAATGGGTTCTCAAAATAAAGAGGAAACCTTACAATTCCATTGACAGGTATAAAGCTCGCTTGGTAGCGAAAGGCTATACTCAACGGGAAGGAATAGATTTTGAGGAAACTTTTTCTCTTGTTGTTAGATTTACCTCAATACGTCTTATTTTAGATATAGTGGCGCATCTCGATCTGGAGTTGCACCAAATGGATGTTAAAACTGCATTTTTAAATAGATATTTGGAAGAGGTAATTTTCATGGAACAACCCTCGGGTTTCATTGCAAAAGATCAAGAGAATACAGTATGTAGATTGTTGAAATCAATCTATGGTCTTAAGCAAGCCTTGAGACAGGGGTATTTGAGATTTCATGAAGTCATATCGTCAAATGGATTTGAGATGATAAGTGAAGACCACTGTGTTTATATTAAACGTTCCAAGAAAAATTTCATGATTTTATCTCTATATGTGGATGACATCCTACTAGCTGGGAATGATAAAGAGTTTATTCAAGAAAATAAGGAGTGGCTAGCTTCTCAATTCAATATAAAAGATATGGGATAAGCAAATTATATTCTTGGTGTTAAGATTCACAAAGATAGGTCTAGAAGACTATTATCTCTATCTCAAGAACCTTACATCATGAATGTACTTGAGAGCTTTGGTATGACTACGTGCAATGCCATTGACACTCCTATAGCAAAGGGAATAAACTTAACTCTCGACATGTGTCCTAGTACTACAGAATAGAAACAGTAAATGTCAACAGTACCATATTCTAGTGCCATTGGTAGTCTTATGTATGTTATGATGTGTACGAGACCAGATACATGTTATACAGTAGGTTTAGTTAGTCGTTTTCAATAGAACCCTGGACAAAAGCATTGGAAAGCTATGAAAAGGATATTGAGATACCTAAAAGGCACCAAAGATCATGCCTTATGCTTTCAAGGAGATAGATTACGCCTAGAGGGATATACAGACGCTGATTGGGCTGGTGATATAGATGGACGTAAATCCACTTCAGGTTATGTATTCTTGCTAAATAGTAGCGCAATTTCATGGAGTAGCAAGAAACAAACCTGTGTAGCTTTGTTAAAGATGGAACCTGAGTTTGTAGCTTGCTCAGCTGCGGTTCAAGAGGATGTTTGGTTAAAAAGGTTCTTTGAACATTTAGGATTCTCTAGTGATAGTGGGAGTCCAATTACAATATATTGTGATAGTCAAGCTGCAATGGTATGTGAAAGATCCAAAATATCACAGCAAGACCAAACACATTGATATAAAGTATAACTTCGTTAGAGACATAATTAGACAAAAGGATGTTACTTTGTAATATATACCCACACATAATATGCTTGCTAATCCATTCACAAAGGCTATCCCAAGGGATGTATTCATGGATCATGTTAGATCTATAGGATTATGTAAGATATAATGTATGAATTATTGCTAGTTTACGTGCATTCTATATTTCCATTAGTATGTTTATTTAACTGTTTATTTTTAAATATCATGTTTGATATGTATTATATATTGCGTGTGATTTTGTAAGTATGTATGTCCTATAGACTGAGATTGGCCCTGTTACACGCGGAATCGCCTTTGGCATAAGAAGTGAGCAAAGATGAGACTAACTCATAGTAGTAAAGAACCCTTAAGATAAGTTGAGTTAAGATAGTCGCCTTAACTAAGTGTTAATATGATATCATAAACATGGATAAACCATGTTAAGCTTATATTATGATCGAAGTAGATCCCACTATCGACTTAGTATATAATAGCCAGATATGAATTGCTTGATTGATTTCATAGAAGGGTTGATCGATCGAAAAATTCATCTTAGGCAAACGAGGCTTGTCTAATTATATATCTGTATGGTATTTGTAAAATTGTGACATACAATTTGAGATATACAAATAATACCATAACACGTGTGCTTTCAACCAAAAGGAAGTGAAGAATTGATCCATGTTTCTTCACTGTGTGATACCTATGATTTGTGCCCTTATTACTTTTGACTATATCTTGATATCTTGATTAGGTGTATGCTACTTTGAACACATTACCAATGATCATGAATGATTCGGTCTAATGGGGTATGTTTGGGAAAGCAACCTAATTAATATAAAAGGATATAAGTGTAAAGGGAAGACTAGAATTGTGTATCAAATGTTTGCTTGCAGGTTAACCGATCATGTAAGTCAATATGGACTATAACATGATAGTGAGACACATAAACGAAATGACAGTGAACTCTTTTTCACATAGAAGGTGTGATATAAAGTTGAAGGGGTCATAGTTACTATAATGTGATACAACATATTGTTAGTCTGGGGTACTGCAAGATATGTAAGGAATAAGATTTATTTGAGAAACTATGTACCCTAATAGGTTATTAGTAACATATGCTCGTATGCTTGCCGGTCGCACGACCTATTTGCCAAGTATGATGATATTTTGATACGAGTGTGTATATGAGAAGATATGAGACAATGAGATAATAGAGTACATTTATACCCCAGCAAGGGCGAGTGGGAGAATGAAAGAAAGAAATAAATAATTATTTATTAACCACCCATGATGTGGTTGAGGTAGTGGAAGAGTTCCACGTATCTTTTAATAGTTGAAATAAACAGTTATATCTATAAGACATAGATAAAAAGTTAACTTACGTTTATTTTAGAATTAACTTTCTTCTGATAATATTCTCTCTTCTTTACACAACAAAAACACAAAGATCAAAATTATCCAAGCTCTTAGGTTGAGAAGACAAAGTTTCTTCTTCACAGTTTGGAGCTTCAAGACCACCAAGCAAAATCACTGATATCTTTTCCGCTGCGTAAGAGGTTTGTCTAAAACCTTAACTATTTAATTAATAGGTAACATTAAGCCTCTTCCTCAAAGCTTCAATATTATTCATTAGACATTCCCTAATCCACTACCTAATCGTTACCCATATCATATATCACCATAATCCTTCATTATTAAACCTCAAAACAATAAAATTCAAAACTCTTCTCTAGTTTTTGAATATTTGAAGTTTTGAGTTTGGGGTTCATCGAGATGACGAAGATTGGGAGGTCAAGAATACCATGAAAAGGAAGAAGAAGTTGAAGATCCTCTTATTACTTTTGGTGTTGAAAGATGTAGTTAAAAGAATGAAAATTTTGATGGATAAACATGAAGAGGTGTTGACAACCATAGGAATAGTCACAAAAGAGTTGGAGCTCAAGCAAGACATATTACGTGTAGCGAGCAATGTTCAACATGCCACCTACGCAACAAGAGGGGCTCAACCTACACGCAATCATGGATACCATATTTGTGCTGGTTCGAATACATTTTCCTATCCTTTTCTCATTTGTTTTATTTGTTTATTTGTTTATTTGATTTATTGAGTCTTTTCCAAGTCGTGGGGACACGACTCACTTTTTATTTGGGGTGGGGTTCGTTGCCTCATCCCAATTTTTTGTGTTTTACATGCTTTTAATAAAATTAATATAAGGGTTGCGTTTGACTGTAGAGTGTTTTAAATGTCCCCATCAAGCATGATTTTTATGAATTTATAATAGAAAATAGTTGACTTTAGGTGTTAGTGTAAAACACACTTAGATTGCATGCAAATATGAGGTAATTGATAGGAAGAATTAATAAACAATGAAAAATAAGTAAACTTGTACTTAAGGAAAATGAGTGGTTTGTAGAACGTGAGATCTAAATGAGTAGAGAACCCACTTAAGTATGAACTAAGGCAATCTGTGTAAATAAGAAAATGATAGAGGCAGTTCTTTTGTTAGCCCTTTGAATCCTTTTTGGCCTTCTATCACTGAATTTAATTATATCCGTCTTAGCCAAATTTTTAGCCTTTAAGCCTTTCTTTTGTCGCCATATTATAGCCAATATCCCTTTAGATTATTAGGTATTTCCATATGACCCGCACTTGAATCACGATCCTGAGACTTCCTGTCTTGAGCTTGAGTTTGGGGTGGTGGGTCCACTATTATGGGAATTTACATTGGGTTGGGATTTTTGGTAGCTTATCAATTATGCTCTGTTCTATTTTTATGATGATTCACAATGATTATATTGTAACCCTTTATCGGGGTAAGAATAAATGAAAAAAAAATATATGAAAAGTTATGAAAAGAATTTTTTTTTAAGAAAAAATAGCATGATATCTCAACATCAAAAAGAGAGTCATAGCTATACAAAGGAAAAAAAGAAATTTCATATGAAAATATATATTTGGACCGGAAAAGAGGAAATTATTATGTGAACATCTTTAGTGCTTATTGGGTTAATTTGGGGACGCTAAATTAGTGAGTCAAATGGGTTGAGTAAGAACATATTCGAGTGTAAACTCAAGCTATTGGACAGTTTGTTGATGGGAGAGAGAGCCAAAAGCTCACTTCAAATTTACCAAATATACATACCATACCGTCCCTAAGCCTATATTAAAACCGTAAAGACCTCGTTATTCCTAGATACATAATGAGTCCGTGATTCAACTAATAGGAAGTATGCTAATTAGAGCGTTCAAAGCAAGTAAGGATCGCTGAACACCCTATAGCCACCATCTTGAGATAAGTACTAAGCGTAACCTTCTAGCATTGTGAAATTAATTTTGGATTGATATTATTTTGTGTTTGATTTAGCATGATATGTGTATGTGTATATTAATTCCTAGATCATACTATATGAGATTTGTTTTAAGTTGTGCTTTGGGTGTATTTTCTAGATTCTACTTTCTGCGTTCACCTAAAAGGCCTATATTTTTATTTTACTTTGTCGGGACGACAAAGGTTTGAGTTTGGGGTCTTGATGTATTCCTATTGTTCTAAATATTAGCCCTTAGGAGACATCATTTTAGGTTAATATTTGACTTGTTTGATAGACTTTTATGCTTATTTCGTCATATTGCACTTTCTCCCCTTGGAATTAGACTATTTGCATTTTTAGAGCTTTTGTGCATTAATTTGTTTATTTTTAGTGCAAAGTTAGTAGGTTTACGTATTCATGAAGGAACCACTACAAGGAGGAGAGGTGAGAATTAAAGTCTTAGATCGAGTGGAGGAGCTAAAAGAAAGAAAAGAATTTCCAAGAACTTAATTAAAGAAGTTGCAGATCTGTAAGGCTGTTAAAGATTGCTGTTTTTGGGATACTTAGGAGCGGACTTAGCCTTTGGTCGTGAAACATGGTTTGATAGCCTATTGAGTTAGGAAGTTTCTCCAAGTTGAATCACCCCATCTGGAGTTGTTATGCAAAAGTTACGGCCGTTTCACTAAAGGATGCACACCAGTTACGAAAATTAAAAGAAAAGACAGGATTGAGCTTTTTATAATATGACCTAATCCTCTTAACCTAAGCCCTAATCCGTTTTTTAGCATTATATAAGCTCCTTTAGACCTCATTATTTATCACCTCTCATATTTTCTTCAATTTACAACATCCTTAGAGAGAGAGAGAGAGAGAGAGAGAGAGAGAGAGAGAGAGAGAGAGAGAGAGAGAGAGAGAGAGAGAGAGAGAGAGAGAGAGAGAGAGAGAGAGAGAGAGAGAGAGAGAGAGAGAGAGAGAGAGAGAGAGAGATTCAAAACCACCTCTCATTAAACCTTCATAGTAAATCATCCTTAGAGAGAGCGTCAAGAGGCGGAAGCAAAAGCAGAAGCTGGAGAGACCTTTTCCTCCAACAACAGCTCAATTCAATTCCTCTATCTAGGTTCTTATTTATTTTTTATTAGGAACATGTATATTATTAATTTCTTTATTGTTTTTATTTAAATTATGAGCTAAACTTCAATTACTTGAGAATAGCGTAACAGGATAAAACCTAATTTATTTAATTCATGTATTTCAATTTGGAATTAGTTTTTAGTTTAATTTGAATTGGGTATTTCATATTGCTTATTATATCATATTATATTAATTTCACTATCAGTGAATTAATTAATCGAAGATAGGTCATACTAATTAAGCTATTCACTAGTTGCGGTGATCATCTTGACGGGGGGTTTAATTTCTGAACTAGATAATAAACGTGTGGTGTTCGTCAATGATCCTGACGGGCTTGACTAACCGTGGAGCCAATGAGGTAAGAGATTTAACCATCTGAACGTAGCTTATAATCGCTTGACGGGGTTTGTAATACTGTAGGATAGCTCCTAGGTCCACCCTGACGGCGGCTAGGAGACATTAGAGTCCCGACTAATATAGAAATATAAATTCTGCCCTTAATGAAAGCCTTAATTACGTAAGTTTAGGTGATTCCCCAGCGAGACTCAAGTATATCTCATATCTGCGTCTTAATTATTAGTATTTATTTTCAATAATTTGTTTCTTTGCGTCTAGTAGTTTAACAACTCGAAACAAAACAAATATCTTTTATATTTTAATTTCTGTAAATGCAATTACTACTACTTATCTATTGTGAGTTATACCAGTCCAATCAATGAGAACGAAACCCGATTATCGGAGTATTACTTGGACAACGGTGCACTTGCGTTATTGTGGTTCCTTTTTTTATCGCAATTTTATAACACCCCAGACCCACCACCTAACTTGATAGTCATTAGGGTTTGTTTTAATCACAAATCACCAATTGAAGGAAATATCTGCTTAGGAACCTAGTGGCGTAGGATAACCCTATTTAAGGTCACCTCGTGGTTGTGGCGTAACCTACCTATTCGCTTTCCTGGTATAGGTAGGAATTTAGAATCCTGTCTACATATCTAAGAGCTATTGTCTCCCTTATAAACTGAAATTGATAGAAAGAATTAGAAGGATTAGTGCATACTAGCAAGACCCGAGCTATACTCTCTCATCTCATATTCTTTCATATTAATTTTATTGCCTTTCAATTTCATTACTTTGAGCATAATCATCTTTAATTTCTGTCTTTTAATTAATTATTGCTACTCTGATTATTTGCTCATTCGTGTAACACACTAAGTCCCTGAGAACAAATTCTTCTTATCATTAAAACTTGCATACGTCCTGTAATACTTGCAGTACCGTGCTTGTCTAGGGTGATTAGTGCATTTTTTCCGAATTTATTTATCATATTTTTATCACACCCTAGGCGGCACCATATTTTTGGCGCCGCTGCCCGGGACTTGTGTCTCGTTAGCGTGTGGGTTATCTATTTCGAGTAGTAGTTTTTAGTTAATTTTATTTGTCAGTTTTTTTAGTTTTCCCAGATTTACACTTGTTTGTTTGCTTTAGTCTCTTTCAGGTTTTAACAGTGCATCCCTGGCCTCCTCTCCCGGAGCCCGAAAGGAGCTCCACAGCTTATAACAGACGTATCCAAGAGGAAAGTAACCAAAGAAGAGCTATGGCAGAAATTCAACAACAAGAAGTGGATCCACCAATTATTCCTATAGTTCCACCACTTCGACCTGTAGGCCAACAACAACCACCACCAGGAGATAACAGAAACAATAACAATAATCAAAACAGATTTGAACAAGACCTCCCAGGCTTGGGAGCACCGTTTCATGTTCAACCATAAGGTTATCGTCCTCCAGAGATCCAGAATATCAAATTCAGGCCCGATCCGGGCATGCTCAGTCAATTTCAGAATTTCAGACTCTATAGTGGTGCAGCAGTTCAAGATTTGGTAAGAGCGATTCAGAAGTTCATGTAGATTTGTGATGCCTATGTTACTCCTGGCATTACACGCGAGCAACTGTATTGTAACATGTTTTCGTTCTTTCTGACCGACAAAGGTGGTGATTGGCTAGATAGACAACCACCAGGTACAATTGATACATGGGCAGAACTTCAAGCCACATTCTTTAACCAGATTTATCCAAAGAGTATGAGACTCAAAGACCAAAGAGAGCTGGCGAAGTTTTGTCAAGAGAATGTAGAAGAAGTAGGAGACGCATGGACAAGGTTTCAACAAAAGTTAACTAGATGTCCACTCCATGGTTACACCCCGTCTATACAGTTAGCTATATTTTATCAAGGTATCAATAGAGAGAGTAGGCTGAGGGTAGATAATTTTGGAAAAATAAATTTCGTGTCCATGAATCTTGCAGAAGCTGCCGAAGGTATGGAAAACATTATCAAAACAGAAAGGAGTTTTGCCACTTTCGCGAGCTCCTATTACAAATACCAAAGGTATGTTTCGATTAGATGCAGACATTGCAAACTCAGCTCAATTGTCCGCACTAGAAAATCAAATCAAAGAGATTAAGCTTGAGATGCAGAAAAATTTAGCCACAACAAATGTAGTGCAAGAAGCATAAGGTTGTCAACAGTGTGGGGTCACAAATCATACATGAAGAGTGCGAAGGAAATCCAGCATCTATTTATTTCATATTCAACCGAGGAAATTATCAATTTGGTAACATAAATCATCCGGGTATGCAGTATTCAAATACATAAGGGGCCGCTAATCTAGGTCATTATCAACCTCGTCCCCAGAATAAATCTTTCCAACCAAGAGGTCAAGTTCCATATCAGGGAAATCAGAATTATAATCAACCCGCTTCTCCACAACAACCTGTTAGTGATGCATATACTGATGCTTTAGCTCAGAAGGCTTTACCACAATATCCTCAAGAAGGAGTTGTGGGTGATCAACAACTGAAGAATTTTATGTATCTTATGACCATTAATATGCATGCGCAGAATGAGAAGTTAAGAGAAGAAAAAGCTTCAATTCAGATTTTAGGTACGCAAGTAGAACAAATGAATAAAGTTCTTACTAATATTATGGAAGCAAAATAATTGAAGGCTATAGAAGAAGGTGATGCCAATGTTGGGTTCAAATCTTGTAAGGTTATTTGCCTTGAAATTGAAGAAAATAAGGAAGTACCGCATGCTGCAGAAAAAGTCGTGGAAGTCCCTAGTATCAAAGAAGAACCAACCAAGTCTAGCCCCATGGTCTCTAACTGTTATGAAGATGAGGATGCAGATTCAGAAAAATCCAAATTTATAGAGCTTCTGAGAGATATGAAAGAAGAAATTAGATCAGTTATGGAGTTACAAGCTGCTAGAGCTAAAGAGAAAGAGGAAGAAGACTCAAAAGAGAAAATAGAAGTTGCAACTGCTGTGCAAGAAAAGGAAGAAGAAGAGAAGGTGGAATCGCCACCAGTTGTTCAAACAATGTCACGAACTATTCCTGATACAAATCCAAAGGGTGACATTGAATTCAAGACATTTGTAGAGGCGTATACTCCTGAGAATATTAACGCCCAAATTCTTGAGATTGCGAAGAAAGGGCTTACACCACAACAAGTTTTTACGCAAGTTATTCCTAAGAAAGAAGCGAGTGTAGAAGCCAAGAAAGAGAGTGTGAGAGTCTCAAGAAAAGTAGAGAAAGAGTTACCATAGAAGCTCAAAAATCCTGGAAGCTTTAATCTTCCTATGCAAATAAATGGTATGCTCAAGGTGAAAGCTATGTGTGATGTGGGTTTAGGTGTGAATCTTATACCAAAGTCCGTGTTCGGTAGACTTGGACTTCATAAATCAAAGAAGGCTCCACTGAAGTTGCAGTTTGTTGACAACTCAGTTACCAAGACATGGGGAACACTGGAGGACATTCATGTCCGATCTGGTAATATTACCATCCCTACTGACTTTGTTATACTTAATTTCGATGCAAATAAGAAGGTTCCAATTATACTTGGAAGACCTTTCATGGCCACACGCCAGAGCATAATCACCTTCCAGGAAGGGACCATTACCCTTCATGCTAAGAATATATCCGAGACATTCTATGTCTGGGGTAAGAAACCAAGGAAGTCAGATCCCACCGTTCCTATCATCCACAGTCTTTCACATCACAAAGTCCCTAAGGAGAAGATCCACATAAATCCTGTATATACTGAGCCAAATATTGAGTTTGGGGTCGGCCATGAAGTTCTATTGAAAGCCCACAAACTAGAGAATAGGCCACGAGGTCATCAAGACTCGTGGATAGGACCATTTGTAGTCACTAAAGTTGTTTCAGCTCAGGTGATAGAGATCAGGCCCAAGAAGGGCATTAAGCGGACATTAGTAGATGTTCATAGTCTCGCTCGTTGTCGGGGAGGCAATATTCGCAAATCTTGATAGAGGTAACACGTCTAACTTTAAAAGACGTTAAATAAAAGTGCTGTACAGGAGACAACCCACAATTTTTTATGTTTTTATGTTTTTAATTCATGTTTAGTATAGTTGTTTTTAGTTGATATTTCATATTTGAGAAAGGTATTATTGCTTTTGATGTTCAGGTATTAAAGAAATCAAGTTAGGGAGGAAAAAGAAATTTTTGTGCACATCTTGACCTACCCACCGGTATGCCGGCCATATGACCGGTAAGCCGGCGGGTCAAAAGGAGTTCCCACGGGTTCACGAGTCAGGTTTTTTGCCGATAGGTGGATTTTCGAAAAATTGCGCACCGGTATGCCGACCATACCAGCAGTATACCGGTCAGACAAAAACACGTGCTCACGGGTCTATGAATCAGGTTTAATGCCGAGGCGAGTCTTTTCAAAAAACAGCTCACTGGGTAGCCGGTCCTTGCCGCTGGAAAGAGAAAATTTCGAATGTTTAGGTTATAAAGAAGAGGAAGGCTAGTCTATTACGAATTTTACAATCCTTAAGCCTCTCTTTCTTTTTTAAACCTCTCCCAACTCCATTGAAGTTTCATCAAACCTTCCCCTAACATCAAAACACTACCCAATCACCATAAAAACACATCAAATCCTTTCTCCACATCATTACAAAGAAGATTTAACCACCCAAATCTTACCAAAACACATTGAATCCAAAAATCACAAGCTTAAAATTCAAAAATTCATCCTACATTTTCTTAGATCCATACCAATCCATCAAGAATCCATCTTACCCATATAGAGATTCATCATCAAAACACCTTTCCTAACCCAAATAAAGCTTGTTCAACCAATAATCAAGGGTTTCAAATTTCAAGAGTGGTTAAAGCTTTGATTTGGAGGTTCATTGAGATGACTAAGAGAACAGAGACATTATCTACTGTGAGGGAGATGAAGAAAAGCAAAGTATTGGGTTCTATTGAGAAGAAATCAAGTAAGAAAAGTTCTAGTTTCAACACAAAGGATGAAATAGATCATGTAAAGAGAGGTGAGTTAGTTGTGTTTAATTCAATGGGCAAAAAGGTTCCACTTTTCGTAAAGAAGACAACACAACCTCTCCAATTCAAAGGTCCTACACCCAAAGAAAAAGAGAAAACTTCAAAGGCCTTGATAGCTTCTACGAAGAAACAATTACAGAAACACTACCTTTTGCTTATGAGAGAGTATTTGATGAAGAAGTTGGTAAAGGAGAGTACAAGAGATTATTGGAGTTCGTTGAAAGATTGGGTTGGTCTACGTTCATCGTAAGACGTTCTGATTAATGTCATGAATTAGTTTCTGACTTCTACTTAGGCCTCTTTAGCCGAGATAGTGAAGGTTGCGTTCCAGTTAGAGGAAAGTTAGTTCCTTTCACAATTGAAGAGATTAGAAACCACTTCCAGTTTAAGAAATTGGTTGGACCATGAGAGTATAGAAAAGAGGTGGATAGAAAGAGAATCTTCGATTTAAATTTACTTTGTGAGCATGTCTTAGATAAGGAGAAAGTGTATTAACATATGGGATAAATAAAGGCACCTTGGCCTTACAAATATCTCCAACCGAATGCTAGAATTTGGCATAATTTCCTTACCCCTAACGTCTTTGGAAACACAAGAATTTTGGACGTAAGTAAAAAGAACGCTATCTTGTTAAATTTTATTTTGAGAGGAGAAGAAGTGGATGTTTCACAATTGATCTTTAAGGAGGTGATGCGATTTTCGGTCTCTTCTATCTCATTATTTAATGTGAAATATCCTACTATGATCATGTGTCTTGTTCGGAAAGCGAATCTGATATTGGTTGAAGAAGAGAAACTCGAGTTTAAAACGAGTAACAAAATTGATAATACATGGATCATGAAAGTTTTGAGAGGAGCGGGTATTACGCAAGTCTCAAAGGAAGAAAAGGAACGTAGTTGGAAAGAGAAGATGGAGGAGTGATTAAATAACATTGAAGCAGCTCAAACTTACTTAGCCAATGATATGGCACAAATCAAAGCTAATCAAGTACACATCATGACACTCCTTGAGCAATTAAAGAAAGATCCAGCAAATCCTATCTTGGATGTCGATAATGCGAGGCAATAGCCTCGAGAGTATGTTCTCTTTCTTCCTTACCATTTATGTAAATGATTTATCTGCTAATTTTAATTTCTTTTTAGAGTCGTGGGGACATGAATATTTTTGAGTTGGGGCTATGGGGATTCGTTGTCTCTCATCTCCATTTTTTTTTCTGTTTTTAGGTAGAAATTAATTTTTTTGATACATGGGAATTAGATGTAGAGTGTGTTTAATAGCATGAAAGCATAAGCTTAGTAAATTAATGATAGAAAGTAGTATGTTTATGAGCTATTTTATTTTGTATGCTTTGAGTATTTGCAGGAAAACACACAATGATAGCAAAGAAAAGATTAGTAAGCAATGTGATAGAAAGTATGTTCGATCTCAGGGAGCCTTGAGTGGTATGTAGGCCGTGAGATCCAAGCTAGTTGACAAACAAATTTGATGAACGTGCTAAAGGTAAGAGAATAACGAAATTTCATAGTTTAGAAAGTGATTAAGGTGGTTCTTTCATAAGCCCCTTGTTTCCTTTTAGCTTGCTATCCAAATTTTTTATATATTATATCCTTCTCAGCCCCTTCTAGCATTTCTAAAGCCTTCTTATTTAGCCACATTATAAGCCGTGTCCCTTTAGATTATAGGACTTTTCCATATGACCCGCACTCGAATCGCGATGCATAGACAATTATTCTAGAGCTTGCGTTTGGGGTGGTGGGTCCATCATTATGGGAATTTTTTATTGGGTTGGGATTATTGAGCTTATTAATTGTGCTATGTTCTATATATTAATGATGATTCACAATTTTATATTGTAACCCTTTGCCGGGGTAAGAGTAAATGAAAAAAGCTAAAAATCATGAAAAGAAAAGGAAAAATCTATGAGAAAAATAGCATGATATCTCGACATCAAAAAGAGAGTCATAACTATAGAAAAGAAAAAAAAATTATTTGTAAAGATTATATATTTGGACCGACAAAGTGGAATTTTTATGTGATCATCTTATGCTTTTATTGGGTTATTGGGGATGCTACTTTGTGCATCAAGAAAATCATTGGGTTGAGTGAGAACATTTTATGAGTGTAACTCAAGCTCTAGGGCGATTCGTTGAACGCTAGTGAGGAGAGAGCCAAAAGCTCACTCTAAATTATCCAACTATACTTAGCATACCGTCCCTAAGCCAACATTACAACCTTAAAGACCTTATGATTCTTTGCTATGTAATCTAGAAGTGATTGAGCCAATAGAGAGTAGTTAAGTCGATCTTTGGATAACAGTGAAGTTTGATGAACAATCTATAGTCTCCTTGGTGAACTGAGTAAAGATCCTTTCTTTCTTACGTTGCGAAGCTAATCTAATCTTGAATTTCACCCGTGGTAATTGTGGATATGAAAAGTGTACATGTATGTAGTTTTTGAACATTATTACATGAAATTTTCTGAGTACTTGCTTTATGTCTATTCTATATATTCTGCTATCTTCTGTCCCACTGTGCTTAATTGACCTAGGTGTGTATTTAGAGACTTCCCTTTGTTTATATCTTTATTGTATCAAGACGATACAACTTTGAGTTGATGGTCTTGATGTCTCCCCATTTGTGATGATTTAATATTAGTCGGAGACATCATTTTCAGTGTTTTCGAAGTCTAAATACTCGATTTTCCCATGATATAGTGCACTTTCCTATTTCTTGTCTTGATTTAATGATTTATTATTTTTAGAGCATATTTGGTTTAATTGTTTGGTAATTGTGAAGCTTTAAAGATTAATATGGTGATTAATTAGATTCCAAATCAATTCTAAGAGATAAAGGAAAGAAGATATGCATGGAAATTGAAGATAAGGAAAGAAAAGATAAGATATGGAAAGATATAGTTGCCAAATAAATCTGAATTCCAGCACCTACGACCATAGAAGTGATCATAACTCAAGATTGGCTAGGAATATGGAAGAATGGTTCTAATTAAAGTTATAGAACTTTCCGAGACGATTAGTTATGGAACACGTCAAACGGAGTTGAAACGAAGAAGTTACGGCCAAAACAAAACAGCGGCAGATTATTACCTTTTCTATATTTTAGGGTTACGAATTTGAGTTGGGCTTGGAGTCCAAGTTACTTGTCTTCCACTCAAAGAAAACGAATTAGGTCTTCTAAACACCTATAAATACACCCTTTAAACCTTTGTAAACAATCATTTCCTCCCATAAGTTAGTCCTTAAGTTTTATATCATTAGAGCCATTCAAGAAAGCAAGATAAATTCTTTGTATAATTCTTTTAGTTTATTTCCTTCAGGTATGAACTCATTTTCCCATAGCTTGAGTTTTGCATTATGTATAATCTATGAATTCTATTTTCTTTCTATCTAATTTTCTTTGGGAATTATATGTTTTAATCTGATCCTAGCTGCTTAACCATATATTTGTTTTATGTGTTTTGATTTATTGTCTTTCTTAAACAAGGTCAATTTAGGGCTTTGCTAATAGTAGTTAGATGATCGCCTAGAAGGGGTGTCTAATTATTGAAACACCACATAAACGTTTAGAATAAGGAATTGGTCCTGACAACACCAACCTAACTAGATAGTCATTAGGGTTTGTTTTAATCACCATATCACCAATTGAAGGAAAGATCTGCTTAGGAACCTAGTGGCGTAGGATAACCCTATTTAAGGTCACCTCGTGGTTGTGCCGTAGCCTACCTATTCTCTCTCCGGGTATAGGTAGGAATTTAGAATTCTGACTACATATCTACGAACTTATAAACTGAAATTGATAGAAAGAATTAGAAGGATTAGTGCATACTAGCAGAACTGAGCTATACACTCTCATCTCATATTCTTCCCTATTTATTTTATTGTCTTTTAATTTTATTAGTTTAATCATTAATCATCTATAGTTTCTGTCTTTTAATTAATTGGTGCTACTCTGATTATTTGCTCATTCGTGTAACACATTAAGTCCCTGAGAACGAATTCTTATATCATTAAAACTTGCATACGCCCTGTAATACTTGCAGTTCCATGTTTGTCTAGGTTGATTAGTACATTGGTTTCCGGATTTATTTATCATATTTTTATCACACCATAGGCGACACCATTAAGAGTAGAATTAAAAAAACAAATATTAATTAATTCTTATCGGTCTTGAACTATTCGGTCTGGTCCAACCCATTTTAAAAAAAAGACCGAGCCGATATCATACAAGGGAGGTTCGGATCAGTCCAGAACCGTTAGACAACACCGGTTCGGTCCGATTCTTGGACAGACCGGTCTGGTCTGTCCGGTGGACCGGAGAACCGAGACCGATAGCCTGGTTGAGTCCTCACTGACTAACATATATTCCATCAACTTCAATCAATTAATTTTTCAAAAAAAAATTAGTAAATATGAAAAACAATTTGAAATTTTAATATTTCCTAGAGAATTAAATTTTTTATTTGAAAGACATGTAATAATACTTTATTAATGAAATATAATCTTACAAACAGAAAAAATCCTGATTCTAATAATTATCTTTGGTGTTATGATATTTCTGAATCTATGGAAATCTTTTATTAATTGTAAAGTTAGTTAAAATATTTGGATAGGTTCATCTTTACAAATTAAAGTGGACACAAATAATCTTCATTCTACGGGTAACTATATCTTATATATTGTCAATTTTACGAATGATGGATGAAAAAAAAGGTGATTTATTATATTATGATTAACATGTTGTCCATATGGAAAGAAAAATGAAGAGCATTTTATGAAAACTGTAGTAAAGACGAGGATCAAGTTACTTCCTATATTAGTAAACTTATTATTAAACAACATGGTACATATTGGAGAGACTCTAATCCCTCCAATTAATTATTTTTTGCAAGTTTTTATTATTCAGCAAAAAGATATATAGTTCTACTAGAGAAGCCTATATCACCTTCAATTGTGCTGCATCTTTCAACAAACCGTACGAAGAGATAGGGATCAAAATTGTTCAATATCACAAGCACATGAATAGCAAAGTTGAAATAAAAGAAATAATTTTTTGTGACAGAATTCTCGAACACGAAACTTTGGTAGTATTTAAAGCAATAAAAACGTATGCTAACTTTTCAGATGAAAATAAAATTATTTTCTCTGATAACCTTGAGTATTAGGTAGATGTCAATAGTAAGTTGAAGAATTCAACCAATTATCTGGGAGATTAATTAGATGGCCGGAGATTTTTACCCCATCACCTTTCGGTACATCAAAGGAGATTAAATGGACAAGCGACTAAGCTTGCTAAAAAAGCTAGGCACAGAGCCATCATGCAGCAAAAAATGTATACCAAAACACCTCTTACCGAAGCTTTAAGAAGAATATGCATTGGCTGATGATTATCCTTTTTTGTCGTTATTTGTTGTTGTTTTTGTCCATAAAAAAAAAGAGATAAGTACAAAATTCTTAATTTTTTTTAATATAGTACAAATTTACATTTCATACATGTCATACATTTTATAAATTATTTTTATATGGTATTTCCATATACGTGAAGATAGCAAGTTTAAATTTTTTAATCTCTGTTGATTACTTACCAGTAGGAAACTCGAATTCAATGGTTATGTTACTTTTATAATTACTGACAACAAAGGATTAATCCTCTATCTTGTTATTTTTTATGTATTATAGTTGTTTATGATCCGTACCTTTATATGTTTTTCATCAACTCTGATAATATTTGTTATTATAAATAAATTACTTTTCCGACAAAAATTAAAAGAAGTTTGAGATAAATTTAGGAAATCCATAATTTTAATTTGGGAAGGCTAAAAGTTAAAATTGTTTGTGAAGATTAACTGATAGTTCGAGAATAGAGATAACACTTGTAAGAATATCAACTAAATTTGATGGTCATAAGATCTGGTGGGTCTATGATAGTTTGACTGTAGGAAAAGTGTTAAACTTTGGGTTGGGGTTAACATTGAGGTAGGAAAGAATGGGCAGATTATATTTTGGTTCGGGAGGAGGTGGTTAATATATTTTTACTAACGTATTTCTATAAAAATATTGAGCAAATTCTTACTGCGCCCTGAGACCAAAAGAAGGGGCTGCATGACCCCAAGTCCCCTTGCACCCTACTTGTATAAACTAGTGGTTAAAAAGAACTCAAAAAAATGAGACCTTCTCTCTCCTAGTATTTTGGTGTCGGTTGATTCTTGGGCTTTCTCCTTCATGGCTACTCAATCACTTCTGGATTCTTGACTTTTCTTCGTGCTTTCATGTCGATACTTCCCCTTTTCCATGGATTTATTTTACTTTTGTAGTAATTTGAGATGTTTGATGAGGAAATATAAATTAGGGTTCATCAATGTCGATGAATGTGATGGTCTAGTTTTGATTGAGTGGGTTTGTCACTTGTTGAGAAATTGGAGAATTAACTGTAGACGTGGAATATGATTAAGCAAATTCATGGATGTAATTAGTTAATTTTTAGTCAATTATTTCCTTTAAACTCATGTAGGTTTGACATATCAATTTCTTTGGATGTCCATGTTTTTTCTATTTTCTCTATAAATTTGGATGTTATTGATGTGTAATGCATATGGAATCCATATAATTATGAGATATGGTTACCAAATTTTTGCTACTACTTGGTTATCTGATTGATATGGTGCTTCTTGGATTACTCATAAATCTCATTTTGCATGTGATTTTTTTAAAGTATATTTTAATTTGTAAAACAAGTTGAATCTTCTTCTAATGGTGGATTTATGTATTTTGGCTTGGTTTTAATCTTTCGCGTGTTTATCATTTGAGAGTTTTGGATGTTATTTTTTAGTGTCACTAATATCTCTCATTTTTTGATAGATAATAATTTCATCAACTTTAGAAGTTCATAAATAATATTTGGTGAAACTTCTAATCATGAAGTTCAAGTTCAAGATAGTTCTTTGAGTGTAGACCGCGTGAACGAAACAATTTGCTATTTGGAGTTGAACTGCATAAGTTATGTAAATTGTAATGACAAAACCCAAAACTGCCAAGTTAAGAAGAGTCCATTTGACCGCTTTTGGCTCACCTAAGTTGGTCCAATTGAGTAATAACACGGTTGAGGATATATATATATATATATATATATATATATATATAAAATTTATCTAAAGAAGAACACTATAATATTTTCGAGAAAGGAACTTTGAGAAAAAGGGAAAGAATCAGGTTTTAATCCACAACACCTTATTTTATAATGTTGTCATCATAATTGCGTAACTTTCATTAGTATTTAATTATGTATTTAATTATGATTCTTTTAGCTCTTGTTTCCTTTTTCTTCATTATGAAATAATAATTAGTAGGTTGAGAAACTCAAAATATGAATCCCAGTATTTAATTTGGATATTTATTTTATAACTTTAGACTTTTCAATTAAATTAGAATATGGATTGTTGTTGTAATCATGTTTATGAATGTTCTTAAATTCTTGTATGATGGCAACATGCATAGAGTTAATGATGTCTATTATTTTTTGATAGATTAATATATTTATGAGACATCCTTTTGAGGGTTTAATTGACATAATTGAGGGATGCTTCCCTAATATTTTTCATATCTTATTTTTCTATCTCTTTTAGTACATATTGCTAGGTACATGGTTGACACTAAATGACAAGATGATGAAAAGAAGTCAAGTCCAAACCTGATGCAAAGCATAAAAAGAACTAAAAGTCACTTTGGAGAAGTTAGAGCATTTACCGGCAAATTCTTGACGCCACTTGTTTCAATCACCACGAATTCTTGGTCAGAGTTTTGTACATATTCCATTTTATTTGGATAGATCTTGAAGTCAATGAAGTATGAAAGTAACATAATTCAATTTGGAATTGACATGAAGAAGTTATGCTATTTGCTTCCACCATGACTCAGTCATGTCCAACAGTAGCTAAAATAGGGTTAGGAGTGAGCCCATAAGGCCCCAGAAACTTTTTAACTAGGTATTTAAGCATTTTAGAAGCTCATTATTCAGTACACAAGAAATTTTACAGTAGGGAGAAGAGCTACACGCGCAGAAGTGAAGAGAAGAAGGGTTTTCACCTAATTTAATCATTTTTTCCATTCAATATCCATTTCCTATCAACCATTAAAGTAATTTTATTCCGTTTTACATTCTAGACATGATTTTGGAATTATTTACTTCTAGTTTTTTGTTTTACCTTATGAACTAAACCTATTTTTCCTTGCGGATAGCTATGGGTATGAACCCTAGATTATTTGATTTTTAGATATATAGGTTTAAATAAATTTAATTAATTTTCCATTTAATATATATTTATTCTTATTTATAATTGTGTCGGGATCAAGTATTAATTAGTCTCACCAGTCACAACTACTATCTGGGAGGGGATTCGAGTTGCAGAATTAGTATATAAACATTTGGTGTGCGTTAGTGAGGCAGGAGGTCTTGACTAACCAAGTTGTAATTAGAGTTTAATCAATTAACATTCAAAATAATTTATAGGGTCACCTAGGAGGGGTATTTAGCGTTGTATGATAGCTTCCTATCTACCTGTTAGGGATTTGTGAAGAACATTGAATTCTGACTAGTGTGAAAAGAGAACTTTGCCCTTATATAAAAAAATATTCAAATATTAATTTTAGAAATTACCAGCAACACTCAAGCATATATCTCATCAATTTATCCTTTCTTTAGCATTTTAATTTGTATTTCTTTTAGTTAGTCATTTACTCTATTATACTACTAGTTTATAAACAAAACCCCAACAAATATTGTATTTACTTTAATTGCCATTTCTTTGCATCTTTCACCATGATACATGTAAAGCACATTAATCATAACTATTATAGTCCATATGAAGTCGATAATCCCTTATACTTATGTTATATTACTTGTCAACGCCCCCGTACACTTGCGGGCAAGAATCTTTCCATTGTGTTGATCTATTATCACGCTTGGGAGGCAAAGAAGTTTTTGGCGCCGTTACCGTAGAATATATCATTATATTTTTATGTTTTATTTAGTATAGTATTTCTTAGTTATTTTTAGTATAACCTGTGTTTTTTTGTCTCTCTACGAATTTAATAGGTTTGGTGTAAAGACTAAAGAAGAGAGAGATGGCCGCCGTGAATGTGTGATGTCTCTGAAAGAAATAACAATAAATTGTTAGTCCATGTCACCCATGATGGGAAAGACATAAGTGTACATGGAAGTTATATTTGATAACTTCCCACTTAGATGGTGGAGGGAGTGGAAAAAGTGGGAGAGTGGTATGTTAACATACAATAAACCAACTCTCCAACTCTATAAATAGAGCATCTGTTTCTCACAAAAAAATTACAGACAACACCTCACAACAAAGAACGTAAAAGTTTTTTTCTCTCCAAATCAAGAATACAAAAAAATAATCCTGAGACATTTAGATGGTGAAAACAAAGAGTTGGATTCTAGTAATTATGCTTACAACCTGATAGCAAAAGAGATTTCTCCATTTCAATACAATCAGAAGTAAGAAGGCTGAATCCTTGACTTTTCATTCCAATCCCCTGCGTATAAGTGTTGTCTGATAAACCTTCTTATTTAAATTCAAGTGTAACAATTGGTATCAGAGCATCTTACCCAACTTGAATATATGAATAAATGATTTTTTCGAGCTTTATTTTCTATCAAACAAAAAAGAAAATGAAGAATTGTTTTTTGGTTTTGTCGAAAGAAGAAAAGAAAAGATTTTTGTTAGTTACAAAAATGGTGTTTTATGTATATGGAATTAGGTTAGATAATTCTTGATATATATGGATCTATTAGACCATACCTTTTGGCCCATATATATTTTTTCCATGTGAATTATATTGGTCAGCCCGTGAATTAATTTTTTGGGGGCTTGTATTAATCATTTTGTTTTCGAAATAATTTTTGACCGGATTTTATTTATTTATTTTTTGACCGAATTTCTTTATACTTATCACTACAACACATTTGATAAAGTATAATTTTGTTAGAGATATTATTCCATAAAAGGATGTTGGTTTGTAATATATACACATATGCAATATGCTTGCTGATCCATTAACAAAGGATATCACAAGGGATGCATTTATGGATATGTTGAATCTATATAATTAAGCATGATATAATGTATGAACATTGCAAGTTTATGTGCATTCATGTATATATTTTCATTAGTATGTTTATTTAATTTTTTCTTTTTATAATATTGGTATCGCCTCGGGTGTGATAAAAATATTATAAATAAATAAGGAAAACAATGCACTAATAACCCTATACTTAACACAGCACTACAAGTATTATAGATGATAAGAAGATTCGTTCCTCAAGGACTTAAATGTGTTAGACAGATGGGTAAATAAATCAGAGTAGCAATTAATAATTAAAAATACAAGAAAATAAATATGATTGATGGAGAGATTAATGATTAAACTAATTAAACCAAAGCCAATAAAATGAATATGAAAGAAATAAGATGAGAAAGTATAGCTTAGGTTTCGCTTGTATGCACTAATCCTTCTAAATCTTCTATCAGTTTATAAGGGTGATAATAGCTCTTAGATAAGTAGTTAGGATTCTAAATTCCTCCCTACCCCCGTCAGTGTGGACTAGGGTGGCGACCTTACAATCACGAGGGGACTTAAATAGGGTGCTCCTATGCCACTAGGTTCCTAAATGAGACTGACCTTCTAATGATCTTCTTTCTGTGTAGGATTTTCTGTGTCACTAGGGAGTTGCCCTTGTGGACGCTGATTCAAGTGTTTTGTCATTTGCGCAATGTGATCCTCTAACATCTTGATGTGTGCTTCAGAAACTTGTTGTCTTTGGGCTAATTGTGCGTGAAGTGCAATTAAACTCTCTACGGTTTTCTGAAGGTTATTCGCACCTTCTTTTGGCTGAGCAGGTCAGGCTTTCTGGTTCATGGTTTCATTGTAATTGTCTTGAGGAGGTTGTCTCTGAACATATTGATTTTGTCTTCCTTGAAAATTATTCTGAGGTCTTGGATTATAATTGTTACCTTGGGGACGCGGCTGATATGCGTTAGTCGTATTTGCTGTCCCATCAGGATTTGAATACTGAAACCCAGGATGGTTTCTGTTAGGCTGATATCCATTACCATTTGAATTAAAATTTCCTCTGTTGGAAACAAACATCACGGACTCTTGATTATTCTGACAATTCTCCCATGAATGATCATTCACACCACAATACTCACATCCATACACTTCTTTTGCAGCGTTCACTTCAACCCTTTTATTCGAAAAACCCTCTCTCACGGCTAAAGTAAGTTGTTTCAATTGTTGTTCTAATGTGGTTTGTATCTTGTTCTCTAAGGATGTGAACTTCTCTTCAATGTTGACGTTATTTACTCCCCCTTTAACTGGTGTTCGTACAGTATTCCACCCACTTCATTATTGACCGTTCTATCCAAAATAATTCTTGCGTGAACAGGTTGAACCTGTAAAAACGTACCACCACATAGTAAATCTAGATCTTTTCGTGAGCTCCCATCAAGACCGTTATACAAAATTTTCAATTGTTGTCGTTCTGAAAGGTCATGATTGGGTACTCTTCGTAAGCAATTCTAGAATCTCGACCAACTTCTACCCAATGCTTCATCATACTCTTGTCGGAAATGTGTTAACTCGAGTTGAGCATCTAATCTCATGTTGTACGGATAGTACCTATCGAAAAATGCAGTCTGTAACTGTTCCCAATTAGTAATCTTTCCTGGTTCTTGCGAATCATGCCAATCACTAGCTCTATCTATCACGAAAAATCTGAATGTAGCTAAATACATTTGCTCTTTCGTTACTCCTTCAGTGATGTAAGAATCACAGATTTGCATAAATTTTTGTACGGCGCGAATTGGATCTTCTCCGGGCTTGCCACGAAAATTTCCGAAATTTTGAAATTGAGCTAACATACCCAAATCTGGACAGAATCTCGGAACATCGATATTACCTGGGCCAATTCCAAGAGGAGGAGCAAGGAATGGTTCTTGTGTTGGACTGGTAAGGAACCATGGATTAGCTACTTGGATTTGAACCGGAGGATTAGGAATAATTGGTGGAACTATTGGCTGACCATTCGCGTCTAACTGAACTCCTGGTTCATTATTGTTATGGAGATTAAGATCTTCCATTTCGTTAGCTAGTCTTTCTAATTCTTGTGCTTCCTGTTCTTTCCTTCTCTTGTTAGCAAGTCTGAGTAATGACTTAGGATTATCAAGGATCGTAGGTAATGTCTCAATATCCTTAAAGAGTCTCCTTCGCATACACCAAACCTAAAAACCTGAAAAAGATGAACAAACAAAGCGTAAAACTGAAAAATAAAAATGCAACTAACACTTAAGGATAAACACCGGGGTCACACGCTACTGTCCCCGGCAGTGGCGCCAAAAACTTTGTGGTCATTTGTGTGTTCTAGAAAAAAGCAAATAAGGATAAGAGAACCACATCCGCAAGTGTACGGTTGTCCCAAGTAATATAAGTGATAAAACAGATTCGTTCTCAGGGACGGAATGGTTGACTCTAATGCTTATCAAATAGTAGTTAGTTGCACGTGAAAACAAGTAAATGATTTTTAGAATTGTTTGTTTGGTTTTTAATGCTAAGACAATAAAGTAAAAGACTAAATTAATGCAAATAATTAACTATACGCAAGAAAATAAAGTGTTTACGCAAGATGGGAAGGCGGTACTTGAGAGACGCAAGGATTTAACCTAATTATCATTCATTTCATGCATTGTTTAAGGGACAAATTGGTAAATTTGTATTGGTCGGGATTCAGAATTCTCCTTACCACCGTCAGGGTGGACTAAGGAGCTACACTCTAGTGCTACAAACACCGTCAGGGTGATTATAGTACACTCTCAAGTGATTAAGTCTAATTTACCCAATATGACATAGGTTTAATTGAACTTGTCAAAGTCTCTTATTTCTAACCTATATTCAATAACTAGTTCTGTATCCAGACCCCCCCGTCAAGGTGATCCAATAGCCACTAATTGGAATAGCCTAGATACTAAGTCCTATTATCAATTGATCAGGTCAATAATAGTGAATAAAATGCAAATTAAAGAAAAATACAATTTACCCAATTTGATTTAAATAATAATTATTCCAAATCCAAACATATGAAACGAAATAAAATTGGGATTAACCCATTATGCGTTCTCAAGCACTTAATGGAATTAGCTCATGCTAATGCGAAAAACTAAATTAAAAAAAATAAAAGTGTTCATATTGTTTTATAGAAATAAATAAAAGAAAAACCTAATTTCGGAATTAGATTAGCTGTGAATTGGAGTTATAGACCGTCTCCAGCTCTGTAGCTTTCTCCTCTTCCTTGCCTTGACTTCTCTCTGATGCTTTCTTTTGTAAAAAGTGAATTGTGTGAAAAATAGAAGTCAAAACCCTTATTTATACTCTAAAATTCGGATTTGGACCTTAGGTTAAGGTTTAAATGAAATAATAAAGACCCAAGTCCATTATCTTAGCCCAAAATTCCGTAACTGCTGCACCACCTCCACTAAAACAGTTCTAACCGGCTCGTTTCAACTCGGATTGACGTCATTTCAGTTGCTAAAGTTCCTTAAATCAATGGGGCACGTTTTCTCTTCACATGTCAGCGGCTAAATCTACTCTTAGATGGCTCGAAATCAGCAATCTTTGGAAACTTTCCAGATTTGTAGCTTTAAAATATAAATTCTTTCGGGATTTGTCTTCATGCTTTGACTCCATATCACGATCTTTGTCTTTGTTCTCGCATTCCTCTTCTAGCTAATATTCAAAACCTACAAACTTTCCACTAAAATGCCCATTATTACGCACAAAAGTTTAATAAATTTAAAATGCCAGAAATAAAAGAGGAAATTCGGATTTTTCATATTTAGTCCAAAAGTCTATCAAAATAGTCGAATAAACACAAAAAACGATGTCTCCCAAGGGCATAAAATTAGAACATTTAGGGAGACATCAAGACCCCCAACTTAAACCTTTGTCGTCCCAACAAAGTAAAATTAAAACAAAAGGGGTAAGAAGTCATTGCAAGAAAAAGTAGAAGCTAGCATATAAACCTAAAGCAATTCTCAAAATAAATCTCATATAGCAAAACTCTAGGAACTAGTGTACACATGTACCTATCATGGAAAATCGAACACAAATAATCTCTATCATAAAATTAAAGTAGCAATACTTGAAGGTTACACTTGTACTCATCTTTGTATGATGGCTATAGGGTGTTCCTCAATCCTAACTAGCTTTGAACGCTCCACTTAGTATACCCCCTATTAACAGAATCATAAATTCACTATGCACTTAGGAATCACGAGGACTTTACGGTTTTATCGTAGGCTTAGGGACGGTATGGTATGTAAATTTGGTAAATTTGAAGTGAGCTTTTGGCTCTCTCCTCACTTACCATCAACAACTTTCCACGAGCTTGAGTTTACACTCATATAATGTTCTCACTCAACCCATTTGACGCACTAATGTTGCGTCCCCATGTCAACCCAATATATACTAAGATGATTTCCAAAAAATATTTCACTTTGCCGGTTTATTATATTCTTTCTTTTTATTTTCTTTTTCATTTCTTTTCTTCTTTTTTTTTGTACAAGATACCCATGACCCTCCTTTTGATGTGAAAGGTCATGTCTCTTATAATTTTTTTTTTAAGTCCCGGCAAAGGGTTACAAATAATAGTATCATTTTTTAATTTTTGTGCCTCAATACAAACACATATAATCCCCTCCCAATGTAATTTCCCAAATGTGGACCCTCCACCCCAAACTCAAGCTCGAGACAGGTCTCAGGATCGTGATTCAAGTGTGGGTCATTTGGTCATGCCTAATAATCTAAAGGATAATGGGCTTATATTGTGGCTACAAAAGAAAGGCTTAAGGCTTAAAAATGGGATAAGAGGGATAAAATTATTATAAAGGATAACAAGCTAAAAGGCTACAGATGACTAACAAAGAACCGCCCCTATTATTTTCCTAAGTACATAGCTCGTCTTTAGTTCATATCTAAGTGGGTTCTCTACTAATTGGGATTTCACGTTCGACACACCAAACATATTCCTTAAGTACAAGCTTACTTCATTTGCATTGTTCATTAATTTTTCCTATCAATTACCTATGTTCGCATGCAATTCTAAGTGCATTTTATACTATTCCCTAAAGTCCACTATTTACTATCATAGATTTATCAAAAGTATGCTTAAAGGAACATTTAAAATCTTCTACAGTCAAACTTAACTCCGATTATTTTATTGAAAGCAAATAAAAACACATAACACATAAAAACTAGGATGAGGCAACGAACCCCACCCCGAACTCAAAAATTAGCCGTGTCCCCACGACTCGAAAAAGACTCAAGGCAATAAGATAAACTACACTAATGTGAAAGGGATAGAAAACGTATCTCAACCAGCGCATGGCTGGTCATCGGTGTTGCGTCCATGACTTTATCCTTCATAAGTAGAACATAGGTGGCATGTTGAATGGTGCTCACCCCCATTAGCATATTTCGGATAAGGTCCAGCTCTTTTGTAACGTTCCCTAGAGTAGCAATCATCTTCACTTGGTTCTCTTCCAATCTCTTGACTTTCGCTTCCAACTCGTTATCTGTATGCATCTTCTTCTTTGGAGGAGCTCTAGGGGTTCTCACAGCTCGTATTACTTCATCATGAGCATTATAGATGTTGAAGCCATGTTCCCTCCAACCGCCACACGGTCAATCTATGCGTTCCTACGTGGGAATTTTACGTCTAGACACAAAGTGGTGATGGTACAAGGGAACTTGAGATTTTGTTGCTTAGTCGGAACTCTTGCAAACTCCATGATGATGTCATAAATCACACGAGCCACATCCATGGGTTTCTCCTCAATAATACACTTGATAAATATAGGATGCTTCTTTTTCACTTCCGAGATGTGTTTGATTCTGATGTCTCCTCATTTGTGATAGATTTATGTTAGGATGAGACATAATTTTTAGTGATTTAGAAGTCATTAATGTCGATTTTCTTGAGAAATAGTGCACTTTCCTATTTTGAGTCTTGATTTGTTGAATTATTATTTTTAGAGCATATTGGGTTTAATTGTTTATTTAGTGTGTAGCTTTAAAGATAATTATGGAGCTTAATTAGAGTCAAAGTTAAAGATTACAACTTATGGAAAGAGATTTGCATGGTAATTGGAGATAAGGAAACAAAAGCTAAAAAGATGGAAAAGGAAAAGCTGCCTAATTTAGAATTCTGCAGTACAAGCCTAAAGAAGTGCTATTTTACCTAAGAAATAGGCCGATTTTGGTAATTTCCATTCATAGGGACAAAGATAATTCTGTTACGATTCTTTTGGTATCTTATGGAGCTCAAATCGACCCATAACGAAGAAGATATGCTCAAAACGGTCCAGCAGTGTGTATCTTTATTTCCATACGAATTTGAGTTGGGCTAGGAGTCCAATACTTTATCTCTTCCTCAAGAAAACGAATTAGGTCTTCTAAACACCTATAAATATACCCTTATATCACTTTTAAATCATCCTTGCTTAGAAAAACCTTATAATTATTTGTTAGTCATTGTAGAGAGCAAGATGATGTCTTTTGTAATTTCTTTTAGTTTATTTCCTTCAGGTATGAACTAAACCTCCCATAGCTTGGGTTTTGCATCATGTATAAAATATGAATTCTAATTCTTCTATCTAAGTTTCTTTGGGAATTATATGTTTTAATCTGATATTAGCTACTTACTTTATATTTGTTTACGTGTTTTGATTCAATGTCTTTCCTAGAACTGATCACTTTAGGATTGTTTTAATAGTAGTTAGATGGTCTCCTTGACACGGTGTTTAACTATTGAACCACCACATAATGTCTAGTGTCGATATTAAATCTGACAAAACATGATTCTAACTAGATAGTCATTAGGGTTTGTTTTAATCACCATATCACCAATGATTGCAGTATTTGCTTAGGGCCTTAGTAGCGTTTGATAACCCTATTTGAAATCACTTCTTGGTTGTGCCGTAGCCCCCTTTGTCGCTCTCAAGGTCTAAGGTATGGGAATTTAGAATCCTGACTAAGTATACCAAGAGCTAATATTCTCCCTTATGAACTAGATTTATAGATAGAATTAGAAGGATTAGTGCATACTAGCAAAACCTGAGCTATATTTCTCATCTCATATTCTTAATCCTTTACTTTATTGTCTTTAATTTTCTTAGTTTAATTCTTAATTTCGAAAATCTATTTGCTTTTATTTTCTGTCTTTAATTATTTACTTTTACTCGTTATTTCTATTCACGCGTATAACACACTTAAGTCCCTGAGAACGAACTCAACTTACTAACTAAAACTTGCATACGTCCTGTAATACTTTCAGTACTGTGCCTGTCTAGGGTGAGAGTGCGTAGTTTCTTGACTTATATTTATCTAATTTTTATCACACCCTAGGCGACACCAAGTTTTTGGCGCCGCTGCCGGGGACTTGTGTCTCGTTAGCGTGTGGGTTATCTATTTCGAGTAGTAGTTTTAATTAGTTTTTACTTTTCAGTTTTTAGTTTTTATTTTTCCGGATTTACGCTTGTGGTTTGCTTTAGTCTTTTTCAGGTTTCACAGTGTTTAATTCTTGGCCTCCGTTACCGGAGCCTGAGAGGAGCTTTAGAGTTTATAACAGACGTGTTCGTGAGGAAGATCCTTGAGAAGAGCTATGGCAAATCAACGTGATCCACCACTTGATGACCTTGGAGTAAATCCAAGAGGTCCACCACCACCCGGTGGACTAAAACAAGATCCACCACCTGGTGGAGGACAACACGGTGTACAAATACCAGTAGGAGGAAGTAATGGGCAGAATAACGTTAACAATCAACAGAATCAAGCACAACAAGATCTCCCTGGTCTTCATGTGCCGTTTCATGTTCAACCAATCGGTTACCGCCCTCCAGAGATTCCAAATATCAAATTTAGACCCGATCCGGGTATGCTCAGTCAATTTTAATGTTTTGGACTCTACACTGGTACAGCAATTCAAGATCCGGTAAGATCGATTCAGAAGTTCATGCAGATTTGTGATGCCTACATTACTCCAGGCATTACACGCGAGCAACTGTATTGTCATATGTTTTCGTTCTTCTTGACCGGTAGAGCTAGCGATTGGCTAGAGAGACAACCACATGGAACCATTCATTCTTGGAGAGAACTTCAAGCCGCGTTCTTTAACCGTTTTTATCCGAAGAGCATGAGACTCAAAGATCAAACCGAGCTTGCAAGATTTTTCCAAGGAGATGGAGAAAAAGTGGGAGAAGCATGGACAAGGTTTCAACAAAAATTAGCTAGATGTCCGCTCCATGGTTACACACCTGCTCTACAACTTGCTATGTTCTATGAAGGTCTTAATGATAAAGGTAGAGAGAAGGTGGATAACATTGGAAAGGGTAATTTCGTGTCCATGAATCACAATGAAGCTTCCGAGGTGTTAGAAAATATTATGGAACAAGAAAGAAGTTGGCCTTCAACGCGAGCTTCTGTAGCAAAGACCCGAGGAACGCTTCGTTTAGATGCAGAAACTGCGAACTCAGCTCAGATATCCGCGTTAGAAAATCAAATCAAAGAGCTGAAGATAGCAATGGAAAATAATTTAGCCGCTGCAAACATAGTACAAGAAGCACAAGGTTGTCAACAATGTGGGGTTAACAATCATACATTGGAAGAGTGCGAATCATATCCGCAATCTGTCTACTTTATATCCAACCGAGGAGGTTATCAATGGGGTAACCGAAATCATCCTGGTATGCAGTATTCAAATCCACAAGGGGCCGCTAATCCTGGTCATTATCAACCGCGCCCCCAGAACAACTCTATCCACTCGAGAGGTCAGTACCAAAATCAACATCAGAATAGACCTGCTCCCCCTCAACAACCTGCTCAAGATGCCTATACCGATTCATTAGATCAGAAAGCTTTACCTCAGTATCCTCAAGAAGGATCTATGGACAATCAACAGATAGCACAAGCTCTAGACCGTTTGACCACGACTATAAACGCTCAGGACGAGAAGGTCTGAGGACACGATGCCATACTTCAGATGTTAGGTACTCAAGTAAAACAATTGAACGAAGTCTTAACAAATTTGGTAGAACAAAACGAAGTAAAGGAAATCGAAGGAGGTGAAAACAATGTTGGGTTCGAAGCTTGCAAGGCTATTTGCCTTAATATTGAAGAAAAAGAAAAGGAGGAAGTACCGCATGCTGCCGTTAGTGGCGTGGAAGTTCCGAGTACCGAAGAAGAACTAACCAAGTCTAGCCCCGTGGAATCTGACTGTTCGGAGGTTTATATGGAGGACGATCAAGAGAAGGCCGAATTTATACAGCTACTGAGGAAGATGCAAGAGGAAATTCGATCGGTTGTGGATTACGCAGATGAGCTGGCTAAAGAGAAAGAGAAAGAAGCCTCAAAGGAGGAATCAGAAGATGAAGTTGCACCTGCTGTGCATGAAGAGAAAGAAGAAGAGAAGGTGGAATTGCCACCTATTGTTCAACCAGTGTCATCAATTATTCCTGATACAGATCCTAAAGATGACATTGTACTCAAGACATTTGTAGAGGCGTACCAACCTGAAAATATCAATGCCCAAATGCTTGAGATTTCGAAGAGAGGACTTACACCGCAACAAGTGTTTACGCAAGTTATTCCTGAGAAAGAGGCGAGTGTAGAGATCCCGAGAGAGAGCCTGAGGGTTTCAAGAAGAAGTGAAAAAGAGCTACCTACAAATCTTAAAGATCCGGGAAGTTTCAACCTTCCTATTCAACTACATGGTATGCTCAAGGTGAAAGCTATGTACGATGTGGGTTCTGGTGTGAATCTTATGCCTAAGTCCGTGTTCGAAAGACTTGGACTTCAGAAATCAGAGAAAACTCCAGTGAAGTTGCAGTTTGCTGACAACTCGGTTAAAAGGACATGGGGAACAGTGGAGGACATCTTAGTCCGTGCAGGTAATATCGCCATCCCTACTGACTTTGTTATTCTTGAGTTTGATGCAGATAAGCAGGTTCCAATCATACTTGGACGACCTTTCATGGCCACAAGTCAAAGTGTCATCAACTTCCAAGAAGGGACCATCACCCTTCATGCAAAGAATGTATCCGAGACCTTCTATGTCTTGGGTAAGAAACCAAGGAAGTTAGATCCCACCGTTCCTGTCATCCACAGCCTTTCACATCACAAAGTCCCTCCTGAGAAGATCCACTTAAAGCATGTGGATACTGAGCCAAACATTGAGTTTGGGGTTGGCCATGAAGTTGTATGGAAAGCTCACAAACGCGAGAATAGGCCACGAAGTGTCAAAGACTCGTGGATGGGACCATTCATCGTCACTAAGGTTGTTTCAACCAAGGTGATAGAAATCCGCCCCAAAACTGGGGTCAAGCGCAGATTAGTTGACGTTTATAGCCTTACTCGTTGTTGGGGAGGCTATATTCGCAAATCTTGACAGAGGTAACACGTCTAACTTTGAAAGACGTTAAACAAAAGTGTTGTACGGGAGACAACCCGTAGTTTTTTTTAGTTTTTACGTTTTTAATTTATGTTTAATTTAGTTGTTTTTAGTTGATAATGCATATTTGAGAAAGGTATTAGTGTTTTTGGTGTATAGGAATTGGAGAAATCGAGTTAGGGACGCGAGGAAAATTTTTTGGAACGAGGAATGACCTGCGCGGACTACCCCCGCGGACTACCCCTAGTCCGCAACCCTGGTCCACAGGGTAAAAACCCGTACCACGGGTGGAGCCACGGGTCTTGTCCAGAACCGAGGAAAAATTGACCCGCGGACTACCCCCTGCACCGTGCCCTGGTCCGCAGGGCAAAAACGCGTGCCACGGGGTAGGTCCACGTGTATTTGGACGAAGACACATCAAGAAGGCGCGGGGTACCCTGCGGTGTACCGCACCATGGTCCGCAGAGCCAAAACGCGTGCCACGGGTTTGTACCACGGGTATTATCCAGTGGGTAAAAATTTTCGAGCATCAGATGCTGCGGTGTACCCCGCGGTACACCCATGGTCCGCAGGCATGGTCCGCACGAGCCGCCAGAGAGAGAAAAGAACGGGATTTGAGTGTATAAAGGAGGTATTAAGCCATTAGTCCGAAATTTATAAACATAAAGCCTATTTCTCTTCTCCAAAACTCTCCTAACTCCATTGAAGCTCATCAAAACCTTCACCAATCACCAAAACACTACCCAATCATCAAGAAAAACACATCAAATCTTCTCTCCACATCATTACAAGAAAGAATCAAACACCCAATCTTCACCAAGTCCATTCAAATTGAAGAATCAAAGAGCCAAATTTGAAAAATTCATCCTACAATTTCTTAAATCCAAGCCAACCCATTACAAATCCACCTCACCCACATAGAGATCCATCATCAATTCACCTATCCTAGGCCAAATCAAGCTTGTTCAACCATTATTTCACAAGTTCAAAATTCAAGGGTTGCTAAAGCTTTGAGTTGGGGGTTAATTGAAGATGACTAATAGAACAACAATTTTAGCTAACAAGAGGGGGGTGAAGAGTAACAAAGGATTGGATTTAATCAAGAAGAAATCAATTGACAAAGGTTCTAGTTCTAAATCAAAGGGTAAAGGGAAAGTAGAGAAGAGTGGAATACCTTTGTTTGATCGTAATGGTAAAAAGCTTTACTTTTATGCAAAGGAGAAAACACAACCTCCACAAGGTCTTGCACCCAAAGAGAAAGAAGATACTTCAAGGGCCCTGAAGATTTCTGCAGAGAAACAATTGAAAGAACTATCTTTTGCTTATGAGAAAGTATTCAAGGAAGAAGTTCGCACGGGAGAATACGCAAGATTCTTAGAGCTTGGTGAGAAATTGGGTTGGTCTACGTTCATGGTAAGACGTTCTGAATTATGTCATGAGTTAGTTTTGGAGGCCTCTTTAGCCGAGATAGTAAAGGTTGTGTTCCAATTAGAGGAAAGCTAGTTCCTTTCACAGTTGAGGAGATTAGAAACCACTTCAAGTTTAAGAAATTGAAAGGTTTTTGTAAATTTGAAGAAGCAGTTGCTAAACGAAAAATCTTTGATGAGGAATTACTTTTTGAGCATGTATTAGACAAAGAGAAAGTGCAATCACATAAGGGAGAACTGAAGGCACCTTGGCCTTACAAATATCTTCAAGCAGATGCGCGAATTTGGCACAATATCCTTGTCCCTAATATCTTTGGAAACACACGAACTTTGGATGTGACTATGAAGTATGCTCTACTTTTGGACTGTATTTTGAGAGGAGAAGAAGTTGATGTGGCACAGTTGATCTATGAGGAGGTGATGCAATTTTCGGTCTCTCCTAAATCAATTTATAATGTTAAATTTCCTACTATGATCACGTGTCTTGTGCGAGAAGCGAATGTTACATTGGGTGAAGAAGAGAAACTCGAATTTAAAGGGAGTTATATTGATAATGCTTGGATCAAGGATATCTTTCGAAGAGCGGGTTCTACGCAAGTTTCGAAAGAAGAAAAGGAGCAAAGTTGGCAAGAGAAGATGGAGGAGCGTTTAAAGAAATTCGAAGTAGCTCAAACTTCTTTAGTCAATGATGTGGCACAAATCAACGCTAATCAAGTGCACATAATGAAACTCCTTTAGCAATTAACGAAAGGTCCAGCAATTCCTACCTTGGATATCAATGATGCGAGGCAATAGCCTCGAGAGTATGTTCTCTTTCTTCCTTACCATTTCTGTAAATATGTTTGTCTGCTAATTTTAATTTCTATTTTTTTCGAGTCTTTTTCGAGTCGTGGGGACACGGCTCATTTTTTAGTTGGGGGTGTGGGGATTCGTTGTCTCTCATCTCCATTTTTCTGTTTTTAGGTAGAAATTAAAATTTTTGATACATGGGAATTAGATGTAGAGTGTGTTTAATAGCTTGAAAGCATAAGCTCAGTGAATTAATGATAGTAAGTAATATGTTTATGAGCTATGTATTTGTAAGCTTTGAGTATTTGCAGGAAAACACACATTGATAGTAAAGAAAAGATTAGTGAGAAATGCGATAGAAAGTATGTTCGATCTCAGGGAACCTTGAGAAGTGTGTAGGCCGTGAGATCCAAGCTAGTTGACAAACCATTTGATAAAAGTGCTAAAGGTAAGAAAATAACGAAATTACATAGTGTAGAAAGTGATTAAGGCGGTTCTTTCATATTTGAAGCCTTTGAAGCCTTTTTATACCTTCTCACCTTGTGATTTTTTATTTTATATGCTATATCCTTCTCAGCCCCTTCTAGCCTTTCTAAAGCTTTTTATTGAAACACGTTATAAGCCATATCCCTTTAGATTATAGGACTTTTCCATATGACCCGCACTCGAATCGCGATGCATAGACAGTTGTTTTAGAGCTTGAGTTTGGGGTGGTGGGTCCACCATTATGGGAATTGTTATTGGGTTGGGATTTTTGAGCTTATTAATTGTGCTTTGTGCTTTATATTGATGATGATTCACAGATTCTTATTGTAACCCTTTGCCGGGGTAATAGTGAATGAAAAAGAAGCTACGAGCTAATTTTGCCAACAAGGGCATTAAAAGAAAAAAATATATATATGAGAAAATTAGCGTGATATCTCAACATTAAAAGAGAGACATAGCTATAGGAAAGAAATTGATTTGAAAAGAAAAGAAAATATATATTCAGACCGGCAAAGTGGAATTTTTATGTGAACATCTTAAGCTTTAATTGGGTTATTGGGGATGCTAAATTGTGCATGAAGGAATTCATTGGGTTGAGTGAGAAACGTTTTATGAGAGTAACTCAAGCTCTAGGGCGATTCGATGATGGCTAGTGAGGAGAGAGCCAAAAGCTCACTCCAAATTATCCAAATATACAATCATACCATCCCTAAGCCTACATTACAACCTTAAAGACCTTTTGATTCTTTGCTATGTAATTGAGAAGTGATTGAGACATTAGAGATTAGTTGAGTGGATCTTTGAATACTAGTGAGAATCGATGAACAACCTATAGCTTCCTTGGGGAACTGAGTAAAGTCCCAATCCTTCTTACCTTGCGAAACTAATCTGATCTTGAATTCAAGCCGTGTTGACTGTGGATATGAGGAGTGTACAGGTATGTAGTTTATAAATATTATTGCATGAAATTTTCTGAGTTATTGCTTTAGGTTTATTCTATATATTCTGCTATGCTTTTCCCATTGTATTAAGAATTTTATAAGTGTGTATTTATAGACTTCCCTTTGTTTTTATCTTTATTGTATCGGGACGATACAACTTTGAGTTGGGGGTCTTGATGTCTCCTCATTCGTGATAGATTTATGTTAGGATGAGACATCATTTTTAGTGATTTAGAAGTCATTAATGTCGATTTTCTTGAGAAATAGTGCACTTTTCTATTTTGAGTCTTGATTTGTTGAATTATTATTTTTAGAGCATATTGGGTTTAATTGTTTATTTAGTGTGTAGATTTAAAGATAATTATGGAGCTTAATTAGAGTCCAAGTTAAAGATTACAACTTATGGAAAGAGATTTGCATGGTAATTGGAGATAAGGAAACAAAAGCTAAAAAGATGGAAAAGAAAAAGCTGCCTAATTTAGGATTCTGCAGTACACGCCTAAAGAAGTGCTATTTTACCTAATAAATAGGCCGATTTTGGTAATTTCCTTTCATGGGGACAAAGATAATTTTCTTACGATTCTTTTGGTATCTTATGGAGCTCAAACCGACCTATAACGAAGAAGATATGCTCAAAACGGTCCAGCAGTGTTTATCTTTATTTCCATACGAATTTGAGTTGGGCTAGGAGTCCAATACTTTATCTCTTCCTCAAGAAAACGAATTAGGTCTTCTAAACACCTATAAATACACCCTTATATCACTTGTAAATCATCCTTTCTTAGAAAAACCTTATAATTATTCCTTAGTCATTGTAGAGAGCAAGATGATGTCTTTTGTAATTTCTTTTAGTTTATTTCCTTCAGGTATGAACTAAACCTCCCATAGCTTGGGTTTTGCATCATGTATAAAATATGAATTCTAATTCTTCTATCTAAGTTTCTTTGGGAATTATATGTTTTAATCTGATATTAGCTACTTACTTTATATTTGTTTATGTGTTTTGATTTAATGTCTTTCCTAGAACTGATCACTTTAGGATTGTTTTAATAGTAATTAGATGGTCTCTTTGACAGGGTGTTTAACTATTGAACCACCACATAATGTCTAGTGTCGATATTAGTTCTGACAAAACATGATTCTAACTAGATAGTCATTAGGGTTTGTTTTAATCACCATATCACCAATGATTGCAGTATTTGCTTAGGGCCTTAGTAGCGTTTGATAACCCTATTTGAAATCACTTCTTGGTTGTGCCGTAGCCCCCTTAGTCGCTCTCAAGGTCTAAGGTATGGAAATTTAGAATCCTAACTAAGTATACCAAGAGCTAATATTCTCCCTTATGAACTAGATTTATAGATAGAATTAGAAGGATTAGTGCATACTAGCAAAACCTGAGCTATATTTCTCATCTCATATTCTTAATCTTTTACTTTATTGTCTTTAATTTTCTTAGTTTAATTCTTAATTTCGAAAATATATTTGCTTTTATTTTCTGTCTTTAATTATTTACTTTTACTCGTTTTTTCTACTCACGCGTATAACACACTTAAGTCCCTGAGAACGAACTCAACTTACTAACTAAAACTTGCATACGTCCTGTAATACTTGCAGTACTGTGCCTGTCTAGGGTGAGAGTGCGTAGTTTCTTGACTTTTATTTATCTAATTTTTATCACACCCTAGCCGACACCAGATTCCGAAGAATGTTGGGATTACGAAACGGAACCACACCTTAGCACAGGGTAATAAGTTACTGCTATACATTTGTCCAGGATACCTTTCTCCATCGGGAATTGGGCGAGCCCCTTTAACAAGTACTTTTCCCCAAAAGGATTTATAATCGAAAGAAGGATCATTAAGGGATTCTTGGAAAGGGCATAGTCTAGTAAAGTTGGGTAATTTCAATGATTTTCGAATAAGCTCAATGGAGAAAGGAACTACCTTTTTGCGAACCACTACTGCTTCTTTTGAAAAGGCTACACCTTCATAAAAATCTCGCACCAAGGTAGGAATATACTCAAGCTTCCTTTCTCTAAATTCTTTCCAACCCAACTTGTCACAAGTAATAGCACTATTCATAATACCCTCAGGAAGATCCATCTCCTCACCAAACTTCAAATAATCAATTCTATCACGAACCTGATCATTCCAAGAAACGAAAACTCTCTTTGGCTTTTGAGCCCATACCTTTCTACGCGAAGGTTTCTATTGTTGAACGGGTTCTTCAGGAATTTCTTGTTCTTGTTCTTTCTCAATCTCATCTTCACTTTCTTCCTCACTCTCTGGTTCATCAATTAATCTACTCTTCTTCGGATTAACCTTGCTCGGATTTTTCTTTCCTTTTCGGAGCAGCTGGGATATTTGTTCAGTCTTTTTGGATCGCGAATCCGGAATCTCAATTGCTTGTTCTGGGCTAGCACCAACAGTGATCCTGTTTCTTGGTATGTTTCTTCAATAATTACACATGGAATCGGTTCTGTTAGTCATCTCTTTTCACCCCAAACTCAAAACTTCAAATAGTGATAAAGCTAGAGAAAAGCTTAGAACTTTGATGTTTTGAGGTTTAAAACTTGAAGAATATGGTGGAATATGAGATGTGTAGAGACTAATTAAGATGCACAATGGAGGAATTGGGTTTAATTTGAAGGCTAGGAAGAAGAAATTTTTGGAGAAAAGTGGGAATTTGATGAAGTTTTGGAGAGTATATGAGTTGATTGTGTGTTATTGTGATGAATGAGGGCTAGTTTAGATGATTTTATAGTGTTTAGTTGATGATTTCGGAGTAGGTGGAGGCTAGGATTCAGAATAAGAGGCTAGCTTGAAAAGAAGGTAAGAAAATTAGGTTTAAAGCATTAAAAACCGCCTCTCGCAACAGCGGACCGGCTAGCCAGTGGCTGACCGACATGCCGGTCGCGATGGCGGCGAAAAATAAATTTCCAAATTCGATTTTTTTTACCTCAGACACAAGCCACCTTGCGTCAAACCTGACGCACTAGTCAGAGAATTCCATCGGCATTGACCGGCTAGCCGGTGGTCTGACCGGCATGCCGGTCGTGTTTCCGTGGCGCAACCTCAGACGCAACGTGTTGCGTCAAACTCGACGCACTAACCAGAGAATTTCTTCGTCGCTGGCCGGCTAGCCGGTGGCTGACCGGCATGCCGGCGGAGTCTTGCTGGCGCGAACGTGGACGCTACGTCTTTGCGTCAAACTTGACGCACTAGTCAGAAGTCTGGGGGGTCTTCAGCGTGTTTGGCCGGCTAGCCGTCAGCTCGCCGGCATGCCGGCCGTCACAGCTGTTGACTCCATATTTTTTTTGTTTTCTCGTCGTTTCGACCCCAAACTCATGACTCTTTTACCCCTGAAATCATCAAAAACAACTACCCTTCCTCATTTCTTAATAATAAACACTAAATTAATGAAATTTATCTACTGTACACTACGAAAATCAAAATACTAATATACAAGAAATTGGCTTTTGTTTAACGTCGTTAAGCTCGACGGGTTACCTCACGCTTCTAAGGAGCTTCGAAGAGATACATGATCTCTCCGGGATGTGGATCATCTGAGTGATTGGTGTCTTCACCTCCATGATATATCTTTAATCAATGACCGTTCACTATGAATGTACGGTTCTCGAGTGGATGTTCTATTTCTATCGCTCCATGGGGTGTAACTTTGGTCACAATTTAAGGTCCTGACCACTTCAATCTTAATTTACCCAAATAATTGCTGAACTTTGAGTCATACTTCAATACTTTCTGCCCCACTACAATGTTCTTCTCACGAATTCGATTATCATTCCATCTCTTAGTATTTTCTTTGTAAAGTTTAGCATTTTCATAAGCATGTAATCGGAATTCATCAAGCTCATTAAGTTTCATCATTCGATTCTGACCGGCTAAAGTAGGATCTAAGTTTAACTGCACAATAGCCCAATATGCACCCATTTCAAGCTCAAGAGGTAAGTCACAAGCCTTAACATAAACCATTCGATACGGGGATGCACCAACTGGAGTTTTGAACGAGTACGATAAGCCCATAATGCATCATCTAACTTCATTGACCAATCTTTTCTTGTAGGACCAACAATCTTCTCTTGAATAGATTTTACCTCACGATTTGAGACTTCGGCTTGACCATTGGCTTGTGGATGATAAGCGGTAGATACACGATGTCGCACCCCATACTTCTCTAAAACTGTCTTCATGTACTTATTCACGAAATGAGAACCTCCATCGCTAATAATTACTCTCAGAGTACCATGTCTAGTGAAGATGTGTGATTTCAGAAATTTAATTACTACTCGTGAATCATTGGTTGGTAAAGCAACAGCCTCTACCCACTTAGACACGTAATCAAAAGCTAATAAGATGTAAAGGTTACCATTAGAAGGAACAAACGGACCCATAAAATCTATACCCCATACATCGAATATCTCTACCTCAAGAACATTATTACGTGGCATCTCATCCCTCTTGGATATATTTCCCGTAAATTGACATCTCTCACATCTCTTAACATATTCATGACAATCTTTCATAATAGAAGGCCAGTAAAAACCTGATTGTAACACCTTAGCAGCAGTTCGATCTCCTTTAAAATGTCCACCATAAGGTGAATGATGACATCCAGCTACAATCGCTTCAGTTTCTTCCTTTGGTATACATATTCTCACCATCTGATCAGCACATACTTTATAGAGGAAAGGATCCTCCCAAAAGAATTGTCTAGCACGGTGAGCTAATATTTTTATTTCTTGATAAGTTGAACCTTCAAGGAAAGAACCACTTACAATTAAATTATTAATATCAGCATACCAAGGAGTGTTCACTAGGTGAATCGCGAATAAGCTCACATCAGGAAATTCTTCTCTAACTACTTCAGGTCCACCATTTGATTCTGATCCTTCAAGACGAGAGAGAAGATCTTCAACTTGATTGTCACAACCCTTTCTATCTTTAATCTCTAAGTCAAATTCTTGAAGCAATAAAACCCATCTTATCAACCGTGGTTAGCATCTTTCTTTTCCATAAGATATCTAATAGCAGAATGATATGTATAAACAACAACTTTCGCTTCCAAGAGATAGGAACGAAACTTATCGAATGAATAAACAACAGCTAGCAATTCTGTCTCTGTAACAGTATAATTAATTTGAGCACCATTGAAAGTCTTGCTTGCATAGTATATCGAATGAAATGTCTTATCTTTTCTTTGGCCTAACACAGCACCCATAGCTAAATCACTAGCATCACACATAACCTCAAACGGTAAATTCCAATCCGGTGGTAAAACAATAGGAGCAGTAATGAGTTTTTCCTTGATTGCTTTAAAGGCCACCATGCACGCTTCATCGAAAAGGAATTTGGTGTCCTTCTCAAGTAAGTTACATAGTGGTTTAGCAATCTTAGAAAAATCTTTAATGAACCTCCTATAAAAGCCAGCATGGCCAAGAAAACTTCTCACCCCTTTAACAGAAATAAGAGGTGGAAGAGTTTTTATTACCTCTATCTTTGCGCGATCAACCTCTAAACCAACACTCAAAACCTTGTGACCCAGTACTATACCTTCTCGAACCATGAAATGACACTTCTCTCAATTTAAAACCAAATCACTCTCCTTGCATCTAATCAAAACTTTCTTCAGATTCTGTAAACACTTATCAAAGTCATCACCGAATACAGAGAAATCATCCATAAATACCTCAAGGAAGTTATCGATCATATCCCAGATAATTGCCATCATACATCTTTGAAACGTAGCAGGTGCGTTACATAACCCTAATGGCATTCTGCTATATGAAAAAGTACTAAAGGGACATGTAAAGGTTGTCTTGTGTTGATCTTCAGGCGCCACGTAAATTTGATTATATCCGGAATATTCATCTAAAAAGAAGTAATACTCTCTACCAGCTAACTTGTCTAACATTTGGACTATGAAGGGAAGAGGGAAATGATCTTTTCAGGTGGCCTTGTTCAGTTTACGATAGTCCATACAAACTCTCCAACTAACTACAGTTCTTGAAGGAATAGCTTCATTTTGATCGTTAAGAATTGTTGTTATTCCTCCTATCTTCGGCACACACTAAACCAGACTCACCCATTCACTACTCGAAATGGGATAAATAATCCCTGCGTCTAACAGCTTAATCACCTCTTTCTTTACAACTTCCTTTATGGCTGGCATTAATCTCCTTTGACCTTCAACTGAGCTTGCGTTGTCATCTTCAAGAATGATTTTGTGTTGACAATAGGAGGGGCTAATGCCTTTGATGTCGGCAATAGTCCACCCTATCGCCTCTTTGTTAGCTCTTTACACACGCAACCTTTTATCTTCTTGAGGACCTGTTAAATTTGATGAAACAATAACAGGTAGAGTTTCATTAGTACCTAAATACGCATACCTCAAGTGTGATGGCAAAGTTTTTTCTTCCAATTGCGGGGGAGATTCGATTGAAGGTTTCTTTTTAGTTACAATTTCCCCCGGTTCTCTCACAGGTTCATAGGCTAGACGCCTATACTTTAGATTCTCAGAGTTAAGAGCTGCCACTGTTTCGGCAAGCTCGTCCATCAATTCAGGTAGATCTAATGTTAAGGCTGCCTGCAAAACATCGTCATAAGTAAATTCATTATATACCTCTTGCGTGGCATGCTCAATTACATCCATTTAGAAGCAATCCTCTTGAGAATCTGGAAACTTCATAGCGCGAAATACATTGAACTTCACTACCTCATCTTGGATTCGCTTTGTTAATTCACCGTTCTCTACATCAATTAAAGTACGCCCTGTGGCTAGGAATGGTCTTCCAAAAATAATGGGGACATTCCTATCCGCGTCGTATTCAAGAATAACAAAAGTAATGGGAAATACTATAGTACCTGCCTTGATGAGGACATCTTCTATTCGACCTTCAGGATGTGCAAGGGATCGATCCGCCATTTGCAAGACCATAGAGGTGGGTCTTGCTACTCCAATTTTTAATTTATCAAAGATTGACTTGGGCATAAGATTAATGCTCGCACCCAAGTCACATAGTGCTTTACCTTTCCATTCTTCTCCGATTGAAATAGGAATTGTGAAACTCCCAGGATCAAGTAACCTCGGAGGTAGCTTAATCTGACAAATAACACTACATTATTCCGGTAAACCAATCATCTCATTATCGCAATACAGCCTTTTATTAGTGAGAGCTCTTTTCAAGAACTTCGTATACTTGGGTATATCTCGGATAGCTTCTAGCAATGGAATATTAATACTCAAACCTCTCACTCTATTAAAGAACTTTTGATACTCAGTTAAATCACCCTTCTTTTGAACTCTAGAGGGAAATGGTGGAGGAGGTCGACTTATAACATCATCTTTCTTTTTCAAAATTTCAACAGGCCTCTCCACTTCCTCAACTTCATCATCTTTATTCTTTTCCACCACATCCTTTTCTTTTCTACTAACTTCTTTCTCTTTCATAACCGGAAAAGGAGGTGGAGGAAGATTCTTACCAATTCTAAGAGTCACAGCATTACAATCTTCTTTCTGTGTAGGATTTTTCTGTGTCACTAGGGAGTTGCCCTTGTGGACGCTGATTCAAGCGTTTTGTACCATTTTATGTTCCGATTCTTTTTGACCAAGGATGCAAGTGAGTGGCTAGACCGTCAACCGTCTGATACAATCCCAAAGTGGGATGCACTTCAAGTGAGGTTTTTGTATCTCTTCTATCTTCACAGCACGAGGATGAAAGATCAAGTAGAGCTTGCTAATTTCAAGAAAAAAGCTGGAGAAAGTATATGAGCAACACGGTCAAGATTCCAAGCACAATCGAAGAAGTGCCCTTACACTCCTTTGATGCAGATTAATATGTTTTACAAGGGTCTTGATGAAACTTCAAGAATAAGAGTTGATAATCTCGGAGGTGGTAGTCTGTTACCGATTAATCCTATTCAAGATGCCAATTGTATGGAGAAAATTATAGAGACTGAGAGGAGTTGGCCAATATCACAAGCCCCAGGGGTACGTTACATGATGATAGTGAAACAATTAATGTTGTTTGTGAAAGAGGGACTCAAGAGTAGACAACTAGAGGTAAAAGTGGTACAAGTGTCGTATTGAAGTTCTAGTTGTCGAGTCAATGATCACAGTTGGAAAGAGTATCAAGGCTCCAAAGTATGTGTTTTTGTATCTAGTCAAGCTAAAAATTTCTCCAGTGGTCAATGCTATGGTCAACCTAATTGTAATCATCCTATATTTCAATGGTCAAATCCTAATGGGGCGGAAAATCGAGGAGTTTATCAATCACTCCCAAAAGGAAATAATTTTTAGTCTCGACCTCAAAATCAGTATCAAGGAGATCAAAAGCCTACGAGAGAGGCTTATAATGAAATTGTTGTCCAAAACGCACTCCCATAAAATCCATGAGAAGGTACCTATGAAGTTCTACAACAAGTGTTAAGTTCATGTATGCGAATGACACAAGAGAATTTGAAGTCAAATTAAGAGACATGAAAACTAAATAATGAGAGGATGAACGAGTAGCCTACGACACTGAAAAAGCTCGAAAACCAGGTATCTCAAATTGATAATCAGTTTAATATGTAATCAGAAAGTCAAATCCCCAGCAATACCGAGACTGCGCAGAGTAATGAAAATTGTAATATGATTGCATTAAGTAGTGGGAATTGACTACCCCCACCCTATCCCATTACATAAGAAAACGAGTTGCCTCAAACCAAGAAAGGGTACAAGATGTTGTTGAAGAGACAATTGAGTCGGTGATTGTTAATGATAATGTTGAAAAGACACTGAAAAAAGAAGAAGAAGAAAGAGGTCGTTGTGAATGATAATAGACCTCCTCCATCATTCCTCTCATGTATTCAGAATAAGAGCGATGACAAAGAGTTTAAGAAGTTTGTTGACATGGTCCAAAATTACAAATCAACTTACTGTTTGTTGAATAAACCAAAAGAATGCCAAAATACTCGAAACTTATGAAAGATGTGATTTCCAACAAAATCAAGTATATTGAAGGGGAAACGGTAGGTTACCTGAGGAGTTTAATGCGATTTTCCAAAGAAAGTTGTCACCAAATCTGAAAGATTTTGGGATTTTTAATATTTTTATATTCATTGGTGAAGAATGGACTGGCAGAGCGTCACGCGATTTGGACGCAGGTATCAATCTTATGCCTAGATTGTTGGTTGATAAATTGAAGATTGTGAGAGTGAGGCCTAATATCGTGGTCTTGCAAATGGCAGATAAGTATATCTAACACCCTGAGGAAAAGATAGAGGATGTACTCGTCAAGACATGTAATTTTATATTTCCATGTGATATATTATTCTTGACCATGACACAGACAATCTTCTTGGGGCGGCCATTATTAGCCACGTGGTGTACTTTGATTGATGTAGAAAATGGAGAATTAGTTCTATGAGTACAACACGAAGAGGTCAAATTTAATATGTTAAAGGCGATGAAGTTTCCCAATTCGATGGACGATTGATTCTTTGTGGACATCCTCAATATTTTGTAGGAAGCCTTGAGATTAGATTTGCCTAAATTTACTCTAAAAGCTAGCCAATGTTGTGGTGGATCTAACTTTAAAAGTTGGAAGGCCATGAAGTAAAGGTTATGAACAACTCAGATATTCAAAGGAGATGGAGCCACAAAAGAAACTATATATTACATCTCCTCCAAAACTTGAAGAAAATCCAATCCAATCCATTCCAATTTTAAGTATTCTTATTTAGGTGAAAAATGATACATAACTTGTTATTGTTTAAGCTAATTTGATAGGAACTCAATAGGAAAAGTTGTTGCGTGTTCTTTGAGCTAACAAAGCAGAATCAGATGGATTATTGCTGACATCAAAGACTTTATTCCTACCATTTTCCAATTCAAGATTATTCTTAAAGATGAGAAGGCACAAATAGTTGAGGGGTTAGAGGAAGCTTATACGGGTGATGGAGGAAGTAGGAGGAAGGAAGTTATTATGCTATTAGATGTGGGGACCATCTTTTCCATATAACATAGTGAATGGGTGAGTCCAGTTCAATGTGTGCTAAAGAAAGGAGGAATTACTATCATATGAAATGATGATAATAAAGCCATACTGTTGAGAACCATTGTGGGGTGGAAACTGTGCATAGATTATCCCAAATTGAACAAGGACACAAAGAAGGATCATTCCCTTTACTGTTCATAGACCAAATGTTAGACAAGCTTGCGGAGAGAAAATATCCTTGTTTCCTTGATGGCTATTTGGGCTACAATAAAGTTAATGTCGGTCCCACCGATCAACACAAAACCACTTTCACATGTCTATCAACATATTTTCTTTTTAAAGAATGTCATTTGGGTTATGCAATTCCCTTACAACATTCCAACGGTCTATGATGGCGATATTTTGGACATGATTGACCAGTTCTTGGAGGTATTTATGCGTAACCTTTCAATGGTTGGCAATGCTTTTGATGATCTCCTCAACAACTTGGAGAATGTTTTGATTTGTTGTAAGGAGACTAGTCTTGTTTGGAATTGGGAGAAGTTGATGTCTCACTATTTTTTCTAATTATTAGAACTTTGGAGACATTATTTTAGGTGAATATTTGACTTATTTGATAGACTTTTATACTTATTTCGTCATATTACACTTTCTTCCCTTGGAATTAGACTATTTGCATTTTTAGAGCTTTTGTGCGTTAATTTGGTTATTTTTAGTGCAAAGTTAGTAGGTTTATGATTTCATGAAAAACCAATACAAGGAGGAGAGGTGAGAATTAAAGTCGTAGATCATTTTTAGTGTGTTAGGAAGTATTTCATTCGAGTTTCTAATTTTAGAGTGCACTTTCTTATTTCTAGTCATGATTTAATGATTTATTAATTTTTAAAGCATATGCGGTTTAATTATTTATTTGTTGTGAAACTTTAAAAGATATATGGTAATTAATTAGAGACCAAGTCAAGTCTAAGATGTAAAGGAAAGAAGATATACATGGAAATAAGAAGATTATGAAAGGATATATGCAAAGAAGGAAAAGATAAAACTGCCAAATAAATCCAAATTTCACCACCCACGACCACAAATGGGATTATGTCTCAAAATAGGTGAGGTCTTTGGAAGAATGGTCAAGAGAAAAGTTAAAGATCTTTTCGAGACGATGAATTTCGACTATTGGTACGCGTCAAACGGATAAGTATTGAAACTGTTATGACCAAAACAAAAACGGGGCTAATCCTATATTTTAGGGTTGCGAATTAAAGAGTCCTTTACTTGTATTTCACTCCAAGTAAAACGAATTAGAGCTTCCTAACACCTATAAATATACCCCTTAGACCTCAATATTCAGTACCTCTCAATTATTCTTCAATTTATATCATCCTTAGAGAGAGCATCAAGAGGCAGAAGCAAGAGTAGAAGCTGGAGAATCTTTTTCCTTCAACAACAGCTCAAGTCAATTCCTCTATTTAGGTTCTTATTTTATTTCTGTCATTATAAACATGTATATTATTAATTTCTTTATTGTTTTTTCTTTCAATATGAGCTAATCTTTATATTCTTGAGAATCGCTACAGGGGTTGAACCCTAATTAATTTGATTAATGTTCCTTGATTTGGGATTTTTATAATTTAATTTGGATTGGGAAATTAGTATTGATTATTATCGTAGGATTATTCAATATTTTTAATCTGATCAATTAGACATAGGATTTAGTAATTAAGCTATTCACTTTGGTGGGGAAGTGATCGCCTTGACGGGTGGTTTAATTACGGACATATGTAAGGTAGAAATTATTGATCTTGACGGACTTAGTTAACCTTATAGCCGATTGGGTAGAGAACTTGACATTCAATGGTGGATTATAATCGCCCTGACGGGGTTTGTAACACCCTATAGCTCCTTAGTCCACCCTGATGGAGGTTAGGAGAATCTAGAATCCCGAGTATTACTAGTTACCATTTTAACCCTTAAAAGAAGCATTAATTAGGTAAATTTAGCTGATTCCCTAGTGAGACTCAAGTATAGCTCATATCCGCGTCTTAGTCTTTTAGTTTTTATTTTAAACAATTTGTTTCTTTGCGTTTAGTAGTTTAATAACTCAAAACCAAATGAATATCTTTTATATTTTATTTTCTGTATTAGCAATCACTACTACTTATATATTGAACACTTGGGTTATACCAGTCCAATCCCTGAGAACGAATCCGATATATCGGAGTATTACTTGGAGAACCGTACACTTGCGGTATTTTGGTTCCTTTTATTTTTAATTTTATAACACACCAGGACCCACCAAGTTTTTGGCCCCGCTGCCGGGGATTGCAGCGTGTGACCCCGGTGTTTAATCTTTAAGTAGTGTTAATTGTTTATTTATTTTTTCAGTTTTACGCTTGGTTTTTCTTTTTTTTCTTTTACAAGTTCTTATATTCAGGTAATGATCAAAAGATTTTATTGAAGATGTATAGAGAACATTACCCAGATCCCGATCCATATGACTATTAGGAATACTCTTCGGGACAACAACAATGGGGTAGTGGTGGGTCCTTGTGTGTTATAAAATAATGAAATAAAAGCAAAGGAATAAAGGATCCACAGACCGCAAGTGTACGGGTCGTACCAAGTAATAGATAAGTAAATACGGGATTATCGTCTCCACAGGGATTTAAGAAGTTATTCTAAAGTTGTGTTCAATATCAGAATAGATAGTTTTGATTGCTTTAAAAAGATAAATAATAAAAATGTTTGTTTTCTAATTAACTAAATAATAAAATAGACAATAAAAGAAACAATAAATAATTATGCAAGAAAGATAAGGATATGCAAGTATGAATCTATCCTATTGAATCTATGATTACTAAGAATAAGGGTGAATGGGAAATCTCACAATAGTCGGGAATCAAATATCTCCTAGCCCCCGTCAGGGTGGACCTAGAAGCTATCCTAAAGTACTATAAACCCCTGTATGGGCGAATATGCCTCTTTGGATGAATACTATTTTACCTCTTTGGCTACGTGGTTAGTCAAGCCTGTCGGTCAAATAACGGATACCACGCGTCTATATTCTAGTTCTGTTATTAAACCCCCCTGTCGGATGATCCATACGCCACTATATGGAATAGCCTAATTACTAAAACCTACCCTTGATTCGCGATGTCAATGATAGTGAACAAGCACAAGAATATAGTCAATGGAAATTAAGAACCAATTCAATTAAATACTAAAATCCCAGATTCAAATTAAAACAGAAAACAATAATCAAAGGTTCATATAATTACAAATCTAAAGAGAAATTATGCATAATAAAAGTTCTTGAATAATTAGCTTAGAAATACCTCATAGACAAAATAGATCTAATACTAATTACCAAAGAATAGAGATGGAGAAGTGTTGAATTGATGTAGTTAAGCTCTAGCTCTTGCTTCTTCCTCCTCTAGATCCTCTTGATTGCTTCTATGATGAATTATTTGTGTATATTAAGCTTATGCAGCCAAGGGATGATTTTATAAGGTTTAGAGCTGGTATTTATAGGTGCTAGGTCGAATTACTTGGAGTGGAAGACAAGTCAAGGACTCTAGGAAAGGTAAGATTCTGCTGTTGATTTGTTTTGGTCATATCTTTTTCAATACTTATCCGTTTGAGTAGTTCCAATATATGAAACCGCTTGTCTCGGAAAGAGCTTTCTATTGGTGCAGACCACTCGTCCATATTCCTAGCCAATCTTTAGTTATGGAATTATCTTTAAAACGTGGCTGGAATTTCAGATTCATAAGGCAGCTTTTCCTTTTCCTAATTGGACTCTACATCCTTCTATCTCCAGATTTCTTCAAGATCTTCTTTCCTTATCTCCTTAGCATTGATTTAGCATCTAATTTATTTCCATATTATCTCTAAAGCTTCACATTAAATAAATAATTAAACCACATATGTTTTAAAAAATAATAAATCATTAAATCAAGAATAGAAATAAGAAAGTGCAATTTAAATTTAGGAAATTCGACTAACACACTAGAAATATTCTAAGACTTTAATTCTCACTTCTCCTCCTTGGATTGGTTTCTCATGAAATTCATAAACCTACTAACTTTGCCCTAAAAATAAGTAAATTAACGCACAAAAGCTCTATAAATGCAAATAGTCTAATTCCAAGGGGAGAAAGTGTAATATTGCCATTTAAGCACGAAAGTCAATATAAAAAATACTATTTTCATCCTAAAATGATGTCTCCTAAGGGCTTATATTTAGACCAAAAAGGGAGACATAAGGTAGTAACTTCTACCAACAACCTTATCAATACCCGCAAGAGCAAGAATGGAACAATCAATGGATTGGGAATAATAAACAACAATCATCATATCACTATCAACAAGATTAAAAATGGAACATTCAACAAACTCCACAATAACTCTTGCCGATTTGAATGAAACGCTTGCTAAATACATTCGCAATCGCGAGGAAAGCAGTGCAAAAATAGAACGGATGCTAGACGAATTGGGTTCCAAATATAATTCTCATGACTTTGCCGAGAGTAATGGCAAGTCTTATGAAGACCCCAAATTCGAATGCCGTTACGAGGAAAATAAGGCAAGAAATCAAGAGCAAAAGACAAGAGATGAGGAAAGTAATGCCAGATTTGAAAGAACACAACGAATACTAGATGAATTGGCTTCCTATTACAATTCTCTTAATGTTGCCAAGAGTAGTAGTAAGTCTTATGAACTGGAAGAAGTAGTTGAGGAGAAAGTTTGAAAGAAAATATTAGTGATAGTGATATGACCACGGTGCCGATTATAAATGCAGACCACCATGTGGGTGAGAATCTTGTTAGCATAGTGGAAGAAGGAGTAGCAACGCAAATCCGAGAAGTTAACATAGAAATTGCTATTCCTATGGTGTGTGTGCATGATCAAGATTTAGAATGCAAACAAGAGAGGTGGTGATCGAGGTTGTAGATATTCCACAACAAAAATATGATGAGGTAATAGTGGAAGATCGGGTTGATAGCAAAGACGAATCTGAAGTGGTTGCAGAATCAATTGACGAATTCAAGGTTCACGCTAAAACAGAAGTTGAATCTCCACCACAAAAAGTTCACCAATTACCATATCAACCCCGAATCATGAATGAGATTAGAGCTGAAAAATTCGAATCACATCCACCACCATAAAGTTCAAACATGTGCTACGCAAGAAAGGTGCCACACCGCAAGAGTAAAGCGGCATGGAGGAGCACCTACCCACCATATTGTAAAGAGGAACGCGAGATTGAAGGAATACAAATGAGCTTATACCGCGGAGAACGGTCATCTACTATTATGTTGGGGAAAATGAGTTTCGTCGTGAAAATAAGAAGGCGAAACGAAGTACTTACCCACCCCCTTTCAAAGATCGATTAAATAAAATTCGAGATGGGAAGGTTATTAAGCTTACATGCCAAGGAAGAGGCGAGTTTAAGAGGAGGATAACCGCAAAGGCCTCAATATCATCTTCATGGAAGGTAAAGCTTCGAACTTAAAGACGTAATAAAAAAAAGTGCTTCTTGGGAGACAACCCATGTTTTAATTTGCTTTAATGTTTTTCAATTCCTAGTGTATATTATAAGTAATTGTTGAGTCTAAGAGTCTATTTTTAAGAAATGAGAAAGGTGGTAGTGTTTTTGATGATTTGAAGGTGTTAAAATCCTTGAGTTTGGGGTTAAACAGGCATGAGACGGAGTTTCTGAGTGAGAAGGAACGAAAGAAAAAAAATTGCAGAGCGGACCGGTATACCGGACGAAATCCCCGATATACCGGAGGGGAAAAAAAGTGGCCTCGGGTCTTTGACTCAGGTTTTTGGCCGAGGGGAAATTTACTGGGACAGGCTTGCCGGTCATATGACCGGTATGCCGGCCCGCTGTGTCGAAAAAAAAACAAAAAAAAGAAAATTTTTTGGACACAATTAGAGAAAACTTTGGCAAGTCATATCTTTGCGCTCGGATGTCGAAATCAAGTGATCTTTGAGTCTAAACTGTATAATTTTTTGAGATCTAGCTATTGGGGAGATCGTCGTTCGCGACCGGCTAGCCGGTCATCTGGCCGGCATGCCGCTCAGCTTTCGGCGAAAGTCATTAAAAAATTAATTCTAGGACGTAGAAGTTCGCGTTTTAGCCTCTCACACGTGGAACTTTAGTGTAAACAGACCCAAACCCCAGAAATACCTGCAAATCACCATCAAAACACCAAAACATCATCAAACCATCCCTCTAAACATCATCCAAGCTAGGGGTGAGCACGGTACGGTTCGACTCGGTTTTTTGCCGTAACCGAAACCGAAAGGTTCGGTTTTTAAAGGTGTCGGTACCGAACCGAACGGTTTTTATCGGTTCGGTTATTTCGGTTTTCGGTTCGCTATATGTTCGGTTCGGTTTTTTCGGTTTTGGTATGTGTTTAATTCGAAGTTGGATATATTTTAAGAGCATTCACTTGAGACATTTTATTTTCTAACAATCCATATATGAAGTGGTTGATTTTCATGTTATTGACTCGTGTAGGAAATTACATTTTTGGAACTCAAATATTATATATTATTCGTAAACAAATAATTTCAAAGGAATATTTATAAAATTTAATGTGTATGTTTTACCTTCAACAAATTTTAATAAATCAAAGATTTTTTAAAAGTATATCGACAAATGACTTATGTAAAAATATGTTGCACACTATGACATTTTTAGGGGCGGTCCATCTTATATATGAACATTTTTGTTTTAAAAAATCATTTCATTTTAAATCTCATTGTCATAATCTCTTCAAGAATAGAAATTGAATTCAATAATGTCTTAATTTTTGTATTATTTGGTTCGGTTTTTCGGTTCGGTTTAGCATAGAAAAACCGTACCAAACCGAACTTTTTCGGTTTTTTAAAAAGCTTATACCGAACCGAACGGTTTTGTCGGTTTTCAGTTTTTTCGGTTCGGTTTTTTCGGTTTTTTGGATCGGTTTGGTTTTTCGGTTTTATTTTGCTCACCCCTAATCCAAGCATTCAATCATATCATAAATCCTTCCCAAACACCAAAGATTCACACTTTAATCCAAATCTTTTTCTTCAGTACGAGCTTAAAGTCTACCCATTAAACCTCTCCAACACCATAGATATTGATGACCCATCTCAAATAAATCGCCAATCCCACTACTGTGCCACCTTCAACAAACATCCACAGACACAAATTTCATCAATAGATTTTGTACTTTGAAGGTTGAAGATTGCAAGTGCAAGGTATCAAATCATCACAAATTCCACGACCAATCCGGTAAAATAGCCAGATGTCTTGTTTTCTTTCTATTACCAGTTAGGAATTAAGATTTGTTTTAGTTATTTATTGGAGGAATTGTGAATTGTTTGAGCCTACCATTATATATTTTGCAAGTAATCTTTAAGTAGGTGAACAATTGAGTTTGGGGTCATCAAATATAACCATGAAGGTCGGAAAAGGTATGAAGAACATGGTGAGAAAAGAAAGTTGGGTATTGAGGGAAGATTTTCATAGAGGAGATCATGATTTAGAGAGCTAGGAAAAGATGGAAACTTGGGAAATATGACAAAAGAGATTGAGGTAATGAAGAACACTTTATTCAAGATGAACGCAACAAGTAATGATCTTTAGAGCTTGATAAAAAAAATATTCAAAACCTCAACCTGAGACTACACGTAATTGGCCTAGTGTCGATCCAGATATGTTTTCCTATCCTTTTCTCATTTAGTAGTTTATATTCTTTTTTTAATTCTCTTTATAGAGTCTTTTCGATTCGTGGGGACACGACTCATTATTGAGTTTGGGGTGGGGTATCGTGGCCTCATCCCAATTTTATGTGTTTTGTGTTTTCTTTTTCAAAAATTTTAAAATCGAATAAAAATTAGTTTGAGGAATGTTTTGACTGTAGAGTATTTTAAATGTCCCATAAGCATACTTTTTGTGAATTTATGATAGAAAATAGTTGACTTTAGGAGTTAGTGTAAAACACACTTAGATTGCATGCAAATATGAGGTAATTGAAAGGAAGAATCAATGAACAATGCAAAAGAAGTGAACTTGTACTTAAGGATAATGAGTGGTTTGTAGAACGTGAGATCTGAATGAGTAGAGAACCCACTTAGGTATGAACTAGAGGCAAGCTGTGTAAATAGGAAAGTGATAGAGGCAGATCTTCATTAGCCCTTTGAATCCTTTTTGGTCTTCTATCCTTGAATTAATTATATCCGTCTTAGCCAAATTTTCAGCCTTTAAGCCTTTCTTTTGTCGCCACAGTATAAGCCAATATCCATTTAGTTTATTAGGCAAATCCATATGACCCGCACTTGAATCACGATCCTGAGACTTCCTGTCTTGAGCTTGAGTTTGGGGTGGTGGGTCCACTATTATGGGAAATTACACTGGGTTGGGATTTTTGAGCTTATCAATTGTGCTCTGTTTTATATATTGGTGATGATTCACAGTTATTTTATTGAAACCCTTTGCCGGGGTAAGAGTAAATGAAAAAAAAAAAATAAGATACGAAAACTTATGAAAAGAAAAAATTTATGAAAAAAAATAGCATGATATCTCAACATCAAAAAGAGAGTCATGACTAGACAAAGAAAAAAAAGAAATTTCATATGAAAATAATATATATTTGGACCGGCAAAGAGGAAATTTTTATGTGAATCATCTTTAGTGCTTATTGGGTTAATCTAGAGAAGCTAAATTAGCGCGTCAAATGGGTTGAGTGAGAACATATTCGAGTGTAAACTCAAGCTCTTAGACAGTTTGTTGATGGTAAGTGAGGAGAGAGCCAAAAGCTCACTTCAAATTTACCAAATATACATACAATACCGTCCCTAAGCCTATGCTAAAACCGTAAAGACCTCGTGATTCCTAGATACATAGTGAGTCTGTGATTCAGCTAATAGGGAGTATGCTAAGTGGAGAGTTCAAAGCAAGTAAGGATCGAGGAACACCCTATAGCCACCATCTTGAGATAAGTATAAGTGTAACCTTCTAGCATTGTGAAATTAATTTTGGATTGATATTATTTTGTGTTTTATTTTGCATGATATGTGTATGTGTATATTAATTCCTAGATCATACAATATGAAATTTTTAGGTTGTGATTTGGGAATATTTACTAGGTTCTACCTTCTGCATTCACCTAAAAGGCTATGTCTCTCAAGTGAGAGGTACAGGGTTCGAATCCCGCATGTGGAAGAAAGTTATTATGTTTGGAAAGTTTCCAAGGTCTGAAACCCTCCCCAGAACATGGGCAACCTAGTTCTGATTGCCTAGAGGTATGGTTGGGGAGGCAGTCATATCTCCCGGGGGACTAGTCGGGTGTAAGCCCCGGAACCCTCGTCATAAAAAAAAGGCCTTTGTTTTTATTTTACTTTGTTGGGATGAGAAAGGTTTGAGTTTGGGGTCTTGATGTCTCCCTATTTTTTCTAATTATTATCCCTTTGGATACATCCTTTTAGGTGAATATTTGACTTATTTGATAGACTTTTATGCTTATTTCGTCATATTACACTTTCTCCCATTGGAATTAGACTATTTGTATTTTTAGAGCTTTTGTGCGTTAATTTGGTTATTTTTAGTGCAAAGTTAGTAGGTTTATTATTTCATGGAAAACCAATACAAGGAGGAGAGGTGAGAATTAAAGTCTTAGATCATTTTTAGTGTGTTAGGTTGTATTTCATTCGAGTTTCTAATTTTAGAGTGCATTTTCTTATTTCTAGTCATGATTTAATGATTTATTAATTTTTATAGCATATGCGGTTTAATTATTTATTTATTGTGAAGCTTTAAAAGATATATGGTAATTAATTAGAGACCAAGTCAAGTCTAAGAAGTAAAGGAAAGAAGATATACATGGAAATAAGAAGATTAAGGGCCCGTTTGGAAGTTCTTATTTTAGAGTAAAAAACGCTTTTAGAATAAAATTTTAAAATTTAAAAAAATTATTAAAAATAATTTTGAAATCTAAAATTACTTTAAGTGCTTTTTTTTAAGAAGCACCTATTTGGTGCTTCTCAAAAAAGTGCTTTTCAAAGTAAAAAAACTCTTAAAATGCTAAAAGCACTTTTAAGTGTTTCTCCAAAAAAGCACTTCCAAACGGGCACTAAGGAAGATATATGCAAAGAAGAAAAGATAAAGTTGCCAAATAAATCTGAATTTCACCACCCATGACCACAAATGGGTTTCTATCTCAAAATCGGTGAGGAATTTGGAAGAATGGTCAAGAGAAAAGTTAAATATCTTTCCGAGACGATGAATTTAGACTATTGGTAGGCGTCAATCGGATAAGTATTGAAGCTGTTATGGCCAAAACAAAAACGGGACTGATCCTATATTTTAGGGTTGCGAATTAAAGAGTCCTTTACTTGTCTTCCACTCCAAGTAAAACGAATTAGGGCTTCCTAACACCTATAAATACACCCCTTAGACCTCATTATTCATTACATCTCAATTATCATTCAATTTATATCATCCTTAGAGAGAGCGTCAAGAGGCGGAAGTAAGAGCAGAAGCTGGAGAATTCTTTTCCTCCAACAACAGCTCAAGTCAATTCCTCTATCTAGGTTCTTATTTTATTTCTGTTATTAGGAACATGTATATTATTAATTTCATTATTGTTTTTTCTTTCAATATGAGCTAATCTTTATATTCTTGAGAATCGCTACATGGGTTGAACCCTAATTAATTTGATTAATGTTCTCTGATTTGAGATTTATATAATTTAATTTGAATTGGGTAATTATTATTGATTATTATCGTAGGATTACTCACTATTTTTAATCTGATCAATTAGACATAGGATTTAGTAATTAAGCTATTCACTTTGGTGGGGAAGTGATCGCCTTGACGGGGGGTTTAATTACGGACATAGGTAATAAACGTAAGGTAGAAATTATTGATCCTGACGGACTTAGTTAACCTTATAGCCAATTGGGTAGAGAACTTGACATTGAAAGGTGGATTATAATCGCCTTGACGGGGTTTGTAACACCCTAGAATAGCTCCTAAGTCCACCCTGACAGGTGTTAGGAGAATCTAGAATCCTGACTATTACTAGTTACCATTTTGACCCTTAAAAGAAGCATTAATTAGGTAAGTTTAGGTGATTCCCTAGCGAGACTCAAGTATAGCTCATATCTGCGTCTTAGTCTTTTAGTATTTATTTTTAGTAATTTGTTTCTTTGCATCTATTAGTTTAATAACTCGAAACCAAATAAATATCTTTTATATTTTATTTTCTGTATTAGCAATTACTACTACTTATATATTGAACACTTGGGTTATACCAGTCCAATCCCTGAGAACGAATATGATTTATCGGAGTATTACTTGGACACCCTTACACTTGCGGTATTGTGGTTCCCTTTATTTCAGTTTTTAATTTTATAACACATTAGGACCCACTCGAGGTATCATTTCATGGTTTGTGAGGGGATCATGTTGGGGTACAAGTTTTCGAGTAGGGGTACAGAGTTTGACCGTAGAAATATTGTGATAATCAAAACCCTTCCACCTTCCATTCTCGTTAAAGGTGTGAGAAGTTTCTTGGGACATGTGGGATTCTACTGATGATTTATCATATAGTTTATTAAGATCGGCAAACCGCTATGCAATTTTTTATTTTTTTTTGTCAAATACAAGGCATAAAACAACTACCTACATAAACCATTCAACATCCTACTAAAATCCTCTAAAGAGTAATTCATCCAGTTAGTAATATTAGTTCCCTTCCTAGCACATCTAGCTAATGCGTCCGCAGCTGTGTTATAGCACCTACCAATATGCTTCATTTCCCATTCCGGACATTGCCCAATCCAACTTTCGATCTCCGAAAGCAGTGGTTTAAGGCTCCAATGAAGCCCGGTCTTTTTCTTAATCCCTTGAATCAGTTCAAGGTTGTCAGAGTAGAAAACGACTCTCTGACGGGTGAGATCATAAGAAGATCTCATGGCCCAAGAGAATGGCCCATGCTTCACCTTCAATAACACTATTGACTTTGCGTCTCTCATTAATCAACCGATCAATACGCCTATTATTATTAATTCTAACCCCTGCCATGCCCGAATGATTATTCTTGTCCACACACGAAGTATCACACATCCAAATCATGTCTTCCGTTTCTTCATCGAGAGGATTAATATTGTTAAGGATTTTTCCTTCCCTATCATCCGTATCATTATTCCACTCTTTGATTTTATCGCCAAAAAACCTTGACATAGAATCTTTAACTCTGTGAAAAATGTCACTAATTGACCATTTTTTCAATTCATGAAAAACATTTCATCCGTTCCTTCCAAATATTCCACATAATATTTAAAATATATGCAGTAACCACTTTTTTGTTCCATCCGTTCTTTGAGAAACCTTCTATAGTTCTAAGGAACCATTCCCCAATACTATCTTGATTAAAGGCCTCAATTTTAATTTGAAGAGGAGATTTAGCCCAAACCTCTCTACTAAACGGGCATCTCAGAATTAGGTGTGTTACATTTTCACCTTCCATTTCGCACCATTCACACGTATCTTCTGACAAACATCTTTTCCTAACCAAATTGTTTTTTGTAGGAATCGCATTATTACAAATTTTCCATCCGAAGTTTTTAATCTTTGATTGGATATTAGCACCCAAATACTATTCCATAGTTCGCTTTTTAGATTTTCACCATTACTCAAATTTTGAGTTTCATTCATAATCTCATCATTAATCATAGTATGGTATCCAGATTTCGTACTGTATTCACCATTTTTTGAGAAAGGCCAAACAATTCTATCAATCTTATTTTCCTTGAAGATCTGAATTTCTTGAATTGAAGAAGCTACCTCATTAGAAAAATTCGAATTGATTTTTTCCAAATCCCGCTCATAATCAAAACCTCGATGATTGATCAGTTCACTAACCATTTCAATTGAGCAGCTATTAGGTTTTGGTGCAAAAAACCCTTCTTTAATCCAACAGTGCTTCCAAATATTAATCTGTGTACCATTGCCCACTTGCCATATACAATATTTTTTAAGAAATTGTAGACCCTTGAACAGACTGCAGCTCCATGATCTTCTTTTATGTAACTTTGCCTCCCACATTTCACAATCCTGAAAATAAATCGCTTTTAATATCTTGTATGCAAAAGAATCAGGCCTTTTTAACAATCTCCATGCTTGAGCAGCAAGCATAGCAATGTTCATTTTATGGAAGTCTCTAAATCCAAGGCCACCTAATCTTTTGGATCTTGCAATCTTATTCCATGCGACCCAATGTATTCTTTTTTTATGCGACGCGTCGTACCAAAAATTTGCTACAATACTTGACATTTTTTTGCATAAAATCTTTGGGAATTCGAATATCGACATTGCATAATTAGGAATAGCTTGTAAAACTGCCTTAATGAGAACTTCCTTACCTCCATCAGAAAGTAGGTTTGACATCCAGCTTCTAGATTTATTTAAGAGACGATCTTTAATGTAATTCAAATTTTGAGATCTCGCCCTTTTAATCGTTAAAGGAATTCCCAAGTACTTTCCCAAATCATTATTGTACTGAATACTGAGCATATTAGAAATGTTGTTTCGCTCCTCAGTCGGTGTATTTTTACTGAATAAAATGGAAGATTTAGCAAAATTAATTCGCTAACCCGATGCCATGCAATATTTTCTCATGACTTCTTTAAAGGTATTAATTTCTCTTTGATTAATGTTGATGAAAAATAAAGCATCGTCCGCAAAAAGAAGATGCGTAATAGATGGACATTTCCTTGTAATATTAATACCTTTAATGTCTCCTTCGCGGCAGTGAAAATTTATAAGACTAATAAGGCTTTCCGTAAGTAGAGAAAACAGAAGCGGCGATAATGGGTCTCCTTGCCTCAAACCTTGAGAGGGATAAAACTTTTTAAGTCTTTGACCATTAACTTTGACCTGAAAAGAAACCGAGGTAACACAATTCATTATCCATCCAACCCATTTTTCGCAAAAACCCAACGCAAGAAGAGTTTTCATAAGGAATTTCCAATTAACTTGATCATATGCTTTTTCCATGTCTAATTTAATTGCCGCATAATATTTCTTGGTTGTTCTTTTATTATTGAGAAAGAACGCGATCTCTTGAGCTATCAAAATATTATCCTGAATGCATCTCCCTTTAATAAAAGCGGTTTGGGTAGGGGAAACCAATTCATCCATAAATTTTTGTAACCTTGAAGCCAAGATTTTTGCAATAATTTTGTAACAAAAATTTGCACAAGCAATCGGTCTATAATCTTTAACGTTTTCCTGTGACGAACCTTTAGGAATAAGCGTGATGATCGAATCATTAATTCTCTTAAGATCAAGATTAGCCTCAAAAAAATCAATAACAATTTTAAAAATATCAACCTTGATAGTTTCCCAAAATACGTGATAAAATTTACCCGGTAGTCCATCTGGTCCTGGGGCTTTAGAACCGGACATGCTAAACACTGCTTTGGTGATTTCCTCCATATTTGGCATTCTTCTAAGATCTTTATTCATATTATAAGAGACTTTTGATGGAATATATTGAGTAATGTTTTCATTGTCATCCGTCGGATTTTCCTTGAATAATGATTGATAATAGGAATTGATAGTATTTTTTATTTCTTTCGGTTTATCAGTCCAAATACCATCTTCTTTTTTGATCATATCAATTCTATTAATTTTCCTTCTACTCAATGTTTTCGCAAAGAAATACCGAGTATTTTTATCGCCTTTTTTTATATGAAGATCTCTAGCTCTATCTTCCCAAAACATTTCTTCGATTCTCCATAATTCCTCAATTTCTTCCCTTATCATTTGTTCCTTAACTGTTGTATCCTCATTCTTATTATTATTATTTAGCATGATAAGTTCCTCCTGTAAATTCTCGATCCTTCTTCTATTATTATAAAAAGTTTTCTTGCTCCACCCTCGAAGAGCCAGACAAGTAGCATCTCGTTTGTTGCAGAAATTCACAATACTATTAACATTATTACTCGTTTTCCAATTATCCCTAATGATATCCTTGCATTGTGAATGTTCAACCCATCTTGATTCGAAAATAAAGTATTTTTCATACTTATCTCTTTTTTTAAATCTTTTAAGAATAAGAGGCGAGTGATCTGATCCTATCGCTGGAGGAATAAATAAAGAAGCATCTGGAAAAGTAGCACACCAATCCATACTAGCAAGAGCCCTATCAATTCTTTCCTTTATGTTCTCATTTCCTTTTCGATGATTATCCCATGTATAATAACAACCTTTACTTGGAATGTCCATGAGGTGATTAAGGTTGATAAACTCATTAAATTTGAGAACCCGATTTAGGTTAGGAGCTTTCTTACCCTTTTTTCTTCAAAGCAAGCAATATCGTTGAAATCTCCAATGATAATAAATGGTTTATCCAAAGATTTAATCTTCTTATTGAGTAACTGCCAAAATTTATCTTTTTCATCATCTTTACTTGGCGCATAAACACAACACAAAACCCAAGAAACCTCTTTCGGTTCATTAACTTCAAGCATTACAAAACTAGAGGATTTAAAAAGGACAGAAATAGAAATAGACTCCTTCCAAACTACTACAATCCCCCCGGACCTATAAGCTCTTCCTCCGGGGTCGATTACTAAGTTATTATCAAAATCTTTGAGGTGAGAACAAGATTTGAAATCTTTCTTTCTCAATCGACTCTCAAGTAAACAAGCAACAGAGACATTATTTTTCTTAACTAAGGACTTGAACGAGCTTCTTGTCAGAGGAGCCCTTACCCCCTGACAATTCCATATCATGAAACTATCCATCACGCCCAGCCGCTTTGTAGGACCGGCTGACGTCCGCAATCGATACTGGAGGAGGGTTTTCCTTCACTGGATACCCATGAGAACTCCCCCCCTCATCAGAGCTACTAGAATCTGATGAACCATCTTCCAAATGTCCATCGCAGTCGTCACCTCCACAAAAATAGAGCTTTTTTTTGTCTTCGAACTCCTCCATCAGCACAAGATCTTCACCATTACAAACCCTCTTCTCACTTGTCATCTTATTCTTGACCTCGTAAAAGCTGTCGCAAAGTTCGTCAATGAAGTCTTGCATTCCTAAAATCCTTTTTTCCATATTTATAAAATCGTCCTTCGAAAATTTTTGTAGTTTAGAATTACCCATCTCACCACTAGGTGCCCTCTTCCTCTTCAATGTTTTTGGCCATGTGAACTTACGTTTAGGAATGTTTGATTGATTATTAGGATTAGCGATCCATCCTTCGTAGTTGTTTTCATCTTCAATAGGGCGAGGGTGATCACTAATGTTGATAGATTGCGAATTAGGCGAGACTTGTTGGTTATAAAATTGCATTTCTTCAAGATCAGGACTTGCAAGATCATCGCGAGAAAATCTTTTCCTTCCTTCAACCGCAGTGTTATAATAAGACTCCTTCTGAAACTTCTGATTTCCGTCGTAAACTAAATCAGCATTTTGTATCTCTAAACCTTCAAACTCCACAGCTGATGAGTTAAGATCCATCACCATCTTCCCTTTATCCTGTCTCTGATCATCAATACCGTGATTGTTAGTAACACCAGAAGATCCATACTTGAATTCATTATACATTTCATCAATATCAAAGGATTGCGAGCTCAACACTTCCTTGATTGTTTCGTTACTAACCACAATACTCATCCCAATATCACCTAGCTCCTTTCTAAAAACCTTAAACAGTTCCGGAAATCTTTTTTCAGAGAGTTCAATTGGACTCTCCAATTTGCTAACTCTGTTAAAAAGCTCTTCCAGCATATCTGAGTTTTCTCTTTTCCTTTTTGAAGATTCACTTCCAGATGCTTTGTTATCCCCATCTTTACTCTTGTTGCTTTCAGCTCCAGAATTAATAAAGGCGCTAGGACCGGTAATAGCATTAATATTACCATTTCCCCCACCTCCATGTCCATAAAAATCGTCGTCATCTTCTCCGTCATTGTTGAATCTTCTAAAGGGGAAGAATCGGATAATTTCATCAAAATGTCCCCATCTGTCTTTCTTGCGAATAACATGAAACATTTTATCCTCACTTTTCATGACAAGATCTTTGCTCCAGTTACAGTAACGCGCAGCATCATCTGTCCATCTTGGTCTGACCATCGCTAAGTTACACGAATTCTTATTGTGACCCAGCTTCCCGCAATTGAAACAGAATAAACCAATACTCTCGTAAACGAATGAAACCCATGCATTACCATCAAGTTGTTGTAAAAAGACTCCAGTTTTGATTGGCTCGAGAGTATTAAATTTCACCCTAAATCTGATGAATTTAAGGTCATCATTATCCACCACCGGGTAGTCGATTTCTGTTGTGCTCCCAATAAAGTCTCCGAACAGCTGAATCGCCTCAATATTATTCTGTGATCCAGCAAGTCCGTAAACTCTAACCCAAACTTCGGATGAAATTAAATCCAAGTCTTTGAAGGCCTTTGAATCATCCCATTTGATGATGATGACATGCATTGTTTGACAAAGAAGAGGACGAATAAAGAAGAGTCTCTCAGCCTCTTCTTGATCAAACAGACATAGCTTAAAGGTGTTATTAGCGATTTCTTCAAAAGTTACTCTTCCAGCAATCCCCCAGGTTTCAAGGACAACCTTTCGGAAAGCACCAAATAAGATAACACGATCCGAAACCACTTTAGCAACAAAAATAAATTCAAGAACAATGGGTTTGGCAGACGACACCTTGGTTGAAAGGGTTAGGGTTTCAAGTTTGAGAACGTTTTCTGATTTGACTTTGGCTAAAGGTAGTAAATGAGTATTTTTTGCAGACATTTTGATTCTGTGTTTGGTATTATTTGAAAGGTTAATTTTGTTTGTAAGTGAATGAATGTTTGAGGTAGGGTATTTATAGTTGTAATTGAACATATCATTGAGAAGATATGAGATACTCGGGAATATGCAGAGACTACGCTGCATGCCTGCCAAATGTTCAAGCATGAGTGTAAAAACGATCAGGTTTCCATTGGAAGTGTACACCAAAATCTTGAAACTTGTTCCACCCAATGCATGTTTGTTTTTTCCCATCAGACAAAAGATATTATGTCTTTTTCTCCACGAAAACAATCCAAAACTTACCATCACTTGTTTTACATCCCTAAACCTTCGGAGTATAATTAAGATGTCCCAGCTGAGTAGTATATCAATAAATTGATGATAAGAATTGTCTCCTTTAACTTCTAGAATAACATTAAATATCCTCGCTTTCATAGAAAAGAGATTAAATACTCGACATAATTTTTTACGAATTAAAAGCCCATCATCAATAACTCCATTAGAACAATAGATATTATGTTTAAAATTGATAATAATATTATAGAATCTTGAAAACCCATATAAAGACCAAATCACATAAAACCCGTTCAGTAGTATTTTAGCCATATAACTCACATCACAGCTTTTAGAAAGTTGTCTTCTATCACGCTTAGAGATCCCACTGCAGACGCCGTCCCTAGGGAGACTAAATAACATTTTTTAATCCTTAAAGGCCAATGCATAAGCATGCACGCCGATATCTGAGACCTAATAATCCTTCCATATCTTGAAACATCCTTTAGCCAATTTTCCATCAAACACAACCATCTAGAACAACTCGATATAGCAGCAAGGCAAATCAATTCTTCTGAAAAATAGTTATATAACCGAGGTAAAAGAAACATCAAGGCCATACAGACAATCAAGGTCTGCATGTTAATTATACAATCATAGCATTCCATTTGGGTAATAAGTGAAGAATTGTACCCCAAATATGATTTTGTACATGGTCCGGGATCAAAATTAAAGATATAGAACAAGAGTCTAAATCCTGAAATGAAGTTCATGAGAAAAAATAACAATACCCTAATCGAAACGAAAAAAAGCAGAAGGTCACAGGATCTACTAAGAAAAGAATCAATTAGACATGCAGTGAAAGTTGAGTTGAAACAGACAGATTGTAATTAAAATTGAAAAAGAAAATAGAGAGAAGTCAGAGGATAATTTTTAGAGCTATGCAATTTATTTGAGAAGTATGTCAAATTCCAATTTAATGGTACATGCATGGAGGCGTTTTTGTCCATCAAGGAGAAGATTGTTTCTACACAAGCTGTGACACCCCCTGATTGGATTCTTCAGTTTGAGGTTATGTGTTGTGCATGTGGTTTTGCAATAGGTGTCGTGTGGTCAAAGAAAGGATTAGGTATTTCAAAACGTTTATTATGCGAGTAAGACTTCCATAGGTGCACAATTGAATTATACAGTGACTGAGAGTGAGTTGTTCGTTATGGTATATGCATTTGATAAGTTGCGTTCCTATATTTTTAGAATGAAACTTATAGTTTACAAGGACTATTCCGTAATCAAGTACCTTATGGAGAAGAAGTACGCAAGGACACGTCTTATTAGGTGGGTGCTTTTGTTTGGAAGAGTTTGACTTAGAGATTCATAACTGGAAAGGAAGCAAGAATCAAGTAGGTTATCATTTATCTCACCTCAAAGGCTCTATGTCAACAATGAACCTGAGTTAGTCAAAATAAATATTTCCCGATAAGAACTTACTTATGATGAATTCGAGTATTTTTCCTTGGTATGCATATACTGCCAATATTATAGCGAGTGGGTCTTTTCCCATTGCAAGCAATCTATAAGAGAAGAAGAAAATTGCACGCGAAACAGTTCTTTTGGGAAGATTCCTTCTCGTTCAAGGTATATAGCGATCAGATGATTCAAAAACGTGTACCAGAGAATGATATTTGTGATGTTGTGGCGAATTGTCACAATTCACCGTATGGAGGAGATTTCAAGGGTGATTGGACATCCACTAAGGTACTTCAATCCGGTTTTAATTGGCATACGAACTACAAATATTGTTATGACTATGTCAGGCAATGTACGTGATGCCAATTCACTGGAAATGTGGTGTCTCCTAGTGTGTGATAAAATCACCACCTCTTTTGAGAGGGACACTACCCGCAAGTGCACGGGCCGTTCCAAGTTATGTGTAAATAATACAGATTTCGTTCTCAAGGACGGCTAGTTATGACACTAATATTAATCGGAATAGTAAGGTTAATTGTTAAAACAAAAAAGTAAATTAATAAGATTTTTGTTTGGTTTTGATTAACAACTAAAGATGTGATAAAACAAAATACTAAATTAATTAATTAAAAGGAAATAATATAATTAAATAAGTTTGGACGCAAGAATGAGAAGGGAACTTGAGTCTCGCAAGGATCATTGGCGAATACTATGCGTCTATTACCTAGGTCCGTAATTAAACCCCTCGCCAAGGTGATCACTTCGCCACTAAAGTGAATAGCCTAATTACTATAACCTATGTTCGATTCATGACTTCAAAAATAGTAAAGGTAATTGAGATAATAGTCGACACAAAATACCGAGTCTAAATTAAATAACTAAATCCCAAATTCAGAAAAACATTAATTAAAGAAATTAGGGCTTAACCCATAATGCGATTCTCAAGTACTTAATAAATTAGCCCATGTTCAATTCAAAAAAAGTGATAAAATAATTAAAAGACATTATCCTAAATTACATAAATAAAATATGAAACCTAATTGGGGCGTTGGGTTGACTGTTGTTGGAAGGAAGGGATTCTTCCATCTCTAGCTTTTCCTCTGCCTTCTTACTCTGACTTGAAAATTTGAAACACGGAATGAATTTTAATGTCTGATGTGTAAAAATGAGGTCTAAAGGTCTATATATAATAGAAAATAAGGACTGAGCTTTTTACTCAAGGATAGTCATTTAAATAATAAAAAGTCCAAGTCCCTATTAAAAATTCCGTAACTGATGTACATCTATTGGTAAAATGGTCGTAACTTTTGCGTCTCAACTCCAAATCACCTGATTCAAGTCCTCAAATCTTCCTAACTCAAAGTTGAAGCTTTCTTATTTCACGGCTCAAAGACTGAATCAGTGTCTAATTGACTCAAAAGCAGCAATTAGTAACAACCTTCTAGATTTTCCTCTCTCTATTAGACAACTCTTCGAATATTCTTTTCTTCCTTTTTACCTCTCCGCTTGATCTTGGATTTTAATTCCCACTTCTCCTCCTTGTTTTAGTACTCCAAATAATCCATGGACCTAAGAACTTTGCACTAAAAACAAATTAATTAACGTACAACAGTTCGAAAACAAGAAATAACATAATATGAAGGGGAGAAAATGCAATATAACGAAATAAGCATAAAAGTCAATCAAATAAGTCTAATATTCACCGAAAATGATGTCTCCTAAGGTATAATATTTAAAACAAAATGTGAGACATCAAGAGCCCGAACTCAAACCTTTGTCATCCCGACAAAGTAAAATAAAAACAAAGGGCTTAGGTGAACGCATAAAATGCAGAGTCTACACATCAAGAAAATCCCTTTTTCCCAACTTCGTTTTGACCTTTAGACGACCCTTTTAAAGGGCTGGCTTATCTTTGCCTGCACTTTATCCCATAGTGGCCTATACTCGTGTTGCCAATGTTATGACTACATCTTGATAGGATAGTCGGCTATTGAGACCCCGTTTCCCAGCTGCCATAACAATAGAGTCGGCTATTGCGACCTCCTTTCCCAGCTCCCCTTCAAAAGAGTCGGCTATTACGACCTCCTTTCCCAGCTCCCCTCCAAAAGAGTCGGCTATTGAGACCTCCTTTCCCAGCTTTCTTCCAAATTAGAGTCAGCTTTTGCGACCTCCTTTCCCAGCTCCCCTCCAAAAGAGTCGGCTATTGAGACCTCCTTTCCCAGCTCCCCTCCAAAAGAGTCGGCTATTGAGACCTCCTTTCCCAGCTCCCCTCCAAAAGAGTCGGTTTTGAGACCTCATTTCCCAGCTTTCTTCCAAATTAGAGTCGGCTATTCAGACCCCCTTTCCCAGCTCATTTCTAAGATAGAGTCGGCTATTGATACTTGCAATAGGTCTAACATCAAAGCAGCCTACAAAAGAATACATTAACAAAAAAGTAAATATCTAGACAATTAGTTATTTACCTTATCAGCCAACACTTTACACATACTACAAAGTTCCGAAATCCCAACAGGTGGAATTGAAGTTGACTTACAAACATCAGTATAACACTTATTCAACTGTTACATCACAAAAGTTACAACAAATCAGTAAATATTAATATTTAATTTCATTAAACTTCTCAAAGAAAAAATAATTTACCTCACCAACAGTGCTATCCTTTTTACCCCAACAGAAAAGTTTTACAGCAGAACAAAGAATAAACTACAGTAAAAAAACAAGACAAGGTTAAAAGGTATATAAGATTTCAACAATTAAATAAAAATTATTTTATTTATTTATTTACCTGTTGATGCTGTGGAAGAGATTTTATAATATCTACTGCAGGAGATTTATATGCTTTAGACAAAGCAATCCCTACGTGATCAACTCTTACTATATAATTTACTTGCTTTGCTATAATATTTTGAGGTTCTTCACCAAAAGGTAAGCTTAAATCATTCATACATTCTTTTATTTCAGCTTAAAAATAAATAGTTATTAGTCACCGTAATTATTTAACTTTGCAAACACAAAATTACTACTAACATGCAAACCCATAATGTCTTTCTCATATCACCAGATGCAGCTGAAACTTTCTGCATTAAATAACATGAGCATTTTATAGATTAATATTTAAATAAAATGATTTAGAAAAAAAAGAGCTTACTCTTGCACATAGTTCTAATGCTTGTGGTTGGAATACTTTATAAGGGAGCCCCTGTTTAATGTATAAATTGAGAAAAAATAAGTACTTTCCTATTAAAATTATGGTTACTAAGATTAAAGTAAAGTAATTATTACCATTATCCTTTGCTGTAGAATCTTGATGATTTGATCCTTGGAATATGTACGAAAATTAATAACCATAGGCTTGCCTAGTAAATGAAGGACAAAATAGCAATAAGTAGTTGGATCTACTAAAAGATAGGAGAAAGTTTGAAACTTACAATTCAAGGACTTGAGTTTTGGAAGAAATTTATCTGCTAAGTCAATTGCATTTACAACTCCTGTAAAATTAAATACATTGTTAAACAATGTTATGGTAAAATTAAATACTTGCAATCTTTCGTACCTTATTTTCAATAAGATCCTCCAATACATTTCTATTCCATATACAATCTTGGATCAACTTGTAATGTAATTTAAATCTGGAAATCAGAAATGGAACAATAAAAGGTGCTTCTTTTGAGTTAATTACATTATAAGTCCCTATATAATGCAAAATCCTTAAACCGTGCACATACATACTGCACCAAGTTTCTATAGTTCGAGGACCATTTAAGAAAATTTAAAAGCACAAGGACTTAATGGATAACTACCCTATAGTTAGTTCAGGGACCATTTGGGTATTTCCCCTAGTTTCAACACAAAAATTGTTCACGTACCATTGCTTCTCAGCCGTCTGTACCTTCATTTTTAAACCAACCCTTTTACCTTCTTCTCGAACCATATATAACGACACGGGCAAAAAAGGAATAACAAGCAATTCTAACAAACAAGAATATATATTAAGATTTCCAATGTAAAAAGATATATTTTTATTATATACCTGCACACCAGCTGAGAATTGTTATGCACTTCTTTGAGAACTTGAAATTCCATAATAAAAGACATTATTAGGCAGGGGCGGTTATTTATAAAACAAGATGAGATGCAATGCACATATGAGATAAAATGAGATGCAATGCATATGAGATGAAATGAGATGCAATGCAAATGAGATGAAATACTCACTCAACAAATGGTTTTATTTCATCGACATGTAGTAATACATATCGATGTGCCTGCACCAAAGATAATTCATCCAACTCTTTCACCTCAAGTGCTCCAATGGTGCTGCCACCGCTAGAAAGAAGATATTTATCTCTTTCAATGGCATCGATGTCATCATTACGTTGTTTCCGGTTGAAAATTGTCTCTATACCATCAAAATACCTAGAACAAAATGTAATACATTCTTGTGCAATATAACCCTCCGCAATTGAACCTTCTAGGTGTGTTTTATTTCCAATATAACTTTTAAACACTTTCCAACACCTACAATATATGAGAATGATATTACCAAATCAATTATATAGCTATTAAATATTTGAGTATGAGGATGGTACCTTTCAATAGGGTACATCCACCTAAAATGTACAGGACCCGCAATCCTTGCCTCGTCTGCAAGATGAATAATTAGATGCACCATTATAGTGAAAAAAGAGGAAGGAAAACATTTTTCCATTTTACATAGTAGTAGGATTGCACGAGACTTCATATGTTCCATATCTTGAATATTAAGTGACTTGGAGCATACAGCCTTAAAATGCTACTCAACTCTATTATGAGCTTTGTTACTTTTTTTATTTTTCATAGAGAAACGCAGCGCTATTGGAAGCAAGTCTTGCATCAAAATATGGTAATCATGAGTCTTGAGATATTGGAGTTTTCGATCTTTAACATTAATACCTCTTGATATATTCGATGCATATTTATCTGGCGCTTTCATATGTTTCAACACTTGGAGAAATAAATCTTTTTCCTTTTTAGTCATCGAATAACAAGCGGGAGGAAAAAACACTTTTCCATTAGGTTTCACCACCGGATGAAGATGCCTCCTTATACCAATGTCCTTTAAATCATATCGTGCTTTTGAATTATCTTTACTTTTACCTTTTATATTTAACAAGGTTCCTATCACATTTTTACACACGTTTTTCTCAATGTGCATAACATCAAGATTATGACGCAAGGTGTTGGAACCTTAATAAGGCAATTTGAAGAAAACACTTTTTTTCCACAACTTTGATTGATTAACCTGTGTATCACCCTCTTCAAGGTAACCAATACCCAATAACTGTAATTGGTCTACTGTATCTGATCCTGTCAATGTCATAGGTGCAACTTCATGTTCCTCGTTCCCATCAAATAATTTTTTTGAGTGCGAAACTTGTGTGAGCGATTCAACCAACGACGATGCCCCAAATAACAATATTTACCCCCTTTTCTTAATCATCTTGATCTTGTTTTATGAGCACAACATGGACAAGCAAATCTTCCTTTCGTACTCCCCCCAAATAAAATAGCCAAGGCAGGATAATCGTTCAAAGTCCATATTATTGTAGCTCGCAATTTGAAAGTTTCTCTACTAGTTGCATCATATGTTGGAACTCCATCCCATACCTTCAAAAGCTCATCAATCAGTGGCTGAAGATATATATCTATTTTATCTCTCGGTGACTCTTTCCCGGGAATAATCATTAACAATATAAACGAAGATTGCTTCATGCACATCCATGGTGGCAAATTGTATATAATTAATACAATATGCCATACACTATGAGGATTAGTCATATTCCAAGAAGCATTAAATTCATCAGTGGCTAATCCAAGTCTTACATTTCTTATATCTGAAGCAAACTCGGGATATAGATTATCGAAATTCTTCCATGCCAAGGAATCAGCAGGATGCCTTAAAATGCCGTCCTCTACACGTCCCTCAGCATGCCATCTCATTAAAGAACTTGTTTTCGAAGACATGTATAATCTTTGTAATCTTGGTATCAACGGAAAATATCTTAAGATTTTCGCAACAACTTTCTTCTTCTTCTTTTCTCCATTATTTTCTGTTTCATTATCCCCTTCACCTTCTTTATTCTCTTTTCTTGTTTTATTTTTCCCATTATCTTTTTTTTTCTCCTTCTTTGCTCCAATTTTCCCATTATCTTCTTTTTTCTCCTTTGTTGCTTCAGTTTCGCTTTCAGCTTTTTTCCAACGAGATGTTTTACAAATATGACAGGACTGTTGTTTTGCTCTTGCACCTCGGTATAACATGCAATTATTCGGACATGCATGTATCTTTTCATACTTCAATCCCAATTTCCTTGTCATCTTCTTAGCTTCATAATAAGATTCGGGAATTCTCGACTTAGGATACTGATGTTTCATAAATTCAAGAAGACTATCAATAGAAGTTGCAGTCCACGAGTTACTACACTTCAACTGCATTAGTTCGAGTGTGAAGATAAGACACTTGATGTAGAACCAGGATAAAGTTCTTGGTTTCCTTCTTCGAGAAATTTACAAAGATCTACAGTTTTTTTGTCAACTCCATTCTCAGATGAATTATGATACACATCATTAACTGCAATATCTACATCAGTGTCATCATCCTTCTCGTTATTTTCGACATTCAAATCTTCCTTTTCAAAACATGGTGTATCATGAACCCCAAAAGCATCCCTTGACAACTCCTTAACCATTCCATTATTATCTTCATTCTGATCACTTGATGTAATTTATAAGTTATTAGAAGTTGATTTATTTAGTCCTTGAACTGAATATTTTTCTCCGTGAAGGAACCACACATTATACTCCTCAACCATTCCATTACATACTAGATGTGCTCTCATAATGTGTCGAGATTGATATAGAAGATTACGGCAATTTTCACAAGGACACACTATTTTTTCGTCGTCAGATATGCCACTGAATGCAAAAGTGATAAAATTATCCACTCCATGAAGATATTCAAGTATGTGTCTAGGCTTTCGTCTCCAACTTTTGTCCATAGAGATTTTGCTTGTAAGATTTTTCAAGTTACTAGAAGATATATTTTCATGATAAAAAAAAACATTTTAGAATTTGAAATACATGGACCATCGGTGCAAACCGTGCAACTAATCATATTTATATTTACATAAACGTGTGTTTATATATATACAAAGTAGCTAAATGTACTCGTGTTTCAAAAAGTATCAAATGTACCCCTGAGCTATACCAAAAAATAGCAGCAGATTTGCAGCACTAATTTAAAACACTTGGATACATTTTCTACTCTTTATAACATGTGTATATTTGGTTATTTTTAATAATACATGAACCAATGGTGCAATTATGACATTTTTCTTTTTTGTTCATGTGTGAAAAAGGATCGCCAATATCAGTGAAGCAAGTGAATACGTGGCAGAAATTCCTCAGGGCCCAATCTTTCTACATTTCATTTAATTTTTTAATTTTACTACTGCCTAACTTTTTCTCACATTTCAAAGTTGCGAATTTTTTAGTAACTATCTCTATTGATTGTGTCAAATTATCAGAAAAATCCAAATTTACTATATTTAAGGTCTTGTTTTTTTCACGTCTGATTTGTTTTAATATACGCAGCTTGCAAATTTAAGGTTTGGTTTGCTATTTTGGTATAATATAGGTACTACATTGCATTTTTGAATAATATAGGGGCTGGGGGTGCTAATTTGGTATTATGCAGGGACTATATTTCATTTTTAAATAATTATGGGGTTCGGGTCTATTTTGGTATAATATATGTACTACACTGCAATTTTTTTACTTCAATTGTGTTAATTTTTAACATTCTTAAAAACAAAATACATCCAAGAGAATTTAAGTAATTTTTGTATACATAGAAAAGTAATAATTAATATTACCTTGCATTCGATTTTGCCCTTAGTTTTGTCCAAATTAAGTTCTTCGTCAAGATCGTTGTCTTTACGGACCTGTAATAAATTAATAAAATCAAAACAAAGGTACACAAATAAAAAAAAAGATCAGTAAGCCCTTGAATGTTATAATAATAGTAAATGAAGTAAGTAAATGAAGTCTAGGAGTATACTAGTGAATCCGATGATAATATTTATCTCGCGTGCAAATGTGTTCTAAAAAACAGAATGGGTAACAACCATATGGAGGAATTTTACTTTAGTAAGATGAGGGACTAAAAGTGCAATAAACTTGAAAAGATAGGGAATTTAAAAATAACTTTCGTAAGATTTAGGGACTATAAATGCAAACACACAGAACACAACTAAGACAAACCACATTAAAAACACACATTGTACACTCACTACAATGACTACTTCATTTGATTACAACATTTACTCATCAGAAACAAAATATTCAGGTTTTGTGCTTTTACCCTAACTGATATGCAGGTTACTACTAAATATTCTATAATTAAACAATTTCTATTCAGAATAAGAAAATCAAAGTCCTGTAATAACTCAAAATCGTGAACATTTTCCAGGGAATGAAATTGTTACTTGTTTCAGATTGTTAAGGGTTCGAACAAAAATACTCTATTGGAGAACCCATACCTTGAAATGTGTTAAAAAGAAGTTGCACGAGAATTGGGGTTAGGAATCACAGTTTGGCTTATGCCACTTCAATTAATCGTATGCAGGGTGATGATTATTGCTGTGAAGATGAAAAAAAAACCCTTGCCTGAACCTTGCGCCTAAGAAAAACAGAGCAGATCGGTTAAATTGCACACACTACATTTTAATTCTCTAGTAATTCATAATCCGAGTGTTAAGATGATTTTGGGGGTGCAGCGAAGAAACGTAAGGTGTAAGGTAAGAAGGGATGCGGTGGGACTGGGTGGGGTGAGGTGAGATAGGTGCAGGGGTGGGGGGTCATTTTTTTTATTTTTATAAATAATTTTTAGTTTTAAAATATTTTTATAAAATTTTGAATATTAATTATGAATATTTCATTTTTAAATATTTTTCGTCAATTAATTATAATTTTTATAATATTTTTATGATTTTTTGAATATTTTCTGAATAAAGTACGATTTTTAATATTTTTTGATGAATTTTTTTTAATAATATTTATATGAATTTTTGAATATTATGAATAAAATTTTATTTTTGAATTTTTTATAAATTTTTTATTCTTTTTCAATTTTTTTCAATTTTTAAATTTTTTTTGTAAATTAATTGAGGTATTTTAATATTTTTTTGATTTTGTAATTTTTTTAATTTAAAATATTTTTTTAATAACAACTTTTATTAGAGGTAGTGAAAAAACATGTAATAACTCACTGGGAAAGTTTTAGACATAATAGGCGACTATTATTAGGATGGTGTGAGAAATTGTTAGAAGTAATAGACTACTCTTGCTCTGGAAAAGTAGACAAATACAATATAGATATTTTTTTAACAACTAATTCAAAGGGGCTAGGGAAAAAAGAGTTGGCATAACACAGTTTTCTTGTTGTGCTGGTGAATAACCCCCTGATGTCTCCCCATTTGTGATGATTTATTAGTAATTGGGGACATCATTTTAGTTGTATTTATTAGAGTATAGGTCGATTTTCTCATCATTTAGTACACTTTCCTATTTTGTGTCTTGAATTAATTATTTATTATTTTTAGAGCATATTGGGTTTAATTTATTTATTTAGTGTGAAACTTTAAAGATATATGGTACTTAATTAGAGTCCAAGTCAATTATAAGAGCTAAAGGAAAGAAGATAAACATGGAAATTAGAGATAAGGAAACAAAAGCTAAAATAAGGGAAAGGAAAAGCTGCCACGAATCTGAATTTCACCACCCACGACCACAAATCAGCACGTATCTCAAAATCGGTGAGGAATTTGGAAGAACAGTCAAGAGGAAAGTTAAAGATCTTTCCGAGAAGATGAATTTGGACTACTCATACGCGTCAAACGGCTAAGAATTGAAGCTGTTAGGACAAAAAAAAAATGGGGTTGATTCCATATTTTAGGGTTACGAATTTGAGTTGGGCTAGGAGTCCATTACTTACCTTCTCCTTCAAGAAATCTAATTAGGTCTTCCTATACACTATAAATACAGCCTCTTATCATTATAAAATAATCCTTGGCCAAACCTTAGGTTAGGAAGAAGTTACAACACAAGAAGAGAAGTCTGGAAGGAGCTGGGCATCAATCATGTCTTCTTCAACCTTCAATTTTGTAATTCTTTTCTTTTCTTTTCTTAGTATGAAATAAATAAATTTAGTTTGAGTTTTAGAATATATTTATGAATCCTAGTTTTGATTGACATCTATCTAATTTGGGAATTATATGTTTTAAATTGAATTTATGTTTGGATTTCTCTGTTTATGTGTTGGATTTATATTCTGTGTTCTTTACAGTTGCAAACGTATAGGATTGCCATCATAGTAGTTAGATAACCATTGAAAACGGTATATTTAACTATAGGATTAGCACATAATGTCTAGAATAAGGTTTAGATCTGACAAATCAGCCTAACTAGATAGTCAATGGTTTAGTGTATTGCTATTTAATCAATTGCAGGAAAAGTTTGCTTAAGTTTTTATTGACATGGGTAAACCCTATTTAAAACTACCTAGCGCAATTGAAACCAACTATTGAAATACTATATGATTCACCCTTACATGTTTAAACTGCAAAACTAGTGGGGATTACTTGCTAATTACTCATGCTAAACTATCATACTATCTTCTTTTCTTTTATTTAATTTTCTGTCTTTAGTTTATTAGTTTAATTTTCCTTTATTAAAAACCAAATAAAAATCTATCTTTCTCTTCTTTACTCTTGCGTATTATCTGTTCTAGCTTTATCATCTGCACTTGATAATTTGCATAAGTTCTTTCTAACTTTCGTAGTCTCTGAGGAACGAATTTTCTTATCATTAAAACTTGCATACGTCTTGTAATACTTGCGAAACCGTGCTCAGCCTAGGGTGTTTATTTGCACTTATTTATATCATTATTTTATCACACCTTAGGCGACGCCATACAACTTAAAACAAATCTCATATAGTATGACTTCATAATTAATATACACATACACCTATAATGCAAAATCAAACACAAATAATATCAATCCAAAATTAAATTCGCAATGCTAGAAGGTTACACTTGTACTCATCTTAATATGGTGGCTATAGGGTGTTGATTGATCCTCACTTCTTTTAACACTCAACTTAGTATACTCTCTATTAGTTGAATTATGTATCTAGGAATCACGAGGACTTTACGGTTTTAGCGTAGGCTTAGGGACGGTTTGGTATGTATATTTGGTAATTTAGAAGTGAGATTTTGCCTTTCTCCTCACTTACCATCAACAACTGTCCAAGAGCTTGAGTTTACACTCGAATATGTTTTCACTCAGCCCATTTGATGCACTAATTTAGCGTCCCCAAGTTAACCCAATAAGCATTAAGATGATTTCCAAAATTTCCACTTTGCCGGTAACTTTATTCTTTTTTTTTTCATTCTTTTCTCTTTTTTTTTGTTCAGTTGACAACCGGGTTCCCGGTTAGTGATGATCGGCCTCCCGGTTGTACTATGTATTGACAACTTTTATCACCTTATTTTTCAAGGATCTCGGCAAAGGGTTACAATTAATATATCATCACAATTGCGCATAAATACAAACGCATATAACTTCCCTCCCAATGTAATTTCCCAATAATGAAACCCACTACCCCAAACTCAAGCTCAAGACAGGGAATCCCATGATCGTGATTCAAGTGCGGGTCATATAAAAATACCTAATAAACTAAGGGGATATGGCCTTTTATCGTGGAGACAAAATAAAGGCTTAAAGGCTAAAAACGGGGCTAAGAAAGATATAATTAAATCATGGGATTGAAAGCTAAAAAGTTTAAAATGGATATCAAAGAACTGCCTCTATAACTTTCCTAGTTACATAGCTTGCCTCTATTTCATATCTAACTGGGTTCTCTGCTCATTTAGATCTCACGTTCTACAAACCACTCAACTCCCTTATGTACAAGTTTACTTCTTTTGCTTTGTTCATTAACTTTTCCTATCAATTATCTAATGTTTGCATGCAATTAAAGTGAGTTTTACATTAACTCCTAAAGTCTACTATTTTCTATCATAAATTCATAAAAAGTATGCTTAATAGGGATATTTAAAATATTCTACAGTCAAACGCAACCCTCAATTAATTTTATTTAATATAATAAAACACATAACACAAAAAATTGGGATGAGGCAACGAATCCCACCCCAAACTCAAAAAGGAGTCGTGTCCCCACGACTCAAAAAGACTCAATAAAGCAAATAAAAAAATGTACACTAATAATGAGAAAAGGGAGAAGGAAACGTATCTTAACCAGCATGAGGTTGGTTTCTAGTGGTGCGTGTAGAGCACAAATTCTCTAGAATAGTCCATATGATTACCAACTCTTCTATTACCTTTCCCACAACTTTTATCATCTCATCTTGTTTCTCCTATAAAGTTCTCATTCGTTCTTCCAACTCATTTTCATTCACTGTCTTCTTCTTGCGTGTAGGAAGTATAGCACCTCTTTCTTCCAATTTTGGAGCTCCCTCATGGACATTTTCTCTTGATTTTATTGTCATCTCTTCCCCTTTTTCTATAGGCTCATCCTCTTCATTCTTGCGTGGTATCTTTAAGGCTAAACAAATCGCGGTTATGGTGCACGGGGATTTGAGGTTTCTTTGTAGAATAGGGAATTTTTCAAAATCCATGATGAGGTTATAAATTTCACGAGCAACATCAATATCTTTCCTATCAAGAATACACTTTATAAAAATAAGTTGTTCCTTAGTCAACTCTGAAATATGATTGTTTCCAAGGAAGGTAGAAAGTATGAAACATGACCATACTTTAGCGTGTGGTAGCAAGTAGCTACTGAATAACTAACATACATATGTTTCTCCTATTGGGATGGGAAGTTTCCCACGAATTAGGACTTGATCGTAAAAAGATTCCCATTCGAAAGATGAATAAGTAATTTCTTTGTGATATGGGCATGGACTAGTCAAGTTTGGTAATTTCAATGTTTTCTGAATAAGCTCAACTGAGAAAGGCACTACTTTTTGCATAGGATAAGTGACTGTCCATTCGCATAAGCTAGTTCTTCATAAAACTCACGAACCAAAGAAGGGTTAAACGTGACGTTTCTTTTTCTCAATTCTTTATAACCAAAAGTTTCACAAGTGGTAACATAACCTTTAGATACACTGTTCATAATACCTGAAGGAAAAATCCTTTTTCTACACCAAACTTCAAAGTAGCCACTCGCTCATGAACTTGCTCATTCCAACTAACAAAGACTCTTTTTGTCTTAGTTTCCATCATCTTTCTACGTATAGATCTTTGTTTTGTAGTGGGTTATCTAAAAACATGCTCTTCAACTTCTTTTTCTTCCAAGTTAGGCCTTTTGGTATTAGCCACACCTGGGTTCTCTTTCCTCTTCATAGTAGTTGGTGTCGCCTAGGGTGTGATAAAAATAAGATGAAATTAAGTCAAGAAACTACGCACTCTCACCCTAGACAGGCACAGTTCTGCAAGTATTACAGGACGTATGCAAGTTTTAGATAGTAAGTTGAGTTCGTTCTCAGGGACTTAAGTGTGTTAATCACGTGAATAGGAATAACGAGTAAGCAATAATTAATTAAAAGACAGGAAATTAAAGAGATTGAATTCGAAATTAACTAATTAAAACTAATTAAAACTAGGAAAGTAAAGACAATAAAATAAATAACTAAGAATATGAGATGAGAAATATAGCTTAGGTTTTGCTAGTATGCACTAATCCTTCTAATTCTTTCTATAAATCTAGTTAATAAGGGAGAATATTAGCTCTTGGTATACTTAGTCAGGATTCTAAATTCCCATACCTTAGACCTTGAGAGCAACTAAGGGGGCTACGGCACAACCAAGACGAGGTCTCAAATAGGGTTATCAAGCGTTACCAAGGCCCTAAACAGACACTACAATCAATTGGTGATATGGTGATTAAAACAAACCCTAATGACTATCTAGTTAGAATCATGTTTTGTCAGAACTAATATCGACACTAGACATTATGTGGTGGTTCAATAGTTAAACACCCAGTTAAGGAGACCATCTAACTACTATTAAAACAATCCTAAAGTGATCAGTTCTAGGAAAGACAATAAATCAAAACACATAAACAAATATTAAGTAAGTAGCTAATATCAGATTAAAACATATAATTCCCAAAAAAACTTAGATGGAAGAATTAGAAATCATAGATTATACATTATGCAAAACCCAAGCTATGGGAGGTTTAGTTCATACCTGATGGAAATAAACTAAAAGGAATTACAAAAGACATCATCTTGCTCTCTACAACAAACTGGAAGAATAAAACCTTAAGAACTAATTACTATGAGGCAAGGATGATTTACAAGTGATATAAGGGTGTATTTATAGGTGTTTAGAAGACCTAATTCGTTTTCTTGAGGAAGAGATAAAGTATTGGACTCCTAGCCCAACTCAATTTCGTATAGAAATAAAGATAAACACTGCTGGACCGTTTTGAGCATATCTTCTTCGTTATTGGTCGGTTTTTGCTCCATAAGATACCAAAAGAATCCTCACAGAATTATCTATGTCCCTATGAAAGGAAATTACCAAAATAGGCCTATTTCTTGGGTAAATCACCACTTCTTTAGGCGTGTGCTGCAGAATTCAGATTTAGGCAGCTTTTCCTTTTCCATCTTTTTAGCTTTTGTTTCCTTATCTCCAATTACCATGCTAATCTCTTTCCATAAGTTGTAGTCTTTGACTTGGACTCTAATTAATCTCCATAATTATCTTTTAAGCTTCACACTAAAATAAACAATTAACCCAATATGCTCTAAAAATAATAATTCACTAAATCAAGACTCAAAATAGGAAAGTGCACTATTATTCAAGAAAATCGACTATTATGACTTCTAAATCACTAAAAATGATGTCTCATATTAACATAAATCTATCACAAATGAGGAGACATCAAAACCCCCAACTCAAAGTTGTATCGTCCCGATACAATAAAGATAAAAACAAAGGGAAGTCTATAAATACACACTTATAAAATTCTCAATACAATGGGAAAAACATAGCAGAATATATAGAATAAACCTAAAGCACATAACTCAGAAAATTTCATGCAATAATATTCATAAACTACATACCTGTACACTTCTCATATCCACAGTCAACATGGCTTGAATTCAAGATCAGATTAGTTTCGCAATGTAAAAAGGATTGGGACTTTACTCAGTTCCCCAAGAGAGCTATAGATTGTTCATCAATCCTCACTAGTATTCCAAGATCCACTCAACTACTCTCTAATGGCTCAATCACTTCTCGATTACATAACAAAGAATCACAAGGTCTTTAAGGTTGTAATTTAGGCTTAGGGACGGTATGATAGTATATTTGGATAATTTGGAGTGAGCTTTTGGCTCTCTCCTCACTAGCCATCAACGAATCGTCCTAGAGCTTGAGTTACTCTCATAAAACGTTTCTCACTCAACCCAATGAATTCCTTGATGCAAATTTAGCATCCCCAATAACCCAATTAAAGCTTAAGATGTTCACATAAAAATTCCACTTTGCTGGTCCGAATATATATATTTTCTTTTCTTTTCAATTCAATTTCATAAGCCATGACTCTCTTTTTATGTTGAGATATCATGCTAATTCTCATATATATATATATATATATATTTTTTCTTTTTAATGCCCTTGTTGGCAAATTTTAGCTCGTAGCTTCTCTTTCATTCACTATTACCCCGGCAAAGGGTTACAATAAAAATCTGTGAATCATCATCAATATAAAGCATAAAGCACAATTAATAAGCTCAAAAATCCCATCCCAATAACAATTCCCATAATGGTGGACCCACCACCCCAAACTCAAGTTCTAAAACAACTGTCTATGCATCGCGATTCGAGTGCGGGTCATATGGAAAAGTCCTATAATCTAAAGGGATATGGCTTATAACGTGGTTCAATAAAAAGGCTTTAGAAAGGCTAGAAGGGGCTGAGAAGGATATAGCATATAAAATAAAAAATAAAAAGGTGAGAAGGTATAAAAAGGTTTCAAAGGCTTCAAATATGAAAGAACTGCCTTAATCACATTCTACACTATGTAATTTCGTTATTTTCTTACCTTTAGCACTTTCATCAAATGGTTTGTCAACTAGCTTGGATCTCACGGCCTACACACTTCTCAAGGGTCCCTGAGATCGAACATACTTTCTATCGCATTGCTTACTAATCGTTTCTTTACTATCAACGTGTGTTTTCCTGCAAATACTCAAAGCATACAAATACATAGCTCATAAACATATTACTTACTATCACCAATTCACTGAGCTTATGCTTTCAAGCTATTAAACACACTCTACATCTAATTCCCATGTATCAAAAATTTTAATTTCTACCTAAAAACAGAAAAATGGAGATGAGAGACAACGAATCCCCTCACCCCCAACTCAAAAATGAGCCGTGTCCCCACGACTCGAAAAAGACTCAAAACAGAAATTAAAATTAGCAGATAAACATATTTACAGAAATGGTAAGGAAGAAAGAGAACATACTCTCGAGGCTTATTGCCTCGCATCATTGACATCCAAGGTAGGAATTGCTGGACCTTTCGTTAATTGCTCAAGGAGTTTCATGATGTGCACTTGATTAGCATTGATTTGTGCCACATCATTGGCTAAGGAAGTTTGAGCTGCTTCAAATTTTGTTAAACGCTCCTCCATCTTCTCTTGCCTATTTTGCTCCTTTTCTTCTTTCGAAACTTGCGTAGAACCCGCTCTTCGAAAGATATCCTTGATCCAAGCATTATCAATATAACTCACTTTAACCTCGAGTTTCTCTTTTTCACCCAACGTTACACTCGCTTTTCACACAAGACACGTGATTATAGTAGGAAATTTAACATTATAAACTGATATAGGAGAGACCGAAAATCGTATCACCTCCTCATAGATCAACTGTGCCACATCAACTTCTTCTCCTCTCAAAATACAATCCAAAAGTAGAGCGTTCTTCATAGTTACATCCAAAGTTCGTGTGTTTCCGAAGACATTAGGGATAAGGAAATTGTGCCAAATTCTAGCATCCGTTTGAAGATATTTGTAAGGCCAAGGTGCCTTCAATTCTCCCTTATGTGATTGCACTTTCTCCTTGTCTAAAACATGCTCAAAAAGTAATTCCTCATCAAAGATTTTTCGTTTAGCAACCGCTTCTTCAAATTTGCAACAACCTTTCAATTTCTTACACTTGAAGTGGTTTCTAATCTCCTCAACTGTGAAAGGAACTAACTTTCCTCTAATCGGAACACAACCTTTACTATCTCGGCTAAAGAGGCCTAAATAGAATTCCAAAACTAACTCATGACATAATTCAGAACGTCTTACCATGAAAGTAGACCAACCCAATTTCTCACCAAGCTCTAAGAATCTCTTGTATTCTTCATCACCAACTTCTTCCTTGAATACTTTCTCATAAGCCAAAGGTAGCTCTTTCAATTTTTTCTTTGCAGAAGCTTTCAAGGTTTTAAAAGCTTCCTCTTTCTCCTTGGGTGTAGGACCTTGTGGAAGTTGTGTCTTCTCCTTTGCATAAAAGTAAAGCTTTTTACCATTACGATCAAACAAAGTTATTCCACCTTCTTCAACTTTATCTTTACCCTTTGAATTAGAACTAGAACCGTTGTTAATTGATTTCTTCTTGATTGAATCCAATACCTTGCTCTTCTTCACCTCCCTCTTGCTAGCTAATATTGTTGTTCTATTAGTCATCCTCAACTAACCCCCAACTCAAAGCTTTAGCAACCCTTGAAATTTGAATTTGTGCTTTTTGGTTGAACAAGCTTGATTTGGTTTAGGATAGATGAATTGATGATTAATCTCTATGTGGGTGAGGTGGATTTGTAATGGGTAGGCTTGGATTTAAGAAATTGTAGGATGAATTGTGAAAATTTGAGCTCTTGATTCTTCAATTTGATGGATTTGGTGAGGATTGGTAGCTTGAATCTCCTTTGTAATGATGTGGAGAGAAGATTTGATGTGTTTTTCTTGATGATTGGGTAGTGTTTTGATGATTGGTGAAGGTTTTGATGAGCTTCAATGGAGTTGAGAGAGTTTTGGAGAAGAGAAAGAGGCTTAAGGTTTATAAAATTCGGAATAATGGCTTTAATACCTCTTTTACATACTTAAAACCCGTTTTTCTCTCTCCAGTCGGCGCGACGCGGTATACCGGGCATATCCTCCGGTATACCGGAACATCTAATGCTCAAAAATTTTCGTCTCGTCAAATAACACGCGCTAGCAACCCGTGGCACGGGTTTTTTGGACCTACGGTATACCGCGGATATGGTCCGGTATACCGGACTGATCAGCGTGATTTTTTTTTCGTCTCGGCATGAAACACGTGGTACAGGTTTTCTCACCTGCGGTATACCGGGGCTGAGGTCCGGTATACCGCTCCCCTACTTCAGCTTTTCCGAAATTTTTTTGTTCGCTTCCCTAACTCGATTTCTCCCATACCTAAGCATCAAAAACACTAATACCTTTCTCAAATATGCATTATCAGCTAAAAACAACTAAATTAAACATAAATAAAAAACGTAAAAGACATAAAAACATAAAAAAAATTGCGGGTTGTCTCCCGTACAACACTTTTATTTAACGTCTTTCAAAGTTAGACGTGTTACCTTTATCAAGATTTGCGAATATAGCCTCCCCAACAACGAGTTAGGCTATGAACGTCAACTAATCTGCGCTTGAACCCAGTTTTGGGGTGAATTTCTATCACCTTGGCTGAAACAACCTTAGTGACAATGAATGGTCCCATCCACGAGTCTTTGAAACTTCGTGGCCTATTCTCGCGTTTTTTAGCTTTCCATAGAACTTCATGGCCAACCCCAAACTCAATGTTTGGCTCAGTATCCACAGGCTTTAAGTGGATCTTCTCAGGAGGGACTTTGTGATGTGAAAGGCTGTGGATGACAGGAACGGTGGGATCTAACTTCCTTGGTTTCTTACCCAAGACATAGAAGGTCTCAGATACGTTCTTTGCATGAAGGGTGATGGTCCATCCTTGGAAGTTGATGACACTTTGACTTGTGGCCATGAAAGGCCGTCCAAGTATGATTGGAACCTGCTTATCTGCATCAAACTCAAGAATAACAAAGTCAGTAGGGATGGCGATATTACCTGCACGGACTAAGACGTCCTCCACTGTTCCCCATGTCCTTTTTACTGAGTTGTCAGCGAACTACAACTTCACTGGAGTATTGTCTGATTTCTGAAGTCCAAGTCTCTCGAACACGGACTTAGGCATAAGATTCACACCAGAACCCACATCGTACATAGCTTTCACTTTGAGCATACCATGTAATTGAATAGGAAGGTTGAAACTTCCCGAATCTATAAGCTTTGTTGGTAGCTCTCTTTCACTTCTTCTTGAAACCCTCAGGTTCTCTCTTGGGATCTCTAAACTCGCCTCTTTCTCAGGACTAACTTGCATAAACACTTGTTGCGGTGTAAGCCCTTTCTTTGCAATCTCAAGCATTTGGCGTTGATATTTTCAGGTTGGTACGCCTCTACAAATGTCTTGAGTATAGTGTCATCCTTAGGAATTGTATCTGGAGTGGTTGATGACACTGGTTGAACAATAGGTGGCGATTCCACCTTCTCTTCTTCTTTCTCTTCGTGCACAGCAGGTGCAACTTCATCTTCTTTCTCTTTCGAATTTAGCTCAGCTTGGTAATCCATAACCGATCGAATTTCCTCTTGCATCTTGATGTCTCCTTAATTGTTCTTATTTTAGACCCTTAGGAGACATCATTTTTGGTGTTATTTTAATTAATTCGATAGACTTTTGGACTAAATATGCAATATTTCGGATTTCCCTTTTTATTTCTAGCATTTTTGAATTATTAAACTTTTGCGCGTAATATTGGTATTTTTAGTGTAAAGTTTACAGGTTTTTAGATGTTAGCTAGGAAAGGAATCCGAAGATAAAGTCAAAGATTAAAAGATAGAGTCAAGACTTGAAGAGAAATCCCGAAGATATTATTTTTAGAGCTGAAAATCCATTTTTCCAGGCCCTTGATTGCTGTTTTCGAGGTACTTAAGAGCTGATTGAGCCGCTGACCTTTGAAGAGAAAATATTCCTTATCGAAGTACGGAACTTTAGCAACTGGAATGAGGTCAATCGGAGTTGTAACGCATCGGGAAAAGCAGTTTTAGTGAAGGCCTGTCATCAGTTACGGGATTTTGGGCTTAGAAAGTGGGCTTGGACATTTAATTAGGCTTTTATTTTCTGGTCCAAGCCCTAATCCGTTTTTCTTATTATAAAAGGAGGTCTGGACTTCTATTTTTCATACAATTCATTCTTTACAATTAAAAACAACAGAGAGAAGCAACAGAAGGAAGGAAGAAGAAGCTGCTAGAGCTGGAGTGGGTCTATAGCTCCGTTCTCAGTCATTCCAATTCCGGAAATTAGGTTTCTTTTATCTTTTATTTGTAATCAATTATGAATTCCATTTATTTTAATTTAGTTTTTCTTTTTAACATGAGCTAAACAATTCATAGTGCTTGAGAACGCATAATGGGTTAATCCCAATTTGATTTCATTCTATACATTTGAATTTGGGATATTTATTATTTAAATCAAATTGGGTAAATTGTATTTTTCTTTAATTTGCATTTTAATTACTATTATTGACGTAATTAACCAATGATAGGATTTAGTATCTAGGCTATTCCAATTAGTGGCGATTGGATCACCTTGACGGGGGGTTTAGGTACCGAACTAGTTAATGAATGTAGGTTAGAAATTATTGACTCTGACGAGCTTAATTAAACCTATGGCCTATTGGGTAATGAACATTTTAACACTTGAGAGTGGACTATAATCACCCTGACGGGGTTTGTAGCATTTGATAGTTGCTCCTTAGTCCACCCTGACGGGGGTAAGGAGATTTTAGAATCCCGACCAATACCAATTTACAAATTTGTCCCTTAAACAATGTATGAAATGAATGATAGTTAAGAAAACCCTTGCGTCTCTCAAGTACTACTTGCTCATACTTGCGTTTTCACTCATTTTACTTGCGTTTTAGCTTTTTACTTGCATTATTATTTTGTCTTTCATTTATTTAGAATTAATAAACAAAACCAAAACAAACAAATTATCCTCTTTTATTTTCATAAGTGCATCAATCACTATTTGCATAGACATTGTGATCAACCATCCGTCCTTGGAACGAATCTGATTATCAGAATTACTACTTGGGACAACCGTACACTTGCGGTTGTGGTTCGATTATTATTTGCATTTATTTAGAACACACAAAGGACCACCAAGTTTTTGGCGCCGCTGCCGGGGACGGTAGCGTGTGACCACGGTGTTTATCCTTTAGTGATAAGTGCATTTATTTTATTTTATCAGTTTTACGCTTTTTGCTTGTTTAGTTTTCTCAGGTTTTTAGGTTTGGTGTATGCGAAGGAGACTCTTTAAGGATCTAGAGCCAACACCTCCGATCCTTAATAATCCAGAATCATTAATCAGACTTGCTAACAAGAGAAGGAAAGAACAAGAATCCTCAGAAGTAGAAGAATTAATTCACCAAATGGAGAACGTTAATATTCAGAACAATAACGGACAAGCTCAAATCGTGATGAATCAAGATCCTTGGTTCACTAATGGCCCTCCAGAAGTTCCATTCCGCGCTCCAGCTATAGGAGTAGGTGCTCCAGATATTAATGTTCCGAGATTCCGTCCAGATTCGGGTATGCTAGCTCAGTTCCAAAACTTTGGAAATTTTCGCGGAAGACCAGCGGAAGATCCTCTTAGAGCGATACAAAAATTCAAACAGATATGTGATTCTTACATCACACAAGGAGTTTCAAAAGAACAGATGTACTACGCTGTGTTTAAATTTTTTGTTATTGATGGAGCAAGTGAATGGCATGATACACAAGATCCGACGAAGATAACCAATTGGGATCAATTGGAAGCCGCGTTTTTCGACAGATATTATCCGAGTAATATGAGGTTAGATGCTGAATTGGAGTTGACTAATTTTCGTCAAGAATATGATGAGACTGTGGGTAAGAGTTGGACTAGATTTCAGATGTGTTTGCGTAGAGTTCCAAATCATGGTTTTTCAGAATTTCAACAGTTAAAGATTTTTTATAGAGGCCTTGATGGAGCTTCGAGAGAAAAGTTAGATACGTTATGTGGTGCAGGTTTCCTTCAAGTTCAACCCGCTCATGCCAAAATTATTTTAGAACGAACAGTCAAGAACGAGGTTGGGTGGAAATCAGAGAGAACACCTGTTAAGGGTGTTAATAATGTTAACATAGAAGAGAAACTTGCTACCTTTGAGACAAAAATTCAAAACACTTTGGAGCAACAATTGAAGCAGCTTACTTTAGCTGTAAAAGAAGGATTTTCGGGTAAGAGAGTAGCTGTGCATGCTGCACAAGAGGTTTATATGTGTTCGAGTTGTAGAGTTGATGATCATGATGAGGAGAATTGTCCGAGTAATCAAGAATCAGTGATGTTCATGTCCAACAGAGGTAATTTTAATTCGAGTGGTAATGGGTATCAGCCTAACAGAAACCATCCTGGGTTTCAATATTCGAATCCTAATGGGGCAGCCAATCCTACACATGCGTATCAGCCGCGCCCCCAAGGTGAAAACTATAATCCTAGACCACACAATAACTATCAAGGAGGACAGAATCAAAATTATGTACAGAGACAAGCTCCTCAGAATACTTATGATGAGAATTTGAACCAGAAAGCTTTACCTGCCCATCCACAAGAAGGAGCAAATACCCTTCAGAAAACAGTTGAAAGTTTAATCGCTCTACAAGCACAAGCAATGGAACGGCAGAACGCAGCGATGGAGCGTCAGGATGCAGCGATCGAACGTCAGAACGCAGCTATAGAAAGACAAAATGCACTTGAAGCAAATATGAAGATGTTCCAAAATCAGCTGAGTCAAATCAATAAACAGCTCAATCAACGTCAGCAAGGACAACTTCCTAGTGATACTGAGAATCCGTTACAAATCGAAGATTGTAAAGTTATTAATCTTAGAAGTGGTAAGAACCTTCCTCCACCTCCTTTTCCGGTTATGAAAGAAAAAGAAGTTAGAAAAGAAAAAGAGGTGGTGAATAAAGATAAAGAAGTTGAAGTAGAAGAAGTGGAGAAGCCTGTTGAGGTTCCGAAAAAGAAAGATGAGACTATAATCAATCGTCCACCCCCACCATTTCCATCGAGAGTTCAAAAGAAAGGTGATATGGGTGAGTATCAAAAATTCTTTAACAAAATAAGAGGTCTTAGCATAAATATTCCGTTGTTAGAAGCTATTCGAGATGTACCCAAGTATGCTAAGTTTCTAAAGAAAGCCCTCACTAACAAACGGCCATATTGTGATAATGAGATGATTGGTCTTCCTGAGGAATGTAGTGCTATTTGTCAAGGTAAATTACCTCCAAAGTTAGTTGATCCTGGGAGCTTTACAATTCCGATATCTATTGGTAATGAGTGGAAAGGAAAAGCGCTATGTGATTTGGGTGCAAGCATCAATTTGATGCCCAAATCAGTCTTTGATAAGCTTAATATTGAAGCAAGACCCACTTCTATGGTTTTGCAAATGGCGGATCGATCTCTTGCACATCCGGAAGGCCGAATCGAAGATGTCCTCGTTAAGGCAGGTACGTTAATTTTTCCCGCTGATTTCGTTATTCTTGATTACGACGCGGATAGGAATGTCCCCATTATTTTGGGAAGACCATTCCTAGCCACGGGGCGTACCCTTATTGATGTAGAAAATGGAGAAATGATTATGAGGATCCAAGACGAAGAGGTGAAATTCAACGTGTTCAGGCCTATGAAGTTTCCGGATTCCAAGGATGAATGTTTTCGTATAGATGTAATGGAACCGGTAAGAACAAAGCCAATTAGTGTTGTGGAAACTTTAGGGGTGGAGGAGAAAGAGCTACGAAAGAAACCACCAATTAAAGCTCCTCCATACCCCAAGGATCCACAACTCAATCATGCGAAGAAGAAAGAGAAAGCACGTGCCACGAAGGTTCCGAAGGAACCTAAGAAAGAGAGAAAGAAAAAGGGGTTCAAAGTAGGTGAAGAAGTAGCTATGAAGAAACCGAGCCCCCGCCCAAAGGTACGTGAATCAAAAAGTTCTTGGATAGGACCATTCATGGTCGCACAGATTATCTCAGACAAACTAGTGGGCATAAAAGCGAAGGGATGCAAATTTCGACTTGCAAATATTGACAACCTCACTCACTGCTGGGGAGGTTATGTCAATGACTAATGATTGAGGTAACCCGTCGAGCTTAACGACGTTAAACAAAAGCCAATTTCTTGTATAATAGCTGAGTTTTTAAATTTTTGCATTTTAGATTAGTTTGATTTTCGTAATTTTAGTGTTTATTATTAAGAAATGAGGAAGGGTAGTTGTTTTTGATGATTTCAGGGGTAAAAAGGACTTGAGTTTGGGGTCGAATTGGCGAAAACAGAAGAAAAAGAGGTTGGATGTCCAGGAGAATCCGGGTACCCGTTTTTACAAAACCGGGAACCCGGTTTTGGAGCTGGTACCACCCTCTTCAAACGCAGCACGTGGCGTGTGGGGTTCGACAACAGCGTCGAAACCGGGTACCCGGTTTGCGAAATCCGGGAACCCGGTTTTGGTGCTGTAACAGTTGAAGAGTCTGACCCTGCGTGTTGGTGACCTGCGTTTCGGAGCGTTTTGATTCGCGCATCGACACAAATCCGGGTACCCGCATTTGGCGAAACCGGGTACCCGGTTTCGGAGCTGTAATTTTCCTCAAGTCTGGCCCAGCGTTTTCAGAGGTGGCGTTTTGGCGCGTTTTGACTCGCGCCATCGACAAAATCCGGGTACCCGCATTTGGCAAAACCGGGTACCCGGTTTCGGCGAGCAGAATTTCTGACCCTGCATCTTGGAGTCCAGCGGTTTGGCGCGTCTTGGGGTAAAAAAAAAAAAAAAAAAAAAAAAAAAAAAAAAAAAAAAAGAGTATTTTTATTTTTTTTCCGCGCCGTCACAGCGACGCGGAACCGGGAACCCGGATTTTCGGATCCGGGGACCCGGTTTGCATCTGTGACAGGGCCGTTTTTCAATTTTTCAACCCTAAATTTTTACCTCTATCTTCAACCCAGCCTCCAAGAACACCCCCAAAACCCAGAATTTCCTGAGCATCATCAACTACAACCACACAATCCTCAAATCTTATTCTCTTTCACCACAATATCATGCAATCAAATCATCTCCTATCCAAAATACGATAAAATTCCCACTTTTCTCCAATTGTTCTTCATCCAAGCTTCAAATTCAATCCATTTCCCTCTTCCCACACATCAATTAGCCTTTACCCATCTCATATTCCACCATGATCTTCAAGTCTTAAGCCTCAAAACATCAAAGTTCTAAGCCTTAGCTTCTCACTATTTGAAGTTTTGAGTTTGGGGTGGAAAGAGATGTCTATCAAAACCGCCTTCATATGTGCTTATCAAAGGAATTCTCCAAGAAACAGAAACGCTTTTAGTACTATTCATGAACAAGCTCTTGGGATTCCTAATTCGCATTCAAACACAAGGTTACGATTCAAGCTAATCCGAAGAAGAGGAAAGTAATTGAGGAACCTGAAAGTGAGAAAGAACATGATCCGATGATGAGTTGGAATCACAAATCAAGGTGTTGAAAGAGAATCGGGATGCGATGATTGATATTTTGGGAAACGTTACTAATAGTTGAACTTTATTTGTTCAAAGAACAACTTCCAATGTCTAGACGCGAGATAAAGTTCATGGACGCAACACCGAACACCAGCCTCGCGCTGGTTCAGATACGTTTCCTAATCCTTCTCATTTAGTGTATATTATTTTATTGCTTTGAGTCCTTTCGAGTCGTGGGGACACGACTCATTTTTGAGTTTGGGGTGGGGTTCGTTGCCTCATCCCAGTTTTTATGTGTTATGTGTTTTATCTGCTTTCAATAAAATAATTTTCGGAGTTGCGTTTGACTGTAGAAGATTTTAAATGTCCCTTTAAGCATACTTTTGATGAATCAATGATAGTAAATAGTGAACTTTAGGGATTAACATAAAACGCACTTACAATTGCATGCGAACATAGGTAATTAATAGGAAAAATTAATGAACAATGCAAATGAAGTAAGCTTGTACTCAAGGAATATGTTTGGTGTGTAGAACGTGAAATCCTAATTAGTAGAGAACCCACCTAGATATGAACTAAAGACAAGCTATGTACTTAGGAAAATGATAGGGGCAGTTCTTTGTTAGCCATTTGTGCCTTTTAGCTTTCTATCCCTTGAATGAATTATTATCCGTCTTAGCCCACTTTGAGCCTTTAGCCTTTTATTTGTAGCCACGATATAAGCCATTATCCCTTAGATTGTTAGGCATGACCATATGACCCGCACTTGAATCACAATCCTGAGACATGTCTCGAGCTTGAGTTTGGGGTGGTGGGACCACATATGGGGACTTTAATGGGTTGGGATTGATGTGCTTTGTATTGTAGCACAAATTGCAGATGATATATACTTGTAACCCTTTGCCGGGAATGAAGAAAAATGAAAAAAAAAGAAAAAAATGAAATTTTTTGAAAATCAATACAGTAGGATCCGGGGACCCGGTTTCCAAAATCCGGGTACCCGGTTTGCCTCTGTACAAAAAAAAAGAAGAAGAAAAAGAGAAAAGAAAATAAAAAGAAAAATATGAATGAATAAAACACCCGGCAAAGTGGAATTTTTTCTAAAAATCATCTAATTTATAGTGGGTAGACATGGGACGCTAAATTGTTGCGTAATGGGTGAGTGAGACATCTTTTTGAGCGTTAACTCAAGCTCGAGGACAATGTTGATGGTAAGTGAGGAGAGAGCCAAAAGCTCACTTCAAATTTACCAAATATACATCCACACCCGTCCTTAAGCCAATATTATAACCGTAAAGACCTCGTGATTCCTAAGTGCATAGTGAATTTATGATTCTGTTGATAGGGAATAGACTAGGTGGAGCGTTCAAAGCGAGTTAGGATTAATGACCACCCTATAGCCATCATACAGAGATGAGTACAAGTGTAACCTTCAAGCATTGCGACTTTAATTTTATGATTGAGATTATTTATGTTTGATGTTGCATGATTAGTGTATGTAGATGTTAGTTTTTAAAGTTTTTCTATATGAGATTTATCTTAAGAATTGCTTTAGGGTTTATTTGCTAGCTTCTATGTGTTTATACGTTTGCTTCTACCCCTCGTTTTATTTTGTTTTGCTTTGTCGGGACGACAAAGGTTTGAGTTGGGGGTCTTGATGTCTCCTTAATTGTTCTTATTTTAGACCCTTAGGAGACATCATTTTTGGTGTTATTTTAATTAATTCGATAGACTTTTGGACTAAATATGCAATATTTCGGATTTCCCTTTTTATTTCTAGCATTTTTGAATTATTAAACTTTTGCGCGTAATATTGGTATTTTTAGTGTAAAGTTTACAGGTTTTTAGATGTTAGCTAGGAAAGGAATCCGAAGATAAAGTCAAAGATTAAAAGATAGAGTCAAGACTTGAAGAGAAATCCCGAAGATATTATTTTTAGAGCTGAAAATCCATTTTTCCAGGCCCTTGATTGCTGTTTTCGAGGTACTTAAGAGCTGATTGAGCCGCTGACCTTTGAAGAGAAAATATTCCTTATCGAAGTACGGAACTTTAGCAACTGGAATGAGGTCAATCGGAGTTGTAACGCATCGGGAAAAGCAGTTTTAGTGAAGGCCTGTCATCAGTTACGGGATTTTGGGCTTAGAAAGTGGGCTTGGACATTTAATTAGGCTTTTATTTTCTGGTCCAAGCCCTAATCCGTTTTTCTTATTATAAAAGGAGGTCTGGACTTCTATTTTTCATACAATTCATTCTTTACAATTAAAAACAACAGAGAGAAGCAACAGAAGGAAGGAAGAAGAAGCTGCTAGAGCTGGAGTGGGTCTATAGCTCCGTTCTCAGTCATTCCAATTCCGGAAATTAGGTTTCTTTTATCTTTTATTTGTAATCAATTATGAATTCCATTTATTTTAATTTAGTTTTTCTTTTTAACATGAGCTAAACAATTCATAGTGCTTGAGAACGCATAATGGGTTAATCCCAATTTGATTTCATTCTATACATTTGAATTTGGGATATTTATTATTTAAATCAAATTGGGTAAATTGTATTTTTCTTTAATTTGCATTTTAATTACTATTATTGACGTAATTAACCAATGATAGGATTTAGTATCTAGGCTATTCCAATTAGTGGCGATTGGATCACCTTGACGGGGGGTTTAGGTACCGAACTAGTTAATGAATGTAGGTTAGAAATTATTGACTCTGACGAGCTTAATTAAACCTATGGCCTATTGGGTAATGAACATTTTAACACTTGAGAGTGGACTATAATCACCCTGACGGGGTTTGTAGCATTTGATAGTTGCTCCTTAGTCCACCCTGACGGGGGTAAGGAGATTTTAGAATCCCGACCAATACCAATTTACAAATTTGTCCCTTAAACAATGTATGAAATGAATGATAGTTAAGAAAACCCTTGCGTCTCTCAAGTACTACTTGCTCATACTTGCGTTTTCACTCATTTTACTTGCGTTTTAGCTTTTTACTTGCATTATTATTTTGTCTTTCATTTATTTAGAATTAATAAACAAAACCAAAACAAACAAATTATCCTCTTTTATTTTCATAAGTGCATCAATCACTATTTGCATAGACATTGTGATCAACCATCCGTCCTTGGAACGAATCTGATTATCAGAATTACTACTTGGGACAACCGTACACTTGCGGTTGTGGTTCGATTATTATTTGCATTTATTTAGAACACACAAAGGACCACCACATCTTCCTCAAAAGCTGCATAAATTCAGCTTTCTCTTAATCGTCCTCCACATAAACCTGAGAACAGTCAGATTCCACGGGGCTAGACTTGGTTGGTTCTTCTTTGGTACTCGGAACTTCCACGGCACTAACGGCAGCACGCGGTACTTCCTCTTTTTCTTCTTCAATTTCAAGGCAAATAGCCTTGCAAGATTCGAACCCAACATTGTTTTCACCTCCTTCAATTGCCTTTACTTCCTTTTGTTCCATTAAATTTGTTAAAACTTTGTTTAGCTGTTCTACTTGAGTATCTAACATCTGAAGTATGGCATCTTGTCCTCAGACTTTCTCTTCCTGAGCGTTCATAGTCGTGGTCAAACGGTCCAGAGCTTGTGCTATCTGTTGATTGTCCATAGACCCTTCTTGAGGATACTGAGGTAAAGCTTTCTGATCTAATGAGTTGGTATAGGCGTCTTGAACAGGTTGTTGAGGGGGAGCAGGTCTATTTTGATATTGATTTTGGTACTGACCTCTCTGTTGGAAAGAGTTGTTCTGGGTGCATTGTTGATAATGGCCAGGATTAGCGGCCCCTTGTGGATTTGAATACTGTATACCCAGATGATTTCGGTTACCCTATTGATAACCTCCGCGGTTGGATATAAAGTAAACAGATTGGGGATTTGATTCGCACTCTTCCCATGTATGATTATTAACCCCACATTGTTGACAACCTTGTGCTTCTTGTACTACGTTTGCAGCTGCTAAATTCTTTTGCATCTCTATCTTCAGCTCTTTGATTTGATTTTCTAATGTGGATATTTGAGCCGAGTTCCCGGTTTCTGCATCTAAACGAAGCGTTCCTCGGGTCTTTGCTACAGAAGCTCACGTTGAAGGCCAACTTCTTTCTTGTTCCATAATATTCTCTAATACCTCGGAAGCTTCATTATGGTTCATGGACACAAAATTACCCTTTCCAATGTTATCTACCTTCTCTATACCTTTATCATTAAGACCTTCATAGAATATAGCAAGTTGTTGAGCAGGGGTATAACCATGGAGATGACATCTAGCTAATTTTTGTTGGAATCTTGTCCATGACTCTCCTACTGTTTCTCCATCTTCTTGACAAAATCTTGCAAGCTCGGTTTGATCTTTGAGTCTCATACTCTTCGGATAAAAACGGTTAAAGAATGCGGCTTGAAGTTCTCTCCAAGAATGAATTGTTCCAGGTGGTTGTCTTTCTAGCCAATCGCTAGCTCTACCGGTCAAGAAGAACGAAAACATGTGACAATACAGTTGCTCGCGTGTAATGCCAGGAGTAATATAGGCATCACAAATCTGCATGAACTTCTGAATCGATCTTACCGGATCTTGAATTGCTGTACCAGTGTAGAGTCCAAAACTTTGAAATTGAGTGAGAATACCCTGATCGGGTCTAAATTTGATATTTTGGATCTCTGGAGGACGGTAACCGATTGGTTGAACATGAAACGGCACATGAAGACCAGGGAGATCTTGTTGTGCTTGATTCTGTTGATTATTAACGTTATTCTGCCCATTACCTCCTCCTATTGGCGGTAGTTGTTGTCCTTGTTGTCCACCGAGTGGTGGGTCTTGTTGTTTTCCACCGAGTGGTGGATTCAGTTGAGGACCAATTGGAGGGTCTTGTTGAGGTCCTCCAAGTGGTGGATTTAGTTGGGCTACCATTGATCTTCTTAAGGCTCTTTCCTCGCGAACTCGTTTGTTGTAAGGTCTGAAGCTCCTCTCAAGCTCCGATAAAGGAGGTCAAGAATTAAACACTGTGAAACCTGAAAAAGACTAAAGCAACCACAAGCGTAAATCTGGAAAAATAAAAACTAAAAACTGAAAAATAAAACTAATTAAAAACTACTACTCGAAATAGATAACCCACACGCTAACGAGACACAAGTACCCGGCAGAGGCGCCAAAAACTTGGTGTCGCCTAGGGTGTGATAAAAATAAGATGAAATTAAGTCAAGAAACTACGCACTCTCACCCTAGACAGGCACAATACTGCAAGTATTACAGGATGTATGCAAGTTTTAGATAGTAAGTTGAGTTCGTTCTCAGGGACTTAAGTGTGTTAATCACGTGAGTAGGAATAACGAGTAAGCAATAACTAATTAAAAGACAGGAAATTAAAGAGATTGAATTCGAAATTAACTAATTAAAACTAGGAAAGTAAAGACAATAAAATAAATAACTAAGAATATGAGATGAGAAATATAGCTTAGGTTTTTCTAGTATGCACTAATCCTTCTAATTCTTTCTATAAATCTAGTTAATAATTGATAATATTAGCTCTTGGTATACTTAGTCAGGATTCTAAATTCCCATACCTTAGACCTTGAGAGCGACTAAGGGGGCTACGGCACAACCAAGACGAGGTCTCAAATAGGGTTATCAAGTGCTACCAAGGCCCTAAGCAGAAACTACAATCAATTGGTGATATGGTGATTAAAACAAACCCTAATGACTATCTAGTTAGAATCATGTTTTGTCAGACTTAATATCGACACTAGACATTATGTGGTGGTTCAATAGTTAAACACCCAGTTAAGGAGACCATCTAACTACTATTAAAACAATCCTGAAGTGATCAGTTCTAGGAAAGACAATAAATCAAAACACATAAACAAATATTAAGTAAGTAGCTAATATCAGATTAAAACATATAATTCCCAAAGAAACTTAGATAGAAGAATTAGAATTCATAGATTATACATTATGCAAAACCCAAGATATGGGAGGTTTAGTTCATACCTGATGGAAATAAACTAAAAGAAATTACAAAAGACATCATCTTGCTCTCTACAATAACCTGGAAGAATAAAACCTTAAGAACTAATTACTATGAGGCAAGGATAATTTACAAGTGATATAAGGGTGTATTTATAGGTGTTTAGAAGACCTAATTCGTTTTCTTGAGGAAGAGATAAAGTATTGGACTCCTAGCCCAACTCAAATTTGTATGGAAATAAAGATAAACACTGTTGGACTGTTTTGAGCATATCTTCTTCGTTATTGGTCGGTTTTTGCTCCATAAGATACCAAAAGAATCCTCACAGAATTATCTATGTTTCTATGAAAGGAAGTACCAAAATCGGCCTATTTCTTGGGGAAATCACCACTTCTTTAAGCGTGTGCTGCAAAATTCAGATTTAGGCAACTTTCATTTTCCATCTTTTTAGCTTTTGTTTCCTTATCTCCAATTACCATGCTAATCTCTTTCCATAAGTTTTAGTCTTTGACTTGGACTCTAATTAATCTCCATAATTATCTTTAAAGCTTCACACTAAAATAAACAATTAACCCAATATGCTCTAAAAATAATAATTCACTAAATCAAGACTCAAAATAGGAAAGTGCACTATTACTCAAGAAAATTGACTATTATGACTTCTAAATCACTAAAAATGATGTCTCATCTTAACATAAATCTATCACAAATGAGGAGACATCAGTAGTCTTAGCTTCTCCAATCTTAGGTATCGAACTCGAATTCGAAATTTCAATACCTTGTCTAGAGTGGCTCCAGGAGTGTTTCTAATTCTGGGATTACTCCTCATCTTACGATTATAGCACAAGGAATTGGTTATGTTTGTCATCTCAACGTACCCCAAACTCAAAACTTCAAAAATTCAAAAACTAGAGAAAAGTTTTGAAATTTGATATTTTGAGGATAGAAAAAGGAAGTTTAAGGTGATATATGAGATAGGTAAAGATTATTTTGTGTGTTTGGAGAGGTTTAATGACTCAAATTATGGTTTTGATGAAGAAAGATTCTTGGGTAAAAGCTGAATTTTGATGGTATTTTGGAAGGATTATGAGTTGATTGTGTCTTTATGTCGTGTTTAGGAAGAAAATTTGATGATGTTGTAGTGTTTTGGTGATATTTTTTTGGTATATATGGAGCTTGGGGACGGAATAATGGTGTTTCTTGCCTGAGAAGACAAAGGGAGGAGGTTAAAACCCTTTAAGGTTTTTCAAAACCGACCTTTTGTAGCTCAACCGGGTTCCTGGTTAGTGATGACCGGGTTCCTGGTCCGCGTTGCTGATTCGCGCAAATATTTTTTTTACGCAACTAAATGTTGCGTCTCTACCTCAGAGGTCAGAGAATTGCCTCCGCTGACCGGGTTCCTGGTCATCGACAACCAGGTTCCCATTTGATGTCGACGAGCAAAAATCTACATGCACCAACTCCTTGCGTCTCCACCTCAGAGGTAAGAGAATCGGGTAGGTCACAACGCAACCACCAGGTTCCCGGTGGGTTACCATCTGGGTTCCCGGTTAGTGTTGATGAGCTCAAATCCATACACGCCGTTTCTTGCGTGTAGTTGGTTGACCAATAGTTGATGACCGGGTTCCGGTTATTGCTAACCGGGTTCCCCGTTGTCTCCTGTCTTGACAACCGAACTTTCTTTCTTTTTCGCACTACCTACCCCAAACTCAAGACCTTTTACTCCTGTAATCATCAAAAACACCAACCTTTATCATTTCTTAAAAATTAAACACTAATAAGCAAAACTACTCTAATATACACTAAGAATGAAAGTAATAAACTAATATAAAATTGAAATGGCTTTTGTTTAATGTCGTTAAGCTCGACGGGTTACCTCTCGCAATTATGCGGCTTCGAGGAGGTACATGACCTCCCCAGGATGTGTATCTTCCATGCGATTGATATCCTCTCCTCCATGATAGTTTTTCAATCGATGCCCATTCACCATGAACGTGCGATGGTCGATTGGATGCTCAATCACTATAGCTCCATGAGGTGATCTCAAGTTACCAGATAATTACTGAACTTGGAGTTGTATTTAAGGACCCTCTGTCCAACTTCAAATTTCTTGTCATGAATTCGATTGGCATCCCATTTCTTAGTCTTTTCTTTATACAGTTTAGCATTCTCATAGGCATGAAATCGAAACTCAAGTTTATTCAGTTTCATCATACGATTCTTACCAGCTAAAGTAGGATCCATGATCATCTCCGCTATCACCCAATATGCACCTAATTCAAGTTCAAGAGTTAAGTGACAAGCCTTACCATACACCATGCGATATGGAGATGCACCAACGGGTGTCTTAAACATAGTACGATATGCCCACAACGCATCATCTAATTTCATTGACCAATCTTTGTGTGTGGAGCCAACAGTTTTCTCTAAAATAGATTTGATGTCTCGATTAGAGACCTCAGTTGACCATTTGCTTGTGGATGATAAGTAGTAGATACCCGATGTCTCACCCCATACTTCTCTAAAACCGTCTTCAAGTATCTATTCATAATATGAGAACCTCCATCACTGATAATAACTCTAGGAGTAATATGTCTAGTGAAGATGTGTGACTTTAAGAACTTTATTACCACTCGTGAATCATGCATTGGGTGAGCTACAAACTCTACCCATTTAGACACGTAATCAACAACTAGTAGGATGTATTGATTTCCATTGGATGGTACAAAGGGACCATGAAATCAATACCCATACGTCGAATATCTCAACATCAAGAACATTGTTAAGTGGAATATCATCTCTCTTAGATATATTACCAGTAAATTGGCATCTATGACATTCCTTGACATATTCATGACAAACTTTATGTAAAGTAGGCCAATAAAAACCGGACTGAAGTACATTTGCAGCTATACGAACACCCTTGAAATGTCCTCCATAGGGTGAATCATGACAATTAGCAACTACTGCACAGACTTCACCTTCAGGTATACATCTTTTCACCATCTGATCGCTACATGTTTTGTAGAGGAAAGGGTCCTTCAAATGAACTGCTTTGCACGATGAATCATTTTATCTCTCTTGTGAAGTAGCTCCTTCAGGAAAAGAACCACTCACAATAAGATTTTCTATATTTGCATACCAAGGAGTACTCGTTGTGTGTATTAAGAATAGAATCTCATCAGGAAACTCTGCCTTGACCAACTTTGGTCCACTATTGAACTCAGAACCTTCAACACGCGACAAATAATCTGCAATCTGATTATCACAACCCTTCTGATCTCGAATCTCTAAGTCAAACTCTTGTAATAACAATGGCCATCTAATCAAACATGACTTTGCATCTTTATTCTCCATAATGTATTTGATCACAGAATGATCGGTATATACAACAATTTTTGCTCCAAGAAGGTAGGAACGAAACTTGTCAAATGCATACACAACAACTAATAACTCCTTCTCAGTCACGATATAATTGATCTAGGAACTTGTGAAGGTTTTACTAGAATATTAGATAGAATGAAATACCTTTTCTTTTCTCTGACCTAAAACAACACCCATAACAAGGTCACTAGCATCACACATAACTTCAAATATCTTCCAATCAGGAGGTAATACAATAGGTGCAGATATGAGTTTTTCCTTGATCTAATTGAATTCCACCATGCAAGCTTTATCAAAAAGGAATTTGGCGTCGTTTTCGAGTAAGTTACAGAATGGCTTAGAGAACTTAGATAAATCTTTAATGAAACGATGATAAAAACCAGCATGAGCTAAAAAACTTCTTACCCCTTTTACAGAAATAGGAGGGGGAAGAGTCTTGATTACCTCAATTTTTGCACGATCTACTTCTAAACCTGAACTCAAAACTTTGTGTCCCAACACTATACCCTCACGAACCATGAAGTGACACTTTTCCCAGTTTAAAACCAAATCATTTTCCTTGAATCTAATTAACACCTTTTCTGAATTCTGTAAACACTCATCGAAGTTGTCACCAAATACCAAAAATTCATCCATAAATACCTCAAGGTAGTTATCGATCGTGTCCCAAAATATTGCTATCATGCATCTCTAGAGAGTAGCAGCTGCATTACATAATCCAAATAGCATCCTACGGAAAGCAAAAGTACAAAAAGGACATGTAAAGGTTGTCTTGTGCTGATCTACAGGGTCTACATAAATCTAATTATATCCGGATTACCCATCAAGAAAACAATAGTACTCTCTTCTAGGAAATTTATCTAACATCTGATCTATGTAAGGGAGGGGAAAATTATATTTTCTGATGGCCTTGTTTAACTTACGATAGTCCATACACACTCTCCAACCAACATCGATTCTTGAGGGTATGGCTTTATTCTGTTCATTCAATATGGTAGTGATACCACCCTTCTTTGGCACGCTGATGTCTCCTTAATTGTTCTTATTTTCGACCCTTAGGAGACATCATTTTTGGTGTTTATTTAATCAATTTGATAGACTTTTGGACTAAATATGCAATAATATGATTTTTCTCTTTTATTTCTAGCATTTTTAATTTATTAAGCTTTTGCGCGTAATATTGGTATTTTTAGTGTAAAGTTTACAGGTTTTAGATGTTAGCTAGAAGAGGAATCTGAGGAGAAAGTCAAAGATCACACGCACTGAACCAGACTCACCCGTTCACTACTAGCTATGGGATAAATAATTCCCGCATCTAGTAATTTGATAACTTCTTTCTTCACCACTTCCTTCATAGCTGGCATGAATCTCTTTTTCCCTTCAACTGAGTGTGCACTGTCATCTTCCAGAATAATTTTGTGTTGGAAATAGGAAGAACTAATCCTTTGATGTTAGAAATAGTCCAACCAATTTTCTTTTTATTAGTTTTTAGTATACGCACCCGTTTGTATTCTTGAGGACCTGTTAAAGTAGCTGAAACAATAACATGTGAAGTGTTTTTAGTACCTAAATAAGCATATCTCTAGTATGATGGAAGCGGCTTCTCTTCTTATTACGGGGGAGATTCAATAGATGGTTTCTTTTTAGGTATTATCTCCCCCGGTTTTCTCACAGGTTTATAGGCTAGACGCCTATGTTTTGGATTCTCAGAGTTTAGAGCTGCCACTGTTTCGGCAAGCTCTTCTATCAACTCAGGTATGCCAAGTGTTAGGGTAGCCTATAAGAAATCATCAAAATTCATATCATCAAATGCCTCTTGCGTGGAATGGTCATTTGCATCTACTTGGAAACAATCCTCCTAGGAATATGGAAACTTCATCGCCCTATACACATTGAACTTAACTTCCTCGTCTTGGATTTGCAGAGTTAATTCTCCGTTTTCCACATCAATAAGAGTACGCCCCGTGGCTAGGAATTGTCTTCAAAAAATAATGGGTACATTCCTATCTGTGTCGTATTCAAGTATAACAAAATAAACGGGAAAAATTGAAGTACCTGCCTTGAAGAGGATAACTTCTATGCGTCCCGTCAGATGTGCGAGTGATTTGTCAGCCATTTGCAAGACCATAGAGGTTGGTCTTGATTTTCCTATCTTCAATTTCTCAAAAATTGATTTGGAAATGAGATTAATACTCGCACCCAAATTGCATAAAGCTTTCCCTTGCCACTCATTACCAATAAAAATCGGAATCGTAAAACTTCCAAGATAAGTAATTAGGTGGAAACTTAATTTGACATATGACACTACACTCTTCTGGCAGACTTATCATTTCATTCTCAAGATATAGCCTTTTGTTGGTGATAGCTCTCTTTATGAATTTCATATACTTCTGTACATCTCTAATAACATCTAGAAATGGTATATTTATGTTGAGACTTCTCACCACATTCATGAATTTTTGATAATCTGCCATATCTCCTTTCTTCTGAATTCTTGAGGGGAAAGGTGCATGAGGAAAGGTTTCTACAACATATTTCTTCTTTTGTATTTCCAAAACTTTCTCCACTTCCTCCTCTTTTACTTATGGTTCACCATCTTTCTCTACCACATCTTTTACCCTTTTATCTTTCACTTTTTTTTCTTTTTCTTTCATAACGGGAAAATGAGGTGTTGGTAACTTCTTACCACTTCTGAGCGCTATAGACTTACAATATTCTCTGTGTTTCAGATCTTCAGTGTCACTTGGGAGTTGCCCTTGTGGACGCTGAGTCAAATGTTTTGCCATCTGAGCTATCTGATTTTCTAACATTTTGAATGATGTGGTAGAAGATTTTTGGTCTTGTTGTGTTTTTATTTGAAGGTTGATTAGTGTCTTTAAGGTTTGTTGAACATCTAACGCACCTTCTTGAGGTTGAGCAGGTAGAGATTTGTGATTCATAGTATCAGTATAGCTATTTTGAAGAGGTTGTCTTTGAGCTTGATTTTCGTAATTTTATTCCCCTTGGTAGTTGTTATGTGGTCTTGGTTGATATTTATTACCTTGGGGACGCGGTTGATATGCATAAGTCAGATTCGCATCCCCATTTGGATTCGAATATTGGAAACTCGGATGGTTTCTATTTGGTTGATAACCTTGACCACCTGAATTAAAGTTCCCTCGTTTGGACACAAACATCACTGATTCTAGATTACTTTGACAATGCTCCCAATTATGATCTTGTGGACCACAGTTAGAATACGCATATATTTCTTGTGTAACATTAACATCAGTTCTCCTACCTGAAAAACCTTCTTTTACAGCTAAAGTAAGCTGTTTCAATTGCTTCTCAAGTGTGTTCTTCAATTTATTCTCCAATGAAGAGAATTTCTCATCAATTCCAGCACTTCTTTCTTTATAAACTGTACCTCGGATAGGTGTTCTCACAGTGTTCCAACCCAACTCATAATTCAGTTTTCAATTCAGAATAATTTTCGCGTTAGCTGGTGTTACCTATAAGAATCCCCCACCACAAAGTAAGTATAAATCTTTTCTTGATTGTCCTTCAAGGCCTTTATAAAATATCGAAATCTGTCATGGTTCTGTGAGGCTATGATCTTGAACTCTTCTCAAACATAATTGGAATCTTGTCCAACATACACAAACGGATTTACCATGTTCTTGTTCAAATGATGTCAACGCTATTTGTGCATTTAATCTCATGTTGCTTGGATAATAACGATCAAAGAACGCTGGTGGGGGCAAAGGTGTGATAAATAAACAGATAAATAAAGATAATAATAAAGGACACACCCTTGACTACCACGAGAAACTCACTGCAAGTATTATAGATCGTTTGCAAGTTTAGTTGATAAAAAAAGTTCGTTCGTAGGGATTTAATCCGTTAGATATACTTTTATTAAATAAGTGTAGATGAATTTAGATGTTTGGATAAAAATATAATAAGGTGAATAATTATTTGATGTGAATAAATAAATAAGAATGCAGATAAATAAATACGAATATAATTCAGATATATTAGGGTCACTAATATGAGTCTATCCTACTAAGTTATTATCCTAACCTTAAGAGTGAATTGAACATTATATATTAACCGGGATTCTAAATTATACCTAACCCCCGTCAGAGTGGACTTAGGAGCAACCTCTCCACTTCCAGGGGAACCTGAATAATGATCGGTGATTAAATCAAACCTTTATGGCTATCTAGTAGAATCACTACTAGACGATTATGTGGTGTTGTCAATAATTGAATCCTCCTTCGGGGGTGTAAACTCAATCACTAAGGATAGTCCTACGATTGGACAAATCTAGAGCTGGAAACAATAAGTCAAAACACACAATGACAATATACACCAAGCTCAAATCAATTAAAATAACAAATAATATTATGAAATATAAGACAAAATAATAATCCAACAATTAATAGTAAAACTAACAGAATAAAAATTTAAAAATATGGTGAAGCCACAAATCTATAGATAATTACCTTAAATATAGAGAAGGAGAGATGTAGAAGAGGAGTTTATCAATCTCCAACTTCGTGCTTCTTGTCTTCCTCTACAGATCAACTTGGTTCTTGAATTAATAGCTTGATTCTAAGGAGGAATATTCAATTAAAGGACTAAGCTACTATTTTAGAACTGAGAAAATACAAGCAAGGACTAAACCTATACTTGGCACTGAGCAAGGACATGTTTACAATAGTTACAGGGTGTATTTATAGGTGTTTAGGAAGACCTAATTCATTTTCTTGGTGTAGAATATAAGTATTGGACTCCTAGCCCAACTCAATTCCGTAACTGGTGGTCCTTTGTGTGTTAAAAATAAATGCAAATAATAATCGAACCACAACCGCAAGTGTACGGTTGTCCCAAGTAGTAATTCTGATAATCAGATTCGTTCCAAGGACGGATGGTTGATCACAATGTTTATGCAAATAGCGATTGATGCACTTATGAAAATGAAAGAGGATAAATTGTTTGTTTTGGTTTTGTTTATTATAACTAAATGAAAGATAAAATAATAATGCAAGTAGAAGCTAAGACGCAAGTAAAATAAGTGAAAACGCAATATGAGATGTAGTACTTGAGAACGCAAGGATCTTCCTAATTTTACTTTCTAACTTATGTTGTTTAAGGGCTAAATCAGTCAATTACAATGGTCGGGATTCTAATATCCTTATACCCCCGTCAGGGTGGACTATAAGGCGATCCTAAAGTGTCACTAGTCCCGTCAGGGTAAATATGATCCACCGTTGGATGATTAAGATTTATTACCACATTGGCCCTAGGATTAACTAAGTTCGTCAGAATCAATAGTTTTTATCCTAGATTGAACAACTATTTCTGTACCTAAACCCCCCGTCAGGATGATCCATACGCCACATATATGGAATAGCTTAGATACTAATACCTAATTTTAGTTCGCGACTCTAAAATCAGTAAACATTCACAAATTGTCGAAAAGAGTAAAAGCCCTAATTTAATTTAATTCAATAAAAACCCAAATTCAACATTCGTTATAATAATAAAATCAAGATTCACCCATTGTTTTGTTCTCAAGCACTAATGGAAATTTAGCTCATATTAAAATTAAAAACTAAATAAAAAGAAATGGAATTCATATTCATTACAAAATTAAAATATAAGAAAAACCTAATTTTCGGAATCAGAATGACTACGAACGGAGTTATAGACCCACTCCAGCTCTTGTAGCTTCTCCCTTCTTCCTGCTGTAGCTTCTCTGGTGTTTTTTAATCTTGTGGAAAGTGAATTGTATGTAAAATAGAAGTCCAGACCTCCTTTTATAATAAGAAAAACGGATTAGGGCTTGGACCAGAAATTAAAAGCCTAATTAAATGTCCAAGCCCACTCTTTAAGCCCAAAATCCCGTAACTGATGACAGGCCTCCACTAAAACTGCTTTTCCCGATGCGTTACAACTCCGATTGACCTCATTCCAGTTGCTAAAGTTCCGTACTTCGATAAGGAATGTTTTCTCTTCAAAGGTCAGCGGCTCAATCAGCTCTTAAGTCCCTCGAAAACAGCAATCAAGGGCCTGGAAAATGGATTTTCAGCTCTAAAAATAATATCTTCGGGATTTCTCTTCAAATCTTGACTCTATCTTTTGATCTTTGACTTTATCTTCGGATTCCTTTCCTAGCTAACATCTAAAAACCTGTAAACTTTACACTAAAAATACCAATATTACGCGCAAAAGTTTAATAATTCAAAAATGCTAGAAATAAAAAGGGAAATCCGAATTATTGCATATTTCATTCAAAAGTCTATCGAATTAATTAAATAAACACCAAAAATGATGTCTCCTAAGGGTCTAAAATAAGAACAATTAGGGAGACATCAAGACCCCCAACTCAAACCTTTGTCGTCCCGACAAAGCAAAACAAAATAAAACGAGGGGTACAAGCAAACGTATAAACACATAGAAGCTAGCAAATAAACCCTAAAGCAATTCCTAAAATAAATCTCATATAGCAAACTCTAGAAACCAATATACACATACACTAATCATGCAACATCAAACATAAATAATCTCAATCATAAAATTAAAGTCGCAATGCTTGAAGGTTACACTTGTACTCATCTCTGTATGATGGCTATAGGGTGGTCATTAATCCTAACTCGCTTTGAACGCTCCACCTAGTGTATTCCCTATCAACAGAATTATAAATTCACTATGCACTTAGGAATCACGAGGTCTTTACGGTTATAATATTGGCTTAAGAACGGGTGTGGATGTATATTTGGTAAATTTGAAGTGAGCTTTTGGCTCTCTCCTCACTTACCATCAACAATGTCCTCGAGCTTGAGTTAACGCTCAAAAAGATGTTCTCACTCACCCATATACGCACTAATTTAGCGTCCCATGTCTACCCACTATAAATAAGATGATTTTCAGAAAATTCCACTTTGCCGGATGTTTTATTCATTCATTTTTTCTTTTTCTTTTCTTTTCTCTTTTTTTTTTTTTTTTTTTTTTTTGTTGTACAGGAGCAAACCGGGTTCCCGGTTTTGAAGAATCCGGGTTCCCGGTTCCTACTGTATGATTTTTCAACATTTTTCATTTTTTCTTTCTTTTTCATTTTTCTTCATTCCCGGCAAAGGGTTACAAGTATATATCATCTGCAATTGTGCTACAATACAAAGCACATCGATCCCTACCCATTTAATTCCCCAGATGTGGTCCCACCACCCCAAACTCAAGCTCGAGACATGTCTCAGGATTGTGATTCAAGTGCGGGTCATATGGTCATGTGGTGGTCCTTTGTGTGTTCTAAAAATAAATGTAAATGCTAATCGAACCACAACCGCAAGTGTACGGTTGTCCCAAGTAGTATGTATGATAATACAGATTCGTTCCAAGGACGGATGGTTGATCACAATGTTTAGCAAGTAGTGATTTATGCACTTATGAAAATAAAAGACAATAAATTGTTTGTTTGGTTTTGTTTATTAATTCTAAATAAATGAAAGACAAATAATTAAATGCAAGTAGAAGCTAAGACGCAAGTAAAATAAGTGAAAACGCAATATGAGATGTAGTACTTGAGAACGCAAGGATCCTCCTAATTTTACTTTCTAACTTATGTTGTTTAAGGGCTAAATCAGTCAATTACAATGGTCGGGATTCTAATATCCCTATACCCCCGTCAGGGTGGACTATAAGGCGATCCTAAAGTGTCACTAGTCCCGTCAGGGTAAATATGATCCACCGTTGGATGATTAAGATTTATTACCACATTGGCCCTAGGATTAACTAAGTTCGTCAGAATCAATAGTTTTTATCCTAGATTGAACAATTATTTCTGTACCTAAACCCCCCGTCAGGATGATCCATACGCCACATATATGGAATAGCTTAAATACTAATACCTAATTTTAGTTCGCGACTCTAAAATCAGTAAACATTCACAAATTGTCGAAAAGAGTAAAAGCCCTAATTTAATTTAATTCAATAAAAACCCAAATTCAACATTCGTTATAATAATAAAATCAAGATTCACCCATTGTTTTGTTCTCAAGCACTAATGGAAATTTAGCTCATATTAAAATTAAAAACAAAATAAAAAGAAATGAAATTCATATTCGTTACAAAATTAAAATAAAAGAAAAACCTAATTTTCGGAATCAGATTGACTACGAACGGAGCTATAGACCCACTCCAGCTCTTGTAGCTTCTCCTTTCTTCCTGCTGTAGCTTCTCTGGTGTTTTTAATCTTGTGGAAAGTGAATTGTCTTTAAAATAAGAGTCCAGACCTCCTTTTATAGTTAAAAATTCGGACTAGGGCTTGGACCAGAAAATAAAAGCCTAATTAAATGTCCAAGCCCACTTTCTAAGCCCAAAATCCCGTAACTGATGACAGGCCTTCACTAAAACTGCTTTTCCCGATGCGTTACAACTCCGATTGACCTCATTCCAGTTGCTAAAGTTCCGTACTTCGATAAGGAATGTTTTCTCTTCAAAGGTCAGCGGCTAAATCAGCTCTTAAGTACCTCGAAAACAGCAATCAAGGGCCTGGAAAATGGATTTTTAGCTCTAAAATAAAATCTTCGGGATTTCTCTTCAAGTCTTGACTCTATCTTTTGATCTTTGACTTTATCTTCGGATTCCTTTCCTAGCTAACATCTAAAAACCTGTAAACTTTACACTAAAAATACCAATATTACGCGCAAAAGTTTAATAATTCAAAAATGCTAGAAATAAAAAGGGAAATCCGAATTATTGCATATTTCATTCAAAAGTCTATCGAATTAATTAAATAAACACCAAAAATGATGTCTCCTAAGGGTCTAAAATAAGAACAATTAGGGAGACATCAAGACCCCCAACTCAAACCTTTGTCGTCCCGACAAAGCAAAACAAAATAAAACGAGGGGTAGAAGCAAACGTATAAACACATAGAAGCTAGCAAATAAACCCTAAAGCAATTCCTAAGATAAATCTCATATAGCAAACTTTAAAAATTAACATCTACATACACTAATCATGCAACATCAAACATAAATAATCTCAATCATAAAATTAAAGTCGCAATGCTTGAAGGTTACACTTGTACTCATCTCTGTATGATGGCTATAGGATGGTCATTAATCCTACCTCGCTTTGAACGCTCCACCTAGTGTATTCCCTATCAACAGAATAATAAATTCACTATGCACTTAGGAATCACGAGGTCTTTACGGTTATAATATTGGCTTAAGGACGGGTATGGATGTATATTTGGTAAATTTGAAGTGAGCTTTTGGCTCTCTCCTCACTTACCATCAACAGTGTCCTCGAGCTTGAGTTAACGCTCAAAAAGATGTTCTCACTCACCCATATACGCGACAATTTAGCGTCCCATGTCTACCCACTATTAACAAGATGATTTTCAGACAATTCCACTTTGCCGGATGTTTTATTCATTCATATTTTTCTTTTTCTCTTCTTTTCTCTTTTTTTTTTTTTTTTTTTTTTTTTTTTGTACAGAAGCAAACCGGGTTCCCGGTTTTGATGAATCCGGGTTCCCGGATCCTACTGTATGATTTTTCAAAAATTTTCATTTTTTCTTTCTTTTTCATTTTTCTTCATTCCCGGCAAAGGGTTACAAGTATATATCATCTGCAATTGTGTTACAATACAAAACACATCGATCCCTACCCATTTAATTCCCCATATGTGGTCCCACCACCCCAAACTCAAGCTCGAGACATGTCTCAGGATTGTGATTCAAGTGCGGGTCATATGGTCATGCCTAATAATCTAAGGGATAATGGCTTATATCGTGGCTACAAAGAAAAGGCTACAGGCTCAAAGTGGGCTAAGACGGATAATAATTAATACAAGGGATAGAAGGCTAAAAAGGCACAAATGGCTAATAAAGAACTGCCCCTATCATTTTCCTAAGTACATAGCTTGTCTTTAGTTCATATCTAGGTGGGTTCTCTACTAATTAGGATTTCACGTTCTACACACCAAACATATTCCTTGAGTACAAGCTTACTTCATTTGCATTGTTAATTAATTTTTCCTATCAATTACCTATGTTCGCATGCAATTGTAAGTGCGTTTTATATCAATCCCTAAAGTCCACTATTTACTATCATAGATTTATCAAAAGTATGCTTAAAGGGATATTTAAAAATTTCTACAGTCAAACGCAACTCCGAAAATTCTTTTATTGAAAGCAAATAAAGCAAATAACACATAAAAATTGGGATGAGGCAACGAACCCCACCCCAAACTCAAAAATGAGTCGTGTCCCCACGACTCGAAAAGACTCAATAAAGCATTTAAACTAATATATACTAAGAGGAAAGTTTAGAAAACGTATCTTAACCAGCGCGAGGCTGGTTATCGGTGTTGCGTTCTGGACCTTTATCTCGCGTAACAGCATCATAAATCGCGTTTTGAAGTGTATTTACGCCTAGGATTAAATTTCGAAGTAGGTCCAATTCTTTTGTAACGTTTCCCAAGGTAGCAATCATCCTCTCCTGATTCTCTTCCAACACCTGAATCTTCGCTTCCAACTCAGGTACAGTTTTCGCTTTCTTTGATTGAGGAGTTCTTGGACTTCTTGTAGCTCGTGTTGCTTCTTCATGGATGTTCTTGATTGTGCTCAAAGCTATACTCACACCAACTGAAACAATGTCAATATCTGCGTCCTTACGAGGAATCTTTGCGTCTAAACACAACTGAGTAATAGTACAAGGAAACTTCAGATTTTGTTGTTTCATTGGTGATTTCGCGAACTCCATGATTGTATCATAAATGATCTTAGCAACATCAAATGGTTTCTCCTCCAAAATACACTTAATAACAAATATGTGCTCTTTCTTCAACTCGGAAGTGTGTTTAATACCAAAGAAAGTGGGTATTATGAAACGAGACCAAACCTTCGCACGAGGAGTCAAACTACTGCTGTAAAACTGTCCAGGATACCTTTCACCTTCAGGAATTGGGCTAGTCCCATTAATAAGCACGGTCCCCCAAAGGGATTCAAAATCAAAAGAAGGGTCATTAAGAGTTTCTTGGAAGGGGCATGTTCCAGAAAAGTTGGGTAGTTTCAATGATTTCCTAATACGTTCAATAGAGAAAGGAACTACCTTTTTGCGGATATCAATGGCATCATGTGAGGTAGCTAAACCTTCGTAAAATTCTCGCACAAAAGTAGGAATAAACTCAAGCTTCCTTTCTTGTAACTCTTTCCAACCAAACTTAGCACATGTCACAGCATATTCCTTGTAATCACTACTCATAATACCCTTAGGAAAATTCGTCTCCTCACCAAATTTCAAAAATTCAATTCTTTCACGAACCTGAGTATTCCAACAAGTGTAAACCTTCTTAGGTTTGTGGGCCCACATCTTCATACGCGGGGGTTTGTGAATAGTTGCTTCCGGAATCTCTTGTTCAGTTTCCTTCTCAATGTTCTTCGCAATTTCCTCTTCTGGTTCCATCTCACTTTCAATCTCATCAATCAATCTCCTCTTTAGACCTGTGATTTCTTTTCTGTTAGAATCAAGCTTAACTTCGGTAATTTTTCGTTTAGGACGCGAATCAGGAATCTCAATAGCTTGTTCTTGTGAACCACCAATGGTGGTCTTTCTTCTAGGAGCAGTTCGTCGGAAATCACCGGTTCTGTTAGTCATCTCTTTTCACCCCAAACTCAAAACTTCAAATAATGAAAAACTTGGGGAAAAGTTTAGAATTTTGATGTTTTGAGGTTTAAGAATTTAAGAACTAGGTGAAATATGAGATGGGTCTTGGTTAATTTGTATGGGAGAAGAAAGAATTGGGTTTAATTTAAGGAATTGGGTGAAGAAGAATCTTGGGAAAAACTAAGGATTTGATGATATTTTGGAGAGGAGGTGAGTTGATCTTATGTTTTTGTGGTGAAAGAGGGTAGGATTTGATGATATATAGTGTTGTGGTAGATGAATTTCGTAGGTGGGGAGGCTATTGGTGCGTTTTAGGTAAAAACTTGCAAAAGAGGCTAAGAAAACTAGGTTAAAATACCCAAAACCGCCTCTCACAGCTTTCAAACCGGGTTCCCGGATTTGGAAAACCGGGTCCCCGGTTCCGCGTCGCTGTGACGGCGCGGAAAAATAATTGTGGACTCTTTTTTTTTTTTTTTTTTTTTTTTTTTTTTTTTTTTTTTTTTTTTTTTTTTTTTTTTTTCTTCAGTTTTTTTTTGAAAACGCACCAAAACGCTGGACCCCAAGACGCTGGGTCAGGGATTTTGCTCGCCGAAACCGGGTACCCGGTTCTGTGGAATGCGGGTTCCCGGATTTTCTCGATGGCGCGAGTCAAAACGCGCCAAAACGCAGCACGTCAAGACGCTGGACCAGAGAATTTCACCATCAGCAGCTCCGAAACCGGGTACCCGGTTCTGCCAAATGCGGGTACCCGGATTTGTGTCGATGGCGCGAATCAAAACGCACGAAAACGCAAGCCACCAAGACGCTGGGTCAGGGAATTTCAGAAATTACAGCACCAAAACCGGGTACCCGGTTCTGTGGAATGCGGGTTCCCGGTTTCTTCTGGACATCCAACCTCTTTTTCTTCAGTTTTCGCCAAATCGACCCCAAACTCAAGTCCTTTTTACCCCTGAAATCATCAAAAACAACTACCCTTCCTCATTTCTTAATAAAAACAATAAAATTACGAAAATCAAACTAATCTAAATTGCAAAAATAAAAAAACTCAGCTAATATACAAGTAATTGGCTTTTGTTTAACGTCGTTAAGCTCGACGGGTTACCTCACGCTTCTAAGGATTCTCGAGGAGATACATGACCTCCCCGGGATGTGGATCTTCCGCGCGATTGGTATCTTCACATCCATGGTATATCTTTAGTCTGTGACCGTTAACCATAAAGGTACGGTTCTCTAGCGGATGTTCTATTTCTATCGCCCCATGAGGTGTAACTTTGGTCACTATGTATGGACCTGACCACTTAGATCTTAACTTACCCGGAAAATTGCTGAACTTTGAATTATACTTTAATACTTTTTGCCCTACTTCAAAGTTCTTTGGACGAATCCGATTGTCATGCCATTTCTTTGTGTTTTCTTTGTAAAGTTTGGCATTTTCATAAGCATGCAATCGGAATTCGTCAAGTTCATTAAGCTTCATCATACGATTCTTTCCGGCTAAGATAGGATCTAAGTTCAACTGCGCAATTGCCCAATAGGCACCCATTTCAAGCTCTAAAGGTAAGTGGCAAGCCTTACCATACACCATACGATAGGGAGATGCACCAACTGGAGTCTTAAACGCAGTACGATAGGCCCACAACGCATCATCTAACTTCATTGACCAATCTTTTCTTGTAGGACCAACGGTTTTCTCTAGGATTGACTTGACTTCACGGTTCGAAACTTCAGCTTGACCATTGGATTGTGGATGGTATGCAGTAGATACACGGTGTCTAACTCCATATTTCTCTAGAACGGTCTTCAGATATTTATTAACGAAATGAGATCCTCCATCGCTAATAATCACTCTAGGTGTACCATGTCTAGTGAAAATATGTGATTTCAAGAACTTGATCACCACTCGTGAATCATTAGTAGGTAAAGCCACCGCTTCTACCCACTTAGACACATAATCAACAGCTAATAAGATATAGAGGTTACCATTTGAGGGAACGAAGGGACCCATAAAGTCTATGCCCCAAACATCGAATATCTCAACCTCTAACACATTATTACGTGGCATCTCATCCCTCTTAGATATGTTTCCGGTAAACTGGCATCTCGAACATTTCTTAACATATTCATGGCAATCTTTAATAAGAGAAGGCCAGTAAAAACCTGATTGAAATACCTTCGCAGCAGTTCTATCTCCCTTAAAATGTCCGCCATATAAAGAATCATGGCATCCGGCTATAATGGCTTGAGTCTCTTCCCTTGCTACACATCTTCGTATCAATTGGTCAGCACAAACTTTGTAGAGGTAGGGATCCTCCCAAAAGAACTGTCTAGCCCGATGAGCTAACCTCTTTCTTTCTTGATAAGTAGAACCTTCAGGAAAAACACCACTCACCACTAAATTTGCAATATCTGCATACCAAGGAGCTTCATAATCTCGAACAACGAATAAACTCTCATCAGGAAACTCTTCTCTAACTGCTTCAGTACCACTATTCATCTCTGAACCCTCTAAGCGCGATAGATGATCTGCAACCTGATTCTCACAACCCTTTCTATCTTTGATCTCTAAATCGAACTCTTGAAGCAATAACACCCATCTGATTAACCTTGGTTTTGCATCTTTCTTCTCCATAAGAAATCTGATCGCAGAATGATCTGTGTAAACAATAACTTTCGCTCCAAGAAGATAAGAGCGAAATTTATCAAACGAATAGACAACTGCTAGCAACTCCTTTTCTGTAACTGTGTAATTAATCTGAGCACCACTAAAAGTTTTACTAGCATAGTAAATTGAATGAAAAACTTTCTCTTTTCTCTGTCCCAATACAGCTCCCATACATAAATCACTCGCATCACACATAACCTCAAACGGTAAATTCCAATCTGGAGGTAACACTATAGGAGCAGAAATGAGTTTTTCCTTGATTGTTTTGAAGGCCGCTAAACAAGCTTCATCAAAAAGAAATTTGCAATCCTTTTCGAGTAAGTTGCATAACGGTTTAGCAATCTTAGAAAAATCCTTAATAAAACGCCTATAAAAACCAGCATGGCCAAGAAAACTCCTTACCCCTTTAACAGAAATGGGAGGGGGAAGAGTTTTAATTACCTCTATCTTTGCTCTATCAACCTCTAAACCAACACTCGAAACTTTGTGACCCAGAACAATACCTTCGCGTACCATGAAGTGACACTTCTCCCAGTTGAGCACCAAATCTGTTTCCTTGCATCTCACTAACACTTTCTCCAAGTTGTCCAAACATATATCAAAATCATCACCAAACACGGAGAAATCATCCATGAACACTTCAAGGAAATTATCTATCATGTCCCAGAAGATGGCCATCATACACCTTTGAAAAGTAGCGGGAGCGTTACACAATCCAAATGGCATTCTGCGATATGCAAAAGTACCAAATGGGCATGTAAAGGTAGTCTTATGTTGATCTTCTGGAGCCACGTAAATCTGATTGTACCCGGAGTACCCATCCAAGAAGCAATAGTACTCTCTTCCGGCTAATTTGTCTAACATCTGATCAATGAAGGGCAAAGGGAAATGATCTTTTCTGGTGGCCTTGTTCAGTTTTCTGTAATCCATGCAAACTCTCCATCCAACTACCGTTCTTGAAGGAATCGCCTCATTTTTATCGTTAAGAACTGTTGTAATTCCTCCTTTCTTCGGTACACACTGAACTGGACTCACCCATTCACTACTCGAAATGGGATAAATAATCCCCGCATCTAAAAGCTTAATCACCTCCTTCTTCACCACATCCTTCATGGCTGGCATTAATCTTCTCTGACCTTCAACTGAGCGTGCATTAACATCTTCTAGTATGATTTTGTGTTGACAATAGGATGGACTAATGCCTTTGATATCAGCAATTGTCCAGCCTATTGCTTCTTTGTTGGCTCTTAACACACGCAACAGTTTATCCTCTTGAGGACCTGTTAAATTAGCTGAAACAATAACAGGTAGAGTTTCATTAGTACCCAAATAAGCATACCTCAAGTGTGCTGGCAATGGTTTTTCTTCCAATTCCGGAGGAGATTCAATTGAAGGTTTCTTTTTAGGAATAATCTCCCCTGGTTCTCTCACAGGTTCATAGGCAAGACGCCTATACTTTGGATTTTCAGAATTGAGAGCTGCCACTGTTTCTGTAAGCTCCTCCATCATCTCAGGTGAATCTAATGTCAAAGCAGCCTGCAAGATATCATCAAAATTTAAACAATTAAATACCTCTTGCGATGCTTGCTCTACTACATCCATTCTGAAGCAATCTTCCTGAGAATCTGGGAATTTCATGGCTCGAAATACATTGAATTTCACTTCCTCATCTTGTATCCTCATCGTTAATTCGCCATTCTCTACATCGATCAATGTCCTCCCTGTAGCTAGGAAGGGTCTACCCAAAATAATGGGGACATTTCTATCTGCATTGTATTCAAGAATTACGAAATCAACAGGAAATATAAGTGTACCTGCCTTAACAAGGACATCCTCAATACGGCCTTCAGGATGAGCTAGAGACCTGTCCGCCATTTGCAAGACCATAGAGGTGGGTCTTGCATTTCCAATTTTAAGCTTATCAAAGACTGACTTGGGCATCAAGTTTATGCTTGCCCCCAAATCGCATAGCGCCTTTCCCTTCCATTCTTCTCCAATTGATATGGGAATCGTGAAACTCCCCGGATCAACTAACTTCGGAGGTAACTTACTCTGACAAATCGCACTACACTCTTCAGGAAGGCCAATCATCTCATTATCACAGTAGGGCCTTTTATTAGTGAGGGCCCTCTTCAAAAACTTCGTATACTTAGGAATATCTCGAATTGCCTCAAGTAACGGAATATTAATACTCAAACCCCTCACTCTATTGAAGAATTTCTGAAAATCACCCATATCACCCTTTTTCTGAACTCGCGATGGAAACGGTGGTGGAGGGCGATTGCTTACAATTTCATCTCTCTTTTTCGGAATTTCTCTTGGTCTTTCTATTTCTTCAACCTCACTATCTTTCTCATTCTCTTTCTCTTTCTCACCCCCTTCCTTTTCTTTTCTTGGAACTTCTTTCTCTTTCATAACGGGAAAAGGAGGTGGAAGGAGGTTCTTACCACTTCTTAATGTAACAGCCTTGCAATCTTCACGTTGTGTTGGATTTTCCGTATCGCTTGGAAGTTGTCCTTGTGGACGTTGATTGAGCTGTTTACTGATTTGACTCAGCTGATTCTGAAACATCTTCATATTTGCTTCAGCTGCATTTTGTCTTTCTATTGCAGCGTTCTGACGTTCTATTGCTGCGTTCTGACGTTCCATCGCTTGTGCTTGTAGAGCAATCAAATTTTCAACAGTTTTCTGAAGGGTGAGTACCCCTTCTTGTGGATGTGCAGGTAAAGCTTTCTGGTTTAGCGTTTCATCGTAAGTATTCTGAGGAGCTTGTCTTGGTACATAAGTATTCTGATTCTGTCCTCCTTGATAATTGTTTTGTGGTCTAGGATTATAGTTGTTACCTTGGGGACGCGGCTGATACGCATATGTAGGATTGGCTGCCCCATTAGGATTCGAATATTGAAACCCAGGATGGTTTCTGTTAGGTTGATATCCATTACCACTCGAATTAAAATTACCTCTGTTGGACATAAAATTCACTGATTCTTGATTATTCGGACAACTTTCCTCATCATGATCATCTACCTTACAAATTGAACACATATAAACTTCTTGTGCAGCATGCACAGCTACCTTCTTACCCGAAAATCCTTCTGTCACAGCTAGAGTAAGCTGCTTCAATTGTTGCTCTATGGTATTCTGGATCTTATTCTCAAACGTAGCAAATTTCTCTTCAATGTCAACATTATTCACTCCCTTGACTGGTGTTCTTACTGAGCTCCACCCAACTTCATTCTTGACTGTTCTCTCTAAAATAATTTTGGCATGAGCGGGTTGAACTTGAAGAAAACCTGCTCCACATAGCGTATCCAACTTCTCTCTCGAAATTCCATCAAGGCCTCTATAAAAGATTTTTAACTGTTGTTGTTCTGAAAAGCCATGATTAGGAACTTTACGCAAACACATCTGAAATCTTGTCCAACTCCTACCCACAGTTTCCTCATACTCTTGACGGAATTGTGTCAATTCTAGTTCAGCATCTAACCTCATGTTACTTGGGTAATACCTGTCAAAGAAAGCAATTTCTAATTGGTCCCAATTAGTAATCCTCGTAGGATCTTGCGTATCGTGCCATTCACTTGCTCCCTCAGTAACAAAGAACTTAAAAGCAGCAAAATACATCTGTTCTCTCGAAACACCTTGTGTGATATAAGAATCACATATCTGTTTGAATTTCTGTACTGCCCTAAGAGGATCTTCTGATGGTCTACCACGAAAATTACCAAAATTCTGGAACTGAGCTAACATACCCGAATCTGGACGGAAACGCGGAACATTAATATCTGGAGCACCTACTCCTATAGCTGGAGCACGGAATGGAACTTCTGGAGGACCATTAGTAAACCACGGATCATGATTCATCACTATCTGGACTGGAGGATTAGGATTTTGTGGTTGAACTTGAGGAATAACGCCTGGAGCTAAAGGTTGGCCATTAGCATCTAACTGGCCTTGTCCATTCTGTTGACCTTGAATAATGATATTCTCCATTCTGTTACTTAATTCTTCTACTTCTAAAGCTTCTCGTTCTCTTCTTCTTCTGTTCGCAAGTCTGATCAACGATTCTGGATTACTAAGGATCGGAGGTGTTGGCTCTAGATCCTTGAATAGCCTTCTTCGCATACACCAAACCTAAAAACCTGAAAAAGCTAACAAACAAAAAGCGTAAAACTGATAAAATAAAATAAATGCACTTATCACTAAAGGATAAACACCGTGGTCACACGCTACCGTCCCCGGCAGCGGCGCCAAAAACTTGGTGGTCCTTTGTGTGTTCTAAAAATAAATGTAAATGCTAATCGAACCACAACCGCAAGTGTACGGTTGTCCCAAGTAGTATGTATGATAATACAGATTCGTTCCAAGGACGGATGGTTGATCACAATGTTTAGCAAGTAGTGATTTATGCACTTATGAAAATAAAAGACAATAAATTGTTTGTTTGGTTTTGTTTATTAATTCTAAATAAATGAAAGACAAATAATTAAATGCAAGTAGAAGCTAAGACGCAAGTAAAATAAGTGAAAACGCAATATGAGATGTAGTACTTGAGAACGCAAGGATCCTCCTAATTTTACTTTCTAACTTATGTTGTTTAAGGGCTAAATCAGTCAATTACAATGGTCGGGATTCTAATATCCCTATACCCCCGTCAGGGTGGACTATAAGGCGATCCTAAAGTGTCACTAGTCCCGTCAGGGTAAATATGATCCACCGTTGGATGATTAAGATTTATTACCACATTGGCCCTAGGATTAACTAAGTTCGTCAGAATCAATAGTTTTTATCCTAGATTGAACAATTATTTCTGTACCTAAACCCCCCGTCAGGATGATCCATACGCCACATATATGGAATAGCTTAAATACTAATACCTAATTTTAGTTCGCGACTCTAAAATCAGTAAACATTCACAAATTGTCGAAAAGAGTAAAAGCCCTAATTTAATTTAATTCAATAAAAACCCAAATTCAACATTCGTTATAATAATAAAATCAAGATTCACCCATTGTTTTGTTCTCAAGCACTAATGGAAATTTAGCTCATATTAAAATTAAAAACAAAATAAAAAGAAATGAAATTCATATTCGTTACAAAATTAAAATAAAAGAAAAACCTAATTTTCGGAATCAGATTGACTACGAACGGAGCTATAGACCCACTCCAGCTCTTGTAGCTTCTCCTTTCTTCCTGCTGTAGCTTCTCTGGTGTTTTTAATCTTGTGGAAAGTGAATTGTCTTTAAAATAAGAGTCCAGACCTCCTTTTATAGTTAAAAATTCGGACTAGGGCTTGGACCAGAAAATAAAAGCCTAATTAAATGTCCAAGCCCACTTTCTAAGCCCAAAATCCCGTAACTGATGACAGGCCTTCACTAAAACTGCTTTTCCCGATGCGTTACAACTCCGATTGACCTCATTCCAGTTGCTAAAGTTCCGTACTTCGATAAGGAATGTTTTCTCTTCAAAGGTCAGCGGCTAAATCAGCTCTTAAGTACCTCGAAAACAGCAATCAAGGGCCTGGAAAATGGATTTTTAGCTCTAAAATAAAATCTTCGGGATTTCTCTTCAAGTCTTGACTCTATCTTTTGATCTTTGACTTTATCTTCGGATTCCTTTCCTAGCTAACATCTAAAAACCTGTAAACTTTACACTAAAAATACCAATATTACGCGCAAAAGTTTAATAATTCAAAAATGCTAGAAATAAAAAGGGAAATCCGAATTATTGCATATTTCATTCAAAAGTCTATCGAATTAATTAAATAAACACCAAAAATGATGTCTCCTAAGGGTCTAAAATAAGAACAATTAGGGAGACATCATCATGCCTAATAATCTAAGGGATAATGGCTTATATCGTGGCTACAAAGAAAAGGCTACAGGCTCGAAGTGGGCTAAGACGGATAATAATTAATACAAGGGATAGAAGGCTAAAAAGGCACAAATGGCTGACAAAGAACTGCCCCTATCATTTTCCTAAGTACATAGTTTGTCTTTAGTTCATATCTAGGTGGGTTCTCTACTAATTAGGATTTCACGTTCTACACACCAAACATATTCCTTGAGTACAAGCTTACTTCATTTGCATTGTTAATTAATTTTTCCTATCAATTACCTATGTTCGCATGCAATTGTAAGTGCGTTTTATATCAATCCCTAAAGTCCACTATTTACTATCATAGATTTATCAAAAGTATGCTTAAAGGGATATTTAAAAATTTCTACAGTCAAACGCAACTCCGAAAATTCTTTTATTGAAAGCAAATAAAGCAAATAACACATAAAAATTGGGATGAGGCAACGAACCCCACCCCAAACTCAAAAATGAGTCGTGTCCCCACGACTCGAAAAGACTCAATAAAGCATTTAAACTAATATATACTAAGAGGAAAGTTTAGAAAACGTATCTTAACCAGCGCGAGGCTGGTTATCGGTGTTGCGTTCTGGACCTTTATCTCGCGTAACAGCATCATAAATCGCGTTTTGAAGTGTATTTACGCCTAGGATTAAATTTCGAAGTAGGTCCAATTCTTTTGTAACGTTTCCCAAGGTAGCAATCATCCTCTCCTGATTCTCTTCCAACACCTGAATCTTCGCTTCCAACTCAGGTACAGTTTTCGCTTTCTTTGATTGAGGAGTTCTTGGACTTCTTGTAGCTCGTGTTGCTTCTTCATGGATGTTCTTGATTGTGCTCAAAGCTATACTCACACCAACTGAAACAATGTCAATATCTGCGTCCTTACGAGGAATCTTTGCGTCTAAACACAACTGAGTAATAGTACAAGGAAACTTCAGATTTTGTTGTTTCATTGGTGATTTCGCGAACTCCATGATTGTATCATAAATGATCTTAGCAACATCAAATGGTTTCTCCTCCAAAATACACTTAATAACAAATATGTGCTCTTTCTTCAACTCGGAAGTGTGTTTAATACCAAAGAAAGTGGGTATTATGAAACGAGACCAAACCTTCGCACGAGGTGTCAAACTACTGCTGTAAAACTGTCCAGGATACCTTTCACCTTCAGGAATTGGGCTAGTCCCATTAACAAGCACGGTCCCCCAAAGGGATTCAAAATCAAAGGAAGGGTCATTAAGAGTTTCTTGGAAGGGGCATGTTCCAGAAAAGTTGGGTAGTTTCAATGATTTCCGAATACGTTCAATAGAGAAAGGAACTACCTTTTTGCGGATATCAATGGCATCATGTGAGGTAGCTAAACCTTCGTAAAATTCTCGCACAAAAGTAGGAATAAACTCAAGCTTCCTTTCTTGTAACGCTTTCCAACCAAACTTAGCACATGTCACAGCATATTCCTTGTAATCACTACTCATAATACCCTTAGGAAAATTCGTCTCCTCACCAAATTTCAAAAATTCAATTCTTTCACGAACCTGAGTATTCCAACAAGTGTAAACCCTCTTAGGTTTGTGGGCCCACATCTTCATACGCGGGGGTTTTTGAACAGTTGCTTCCGGAATCTCTTGTTCAGTTTCCTTCTCAATGGTCTTCGCAATTTCCTCTTCTGGTTCCATCTCACTTTCAATCTCATCAATCAATCTCCTCTTTAGACCTGTGATTTCTTTTCTGTTAGAATCAAGCTTAACTTCGTTAATTTTTCGTTTAGGACGCGAATCAGGAATCTCAATAGCTTGTTCTTGTGAACCACCAATGGTGGTCTTTCTTCTAGGAGCAGTTCTTCGAAAATCACCGGTTCTGTTAGTCATCTCTTTTCACCCCAAACTCAAAACTTCAAATAATGAAAAACTTAGAGAAAAAGTTTAGAATTTTGATGTTTTGAGGCTTAGGAATTGAAGAACTAGGGTGAATATGAGATGGGTCTTGATTAATTTGAGTGGGAGAAGAAAGAATTGGGTTTTAGTTTAGGATTTGATGAAGAAGAATCTTGGGAAAAACTAAGGATTTGATGTTATTTTGGAGAGGAGGTGAGTTGATCTTATGTTTTTGTGGTGAAAGAGGGTAGGATTTGATGATATATAGTGTTTTGGTAGATGAATTTCGTAGGTGGGGAGGCTATTGGTGCGTTTTAGGTAAAAACTTGCAAAAGAGGCTAAGAAAACTAGGTTAAAATACCCAAAACCGCCTCTCACAGCTTTCAAACCGGGTTCCCGGATTTGGAAAACCGGGTCCCCGGTTCCGCGTCGCTGTGACGGCGCGGAAAAATAATTGTGGACTTTTTTTTTTTTTTTTTTTTTTTTTTTTTTTTTTTTTTTTTTTTTTTTTTTTTGAAAACGCACCAAAACGCTGGGTCAGGGATTTTGCTCGCCGAAACCGGGTACCCGGTTCTGTGGAATGCGGGTTCCCGGATTTTCTCGATGGCGCGAATGAAAACGCGCCAAAACGCAGCACCCTGAAACGCTGGACCAGAAAATTTCACCAACAGCAGCTCCGAAACCGGGTACCCGGTTCTGCCAAATGCGGGTACCCGGATTTGTGTCGATGGCGCGAATCAAAACGCACGAAAACGCAAGCCACCAAGACGCTGGGTCAGGGAATTTCAGAAATTACAGCACCAAAACCGGGTACCCGGTTCTGTGGAATGCGGGTTCCCGGTTTCTCCTGGACATCCAACCTCTTTTTCTTCAGTTTTCGCCAAATCGACCCCAAACTCAAGTCCTTTTTACCCCTGAAATCATCAAAAACAACTACCCTTCCTCATTTCTTAATAAAAACAATAAAATTACGAAAATCAAACTAATCTAAATTGCAAAAATGTAAAAACTCAGCTAATATACAAGTAATTGGCTTTTGTTTAACGTCGTTAAGCTCGACGGGTTACCTCACGCTTCTAAGGAGTCTCGAGGAGATACATGACCTCCCCGGGATGTGGATCTTCCGAGCGATTGGTATTTTCACCTCCATGATATATCTTTAATCTGTGACCGTTAACCATAAAGGTACGGTTCTCTAGCGGATGTTCTATTTCTATCGCCCCATGAGGTGTAACTTTGGTCACTATGTATGGACCTGACCACTTAGATCTTAACTTACCCGGAAAATTGCTGAACTTTGAATTATACTTTAATACTTTTTGCCCCACTTCAAAGTTCTTTGGACGAATCCGATTGTCATGCCATTTCTTTGTATTTTCTTTGTAAAGTTTAGCATTTTCATAAGCATGCAATCGGAATTCGTCAAGTTCATTAAGCTTCATCATACGATTCTTTCCGGCTAAGATAGGATCTAAGTTCAACTGCGCAATTGCCCAATAGGCACCCATTTCAAGCTCTAAAGGTAAGTGACAAGCCTTACCATACACCATACGATAAGGAGATGCACCTACTGGAGTCTTAAACGCAGTACGATAGGCCCACAACGCATCATCTAACTTCATTGACCAATCTTTTCTTGTAGGACCAACGGTTTTCTCTAGGATTGATTTGACTTCACGATTCGAAACTTCAGCTTGCCCATTGGATTGTGGATGGTATGCAGTAGATACACGGTGTCTGACTCCATATTTCTCTAGAATAGTCTTCAGATATCTATTAACGAAATGAGATCCTCCATCGCTAATAATCACTCTAGGTGTGCCATGTCTAGTGAAAATATGTGACTTCAAGAACTTAATCACCACTCGTGAATCATTAGTAGGTAAAGCCACCGCTTCTACCCACTTAGACACATAATCAACAGCCAATAAGATATAGAGGTTACCATTTGAAGGAACGAAAGGACCCATAAAGTCTATGCCCCACACATCGAATATCTCAACCTCTAACACATTATTACGCGGCATCTCATCCCTCTTAGATATGTTTCCGGTAAACTGGCATCTCGTACATTTCTTAACATATTCATGACAATCTTTTATAAGAGAAGGCCAGTAAAAACCTGATTGAAATACCTTTGCAGCAGTTCTGTCTCCTTTGAAATGTCCTCCATATAATGAATCATGGCATCCAGCTATAATGGCTTGAGTCTCTTCCCTTGCTACACATCTTCGTATCATTTGGTCAGCACAAACTTTATAGAGGAACGGATCCTCCCAAAAGAACTGTCTAGCACGATGAGCTAACCTCTTTCTTTCTTGATAAGTAGAACCTTCAGGAAAAACACCACTCACCACTAAATTTGCAATATCTGCATACCACGGAGCCTCATAATCTCGGACAACGAATAAACTCTCATCAGGAAACTCTTCTCTAACTGCTTCAGTACCACTATTCATCTCTGAACCCTCTAAACGCGATAGATGATCTGCAACCTGATTCTCACAACCCTTTCTATCTTTGATCTCTAAATCGAACTCTTGAAGCAATAACACCCATCTGATTAACCTTGGTTTTGCATCTTTCTTCTCCATGAGAAATCTGATCGCGGAATGATCTGTATAAACAATAACTTTCGCTCCAAGAAGATAAGAGCGAAATTTATCAAACGAATATACAACTGCTAGCAACTCCTTTTCTGTAACTGTGTAATTAATCTGAGCACCACTAAAAGTTTTACTAGCATAGTAAATCGAATGAAAAACCTTCTCTTTCCTCTGTCCTAATACAGCTCCCATACACAAATCACTCGCATCACACATAACCTCAAACGGTAAATTCCAATCTGGAGGTAACACTATAGGAGCAGAAATAAGCTTTTCTTTGATTGCTTTGAAGGCCGCTAAACAAGCTTCATCAAAAAGGAATTTGCAATCCTTTTCGAGTAAGTTGCATAGTGGTTTAGCAATCTTAGAAAAATCTTTAATAAAACGCCTATAAAAGCCAGCATGGCCAAGAAAACTCCTTACCCCTTTAACAGAAACAGGAGGGGGAAGAGTTTTAATTACCTCTATCTTTGCTCTATCAACTTCTAAACCAACACTCGAAACTTTGTGACCCAGAACAATACCTTCGCGAACCATGAAATGACACTTCTCCCAGTTGAGCACCAAATCTGTTTCCTTGCATCTCACTAACACTTTCTCCAAGTTATCCAAACATATATCAAAATCATCACCAAACACGGAGAAATCATCCATGAACACTTCAAGGAAATTATCTATCATGTCCCAGAAGATGGCCATCATGCACCTTTGAAAAGTAGCGGGAGCGTTACACAACCCAAATGGCATTCTGCGATATGCAAAAGTACCAAATGGGCATGTAAAGGTAGTCTTATGTTGATCTTCTGGAGCCACGTAGATCTGATTGTACCCAGAGTAACCATCCAAGAAACAGTAATATTCCCTTCCGGCTAATTTGTCTAACATTTGATCAATGAAGGGCAAAGGGAAATGATCTTTTCTGGTGGCCTTGTTCAGCTTTCTGTAATCCATGCAAACTCTCCAACCAACTACTGTTCTTGAAGGGATCGCCTCATTTTTGTCATTAAGAATTGTTGTAATTCCTCCTTTCTTCGGTACACACTGAACCGGACTCACCCATTCACTACTCGAAATGGGATAAATAATCCCCGCATCTAAAAGCTTAATCACCTCCTTCTTCACCACATCCTTCATGGCTGGCATTAATCTTCTCTGACCTTCAACTGAGCGTGCATTAACATCTTCTAGTATGATTTTGTGTTGACAATAGGATGGACTAATGCCTTTGATATCGGCAATTGTCCAACCTATTGCTTCTTTGTTGGCTCTTAACACACGCAATAGTTTATCTTCTTGAGGACCTGTTAAATTAGCTGAAACAATAACAGGTAGAGTTTCATTAGTACCCAAATAAGCATACCTCAAGTGTGCTGGCAATGGTTTTTCTTCCAACTCCGGAGGAGATTCAATTGAAGGTTTCTTTTTAGGAATAATCTCCCCCGGTTCTCTCACAGGTTCATAGGCAAGACGCCTATATTTCGGATTTTCAGAATTGAGAGCTGCCACTGTTTCTGTAAGCTCCTCCATCATCTCAGGTGAATCTAATGTCAAATCAGCCTGCAAGATATCATCAAAATTTAAACAATTAAATACCTCTTGCGATGCTTGCTCTACTACATCCATTCTGAAGCAATCTTCCTGAGAATCTGGGAATTTCATAGCTCGAAATACATTGAATTTCACTTCCTCATCTTGTATCCTCATTGTTAATTCGCCATTCTCTACATCGATCAATGTCCTCCCTGTAGCTAGGAAGGGTCTACCCAAAATAATGGGGACATTTCTATCTGCATTGTATTCAAGAATTACGAAATCAACAGGAAATATAAGTGTACCTGCCTTAACAAGGACATCCTCAATACGGCCTTCAGGATGAGCAAGAGACCTGTCCGCCATTTGCAAGACCATAGAGGTAGGTCTTGCGTTTCCAATTTTAAGCTTATCAAAGACTGACTTGGGCATCAAGTTGATGCTTGCCCCCAAATCGCATAGTGCCTTTCCTTTCCATTCTTCTCCAATCGATATGGGAATCGTGAAACTCCCCGGATCAACTAACTTCGGAGGTAATTTGCTCTGGCAAATCGCACTACACTCTTCAGGAAGGCCAATCATCTCATTATCACAGTAGGGCCTTTTATTAGTGAGGGCCCTCTTCAAAAACTTCGTATACTTAGGAATATCTCGAATTGCCTCAAGTAACGGAATATTAATACTCAAACCCCTCACTCTATTGAAGAATTTCTGAAAATCACCCATATCACCCTTTTTCTGAACTCGCGATGGAAACGGTGGTGGAGGGCGATTTACCATACTATCATCTTTCTTCTTCGAAGCCTCTCTTGGCCTTACTATTTCTTCAACTTCATCTTCCTTCTCATTTTCTTTCTCATTTTCTTTCTCACCCACTTCCTTTTCTTTCCTTGGAACTTCTTTCTCTTTCATAACGGGAAAAGGAGGTGGGAGAAGGTTCTTACCACTTCTCAAGGTAACAGCTTTACAATCTTCACGTTGTGATGGATTTTCGGTATCGCTTGGAAGTTGTCCTTGTGGACGTTGATTGAGCTGTTTACTGATTTGACTCAGCTGATTCTGGAACATCTTCATATTTGCTTCAGCTGCATTTTGTCTTTCTATTGCAGCGTTCTGACGTTCCATCGCTTGTGCTTGTAGAGCAATCAAATTTTCAACAGTTTTCTGAAGGGTGAGTACCCCTTCTTGTGGATGTGCAGGTAAAGCTTTCTGGTTTAGCGTTTCATCGTAAGTATTCTGAGGAGCTTGTCTTGGTACATAAGTATTCTGATTCTGTCCTCCTTGATAATTGTTTTGTGGTCTAGGATTATAGTTGTTACCTTGGGGACGCGGCTGATACGCATATGTAGGATTGGCTGCCCCATTAGGATTCGAATATTGAAACCCAGGATGGTTTCTGTTAGGTTGATATCCATTACCACTCGAATTAAAATTACCTCTGTTGGACATAAAATTCACTGATTCTTGATTATTCGGACAACTTTCCTCATCATGATCATCTACCTTACAAATTGAACACATATAAACTTCTTGTGCAGCATGCACAGCTACCTTCTTACCCGAAAATCCTTCTGTCACAGCTAGAGTAAGCTGCTTCAATTGTTGCTCTATGGTATTCTGGATCTTATTCTCAAACGTAGCAAATTTCTCTTCTATGTCAACATTATTTACTCCCTTGACTGGTGTTCTTACTGAGCTCCACCCAACTTCATTCTTGACTGTTCTCTCTAAAATGATCTTGGCATGAGCGGGTTGAACTTGAAGAAAACCTGCTCCACATAGTGTATCCAACTTCTCTCTCGAAATTCCATCAAGGCCTCTATAAAAGATCTTTAACTGTTGTTGTTCTGAAAAGCCATGATTAGGAACTTTACGCAAACACATCTGAAATCTTGTCCAACTCCTACCCACAGTTTCCTCATACTCTTGACGGAATTGTGTCAATTCTAGTTCAGCATCTAACCTCATGTTACTTGGGTAATACCTGTCAAAGAAAGCGATTTCTAATTGGTCCCAATTAGTAATCCTCGTAGGATCTTGCGTATCGTGCCATTCACTTGCTCCATCAATGACAAAGAATTTGAAAGCAGCAAAATACATCTGTTCTCTTGAAACCCCTTGTGTGATATAAGAATCACATATCTGCTTAAATTTTTGTACCGCTCTAAGAGGATCTTCCGATGGTCTTCCGCGAAAATTTCCAAAGTTTTGGAACTGAGCTAGCATACCCGGATCTGGACGGAATCTCGGAACATTAATATCTGGAGCACCTACTCCTATAGCTGGAGCGCGGAATGGAACTTCTGGAGGGCCATTAGTGAACCACGGATCATGATTCATCACTATCTGGACTGGAGGGTTAGGATTTAGTGGTTGAACTTGAGGAATAACGCCTGGAGCTAAAGGTTGGCCATTTGCATCTAACTGGCCTTGTCCATTCTGTTGACCTTGAATAATGATATTCTCCATTCTGTTACTTAATTCTTCTACTTCTAAAGTTTCTCGTTCTCTTCTTCTTCTGTTCGCAAGTCTGATCAACGATTCTGGATTACTAAGGATCGGAGGTGTTGGCTCTAGATCCTTGAATAGCCTTCTTCGCATACACCAAACCTAAAAACCTGAAAAAGCTAACAAACAAAAAGCGTAAAACTGATAAAATAAAATAAATGCACTTATCACTAAAGGATAAACACCGTGGTCACACGCTACCGTCCCCGGCAGCGGCGCCAAAAACTTGGTGGTCCTTTGTGTGTTAAAAATAAATGCAAATAATAATCGAACCACAACCGCAAGTGTACGGTTGTCCCAAGTAGTAATTCTGATAATCAGATTCGTTCCAAGGACGGATGGTTGATCACAATGTTTATGCAAATAGCGATTGATGCACTTATGAAAATGAAAGAGGATAAATTGTTTGTTTTGGTTTTGTTTATTATAACTAAATGAAAGATAAAATAATAATGCAAGTAGAAGCTAAGACGCAAGTAAAATAAGTGAAAACGCAATATGAGATGTAGTACTTGAGAACGCAAGGATCTTCCTAATTTTACTTTCTAACTTATGTTGTTTAAGGGCTAAATCAGTCAATTACAATGGTCGGGATTCTAATATCCTTATACCCCCGTCAGGGTGGACTATAAGGCGATCCTAAAGTGTCACTAGTCCCGTCAGGGTAAATATGATCCACCGTTGGATGATTAAGATTTATTACCACATTGGCCCTAGGATTAACTAAGTTCGTCAGAATCAATAGTTTTTATCCTAGATTGAACAACTATTTCTGTACCTAAACCCCCCGTCAGGATGATCCATACGCCACATATATGGAATAGCTTAGATACTAATACCTAATTTTAGTTCGCGACTCTAAAATCAGTAAACATTCACAAATTGTCGAAAAGAGTAAAAGCCCTAATTTAATTTAATTCAATAAAAACCCAAATTCAACATTCGTTATAATAATAAAATCAAGATTCACCCATTGTTTTGTTCTCAAGCACTAATGGAAATTTAGCTCATATTAAAATTAAAAACTAAATAAAAAGAAATGGAATTCATATTCATTACAAAATTAAAATATAAGAAAAACCTAATTTTCGGAATCAGAATGACTACGAACGGAGTTATAGACCCACTCCAGCTCTTGTAGCTTCTCCCTTCTTCCTGCTGTAGCTTCTCTGGTGTTTTTTAATCTTGTGGAAAGTGAATTGTATGTAAAATAGAAGTCCAGACCTCCTTTTATAATAAGAAAAACGGATTAGGGCTTGGACCAGAAATTAAAAGCCTAATTAAATGTCCAAGCCCACTCTTTAAGCCCAAAATCCCGTAACTGATGACAGGCCTCCACTAAAACTGCTTTTCCCGATGCGTTACAACTCCGATTGACCTCATTCCAGTTGCTAAAGTTCCGTACTTCGATAAGGAATGTTTTCTCTTCAAAGGTCAGCGGCTCAATCAGCTCTTAAGTCCCTCGAAAACAGCAATCAAGGGCCTGGAAAATGGATTTTCAGCTCTAAAAATAATATCTTCGGGATTTCTCTTCAAATCTTGACTCTATCTTTTGATCTTTGACTTTATCTTCGGATTCCTTTCCTAGCTAACATCTAAAAACCTGTAAACTTTACACTAAAAATACCAATATTACGCGCAAAAGTTTAATAATTCAAAAATGCTAGAAATAAAAAGGGAAATCCGAATTATTGCATATTTCATTCAAAAGTCTATCGAATTAATTAAATAAACACCAAAAATGATGTCTCCTAAGGGTCTAAAATAAGAACAATTAGGGAGACATCAGTAACCCTAAAATATAGAGAAGGTAAGATTTTGTTGCTGATTTGTTTTGGCCGTAACTCCTTCAATACTTATCCAAATGATGTGTTATTTATGTCGAAACTGTTCGTCTCGGAAATCTCTATTACTTGTCTTCAGACCATTCCTCAAAATTCCTAGTCAATATTGAGTTATGATCACTCTTATGAACGTGGCTTGCGAAATTCAGATTTACTTGGCGACTTCATCTTTCCATATCTATCTTTTCTTTCTCTCATCTCCAATTTCCATGTATATCTTCTTTCCTTTATCTCTTATTATTTATTTGACATCTAATTAATCACCATATATATCTTTAAAGCTTCACATTTATCAAACAATTAAAACCAATATGCTCTAAAAATAATAAATCATTAAATCAAGACAAGAAATAGGAAAGTGCAATAATACATGATAAAATCGACTACTAGACTTCCTAAAACACTAAAAATGATGTCTCCAACTAATATTAATTCATCACAAATGGGTAGACATCAAGACCCCCAACTCAAAGTTTTATCGTCCCGATACAATAAAGATAAAACAAAGGGAAGTCTCTAAATACACACCTAGGTCAATTAAGCACAGTGGAAAGAAGATAGCAGAATATATAGAATAGACTCAAAGCAACTACTCAGAAAATTTCATGTAATAATATTTACAAACTACATACATGTACACTTTTCATATCGACCATCAACACGGCTTGAATTCAAGATTAGATTAGCTTCGCAATGTAAGAAGGAGATGATATTTACTCAGTTCACCAAGGAGGCTATATATTGTTTTTCAAACTTAATTGGTATCCAAATATCCACTTAACTACTCTCTATTGGCTCAATTACTTCTAGATTACATAGCAAAGAATCATAAGGTCTTTACGGTTGTAATGTTAGCTTAGGGATGGTATGATAAGTATATTTGGATAATTTAGAGTGAGATTTTGGCTCTCTCCTCACTATCCATCAATGAATCGCCCTAGAGCTTGAATTACTCTCATAAAACGTTCTCACTCAACCCGATGACTTGATGCACAAAGTAGCATCCCCAATAACCTAATTAAAGTATAAAGATGTTCACATAAAAATTCCACTTTGCTGGTCCAAATATATATTATTTTTAAATCAATTATTTTCTCTTCTTTTGTATAGCTATGACTCTATTATTGATGTTGAGATATCACACAATTTTTCTCATAATTCTTTCTTTTCTTTTCATGATTTTCAGCTTTTTTCATTCACTTTTACCCCGGCAAAGGGTTACAATATAATAAAACTGTGAATCATCATCAATATATAAAACAAAGCACAATTAATAAGCTCAAAAATCCCAATCCAATAATATTTCTCATAATGTTGGACCCACCACCCCATACTCAAGCTCTAAAACAATTGTCTATGCATCACGATTCGAGTGCGGGTCATATGGAAATGTCCTAAAATCTAAAAGGATATGGCTTATAATGTGGCTAATAAAAAGGCTTTAGAAAGGATATAAGGGGCTGAGAAGGATATAAAATATTAATTTGGACATCAAGCTAAAAGGCAACAAGGGGCTTATTAAAGAACCGCCTTAATCACTTTCTAAACTATGCAATTTCGTCATTCTCTTACCTGTAGCACGTCCATCAAATGGGTTTATCAACTAGCTTGGATCTCACGGCCTACACACTACTCATGGCTCCTTGAGATCGAACATACTTTCTATCGCATCGCTAACTAATCTTTTCTTTAATATCAATGTGTGTTTTCCTGCAAATACTCAAAGTATACAAAATAAAGCAGCTCATAAACATACTACTTTCTATAATCAACTTACTGAGCTTATGCTTTCAAGCTATTGAGCACACTCTACATCTACTCCTTCAAAAAATTTAATTTTACCTAAAAAAACAATAAAACACATAAAATGGAGATGAGGGACAATGAATTCCCACACCCCCAACTTAAAAAATGAGTCGTGTCCCCACGCAGGTATTGCACATAAAGAAATTGGTAAGGAAGAAATGAAACATACTCTTCGAGGCGATTGCCTCGCATAATGAATACTCGGAATAGGGTGCAGTGCTTTCCTTGTATGTAAACTTCTACTATCACCAATTTCGCTTTCCCTTACATCCTCTTACGCTCCATCCCAATCAATCACACTCTAGAAATATCTTGTTTTTATCTTCTCCAACTTTTATTTCACATATTCTCTCATGAGCTAAAGGTAAATCCAGTAAATACGTTTTTGTAGAAGCTAACAAGGCCTTTAAAGCTTCATTAATCTCGGGTAAAGGGCTCTCGATTTGTAGATTTTGTGGTGTCTTCCTTATGAAAGTTGTAACCTTTTTGTTCTTTGAATTTACCACAATTAGCTTTCCTCTATTCTCTTGCCTTGTATTACCCCTTGTTCTGGAACTTGAACTTTTCTCAATTGATTCTTCTTCATCTCCATAATAGTAGATAATATTTCATTTCTTTTCATCATCTCAATTGACCTCCAACTCAAAGCTTTAAACACTCTTGAAATTTGTAACTCTTGATCATGGGTGTAACAATATTTATGTGGGTTAGGAAAGGTGTTAAGATGATGATTCTCTATATGTGTATGATAAATTCTTCCTTGATTGGTATGGATCCAAAAGACTGCTGGATGAATTTCAAAAATTTAGGCTTTTTATTCTTGGATTCTAGGTGTTTTGATATGATTTGGGTGGTTGAAACTTCTTTGTAATGATGTAGGGAAGGCTTTGGATGTGAATTTATGGTGATTGGGTAGTGTTTTGATGTTTGGTGAAGGTTTGATGAATCTTCAATGGAGTTAGGAGAGGTTTGGGGATGAAAGAGAGGCTTAAGGATTGATAAATTCGTGTAAAAACTAACCTCTTCTTTAGATCTCATAATATAACCCTTCAAGACTGCATTTGTCAGCACAGTGCGGTGCACTGAACGTGGGTTGTGATGTACCAGACACGAGGGTTTCGAAACCGTAGCCGCGAGTTGTCGATAAGGTTTTATCTTTGTAGCTTTGGCAATGTACCGTATTTGAAACCATCGCCACGGTTTTTTATGGTGAGGTACACCAGAAGGTTGGTGCGGTCCACCGGACCCTTCTGCTGTTCATACCGTATTTGTGCTACACAATACAGTTTTAACATCTTTTTCTCGGTAATATACCGTAGAGAAAACTGTCGCCACGGTTTTTGGACCTACGGTGTACTGCAGATGTGGTATGGTTTTTGCCAAATTTTCGTTTTTCTTTTCCTAACTCGATTTATTAAGTACCCGAACATAAAAACTACTCATACCTTTATCAATAATGCAATATAAACTAAAAATAACTAACATAAACTAAAATATAACAACATAAATTACTGTGAGATGTCTCCCAGAGGGCACTTTTGTTTGACATCTTTCAAAGTTAGACGAGTTACCTCGGTTATTTCTTTTTATAGCCTCCCCAGCAGTGAGTGAGTTGATTAACACTTACCAACCTGAGCTTGCAATCCTCGATAGCTTTTTATTTCGACCACTCCTGCAGAGATAATTTGTGTGATGAAGTATGGCCCTTTCCAAGAACTGTTATGTTTGGGGATGGCAGATTTCCATGCTACTTCGTCTCCTACCCCAAACTCGATTTCTTTTCCCATGGTTTCTTGGGGGCTTACAAGTTCTGGCTTCTTGGTTACAACTCTGATTGGATATAGTTCTTGTGACTTCTTTTTCTTCTTCTTTCCTGAGACATAGAATGTTTCAGAATCATCTTCAATACTAAGAGTCACGGTTCCCTCATTCACATTTACTATGGTGTCGCTGGTGGCTAGGAATGGATTCCCAAGTATGAATGAGATGTTCTTATCTTCTTTTATAGTCAAGAATAATAAAATTTATGGGAATAACAAGGTTGCCTACTTGGACGAGCACGTCCTCAATAACACCCCACGACTTTGCTGTTGATTGATTCGCAAGTTGTAAGATTACTGATGTCGATTTCGTATCACTAATACCAATCTTCTTGAATATACTTTTCGGAATGATATTCACACTTGCCCCTAAATCACACATTGCTTCTCCATAAAATATACCACCTATTTTGATTGGGAGGTTAAAATCTACAGGATCTTTAAGCTTTGGTGGTAATCTTCTTTGAAGTTGCGCTGATATCCCTTCATTGAGTGTCACAGACTTGGATCTTGTGAACCTTTCTTTATTGGAGAGTTCCTCCATAAATAATCGAATATAGTCTCTCCTTCCTTTCATAGCTTCGAGTAAAGGGACGTTAATTTTCACTTGTTTTAATGTCTCCATACACTTCTCTTGTTGCTCCTTCGAATAAGCAGGTTCTACATGATAATAGCAATGCAGGGCTGGTCATCTTACTCTACTTTTCTCTTCAATTCTTGGTTCATCAACTACTCTTGACTTCTTACTTTCATCATGTTCAACCTCTTCAACCCAATCTTCAATAATTATCTCATCTAAATTCATCCGATTTACGTTTGACTTGTTGGTAGAACATCCTCTCTCCAGCTTGAAGACTAATAGTCTTAACCATGTCGTCAACGTACTGGATCTTCTTCATGTTAGAATTTGTATTTTGGGTCAATTGTAGGAGTTGACTTTGCATTTGTTTTATGACTGTAGTGAGCCGCATCACATTTTTGTCTAAAAGTTGATTATGTTGTTTCAGATCTTGATATCAAATCGATTCCTCAGTAGACGGTGGGACCCACATGAAAGGATCGACCAACAAAGCTCAAAGATGCACATATATGAAAACTTTCAAGACACCAGTGGGAGAATCTCTGTATTATATGTTGTATGGCATGTCTTGTCACCTTCTACTTGAGTTAGAGATTGGTGCATATTGGGAGATCAAGGAGCTAAACTTATATGAGAAGCTAGAAAAGTAGAAAAGAATGATGCAGTTGATAGAGCTCGACGAGTTTTGATTTCATGCCTACGAGAACACAAAACACTATAAGGAGAACACCAAGAAATGGCATGATAATTCAATTCTCGAGAAATGATTTTAGGTGAGACACCGTATCCTAAAATACAACTCTAAGGTCTCGAACAATCCTTGGAACTTAAGATCGATATGGTTGTGGCCATTCATCATCCCCAAGGTCATACCTCATGCATCCATTGGGATAGAACATCCAACTAAGCACCGTAACTTCATGGTAAATGGCCATAAATTGAAGATATATTGCGTAGGTGAGGGTGATAATCAAGGAGAGTTGGTGTATCTCCTAGAAATGGCATAAAATGAAGGTACCCATGTCGAATTTAATGATGTTAAACAAAAGTTTTAGTGGGTGACAAACCAATATCCTAGCTTAATGTATTATATTTCTTTAGTTTGGAGTTAAATTAAGGTATATTACACATAATAAGAAGGGTTTTATAGTTTATATGATCCGCATGTCAATTTCGTTGAGCTTTAGGGTCAAAATAGAGGGGTAAAATGGAGAAATATTGAATTCCAAAGAATTTGGAGCCTATATTGGAAAATCCAAGGGCACGGGTGCGTGTGGAGCTTTATTTGAGTCTAGGGTAAAATTTCGAAGAAATTTGAGAAGTTTTGGGATTTATTCGATAAATAAAAAATATAAAATGGCATATGAGCACCTTAAAATCATAGGCGTGCTACAGTTGTTCGAAAAAATTACACATAGAAGACACGCACCACTAAGGCACGCCTAATAATTTCTCGTCACACCTAAATAAAGGTTTTTTGTCAGTTAGGCGCATCTTTTCTAGCTATTGGCGCGCCTCATTCGTGCACACCACGTATGATAGATGATTCGATACTTAGCCTCACAATTTTCCACCGTGTCTCAATCAAGTATGCGAGATTATTCGACAACACAGGCATGATTCGAGCTAGAAAAGGAGAAACTCATCATGTCCTCTCATTTTCTCTATACACCTTAGGCGTGACTCAAAAAGCATATGCATGACTCTAGAATTCTCGCTAGGATCATTTTAGGAGTGACTAAAAATGTCCCATTCCCTCCCCATGATGTTGATATTTCCCAGCATATTAAGTGCTCGCTTAAAAACACCTAAGACTAGCCCTAGTTGTTGCATACACTCCAGGTGTTTGCTGAATTTCTGCAAAGAAAGAAACATTAAAACCCCCACCATCTTTTAAAATATGTACTTTCCACCCGAAAATTTATGCCCTAAATCACCCAGATGTTTGAAATATATATTTCCCACCTCACCTAAAGTTCCGAAATATCATTCCAAGTTCTAAAAATTGAATTTCGCCCCTTGTATTCCAAAATTTTTGAAAAATTTAAATTACACACCAATTTTTTTTTGAATTCATCCCCCTGGTTTTAAACAATTTAAAATTTCATATCCATGTCCAATAATTCCGAAAATAATCTTTTTCCACCCAACACTTTCCTAAGTTCTTTTCTACCATAAACACATTACTTATTGTTTCTTCTACTAAACATCTAAAAACCTCCTACTTTTTTCATCCTTTTCTCCAAAAATATCAATGCTCCCTCACCTACAATCATAAATTTTTGTTGTCATATAGGTCCTCCTATAAGTGTTTACATTTGACAAATCATTAAGTGATTTAAGTGCTAATCTTTGTATCTAACTAAAATACTTTATTTGTATATATTAATCAAAATTATTTCTTGTACTATTTGGCTTGCCTAATCTTATTAGGCTTTGGATTATCTAGTAACTCTATATATGTTGTTCTTAAACTCATACTTGTATTCTTTAGCAGACACACACACAAACACACACATACACGCGCGCGCGCATACACACACACACACACCTACCTTGAGATATGAATCCTTTTTAAATAGAGAATTCTTAAGGTAATTATCTCTTGTTTATCTTATCTTTAATCATTATTTGGTATGTTGTATGTTTAGCTCTTGAGTTGTTCTAACAAATCTTTTGGAATGTACTATCCAAAAAACTCTTATGTAGGGAGAGTATCCCTTCAAAAATTAAATTGTACCCTAGGTGGTAATTATTACTTAGCTGAAAAACGATATGATGTTTTTCTTTAAAGAAACTAAGGCATTTTCCATGAAAATCACTTAAAGAAACAAGGTGCAATTTAGAGCCTTTGTCAACATCTTTACCAAATTTTTGAAAAACGGTATGACGTTCTTTGCTAGAGAAAAAGTATGGCGTATTAGCATAATACAATGAATTCTTCTTACTTTATGAGATTATATTGTTTGAAGTAAGGAAGACATGTGGATTACAACAGTTGGCGACAAAATCAAATAACGTTCTAAAAGGACAAACGGTGTGCCTTTTTCCAAAGAACAATGATCAGCATTAATAGAACCATTTTTACCTTTCTCTTGATATATAGACCTCTCTCTTGCATCACTTATATACCTCTTACAGACTCAGTTCATCTTCATACTATCTTATACTTCGAAAGAATATCCAAGCTTGTTTTCCCCTTTAAGATCATAAAAACAAGTCTTGATCTTGCAACTTTAATATTCAAAAGATCAAGGAGATTAATCAAGTACAACTTCAACTTTTATCTACTCTTTCAAGTAGATCAACAATCAAGCCACAACTTTCACATCCAACTCATCAAGGAGTTTATAATCTAACTTGTAATATTTTCTTATTTAAAAGTACGAGTCCATTGTTTATATTTGTATCCATACAAATATTGAGAGTCCAACTCTTCCTCTATATTAGGACATAGCCATATATTCTAGACTTTGGAGAAGATGGAGGTTTCTTTAGGTTGCGAATTACCCTTCAAAAGTCTCACGGGATGTGACTTAGCTGGAAAATGACTCGGGTTCTTAGGTTGTGGTTTAGCCCGAAAATCCTTTAGGTTTAAAGGTTTATATATCACCTTCAAGAGATAGGAGAATCTTAGTGGAAAAGCTTGCAAATACTATGGGGATGACTCTAGGTAGTGGATGTAGGGAAACCAAACCACTACAAATACATGTGTAATCTTTAAATTTACACACATTATACTTTCTTATGTGTATATTATTCCTCATCCATTATTTACTATCTTCAATCTTGTATTAGGTTGCTTTAGATATCTTACTTTAATCTTAGAATACTTCGTTACTAATCCAATCATCTAGTCTATGCTAAACTTCTTGAGTGTTTTATGGACTTATTAAGATTTATTAGTCTTAAAGAATATTTCTTAACCTCTCTTAGACTTAAGTTATCCTAGTTTGTCTTAGTACCTATTTTCGGCATAATACAAACTCCTAGACTTCTCTTATATCCCTTAATAGAGTTTGTATTATAGGTTTAACTAAATTATATATGTAGGAGTTTTTAGTTTTATAATTAAAAAAGTATTAGTTTTAATCCTATTCACCCACTAGGATTCTACATGTGTTATCAAAGCCTAACTCTTCGTAAATAACTTAATCTTTACAAGTCATAGTTTCTTTTAATCTAATCTATTTAAAATTATCTATTGATTTTTTTGTGCTAATTAAACATATCTCAACATTTCTTCAAGTGAGCAAGGTGCTTCCATTTTTAATGGAACAAATTATTTTATTTGAAGAAAAAGAATGGAGATTATCTCAAATCCAAAGATCATGATCTATGAACGATTTGTACAAAAAGACCATACACCCTGTACCAATATAAATATGAAGAGGAAAGAACCATAAAATTCTATGAAAAATACAAGGACTATGATCGATTACAACTTTAAGTCAATTCTTATAATACGACATTCCATGATAGACGATATATATGAATTGATTCTATTTTTTAATTTGGTTCATAAAGTATGGGAGTGCTTATCTATAATGATGATCCCAAAGACAAGTTTGAGTATATGATTGTTGTGAAGAGGTTGAGAATTCATTGCTGCTTATTTTTATCCTTAGAATGCTCAACCAAATCTCTACTTAAGAAACAACTTAAGTACCCCCTCATTTATTCATTCTCTATTACAATTCTTACTCTACTATATGTGCTTTCTCTTCACCACACATTATCTACTTTGTGTTAATTTTCTAATTTTTGTTAGGGGGTAAAAACGTCTTTTATATATAAATCTTTTAGTCTTCAAACGAATAACAATTTCTAAGTAAAAAATGGCATATTTTCAAAATTAAAATAATAATAATTTTTTATAAGGACTATTCATCCAAATTACAATACTCTTTATTTCTAAACAGACACCCATTTTTCCACACAAAACGGTATACCTCTAATATTCGTTTTTTTCAAACTAGCTTTTGATTCCCCACGAACCTCTTCCTTTCCCAGTTTGTTTTTAATTCTCAAAACCCTGTCGTCTCCCAAGGTGTAATATTATAAACTACCGATTCAACAACTCAAGAGAGCTCAACTATTCACAATTGTGCGAATCGTTGACAAGTAATAAAGAAATTACATATCGTCTCCACAAGGACTAAGTTTGTTAATTTTGATATTGTGTTTTAAGGAGAGTAGATGGATTTATTTACTAACGACTAAAATATTAAAAGTAAATTATAATATTTGTTTAGTTTTCTTTTAAGATTCAAATGAAAGTAAAATGATTAATTACCCGTTAAAGAAAATTAAACTACTAAGAATAAGATAAGAGAGAAATAAAACAAGTTGCATGTAACCACTTGTCGTGACAATGATTGATTCTAGTTATAAGGAGTAATTTGGACAATTCTTGTTAATTGAGATTCTACTTCCTAGCTTCTACCTCCCATCGAGGTTGTTTAGAATGCTACCTAACTATTACTAGAGTCGTCATGTTAGTTTTTTCTATGCAAAAACTCGGCGCTGGAATGTAGTTAACCTATATGATTATATGGATAGATAATCATGTCAGGATGGCTACGACAAACCAGATGAAGATGAAATCTTTTTGTTCCCTAACACCCCCCCCCCACCCCCCCAACAGGGTGATAGTCTAGGTCACTAAAGGATGAATATAATTGATCAGGTTATACACATATATTCAACTCAATTCATATGCTACAAAATATAAAACCCAATTTAATTAAATTAAAATATCACAAATAGCATTAGAAAGTAATCAATCCTCAATCAAGGTTCATACATAAAGCAACTCAAGCTAACTATTTAGTTCATAATGAAACAATATAACTATGCGGTAAAAATATTAAAATCATGTTTAAGACAAGCAACTAACACTAATTACCCTAATGCTAGAGGTGGAATAGTGTAGAAGTTGTGCAGTAGGGTTCCGGCTTCTAGTCTTTTTCTCTTTAAATTGTTTCTCTCTTCTCGGCTGAAGTAGTTGACTTCTAAGTGACTAAGGAATCTTTTATAAAAAATGATATATAAAGGTACAATTACATTTTATGGGTTGTGCGATCCTTTTAAATACCGCTAGTCAACCCAAGAACATTTTCAAGGAAGAGTGGATCGATTCAAGCCATGACAACTGCAACTTAAATAACTTCTTCATCTCAAATTCAAATCATAAACCGTCAACTATAATGCGCTATCGAATATAGAAGCAAAAGGACTCATACAAACTCTTTATCAATTGGACGTGGTGACTCCATCTTGTCGATTTCTAAAGTTAGCCGACAACTACTCTCGCTTTCCAAATGTGGCTTTTTGGTACTTTAACGCCTTTATATTGGTTTGAAATTCCTTTATTTACTTCTTATCACTGGTTTGGGATCTAATAATATCTAATTTATTAAGAGTTGTACACTTAACACACAAATTACGCACAAATATCTCTACAAGTAACAATAATTTAAAAGGAGACATGAAATGAGAAGATATCTATATAAAGGGAATAATCAATCATCTATGCATAATATAACTATAAAAATATGCCTTGTGACTAGATTAATATATCATATAATTGGAGAGAACAAGAAACCCAACTCAAAGTCTTGTCGTCCCAAAAAAATAAGAACTAAAATTGGGACGTTTCGATCAACTAAGTACGAAAGAGAAGAAAGAATGTAAAGAATCAACCCAAAATAACTACCTAGCAAGTTCCTTATAATCATATATTCAATGTAAATCATACATACACTTATTATACAAACAATCAACACGATATAATTTCAAGATTAGATTCTCTTCGCAATGTCAGAAGGATAGGTTTTACACTTAGTCTGATATGGTGGATAAAGATTGTTCCTCCATCCTAACATAGTACCCAATGGTACATTAACTACACTCTATCATCTCAATCATTTCAAGATCATGTAAATAAGAATCATAAGGTGTTTAAGGTTGTATTTTTGGCTTAGGGCGGTGTGATAAGTATATATGGATGATGTGAAGTAAACTTTGATTCTCTCCTCACTAGCCATCAACGAAACTTTCTAGAGCTTGAGTTTACACTAACTTATGATCTCACTCAATCCAATTGATGCACTTTATTAACATCCCCAATAATCCTATAATAACTCAAGATGATTAAATAATAGTTCCACTTTGTTGGTTCTTTTCTTTTAATTCTTTTTTTCCATTCATTTTTTGTAAGATAGTCATGGCACTTGTTTTGATGTCAGATTTCATGCTACTTATATATCATTTTTTTCAGTTGTTTTTCTCAACAGTTTTTTAAATACACCCCAGTAAAGGGTTACAATAAAAGGCTCTTAATTAACATAGTGCATACACATACAATAAAAACCTACCCAAAAGTGTTTCACATAATCAAGCCCACCACCCCAAACTCAAGCTCTAAGGATGATTGTCTTAGCATTGCGATTCGAGTGCTGGTCATATGGAAAAGTCATAAAGTCTAAGGGTTATGGTTTATAATGTGGCTACAAAGGAAAGCGCTAGAAGATAGAAGGGGATAAGAATGATGTAACAAGTGTTATTTGGTTAGAAAGCTAAAAGAAACCAAAGGGCTTAACAAAAAGACATCATAATGATTTTCCTAGCTACGTGATTTATGTACTTTTTAACCTCTAGTACAATTACCAAATACGTCTTAACTAGCTCAGATCTCACGTTCTAAACACCACTAATTCTCCCTAAGTTCAAACCTACTTCTACAACATTGCTTACTAATAGTTTTTAGACTTGTAAGGTGTGTTTTTATTTTCATACTTTAAGCATAGATTGTGAAATGTTTACAAACATATTACCTAAATATCATTAAATCAATAAGGGTATGCTTTTAGGGGATATTTTACTTATTCTACACCTAATTCCTTGAAATATGCACTACTAAATTAATTGTTTACTTTTCGCATAAATTAAAATGAGGGACAACGAATCCCCATACCCCAAACTAAAAAATGAGCCGTGTCACCATGTTTCAAACCAAACTTGATAAGAAATATTAATTTAAAAATATACAACTAAACACATAATATACATTTAATGATAGGATAGGTGGAAAAAAAATGTACTCTCGAGGCTTACAACCTTGCATGATCATTAGTCAAGGTAGAGTGTGGTTGATGCTTTTCTAGATCACGATGAATTTTCTCCAGCAGTCTGTTAATGCGTACTTTATTTTATTTGATTTGTGCCTCATAATATTCCAAGAAAGTTTGAGTCATCTCACCTCGGTTGAATCGCTCACTCATCCTTTTTTTCCAAGAGATATCCTTTTCTCTCGAACTTGATTCATTCTAGACTATGTGTGGTGAACCCATCTGAACCAATACCTAAGAAACCTAGAATAGACAAAAAATGACAAGCATAAAACTTAAACAAATAAAAACTACTACACTACAACTAAACACAAAAACTAACTAAAAATCCCTTGTAGTGGCGCCAAATACTTGGTGGTGGAAAAGGTGTTATAAATAAATGATATAAAAGCACACACCTACTACCACTACGAGAAAATCACTACAAGTGAACAAATCATTCACAAGTAAAAGTTTATAAATAAATTTGTTCGCAAGGATTTATCGGTTAGTTCAAACTCATGTCCAGGTTTAAGCGTATAAGAGATTAATTTTTTGAACTAAGCATATACATAAAGGAATATTTGTTTAGTTTTAAAATAAGAAGTTAAAGAAAATAGTTAACCTACTAATGTAAATGAAATAACTAATAATAATGGAGATGAGGTATAGCTTAGGTCTGTTAGTATGCACCTATCTTCCTAAATCACTATTCCAATCATAAGTGTAAATTGAGAATATAGTAAGTAGTCGGGATTCTATAACAGCTCTAACTCCCGTCAGGGTAGCTTACAAGTCAATTTCAATGCTACCAAGGGACTTAGATACGGGTACATTACACAGAGATCAGTAGTAATATTGACTAGTAATGATTATCTAGTTAGGCAAGCTTGTCAGGATCATTAAATCACGTTAAAGGGTTTATATGTTGTTTTAAACAATTAAATCCCTTACCAGGGTGACAATCCTAATTACTAAAAGTAGTCCTAACGTGATCAAGGTTAGGGCTAAAATAAAGGAAAACAAAAAAAGAATTACAAAGCCAGCTCAAATCAATTAAATTTAAATCTCAAATAACATAAAATAGAAAAACAGGATTCAAGGATTATACATATTTAAAACCCAAGTTATTGGAAAATTAGTTCATAATAAACGAAATAAAACTAAATAGTAAAGGGATTAGAAACATAGTTAACCTAATAATCTAATACAAATTACACTAATGATTGAGTGGAAGGATGGAGAGGAGTATGTGACTCTCCAGCTTCTTTACTTCCTCATCAAGTCAACTTGCTCTTTCCTTGGTGTTTTTGTTGAATAATATGGAGGTTGTGAGTGCAAGGACCTGTTTTGTAAGTCTAAACCTGATATATACATCCATACATATATATATATATGTAGGCGTATGGATAAAATTTAGGTCATGGGCTAGGTTTTAGAGTCATAGTCCAACTCAAACCCCTTTTCCTTAAAATATGGACTGGTTGGCCCATAACAGTTGTAACCCTCATAACTTTTTCTATATAACTTGAAATCACCCGTTGTCAGTGGTCACACGTTCATAATTCAAAAATCTATATGAATGTAAAAGGTATCATTCAAAATGTCTATATCTATGCAACATTGATAATACTACACGTTCTAAGTTTGGTTGACAACTTTTGTACTTTTTATTAACAACTTATTTAAGCCTTGAACTTTTGATTTCGTCTTGGATCTTGTTTATTTGTCTCCTTAATCATGATTTGGCATCTAATATAATCATTATACGTAAGATCTTCAATTTTAATACATAATATACACAAAAAGTGCTCCACAAGTAACAATCCTCCAAAATAGGGCAAGAAACGAGAAACCAATAAATAATAGGGAAATATTCCCCCAGCTAAGCAAATAATACACCTGAAATGATATATCTTGACTAGATTATTTTATCACAAATATGGAGATATCATATACACTTAATTGTGTTAATACATAACAATATATAATATTACTTACTGATATAAGGTTTGATCTCATTGTATTTGTGGAGGATGTACCAATAAATTCTCTTATTTTATTTGTGTAGTAAGGTACAAAAACTCCATTTTACCCACTATTTGACATTGACTCTTACAAACTGAAAGTTGTATGGTTTTTGGGTGTGCCTCAACGTATCTACCCGGTTTATTATACTTGGTTCTTCATTCTTGTAGATTCCGTGAAATAAATGTCAACATATCCTCTATAATGTATCCCTTGTTGATTGAACACTCAGACGTAGCCGGAATCTAAGGTATTCTTTTAGTTTCTTCAAGTACCTCCTAAACGAGTACATCCAACGCATCTGAACCGGCCGTCCCAACTGGGCTTCCTCGTACAAGTGTATGACAAGATGGACCATTAATTTAAGAAAATACAGAAAACACATCAGCTCAAGCTTGTACATAAGAACCACTACTTCATCTTTTTCTTTTTTCTAGTTCTTGCATACTTATATTCTTTTTACAAACATTCCTAAAACTGTTGCATAACCCAAAAATATGATTGCTAACCGATTATCATCGATAAGTCTAGGTATATTGGGCACGAAAAGAAACTGCAACATGATGTGACAGTCATGTGATTTCATACTGAGGATCTTTTCCATATCACTCTGAATGTTATTCCTCACACTAGATGTATATATATTGGGAAATATTTATGCCTTCAACCAATGTAGAAACATATGTTGCATGTCAGTGGGCATCACATACTTTGCACGCGGTAGCATCACTCAACCTCAGTTCTCCAATAACCACGACTCTTGCATGATACCCATATATTTTAGATCCTTTCAATCTGTCACGTTATCTTTGTTAAATTTTCAATCAAGTCCAACCATGTGATTAAAGTAATCACCAGTTTTGACAAATGAAATGGTTTCCAATAATCCAAAATAAGTAAAAAAAAAAATTTAGTGTAAACTAACTATTACAGACAAATTGAGTTACAATTACAAGAAAACAAATTACAGTTACACGGAAATGAATGAAATACACTTACACGGATATGAAAAAAAAACAATCACCGACGGTTGTTAAAAAGATATTCCAGCGTACCGGTATCTCTGACGGGAAAACGTAACTTAACTATAGTGTTTTAGAGAGAAGGTGAGGCAGAGTGTTTGTTCTTTTTGGTGTATTTCGTGTCTTTGGAAAGTGAGGGAAAGTCTCTATTTATAGGGAAATAAGGAGAGCAAGGGCTTATCAGAAACGTCCCCAGGGCTTATCAGAAACGTCCCTATAAATGGGTCTTCAATTGCACCATTAAGGCTGACATTTTTGGAGGTTACAGATGTTACACCTTTCTGTAACTGCTGGAGAAGAATATTCTGGCTTTACGGCGTCTTGAATGCGTGAACGTTACGAACGTTGTGTCTTTTCTGATGATAGGATTTGAACTCCATCCAACTACTATAAGAACCAGCTTATTTCTCCTTGAATTATTTCACAAAAGGTGTTTCATTTTTCATTTTTTGACTCCCCAAATTCCCCAACTCCCCCACGAGCCCACGAGCCCACGAGCCCACGACCACGCCGGGCCGGGCCAGGCCGGGCGGGTGGGTGGGTGGGTTGTGGTGGTGCGCACGTGTGGGGCTTCACTTATTTCTCTTTAGCCTTCATAGCCTTTGGACCTTTTGGATATAATAGATGGGTAAGCATATTTATACTAATATTTTTCCCATCTCTCCTCCTATGTGGGACATTTCATGCACAAAAAAGTGACTTTTTCACTTCTCCAAAAGAATTGGAAAAGATAGATATGTTTATCATTTAATTCTAAATATTTTTCACTTCTCCAAAAGAGCATGATCGGACTAATAGAAATTACTCTATATAATTGATTTAAATCCCAACAATCCCCGACTCAGGGTCTTTAGGAGAGAAGGTGAGCAGGTTTCCATAACTACCAGCATTTGGGTGAATTGTACTTAAGTGCCAATATCTTTCGATTTGAATTGTCACGTAGTGAAGTGAGGCAACCACCAAATTCCGTTTAAGTGAACTTACTCTTGAACTTAACGGTTTTTGATCGAGACCCTCACAACACATACTCTACCCTACTGAAGGTTATAGTTCCCTCAAACATCACCCTTTAGTTAGCTCATCATGTCTTTTTCTAAGGACCAGCCCTTACGGGCTATGAATGTGGGCTTATTCATATTATATCATTTAAGGACGTCTCTTTAATTTCTATCATGAATGTTGAGTCTCACTTTTAACCGTGAATTCATCAAGTCATTCTCTAAAGGACCACCATATATTGGCTATGAATTCAGTATGAGTTGAACACTCATCCTCGTGTTCTTCCTAGAATGATAAGACTTATAAGTGAATTCATCAAGTCCTTCACAATAGGACCACCACGAGTGGCTATGAATTCATTAATACGGTTTATACATTCATGTCATATCGCATGACTATTGAGTCTATTGTATATGGTCCAACAGTGACCGCATTTAGAACTCGGGTAACCTTTGCTAATCACCCCCCACATTTGAGTTGGGTTTCAACCTCGGACTTATAATTATAAACACGTGTTCCGTTTCACTTTTAGTATTAGGAGGTATACTATCATAAACCTGACATAGTCCCCTGTTAAGGTTAACAGGTGGTGGTCCTTTGTGTGTTCTAAAATAAATGCAATAAGGATTAGAGAACCACAACCGCAAGTGTACGGTTGTCCCAAGTAATATTAGTGATAAAACAGATTCGTTCTCAGGGACGGATTGGTTGACTCTAATGCTTATCAGATAGTGATTAATTGCACGTAAAGCAAGTAAATGATTTTAAGATTGGTTGTTTGTTTTTCTAATAACTAAGACGGTGAATTAAAAGACTAAATTAATGCAAATATAAAGCTAGACGCAAGTAAAAATAACTGGACGCAAGAAATGAGAGGTAGTACTCGAGCAACGCCAGGGTTTCACCTAAATCTAATCATTCAATGTATTGTTTAAGGGACGAATTCTGTAAATAATATTGGTCGGGATTCAATTATCTCCTTACCCCCGTCAGGGTGGACTAAGGAGCTCTTCTCAGGTGCTACAAACCCTGTCAGGGTGAATATAGTCCACCTTCGAATGATTAAAGCCTAACTACCCAATTAGCCGTAGGATTAATTAAGCCTGTCAAGGTCAAATAATTTCTATCCTACATTCATTAACTAGTTCTGTACCTAGACCCCCGTCAAGGTGATCCAATCGGCACTAATTGGAATAGCCTATGTACTAAATCCTAATATTGATTCATGACTTAAATAATAGTCAATAAGTGTAAATTAAATAAAAATATTAAATACCCAATTCGATTTCAATTAAATTAATCCCAAATTCAAAGACAAAGAATGAAATAGATTGGGGTTCAACCCATTACGCGTTCTCAAGTACCAATTTAAATTAGCTCATAATCGTAAAAACTAAGAAAATAAATTGAAAGGAATTCATAATTTTTTTACAGAATAGAAATAAGAAACCTAATTAGAAAGTTGATTCGGCTGCGAAGTGGAGATATAGTCCGTCTCCAGCTCTTGGCTTCTTCTTTTTCTTGCTTCTGCTTCTTCTCTTCTTGTCTAACTTTTTGAAAATAATGAATTTTGTGTAAAATAGAAGTCAAAAACCTTATTTATACTCCAGAATTCGGACTTGGACCTTAGGCTTAGGTTTAAATGAAATAATAAATGCCCAAGTCCATTATCTTAGCCCGAAATCCCGTAACTGCTGCACCACCTCCACTAAATCGGCTCTAGCCGGTTCGTTTCAACTCGGATTGACCTCATTCTAGTTGCTAAAGTTTCGTAACTCAATGGGGCGTTTTCTCGTCACAGGTCAGCGGCTAAATCGACTCTTAGGTGGCTCAAAATCAGAAATCTTTGGCAGCTGTCCAGATTTGTAGCTTCAAAATATCAATTCTTTTGGGATTTGTCTTCATGCTTTGAATCCATATCACGATCTTTGACTTTATTCTCGGATTCCTATCCTAGCTAGTATTCAAACCCAACAACTTTTCACTAAAATACACAATATTATGCGCAAAAGTTTAATAAATTAAAATTACTAGAAATAAAAGAGGAAAATCAGATTATTGCATATTTACTCCAAAAGTATATTAAAATAGCCAGATAAATACCTAATTTGATGTCTCCTAAGCATATAAATATAGAACAAAAGAGGAGACATCAAGACCCCAAACTCAAACCTTTGTCGTCCCGACAAAGTAAAATTAAAAACAAAGGGGAAAAGGTGATTACAGTGAGGTAGACGCAAGTAAATACACCCAAAGCATTCCTAAAAAGAAATCTCATATAGCAAACCTTAGGAACTAATATATACATACACTAATCATGCAAAATCAAACACAAATAAATTCAATCATAAAATTAATTTCGCAATGCTAGAAGGTTACACTCGTACTTATCTCAATATGATGGTTATAGGTTGTTCCTCGATGCTTACTCGCTTTGAACGATCCACTTAATATACTCCCTATTAACTTACCATGTACCTAGGAATCACGAGGACTTTACGGTTTTAGCGTAGGATTAGGGACGGTATGGTATGTATATTTGGTAAATTTGAAGTGAGCTTTTGGCTCTCTCCTCACTTACCATTAACAAATGTCCACGAGCTTGAGTTTACACTCATATGACGTTCTCACTCAACCCATTCGATGCACTAAATTAGCATCCCCAAGTTTACCCAATCTATACTAAGATGATTTCTAGAAACTTCCACTTTGCCAGGTATATTATTCTTTCTTAATTTTTCCTTTTCTTTTCTTTTTCTTGTAACTCTCTTTTTCTTTGTACAGTAGCTAATCGGGTTCCCGGTTATTTGTTGTCCGGGTTCCTGGTTTTGTGTTGACCGGGTTCCTGGTCAACTACTGTATTGACTTTTTCGATTTTTTTTTCAACCTCGGCAAAGGGTTACAATTAATAATATCATCTGAATATTCTTTTTATGCCTCAATAACAGCACATATGTCTCCCTCCTAATGTAATTTACCGAAAGATGGATCCACCTCCCCAAACTCAAGCTCGAGACATGTCTCAAGTTTGTGATTCAAGTGTGGGTCATTTTGGAAATGCCTAATAACTAAGGGGATATGGGCCTATATCATGGCGACAAAAGAAAAGGCTTTAAGGCTCAAAATTGGGCTAAGGCGGATAATATTAATATAAGGGACAAAAAGCTAAAAGGCTTCAAATGGCTATCAAAGAACTGCCCCTATCATTTTCCTAGTTACATGGTTCGTCTCTAGTTCAAATCTAAGTGGGTTCTCTACTAATTTAGATCTCACGTTCTACACACCAAACATTTCCCTTAAGTACGAGCTTACTTCTTTTGCATTGTTTGTTAATTTTTCCCATCCAATATCTATGTTTGCATGCAATTAAAGCACGTTTTATACTAATTCCTAAAGTCCACTATTTACTATCATTGATTTATCAAAAGTATGCTTAATGGGGATATTTAAAAGCTTCTACAGTCAAACGCAACTCCTAATTAATTTTATTGAAAGCGATAAAACACATAACACATAAAACTGGGATGAGGCAACGAACCCCACCCCAAACTCAAAAATGAGTCGTGTCCCCACGACTCGAAAAGACTCAACGCAAATAAATTAATATACACTAAATGAGAAAGGAAAGAAAACGTATCTTAACCAGAGCGAGGCTGGTTATCGGTGTTGCGTCCAGGTATAGATTCCTTCGCGAGTAAACCATAGGTGGCGTGTTGGATGGTGCTCACCCCAAGTAGCATGTTGCGAAGAATATCTAACTCTTTGGTGACGTTTCCTAAAGTAGCAATCATCTTTTCTTGATTCTCTTTCAACACTCGAATCTCTTCTTCCAACCCATTATCAATATGTACCTTCTTCTTTGGTGGAGGAGCTCTAGGGTTCTTAATTGGATGGGTTGTTTCATTGTGGGCATTGTCAATGGAATTCAATGTCATTGCGTCTCCCTCTGCGGACGCGTCAACCTCTTTGTTCCTGCGCGGTATTTTTGCGTCAAGACACAAGGTAGTGATAGTACAAGGAAACTTAAGGTTTTGTTGAATCGTAGGGATTCTCTCAAATACCGTTATCGTCTCGTAAATTACACGCGCAACATCGATCTCTCGATTCTCAACAATGCACTTAATAAAAATAACATGCTCCTTTTTCAACTTGGAAGTGTGGTTAATACCAAAGAAAGTGGGTACTACGAATCTAGACCATACCTTAGCACAAGGTAACAAACAACTACTATAAACCTGCCCATCATATCTTTCACCAATCAGAATAGGGCGTTTCCCACGAATCAAGACTGCGTCCCAAAGAGATTCCCACTCAAAAGATGGGTCATTAAGCGTTTGAAAATAAGGAAAAGAACCAGTAAAATTGGGAAGTTTCAAGGCATTGCGAATAAGTTCAATTGAGAGGGGTAATACCTTTTTGCGGACGATAATTGATTGTTTATTCGAAAAGGCTACTCCTTCATAAAAATCACGAACCAAGGTGGGGATAAATGTAAGCTTCCTCTGTCTCAATTCAGTCCACCCAAACTTATCAAAGGTAGTTGCAGAACTCTTAAATTCGCTAGTCATAATATCAGAAGGGAATGTTTTCTCAATACCAAACTTCAAGAAATCAATTCGATTACGAACCTGTTCATCCCAAAGCATAATTACCCTATTGGGTTTGTGTGCAATAGCTTTTCTTCACGGAGCTCGAGGTTCTGGAACAGGTTCTTTGGGAGTTTCTTCTTCAATCTCTTTCTCATCATCTTCATCAACCAAAGTAGGCTTAGCAGGAGGAGCCTTACTAGGGTTTTATTTTCTCTTCATAGCAATCTTAACCTCATCAATCATTCATTTAGGACCCGAATCTAGAATCTCAATAGCTCTCTCTTGTTTAGCACCTGGGTTGTTTCTTCTTGGGTTGTTTCTTCTTGTGTAACTGAAAGAATCTGTCCTGTTAGTCATGGCTTTCCACCCCAAACTCAAAACTTCAAAGAGTTGAAAACTAAGGAAAAGTTACAATCTTTGATGTTTTGAGAGAAGATTAAGGTGAATTTATGTGAGTTATGAGATGGGTAAGGATCAATTAGAAGGATTGGGAGGGTTTAGTGGTTCAATTTAAGGTTTGGGTGAAGAAAGAATTTGAGGAAAAAGTAGGAATTTGGTGAAGTTTTGGAAAGATCTTGAGTTGAATATGTGTTTTTGGGAAGAAAGAGGGCAAGAATTGATAAATAAAACCTGTTTGATGATGATTTTTCGGAGTGGTTGATAGCTGAAATAGGATGTGGAGGCTAACTTGTGAAAGAGGCTAAAGATATAGGGTTTTAAAAGCCAAAACCGCCTAACACAGGCGCTGACCGGGTTCCTGGTTATTCCGCTATTTCGGCGCAAAAAGAATTACTAAATTCGATTTTTTTAACCCTAGATGCTCGCCTCTTGCGTCTCGAGCCACGCAGTGGTCAGAGATTTGAAGATCATGACCGGGTTCCCGGTCAGTGCAGCCACCGGGTTCCCGATCGGTGTCTGAGGCTGGAACGAAAATGAGCTGGACGCAACCCATTGCGTCTCCGGACACGCAGGGGTCAGAACTTTTAATACCTTACAGCACCTCCACGGGGTTCCCGGTCAGCTAGCCACCGGGTTCCCGGTTTTGTCGCTGGCGCGAGCCCAGACGCAAGGGTACTGCGTCTCGAGCCACGCAGTGGTCAGAACCTTGGAACCAGCAGCTCGCAGCCACCGAGTTCTCGGTCAGATCCAGAATGGGTTTCCGGTTATCTCCTGGAATCCGTACTAATTTCTTTCGTTTTCTTAACACTTTGCACCACAAACTCATGGATTTTCACTCCTGAAATCATAAAAAACAACTACCCTTTCTCATTTCTTAAAAATAAACACTAATCAACAATGATTTACAATGATTTACAAATTTACACTATGAAATAACAAAAACACTTAAACTAGTATACTAAGAATTGGCTTTTGTTTAACGTCGTTAAGCTCGACGGTTACCTCACATTCTAAGGTGCTTTAAGGAGGTACATAACCTCTTCGGGATTTGGATTCACCATACGATTAACATCTTCCCCTCCGTAATAAATCTTCAATCAATGACCGTTTACCATGAAGGTACGGTGCGGGATCGGATTCTCAATCTCAATAGCTCCATGAGGCTTGACTTTTGTTACGATATAAGGACCAGACCATTTGGACCTCAACTTACCCAGATAATTGCTGAACTTCGAGTTATATTTAAGGACCTTTTTCCCAACTTCTCACTTCTTTACTCTAATTTGATTATCATGCCATCTCTTCGTATTTTCTTTGTACAATTTAGCATTCTCATAAGTATGTAATCGAAACTCATCAAGTTCATTTAATTTCATCATTCTATTCTCAGCGGCTAAGGTAGGATCTAAATTTGATTCAGCTATGGCCCAATATGAACCCAATTCAAGCTCGAGAGGTAAGTGACAAGCCTTACCATACACCATTCGATACGGATATGCACCAACAGGAGTTTTGAAAGCAGTACGATACGCCAATAATGCATCATCTAACTTTAAAGACCAATCTTTTCTCGTAGGACCAACAGTCTTTTCTAGGATTGATTTCACTTCACGATTCGAAACCTCAGCTTGGCCATTGGCTTGTGGATGATAAGATGTAGATATACGATGTACCACCCCATATTTCTCTAGAACAGTCTTCAAGTATTTGTTCACAAAGTGTGAACCACCATCGCTAATAATCACTTGAGGTGTGCCATGTTTAGTGAAGATATGAGATTTCAAAAACTTAATTACCACTCGCGAATCATTCGTTGGTAGAGCTACAACCTCTACCCATTTGGACACGTAATCAATAGCTAGAAGGATATATAGATTCCCATTGGATGGTACAAAAGGACCCATAAAATCAATACCCCACACATCAAATATTTCTACCTCAAGAATGTTATTTCGTGGCATTTGATCCCTCTTGGATATATTCCCAGTAAATTGACATTTGTTACACTTCTTTACATATTCATGACAATCTTCATGTAACGTAGGCCAATAACCAGATTGAAGTACCTTAGCAGCTGTGCGATCACCTTTAAAATGTCCTCCATAAGGTGAATCGTGACAACCTGCAATAACTCCATAAATCTCATTCTCATGTATGCATCTTCTTACCATTTGATCACCACACACATTGTAGAGGAAGGGATCCTCCCAAAAGAACTGTTTAGAATGTGTACTCAACCTCTGCTTGTCTTGTGAAGTAGCTCCTTCAGGAAAGGAACCACTTACCACAAGATTTGCAATATCAGCATACCACGGTGATCCATTAAAGATGGCAAATAAACTTTCATCTAGGAATTCTTGTCGAACTAACTCTGGACTAGTGTTTGATTCAGAGCCTTCAAGACGAGACAAATGATCTGCAACCTGATTCTCACAACCCATTCGATCTCGAATCTCTAAATCAAACGCTTGAAGCAATAAAACCCATCGGATTAACCTCGGCTTAGCATCTTTCTTTTCCATAAGGTACTTTATAGCGGAGTGGTCAGTAAATACAACAATTTTCGCTCCAAGAAGATAGGAACGAAACATGTCAAAAGCATAAACTACCGCTAAAAGTTCCTTCTCAGTCACTGTATAATTAACTTGAACACTAGTGAAGGTCTTACTTGCATAATAGATAGAGTGAAATATCTTGTTCTTCCTTTGACCCAACACATCACCCATAGCTAAATCACTTGCATCACATATAACTTCAAAAGGAATTTTCCAATCAGGAGGTAACACTATTGGTGCAGTAATAAGCTTCTCCTTCAACTCTTGAAATGCCTTCATGCAAGCCTCATCAAAAAGGAATTTGGTGTCCTTCTTGAGTAGGTTACACAAAGGCTTTGTAATCTTTGAAAAATCCTTTATGAAACGACGATAGAATCCAGCATGGCCTAAAAAACTTCTTACCCCTTTTATAGAAATGGGAGGGGGAAGAGTTTTTATTACCTCAATCTTTGCACGATCAACCTCTAACCCTGCACTTGAAACTTTGTGACCCAACACTATACCTTCTTGAACCATGAAATGACACTTTTCCCAATTCAACACCAAATCTGTTTCCTTGCATCTTATTAACACCTTCTCCAAATTCTGTAGACACTCATCAAAGTTATCACCAAATACGGAGAAGTCATCCATAAATACCTCGAGGAAATTATCGATCATATCCCAGAAAATAGCCGTCATACATCTTTGAAAGGTAGCGGGTGCGTTACATAATCCAATTGGCATCCTCCGATAAAAAAAGGTACCTAAGGACATGTGAATGTGGTTTTGTGTTGATCAGCTAGATCTAAATAAATTTGATTATACCCCGAATAACCATCCAAGAAACAGTAATGCTCCCTACCAGCCAATTTGTCTAACATCTGATCAATTAAGGGAAGAGGAAAATGGTAGCCTTGTTCAACTTACGGTAATCCATACAAACTCTCCAACCAACAACTGTTCTCGTGGAGATGGCTTCATTCTGATCATTGAGGATGGTAGTTATTCCTCCTTTCTTTGGCATGCACTGAACTGGACTAACCCACTCACTTCTACGTATAGGAAAGATGATTCCCGCGTGTAGTAGCATAATCACCTCTTTCTTCACCACTTCCTTCATTGCTGGAATTAACCTCCTTTGAACTTCAACTGAACGTGCAATATCATCTTCAAGTATGATTTTGTGTTGACAATAAGATGGACTAATTCCTTTGATATTAGCAATGGTCCAGCCTATCGCCTCTTTATTCGCCCTTAGTACACGTAGCAGTTTATCTTCTTGAAAACACGTTAAATTTGATGAAACAATAACAAGTAAAGTATTATTAGTACCCAAATACGCATACCTCAAGTGAGATGGCAATGGTTTCTCTTTTAGCTTCGGAGGAGATTCAATGGATGGTTTATTTTTAATGACCATCTCCCCCGGTTCTCTCACAGGTTCATAGGCAGGACGCCTATATTTTGGGTTTTCCGAATTGAGAGCTACCACTGTTTCGGCAAGCTCTTCCATCATCTCAGGTAAGTCTAGTGACAAAGCCGCCTGCAAGATATCATCATAATTAAAACAATCAAATACCTCTTGCGTGGCATGTTCAGCTACATCCATTCGGAAGCAATCTCCTGGAACATCTGGAAATTTCATAGCTCTGAACACATTAAACTTCACCTCCTCGTCTTGGATCCTCATGGTTAATTCTCCGTTTTCTACATCAATTAAAGTACGCCCCGTGGCTAGGAATGGTCGTCCCAAAATGATGGGGACATTCCTATCCGCGTCGTATTCAAGAATAACAAAATCAACGGGAAAAAATAGAGTACCTTTCTTAACGAGGACATCTTCGATTCGTCCCTCTGGATGAACGAGGGATCTATCGGCCATTTGCAAGACCATAGAACTAGGTCTCAAGTCTCCTATTCTCAGCTTATCGAAGATCGATGTGGGCATAAGATTAATACTTGCACCCAAATCACATAGTGCTTTTCCTTGCCACTCCTTACCAATCGATATCGAAATTGTAAAACTCCTAGGTTCAAGCAACTTAGGTGGAAACTTACTTTGGTAGATAGCGCTGCACTCTTCGGGTAAACCAATCATCTAATTTCTATCCTACATTTGTTAACTAGTTCTATACCTAGACCCCCCGTCAAGGTGATCCAATCGCCACTAATTGGAATAGCCTAAGTACTAAATCCTAATATTGATTCATGACTTCAATAATAGTTAATAATTGTAAATTAAATACAAATATTAAATACCCAATTCGATTTCAATTAAATTAATCTTAAATTCAAAGACATAGAATGAAATAGATTAGGTTTCAACCAATTACGCGTTCTCAAGTACCAATTTAGATAGCTCATAACGTAAAAACTAAGAAAATAAATTGAAAGGAATTCATAATTGTTTTACATAATAGAAATAAGAAACCTAATTAGGAAGTTGATTCGGCTGCGAAGTGGAGATATAGACAGTCACCACCTCTTGGCTTCTTCTTTTCCTTGCTTCTACTTCTTCTCTTCTTTTCTGATTTTTTGAAAATAATGAATTGTGTGTAAAATAGAAGTCAAAACCCTTATTTATACTCTAGAATTCGGACTTGGGCCTTAGGCTTAGGTTTAAATGAAATAATAAAGGGCCAAGTCCATTATCTTAGCCCGAAATCCCGTAACTGCTGCACCACCTCAACTAAATCAGCTCTAGCCGGTTCATTTCAACTCGGATTGCCTCATTCCAGTTGCTAAAGTTTTGTAACTCAATGGGGCACGTTTTCTCTTCACAGGTCAACAACTAAATCTACTCTTAGGTAGCTCAAAATCAGCAATCTTTGGCAACTTTCCAGATTTTTTAGCTTCATAATATCAATTCTTTTGGGATTTGTCTTCATGCTTTGACTCCATATCACGATCTTTGACTTTATTCTCTGATTCCTCTCCTAGCTAGTATTCAAAACCTACAACTTTTCACTAAAATACACAATATTACGCGCAAAAGTTTAATTAATTAAAATTACTAGAAATTAAAGAGGAAAATTGGATTATTGCATATTTAGTCCAAAAGTCTATTAAAATAGCCAGATAATCACCTCATTTGATGTCTCCTAAGCATATAAATATAGAACAAAAAAGGAGACATCAACAGGTATGGGTTTTCTCCTTTACGAGCGGAATTTATAAAAGTATGTACTAATTCTGTTAGTTTAGAACCCTCGATGTTTTCATATTAAAGGGTCGCATTCCCACAAGTTTGGACTCTACACATATCATAAAATATATAAAGTCATTGACCTTATTAGTCCAAGGGATTCTTTTAGCCTTTTAATAGAAGAGAAAAGAAAGATAGCCAAATCTACCGTTCCACACATCGAAACATTCAAGTAGATAAACAGAATTAAAAAGTCCTTGAATACCCTTTCCGAGGTCTGTAGCAGTGGATGAGTCACCCAGGTACACGCATTCACCATTGGTTGATTCCTCAAACTTTTTGAACAGGGCTTTGTTTGCACAGAAGTGTCGTGACGTCCCAGTGTCAAGGATCGACTCGCTTTTGTTTTCCACCAAGTAAACCTCAACCATTACCGCGGCAATAATCTCTTCGGTTTCAGTTAGGTTTGCAGCAGGTTTTGGATCGGGAATAACTATAAGAGGACATTCAAAAGCCCTATGTCCTTCTTTACCACAACAATAACAAGCACCCTTAGGTTTCTGAATCTTACCAGAGGTTTTAAACCTTCCGTTTTGTTTGTTGGAGTTGTTGCGGTTCTTATTCCGCACTGATTTGGAATTGTTAGCGCCTTGCTGGTTTCCATTACCTTCGAACCTGTCCTTGTTGCCATGCCCAGAACATTCGACAAGGTTAGCCTTCGAGGAATGAGGAGGGAAAGAAAGAGACTTATCCTCGAGTCGATTGGCTTCTTCGACTTGCTTGTGGCTGATGAGCTCTTGGAGGGTCATTTCCTTCTTTTTGTGCTTGAGGTGGTTACGGTATTCACTCCATGATGGTGAAAATTTCTCATGAAAGATGTTGGCTTGGAATACTTCGAACATATTCATGCCTTTGGCGGTCACCTCCGCGCATAGGTTTTCATAAACATGATGTTGCTTAGTCATAGGTTTCTGATCAGTCAAGGTAAAGTTGTACCAATTACCGGTGACGTATTTCTTTTTACCGGAATTATCAGCCCCATACTTCTTCTCAAGAGTTTCCCATATGACCTTTGCCGATTTTTCTTTAGCAAGAAGATAAAAAATGGGATTCGATACATTGTTCAGCATCCAACCTCAAGCCATGGTATTAGCTCTTTTGAACTTGGATTCAAGGGAAGCATGCCTATCTAGCTCTTGTTTGGTATGAGCTCCAATTTCCAAAAGTGGAGGAGCCTCGACTATAACAAAGCCGAGTTCATACTGTTCAAGACAAATCTAAATTTTTTGCGCCTAACGTTTGTAGTTAGAACCATTAAGGGGTTCCAACTTGTTCACGTCTAGAAGTGGCTTTGCATTCAAAGAAGAACCAACAACCGAAATACGAAGAGCCATTTGAAAAAATAACCGGTGAGTAATGAAAATGAATATCTTTTTAAATTGTGATTAAAGTAATCACCGGTTTCGACAAATGAAATGGTTTCCAAAAAACCAAAATAAGTAAAAAAACAATTTTAGTGTAAACTAACTATTACTGAAACATTGAGTTACAATTACAAGAAAACGAATTACAATTACACGGAAATGAATAAATTACACTTACACAGAAATGAAAGAAAAAACAATCACTGACAGTTGTTAAAAAGATATTCCAGCGTACCGGTATCTCTAACTGGAAAACGTAACTTAACTATAGCGTTTTAGAGAGAAGGTGAGGCAGAATGTCTGTTTTTTCTAGTGTATTTCGTGTCTTTGGAAAGTGAGGGAGAGTCTCTATATATAGGGAAATGGGGAGAGAAATGGCTTATCAGAAACGTCCCCATAAATGGGTCTTCAATTGCACCATTAAGGCTGACGTTTTTGGAGGTTACAGATGTTACACATCCTTCTGTAACCACTGGAGAAGAATATTCTGGCTTTATGGCGTCTTAAACGCATGAACGTTACCAACGTTGTGTGTTTTCTGATGATAGGATTTGAACTCCATCCGACTACTATAAGTACCAGCTTATTTCTCCTTGAATCATTTCTGAAAAGGTGTTTCATTTTTTGACTCCCCAAACTCCGCAACTCCCCAACTCCGCAACTCCCCAACTCCCCCAGGGCCCACGGCCCACGGCCACTCTGGGCCGCGCCCGGCCGGGCGGGTGGGTGGTGGTGGTGCGCGCGTGTGGGGCTTCACTTATTCCTCTTTAGATTTCATAGCCTTTGGACCTTTTGGATATAATAGATGGGTAAGCATATTTATACTAATATTTTTTCCCATCTATCCTCCTATGTGGGATATTTCATGCACAAAAAAATGACTTTTCCACTTCTCCAAAAGAATAAGAAAAAGATAGATATGTTTATCATTTGATTCTAAATCTTTTCCACTTCTCCAAAAGAGCATGATTAGATTAATATCAATTACTCTATATAATTGATTTAAATCCCAACAAACCATACTACCGAGTAGACTGTAAAACACATTCTTCTCAGAATGCATAACATCAATGTTATGTTTTAATGATTTTTCCAACCAATAAGGTAAACAATATAAAATACTATTTTTATTGCAGTTAAACACATGCACACCTATTTTTTCTCTCCTTGACACCAACGTCCTTGTGGTTATCTATAAACACAATAGGAAATTAATCTAGTTGCGTCTGGATATCGTTGGGATGATGGATCCTAGGCAGGCCATGTGCTCATAATTAATGTATGAGGAAACTGGTGGAGCCAAAGGTGTGATAAAATAACAATGATAAAAGATAATAAAAGAAGACACACATATGGACCACGAGAAACTCTCCGGAAGTGCAAAAATCATCTCCAAGTAATAGTTAAGTAAGTAAAAGTTCGTTCTCAAAGATTTAGGCAGTTAACTCAAGATTGTGTTCAATAATAGTGTAGATGATTTTAGATGTTAATATTTAAAACAAAAACGAAATTAATAATTTCTTTGCGTGAATAATTAAATTTTAATGCGAATAAGATAATTGTTAAGGTTACTAGCATGAGCCAATCTTATAAGGTCGATATTCTAATTATAAGGGTGAATTGAGAAATATATAAGTAGACATGATTCAATAATCCTTCTAACTCCTGCCAATGTAGCTTAAAAAGAAACCTCAACACTACCAAGGGACGTGGTTAAGGGGACCTTGCACAGAGGCCGGTGATAAAAATAAAACCCAGGTGACTATCTATTTAGGCAAGCCTGTTATGATTAAAACCGCACACTAGACGATTATGTGGTGGTGTTAATTATTGAATCCCCCACCATGGTGACAATCCAACTACTAAGAACAGTCCCAACGTGATTGATGTCTCTCTATTTGTGATGATTTAATATTAGTTGGAGACATCATTTTAGGTGTATTTATTAGGATATATGTCGATTTTTACATGATTTAGTACACTTTCATTTTTCTTGTCTTGATTTAATTATTTATTATTTTTAGAGCATATTGGGTTTAATTGTTTGTTAATTGTGAATCTTTAAAGATATATGGTAATTAATTAGATATCAAGTCAATTCTAAGAGATAAGGTACAGAAGATAAACTTGGAAATTTGAGATAAAGGAAAGAAATATGAAAAAGGAAAAGATAAAGTTTCCAAATAAATCTAATTTTCAGCAGCTACGAACATAAAAGTGATCATAACTCAACATTGGCTAAACATTTGGAACAATGGTCTGAATCATAGTTATATAGCTTTCCAAGACGATCAGTTTGACATATGAAATGCTTCAAACGGAGTTGAAACGAAGAAGTTACGGCCAAAACAAAACAACACCGGAATCTTACCTTTTCTATATTTTAGGGTTACGAAATTGAGTTGGGGTAGGAGTCCAAGTTACTTGTCTTCCACTCCAAGAATTTTTTTAGGGTTTCCTCTACCCTATAAATACACCCTTTAATCAGAAGAAATACATCCTTGGCAAACCTTAATCCAAGAGGAAGCTTACAACAAGAGAAGAGAAGTCTAGAAGGAACTGAACACCATATCATGTTTTCACAAGTCTTCAAATTTGTAATTGTTTTCTTTTCTTTCTCTAGTATGAACTAAATTATTTTTAGCTTAAGATTTAACATATATGTATGAACCCTAGTTCTTGTTTAAACGTCTATCTATTTTGGGATAGCATCGTATTTTAATTGAATTCATGTTTTATTCTCTGATTTATGTGCTTTGACTTATTGTCTGTTTTCCTTGCAATGCGCAACGTATATGATTACCTTAATAGTAGTTAGATGGTCACCCGGAAGGGGTGTTTAACTATTGAAACACTACATAAAAGTTTAGTATATGGAATTGGTTCTGACAATACCAGTCTAACTAGATAATCACTAAGGTTTAATTTAATCACCAATCATCACTAGTAGGCAAGACTGCACTTAGGGCACTGGTGGCGCTAGAGAATCCTATTTCGAGTCTCCTCGTGGTTGAAAAGTCGCCGCACTAGTTCACTCTCCGGGGATAGGGAGGAATTTAGAATCCTGATTATTGCATACTACATAATTCACCATTACATGTTTAGAGTAAACAAGGCTAGTGGGGATTACCTGCTAGTTTCTCGAGCTAAACTCTCATACTATCTTCTCATCATATTTAATTTTCTGTCTTTAATTTATTTAGTTTAATTTTCTATTTATAAAAACCAAATAAAAATCTATTTTCCTTTTCTTTATTCCTGCGTATTATCTGTTCTAGCTTTTATATTTGCTCTTGATAAATTGAATAAGTTCTTCTTAACTTTTGTAGTCTATGAGGAACGAATCGTCTTTATCAGTAAAACTTGCATACGTCCTGTATACTTGAAGAACCATGCTAGCCTAGGGTGTTTATTTGCACTTATTCTATCTATTATTTTATCACACCTTAGGCGACACCAGTGATCAAGGATAGGGTTGGGATAAGGCAAGCGTAAAATAAAATTATAAAGGCAAGCTCAAATTAGTTAAAATAACAAAATAGTATTCAGGATTTACACAAAATAATAACCTAATTAGTTCATAAATATATCTAAAGAATAAAATCCTAAATATAGGCTTAAGCTACATATCTATATCTAATTAAACAAATTATAGAGAAGGAGAGATGCGAAATTTATGTTGTGATGCTTCATAAATAAAGAAGATAGTATGAGAGTTTAGCTCGAGAACTAGCAAATAATCCCCACTAGTCTTGTTCTATGATTATTATCTAAGGGAGGATTGTGTGATACATTTGCAATAGTCGGGATTCTAAATTCTTCCTAACCCCCATCAGAGTGGACTTAGGAGGCAACCTCTACAATACCAGGGGATTTGGGTAAGGGGACCATGCACAATGATTAGTGGTTAAATTAAACCCTATTGGCTATTTAACTAGGCAAGTCTGTCAGGATGACTATCGCATACTAGATGATTATGTAGTCTTTCTATAATTGAATTCCCCGTCAGGGTGTCAAATCAATTACTTATGGGGTAATCCTATACGTGCGCATCGCAAGAACTACAAACATTAATTCAAAGCACATAATACAACAAAGCTATCAGTACTAAATTCAGTTAAATGTAAAAAGACATCCAAAATTAAATAACATATAAGACAATTCTAGGGTTGATACCCATATTCTAATCTCAAGCTATATAGAATTAGTTCATAAAAAGAAATAAGAATAAAGAATTACAAATGGGAAGGGTTTGAATGGCATCAAAAACTTCCAACCCCTTCTTCTCTTCTTCTCTCTTAATTTAGGCTTCCTCTTGGTCTTTAGATGAGTTGGTATTGACCAAGGATGCTTTTATTAACGTAAAAGTGGATATATATATATATATATATATATATATATATATATATATATATATATATATATATATATATGTATATATAGTCCTTAGGTTGAAACCTGGAGTGTTCCCCAAGTCAAGGACTCCAAGTCTTACTAAAATTCGTATTCATAAATTGCAAGACAAGATAAAACTTTGCAGATTAATTTGGTCATATCTCCTTCTTTACTTATTGGAATTTAATGTATTTCATATGGAAACGACCGCAATCCGAAGATCTATCTGCTCCTAAAAGGACTCCTCTAGATTCGTAACCGATATGATGCAACATTAAATTTAGTGAACGTTTTTCCAGCATGGTTGATTCTTTAACTTTCCAAATATATCCAAACTTTCCTTTTCAATTATGACTAAGGGGTTTTATTTGCTTTTCTTTAGTTCTTATCATTAGACCAAGGTGCAATAGCTTCCAATACCTAAGTTCTACACAAATACACATAAATTACTCACAAAAGCACTAAAAATAGCAAAACACCTAAAACTAGACATCAAAGGAAGTACTAAATACCCCTAAAATGATATTTCATGACTAGATTATTCTGTCATATAATTGGAGACATCAAGTCACCTAGCTCAAAGTTGTGTCACGCCTGACACAATAATGATAAAAACAGTAGGGTAGTCAACAATAAATATAGAAGACGAAGAAGTGGAGGTAGAAAGAAAAGAATAATCCTAGAGCAAAATATCTAAAATGTATCATGTAGTAATATTAAAGATGTATTGCATAATACACTTGTTATACACATAATCAACATTTCATAACTTCAAGTCCTGATTAACACTGCCAGAAGGAGCGGTTTCCACTCAGTTCGTGATGATGGCTATAGAACGATAATATGTCCTAATATAGTATCCAATGGTCCACCTAACTACCCCCTAATTATTCAATTGTTACTCAACCATGCCGTTAGAAATCCTAAGGTATTTAAGGTTGTATTGTTGGATTTGGGACGGTATGATATGTATATTTGGATAATGAAAAGTGAGCTTTTGACTCTCTCCTCACTAACAATCAACAAATCGCCCTATAGCTTTAGTTTCACTCGAAGGTGTTCTCGCTCAACCCAATTTTGATGATGTCTGATTTGCAACCCCTAAATTACCGAATAAAACCATGTCTGATGATTACATAATGAAATTCCTCTTTGCTGGTCCGATTCATATACTTTTTTCATCATTTTTTTCTTTTATAAGCTAGCCATGACTCTTTTTTCAATGTGAGATATCATGCTACTTTTTCATATTTTATTCTTTTCAATACTTTCTCTTTTTCCCCGGCAAAGGGTTACAATAAAACTCATCATCTAGAACGACTTGTCTTAAGGTTGCGATTCGAGTGAGGGTCATATTGATAAGTCATATAAGCTAATGGGTATGGTTTGTAATTCGGCTAATAAAAGGCTTTATAAAGGCCCTGAGGGGGCTAAGACGGATAATAATGAATTCAAAATAAATGGACGAGAAAGCTAAAGGCTTCAAATGGATTATAAGAAAAAACAACATAATAATTTTTCTAACTTACTAGATCTCATCACTTTTTCACATTCAGTTCATAGTTTAAGCGGGTTTATCAACTAATTTCAGACCTCATGTTCTACACACCGCTCAAGTCTCGTTAAGATTCAACATGACACTTCAAACACATTTCTTTTTAATCTTCCCTATTTTTTACTTTATCGCTTTCATGCATGCATACTAAGGTGTGTTATGACATTGTCCAAACGAATACTACTTACTATCATTAAATTAACTGGAAACATGCTCAAATAGGTACAATCTCCATATTCTATGCCAATTCTTTAACTTAGAGCTTTAAAGTTTATGCTAAAACACAAAAAGTAAGATGAGGACAACAAATCCCCAACCCCAATTAAAAAATGAGCTGTGTCCCCACGACTTGATAAAAAACTTTTGTCTCTCAGACAACACTTTTGTTAAATGTCTTTTGAAGGTCGACATGTTACCTCTGTTATTTCTTTTTGATATTGCCTTCCCAGAAGCAAGTGAGGTTATCAACGTCTACCAATTTGAGTTCGCAACTCTCTTTAGCTTTTACCTCGATCACTTATTCTTAAACAACTCGAGTGATGAAGTATGTCCTCATCTTAGAACTTTTGCGCTTGGGGTTGAGAGATTTCCACACTACCTCGTCTCCGACCCCAAACTCATCTGTTACTTTCTTTCTCACAGTATCTTGGGGGCTCATAACATTTGATTTCTTGGTCACAACTCTGATTGCTGAGACTTCTCGTGGCTCATTTTTCTTCTTCTTTCCCAAAACATAGAACATTTCAGATTCATATTCAGTATCGAGAGTCATGGTTCCTTTATTCACATTAACTATGGTATCGCTCGTGGCTAGGAATGGATGCCCAAGTATGAATGGGGCGTTCTTATCCACTTCATAGTCAAGGATTATAAAATACCCGGGAATAACAGGATTACCTACTTGGACAATCACATCCTTGATTACTCCCCACAGATTTGCTGTTGGTTGATCCATAAATTGTAAGATTATGGATGTCGGTTTTGCATCTCCAATACCAGTCTTCTTGAATACACTTTTGGGCATGAGATTCACACTCGCTCCCAAATCACACATATCATTTATTTCAAATACACAACCTATTTTAATTGGGAGGTTAAAATCTCCAGGATCATTAAGATTTGATGGTAACATTTGTTGAACTTGTGCCTATATCCCTTCGTTACGTGCCATAGTCTTCGATTCTGTGAACTTATATTTATTGGAGAGTGTCTTCATGGGGAATCGATGATAGTTTTGCTTTCCCTTCATAGCTTCGAGTAAAGGGACATTGATTTTCACTTGATTTAATCTCTCTATACACTTATTATACATGTGATCGTTGATATGTAATGGATATTGCTGTGGATAATAGTAGTGTAGGGGCGACAGTCTTGACCGGCTCTTTTCTTGCATCCTTGGTGCATCAACCACATCTATTGGTCTCTCAATCGCTTCTTGATCAACCTCTTCAATCCAATTTTCAAAAATTATTTCATCTAAGTACATCTCATTTACGTTTAACTTGGTTAGTTTAACTTCTTTTGGAACCTCCACTTCACTAGATGATGGTGGTGATTCATTTATCTTTTCAGCTTGAAGACTAATAGTCTTACATAATTAGTGAACCTTGTCGTCAATGTATTATATCTACTTCATGTTAGTATTTGTACCATGAATCGATTGGAAGGGTTAGATTTGTTTCTATACTAGGGTTTTTACCCTTATTTGGCTTTTGTTTAACGTTATTATGTTCGACAAGTTACCCCAACAATCACTCCCCCACAAGGAGGTACATTACCTCCTCTTTATCAAATTCCTTTCCTCCATGATATATCTTCAACCAATGACCATTTGATGTCTCCCTATTTGTTCTAAATATTAGCCCTTAGGAGACATCACTTTAGGTGAATATTTGACTTATTTGATAGACTTTTATGCTTATTTTGTCATATTGCACTGTCCATTTGGAATCAGACTATTTGCATTTTTAGAGCTTTTGTTTGTTAATTTGTTTGTTTTTAGTGAAAAATTAATAGGTTCATGATTCTATGGAGAACCACTAAAAGGAGGAGAAGTGAGAATTAAAGTCTTAGATCGAGTGGAGGAGCTAAAGACAAGAAAATAATTTCCAAGAACTTGACTAAAGAAGTTAAAGATCTGAAAGGGTGTTAAAGATTGCTGTTTTTGGGCTACTTAGGAGCGGATTTTTCCTTGGGCCGTGAAAAATGGTTTGACGCCTTATTGAGTTAGGAAGATTATCCATGTTGAACATCCCATTTGGAGTTGATATGCCAAAGTTACAACCAGTATACTAAGGGCTGCACACGAGTTACATGAATTAAAGAAGAAGATGGGCTTGGGCTTTTTATAATTTGACCTAATCCTATTAACGTAAGCCCTAATAAGAATTTAAGCACCTATATAAGCCCTCTTAGACCTCATTATTCAATACCTCTCATTAAACCTTCAAATTAAATCATCCTTATAAATACATTTTAGTAATTGGGCTATTCACTTTAGTGGCGAAGTGATTATCCTACAGGGGGGGGTTTGATTACAGACTTAGGTAATATCCGTGTAATGTTCGTTATTGACCGACATACTTAACTAATTACATAGCCAAAGAGGTAAATCATATGATCCAAAGAGGCATATTCGCCCATATAGGGGTTTATAGGACTTTAGGATAGCTCCTAGGTACACCCTGACGGGGGCTAGGAGACATTAGAGTCCCGACGAATATATAAATATCGATTCTGCCCTTAACGAAAGCATTAATTACGTAAGCTTAGGTGATTCCCTAGCGAGACTCAAGTATAGCTCATATCCGCGTCTTTATCTTTTAGTATTTATTTTCAGTAGCTTGTTTATTTGCGTCTAGTAGTTTAATAACTCGAAACAAAAAAAATATCTTTTATCTTTTATTTTCAGTAATTGCAATTACTACTACTTATCTATTGAACACTTGAGTTATACCAGTCCAATCCCTGAGAACAAAATCCGATTTATTAGAGTATTACTTGGACAACTGTGCACTTGCGGTATTGTGGTTCCTTTATTTTCAGTACTTCATTTTATAACACCCAGGACCCACCACCATTCACCATGAAAGTATGGTGCTCGGTTGGATATTCTACATCAATGGATCCATGAGGTGTGACCTTGGTACCAATAAATTGGCCCGACCACTTAGACCTCAATTTCCCTAGATAATTACTAAACTTGGAATTGTACTTGAGGTCCTTTTATCCAACATTAAACAGTTTATTCTCGAAGCAGCTTTTCATGCCATTTCTTGGTCTTCTCCCTGTAAAGTTGTGCATTCTCATAGGCATGAATACTGAATTCATCAAGTTCATTGAGTTGCATCATTCCTTTTTGAACAGATAGTTTTGGAACCAAGTTGAGTTCTTTTACTACCCAATAAGCCCCTAAATCAAGCTCAAGAGGTACGTGACAAGCCTTACAGTACACCATTTGATACAAAGATGCACCTACGGGTGTTTTGAATGATGTGCAATAGGCCCATAGTGTATCCGGTGTCGCATAAGGTGTGATAAAATAATAGATAGAATAATTGCAAATAAACACCCTAGGCTAGCATGGTACTGCAAGTATTACATGACGTATGTAAGTTTTAATGATAAGTGATTTCGTTTCTCAGAGACTACGAAAGTTAGAGAGAACTTATGCAAATATTAAGTGAAAATAAGCCAGCTAGATTAATAATATGCAATAAAAGAAAACACAAGTAATTTTTATTTGGTATCTATGAGTAGAAAAATAAACTAAGTAAAATAAAGACAAAAAATTAAATAAAAGAAAAGAAACGATAGTATGAGAGTTTAGCTCAAGAGATAGCAAGTAATCCCTACTAGCCTGGTTTACTCTAATCATATAAGGAAGAATTACGTAGTATTGCATTAACCAGGATTCTAAATTCCTCCCTACTCCCGTCAGGGTGGACTAGGGTGGCGACCTCACAATCACGAGGGGACTTAAATAGGGTGCTCCTACGCTACTAGGTTCCTAAATGAGACTGGCCTTCTAATGATGATCGGTGGTTAAATCATACCCTAATGGTTATTTAGTTAGGCAAGCCCGTCAGGATCACTACCACACACTAGACGTTTATGTGGTGTTTCAATATTTAGACACCCCTTTCGGGTGACCATCTAACTACTATTAAGGTAATCATATACGTTGTACACCGCAAGGAAAACAGACAATAAGTCAAAGCACATAAAACAGAGAATAAAACAGTCATCCATTTAAATATTCATCATCCCATATTAAAATAGATGTAAAACAAATCTAGGGTTCATACCCATATGCTAAATCTCAAGCTAAAATAAATTAGTTCATATTAGAGAAATAGAAGAAAACAATTACAAATGTGACGGCTTGTGAAGACATGGTTTGGTGTTCAGCTCTTGTTTTTAGCTTCCTCTTGGCTTAAGGATTGGCCAAAGATATGTTGCTACTGATTAAAAGGTGTGTTTATAGGGAATAGGAAACCCTAAAACGTTTTTTTGGAGTGGAAGACAAGTATTGGACTTCTAGCCCAACTCAAATTTGTAACCCTAAAATATAGAAAAGGTAATAAACTGTTGTTGTTTTGTTTTGGACGTAACGTCTTCAATACATCTCTGATTGACGTATTCTTTATATCTAAACTGATCATCTCGGAATGTCCTCAACTTTGCTTCAAACTATTTTTCCAAACTCTCAGCCGTTTTTGAGTTATGATCAATTTAATGGACGTAGCTGCTGGAATTCAGATTCATTTGGTAAGTTTATCTTTTCCTTTTTTTATATTTCCTTCCTTTATCTCCAATTTCCATTATTATCTTCTTTCCATTATCTCTTAGAATTGATTTCGTATCTAATTAATTTCCATATATCTTTAAAACTTCACAATTAACAATAAATTAAACCCAATATGCTCTAAAAATAATAAATCATCAAATCAAGACAAGATATAGGAAAATATTATAATATAAATAAAAATCGATAATTAAATTATTAAATACACCTAAAATGATGTCTCCAACTAAGACTAGATCATCACAAATAGGGAGACATCAATATCATCTAATTTTGATGACCAATCCTTACAGATTTATCTCTGTTAGAGACTTCAGCATGACCATTCGATTGTGGATGATATGTGGTAGACAATCTAGCCTCACTCCATACTTTTCTAACACTTCCTTCAAGAATTCTTTTCACGATATGTGTACCTTCATCACTAATGATTAATTTAGGTGCTCCATGGCTTGTGAAGATATGCGATTTAAAGAACCTAATTACCACTCTCGCATCAATTTTAGGTGACGCTATTGCTTTAACCCATATTGATACATAATCCACTTCAAGTAAGATATATTGAGTACCGTGGGATGAGACAAAATGTACCATAAAATTGATACCCCACACGTCAAAAATCTCTACTTTTAGTACGTTGTCAAATGGCATCTCATCTCTTTTTGAAATATTTCCAGTGAATTGGCATCATAAGCATTGATTGACATATTCATGACAATCTTTGTGAATAGTAGGCCAACAAAATCCCGGATTGGAGTACCTATGCGATTGTGAGATAAGCCTTAAAGTATCTTCCATAGGGTAAATCATGACAACTTGTGACCACAACACTAATTTCATTCTTGGGTATGAATATCCTGATAATTTGGTCACTACATACTTTAAATAGGATTAAATGCTCCCAAAAGAATTGTTTCGCACAATGAGCTAACCTTTTCTTCTCTTGTGAAATTCTCTCCATGGGAAATGATCCACTAACTATAATATTTTCTATGTATGCATACGAAGGAACAATATTGTCAACATAAATAATTTCTCATCAAGAAATACATCTTTGACCAAATCTCGTCCACTATTAACTTTAGAGCCTTCGAGGTGAGATAGATGATCAACAATTTGATTATCTCTTTGGTTCCAATCTATCTTTAAATCGAATTCTGGTAACAAAAGTACCAACATAATAAGACGATGCTTTGCATCTTTCTTCTCCATAAGGTACTTGATAGAAGAATTGTTCGAGTAAACTACAACTTTTTCTCCAAAGAGATAGGAACAAACTTTGTCAAATGCATACACCATGGCCAACAACTCTTTCTCGGTAAGGATATAGTTCAATTGAGAACCTAATAAAGTTCTACTCGCATTATAAACAAAATGGAACACCTTGTGTTTGTGTTTCCCAAGCACAAAACCCATAGTTTAGTCTCTAGTGTCACACATTACCTCAAATGGAAGATCCCAATTAGGAGGTAAGACGATAGGAGTGGAAATGAGTTTCTCCTTAATCGCCAAATACGAAAGGTAGTTGATGTCTCCCTGAATGTTCTAATTTTATACCCTAGGGAGACATCATTTTTGGTGTTTATTTGACTATTTAGATAGACTTTTGGTGTTAATATGCAATCCAATTTTCCTCTTTAGATTTTAGTATTTTTGATTTATTAAGCTTTTGGCGTAATATTTTTTTTAGTGAAAAGTTTGTAGGTTTTGAATACTAGCTAGGAGAGGAACCTAAGAATAAAGTCAAGAATCGTGTAATGAAGTCAAAGCAAGAAGAAATATCCTGAAATAATTGATAATTTGAAGCTGCAAATCTAGAAAGTTGATAAAGCTTCCTGATTTCGAGCCATCTAAGAGTGGATTTAGCTTTTGACTTTTGAAGATAAATTGTTCCCCATTGAGTTACAGAAATTTAGCAACTAGAATGCGGTCAATCCGAGTTAAAATGAGCCGGTTAGAGCTGATTTAGTGAAGGTGGTGTAGCAGTTACGGGATTTGGGCTCAATTATGAACTTGGGCTTTTCTAATTTTCATTTAATCCTTAAGAAAAGCCCTAATCCGAATTTCAGCTTATAAAAGGGCTTTAGTCTCTTATTTTTACATATCTCTCAACACCTCTCATTACACCATTCACATACAATTCATACGCTTAAGAAAAGAGAGAAGTCAGTACACTAGAGAAGAAGTTAGAGCAAGGAAGAGAAGAAGCCTAGAGCTGGAGACTGTCTATATCTCCAATTCTCAGCCAATTCAACTCCGTAATTAGGTTCTTCTATTTTATTCTATTAAACCATTATGAATTCCTTTCAATTTAATTTCTTAGGTTTTCGTATTAGTAAGAGCTAAATTCAATTAGTGCTTGAGAACGCATAATGGGTTAATCCCAATTTGATTTCGTTTCATGTGTTTGGATTTGGGATTATTATAATTGAAATCAGATTGGGTAATTTGTATTTTTCATTAATTTTCTTTTATATACTATTTTGACGTAATTAACCAATCATAGGACTTAGTATCTAGGCTGTTCCATATAGTGGCGTATGGATTACTTTGTCGGGGGGTCTAGGTACAGAACCAATTAATGAATGTAGGATAGAAATTATAGACTTTGACGAGCTTAATTAATCCTACGGCCAATTGGGTATAAATAGACTTAATCACTTGAAGGTGGACTATAATCACCCTGACGGGGTTTGTAGCACCTAAGAGTAGCTCCTTAGTCCATCCTGACGGGGGTAAGGAGAATTCCGAGTCCCGATCATTACATATTTACCGTTTTGTCCCTTAAACATTACATGAAATGAATGATAATTAGGTGAAATCCTTGCGTCTCTCAAGAACTGCCTTTCATACCTTGCGTAAACTACTTTATTTTCTCGCGTCTAGTTTAATAGTTGCATTTATTTAGTATTTTAATTTATTGTCTTAGTTTTATAAAACCAAAACAAACATTCTCAAAATCATTTACTTGTTTTTACGAGCAATTATTCTCTATCTGATAAGCATTAGAGTCAACCACTCCGTCCATGAGAAGGAATCTGTTTATCACATATATTACTTGGGACAACTGTACACTTGCAGTTGTGGTTCTCTTTTCCTTATTACATTTATTTTAGAACACACAAAGGACAACCAGTAGTTTCCTTCTCAAGTAAATTACATAACGACTTGGCAATCTTTGAAAAGACCTTGATAATACGATGGTAGAATCCCGTATGACCCAATAAACTCATAACACCCTTGATATAAATTGGAGGTGGTAGATTTATGATCACTTCAATCATTACACAATCCACTTCCATACCCTTACGCAAAGCCTTGTGCCTCATCATAATTCCTTGTCGAACCATAAATCGACATTTCTCCCAGTTCAAAACCAAATCAGTCTCCTTACATCAGATTATCAATTCTCCAAGATCTTAATACATTCATAAAAGTTATCACCAAATACGTCCATAAACACTTTAAGAATTTTGTTTATCATATCCAAAAAGACCGCCATCATATATCGTTGAAATGTGGCTAGCGCATTACACAACCCAAATGGGATCCTTCTGTAAGAAAACATACCAAATGGACATGTAAAGGTAATCTTATGTTGATTAGTTGGATCAATAAAAGCTTATTGTATTCCAAATAACCATTGAGGAAGCAATAGTAATATCTTCGCCCAAGCTTGTCTAACATTTTAATGGTAAAGGAAAGTGACAATTTTTCATTGCTTTGTTGAGTTTATGGTAATCCATGCAAACTCTCTACCCCACAACTATTTTAGATGGTATAACTTCATTTTATGAGTTGAGAACGATAGTGATTTCTCCTTTCTTCGGCACACATTGAACGGGACTGGCCCACTAACTATTCGAGACCGAGAAGATGACCCCCGCATCTAACAATTTGATCACCTCCTTTCGTATGACTTTCTTCATTACCGGCATAAGTCTCCTATGACCCTTAATGGACCTCAACTTTTCATCTTCAAGGATGATTTTTTGTTGGAAAATGGTTAGATTAATACCTTTGATGTAGGAAATAGTCCATCAAATTGCCTCTTTGTTAGCTTGGAGAACTCGTAACAGTTTATCTTCTTGATGACCTGTCAAGTTAGTGAAAACAATAGTAGGCAATGTATTATTAGCATCTAAATAAGCATACCTAAAGTGAGATAGAAGTGCTTTATGTTCCAGTTCTGGGGGAACTTCAAGAGATAATTTCTTCATTGGTTCATAAACTTTAGTCCTAGGTCACATGTTTCCAAAATCAAGAGTTTCCACTACTTTGGCTAGCTCCTCGTGTAACCCGGGAAAATAAAGTGTCAAAGCGGCCTGCAGTATATCATCTAAGAATGTTTCATTATATAACTATCACACGACGTGATCGAGAAAATCCACGTGGAAACAATCATCCGGAATATTGTGGAACTTCATCACTTTGAACACGTTGAATTTGACCTTGTATTACACTCTCGAGATTATTTCACCATTCACTACATAAATTAAAGTACACCCCATGTCTAAGAATGTACGTCCCAAGATAATGGGCACATTCTTATCCGTGTCGTAGTCAAGAATAATGAAATCACACGAAAATATATAATTACCTACCTTGACGAGTAAAACTTTGATTTTCCCTCAAGTTGGGAAATGGATCCACAATTTGCATTGTCAAGCTAGTAGACCTTGCTTTCCCAATATAAAACTTCTCAAACAATGACTTCGTCATGATATTAATACTTGCTCCTAAGTAACACAAGGCTTTCCCGGTCCACTCTTGACCAATAGAGATTGTGATGTTAAAACTTACGGTTCTTCAATTTTAAAGGCAACTTACTGTGACATATCGCACTACATTCATTCAGCAAACCAATTTTCTGCCCTTCTAAGTACTTGCGTTTGTTGGATAACACATCTTTCATGAATTTCAAGTATTTAGGAATTCTTCGAATTGATTCCACAATTGGTAAGTTGAAACCAAGCTTTCTTACTGTATTAAAAAACTCATCATCATCTTTCTTCTATACCTGTGATAGAAAAGGAGGAGGAGGACGGTTATCGTTTATGACCAAATCTTTCTTCTTTTGTTCCTTTGTAGCCATGTTGTGTTCCTTAGCTACTTCTTTCCCCCCATCATAGTCTACATCTACAATAATGACATCTTCCATAATCAGATTTTCCATCTATTTCTCCATCTCAACCTTAGTTTCCTTTTAAATCACTAAAGGTGTGGTTTGATGTTTCCCAGTCCTTAGTGCATTTTCCTTACATTCTACATTATTCCCCAGATTTTTAGTATTGCGTGGGAGTTGACCTTGACCTTGAACATTCAAAACGTTCGACGATTTGAGTCATTTGATTCTCAAGAATCTCCAATGAGGTTGAGTAAGAATTCAGCTTTCCTTTGGTCTTAATAGATTTCTCACCTGATTTCATCATAAATTTGTTCAACGTAGTAGCCAATTCATCCGTAATAATAACACATTATTATGGACGGGAAGGGAGTGCCTTCTAAGCAAAGTATTTGTATAAGCGTCATATTCAGAATTTCTGAGGATCTTGAACACCATGATTTGGACATCCTGGATACTGATTTTGATTCCTTGCTTGGTAATTGTTTCCTTGGGGTCTTGATTAGTACTTTCCTTGATTAACTTCCCCTTGGGGATTAGACCAATGAAGACCTGGATGATTTCTATTATGATTAACGTAGCCTAGCCTTGAAAACCTGAATAGTGGTTCCCGCAGTTATTATGAAGAGATTCTGGATTGTTGGGACACTCTTCTTATATGTGATCAATTGCCCCACAGGAGGGACATCTTTTAGGATCTTGTACAACATTAATATTCGTTTGATTGTTGGATACATATAACTATTTAAATAGCTATACCCTAATATGATGTCTACCATAATTCTTTTGTCCATTGAGATTAAAAAAATGCTCAATTTCTTATCTTCGTCCCAACAAATTTGACACTTTTTGTTGATAAAACATTTTATGTCGTACATATTAACTTGTGTAAGAAATGCAATACAACAACAAAGAAACCCAAAACAAGTTGTATTGTAAATGAATTATAAACCCAAAATATGACATGCAATACGATAATAAGGCTCATTCATAGAACAACTCTTTACAATCTGAAACATAAGGTAATAAATCATGGTAATGAATTAAGTCTAACATTAAAGACCAAGATATTTTATTCGGCCTTTTATGATAATCAACTAGACGGTTAACCATAACAGTCTCCACCTGAAAAAGTCAAAAGAACAATATTTTTATCGGCCTCCTATGACCATCGACTAAAGGCTAGCCAAACGCAATCCTGACCTAAATTGGCAAAAGGCCATATCATTTCATCTGCGTTCTTATGATAATCAACCAAGGGGTTAGAAAAAAAATTTACTAGCCTAAAAGGGTCAAAAGACCAAAACATGTTATCTAGACTCCAATGATTATCGACTAGGGGGTTACCAAAAAATATTTTTGACCTAAAAAGGTTTAAAGACCAAAACATTTCACCTCGCCTTGCATGATCATTGAATAAGTTTATAGCTAAATCATTCATTTGACATAATTTTATTCATTTTATGTAGTTATTCATTATCAATCCTTTGGTTATTGAGCTTTTTAGAACAATTATATTTGATCTATCACCCACATAATTCCAATCTCAACTACCACCCTAGCAAAGGCAAATTCTTTCTCATTCTTTGTGAAAACATTGATAATTAATTTTTCCCAACCAAAGAAAAATTCAAAATAGAGTTCCTATTTCTCATTTGTTTATATTGATCATGTATTAATATACATGTCGGGATTTTTGTGATCTCATAGTCACAAAAGTAATATAATTTAAACATTTTCGCAATCATAAGTGGTCTCCCAAAACAGAAGTAACGACTATTGGGTAGCACATTTTCCGATTTTTAAAAAGCTGAAACTCGAAAGTAATACAACCCCATCGATGCATTGGACATTACTTTTTATGCCCTTTTCATCAATAACTCACTATAAGTCTACAATTTCGATAAATTTTAGGTAACATAGCCTACTACTAATTAATCCTAGGCTTGCTCGAATGTTAAGGGAAAATATAACACTGATACTGAACTTTAATTAAAGTACCCTAGACGCAGTTAAAGTCATGGTAATAGGTAAATGCTTCACAAGAAACACACATATGTCAGACAAAAAGAGAGCTATCAAACCCCATTCTTGAGCTAGATTCCTCAAGACAACTTTTTCGTGCAAGAATTATGACAAAAATACTCCGAACAAAAGGGTAGCTTTCCCAATCTTATGATGCATATTAACAATCTAATTAAAATATGCCCAAGCGGTATTTGCATATCCCTAGATATTTTTAAATACCTCTCACTCCAACAGAATCGACACTTTGATAGAAGCCAATGGCGAATCAATGTCGTGAAAATCTCATAACTTTGTCATAGGTTAAGAAAATATTATGTTAGACGGGAAGAATATTGATTTGTATTTGAAAGTAGAATAGTTTAACGGTTTATTACCGTTATGTAAATTGTATTATATATTGTGATAGTATGTAAACAAGAAGATATATGTAAAAGATAAATAAACTTCCTTATAATCTCTAGAGTCTTCTCCTTCTTCTTCTATAATTCTCTTCTTCCCTTTCATTATTGGAGTGTATTTAAACTAATTCATTTCATTGGTGCTTTCATTGAGAGGGTATGACAATGTTATGACTTTGTTATAGATGTTATGACTTTGTCATAGGTTAAGGAAATATTATGTTAGGCGGGAAGAATATTGATTTGTATTTGAAAGTAGAATAGTTTACCGGTTTATTACCGTTATGTAAATTGTATTATATATTGTGATAGTATGTAAACAAGAAGATATATGTAAAAGATAAATAAACTTCCTTCTAATCTCTAGAGTCTTTTTCTCCTTCTTCTATAAATAAACAAGAAGAGAATTATAGAAGAAGAAGGAGAAGACTCAAGAGATTAGAAGGAAGTTTATTTATCTTTTACATATATCTTCTTGTTTACATACTATCACAATATATAATACAATTTACATAACGGTAATAAACCGTTAGACTATTCTACTTTCAAATACAAATCAATATTCTTCCCGCCTAACATAATATTTCTTTAACCTATGACAAAGTCATAACATCTATAACAAAGTCATAACAGTGTCTTAGTCATTAAAATCCCTAATTCAAGGAGATAGTTGTTTCCATAATTCTCAAAGTATTTTACTGTATTAAATGTCATGCATATAAAAAATATTATTAGCTTAAGTGATCACATAAACCTCTCGAAACATACAATCAAAATCATAACATTAAAATAAATGTCATTTACATATGTATATCTCATCAATTTAGGAAGATTAAGCTATATATCATCACATTGAACCCATATAAGTAGTTATCAATTTCCTACATTAATCAGTTACCTATTTGTAGTTAACAAAGGTCTTCCCATGATTATGAGGACGTTTTCATTTGAATCTCAAACAAAAAAAGGAAATACACCTGAAAATAAAATTATTAGCACTTCCAAAAACATCTAAGATATTTCTTTCTTTTTTTGATCAAACTTACCATTTTATATCCACAAAATGACAAGTACAAATCAGACCCCTATTTGTTTTTGACTCAAAAACAAGCATGACTAGGAAAAACAAACCCTATACAACATTTACTAGAAAATAAACCTATCAACTTGCCAAAACAACCTATACAACCATTGCTATAAAATAAATCAAAGTAAAGTAAATAAACCCTATACAACCATTGCTAGGAAATTAAACCCTAAACAACAATTGCTAAAGTCTTATACTAGGTCCAAGCTCCATGCTATCTTCCTTGATCTTCTTGCTCTCCTTTCTTGAGTACTCCATGTAGCTTCCATCTTGCCACCAGTCTCATATTCTCAACACTCCTCTTAAATAACTTTCTATTCTAAAGTGTATATTGAACATCTTTCACAATATCCTCATATTTGGGATGCATCTTCTTAAACTCATTTTTATTCCTCACATCCCAAATACAATAAAGAAAGCTAAGGAAAGTAATGTATGATATGGTATCTTTTAAGGTGTTACCATCAAATTTAAGCATAAAATCAAGCCTTTCTTCCCAAGTATTACCCTAGTTGTGCCAATTGTGAAGAGCACAAATCTACGTCCAAGCCAAAGTAGTGAGTTTGCAATTCACAAATAAATGATTCCTAGATTCATGTTCTTCAAAGCAAAGGTAGCACATCTTGTCCACTTCCATTCCCCACTTGCTAAGCCTATCTTTAGTTCTTAACCTATCCTTACAAATTAGCCAAGCACAAAACTTGTGCTTTGGCATACTCCATTTATGCCACACCACACTATACCATTTTGTTTTCTCATTAGGACCCCTTAGGTCATACATAACATCCGAGGTCCTAAAGCATTTATCTCCCCATCTTATAGTGTCATGCTCTTCATTAAGCACCATATCTTTTACCACCTCATAAACCTTGTTAAGCCTAGGTGGAAATCTCCACCTTTTCCCGACACAATAGTCCATCACCTTTTTGTTAATATTGTAATTACCCAAAGAAATAGCATCCTTTTTTTTACAAATATCACCTACACACTTTCCTTTTATCCATTTATCATCTAACATATAGGTTCTCTTACCATTTCCAACCTCATGTATAATATATTTAAAAACAAGGTACCTCACATTTAGCATAGCTGTCCATGTCCAAGGAAGGTTATTATCATATGTAATGCTCAATATACTCTTGTTCCATAGCCAATTTGAGTAGACCCATTGAGACCAAATATTATCTTTATAGCCATACATTCTCCAAAAAGCTTTAAGAATAGCAACTTGATTGATTTGGAGAAGATTAGGTATGCCTAGTCCTCCATTTTCCTTACTTTGACATAATTCTTTCCAAGTCACTTTAGCACCATGAAAATCATTAGTATTACCCTTCCAAATAAACCTACTCAAGAGTGATTCTATCTCATGAATAAATCCCATTGGAAGGATCATTACATTACACCAATATCTAGCTTTACTTTGCAAAACACTCTTGATTAAATGAAGCCTTCCCGCAAATGTAAGAAATTTATGTATTCATCCTTCAACACTTCCCACAATATTATTAATCAGGGTAGCACACATTAAGCTATTAGGGCTTTTTGTAGTTAAAGGAGCCCCAAGATATCTAACAGGAAGTTTACCCTTTTTAACATTGAGAATACAACTCAAATCATCATGAAGGTCTTTGTTACAACCTCCCATATACAGCTCACTCTTTTCAGGACTTATTTTAAGGCCAGAAAGTCTATAGAAAATATCAAGGCCTTGTTTAAGTCTCATAGCCGAGTCTTTATCACCATTAAAGAAAACTAAACAATCATCAGCAAATATAAGGTGGTTCAAACCCATTCTAGCACAATTAGGATGATAAGTGAAAGATTGATTATTTGCCACTTTCTCAAGAATAGAAGAGAAACCTTGCATACATATAACAAATATATAAGGAGATAAAGGATCACCTTGTCTTAATCCTCTTTCTCCTTTGAAATAACCACACACACTTCCATTAATGCACAAAGAGAACATAGGTGTTGAAATACACATCTTGACCCAAGATATAAGTTTTTTAATTAAATCCCATGATTTGAAGTAGTTGGAAGAGGTACCTCCAATTAATTGTATCAAAATCCTTTTGAAGATAAATATTTAAAGTACATCTTGGACTCAGGTCCTTCCTATCATAACCTGCCACCACACTTTAAGCAACCAATATATTATCCGAAATACTTCTTCCTCCCACAAAAGCAGCTTGATTTTTAGATATAAGCTCCTCAAGGCTTTTCTTCATCCTATTAGCAATGATTTTAGATATAGCTTTATAGAGGATATTACAACAAGCAATTGGCCTAAAATTCTTCACTGAAGTGGGGTTTTTAACCTTGGGAATAAGAACAAGATTAGTAGCATTAATTTGCTTCAAGTTTGTCTATTTTTGAAGGTTTCCTTTATAGCATCACAAACATCCTCCCCAATAATATTCCAAGTAGCTTTGAAAAAAGAACTATTGAAACCATCCGGGCTAGGAGCTTTAGAAATATCAATAGAAAAAATAGCTTCTTTAGTCTCTTTACTAGTAATGTCTTTCACCATTTCTTTTGCTTCTTCCTTAGTGATAGCTTTATCAACAAGCTTGTTGAAACAACTAGAGCTAACACTTTCTTCATAAACATCCTAAGTACCAATTAAACTAGTGTAGTACTTATTAAATTAATCATGAATTACCTCATCTTCAACAACAATATACACATTTTCAGTCACAATAGATGCAACTCCGTTTTGAGTGATTCTTGCCTTGATGCTCTTATGATAAAGGGTAGTGCTACAATCACCCTTTTGAGCCCATGTAATTCCAGATTTTTGCTTTAAGATCTCTTCTTGAATGTTAAGAAGATGCATAAGTTTATCTCTTAGCTCCTTCTCAATGATGAGCATATATTGATCACCATTCATGAGCTTTGTTTGTACCTTTTCAAGTTCCTCTTTAAGCTCCATTATTTCTTTAGTAGAGTGATGAAAATATTTTCTATTGAAGATTTTCAAAGCTTTCTTTACTTCCTTCAATTTATTCACCACCTTGTACATCATACTCCCTTTAACTTCATATTTCCACACATTTTCAATCAAAGGCAGAAACTCATCATGATCAATCCGAACATTAAAAATTTAAAAGATGAAGGTTTAGTATTTGAACTCCCCTGAATTTTGAGGATAAGATAAGAGTGATCTGAAATTCCAGGAGCTTCAATCATCAAATGAGACTTGAAACAAGTGAACCAAGCATTATTTATAAATAATTTGTCAATTTTACTAGATATGAACCCTTTTATTCTTCTATTAGTCCAAGTAAAATAACATCCTTGGCTAGGATGCTCAACCATCCCATTATCATTAATGCACTCCATAAATTGATGAGAACTCTTATGAAGGCTAGTACAACCCATTATTTCATCAACTTTAGTAATTTCATTATAATCCCCACCCCAAATACAAGGAGAGTCTTCATTAATAACCATCCATTCACTAAGTGTTTCCCAAAGAAGCACTCTTTTATCATCATCATTTTCTGCATATACCATCACACAATTAAATGTTTTCTTATTATATATATCTTGTACCACAAGGAAGATGGCTTGGCTAGTTGAATTGAGACACTTTACATCCAAAACATTTTTATTCCACTTTATACATATTCTTCCTCTTTCATCCTTATCATGGTTAGTTATAGTACCCCAATTGCTCAAATAAGTATTGTGAAACTTATTGTAACTTTGTAGAGTCATTTTAGTCTCCAATAAAACCACTAGATCAACTTTTTTTATCTTGTATAACATGAATAACTTCTTTTTGTTTGAGGTTTAGATTCAAACCTCTTACATTCCAAGAGCTAATTATCATTTAAAATCTGGAGGTTCTCTTTCACTATGGGTACTTCCCACAAACCTAGTCAAAGCCTCTTCAAGGTTTCATTAGCCTTATTTAAAGCACAAAATGATTTACTTAACTCCCCTTCAAAAATATTAGAATTATAATCATTTCCCCTAAGTGTACTAGGGGTTTTTTCTTTCCCCTTTGCACTACTATTTCCCACACTTTGAGATGGAGTTGTAGGTGTTTTTTTTATGTTAGGAATCTGAACTTCATAATCCTTCTTCTCTTTTTGCTTTCTTTGCACTACCCTCCATTCTTCAACTCTCTTTTGAGCTTTTTATTGGTTTGGTTGGTGATTAGCTTGGTTTGGTTTAGGTTGGTGGTTTATTTGGGTTGGTTTAGGTTGGTTATAGGTTTGGTTTGGTTTAGGTCTAGGCTCTTTCCTTATGTTCCAAAGCCTTGCAATTAGAACATCTTGGAGGTAACCAATCATAGTAAGCCTCCACCACATGAATCCCATCCTCCTCAAGATCAACCTTCACCCTTTTAACAAGCTCCTTTGTCATATCTACTTCAACACATACTCTAGCAAAGCTTAACCTATTTTTTGTCTTAGTAATAGGGTCCATTTGGAGTGGAATACCCAAAGCACTACTAATGTAGCTTAACCCATCGTTATTCCACAAGTGTAATGGTACCTTTTTCAATTTAACCCATAGTGGAACCTTAGTCAAATCAAGCTTATCAAATTTCATGTTAGGTTCCCACTTTCTCAAGATCATAATTCTACCATTTACATGCCGAACTTGCTCTAATATGTTGTTGTATTCTTGCTCACCTTTGAATTTGAATAGAAACACTTCCATATCCGCAGACTTTATTTCAACATCACCACAATTTCTCCACTGAGCATTAACCAAACTTCTAACCATGTGATATTCAGGAGCTTCTCCAAAAAATTGTCCAACTAAGCAATTATCCCACTCCTCAATACCACTCTTCACTATATCTCTTGGTGGTTTAACCATGAGCTCATCTTCTACTTGACTAGGAGCAAAGTATTTTAGCTTCAACTCTTGATCACTTTTCTTGAATAATTCTGTCCATTACGTTGTTTCCCAATATTTTCCTCAATAATTTCTACCTCGGATTCATCCTCATCCTCCACACTTTGACCTTGTGCTACTCCCAAGAGGGTACTTTCACTAGGTGGAGAAATTATCCCAATTCCTGCACCTAAAGTGGAGTAATCCTCATTGTGACTCACACCCAAGCTATTCTCGAGAGGATTAGGTGCCTCACCCTCAATTAGGGCCTCATCTTAGCCGTTCATCCCCTCAACCATTGTACACTCAATGATTTGAGTAGCTTGGATGCTTTCACTGGAGCTAAGTAAGGTTAAATCAGCTTGTACAGTTTCTGTTCCTCTCTTGGAACTTTCATCAAACAGGTTGCCTTCACTTCTTGAAATGTTATCTTTCCTACTTGAATCATACTCTACACCCTCCTCAACACTTTTACTCATCAGATTAACACGTTTTGCAGCAGAAAAGTTGTTGCCTACTTGAATAATAGGAGCTGGAGGTATATACTTACCTTGTACATGCATTATCTTCTCTCCAGGCTCTTTTGCTGCTTTATTACCCTTTGTATCCTTGTTACCAGCCTTTCTCTTCGGCGCCATTGAATCAAGCTCGCAAAATGAACTCAACACAAAAAGAATAACTGAAAACAGTGAAGAATTCAGCTCAAAAACTCCAAAAAACGAGCTCCTAGCGCTGATGCACGCTCAGAAAAATAATCTCTGATTGCACGGAAATCTTTGTTAATTCTTGGCACGGAATTTAATTGTGATTCTTGTCAATTATTACCCAATTATTCAATATAGCTTAGTTAATCGTAAACCAAAGCAGCTTCCTTTCACGCGTGAAAATAACTTCCCCACTGTAGCCGCGCGTACGCCTCACTCCTACACCATAATAATACCCAACCGACATAATACCTTTCCACCTCAGATCCCACTAACTCCCTTCTGAATTAATTTCCGGTAGCTTCAATTAAAATAAAAAAAAACCAAGAGAAATTATTTGTTAAACAATTATTTAAGATCAAACTCCAACTCCAGTCAAACTAAGTCAACGACGCCAGTCAATCTCCGGTCAAACTCCATCCATATGATCGGAGAGTCATCGGTGAAGGGTGGGGTGGGGTCAACGGGGTCAAAAGGAGTCAAATCTAGGTCAAACTTTGACCAAACTTTCAAACCCTAATGAGAGAAAGAGGAGAGAAGGAGGATGATTGTGTATTTTAGGTGTAGTGTGTGTTTTTTATCAAAGATATTTCACACAAGTAGAGTGTTTGAGCGATCTTCCTTTTGTAATATGACTCTGATAATAAACTTGAAAAAAAGAAAAAAATTAGTTTAATTGTGACACAAATGATACACGATCAGTATAAACATAGAACTTTATATAAATTTTAGTGAAAGATGAGAATTTGTATTAGCGAAAACTCAATTAACATAATGAACCCCTTATGGATGGAATTGTGTTACTTGATCTGCCTAGAAACTCCTCTTTAACATAATTAGGAAAAAAAGCGAACCAATACTTAATTATTGATATGTGAGAAATTAATTCTCTTGAGAAGAATAATATCACACGAATACTAATTATCTCAATAACTAAACCCTCTTTTGAAATAACTCAAATAGAAAAGTAACCTAACACAAGGACATATCACTATGAAACACAACAATTAAATAAAAACATTCAATGAAAAATTCATGCATTAGTTAAAAAAATGCCATATAATATTTAATTATAAAATAAACCATATTCATTAGGTCCGATGTGATACAAGTTTTGTATAAGCATTGCCATAATATACGTATAAGAATTAAATAGAGTTAGAATAAAATATAAATAAAACATAATAAAAATGAGAGAAAAAATTAAAAGGTTCGCTTAGATCACTAAGCCCATGATATATGTGCTCTCTTATATGAATTCAACAAATTGGTAAAAAAAATGAATCGACGACTGGACATAATATACTTAAATGTAGATAAGATTTCCTTATATGCTGTCTAACCCCATGTAAAAGGAGCATAAATTTTTATTCAGACCTCTAAATGTATTCGTTTGCAAGCATTAGATTGCAGATTCTTAGAAAATTCCAATTGTGGGTGACTCACCTCCTAATTCATCTATATTTATTGATAATATCTTTGATATTAAATGACATATTCCCCTTATAATATATACAATTTCCTTTATTGGTTCTTGTCCATCCTTCTACTTTTTTTCTTTAGTGTTTTTAAAATTATAATTTTCTCAATGTAACTTTTTCGCACTAATGCTTCATTCTTGTACAATATTTGATTCATTACCCTTTGTGCTTACTATAGAAAAACTCAATAAAATTACCAAAACATTCAAGTGTTCATATATTGTAGTAAATACAAATATATCATGCTAAAAAGTACTCAAAATCCTAACTTAAGCCTCAAATAGTTTCTAAAATTATATCTGTTGCCTAAAGAATATCAGGACAAAACACGATACATAATGTATATAAAGTAATAATTAGCATAATATGTAACACTTAGTAGACTAAATTATAGAACATTTAGCCTAATTTCAATGTTTTTGCCTCCTAAATGTACATTTTAAGGAAAAAAGGAATACGTCTAGTAATTCATGATCTGAATATAAATTTACGATACAAATGGATATGGAAAATCATAAAGACATTGGTACCTTGGTTAGTAAGTTATTAATTGAGATGATTCATCCTATTACCCTAGTTCCTGTGTAATATGATTTTATCCACCGCAAAACTCACTAAAAGGAGACAACGTGCCTATTCGTAAACAATGAAATAAGAATAATAAAAGCTTATTGTGGGAGTGTGACGTGTTCCACATATATAGTATTATCACATACCATTTAGGATAAATTATTTTTATTTGGACCTTATTATTTGATTTATTACATAATTTTAAAGTAAATATCTACTACAGATCGGGGATTTACCCACGACAGCTTACCGACGACACGTACAGTCGTCGGTAAACTTTTGTTATATACCGACGACGTGAACTTACCCACGAGAAGCAGTTCGCCGGTAATTTACCGACGACTGTTGTCGCGGGTAAACGACGAAACGCCGTCGTTATTAATTTTTTTTTTTTTTGCTTGGGTTTGTCGTCGGTAAATTACCGACAGATTGCAAAGTCGTCGTTAAACTCTTGTTTTTAACGACGACACGTCTATTTTACCGACGACTTTACGTGTCGTCGGTAAATTTGACGTGCATATATGCGAACAGCCTGTATTTTTATCTCCATAAACCCCAAAAACCCCATTTTTTTCTCCCAATTTCTTCCAAAAACATCAACCAAACTCATTCAAATTTTTCGCAATACCTTCTCCAATTCATCTCTAAACATTTGCAAGCTTGTAATCAAGGTGGGGCATCATCAACACACAATTTCATCTACAAAGATTAGGTAAATTCTTGAATTTTTTTTTATGATCATATTTGGTGTAATTCTTGCAATATTATGGGTTTAGGCTTATTATTACATTATCAAGGTTAAGACTTCATAATCAATATCGAATTTCTTCCACCAATTCAAGGTATTTTCTTAAAATTTCAAACTTTTTAATTTTTTTTTATGCATGAATTTTGAATTGTGTATTAGTTGATATATAAAGGTTATTATTTTGTATATTTTTTGATTGTCTTGTTATATATTGTGTATAAATCATGCATACATTCATTTATTTTATATATTATGTTTCATATATTTTTGTATTTGTGTGTTTATTTATGTGAAATTGTTTATATATTTATTGTGTTGTAATTTTATTTATATATTTATTGTGTTGTAATTTTATTTATTTATTTATTTATTTGTGATGTAATTTTATTTATTTATTTGTGATGTAATTTTATTTATTTATTGGTTTGTATTTATATTCAAACCATTGGGTTGTAATTTGTGTTATTTATATTCATTGTGTTGTAATTTTTTTTTTCATTTTATCAATTGGGTTGTAATAATTATTTATTTTATTTTCATATGAATGTAGTTGTCTATTTATCTAAAATATAGTCCAGCTAGTATTCAGACACAGTTAGATGGTCTTCCCATTGTGTTTCCCGGCAAACACAAGGATTTTGGAGGCAAGGTGATGAAGACTACAGGTCCTCGCCAGACGAATTGGAAGAAAAAGAGTATTTTCTATCGTTTACCTTATTGGTCCGCAAATTTGTTGAAGCATAATAGCGATGATGAACCTATAGATATTAGTGGATATGAAACAGATTAGGGTATTTTGTATTTATTTATTAGTCTTAGAATATTTTGATCATGAATGTTGACTAAACACCTCGAACACTCACATTTGACCATAACTATTGACCAAACACCTCGAACACTAACATTTGACCATAACTGTTGACCAAACACCTCGAACACTAACATTTGACTCTAATAGTTGACTAAACACCTCGAACACTCACATTTGACCATAACTGTTGACTAAACACCTCGAACACTCACATTTGACTCTAATAGTTGACTAAACACCTCGAACACTAACATTTGACCATAACTGTTGACCAAACACCTCGAACACTAACATTTGACTCTAATAGTTGACTAAACACCTCGAACACTAACATTTGACCATAACTGTTGACCAAACACCTCGAACACTAACATTTGACTCTAATAGTTGACCAAACACCTCGAACACTCACATTTGACCATAACTGTTGACCAAACACCTCGAACACTCACATTTGACCATAACTGTTGACCAAACACCTCGAACACTAACATTTGACTCTAATAGTTGACCAAACACCTCGAACACTCACATTTGACCATAACTGTTGACCAAACACCTCGAACACTCACATTTGACCATAACTGTTGACCAAACACCTCGAACACTAACATTTGACTCTAATAGTTGACTAAACACCTCGAACACTCACATTTGACCATAACTGTTGACCAAACACCTCGAACACTAACATTTGACCATAACTGTTGACCAAACACCTCGAACACTAACATTTGACTCTAATAGTTGACTAAACACCTCGAACACTAACATTTGACCATAACTGTTGACGAAACACCTCGAACACTCACATTTGACTCTAATAGTTGACTAAACACCTCGAACACTAACATTTGACTATAACTGTTGACCAAACACCTCGAACACTAACATTTGACTCTAATAGTTGATTAAACACCTCGAACACTCACATTTGACCATAACTGTTGACTAAACACCTCGAACACTAACATTTGACTCTAATAGTTGACCAAACACCTCGAACACTAACATTTGACCATAACTGTTGACCAAACACCTCGAACACTAACATTTGACTCTAATAGTTGACTAAACACCTCGAACACTCACATTTGACCATAACTGTTGACTAAACACCTCGAACACTAACATTTGACTCTAATAGTTGACTAAACACCTCGAACACTAACATTTGACCATAACTGTTGACCAAACACCTCGAACACTAACATTTGACTCTAATAGTTGACCAAACACCTCGAACACTCACATTTGACCATAACTGTTGACCAAACACCTCGAACACTCACATTTGACTCTAATAGTTGACTAAACACCTCGAACACTAACATTTGTCCATAACTGTTGACGAAACACCTCAAACATTAATTTGTGTGTGTATATCTTAATCCCAACAGAATAAAAAAAGAAAAGAAATCAGGAAAAAAATAAAATACTAAACTAAAAAAAAAAAAAAAAAATACAGACGACCTTAAAGATTTACCGACAACCTGCTTGACATGAACGTCGTCGGTAAAAGTTTACCGACAACATTCAATTCAAGCAGGTTGTCGGTAAAAGTTTACCGACAACATTTAATACACAAGTCGTCGGTACACATCATTCCAAATTTAATTGGCCAAAAGTGGGCGGTTCTTTTTTCCCGCCCAATGGTTTAACGACGACTTGCGAAAAAGAAGTCGTCGATAAACAGGACACGCAACAGTCGTGCGTACAACTGTTTGACGCGTGGCTTTTTTAACGACGAATATACCAGGTTTACCGACGACTTGCGTGTCGTCGGTAAACATTTGTTCTATTAAACCCTACCGAGCTCATTTCTGAAACACCAAAGCTTCAAAACACTCTCCAGAAATTCGATTCCGAGCAACAAGGAGCTTTTCCGAGGCATCCCTACACGCAAACAACATCAAATGTAAGTGATTCCATGCCTAATCTTAATCGTTTCTTCAATTTTTTTTCTTTTTTCTAAATCAATCCTAACTTTTTTTTCGTTTTTGTTTTTCCTCTACTCTTGCTTGGCATGGGATGCTGGATATATTCAACAACATCTTCACGTAACAGGTACCACAAATCTGAAACAAATCCTATTTTTTTTTTAATTTTCGAATTGATTTTTTTTTGATATTGTATTGAATTTCTTGTTAATTCCGAGAATCCTAGATGTATTGTAGATTCTGAATATGTATTTTGTTGTTAAATATACCATGTAACATGTTTTTTTTGTTAATTTTTAGAAAAATTAGGGTTTTGTTAATTTTTTGTTAATTTTGCTTGATATTTGTTACATTGTGTTAGTTAATTTGTTGATTTTGGATGTATTTAGTGTATGTTATGGAATTATGAAAACTATAGGGACTAAAATGCAATTTAGGGACTAAAATAACATTTAGGGACTAAAATGCAATTTTAAAAAATTTATATTTTTTAACAAATTAGGGTATTTTAGGCAAATATTAAAACTATAGGGACTAAAAATGCAATTTAGGGACTAAAATGACATTTAGGGACTAAAATGCAATTTAGGGAATAAAATGCAATTTTAAAAAATTTACATTTTTTAAGAAATTAGTGTATTTTTTGGAAATATGAAAACTATAGGGACTAAAATGCAATTTAGGGACTAAAATGACATTTAGGGACTAAAATGCAAATTAGGGAATAAAATGTAATTTTAAAAAATATTAATTATGGACTTTAGGGTATTTTTGTAATTTTTAAAAATACGAGGACTAAAATGCAATTTCTAATATACATTTTAAAAACTATGAAAAATAAATATTTTTTAAAATTTATATGGGTGTTTTTGTAATTTTTAATTAAAAAAGGTCTAAAAATGCAATTTATATTAAAAATCTAATTTATTAATTTTATTTAAATTATAGATGGCCGATGTGATGCCTAACTACCACCGGGGTGACGGGAACGGAGAAGATCCGAACCCGAATCAACCCCCAAACCTCAATGACTGTCACCAGCCACCCGGTAATATAAATTAATTTATAAAATTCAATTAATATTAGTTAGTAATGTATTTAATATAATTTTATTAAACAGTTAAGCGAAAGAGGAGACCCCGAAATGTCTCCACTCTCAAAACCGCCAACGATGTTAAGGAGAAGCTAGGCGGGCCCCTCCCGGTCGACTTCTGTATCCTTGACGACACGTGGAACCCAGTCGGAGAATATGGGAAACACGTGGCCCAAGAGGTGGGTCTCGCGGTTCGAGAATCGGTCCCTCCCTACTACCCCTCGTGGAGTGCCGTTCCACCCAACCGGAAGAAAGTGATCCTCGAAAAACTCGAGGAGTGGAGGCCCGCAAAGACTGGAACTTAATTAGCGGGAAGCTATCCCAGTCTCAGTCCGCTGCTTACAGACGGTGGAAGTATGACTTGACTGCCGATTATGCCGAATCGGGTGAGTGTCCACCTGACGTGCTTCCCGAGGATTGGGAGCTAACCCTGAAGATGTTGAATGACCCGCAAAAGAAGGTAAAATTTTAATTTAATTATTTAATTATTAAATTATTGTTTATTTATTTTTTTAAGTTGAATTGTAACAGGCCCAGTCAGCGATTAATAAGAAGAATCGGCAGAACCAGAAGAAGCCGAACAAGTCTGGTTCTCGGAACCAAACCCAGACCCGCCACGAGATTATGGAGGTATAATTTGTTAAAGTAAAAATAAATTTTATTAGTTATTTAATTTAATTTTTTAATAATTATATTTTTTTATTGGCTAAGCTGAAGATCTATATAGACGAGCAGACCCAAGAGGAGGTCCCACTTCCACAGATGGGCGGATACTTCGAGTACTTGGGCTATGATGGGGCGAAGGGCAAATGGGTCGATGATAGATGGGAGCAGGCTAGTGTAAGTTTTTATTTAACTTTAAATTTATTTCTTTGTTAGTTTTATTAATTATTTATTTTAAATTTTATTACAGGGAGTTTATCGCGAGAAGCTTAAGGAGCGGGTTATCGAGACAGGGACACAATCGGCTGAGGATGTTCCAGTGGAGGAGCAGATAGGAGCGTTGAAGGAGACGGTTCAGGAGGTGATGAAACCGCCTAAGAGTAGACACTGAATCCCTTCAATCGGACCTTGCTTCAAGAAGAAGAAGGACCCGAAGCCGCCTGTATCGGAGAAGATCGCGAAAAAGAACGCGAGAAAGTTACAGCGGATATTCGACGGGATGAACGAGGTCCGCGCAGTCCAGGGATTACCTCCTATGCCGGATGAAGATGCTCCACCGAGCTCCTCTAGGTCCGATGATTTTTTCACGAAGTTGCTCAGCGGCCTCAATGAATCTCGTGAAAAGAATGGTCTCGATCCGCTCTCCGATGAAGAAGAAGATGAAGATAGTGATGATTGATTTTTATTTGATTGTGTTTAAGACTTTTATTTTATTTAAGTTTATATTTTATGACTTTTATGTAATATTTTGACTTTTAACCCCGGGGTTTGACTTTATTGCCCGGGGTTTGACTTTATTGCTCGGGGTTTGACTACCCGGGTTTATTTATCTTTTTATGAATATAATGCATGATTTCTATTTATATTCATGATTTCACAAAATATTAATTTATAAAAAATCGAAAAACCAATTTAAATTAAAAAAAAAACGAAAAACCAATTTAAATTAAAAAAAAAATAACAAAAAATAAAAAATAAAAATAAAAAACAAAAAAATAATTAAAAAATAGGAAAAACAAAATACCGACAACATTCATTGTATGAATGTCGTCGGTAAAGATAAAAAAAAATAAAAAAAAAATCAACGACGACATTCATGTAAAGAATGTCGTCGTTAAATATTTAAAAAAAAACAAAAATTCGATTTACCGACGACATTCATAAAAACAAAAGTGTCGGTAAATTATTAAAATTCAAAAAATAAACAATTTAATTATCACGATACCGACGACGGGGTTGTCGGTAAATTCTTTAGTTACCGACAAAGTAAAATATTGTAAAGTGTCGGTAAAATTTTGTTATTTGCCGACGACATGTAGGTACGTTGTCGGTAAGATTAGGTTTACCGACGACATGGGTTTCGTCGGTAAATTGTTCTGTGTTATCGACGAGAAGCCAATTCCGTTGTCGGCAACCATGATTTTACCGACAAACTTCTAGCGACGACAGGTTACCGACGAGTGGTCGTCGGTAAACCTGTTTACCGACGAATACGGGAATTTTACCGACGACAGCTGTCGTCGGTAAATACCCGACCTGCTGTAGTGAATAGAAACTATAATTTATAAATAAAGATATGATATTTAAATGGATATATTCTAGCTACTTTAGAAAAGGTAATTTTTTGGAAACTGTAAAAAAATGAAAAAGAAATATATAGATAAATTCAACCTAAAAGGTTTCAATGTTGATCAATTAAGGGGAACTTAGTCATCTATATATGTATTCCCATACAAGTGGAATTAAATTAGTTGAAATAGTGTATATATAGACGACTATATGAAAAGAATAATTCAAAAATAAAAGAAAACATGATAGAAATTCACATGATTAAAATAATTAGTTTTTTACCAATCCATTGTCATTTCTTATGATTTTAATATAACTTAATTTATTTTTAATTATTTATAAAATATAGGGATATGTTTATAGATTCTATCAATGAGCTTTAGAAAGGTTGTGAGAAACAATCTCCAATATTAAATGTGGTAGGCTGAAATTTATAAAATAAATAATTGTATTAGAATATACTTTTGCATTTTACTTTTTTTTCTTCTCAGAAACTAATAATTCTCTGAGTCCAAATAATATTTTTAGATATTTATCTAATTATTCTTTAACTATATATATATATATATATATTAAATAATTTACTTTCATTTTTAGGGTTTAAGGATGAATCAGAAGACTTTTCAAAACTAAATTCTCATTCTAGTTCTTTCGTGTGCCTCTTATGGATTTCCAACACAACCGACCACAAAAAAATCCATTTACAATCACAACCAAATAATAAAAGCAACATTTATGAAAGCCAATCTCCCTGATGAGTTTATCATTTAAATCATATCAAGATTACTTGTTAAATCTATTTTCCAGTTTAAAGTCATTTCAAAACAATGGTACAAACTCATCTCATCATCAAAATACACCAAAATTCATTTTTCTTACTACTTTAGCAATCCCAGTATTACTCATCAACACCTTATTTTCTCATTTTTGTCATCTAACATATATATTAAAGCATTGTTCACATTCCTCTTAAATACACAACAACACTTTACTGTATGCAAATGATATTGACTACCCAATAAAGGATCCCAACAGGTTTGACCAGCTGCTGGGGTCTTTGAATGGGTTAGCTTGTATAAACATTGATCATAATTTTTTTTGGGGAATCCAACTCTAAGAAAATCTTATAAATTGCCTTCTTTAGGTGTTAAGGGAATTTGTTTATAATATATGTATTTGGTTATGATTTGTGTAATGATGACTACAAAGTTGTATGCATTTTGTATAATTTCAATATATGTGTTGTTCAAAGAAACAGAAGTAAAAGTTTATAGTAGGAATTCTATCTTTTAGAGAAGTATTGAAGGGTTTGAAAATTGTGTTCCAGTAAATTTTTTAATGGAAAACTACATTGGGAGACTTTCTATAAATTGGTTCTACTTATAAAATGAGTGTTGTTTCACAGGTTATGGGAAATGATTAGTACATGGAACTAGAGCAACCTGATTTTGTAGAGGGGAAGTTTGATTTGTTTTTAGAAGTATTAGGAGGAAGGTTAAGTGTACTATGTGATTATCATAAAAGGTATATGGATATTTGGATTATGAAGGTTGTCTTTGGAATAAGTTTGCTACATATTCGTATGTAACTGATATGGTCAAGAATATACACGAGGCTCCATTTTTTGTTAAAGAATGGTAAAATTTTATTTGTGTTTGGATCGACTTTTTTTATTTATAATTAAAAGATCATTCTAAAAAAATATTATAGATTAATGATTTTGATGCTTGTTTTGAAGCAAAATTGTATGTAGAAAGCTAACTTCCTCCTAGTGCTGATCCTGAACAATTTGATGAGTAGAAGAGACAAGTGTTTCACAAATTTCTTGTTCTAGTATGATTTTAATATTATTTCCTTTTTTGTTATTAAGCTAATTATTTATTTAGTTCGGCTTCGCGTGTGTATCAAACATCTTTTGTATCTTTTATTCCATATTTAAAACTTGTGGACTTTAAAACAATCTTTTTTATTATTAGTGTATAGTTAGTTTACAATAAAAAGTAGGGGTCTTGAGTGTAAAAATCATTGATGAAGAATCTTTTATTTTGTAGAGTCTACTTTTTTAAATAAGTTTATAGTTTGATAAGTTTACTTTACTTTTATTTTTGCAAAAGATATGGTTGCAAAATGACTTACAAAGGAGTTGGTGTATGTTTTTAATTAATATGATGTTGTTGAATAAAAAGATCAATACATTAGAAATAGATTATTGAAAAGTCTAAAACCAAAAGGTACCCGTACTTGTACATTTTCAAGCTTTTATTTGGAATTGATATATATATATATATATATCTTAACAAAGTAGACTAATTTGCAATTGATAAGGGCATTGGAGAAGATAAAAATAATAAGCTAGTTATCTTGCCTGGACTTAAATTGGTTTACAAACTTTGAAATTATGTTGTTTGATTATGGAAAACTGTATTCGTGTTATTTAAGAAACTCTCACATATTTTTATTATTATATTTGATCATTTTGGTGATTTGATACAGGATATGGAAGCTGATGATACTAAGCACTTATCCAGCTCAATTTCTAAGTTAATGGAAGCTTAGGCCGAAAAAAATTTAGTGCTATCATTGATTGCATTACGTACTAAAATATATTTAAAATTAATTCAATTAATTAAATTTCTTTTTTAATTATATTTATAATCTAACCTCAACTATGTGTTGTTCCGAATTAATAAGAATTATGATTCGTTTTATAAGTAACACACACACACACATATATATATATATATATATATATATACATATATATATATATATATATTGATGACATGGTGTCATTCTTCTTAACTATTTAAATAATGTTGAAATGATGATATGTGGAGAAGTTTGTTTATTCTATATATTTATTTTATTATAAAAATTTTGTTATGCAAAATTATTTTATTTTAATAGGACGCATAATTATTAATGAAGCCATGATAGAAAGGATTCATGACATTATGCCCTCCCTCGATAAGTATCTTTTGAATGTTTTCGAAAATAAGTTGTAGTTAGTATAATTTATTTCTCAGTTGTGCCTTTAATTTTGTCCATCTAGTTAAAATTAGTTAGTCTTTCTATTTTAGTATTTGATTTTCAAGGTCAAGTATAAAGGTGTACAAGAATCACAGGTTTTGAGTTAATGCGAGATTTTGTAGGGTCTCTTGTGCTTAATGTATCCCTCAATTCTTTCAAGTAGGTGTTATAATTGTACAATTGTATACATGTGAAATAGTAGAAAATAACATACTCTAGAAAAATTTGGACTAGGTTTTAATAATTTTTATTTGAAATTTCTTACTACATTCTGTGTACTTTTAGGAATTACATGTAGTTTACATTGGACAAAGGGCTAATGCCATTCTACCTTGCATATGCTTGTAAACTTGAGACATTTTGTTTTTTGACATGAAACCATTTACTTGTATAAAGCATGTGTTCCCTTCATTTGCAGTTTTAGATTTTTTATTAAATTGATATTATTTTAATATAATGGGTATAGTCTAATAGGTACTTGTACATACATTATGAAATTTTTATATCATTTGAATACATTTTGGTCATTGAAATGTAATACAAGCTTGGTAACAACACAAAGAAGCCAAAATATGCGGAAAGTATTATATATTTAAGATATGTTCTTGAAACACGATAATATGCTCCATCATAGTCCAAATATATGTATGAAAGTATATAGTGATTTTTTTTTTGTTTTTGCTTTATGATTTATATTTTCATACATTCACTATATATATTTTCGTTATTTGAATTGTATATATATATGTGTATTAAGTATGCAACATCTAGCTTAGCGGTTGGATTGGAGAATTTAATTGAGTAGTTAAAGCCGTAGATATTTTACTAGAATGTACAATTTAAGCACATACTTTGAATTTTTTAGATATTACATATTCTAGTATAAGAATGATATGACAAAATTATCTTTGTAATAACCCAATAATTAATTGAATTATAATTTAAAAAATATATTTATATAGTCTTATTTCGGTGTAGTAGCATATGTACTGTTATTTACACTACTATTTTCAATCCATACCTACATTAACCCTTATGCATAAGGATAAATCATACAAGAAGTCTCTTTTCCAAAAAAAATGTTTAAAGGATTTAAATCTAGTTCTTTCCATGATTGTAATCCTATAGTTTGTCTTCTATTTTTAGAAATCTTAATACATAGATCTAGTTCATAAAAAAGTAATTATTTGTTGAATTCCAAATGTGTATGTTATTCTAAATTATTTTTCCTCTACAAAATGATCTCAAATATTCAAACCATTATGTTTTCTTATTAAATATGACTATGACATGTTTTCAATTATACATTCGTTATACTACATATATTTTCTTTCTAATATGATTTTCTGTTTGGCATATCATTTTAATCTCGCTACATATGATTATTATGGTAGATAATGTCTTGTCATTCTATATTATTATAATTAATCTTTAGGTTTATATATTCTACTAGTCCACTAGGTAAACCATAGTATTCATGTCATGATACAAATAGTTTATGAAAATGCATGCAGTTTATACTTAATATTTATTACCCGTTAACATGAGTAAAATTTCTTTCTTATAATTTTAAGTACAAGAATTAGTCTTTATAAGGTATGTATATATATACTAAGATTCTTAAATTAATTTAATATAAAAATACCTAGTTGGATAGACAACAAGAATTTGTTTAAACTATCATTTATTGGTAAATAACAATGTTTTTAATATCATGGAAAAACAAGTATATTTTAGAACTTGAAGGTATATATTACCCCCAAAAAACACTATAACACATGCTCAATTAATAAGTTTAACACACATACCTTTTAATTTAACCTATGAAAGAAATATTAAATAAAATTGACAAACACAATCCAATGGTGTATACACATAACACCTAGTGGTACAAAATAAAATAGATTATAATTATCCAACCAAAAAAGGTGATTAATAATCTAAATAAGGTAAGTTTACAACTAAAGAGAGATAAATTGATGAATGAGGAGTGAAAAGATTATATGGAACTCTTCAGCATATTTATCCAATATCCATAATAATTCAATTATATTAATAATGAACTTGTTGATTTGGGGAACAAGAACTTTGTATATACCACCTAAATTACTTCGTATGAAGGAAATAACAAAAAAATATTACATAAAGGTAGATAATTCGTCAATTACATTTCCTTATATAAAAGAGTGGATAAAAAATATTGAAATGTATATAAAAGTATATAGTCTCCTCTTTAATAATGTCAGATATTAAAGGTAATTTCTTTTCATATCTCTTAATCAAAATTTGTATAAATTTGATAAAATCTCTTCATAGAAGGAATCCAAGCGGTGAGAACCTCGTCTTCGAAAAAATTACTTACTATATTTTTATTAGAAAATTTACAAATAGAGAACACGTAGTACAATTGATGATCGAAAGGTTTAAAATTTGATAGAGTTAATAAAATCTTTTTTGCAATATACAATGTATTTATATTCTTAACTGACAAGATAATCCAACTATTAATCTTTTTTAAACTTCCATATATATTAATGTCAATATTTGTAAACTCACTATTCAACCTTGAAAACTCAAAATAAAATCGATATACCCTAACGTAGTGTCTACCAAAATACTTTTCTCCATTGCGAATAAAAAGTGCTTGATTTCTTATCTTTGTCCCAATAAATTTAGCACTTTTTGTTAACAAACATTTTATGCCGTACATATTAACTTGTGCAAAAAATATAATACACCAATAAAGAAACCCCTAAACAAGTTGTACAATAGAATGAGTTATAAACCCAAAATATAACATGCAATACGATAATAAGACTCATCCACGAAACAACTTTTTACAATCCAGAACATAAATGTAATAAATAATGGTCATTAATTAAATCTAAAATTAAAGACAAATATATTTTATCTGGCCTCTTATGATAATCGACTAGAGGGTTAACCAAAATAGTCTCCACTTGAAAAAGTCAAAAGACCGATATATTTTGTTTGGCCTCCTATGATCATCTACTAAAGGCTAGCGAATAGAATTACCGACCTAAATTGGGCAAAGAACCATATCATTTGTCATCTGCGCTGTTATGATAATTGATGTCTCCCTATTATGAAGATTTAATCTTAGTTGAAGACATCATTTTACGTGTTTTAAGAAATCTACTAGTCGATTTTTATATATAGTATTGTATTTTCTTGTTTCTTGTCTTGATTTGATAATTTATTATTTTTAGAGCATATTTGGTTTAATTTATTTATTTATTAGTGTGAACCTTTAAAGATATATAGAAATTAATTAGATGCCAAATCAATTCCAAGATATAAACTAAATAAATATTATGATGGAAATTGGAGATAAAGGAAAGAATAAATAAGTATGGAAAGATAAAGTTGCCAAGTAAATCTGAATTCCATCAGTTACGTCCATTAAAGTGATCATAACTCATGATTGGCTAGGAATTCGGATGAATGGTCTGAAAAAACGATGTAGAGCTTTCTGAGACAATCAGTTTCGATAAAAAAAACTAGTCAATTGGAGTTGAAACGAAGAAGTTACGACTAAAACAAAACAGTGGAAGATTATTACTATTTCTATATTTTAGGGTTACGAATTCGAGTTCGACTAGAAGTCAAATTACTTGTCTTCCACTCCAAGAAAACATGTTATGGCTTCCTAGACCCCTATAAATATACCCTTTAACCATTGCAAACATATCTATCATTAGAGTTATTGAAGAGAACAAGATGACATTCATGTATCTTTATTTTAGTTTTATTAATTCAGGTATGAACTAATTTTTCCAAAGCTTGGGTTTTGCATTATGTATAATCTATGAATTCTATATTCTTTCTATCTAAGTTTCTTTGGAAACTATATGTTTTCAATTGCTTATAGATGCTTAACCATGTATTTGTTTTATGAGCTTTGATTTATTGTCTGTCTTAAACCTGCTCAATTTAGGGCTTTGCTAGTAGTAGTTAGATGGTCAACCAGAAGGGGTGTCTAATTATTGAAACACCAGATAAACGTCTAGTATACGGAATTAATCCTGACAAGATTTGCCTAACTAGATAGCCATTAGGGTTTAATTCAATCACCAATCTTCATTAGTAGGTCAGTCTCATCTAGGAACCTAGTAGCGCAGGAACACCCAATTTGAGTCCCTTCGTGATTGTGAGGTCGCCACCCTAGTTCGCTCTCTTCGGATTGGAGGAATTTAGAATCCTGACTACTTATCTAAGAGCTATTATCTCCTTTATAAACTGAGCTGATAGAAAGAATAGAAGGATTAATGCATACTAACAAAACCTAAGCTATATTCTCTCATGTTTATTCTCCCATATTTAATTATATGTCTTTCAATTTATTTAGTTGTTAACCTAATCTCTCAGTTAATCATATTTATTTTCTGTCTTTTAATTATTAATTGCTACTCTAATTTGTTTACCCATTCGTTTAACACATTTAAGTCCACGAGGAATGAATTTTCTAATCATTAAAACTTGCATACGTCCTGTAATACTTGTAGTACCGTGTTAAGTCTAGGGTATTTGTGCATCGTTTTTTTTATTTATTAATCATATTTTTATCACACCCTAGGCGTCACCATGATTTTGGCGCCACTGCCGGGGACTTGTGTCTCGTTAATGTGTGGGTTATTTATTTCTAATAGTAGTTTTTCGTTTTTAGTTATTTTTAATTTTATTTTTTCCAGTTTTACGCTTTTGGTTTGCTTTAGTCTCTTTCAGGTTTACTGTGCATGATTGCGGAACCCGAAAGGTGTTTCACAGCTTATAACAGATGCATAAGAGAAGAGAGAGAGAGAGTGTCGACGAGCGATGTCAGAAGAGAAACATCACGGAGTAGATCCTCCGATTGGTCCTTTAGGACATATACTGCCACCCCCACTACAAGAATATAACATAAACAACAACATAATTGAACAAGATCTCCCAGGATTGGGAGCACCTTTTCGAGTTCAACCATTAGGTTATCGTCCTCCAGATATCTAGAGTATCAAGTTTAGACCCGATCCGGGCATGCTCAGTCAATTTTAGAATTTCGGACTCTATAGTAGTGTAGCAATACAAGATCAAGTAAGAGCGATTCAGAAGTTCATGCAGATTTATGAAGCCTATGTTACTCCAGACATTAAACTCGAGCAACTGTATTGTCACATGTTTTCGTTCTTTCTGACTGCCAAAGCTGGTGATTGGCTAGATAGATAATCACTAGGTACAATTACTACTTTGGCAGAACTTCAATCCGCATTCTTTAACCGTTTTTATCCGAAGAGTTTGAGACTCAAAGATCAGAGCGGGATTGCTAAGTTTTGTCAAGAGAATGGAGAAGAAGTAGGAGACGCATGTACAAGGTTCCAACATAAATTAGCTAGATGTCCACTCCACTATTCACCCTGTCATTACAGTTAGCTATATTTTATCAAGGTATCAATGTTGAAAGTAGAATGAGGGTAGATAATCTTGGAAAGGGAAATTTTGTGTCCATGGATCCTACAAAATCCGCCGAAGGTATGGAAAAAATAATAGAAACATAAAGGAGTTGGCCACTTTCGCGAGCTCCTGTTACAAACACCAGAGGTGCACTTCGTTTAGATGCAGAAACTGCAAGCTCAGCTCAATTTGCCGCGTTAAAAAACCAAATCAAAGAAATTAAGCTTCAGATGCAGAAGAATTAGCCGTATCAATGTAGTACAAGAAGCACAAGGTTGTCCACGGTGTGGGGTCACCAGTCATACATGGGAAGAGTGCGAAGGAAATCCATCATCTGTTTATTTCATATCCAACTGAGGAAATTATCTATTCGGTAAAAGGAATCATCCGGGTATGCAGTATTCAAATCCACAGGGGGTCGCTAATCCAGGTCATTATAAACATCATCCCAAGAATAACTCTCTCCAACCAAGAGGTCAAGCTCCATATCAGGGAAATCGGAATTATAATCGACCTACTCCTCCACAACAACCTGCCAATGATGCATATACCGATGCTTTAGCTAAGAAGGCTTTACCACAATATCCTCAAGAGGAAGTTGTAGTTGATAAACAATTAAAAGATATTATGGAATTAATGACAATAAATATGCATTCACAGAATGAGAAGTTAAGAGAGCAAGAAGCTTCAATTCATATTTTAGGTACGCAAGTACAAGAAATGAATAAGGTTCTTACTAACATTATGGAAGCAAAGGAATTGAAAACTATTAAAGGAGGTGATGCCAATGTTGGGTTAGAAGCTTGCAAGGCTAATTGCCTTGAAATTGAAGAGAATAAAGAATAACCGCATGCTGCAGAAAGTGTCGTGGAAGTTCTAGAAACTTAAGAAGAACCACCCAAGTCTAGCCCCCAAAAATCTGACTGTTCTGAAGATGAAGATCCAATCGAAAAATATGAATTTATACAACTTTTGAGAGATATGAAAGAAGAGATTACATCGGTTATGGAGTTACAGGCTGCTAGAGCTAAAGAGAAAGAGGAATAAGCCTCAAAAGATATGAAAGATAAAGTTGCACCTGCTATGCAAGACAAGAAAAAAGAAGAGAAGGTGGAATCGCCACCCGTTGGTCAAACAGCGTCACCAATTATTCCTAATACAAATACGATGGTTGACACTGAACTCAAGACATTTTGTAGAAGCGTATACTCCTAAGAATATCAACGCCCAAATGCTTGAGATTGCGAAGAAAGGGCTTACACCGCAACAAGTATTCACGCAAGTTATTCCAGAGAAAGAAGCGAGTGTAGAAGCCAGAAAAGAGACTGGGGCTCATACCGAGAGAGTCTCAAGATAAGTAGAGAAAGAGTTACCATTGAAGCTCAAAGATCCATGAAGCTTTAATCTTCCCATTCAAATAAATGGTACGCTCAAGATGAAAGCTATGTGTGATGTGGGTTCAGGTGTGAATCTTATGTCAAAGTCCGTGTTCGATAGACTTGAACTTTAGAAAGCCAAAAATAATCCAGCGAAGTTGCAGTTTGCCTGACAAATCAGTTACCAAGACATGGGGAATAGTGGAGGACGTTCATGTCCGATCAGGTAATATCACTATCCCTACTGACTTTGTTATACTTGATTTCGATGCAGATAAGCACGTTCCAATCATACTTGGAAGACCCTACATGGCCACAAGTCAGAGCATAAGAAACTTCCAGGAAGGGACAATTATCCTTCATGCTAAAAATATATTGGAGACATTCCATGTCTGGGCTAAGAAACTAAGGAAGTCAGATCCCACCGTTCCTATCATCCACAACCTTTCACATCAACATGTCCCAGAAAAAATCCACGCAAAGCCTTTAGATACTGAGCGAAATATTGAGTTTGAGGTCGGCCATGAAGTTATAATGAAAGCCCACAAACCAGAGAATAGGCCACGAAGTCACAAAGATGCGTGGATGGGATCATTCACAGTCACTGAAGTTGTTCCAGCTAAGGTGATAGAGATCAGGCCCAAGAGGGGCATCAAATGGAGATTAGTAGACGTTCATAGCCTTACTCGTTGCTGGGGAGGCTATATTCGCAAATGTTGATAGAGGTAACGCGTATAACTTTAAAAGACGTTAAATAAAAGTGTTGTATGGGAGACAACCCGCAATTTTTTATGTATTTAAATTTTGTTTAAGTTAGTTATTTTTAGTTGATATTGCAGTATTGAGACAGGTATGAGTGTTTTGATATTCATGTACTTAAGAAATGGAGTTAGGAATATAAAAACTAGAATTTGGCTAAAACCAGACCATACCTGCGGTACACCGCAGGTCCAAAAAACGTGGTGACGGTTTTTGCTACGGTATATTGCCGAGGAGAACAGAAAAAAACAGTATCGCATAGCGCGAATACGGTATGAACAACAGAAAGTTCTGGTGCACTGCACCAACCTTCCGGTGTACTGCACCATCAATACAATGGCGACGGTTTTCCAATACGGTACAATTACGAGAGGTATAAGACCAGCTATCCAAAACCGTATCGACAACTCGCGAATACTTTTGAAACCCTTAGGTCCGGTACACCGCACCTCACATCTGGTGCACCGCACGACGCCGACAGATCCAGTTTTGAAGGGTTATATTATGGGATTTAAAGAAAAGGTTAGTTCTTACACAAATTTATCAATCCTTAAGCCTCTCTTTCTTCTCGAAACCTCTCATAACTCAATTAAAACTTCATCAAACCTTCGCCAAACATCAAAACACTACCTAATAACCATCAAAACACATCCAATCCTTTCTCCAGATCGTCATAAAGAAGATTTAACCACCCATATCATATCAAATTACTTTGAATCCAAGAATCAAAAGCCTATATTTTCAAAATTCATCCTACAATTACGTAGATCCATACCAATCAAAGAAGAATTCATCCTACCCATATAATGATCGTCATCATAACACCTTTCCTAAACCTAAATAAAGCTTTTACAATCTATAATCAAGAGTTTTAAATTTCAAGAATGGTTAAAGATTTGAGTTGGAGGTCAACTGAGATGACAAAAAGAATAGAAACATTATCTACTGTCAGGGAGATGAAGAAGAATCAAAATAAGGTATTGGGTTCTAGTGAGAAGAAATCAATTGAGAAATGTTCAAGTTCCAATTTGAAAGGTAAAGCATGTTCAGAAAATAAAGGAAAGCTAGATGTGGTATATTCAAAAAGCAAAGAGGTTTCAACTTTAATAAGGAAGATAACAAAACCTATAAAAATCGAGAATCCTATTACCAAGATCAATAAAGCTTCTAAGTCCATGTTAGCTTCAATAGAGAAACATTTATCGGAACTTCCTTTAGCTTATGAGAGAGTATTTGAAGAAGAAGTTGAAGAAGGTGAGTACAAGAGATTCATAGAGATGGGTGATAGATTGGGTTTGTAAACATTCATGTTGCGATGATCAAATTTGTGTAGAGAGTTAGTTTCTGATTTCTATGTAGGCCTCTTGAGCCAAGATAGTAATGGTTGTGTTCCAGTACGAGGCAAGTCAGTTCCTTTCACAGTTGAAGAGATTCGAAACCACTTCCGGTTTAAAAAATTGGTTGGACCATGTAAGTGTAGAGAAGCGGTGGAAAATGTCAATACATTCGATTGGAATATACTTTTATAGTATGTATTAGATAAGGAGAAAGTGAAATCAAATAAGGGAGAGTTGAAGGAACCTTGGCCTTACAAATATCTCCAAGCAGATACAAAAGTTTGGCACCATTTCCTTATAGCAAATATCTTTGGAAACCTGAGAACCTCGGAGGGAACTAAGAAGAACGCAATCTTGTTGAATTGTATTTTAAAGGAAGAAGAAGTGGATGTGGCACAAGTGATCTTTGAGGAGGTGATGCGATTTTCGGTCTCTCCTACTTCGTTATTTAGTTCAAAATATCCTATTATGATCACGTGTCTTGTTCGGAAAATGAGTGTGATTCTGGGTAAAGAAGATGACCTAATATATAATATGATGAACAATATTAACAAAAATTGGATCAAGACAATTTTGAGGGAAGCAGGAATTACGCAACTTTCAAAAGAAGAAAAGGATCGTATTTGGCAGGGTAAGGTAGAGGAGCGGTTAAATAAAGTCGAAGCAGCTCAAATTTCAATGGCCAAATATGTGGCACAAATAAAATCTAATCAAGCGCACATAATAACAATCCTAGAGAAATGAAAGAAAGATCAAGTAAATCCTATCTTGGATGTCGATAATGCGAGGCAATAGCCTCGAGAGTATGTTCTCTTTCTTCCTTACCATTTCTTTATATGCTTCATCTGCTAATTTTAATTCCTGTTTAGAGTCTTTTTTGAGTCGTGGGGACACATCTCATTTTTGAGTTGGGGGTGTGGGGATTCCTTGTCTCTCATCTCCAATTTTATGTGATTTTTCTGTTTGTAGGTAGAAATGAATTTTTTTGATACATGGGAATGAGATGTAGAGTGTGTTTAATAGCTTAAAAGTATAATCTTAGTAAGTTAATGATAGGAAGTAGTATTTTATGATCTATTTTATGTTGTATGCTTTGAGTATCTGCATGAAAACACACATTGATAGAAAAGAAAAATCAGTAAGTTAATGATAGAAAGTATGTTCTATCTCAGGGAGCCTTGAGTGGTAAGTAAGCCATGAGATCGAAGCTAGTTGACAAACCCATTTAATGAACGTGCTAAAGGTAAGAGAACAACGAAATTGCATAGTATAGAAAGTGATTAAGGCGGTTTTTTCATAAGCCCCTTGTTACCTTTTAGCTTGCTATCCAAATTATTATATTTTATCCTTCTCATCCCCTTCTAACCTTTCTAAAGCCTTTTTATTAGCCACATTATAAGACATATACCTTTCGATTTTAGGACTTTTCCATATGACCCGCACTCAAATCGCGATGCATAGACAATTGTTTTAGAGAATGAGTGTAGGGTGGTGGGTCCACCATTATGGGAAGTATTATTGGGTTGATATTTTTGAGCTTATTAATTGTAATCTATTCCATATATTGATGATGATTCACAGGTTTATTATATTATAACCCTTTGCCGGTGTAATAGTAAATGAAAAAAGCTGAAAAACATGAAAAGAAAAGAAAAATATTTATGAAAAAAATAGCATGATATCTCAACATCAAAAAGAGAGTCATAGCTATACAAAAGAGAAAATATTGATATGGAAAGAATATATCTTTGGACCGGCAAAGTGGAAATTTTATGTGAACATCTTATGCTTTAATTGTGTTCTTGGGGATGCTACCTTGTGCATCAAGAAATTATTGGGTTGAGTGTGAATGTTTTATGAGAGTAACTCAAGCTCTAGGGTAATTTGTCGATGGCTAGTGAGGAGAGAGCCAAAAGCTCACTCTAAATTATCCAAATATACTTATCATACTGTCCCTAAGCCAACATTACAACCTTAAAAACCTTTTGATTCTTTGCTATGTATTCTATAAGTGATTGAGCCAATAAAGAGTAGTTAAGTGGATCTTTAGATACTAGTGAAGTTCGATTAACAATCTATAGCCTCCTTGGTGAACTGAGTAAAGATCCTCTCCTTCTTACATTGTGAAACTAATCTAATCTTGAATTCAAGCCTTGTTGATCGTAAGTATGACAAGTGTACATGTATTTAGTTTGTAAATGTTATTACATGAAATTTTCCAAGTAGTTGCTTTGACTCTATTCTATATATTCTGCTATCTTATTTCCCTCTATGCTTAATTGACCTTGGTTTGTATTTAGAGACTTCTCTTTGTTCTTATATTTATTGTATTGGGACGATACAACTTTGAGTTGGGGGTATTGATGTCTCCCTATTTGTGATGATTTAATCTTAGTTGGAGACTTCATTTTAGGTGTTTTAGGAAGTCTTATAGTCGATTTTTATATATAATATTGTATTTTCTTATTTTTTGGCTTGATTTGATGATTTATTACTTTAAGAGCATATTTGGTTTAATTTTTTTATTTAGTGTGAATCTTTAATGATATATAAAAATTAATTAGATGCCAAATCATTTCCAAGGGATAAAGGAAAGAAGATTATGATGGAAATTGGAGATAAAGGAAAGAAAAGATAAGGATGGAAAGATAAAGTTGCCAAGTAAATCTAAATTCCAGCATCTATGTCCATTAAAGTGATCATAACTCAATATTGGTTAGGACTTTTGATGAATGGTCTGAAGCAATGATGCAGAGCTTTCCAAAAGGATCAGGTTCGATTGAAAGAACACGTCAATCGGAGTTGAAACGAAGAAGTTACGACCAAAACAAAACAGCGACAGATTATTACCTTTTCTATATTTTAGGGTTATGAATTTGAGTTGGACTAGAAGTCTAATTACTTTCTTCAACTTCAAGAAAACGTGTTAGGGCTTCCTAGTCCCCTATAAATACACCCTTTAACCTTTGTAAACATATCCTTTCCTCCCATAAACTAGTCCTTAGGTTTTATATATCATTAGAGTTATTGAAGAGAGCATGATGACATTCATGTATCTTTATTTTAGTTTTATTCTTTCGGGTATGAACTAATTTTCCCATAGCTTGGGTTTTGCATTATGTATAATCTATGAATTATATTTTCTTTCTATCTAAGTTTATTTGAGAATTATATCTTTTAAATTGATTCTAGCTACTTAACCATATATTTGTTTTATGTGTTTTGATTTATTGTCTGTCTTAAACTTGATCAACTTAGGGGTTTGCTAATAGCAGTTAGATGGGCACCTAGAAGGGGTGTCTAATTCTTGAAACACCACATAAATTTCTAGTGTACGGAATTAATCCTGACAAGATTTGCCTAGTTAGATAGTCATCAGGGTTTAATTTAATCACTAATCATTGTTGCGCAGGAACAACCTATTTGAGTCCCCACGTGATTCTGAGGTCGCCACCCTAGTTCCTTCTCTGGGGACAGGGGGAATTTAGAATCCTGACTACTTATCTAAGAGTTATTATCTCCCTTATAAACTGAATTGATAGAAAGAATAGATGGATTAGTGCATACTAGCAAAATCTAAGCTATATTCTCTCATCTTTATTCTCTCATATTTAATTATTTGTCTTTTAATTTATTTAGTTGTTAATCTAATCTCTCAATCAATCATATTTATGTTCTGGCTATTAATTATTAATTGCTACTTTGATTTGTTTACCCATTCGTTTAACACATTTAAGTCCTTGAGGAACGAATCTTCTTATCATTAAAACTTGCATACGTCTGGTAATACTTGCAATGCCGTTTTAAGTCTAGGGTATTTGTGCATCGTTTTCTGTATTTATTTATCATATTTTTATCACACCCTAGGCGACACCAATAATCGACCAAGGGGTTAGAAAAACAACTTCCTAGCCTAAAAAAGTCAAAAGACCAAAAAATATCATCTGGACTCCTATGATTGTCGACTAGGGGGTTACCAAACAATATTCTTAACCTAAAAAAGGTCAAAAGATCAAAACATTTCATCTAGATTTGCATGATCATTGAATAAGGTTTCAGCTAAACATTTCATTTGAGAATTATTTTCCCTTTTGGTAGTTATTCACTATCTATCCTTGGTTAGTGAGCTTCTTAAAAGGATTATATTGAATCTATCACCCACATAATTCCAATCTCAACTACCACCCTAGCAAAGGTGATTTCTTTCCAATTCTTTGTAAAATATTAATATTTAATTATTTCCCAACCAATGAAAAAATTTAAAATAGAGTTCCTATTTCTCAATTTTTTTTTCCATTGATCATGTATGAATATACATGTCGGTATTTTGTGATCTCAAAGTCACAAAAGTCAAAGAATTTAAGCATTTTCGCAATCATAAGTGGTCACCCAAAATAGAATAACGACTATTGGGTAGTATGTTTTACGATCTTCATAAAGCTTGAAATCAAAAATAATACAGCCCTATCAATGCATTCGAACATTAAATTTTATACCATTTTCAACAATAACTCGCTATATGTCTACAACTTCGATAAAAATTTGGTAACATAGCTTATTACTGATTATTCGTAGGCTTGCTCTAATGTTAAGGAAAAATATAACACTAATACTGAATTGTACTCAAAGGATCCCAGACGCAGTTAAAGCCAAGGTATTATGTAGTGATTCGCAAGAAACAAACATATGTCTGACAAAAAGAGAGCGATCAAACCCCATTCTTGAGCCAGCTTCCTCAAGACAATTTTTTCCGTGCAAGCTTTATGAGACAAATATTCCGCAACAAAAGGGTAGCTTTCCCAATCTTATGTTGCATATTCACAATCTACTAAAAATATGCCCAAGTAGTATTTGCGTAACTCTCAACATTTTTAAATACCTCTCACTCAAACATAATCGACACTTAGATAGAAACCATTGGTGGAACAATGTCGTGAGAATCTTGTAACTTATTATATGGTGCCTTAGTCCATCAAATATCTAATCCAAGGAGACAGTTGTTTCCATAATTCTTAAAGTATTTTACTGTCTTAAATGTCATGCATATTAAATTTGTTGTTAGATTAAGTCATCACATAAAACTCTTGAACCATACAATCAAAATTATATTATTAAAATAAATGTAATATGCATATGTATATCTCATCAGTTTAGGAAGATTAAGTTGTATATCATCGTATTTATGCCATATAAGTAGTTAACAAAGGTCTTCCCATGATTATGAGGATGTTTTCGTTCGAATCACAAACGAGAAAAAGAGAATACACATGAAAAGAAAATTGTAACACTTCCAAAAACATCTTAGTTATTTCACACAAGTAGAGTGTTTGAACGATCTACCATTTGTAATATGACTCTGATAATAAACATGGTAAAAAGAAAATAAATTATTTTACTTGTGTCAAAAATAATACATGATCAGTATAATCTTAGAACTTTATACAAATAATACTGAAAGCTGAGAATTTGTATTAGCGGAGACTTAATTAACTGAACGAACCGTGTTACTTGATATGCCTAGAGACTGCTATTTAACATATTTAGGAAAGAAAGCTATCAAACCAATACTTAATTATTGATATGTGTGAAATTGATTCTCTTGAGCAGAATAATCTCAGACGAATATTATTTATCTCAATAACTACAACCTCTTTCTAAATAACTCAAATAGAAAATTAACCTTACATAAGACCATGTCACTATGAAAGATAATAATTAAATAAAAACATATAACGAGAAATACATGCTTCAAACAATATTCATGAGGTTTGATGTTATACAAGGTTTGTATAAGCATAGACATAATATAAGTATAAGCATCAACTAGAGTTAGAATAAAATATAATAAAAATGAGAGAAAAAATTTAAAATGTTCAGTGATGTTATTGCTAAGATCACTAATCTCTGATATATGTGCTCTCTTATATGAATCCCAAAAGTTGGTCAAAAAATGAATCAACAATTGGTCATAAGGTACTTAAATGTAGATCAGATTTTCCTATAGTCTGTCTAATCCGATGAAAAAGAGCATAAATTTTTATACAGACCTCCAAATGTTTATTGCTTTGCAAGCAGAGGATTGTAGATTCTTTAGAAATTCCAATTGTGGGTGACACACCTCCTAAATTTTTCTATATTTACGTGACATATTCCCCTTATAATATTTACACTTTCCTTTATTGGTTCTTGTCCATCGTTCTACTTTTTTTCTTTAGTGCTGTTAAAATTCTAATTCCCTCAATGTAACGTTTTCATACTAATTCCTCATACTTGTACAATATTAAATTCATTACTCTTCGTGGTTACTATAGAAAAACGCAATATATTGCCCAGAACATTCAAGTGTTCATATATTATAGTAAAAAAGAATATATTAAGCTAAAAAGTACTCAAAGTCCTAAATTAAGCCTCAAATAGTCACTAAAATTATATCTTTTGCCTAAATAATCTCATGACAAAACGCGATACATAATATATAAAAAGTAACAATTAGAGTAATAAGTATGTAACACTTTGTAGACTAATACAAATTTTTTTTTGCCTAATTTCAATATTTTTACATCCTAATGTACATTTTATGGAAAAAAAGGAATATGTATAATATATCATGATTTGTTCTAAATATTGAATATAAATTTTTGATACCATTGGATTTGGAAAATCATTAAAACATTGGTATCTTGGTCAGTAAGGTATTCATGGAGCTGATTATTCCTGTTACCCTAGTTCTGTTGTAAAATGAGATTATCCACCCCAAAACTCACTAAAGGGAGACAATGTGCTATAATTTATAAACAAAGAAATAAGTATAAGAAAAAAGCAATTGAGGGAGTGTGACGTGTTCGACACATATAGTTTTATCACATACCATTTAGGATAATTATGTTTATTTGGATCTTATTATTTGATTTTATTACATGATTTAAAATTAAATAAATACTATAATTTATAAATAAAGATATGAGATTTAAATTTATATATTCTAGGTACTTTAGAAAAAGGAACTTTTTAGCAACTATCAAAAATAAAAGGAAATATATAAATTAATTCAACCTAAAAGGTTTCAATGGTGATCAATCAAGGGGAACTAAGTAATCTAAATATGTATTATAGCAAGAGTATATGGTGAAAATTATATATTATCGAACAAAAGTAGTTAAATAAGTTGAAATAGTGTGAAATTAACATGATTAACGGTTAAAAATCAAATAGAACAAAGATGTCAAATGAGAGTCAACACTAAAAATCCTCTCTACCCATTCATCAGCCTTTAACTTTATTCCACAAATATTTTCTTTTTTAAGCCATTTTCACAGTTTTTTCACACCTTTTTTTTCTTTTTTCTTTTTCAGATTTAGTGTAAATCCTAATTTTTTGGGATCTAGCACCAAGTCTTTCACAAAAAAATTCCCTATCATTCATCACACACTACAACTTTCAACCGACCACCACTTCTAAAATCTTTGCCACCCCACACCATTCAAACTCTACCGTGTTTCTACTCTCAACATGAATAGAATGTTGAACTTGAACAAAGTAGGAAGCTCGAATTCGAGGACTAAGACACATTATAGTAATATAACGAGATAAATCTTCTCACCTACTAATGTAGATCTGGAAGAAGGTAAAGTAGTAAGTAAGGTAAACATAGTTGTTGCTTCTTTAATGAGAGTTGGTGAAGTAATTACAAGGGTAAATACTCCGATTTCAACTCCAATTGAAGTAATTGAGTAAATTCCTAAGGAGGTGAGTGAAAATGTAGTCAAACCGGTTGTATGGTCAAACTTATTTGAAGGAAAGTTTACTGAGCCACGTAAACTCGATTTTCATGAGTCGGTGAGAACTCATGGTAAAAGAATTATTAAGCCGCCACAAGATGTATTTGATAAAGGTGCGGATTTGTGGAAGAATAGTCTAATTGGACCTCCGTTCTATGCTATAGTTAACTTTGTTAAATTTTAGTGGAGTAATCTCGGTAAAGTGGAAGTCAAATCTGGTAACAAAGGTGTTTATCTGTTCAAGTTTGAAAACACTCAATACTACAGTAAGGCTATGGAGTAATTGTGACATATTAATGGTAAAACTCTGTTGTTAAGGCCATGGAAAGCAGGTATGCAATTTGACAATTTCAATATTACTAAAATTCCTATATGGGTTAAGCTAGCTAATGTTCTTATGGATTTATGGACACAAAGAGGTCTAAGTTATGTTGCAAGTGGAGTGGGTATTCAATTGCAAATGGACTCAGTTACTGAATCTAAGACTCATCTCAGTTATGCTCGAGTATGTGTTGAGGTGAATACGATGGAGGAGCTTCCAGATGAGGTGTATGTTTATGTAGGTAGTGAGGATCTATATGTTTTTAAAGTTTAGTATGATTGGAAGCCTATACTTTGCATTAAGTGTAAGAAGTTCTGACATGTGGAGAGTAAATGTAATAACATCAAGAAGGTTTGGGTTCAAAACGTGCATAATTATAATGGTAGTAAAACTGTATTTGACAAGGGCAAAGGTAAAGAAGATGAGTTGAAGGTGGTTAGTAGTAAAACACATAAATCTAATCGTGCTTAACCTAGCTTAGTCCATTTATCTAACAAGTTTGAAGGATTGCAAGACCATAGTGATATTAACAAGGATATACTTGCATTCATAAATCACGAAGGAGGAAAGGAGATCACAAGACTTCCAAATATATGAATATAGCCTCTTGGCATGTGAGGGGGTTAAATAATGTCCTTAGACAGTTAGATGTCAAGGAGTTTCTAATTAATAATAAAGTCAGATCGATTGGGTTACTTGAAACTAGAGTCAAATTTGATAAGTTTGAATCTATAGTAAAGAGTCACTTCTCTCATTTAGAGGTGGCTCACAACTACAATAAAGATGCTTCTGGTAGAATTTGGATTCTATATGATCAAGATTTTTTCAGGGTTGAAGTGATTTATGTAACTTTCCAAGTCCTGTTTGTTAAGATGGAAGTTATTGAGAGTAAATCTGATGTGTACCTTTGGTTTGTTTATGGTAGTAATGATGATGAGGAGAGACAATCTCTATGGAAGGATATCATTTATCTGAGCTATAAGTATAAAGATCATGAAGTGAGTTTTCTAGGGGATTTCAATGAGATTTTAAAGATTTGGGATAGATTGGATTGTGCCAGTCTGGATAAGGGAGCACAAGAATTTGTGGATTGTATTGATGATGCAAATATATATGAGCCTCAATATGTTGGTCACTATTTTACTTTGACCAATAAGAATAGACAAGTCAGTTAAGAGCTAGTAAGATAGACATATTGTTTATTAATGACAAGTGGCTGGACAAAATCAACTCGATTGTGATCATAACCCCTCCCTTTACCTCTGATCATAGTGCTTTGCTTGTCACTATTGGTAATAAGAAGATTGGAATGCTGAGTGCCTTTAAATTTTTTAACATATGGGCTAAACATGAAAAGTTTTTGGAGCTGGTAAAATCTGAATGGAGTAGTGAGGTTAATGGAAATCATATGTTTAGGTTTTGTATGAAGCAGAAAAGGGTTAAAGCTGCATTAAATAAATTCAATAACACCTATTTTAAAAGAAATAACGAGAATGTTGAGGCTATTAGAAAACAAGTATATAGTGTTCAGACTAGTATTATGAATGGAGTTACAAATATAGCTACTTTAGGTGGGGAGTTGGATAAAGCCTTTATGGTGTAGCACAATATTATGAAACATAAGGCTAAGATAACTTTCACTACTGAGATGGATTGTAATACATTATACTTTTACAAGCTCATCAAAGGTAGAATAGCAAGAAATATAGTGTGTACTATTATAACTGAAACTGGTGAGGCTATTACTGACTCAAGTAAAATCAAAGAACAATTTGTTACTCACTACTCTAGGATCTTAGGGTCAGATGAGGTTAATGAGGAAGTTTGCTCCGTTGACACTATTAAGAAGATTGTAAATAAAGCTCTAACTTAGGAGCAGCAAAATGAGTTGGTTGCTCCATTTATAGACAAGGAGATTAAAGATGCATTATTTTCTATAAATGAGGATTTCAACTTATTAAAGAGGATTTCATCTTAGCTGTTTAACAATGCTTTCAGTCTGGAGAGTTGCTTGGGCAAGTTAATGCAACTAATATTGTATTAATACCTACGTAGAAAAATGCTACTAGTGTTACAAAATTCATAACTATCTCTTGTGTAAATACAACTTATAAAGCTATTTCTAGAGCTATATCAAAGAGACTGAAAAAGGTATTATTCTCTATTATTTCTATTAATCAGGCATCTTATGTGGGTGGAAGATATATTAGTGATAATATCCTAGTTGCTCAAGAAATTATGCTTTATTATGATAAGAAAAACTCACACCCTAATTGCACTATTAATTTGTACTTATAGAAGGCATATGATAGTGTTAATTGGAAGTTTTTGATTAATACTCTTTATGCATTTGATTTTCCAGAAAAATTTATCACATGGGTTAAAATGTGTGTGTACTACATCTTATTTAGTGTGTGTAAATGGTGAGGCATGTGGCTACCATTTGAGTTGTACTATGATTTAGGCTTTGATTTCGACCATACATCTCTTTTCTAGAATATCAAGGCTAAAAATCAACTACCATAAGAGTGAGTTATATTCTAGAGGTACTAATTAGGCTTATATGCAAAGAAAATGTGAAATACTTGACATTAAAATCGGTGAACTTCCAGTCAGCTATTTGGGTGTTCCTTTACTCTCGAAGAAATTAAGTGTCAATGAAGGTAATAAGTTAGTTAATAAGATTTATGATAGTATAAATATTTGGTCATCAAAACTGTTTTCTTATGCGTTGAAGTTGAAATTATTAGATGCGTATTGGTAAGAAAAATCTTGTTTTGGTGTAGAGTGTTCTTGTCGCCCAAACAAGTAATATATAAATTAAATCACAAGTTATCCAGCTTTCTTTAGCGAGGGAATATTAATGGAGCACAAGGCGCAAAAATAGCGTGGAACACTATTTGCTCTAGGAAAAAAAGAAGGAGGTCTTTTTATACCTAACTTAGAGGATCTCAACAAAGTTGGTTTGTTATTTACCTTTTGGAGGATGTACTCTTAAAGGTCAAATCTATGTAGTTTATGGGCTCATGTTAATATATTCCAGGGTATGTGTATTTGGGGAATTGAAGTGAAGCAGTATCACACTTGGATATGGAAGCAATTTTTAAAATAATAAGTATAGCTTATGAGATCATCTACCACAAAGTAGGAGATGGTAAGAATATATATATGGTTTGGGACAGATGGATTAATGGAGAGAGTGTAAAGGATATCCTCAATATGAAGTTAGATAATCAAAACCTTAAATATTATAGAAATATGAGAGATTTCTATGACAGGGATAGATGGAGATTGTCTCCATGTATAGGGAAAGCATTCAGAAGGTGAAGCTCATTGATAGAACTGATGATATTATATGGAAGGAGAGCACTATAAAATAATACTCGTCTAAAAAGACTTTGGCATATATTGCTACTAATAAAGATGAAATTAAATGGAGTGAAATAGTTTGGAGTAGATTTTGTATTCCAAGGTGCGCTTTCATTTCTTGGGTTGCAGTTCAGGATAGGCTCCCAACTAATGCCAGGATGATTGGTTGGGGTTTACAAGTTGACTTTTATGCGTTTTCTACTCTACATGTTCTGAGAATAATGATCACTTATTTATATCTTGTTATTTCTCTAAAAGAATTCTCAGCAGGGTTATGTTTATATGCGGATTTCAAGTCTCTGCTGCAGATTTGGATAAATGGATTGATGGTTGTCTGCTATTAACTTGTAAAGAGCACTTATGTATTGTAACTTTTTTTTACATCTTATATCTAAAGTATATGGAATGAAAGAAATTGAAGGATTCATGGTGATGATGCGCTAAATGAGGAGCAGTTAGTTGACAGTATTATTGTGCAAGTTAGTGTAAAATTGCAGGTGCTGAAGAAAAAAGGCTCGGTGGATATTCTGAATAGTTTATTAAATAGAGCCTAGTTTTGATAGGTAGTATAGATTGACCCATTATGTTTTTATTTTTATTTTTTATGTATTAGGTTTTTTTATGTAATTTTGTTTGGGCTTAGATAGGAGATACGCTTGGAAAGTTGTATAATGAACATGTGTTGAGTTTAAAATAAAAAGTTTGATTTGAAGATAAAAAAGATAACACAGATTAAAATAATTAGTTTAAAATCAATCCATAGTAATTTCTTATGATTTAAATCTAATTTAATTTCTTTTAATTAATTATCAAAAATAGTGATATGTTTATAGATGATATCAATAAAATATAAAAAGTTTGTGACAAACAAACTCTACTATTGAGTGTGGTAGGCTGAAATTTATAAAATATACATTTCTCCTTTTCACTTCTCTTTTATTTTTAAAAACTAATAATTCTTAGAAACCAAATAATATCTTTTGACATTTATTTAAATCTTTTTAACGATATATTAATAGATTTACATTCATTTTTAAGGTTTAGGGATGAATTAGAAGACTTTTCGAAGCCAAATAATAATTCTAGTTATTTCCCAGACAAAAAAAATCATCTACAATCGCAATCAATTCATAAAAGCAACATTCATGAAAAATAATCTTCCTGATGAGTTTATCGTTGAAATTCTATGAAAATTACCTGTTAAATCTCTCTTGTAGTTTAAAAATTATTTTAAAAAAATAATATAAACTCATCTCAACATCAAAATTCACCAAAACTCATTTGTCTTTATCCCTTAACAATTCCAATATTACTTCTCAACACCTTTTTTTTTTCTCATTTTGTCATTAGACATATAGCTTAAGGCATTGTTCATATTGCTCTTTAAAACAATACACTTTACCGTATACAAATGATATTGATTACACGATGAAGGATGCTAATAGGTTTGTTCAGTTAGTGGGGTCTTTGAATTGGTTAGTTTTTATAATCATTGAGCTTAATTTCTTTTTGTGGAACCCATATTTAAAAAAATCTAATAAATTGCCTTCTTTAAGTGTTGAAGGAATTTGTTTTATAATATATTGTTTTGGTTATGATTTGTGTAATGATGACCAAAAAGTTGTATGCATTTTGTATAATTTTAATAGATGTGGTTTTAAAAGATCTGGATTCTAACTGTTAGAGGAGTATTGAAGGGTTTAAAATTGTGTTCCAGTAAACTACTTGGGTAATTTATTAATGGAAAACTACATTGGGAGACTCGTCCATATATTGGGTCTACTTATTAAATAAGTATTATTTCACTAGATTTGGAAAATGATTTGTATGGGGAGGTGGAGCAACCTGATTATCTGATTATGTAGCGGGGAAGTTAGATTTGATATTATGAGGATGTTTTTTTATTAAAAAATGAGGAAATTCTATTTGTACTTGGATCAATGTTCATTATTCATAATCTGAAAGAGCATTGTAAAATATTTATAGAGATGAATGCTTTGATGCTTGTTTTGAAGTAGAAATGTATGTAGAAAGTTTACTTTCTCCTAGTGTTGTACTGAAGAAATTTAGTAAGTAGAAAAGGCAAGCGTTTTCAATTTTTTTTATTTCCAATAAGATTTTAATATTATTCCTTTTTTCAATATTATATTAATTGTTTATCTAGTTTTGCTTTGCAGGTGTATTAAAACTTGTGAACTTTAAGACCTGATTTTTAATTGTTAGTGTATAGTTAGTTTAGAATAAAAAGTAGGGACTCCGAGGGTAAACATAATTGATGAAGAATCTTTTATTTTATAGAGTCGAAATTTTTATTTATGTTTGTAGTAATTTGATTTGATCAGTTTACTTTATGTTTTTTTTTACAAAATATGTGGTTGCAAAATGACTTAAAAAGGTGTTGGTCTATATTTTTAATTAAAATTATGTTGGTAAAAAAGATTAATAAAATAGAAATATTTTTTGAAAATTTAAAACCAAAAGGTACTACGTGTATATTTTCAAACTTTTACTAGGCATCGATATATATTTTAACAAAGTAGACATAATCTGCAATTGAAGAAGGACATGAGAAAATAAATATAGTAAGCTAGTTATCTTGTTTGGAGTTTCAGTTTAGGAACTTTAAAAGTATGTCGTTTGATTATGGAAAACTGTATTTGTGTTGTTTAAGAAATCTCTCACATATTTGTATAATTATATTTGATCATTATGGTGATTTAATACATAATATGAAGCAGATGATACTAACCCTTGCCCAACTCATTTTATAAATTAATGGAAGCTTAGGCAAAGAAAAAATTCAGAGCTATCTTTGATTGCATTATGTACTGAATTATATTTGAAATTAGTTATATTTATGGTTCGATTCTATTTACAAACAAACCTCATCCATGTGTTGTTCCGAATTAATGACAATTATGTTTTGTTTTGTAATCTCCATATATATATATATATATATATATATATATATATATATATATATATATATATATATATATATATATATATATATATATATATATATATATACTGCTTAACTTTTTAGATAATGTTTAAATGATGATATGTGGAGAAGTTTGTTTATTGTTTATTTTATATATTTATTTGTTTTTTTGAAATTATGTTATGCTAGATTATTACATTTTAATAGGATGCATAATTTATTAATAAAGCCATGTTAGAAAGAATTCATGACATGGTCCCCTCCCTAAATAAGTATCTTTTGAATGTTTGTGTAAATAAGTTGTTAATGGTATCAATTTATTTCTTAGTTGTGCCTTTGATTATGTCCATCTAGTTATAATTAGTTAGCCTTTTTGTTTTAGTATTTGATTTTCAAAGTCAAGTAAAAGGTGTACAAGAATCGGAGATTTTGAGTTGATATGAGTTTTTGTAGGGTCTCTTGTCTTTAATGTATCAATAAATTCTTTCAAGTTGGTGTTATAATTTTACAGTTATGCATGTAAAATAATGGAAAATAATTCTCTCCAGAAAATTTGGACTAGGTTTTAATAATTTTCATTTGGAATTTTATACTACAGTGTTTGTAATTTTAGGAATTACATGGATCTTACATTGCACAAAGGGCTATTCCATTCTACCTTGCATATTCTTGTAAACATGAGACAATTTATTTTTCGACATGAGACCATTCATTTGGATGAAGTATGTGTTCCCTTCTTTTGTGGTTTTAGAACTTATATTCAATTGGTATTATTTTAATATAATGGATATATACTAATAGGTACTTGTAATTACATTAATAAATTTGTGTATCATTTGAATACTTTTTGGTCATTGAAATCTAATAAAAGCTTGATAACAACAAAAAGTATCTAAAATGTGCTGAAAGTAGAAAGTATAACATATTAAAGACATGTTCTTGAAAATCTCAACCAGAAATAAAAAACAAAATGAATTAATAAATAGTTTCATACATATATTTGGACTATGATGGAGCAGATTATCTTGAAACACGATAATCTGCTCCATCATAGTCCAAATATATGTATGAAACTATTTATTAATTCATTTTTTTTTATTTCTGGTTGAGATTTTCATACACTCAATATTAATTTTTTCTTTATTTTAATTGTCTAGATATGTGTACAAAGTATATAACATCTAGCTTGGTAGTTGGATTGAAGAATTGAATGGAGTTGTTATTACCATAGAATTTTTACTAGAATTTACAATTTAAGCACATGCTTTGAATTTTTTAGAGATGACATATTCTGGTATAAGATTGATATAGTATAATTATATTTGTTATCACCCAATAATTAATTTTATTATATTTTAAAAAATATATTATATAATTTGATTTCGGTGTAGTTAGCATATGTAGTGTTAATTATGCTAGTATCTACAATCTATACATACATTACCCCTTATGAATAATGATAAACAATTCAAGAAGTCTATTTTCATAAAAAAAGGTTAACAAAATTGAATCTAGTTCTTTCCAAGATTGTATTCTTGTAATGTGTCTTCATTTTTGAGAAATTTTAATACATAGATGTAGTTTTTCAAAAGTAATTTTTGTTAATTTTCAATTTTTTATGTTATTTTAAACTTTTTCCTCCACAAAATGACCTCAAATTTTCAAACCATTAAGTTTTTATATTATACATTCGTTATACTACATGTATTTTATTTCTAAATATGATTTTTTTAGCATCTCATTCTGATCTCGCTACATATGATTATAATGGTAGATCATGTCTTGTCATTCTCTAGTATTATAATTACTCTTTAGGTTTATATATTCTACTAGTTAACCACACTATTCATGTCTTGATACAACTAGTTTATGAAAATGCATGCACTTTATACTTAATATTTATTTCCCGTTAACATGAGTAAAATTTATTTCTTATATTTTTTAGTAGAAGAATTAGTCTTCATAAGGTATGTATATAAATACTAAGATTATTAAATAAATTTGCTATAAAATTAACTAGTTGGATAGACAACAATAATTTGTATAAACTATCAGTCATTTGTAAATAACAATGTTCTTAATATCATGGAAAAACAATTATTTTTTAGAACTTGAATGTATATTTTAACCCCAACAACACAATAACACATGCTCAATTAATAATTTTAATACACATACATTTTAATTTACCCTATGAAAAAAATATTAAATCAAAAAGACAAACACAATCATATGTTATATCCACATAACACCTAGTGGTAACAAATAAAATAGTATCCAACCAAAAAAATAATTAATAATTAAAATAAGATAAGCTTAAGACTAAAGAGAGACAAATTGATGAATAGGGAGTGAAAAGATTTTATGGAATTCTTCGGCTTATTTATCTAATATCCAATAATAAATCAATTATATTAAAAATCCACTTGCTAATTTAGGGAACAAAAACTTTGTAAATACCACCTAAATAACTTCGAATGAAGGAAATATTAAAAAATATTTATTACATAAAGTTAGACAATTCATCAATTATATTTCCTTATATAAGAGAGTGGATGAAAAAATATCGATATGTATATCAAAGTATATATTCTCCTCTATAATAATGTCGGATAATAAATGTAGTTTCATTTCATATCTTGTAATTAAAATTTGTATAAATTAGTTAAAAGCTCTTCATAAAAGGAATCCAAGAGGTGGCAACCTCGTCTTAGAAAACAATACTTGACTATATTTTTATTAGAAAATTTACATATAGAAAACACATAGTACAATTGAAAATTGAGAGATTTACAAATTGATAGAGTTAATAAAATATTTTTTGCGATATACAATGTATTTATATTCTTAACTGACAAGATAATCCAATTATTAATCTTTTTTAAACTTCGATATATACTAATGTCAATATTTTTAAATTCACTATTGAAACCTTGTACACTAAATATTAAATTACTATACCCTAAGGTGATGTCAACCAAAATGCTTTTTTCTGTTGAGATTACAAAAATAGTCAATTTCTTATCTTCGTCCCAATAAATTTGGCATTTTTTTAAGCAATCATTTAATGCCATACATATTAAATTATGTAAGAAATGCAATACACCAACAAAAAAACCCTAAAACAAGTTGTTTAGTATAATGAATTATAAACCCTAAATATGACATACAATACGATACTAAGGCTCATTCGTAGAACAACTCTTTACAATCTGAAACATAAAGGTAATAAATCACGGTCAAGAATTAAATCTAACATCAAAGACCAATATATTTTATCTGGCCTCTTATGATAATCCTTTAGAGGGTTAACCAAAATAGTCTTTACCTGCAAAAGTCAAATGACCAATATATTTTTTGGCCTCCTATAATCATCGTTTGAAGGCTAGAAAAAGGAATTACTGACTTAAATTGGGCAAAGACCATATAATTTTTCATCTGCGATCTTACGATAATCAACCAAGGGGTTAAAAAATCAAATTCGTCGTCTACAAAGGCCAATAGACCAAAACATGTCATCTAGACTCCTATGATTATCGACTAGGGGGTTACCAAATAATATTCTTGACCTAAAAAGGTCAAAAGACGAAAACATTTCATCTGGCCTTGCTTGATAGGTTTCAGCTGAACATTTCATTTGAGAAACATTTTCTTCCCATTCTGTATTATTCATATAAATCATTTGGTTAGTGAGCTTCTTAGAAGGATTATATTTGATCTATCACCCACATAATTCCAATCTCAACTACCAACCTAGCAAAGTAGATTTCTTTCCCATCCTTTGTAAAAACATTAATATTTAATTGGTTCCCAACCAAAGAAAAAAAATTCAAAATAGAGTTCTTCATTCTCATTTATTTCCATTGATCATGTATTAATATACATGTCAGGAATTTTTTGATCTCAAAGTCACCAAAGTCAAAGATTACCTTCCTCAAAACAATTTTTGTCGTGCAAGCATTATGAGACAAATATTCCACAACAAAAGAGCAGCTTTCCCAATCTTATGATACATACTCACCATCTACTTAAAATATGCCCAAGAGGTATTTGTGTATCTCTTGACATTGTTGCATACCTCCCTATCCAACAGAATCGACACCTAGAGAGAAGCCATTGGCGGAACAATTGTGTGAGAATTTTGTAACTTATTATATGGTGCCTTAGTCTATCAAATCCCTAATTCAAGGAGATAGTTATTTTCATCGATTCTTAATGTATTTTACTGTCTTAAATGTCATGCATATTAAAGATATTGTTAGATTAAGTTATCACATAAACCGCTTGAACCATACAATCAAAAGGATAAAATTAACATAAATGTCATTTGCATATGTATATGTCATCAGTTTGGGAAGATTAAGATGTATATCATCATATTGAACCCATATAAGTAGTTATCCATTTCCTACATTAATCAGTTTCCTATTTGTAGTTAACAAAGGTGTTACCAAGATTATGAGGACATTTTAATTTGAATCACAGAAGAGAAAAATGGAATACCTATAAAAAATCATAACACTTCCAAAAACATCTTAGATATTTCACACAAGTAGAGTGTTGAACGATCTACCATTTGTAATATGACTCTAATAATAAACATGGAAAAAAGGAAAAAAAAATTACATGTGACAAAAATGATACATGATCAATAAAATCTTATAAATTTATACAAATAATAGTGAAAGATGAGAATTTGTATTAGCAGAGACTCAATTAACTGAACAACCCCCTTATGGATGAAACCGTGTTACTTGATATGCCTATAAACTCATCTTTAACATATTTAGACAAGAAAGCTATCAAACCAATACTTAATTATTGATATATGAGAAATTAATTCTCTTGAGCAAAATAAACTCACAAGAATACTCATTATCTCAATAACTAAACCCTCTTTTTAAATAACACAAATAAAAAAGTAACCTAACAAAAGGCCATAACATTATGAAAGACAATAATTAAATAAAAATATTCACTAAGAAATACATGTTCCAGTTAAAAAAATGATAAATAATATTTAATTAATGAACTAAACCATATTCATGAGGTCCTATATTATACAAGGTTTGTATAAGTATAGACATAATATAGGTATAATCATTAACTAAAGTTAGAATAAAATATAATAAAAATGAGAGAAAAAATTTAAAAGGTTCAGTGATGTTATTAATTAGATCACTAAGCCCATTGATGTTATTGCTTAGATCACTAAGCCTCTGATATATGTGCTCTCTTATATGAATCCCAAAAATTGGTCAAAAATGAATCAACGATTGGACAGAAGGTACTTAATGTTGATCATATTTCCCTATAGTCTGTTCAATCCCATGAAAGGAGCATAAAATTTTATTCAGACCTCCAAATGTTTATTTCTTTGCAAGCATAGGATAGTAGTTTTTTGGAAATTCCAATTATGCTGACACACCTCATAGTTACTCTCTATTTATTGATAACTCTTTAAGATTACATGACATATTCCCCTTTTAATATATATACATTTTCCTTTATTGATTCTTGTCTACTCTTCTACTTTTTGTCTAGTGTTGTTAAAATTATAATATCCGCAATCTAACTTTTTCGCACTAATGCCTCGTCCTTGTACAATATTTGATTCATTACTCTTCGTGTTTACTATAGAAAAACTCAATAAAATTCCCAAAATATTGAAGTGCTCATATATTCTAGAAAAAATAATATATTATGCTAAAAAGTACTCAAAATCCTAACTTAAGCCTCAATTAGTCACTAAAATTATATCTGTTGCCTAAATAATCTCAGGACGAAACACGATACATAATGTATATAAAGTAACAATTAGAGTAATAAGTATGTAACACTTGGTAGACTAATACATAAAAACCTTTTGCCTAATTTCAATGTTTTTACCTCCTAAATGTACATCTTATGGTATAAAAGGTTTATGTATAGTAATTCATGATTTTTTCTAAATATTGAATATAAATTTATGATAACATTGAATATGAAAAATCATAAAAACATTAATATCATGATCAGTAAGGTATTAATGGATATGATTTATCCTATTACCAAAGTTACGTTGTAATATGAGATTTTCCACCTTAAAACTCCCTAAAGAGAGACAATGTGAATACAATTTGTAAACTAGGAAATAATTATAAGAAAATAGTAAATGAGGGAGTGTGACGTGAGGATAAGTTATGTTTATTTGGACCTTATTATTTGATATTATAACATGATTTATAAGCAAATAAACTAAAATTTATAAATAAAGATATGATATTTAAATGGATATATTCTAGCTACTTTAGAAAGGATATTTTTATAGCAACTGCCAAAATAAAAAGGAAATATATAAATAAATTCAACCTAAATGGTTTCAATGTTGATCAATCAAGGGGAACTGAGTCAGCTAAATATGTATTATAGCAAGAGCATATGGTAAAAATTATATACTACTGAACAAGAGTAGTTAAATAAGTTGAAATAGTTTATATATATACGAGTATAGGAAAAGAAGAGTCCAATATTAAAGAAATTATGACATAAATTTACACGATTAAAATAATTAGTTTTAGATCAATCTATAGTAATTTCTTAAGATTTTAATCTAATTTAATTTCTTTTAATTAATTTTCAAACATAGTAAAATGTTTATAGATGCTATCAATAAAGTGTACTAAGTTTGTGACAAACAAACTCCACTATTAAGTAGACTGAAATTTATAAAATAAATTTATTGTATTGGAACACACTTCTCCATTTACCTTCTTTTTTTTTCTAAACAATTTATAATTTTCAAAGTCCAAATAATATATTTTGACATTTATCTAGATATTTTTTTAACATATATATATATATACATATATATATATATATATATATATATATATATATATATAAATTTACATTAAGTTTTAGGATTTAGGGATGAATTATAAGACTTTTCCAAACTAAATAACCATTCTAGTTCTTTCGTGGAAATTCATTCTAGTTTTTTTCGCTGGACACAAAAAATTCATCGACAATCACAACCAAATCATAAAAGCAATATTCATGAAACTGAATCTTCCTGATGAGCTTATTGTTGAAATCATGTTAAGATTACTTTTAAATCTCTCTTACAGTTTAAAATTATTTCAAACAATGGTATAGACTAATCTCATCATCAAAATTCATCAAAATTCATTTGTCTTTATGCCTTAACAATCACAGTATTACTCATCAACACCTTATTTTCTTATTTTGTCACTGGACATATACCTTAATACATTGATCCCATTCCTCTTTGATACAAAACACTTTACCGTATGCAAATGATATTGATTACACGATGAAGGATCCCAATAGTTTTGTTCAGCTGGTGGGGTCTTTGAATGGGTTTGTTTGTATAAACATTGACCATAATTTGTTTTTATGGAACCCATCTTTAAGAAAATTCAATAAATTGCCTTCTTTAGGTGTTAAAAGAATTTGTTTTATAATTTATGGTTTCAGTTATAATTTGTGTAATGATGACTTCAAAGTTGTATGTATTTTGTATAATTTTAATAGTTGTGGTTTTACAAGAACTGGAGTAAAAGTTCAAAGTAAGAATTTTAAAGGCTGGAGGAGTATTTAAGGGTTTGAAAATTGTGTTCCAGTAAACTACTTGGGTAAATTCGGGAAATGAATTATACAGGGAGGTGAAGCAACCTGATTAAAGACCTAAAGGTAATAAATCATGGTCATGAATCAAATCGAACATTAAAGACCTATATTTTTTAACTGGCCTCTTATGATAATCGACTAGAGAGTTAACCAAAATAGTCTTTACTTGAAAATGTCAAAAGGCAAATATAATTATTTCAGCCTCCTATGATCATCGACATAAGGGCAGCCAAAGGAATTACGTACTAGAATTGGGAAAAAGACCATATCATATCATATGCGCTCTTATGATAATCAACCAAGGGGTTAAAAAACAAATTCCAGCCGAAAAAGGTCAAAAGAATAGAACATGCCATCTGGACTCCTATGATTATCGACTAGGGGGTTACCAAACAAAATTATTGACCTTAAAAGGTCAAAGGACCAAAACATTTCATCTTGCCTTGCAAGATCATTGAATAAGGTTTTATCTAAACATTTTATTTGACGATTATATCTTCCCTTTATGTAGTAATTTATCATCAATCCTTTGGTTAGTGAGATTCATAGAAGGGTTATATTGGATCTATCACCACATAATGCAAATCTCAAGTACAACCCTAGCAAAGGCGATTTCATTCCAATTCTTTGTAAAATATTGATATTTAATTGTTTCCCACTCAAATAAAAAATTCAAAATAGAATTCCTCTTTCTCATTTGTTTCCATTGATCATGTATTAATATGCATGTCGCGATTATTGTTATCTCAAAGTCACCTAAGTCAAAGAATTAAAGTATTTTCACAATCATTAGTGGTCTCCCAAAACAGAATTAATGACTATTGGGTAGCATATTTTCAAATATTCTTAAATATTGAATTCGTAAGTAATACAGCCCCATCGATACATTCAACCATTAAATTTTATATCCTTTCCATCAATAACTTGTTGTATGTCTACAATTTTCATAAAAACTTTGTAACATAGCCTATTACTGATTAATCATAGGCTTGCTCTAATGTTAAGGAAAAATATAACACTGATACTGAACTATACTCAAAGAAGCAAGGGTATTATGTAGCGCTTCGCAAGAAACACACATATGTCCGACAAAAATTGAGCGGTCAAATCCCATTCTTGAGCCAGCTTCCTCAAGACAAGTTTTTTCGTGCAAGTATTACGAGTCAAATATTCCACAACAAAATGGTAGCTTTCCAAATCTTATGATGCATATTCACCATCTACTTAAAATATACCCAAGAGGTATTTGGGTATCTCTCGACATTTTTAAATACCTCTCACTCCAACAAAATTAGGCACCTAGATAAAAGCCATTGGTGGAACAATGTCGTGAGAATCCCGTAACTCATTATATGGTGTCTTAGTCCATCAAATCCCTAATTCAAGGAGGTAGTTGTTTCCATAATTCTTCTAGTAATTTACTACCTTAAATGGCATGCAGATTAAAAACATTGTTAGATTAAGTCATCACATAAACCTCTTGAACCATACAATCAATATCATAACATTAAAATAAATGTAATTTGCATATGTAGATTTGATCAGTTTAGGAAGATTAAGTTGTATATCATCATATTGAACCCATATAAGTAGTTATTAATTTCCTACATGAATCAGTTTCCTATTTGTAGTTAACATAGGTCCTCCCATTATTATGAGGACATTTTCGTTCGAATCACAAATGAGAAAAAGGAAATACACCCGAAAAGAAAATTCTTAACACTTCCAAAAACATCTTAGATATTTCACACAAGTAGATTGTTTGATTGATCTACCATTTATAATATGACTCTGATAATTAATATGGATGAAAGAAAAAAAATTATTTTACTTGTGACACATATGATACATGATCAGTATAATCTTAGAACTTTATACAAATAATAGCGAAAGATGAGATTTTGTATTAGCGGAGACTCAATTAACATAACGAACCCCTTATGGATGGAACTGTGTTACTTGATACGCTAAGAAACTCATCTTTAAAATATTTAGGCAAGAAAGCTATCAAACCAATACATAATTATTTATATCTGAGAACTTAATTCTCTTGAGAAAATTATTCTCACACGAATATTAATTATCTCAATAACCAAATCCTCTTTCGAAATAACTCACATAGAAAAGTAACCTAACACAACGCCATATCACTATGAAACACAATAACTAAAAACATTCAATGAGAAATACATGCTTCAGTAAAAAAATCAAAAATATTTAATTAATAAACTAAACTATATTCATAAGGTCATATGTTATACAAGGTTTGTATAAGAATAGAAATAAAATAGGTATAAGCATTAACTAGAGTTAGAATAAAATATAAATAAAAGATAATAAAAATGAGAGAAAATATTTAAAAGGTTCAGTGATGTTTTTTCTTAGATCACATAGCCCGTGATATATGTGCTCTCTTATATAAATCCTATAAATTGGTAAAAAAATGAATCAACAATTGGACATAAGGTACTTAAATGTAGAGCATAAATTTTTATTCAAACCTCCAAATGTTTATTGGTTTGCAAGCATTAAATTGTAGATTCTTTGGGAATTCCAATCGTAGGTGACACACTTCTTAATTCCTCTCCATTTATTGATAAACTCTTTGAGATTACATAATATATTCCCCTTCTAATATATACACATACATTTATTGGTTCTTGTCCATCCTTTTACTAGTTTTCTTTAGTGTTGTTAAAATTCTAATTTCATCAGTGTAACTTTCTCGCACTAATGCCTCATCTTTGTACAATATGTGATTCATTACCCTATGTGCTTACTATAGAATATATTATGCTAAAAAGTACTCAAAATCATAACTTAAGCCTCAAATAGTCACTAAAGTTATATCTCTTGCTTAAAGAATCTCATGACAAAACACGATACATAATGTATCTAAAGTAAGAATTATAGTAATAAATATGTAACACATAGTAGACTAATATATAAAAACTTTTTGCCTAATTTCAATGTTTTACCTCCTAAATATACATTTTATGGAAACAAAGGAATACATATAGTAATTCATGATTTGTTCTAAATATTGAATATAAATTTATGATACCATTGGATATGGAAAATCATAAAGTTATTAGTATTTTGGTCAGTAAGGCATGGAGATGATTCATCCTATTGTCCTAGTGCCATTGTAATATGAGATTATCCACCCTAAAGCTCACTAAAGGGAAACAATGTGCCTACAATTTATAAACAAAGAAATAAGTATAAGAAAAGAGTAATTGAAGGAGTGTGACTTGTTTTACACATATAGTATCGTCGCATGCCATTTAGGATAAATTATGTTTATTTCGACCTTATTATTTGATTTTTTTACATGATTTAAATTAAATAAAAAATAAAATTTTAAATAAATACATGCGATTTAAATGGATATATTCTAGCGACTTTAGAAAAGGTAATTTTTTAGAAACTGCCAAAATGAAAAGGAAATATATAAATAAATTCAACCTAAAAGGTTTCAATGTTGATCAATCAAAGGGGAACTGGGTATATATAGACGAGTATAGGAAAATATGAGTCCAAAAATTAAAGAAAACATGACAGAAATTCACATGATTAAAATAATTTGTTTTAGATCAATCCATAGTCATTTCTTATAAATTAAATCTAATTTAATTTTTTAATTAATTATCAAACATAGAAAAACTTTTATAGAAGTCATTAATTAGGTTTAGAATGTTTGTGAGAAACAAACTCACTTATTGAGTGTGGTAGGATAAATTTATAAAATAAATTTATTGTATTGTAATACTATTCTCAATTTTACTTCTTTTTTTTCATAAAAACTAATAATTCTCTGAGTTGAAATAATTCTGTAAACAATATATCTAAGAGGAAATTCAGAATACATCTTATTGCGGAAGCATGCCAAATCGACATGAATCTTTAGATGAAGACTTCCAATTGTCCACAAACTATGATACTCATTCATATTCAATTGATTGAGAAATTAGAGAAGATTTGATTGATATTTTGTGTTGTTTCTTTTGTTTGATATTCTATGTTATATCTCAGAATTGTATATATGAACTATATATATTTATTGAATAAAAGCCCAATCGCTTTTATTTAGTTAGTTTTTCTTTTTTTGAATTCAAACAAGAAAACTACTCTCTCCAAAATCATGTCGGTTAAAAGTACGGGTTGACCCATCATGGACGCTTGACCCAACCCAAGTTCTAACAATCTCCTACTAGAACATGATGGAAAAACATCAATCTCATATTATATGCCACTGCACATAAATCATATCTCCATACCAAAATAAACTTAACATATTGGATAACTAGCTCATGCGACTTGGCAAGCATACAAGAATTAGTGCAATAAATCTGTTATGGTAGATAGTTGATCAATGAAAACATATTCCACTTGCATTATCGTAGGACCCTAGACTAAGATGTAATATCAATATTGTAGTAACTCAGATCCATCAAAATAAATTATCACTATCGTAGTTATAATACGAGTCTACTATCATAACTACATGTGTCTCACTATCATAGCCTAGTCCTAGTTGACTTACATTATCGGTGCACCTGCAAGAACACATCTTTGATATTTAATTTAGTATTCCTCTCGTACTTGAAACTATCAATAGTAATCCAATCGCTTTCCTAGACATACCCTATTAGGTCGCATCATCTATAACCATTGATAGTATGCTAAAGTAGAAGACACTGAATCAAAACATCAAGAGTCAGTAAAAAGTACTAAGGGTACTAGTTAAAGGTCTCATACAATGAAGAAGTAAGGATTAATTATTTATTTTCTTTTGTCGCATCATATACACACGTGGTATGAATCACATGCTACGATGTTTATATATTGTATGTCATTTCATCAAAAAATATTGTACAGGAGTATAATTAGATAATCCTTGCTGTCTAAATTGAATTCGTCAATTGATCAACCTTTTTGTAAATCAATCAAGAATTTCACATCCGATAAGATAAACTAGTAGATAGTAGGAATATACCCCGATCTCAAGTAATAACAATAACTCACATACATTCTAGTGATCTCATCTTAAAACTTTGTTAAGACAACTTTCTAAACTCATGTTTACTTTGCGAAAAGGCTCTTCTTTCACATATGTTTGTCTCATCCTTGCACATCTCTCATGACAAAGGTTGTTCCCCGTGTGAGAGGGCGAATAGTGTCTATCACATACTTTATTATCCACACATATATAAAACAATTAAGTCCTAACATAACACAAATATCATTGAATAAAATTTAATGCCATCTTTATTTTACAATGATATTCATCAATATTACACACTATCCTCCAGTTACTTATACATTGGATTCTTCTAATAGATTTAAGACAACCCAATAACATAACTCTAATGATGGTTTCATAAAAGAATCTACATGTATCGTGTGTGTGGATATAAATTGCAAAGAAATTTTCTTATGTCCAGTGATATCTTTTATAAAGTTATTCTTTATATTTGCGTATTTAGTCAAACTGTAATACTGTAGGTCTTTCATATTACCCATTGTCGCATGACTATTACAGTGTATCACAACTGGACTCCCACTTCTATTTGAGAATCTTAAATGTTAAAATAACATTTTTAACCAAACACCTTATTGAACTGTTACTGAACATGACACAAGTTCAGCTTTCATAATGGACAAAACAATACAAGATTGTTTCTTGTTACACAAAAATATGGCAACATTACTAAGTAGAAACAAATATCCAGAGGTAGATTTACACTCATATAAGTCACTAGCCCATTAGGTATCGATATATCCCTCGAGGAGCGAATCATATCATTGAAAGAAAATGACTTGATATTTAGTCCATGTCAAGTATCTCATGATCTCATTGTTAGATTTCCCATTCTCTTGTCCTGGATTAAAAACTCAATGACCATCTAAAACTGCAACGTAACAAATGTCTGCTATATACATAACATGATATATATAATACTTCTTATGGCACCTTGGTATGGTAACGAGGATAATCATTTCTTTTCTTCTAAAGTTTGATTGACACATCTTCTAACTAGAATCATGAATTTTTCTAATGGAGTATCAACGACTTTACAATAGCCATCTTAACGAATTCAAATATCTTATTTGTGTAAGGTCCTTGTGATAGAGAAAAAAACCTTTTCACCAAAATCTTTGTTATCAAAGTGGGAAAACAACCATTCTTTATTAGTCTTGACAAAAACTTTTTGTAATTCTCGGCCAACAAGATGTTATCTACATAAAAAAAGATAGAATTACAATTTTTACTTTGGAACATCACATATATACTCTGTGGTACTCATTTATCAACTCAAAATGGTTCCATTAGATCACACCATGAAATCTCATGTTCCCCTAACTTGAGGTGTGCTAAAAGTTATAGATCGACTTCTTCAATCCATAAAACTTTTGATATTGGCCTTTTGCAACAAAGGCTACAAGATGTTACATCTGTAGACCTCTTCTTCTAATCTAAATTATAAAAAAATAGCTTTAAATCCATCAGTTGTATCGATAAATCAAAGTTTGCTTCAATATCCATGATAAGATGAATAACGATAAATCTCACAATAAGTAAGAAATTCGCATTGTAGGCAATCCATTCTGATTGAGTATAGCCTTTTTGCTACCTCTCAATCAAATTCCTCTCTTTTCGCTTTATCTTAATAACACATTTATTCCCAATAGCCTTGCGTCTGTTAAAAAAATAACTAGTTTAGAAACATAGTTCTATTCTTATGGACTCTTACTATTCTTCATAGCCTTTTCCAATTAGGAGATGAAAATGCATCACACACTATATGATGTTCCAATTTGTTGTCAGGAGTTTTCATGAAGACTTCTCCTTTTATATAAAAACAAAGATAAGGTATCAACCCTCATTCACTCCTTCTAAGAGAAAGATCTCGTAGAATAGGTTGACTAGATGATGATATTATGTTCTCTAATTTATTAGTTTAAGGCAAACTGGGTTCCACTACCTTTGTTTTCATATCATCTTATATAGTCTCACTCTATTCATATAGAGGGAGGTTACTATTCCACTTCACCCTTCATTGGAAATCCATTCTCTACAAATTAACATCTCAAGAATTAATTTTTTTAGGCCTCTATCATTAAGTTCACCAACGAACACATATCCTCTTCAGTGATAATGATATCTTATAAAGATACACTTCTTGACTTTATGGCCTAACCCTCCATATTTATGAGTTGGATCATGACCATAAGCTTCCGACCCCCAAGGATACAAATATGATATACCAGGTTATCGACCTTTCAAAAGTTCATAAGACGTTAATGGACCCGAATTTGTAGAAACATGATTAAGTATGTAAGCAATAATGAATAAGAATCCTCACAATACAAAATTGGTAGAATAAGTTGTTCCATCATATACTTAGCCATTTCAAAGAGTAATATATTTCTCCATTCAGCCACTCCATCTTAATTTAGTGTTCTAAGGATTGTAATTTGCCTTACTATTCCCTTTTCATCACATAATTCTCTAAAATGATCAGATAGATATTAACATCCTCATTCAGTCCTCAAAGCCTTAAATAAATTTCCCACTTCCTTCATAAATTTAAAAAAGCATAAAATGCCTTAAATATTGATCAAAATAATACAGACATAACCAAATAAGGTGAAATTATCTATAAAAGTGATGAAATAACACTTTTGATGTCTCCTGTGACCGTTTACTTGTCCACAAATGTCTTAATGAACTAAATGTAATAGAAGATTGACCCTTTTGGCCTTTCCACATAATTTCTTGTTGCCTTGCTAACTAGAAAATATTAACATGATGGAAGACTTACTTTAATAAGTGAACAAGTGAATCCAGTAAGTTCACTTTTGTCAAAATGCACATTCAGTCTTTAATGATATATATCCTAGCTTAGCATGCTACACATTTTCCTTTCGCACCAGAATTACTAAAAGAAGCATTCAAAGAAAAACATCAGATATTATAATAAACTATAATAAAGTTATTATTATCAATAACCATAAATATATTCAAGATTAAACTCGAAACATAATACTTAGTTACCATAGAAAATATCTACTATTTTGTCACGAAATTATAAACTACAACCAAACTCTAGATAAACATTGATCGAGACTAAATTTTTTAGAATGGCAATGGTATATCAAAGATCGTACACATACAAGATTATAACATCTAGCAAGTACACCTTGCATGTACCAACCCCTTTAATCTGAACTCAGTTATTGTAACCCACATATATCCAAGTGGTTTCTCCATGAATTCAATAGTATTTTGCATAGACCCATTAGTCCTTAGCCACATGGTCAATACTCCTAAATTAATAGTCCATGAAGGATTAAGATAATCAAGTAAGACAATACTAGCCACACAAGCTATAACACAAGCAAATAATTTTCCTATATTCTTACTGTTTGCTTAACTTGCATGCGAAGTGACCCATTTTGTCATAATTGTAGAATTTAATCCTTCTCTTATATATATTCTTACAGGTTCGTTGTGTCCTCAATCTTGCCATTTTTTGTTCTTCTTTTAACCAGACTTGTTAACACTCTTTTCTTCTAATGTCCCTAGCGCTAATTAAGCAATGCACCCCGGGAGTTTAACTCAACAACATATGATTGACCTTGAGACTTCAATATTTCGATGAACTCATTTTCAATGGAAATATGACGAACTTCATCATTAAAATATAAATGATGTCATTGTAAATAAAAATCACTTTTTGTGCTCCCAGTCATATGGAAGAGAACTGATCACACCGTCACACAGTTCATCATGCATGGAATTAATAAAAAATTCTCTGAGAAATGAATCCTTGCTTTTCCATACTTGATAAAACTTAGTGTCTTATCCTTGATGAGTTGTGTTGCCTTTTTCAAACATAGGCATCACAATGTTAACAGTTTCGAGAGCTTCTTGCTCATCAACTACATAATGTAGTTTGAGATTTCATAGGTTATAATTGTCAACAGTTAGTTTATATAAACAAAACCCTTGTTTAGGTGGACAATAATCACTATCAAATTCATTTTTCTATCAAATCTACAAAATTTCATTTGTATACATCTATACATTCACTATGTTCCTAATCATGAATCACTCACTTTTGTCTTTTCTTTACTAAATTAATATCATTTAACATTTTTAAGTTCTTTCTCAACAGAATTCTGACTATTCCAACACAATCAATTTTGATGGAACATAATACACCCGTATGGTTTATTATTTATGGATACAAACTTATCCATTCAAATAACTCATAGTTTGATATACTAATATGCAACGAACATTACATAGTATATTAAACAAAAAATTATGCATAAAAATATATATAAACATACATCCTAGAGGTATACTTCAATATTAGGTTACATTTAGGCATAGGTAAAATATATACTAACAAAATATATTCAATTTTTTTAACAAAAAAATCATAACAGTCAAAGTTAATAATTAAAAAAATATAGGAAAATCATAAATATTCTATATTAAGGTCAATAGTGAAAGCATCATATACCAAATCAATGATTACCAGTAATTAATTTTTCCTTTTTCTAAATATTAATTCATAGATACATGACCTAGAATAAAGAATTATGTTATACTTTATTTCTAAACAATTAAAAAATAAAACACAGATTTACTAGAATCACTTGGTAGCTAATAAAAAACTAAAATTCACAAAAAGATATTATGCATCAAATAATGATACCAAAAGTCAACCATTCAGTGTAGGATCATCCAATATTGGATGGAAAAAATTTCCTATATAAAAATTTAATTTATCAATGAAAAATTATAAATTAAATATAGTTGAAATCATAGTCTCACAAAAATAAAAATTAAACAAATATATTAGCAACATAATATATTTATAGTATATGCTAAAAATCAACAAAAATCAATTTCGTCAAAATAAATATAACAATCATACTCATGAACAAATTTATTTTAATAAAGATAACCTAATCTCTGATATGAATTGTATACAATATATATAGGAGGGAATTCAGAATACCTCTTATACAGGAAGCTTGTTTGAACCATCTTGCCCACTGTCATTCTTGAAGATATCCAATTGTCCACAAACTATGATACCCGTTCATATTCAATTGATTGAGAAATTACAGAAGATTTGATTAACAATTTGTATGATTGCTTTTGTCTGATATTCTATTTTATATCTCATAAGTATATATATATATATATATATGAAATATATTTTTATTGAATAAAAGCCTGATAGCTTTTATTTAGTTAGTTTTTACTTTTTTAATTCAAACAAGAAAACTTCTCGCTCAAAAGTCATATGGGCTAACATGTATATATATTTTATAAATTTTTCATTTTTAAGGTTTAGGGGTGAATAAGAAGATTTTCCCAGACTAAATCCTCTACCAGCTATGGATTTCCAACACAGCTGCAGACAACCAAAATAATCAATCTACAATCACAGTCAAATCATTAAAGTAACATTCAGAAACTGAATCTCCCTGATAAGCTTATCATTGAAATCCTATCAAGATTATTTGTTAAATCTCTCTTGCCGTTTAAAAGCATTTCAGAACAATGGTACAAATTGTGAGTAAAAATAAAAGTCACTGGTACAGAAAAAATGGAATTCCAAGGAAAAATAATACTTCAATTAAAGTAAACTAACTACTACAGAAATGGAATTACAGTTACAATATAAACACTTACATGGAATAGTTTATTATAACGGTTAAAATGGTGTTAAAATGATATTCCGGCATAACGGTTATCTCTAACCGAAATTCTAACGACTATACTATAGTTTCCAGAGAGAAGAGAGGTAGAATTCTTGTTAGTTTCTGATGTGTTTCCTAAATAAGACAAGGTGGGGAAGAGTTGTAATTATAGGGGAGTAGGCATCTTGGAAAAGTTTGATACATATTCGTATGTAACTGATATGGTCAAGAATATATACGAGGCTCCATTTTGTTTGTAAAATAATGGAGAAATTCTATTTCTGTTTGGATTCTTTATTTATAATCTAAAAGATCATTCTAAAAAATTAGTAAAGATTAATTGATGCTTGTCTTGAAGCAGAAATATATGTAGAAAGTTTACTTTCTCATAATGCTTATTCTGAACAAATTGAGTGAGTAGAAGAGGTAAGTGTTTTACAAATTTATTAATTTCAGTAAGATTTAAATATTATTTCCTATTTACATATTGCAACGATTGTTAATTTAGTTGGGCTTCGCGTGTGTATCTTCTATTCCATATTTAAAACATGTGGAATTTAAAACATGATTTTTTTTATTTTAGTGTATAGTTAGTTTACAATAAAAAGTAGAGACTTGAGTGTAAAATAATCGATGAAGAATCTTTCCTATTGTAGAGTCAGATTTTTAAATAACTTAGTAGTAGTTTGATCAATTTACTTTACTTTTGTTTTTGCAAAATTTGTGGTTGCAAAATGACTTACAAAAGGGTTGGTCTATATTTTTAATTAAAATTATGTGATGATAAAAGATTAATACATTAAAAATCAAATTTTTAAAAGTTTAAACCCAAAACCTACGAGTAGCTATATATAACAAAGTGGACATAATATGCAATTGAGGAAGGGAATTGGAAAAGATAAAAAATAGTAAGATAGTTATCTTGCATGGAGTTAAATAGGTTTAGGAATTTGAAGGTATGTCGTTTGATTATGGAAAACTATATTCGCGTTGTTTAAGAAACCCCTCACATATTTATATTATTATATTGGATCATTATGGTGATTTAATACAGGATATGGAAAGATACGAAGCACTTGTCAAACGTATTTCCTAAATTAATGAAATCTTAGGCCAAGAAAAAATTCAATGTTATCTCTGATTGCATTATGTACTAAATTATGTTTAAAATTAATTAAATTTAATGGTTTTAATATATTTATAAAGTAAGCTAAACTATGTGTTATTATAAATTAATAAGAATTATGTTTCATTTTGCGATCCCCATATTTATATTGATGACATGGTGTCACTCTAGTTAACATTTTAGATAATGTTGAAATGATGATATATGTAGAAGTTTTTTTATTATTTATTCTATATATTTATTTTTTATAAAAAGTTTATTATGCAAAATTATTACAATTAATTAGGATGCATGATTTATTAATGAAGCCAAGATAGAAAGGATTTATGACATGGTTCCCTCCCTCATAAGTAGTATCTTTTGAACAATTTTGAAAAGAAGTTGTAGTTAGTATCAATTTGTTTCTCAGTTGTGCCTTGGTTTTATCTATCTAGTTATTAGTTAGCTATTTTATTTTAGTATTTGGTTTTCAAGGTCAAGTATAAAGGTTTAAAAGAATCATAGGTTCTGATTTTATGCAAGATTTTGTAGGGCCTTGGTCCTATCTGAGATAGTTAATGTATCACTCAAGTATCTTTGAAAGTTAATGTGTCACTCAATTCTATGATTTTACAATTATGCATGTGAAATAGTATAAAATAACATTCTCTAGAAATTTCTTGACTAGGTTTTATTGATTTTCATTTGGAATTTCATACTAAATTCTCTATAGGTTTAGGAATAACATGGAGTTTATATTACACATAGGGCTATGCCATTCTACGTTTCATATGCTTGTAAACTTGAGACATTTTGTTTTTCGACATGAGACTATTCATTTGGATAAAGCATGTGTTCCCTTCTTTTGCGTTTAAGATTTTTTATTCAATTGATGTTATGTCAATATAATGGGAATAAACTAATAGGTACTTGTACATACATTTTTAAATTTTTGTATCATTTGAATACTTTTTTGTCATTGAAATCAAATACAAGCTTGATAACAAAAAAAGCCAAAGTGTGCCACAAAGCAGAAAGTATTACATAATTAAGAGATGTTCTCAAAACACGATAACAGGCTCCATCATAGTCCAAATATATGAATGAAACTATTTAATGATTTTTTTTTGTTTTTGATTTCTGATTGAGATTTTCATACATACAATATAATTTTTTTATTTATTTTAATAGTTTAGATATGTGTACTAAGTATGTAACATCTAGCTTGGTGGTTGGATTGGAGAACTGAGTGGTGTTTATATAGCCGTAGACTTTTTACTAGACTGTACAGTTTAAACACATGATATGAATATTTAGATATTACATTTTTAGTATAAGATTGATATGATAAAATTATCTCTGTAATAACCCAATAATTCATTGTATTATTTTAAAAAAATATATATTTGTATAGTCTTATTCTGGTGTAGTAGCATGTGCAGTGTTATTTAAACTAGTTTTTACAATCCATAACTACATTACCCCTTATGAATAAGGACAAATTATATAAGAGGTCTTTTTTCCAAAAAAAAGTTCAAAAGACTTAAATCTAGTTCTTTCCATGATTATATTCTTGTAATGTGTTTTCATTTTTGAGAAATCTTTATACATAGATATAGTTTTTAAGAAGTAATTATTTGTTGAATTCCAATTGTTTATGTTGTTGAAAATTATTTTTCCTCCACAAAATGGCCTCAAATGTTCAAACCATTAAGTTTTATTATTACTTGTAACTATGACATGTTATCTATTATATATTCATTATACTACATGTATTTTCTTTCTAAATATGATTTATTGTTTGGCATCTCATTCTCGCTATATATGATTATTATTTTAAATCATGTCTTGACATTCTCTATTATTATAATTACTCTTTAGTATTATATATACTAATGGTTACGCACAATATTCATGTCTTGATACAACTATATTATGAAATAGCATGCAATTTATGCTAAATATTTTTTTACCATTAACATAAGAAAAATTTATTTCTTCTAATTTTTAGCAAAAGAAATAGTCTTCAAAAGATATGTATAGAAATACTACGATGGTTCTGTAAAATTTTCTATAATAATACGTTGTTTGATAGACAATAATAATATGTTAAAAAATTATCACTGATTGTTAAATAACAATGTTCTTAATCTCATGGAAAATAAGTATTTTTTTAAATTTGAATGTTAATTTAACCGAAAAACAGTATAACACACGCTCAATTAATAAGTCTAAATACACGTACCTTTTAAGTTAACCTATGAATGAAATATTAAATCAAAAAGACAAACACAATCTTATGTTGTATACACATAACACCCACTGGTACCAAATAAAATAGATTATAGTTATACAACCAACAAAATGTAATTAACAATTAAAATACGATAAGCTTACAACTAAAAAAAGTTAAAATTATGAATGAAGAGTGAAAAGATTTTATGAAACTCGTCATCTTAATTATCTAATATCCATTATAAATCAATTATATTAAAAATCTACTTGTTGATTTGGGGAACAGTTTGTATGAAAGCAATAGTAAAAAATATTTATTACATAAAGTTAGACAATTCGTCAATTACATTTCCTTATATAAAACAATGTATGAAAAAAAATATAAATGTATATCGAAGTATATACTCTCCTCTATAATATTGTTGGTTAATAGAGTTAGTTTCTTTTCATATCTCGTAATCAACATTTGTATAAATTTGTTTGAAGCTCTTCATAAAAGGAACCCAAGCGGTGGGAACCTCGTCCTAGACAAAAATACTTTGACTATATTTTTATTAGAAAATTCACAAATAGAACATAGTATAATTGAATATTTAGAGGTTTAAGAATTGATAGAGTCAATAAAATCTTTTTTGCAGTATACAATGTATTTATATTATTAGCAGACAAGATAATCCAATTATTTATCTTTTTTAAACTTCCATATATACTAACGTCAATAATTGTAAACTATTTATTGAAAACTTATAAACTCAAAATTAAATAGCTATATCCTAACATGTTGTCTACCATAACACATTTGTCCATTTAGATTAAAAAATGCTCAATATCTTATTTTCGTCCAAATGTTTGACACTTTTTGTTAAGCAAAAATATTATGTCGTACATATTAACTTCGGTAAGAAATGCAATTTAAGAAAAAGAAACTCCAAAACAAGTTGTACAGTATAATGAGTTATCAACCCAAAATATGAACATGCAATATGATAATAAGGCTCATTCATAGACCAACTCTTTACAGTCTGGATCATAAAGGTAACATATCATGGTCATGCATGGAATCTAACATTAAAAATATACATGAACTATTATAATGAAAGGTAAAATTTCATACATGATGAGAGGAAGCTAATGTAAATTAATGAAGAGAAGAACATATATATATTGAAAGACTTCTAGCGACTCCTCCTAAACTAGCACATACGTGATAAGAGTTCTACAAGATTTGTTGTGATCATTTTTTGGTGCCTAAACGAAATGGAAGATGTCACATTTGTATTGACTTCATAATTTATATTAAATCATATTGACTAAGTGTTCTCATCGTCATCATCCTTGATGATGTGATATGCTCTGATCCCACTAGACAAGGGATCACCAAGTCTACCCTTTAAAAACTGTCATAATAATTTTCCACGCAAATTCTCTATATTATGTACTTATTAAGAAATCTAAGATAGTTATTCATCATCACGTGTACAATTTAAGTCAAAATCATCCATTACTATACTAATTAATTATAATATAATGCAAAATAAATGAAGAGTTCGAATACAAAAAAAGAAAAGTAAATAACTCAAAGAAAACAAAAGTACAACACAATTTACTAGCCCAACAAGGAAAAGCCTCTTGTCTTCGTGTTAAATTAAATGATAGAACACACACACACACACAAACACATATATATATATATATGAGAGAAACACTCTTACAAGAGAAAAATAGGTGTATATATAAGGGGTATGATGTAAAAGAGAAAAATATCCATGTTATCCTAAATAGTAATTAAATTATACTAAGAATATGGTTTGTTCCTTAACAATCTTAGATATTAAATCAATTTATTTGTAAAAATATTTCATTTCATCGCGTTTATGTTGCCAAGGCTTGTAGAAAATGTCATTCTAACATTTTCAAATTCAAAATTCAATTTTTTTCTCCAGAAGAAAAATACAAAAAAAAAAAAAAAAAACGTACAACAAGTCCATTCAAAGAGACTATAAATTACGTATAAATTCATTCTCTACTTAATTAATTATTACAATATGTATTTTGAAATATCGTCATTTCATTTCTAGGTTCATTGCCCACAAGAATTTTCATTTTTATTTTACGTGTTCCTTTTATGGATGAGTCATTTATCCTTAAATGCCTATAATTTATTTTCTAAAGATATCCTCAAATACAATTATTCATTAAAAATATCACTTGACAAAAATACCCTTATATAATTATTTTAATTACTCTATTATTTATTAATTAAATTTAATCACCCTATTACAACATCTCACCACCACCACCTCATCACCACAACCACCACGATCACCCTATTACTACCACCACCACAACAACCACACCCACCACCCTATTACCACAACAACTACAAACTCAACCACCACCAAAAGCACCTCCACCACAACAACAAAATCAACCTCAACCACCACCAACATTTACTATAACTAATTCCAACAGACATGCGCCTCAGTAATTTTTTTTAAACGTCATACTAATTCCTAGAAAAATCAGAAAAATAAAAAATTTGCATTTTTAGATCAAACAAATTAATATTTAAGTCTATAATGTTTTTTGAATTTTTTCCGGCAGACATGAAATTCATTGTTTCTTACATTGAATTTCATGTTTGAAAAGAATCACTATTTCGAACAGTGAATTTCATGTTGCGAAAAGAAATAAAAAAAACCATGTACGTAAATATTAATTTGCTTTGTCCAAAATTACAATTTTTTTATTTTTTAGATTTTTTTAGATTTTGTTATGACGATTTAAAAAACATCATGGACACGCGTGTGTGTTTTGGAATTATTGGTTATGGTGGTGGTTGTTGTAGTGGAGGTGGTGGCGGTTGTGGTTGTGGTGGCTATATTGGTGGTTAAATATATGGTTGTGGTGGTTGTAGTGGTGGTGGAAGAGCCCTATTTTCTGTTTAATATTAAAAAATAAATATTATATTAAAAAAAAAATAATATGTTTAATAATAAGGGTATTAAGACTATTAAAAGATAGAGGGGATGCTTTATATAAATAATTACTTCATTTTAGGCATTTTTTATAAAATAAATTATTAAGGGCTTCCATTAACGATTAGGTTCTTTTATTAGACTTCTTTTAGCAAAAACCCCTTTATGGATTTCCAATCTATCCATCAGCCACAAAAGATAAACTATTACAATCACGATAATCCCAAAAAGTAACCTCTACCCCACTACAAAATAAATATTAATGAAACCAAATATAGAGTCTATCTTACCATAAAATAAATATTAAAGACATTATGTTCTATATCATCAACTTGAAACAAGATAAATAGTTCATAACCTTCTACATCAATCAGTTCTCTTTATGGGGTCAAGAAATGTCTAATAATATAATGAGGACGTTCTTCTTCTCATCACATTCTAGAATAAAGAAATATCCTTTAAAAGAAAAACTACATACCTTAAAAAAAACATCTTAGATCTTTCAAACAAGACGATATATAGAATAATTGTTCATTTGTAAAATGACAATGATACATGAAGAAGTAAGAAAGGACCAAGTAAGATGATAAAAACTATCGAATAAAGAGATGTAATTTCTTATATTGAAAAGATTATCTCTGTCACACATATATTTAGAATCTCATATAAATACATGTGATAGCTGAGAATTTCCACTAGCCGGGACTCAATTAACTCAACCGACCCCTTGTGGACGGAATCATGATATTATCTATGCCTATTAAATCCTCTTTAATATCTCTAAGAGAGAGAAAAATTCAAACTAGTACCCAATTATGGATATTTGTGAACACTATTACCTTTAGTATAACAATTGACACAAATGTTAATTATCGCAATAATTAATCCATATTTCAAAACAACTCAATTACGCACGTAACTTGACATAATACTATGAGAAACAATATAAACATAAAACATTGAAATAAAATACCTACTTAATCTCAAATATATGATTAATTCATGAAATAAATAATACAAGCTCTCAAGATCTCATGTTATAATATGTTTAGATAAGAATATACATAATAAAAGAAATAAAGGTTTAAGCATTAACTAGAATTAAAAAAATGAAAAATTAAAAATAAATAAAGCATAAATAGAAAAATACAAAGGTTCAATGATACACATATGGATTGTCTAACCTAACGACAACTATAATAACTTTTAAACAACCTCCAAATGTATACTAGTTTACATGAGTTGGAATGTAGATTTTTCAGAATTTTATACGGTGGGTGACACGCGTCCTAGTTCCATTCTAGTTTATCAAACAATTATTTAACCTTATATAAAGTGTGTTCCTACTAGTCCATTCGAAAAGCTTTCTTTGTTCTTGTCTACTAGTCTTCTTTAGCGTTGTTACGGTTCCAAAAGTTAATTTATTTGCATTGACTAGGCATTCTTTGACAACCATATAATAAATCACCGTGCCACTTTATTATAAAAATAGACATTAAAATGCCAAAAAAATGAAAGTTCTCCTATATTACATTAAAAAGGAGTATATTATAGAAAACAAGACATAAAAGCATAAATTAAGCCTAAAATAGACAATAAATTGGTAATCCTGCCTAAAGAAGATAAGACCGAAGCACCAGACATGTTTATGAACTAAAATTTAGAGTAACTAGTATGTAACATTTAGTTATACTAATAATGAAGAATATCTTGCCTAAAAGGTTTTTTATTGTCAGTGTATAGTTAACTTACAATAAAAAGTAGGGACTTAAGTGTAAAAATAATTGACGAAGAATCTTTTATTTTGTAGAGTCAAATTTTTTAATATGTTTGCAGTAGTTTGATAAGGTTACTTTACTTTGTTTTTGGTAAATTTTTGGTTGCAAAATGACTTACAAAGGTGTTGGTCTATATATTTAATTCAAATTATGATGTTGAAAAAAAAGATTAATACATTAAAAATTGGGTTTTTAAAAATTTATAACCAAAAGGTACAAGTACTTATACATTTTCAAACTTTTATTTGGCATTGATATTACAACAAAGTAGACATAATGTGCAATTCCGGAAGGGCATTGGAGAAGATAAAAAATAGTAAGCTAGTTATCTTGCTTAGAGTTAAATCAGTTTAGAAACTTTGAAAGTATGTTGTTTGATATGGAAAACTGTATTTGTGTTATTTAAGAAACCTCTTATATATTTTTATTATTATATTTGATCATTATGGTGATTTGATAAAGGATATGGAATATGATGATACTAAGCACTTGTCCACCTCATTATGTACTAAATTATATTTAAAATTAATTAAATTTATGGTTTTATTATATTCATAAACTAACCTCAACTATGTGTTCTTCCGAATTAATAAGAGTTGTTTCGTTTTGTAATCTCCATATATATTGATGACATGGTGTCACTTTGGTTAACTTTTTAGATAATATTGAAATGATGATATATGGAGAAATCTGTTTATTGTTTATTTTATATATTTATTTGTTTATAAAAATTTTGTTATGCAATATTATTACATTTTAATTGGATACATAATTTATTACTGAAACCATGGTAGAAAGAATTCATGACATGGTTCCCTCCCTTGATAAGTATATTTTGAATATTTTTGGAAATAATTTTTAGTTAGTATAAATTTATTTCTCAGTTGTACCTTTAATTTTTTCCATCTAGTCATAATTAGTTCGCCATTTTTATTTTAGTATTTGAATTTCAAGGTCACATATAAAGGTGTACAAGAATTGCAGGTTTTAAGTTGATGCGAGATTTTGTGGTGTCTCTTGTTCCTAAAGTATCACTCAATTATTTCAAGTAGTTGAAATAATTTTATGATTATGCATGTTAAATAGCAGAAAATAACATTTCCATTAAAATTTGGACTAGGTTTTATTAATTTTCATTTTAAATTTCATACTACATTCTCCGTAATTTTTGAAATTACATGGAGTTTACATTACACAAAGGGTTATGCCATTCTACCTTTCATATTCTTCTAAATTTGAGACATGTTGTTTTTTGACATGAGACCAATCATTTGGATGAAGCATGTGTTTCCTTATTTTTTGGTTTCAGATTTTTTATTCAAGTTATATATTTTAATATAACAAGGTATAGACTAATACGTAGTTGTACATACATTATGAATTTTTTGTATCATTTGAATACTTTTTGGTCATTGAAATCTAATACAAGCTTGATAACAACACAAATAAACAAAAATGTGTCACAAAGCAATAAGTATTACATATTTAAGATACGTTCTTGAAACACGATAATATGTTCCATCATAGTCAAAATATATGTATGAAACTATTTAGTGAATTTTTTAAATTTTTTGATTTCTGATTGAGATTTTCATACATTCAATATAAATATTTTCTTTAGTTTCTTAGATATATGTACTAAGTATGTGACATCTAGCTTGGCGTATGGATTGGAGAATTGACTGGAGTAGTTATAGCCATTGATTATTTACTAGAGTGGACAATTTAAGCACCTGGTTTGAATGTTTTAGATATGACATATTCTAGTATAAGATTTATATGATAAAATTATCTTTGTAATAACCCAATAATTAATTGTATTATATTTTAAAAAATAGACTTATATAGTCTTATTTTGGTGTGTAGCATATGTAGGCTTTATTTAAACTAGTATTTACAATCCATACCTACATCACCCCTTTTAAATAAGGATAATAGTAAATGCCTCATTTACCCCCTGAACTATACACGTTTTAACAAACTGCCCCCCCAATCAATTTTTTGCGACTAGATGATCCTTAAACTTTGTTTTTGTGACTCGTTGCCTCCGTCAAAAGATTCCGTTAGTTTTCGCCGTTAGTTGGTCACATGCACAAATTTTCGTGACATTTTACCCCAAGTACTAAGTTTTTCATGACATTTTACCCCCTTGATTGAGTTTTCTTGACATTTTACCCTAGGCACCGAGTCACAAAAAACTTGGTACAAGGGGTAATATGTCACGACAATTTGCGCACGTGACCAACTAACGACGATTTTTTACGGTTCTGTTAACAGGGGGCATCGAGTCACGAAAATAAAGTTTAAGGACCATACAATCGCAGAAATTTGATTGGAGGGAAATCTGTCAAAACGTGTATAGTTCAGGGGATAGAGCAGATATTTACTCTAAGGATAAATCATAGAAGAAGTCTGTTTTCCAGAAAACGTTCAAAAAACTTAAATCTAGTTCTTTCCATGATTGTATTCTTGTAATGTGTCTTCAATTCTGAGAAATCTTAATACATAGATCTAGTTTTCAAAAAGTAATTATTTGTTGAATTCTAAATATTTATGTTGTTTTAAATTATTTTTCCACCAAAAAATGTCTTCAAATGTTCAAACTGTTAAATTTTCTTATTAATTGTGACTATGACATGTTTTCTATTATAAATTTGTTATATTACGTGTATTTTATTTCAATATATGATTTTTTGGCATCTCATTCTGATCTTGCTACATAAGATTATTATAATAGACAATGTCTTGTCATTCTATAGTATTATAATTACTCTTTAGGTTTATACATTCTAATAGTTAGCCACAGTATTCATGTCCTGAAGCAACTAGTTTATGAAAATGCATGCACTTTAAACATAATATTTTTTTTCTATTTGTGATATAATAATCTAGTTTGGAGACATCATAGGCGAAAATTGGCTTAATAACGAAGGATATATGATCAAAACAGTCAGTAGTGTTTATCCTCTCGGATATTTTAGGAAACGAATTTGAGTTAGACTTGGACTCAAATTACTTGCCTTCTACTCAAAGATTTTGACATAGGGTCTTCTTAGTACCTATAAATACACCTTCTTTTTATTGTAAAAATTTCCTGACTTAGTTCTAAACACTAGATCAATCCTTAGTCATTTAAGAGAAACAAGTTCACATTATGTATCTTTATTTTAATGTATTTCTTTTAAGCATGAACAAAATTTCGCATAGCTTGGGTTGTTGCATGTGTAAAATCTATAATTATATTTTCTTCTATCTAAGTTTGTTTGGGAAAACTATTTTAAATGGATTCTAACTTCTTAACCTTTATATTTGTTTAATGTTCTTTGATTTTCTAGTGTGCGGTAGTGATCAGGAAATCCTTGCCTAACTAGATAGTCATTAGGCTTTGAGATTTAACCACCGATCATTGCATAGTGTCCCCTAAACCGAATCACCTAGTAATTGTTATTTCGTTACCTAAGTCCACTCAGAAGGTGGTTAGGAGGTATATAGATTCTTGGCTACTTACTTAAGAGCTTTAATCACCCTTACTAACTAGTAGAAGAAATTGAAGGATAAGTGCATACTAGCAAACGTAAACTATATTTCTCATCTTATTCTTACGTATTTTATTTTATTGTTTTATCTTTAGTTTAATCATTAATCTCCCTACTTTCATATTTACTTTATTGACTTTTGACGCATTTAACTAATTCTTACTACGCTATTTTGATTCCATCGTATAACACACTAAGTCCCTGAGAAAGAATCTAACTTATCATTAAAACTTGGGTACGACATATGATACTTGCAGTGAATAACATGATTAATAGGGTGATTAGTTGACGCATTTTTAACTATTATTTTATCACCCTCTACCAACCACCAAGTGTTTGGCACCGCTGCCAGGGACTTGTGTCTTGTTAGCAAGTGGGTTTAATTTTTAGTGTAGTTTTTAGTTATTTTTTCAGATTAACACTTTTTTTTGTCTCTTTCAGATTCTAGTGTATGCTCGAGAATCCTGAACGTGTATTCATGGCTTACAACAAACGCTTAAGTGAAGAAAGGGAGCAAAGATAAATCATGTTTAAACAAGAGGATATAATTACACCTCCAGGGGACAATCTCAACAAAAATAATAATCATGGAATACCAAATCCTCCGGTATCACCTATTTCTCATGTAATAGTACCACCAAGAGAAAACAAAAACAATCAACGTCAAGAAAAGGATCTCCTAGGCTTGGGAGCACCTTTTCGAGCTCAACCATTAGGTTATCGTTCTCCAGTGATCCTGAATATAAAGTTCAGGCCTGATCTAGGTATGCTCAATTAATTTTCGAGTTATAGATACTATAGTGGTGTAGAAATTCAAGATCTGGTAAGAGAAATTTAGAAATTTATGCACATTTGTGATGCATATATTACTCTTGGCATGACACGCAAAAAACTGTAATATCATATATTTTGTTCTTCTTGACTGGAAGTGCTGGGGATTGGCTAGATAGACAACCACTAAACACAATCAAAACTTGGATGAACTACAAGTCGTGGTCTTTAACCATTTTTATCTGAAGAGTATGAGATTAAAAGATCAAATGGAGCTTGCTATTTTTCGCCAAGAGAATGATGAAGATGTAGGAGACGCATGGACAAGGTTTCAATAGAAGTTAGCAAGATGTCCACTCAATGATTATACTTTATCCTTATAGTTAGCTATGTTTTATCAAGGTATTAATGCAGAAAGTAGATTGAGGTTAGATTATCTTGGAAGAGGAGGATTTGTGTCCATGGATCCTACCAAAGCTGCGGAAACGGGAAGGAGTTGGCCACTATTGCGAGCTCGCGTTACAAATACTAAAGGCATGCTTGGATTAAGTACAAAAACTGCTCAATCAACTAAGTTAACCTCATTAGAGAATCAAGTCAAAGAGATAAAGCTTGAGATGCAACAAAAACGTCAAAATTTAGCTGCAACAAATGTATTGCAATAAGCACAAAGTTGTTCACAATGGGAGGTAGCAAATCATACATGGGAAGAGTGTGAACAGAATCCAACATCTCTGTTTTCATAAAAAAGCTAGGGAATTACCAATTTGGTAATAGAAATCATCCAAGTATGCAGTATTCAAATCCACAAGGGGCCGCCAATCAAGGTACTTATCAACCTTGTCCCCAGAACAAGACTTACCAACTAAGAGGTTGAGGTCCTTATCAAGGGAATCAGAATTTTAATAGAGTTGCTGCTCCAGAACAACTAGTCAATGATGCTTATACCGATATCTATCTCAGAAGGCTTTACCACAACACCCTCAAGATGAGTAGTGTCAGAGAAAAGATTACAAACTTTCATGGATCTAGTTACGAATAATGTTTAATCACATAGTGAGAAGTTTAGAGAACAAGAGGTCAAAATTCAGATCTTACGCACACAAGTAGACCGATTAAAGAAAGTTTTAACTAGTATTTTGGAAGCAAGAGATTTGAAGGCCATTGAAGGAGGTGATGCAAATATTGGGTTCGAAACTTGTAAGGAAATTTTCTTTGAAACATAAAACAAAGAGGAAGTACCACATGCTGCAAAAACTTTCGTGGATGATCCAGAAATTGAAGAAGAACCGGCCAAGTCTAGCCCAAAGACTCTTACTTATCATAATATCTTGATTCTTCCGAAGAATCTGACTTTGTAGTAGATATTCTCAAGGACATGCAAGAAGAGATTAGATCGGTTACTGAGCTACAAGCTAGTGGAGCTAAAGAAAAAGAGGAAGAAGCATCAAAAGAGCAGAAAGTAGAAGTTGCACATGTTGCGTAAGAAGATAAAGAAGAAGAGAAGGTGGACTTTCCACCAATTCATCAAGAAATATCACCATCCATTCCAAAGATAAATCCAAAGGTTGACATTGAACTCAAGAAATTTGTAGAGGCGTATAGTCCATAAAATATCAACACCCATATGCTTGAGATTGCGAAGAAAGGACTTACATTGGAACAAGTATTCATGTAAGTTGGTCTAGAGAAAGATGTGAGTATAGAATCCAGAAAAGAGGGTGTGGCTCATACTAAGAGAGTCTCAAGAAGAGTAGAGAAAGAGTAACCACTCAAGCTCAATGATCCAGGAAGCTTTAATCTTCCTATTCAAATTAGTGGTATGCTCAAGATTAAACCTATGTCTGATGTGGGTTCAAGTGTGAATCTTATGCCCATGTCCGTATTCGATAGTCTTGGACTCAAGAAGGTGTAAAACGCTCCCATGAACTTACAATTTGTGGGTAGCTTAGTGACAAAGACATGGGGAACAATAGAAGACATTCATCTCGAAACAGGTAATATCACCATCCCTACTGACTTTTTACTATTGATTATGCTGCAGATAAGTAGGTTTCAATCATACTTAGAAGTCCGTTCTTGGCCACAAGTCAAAGCCTCATCAACTTCCAGGAGGGAATAGTTACCCTCCGTGCTAAAAATGTATCTGAGACATTCTATGTCTGAGGGTAAGAAATCAAGGAAGTTGGATCCCACAATTCAAGTCATCCACACGATTGCGAAATATAGAGTCCCAAAAGAAATCCACGCAAATCCTGTGGATACTAGACAAATGAGTGCGTTTGGGGTCAGCCATTAAGTTGTATGGAAAGCCAGAAATATTAAAATGGGCCATGTAGTCATAAAAATTCATGGATGGGACCATTCATAGTCACAGAAGTTGTTTCAACGAAAGTGATAGAGATTTGTCCCAAGATGGGTATCAAATGGAGATTAGTATACGTCATAGTCTTGCTCGTTGTTGGGTATGCTATGTAAGGGAATCTTGATAGAGGTAATGCGTCTAACTTTGAAAGACGTCAAACAAAAGTGTTGTATAGTAGACAACCCACAATTTTATTTTATGTTTTTATGTTTAGATTAGTTTTTTTTAGTCAATATTGAAGTATCGAGGAAAGTATGATGTGCATGTACTTAAGAAATCGAGTTAGGGAAAAGTAACACGGATAATTGGGAAAAAAACGAATGTACATGAGGTACATTGCACCATTCTTGCGTTGCACCTCACCCCAAAAAAGTGTCTCAACGGTTGGAGAAATCATGTTCAAAGCCGAAGCTAAGTCAACCAGAGCTTTCGTGCGGTATACCCCACGAGTGCTCTGGTGCACCACCACGAAAAAAACCATAACACAGTCGAAGAAAATGGCCTAGAGCGAACATAACGTATCGTCATTCACACCAAACTGTGACAATGGTCTCGAACAGAACACCCATGTGATACACCACAGGACCAGTCTGGTGCACCGTACGAAACCGTCACAACTATATGAAAAATCAGGGTCCTTGATGAGACCCCTTAACCTAAACTGTTTTGCCAAGACCATGGCACGGGGTCCAACAAAGATTTCATGCGGTACACCACATCTCACCCACGGTGCACCGCATGGCGCTTCCAGATGAAGAAATAAAAAGTGTTTGAAGAAAAGGTTAGTTCATAGTTGCGAAAATATACACCTGAAGTCTCTCTTTCTTCCCCAAAACTCTCCCAACTCCATTAAATCTCTTGCAAACCTTTACTACACATCAAAACACAACCAAATCACCATAAATTTACATCCATTTCAATCCCTACATCATTATAAAGAAGATTTAACCAACAAAATCAAATCATGATACCTAGAATCCAAGAATCTAAACGCGAAATCTTCAATCTTATCCAACAAATTCTTAAACCTATACCAATCAAGTAAGGTTTCATACAACCCACATATATATTCACGATACTTACACCTTTCCTAACCCAACCAACATTTGCTCAACCCAAAATCAAGGGGTACAAATTTCAAGAGTATTCAAAGTTTTTAGTTGGAGGTCAATTGAGATTACGAAAAGAACAGAAACATTATCTACTGTTAGGGAGATGAAGAAGAATAAAATTTAGGTATTGGGTACTATTTAGAAGAAGAGGATTGATAAAATTTCTAGTTCTAGTATGAAGAAAAAGGGTAAAACAGAACAAGAATGTAGATTGAAACATGCAGTGGTCAATTCAAAAAGCAGAAAGATTACAACTTTCAAGGAGAAGACACCACACCCTCTACAAATCTAGATTTCTATGCCCGAGAGGAACGAAGCTGCAAAGGCCTTGTTAGTCTCTACAACGACACATTTACAGGACTTGCCTTTTTCTCATGAATGGGTATTTGGAAAGAACGTGAAAAAGGTAATTACAGTTACACAGAAATGAAAGAAAAAACAATCACTGACAGTTGTTAAAAAGATATTCCAGCGTACCGGTATCTCTAACTGGAAAATGTAACTTAACTATAGCGTTTTAGAGAGAAGGTGAGGCAGAATGTCTGTTTTTTCTAGTGTATTTCGTGTCTTTGGAAAGTGAGGGAGAGTCTCTATATATAGGGAAATGGGGAGAGAAATGGCTTATCAGAAACGTCCCCATAAATGGGTCTTCAATTGCACCATTAAGGCTGACGTTTTTGGAGGTTACAGATGTTACACATCCTTCTGTAACCACTGGAGAAGAATATTCTGGCTTTATGGCGTCTTAAACGCGTGAACGTTACCAACGTTGTGTGTTTTCTGATGATAGGATTTGAACTCCATCCGACTACTATAAGTACCAGCTTATTTCTCCTTGAATCATTTCTGAAAAGGTGTTTCATTTTTTGACTCCCCAAACTCCCCAACTCCCCAACTCCGCAACTCCCCAACTCCCCCAGGGCCCACGGCCCACGGCCACTCTGGGCCGCGCCCGGCCGGGCGGGTGGGTGGTGGTGGTGCGCGCGTGTGGGGCTTCACTTATTCCTCTTTAGATTTCATAGCCTTTGAACCTTTTGGATATAATAGATGGGTAAGCATATTTATACTAATATTTTTTCCCATCTATCCTCCTATGTGGGATATTTCATGCACAAAAAAGTGTCTTTTCCACTTCTCCAAAAGAATAAGAAAAAGATAGATATGTTTATCATTTGATTCTAAATCTTTTCCACTTCTCCAAAAGAGCATGATTAGATTAATATCAATTACTCTATATAATTGATTTAAATCCCAACAAACCATACTACCGAGTAGACTGTAAAACACATTCTTCTCAGAATGCATAACATCAATGTTATGTTTTAATGATTTTTCCAACCAATAAGGTAAACAATATAAAATACTATTTTTATTGCAGTTAAACACATGCACACCTATTTTTTTCTCTCCTTGACACCAACGTCCTTGTGGTTATCTATAAACACAATAGGAAATTAATCTAGTTGCGTCTGGATATCGTTGGGATGATGGATCCTAGGCAGGCCATGTGCTCATAATTAATGTATGAGGAAACTGGTGGAGCCAAAGGTGTGATAAAATAACAATGATAAAAGATAATAAAAGAAGACACACATATGGACCACGAGAAACTCTCCGGAAGTGCAAAAATCATCTCCAAGTAATAGTTAAGTAAGTAAAAGTTCGTTCTCAAAGATTTAGGCAGTTAACTCAAGATTGTGTTCAATAATAGTGTAGATGATTTTAGATGTTAATATTTAAAACAAAAACGAAATTAATAATTTCTTTGCGTGAATAATTAAATTTTAATGCGAATAAGATAATTGTTAAGGTTACTAGCATGAGCCAATCTTATAAGGTCGATATTCTAATTATAAGGGTGAATTGAGAAATATATAAGTTGACATGATTCAATAATCCTTCTAACTCCTGCCAATGTAGCTTAAAAAGAAACCTCAACACTACCAAGGGACGTGGTTAAGGGGACCTTGCACAGAGGCCGGTGATAAAAATAAAACCCAGGTGACTATCTATTTAGGCAAGCCTGTTATGATTAAAACCGCACACTAGACGATTATGTGGTGGTGTTAATTATTGAATCCCCCACCATGGTGACAATCCAACTACTAAGAACAGTCCCAACGTGATTGATGTCTCTCTATTTGTGATGATTTAATATTAGTTGGAGACATCATTTTAGGTGTATTTATTAGGATATATGTCGATTTTTACATGATTTAGTACACTTTCATTTTTCTTGTCTTGATTTAATTATTTATTATTTTTAGAGCATATTGGGTTTAATTGTTTGTTAATTGTGAATCTTTAAAGATATATGGTAATTAATTAGATATCAAGTCAATTCTAAGAGATAAGGTACAGAAGATAAACTTGGAAATTTGAGATAAAGGAAAGAAATATGAAAAAGGAAAAGATAAAGTTTCCAAATAAATCTAATTTTCAGCAGCTACGAACATAAAAGTGATTATAACTCAACATTGGCTAAACATTTGGAACAATGGTCTGAATCATAGTTATATAGCTTTCCAAGACGATCAGTTTGACATATGAAATGCTTCAAACGGAGTTGAAACGAAGAAGTTACGGCCAAAACAAAACAACACCGGAATCTTACCTTTTCTATATTTTAGGGTTACGAAATTGAGTTGGGCTAGGAGTCCAAGTTACTTGTCTTCCACTCCAAGAATTTTTTTAGGGTTTCCTCTACCCTATAAATACACCCTTTAATCAGAAGAAATACATCCTTGGCAAACCTTAATCCAAGAGGAAGCTTACAACAAGAGAAGAGAAGTCTAGAAGGAGCTGAACACCATATCATGTTTTCACAAGTCTTCAAATTTTGTAATTGTTTTCTTTTCTTTCTCTAGTATGAACTAAATTATTTTTAGCTTAAGATTTAACATATATGTATGAACCCTAGTTCTTGTTTAAACGTCTATCTATTTTGGGATAGCATCGTATTTTAATTGAATTCATGTTTTATTCTCTGATTTATGTGCTTTGACTTATTGTCTGTTTTCCTTGCAATGCGCAGCGTATATGATTACCTTAATAGTAGTTAGATGGTCACCCGGAAGGGGTGTTTAACTATTGAAACACTACATAAAAGTTTAGTATATGGAATTGGTTCTGACAATACCAGTCTAACTAGATAATCACTAAGGTTTAATTTAATCACCAATCATCACTAGTAGGCAAGACTGCACTTAGGGCACTGGTGGCGCTAGAGAATCCTATTTCGAGTCTCCTCGTGGTTGAAAAGTCGCCGCACTAGTTCACTCTCCGGGGATAGGGAGGAATTTAGAATCCTGATTATTGCATACTACATAATTCACCATTACATGTTTAGAGTAAACAAGGCTAGTGGGGATTACCTGCTAGTTTCTCGAGCTAAACTCTCATACTATCTTCTCATCATATTTAATTTTCTGTCTTTAATTTATTTAGTTTAATTTTCTATTTATAAAAACCAAATAAAAATCTATTTTCCTTTTCTTTATTCCTGCGTATTATCTGTTCTAGCTTTTATATTTGCTCTTGATAAATTGAATAAGTTCTTCTTAACTTTTGTAGTCTATGAGGAACGAATCGTCTTTATCAGTAAAACTTGCATACGTCCTGTATACTTGAAGAACCATGCTAGCCTAGGGTATTTATTTGCACTTATTCTATCTATTATTTTATCACACCTTAGGCGACACCAGTGATCAAGGATAGGGTTGGGATAAGGCAAGCGTAAAATAAAATTATAAAGGCAAGCTCAAATTAGTTAAAATAACAAAATAGTATTCAGGATTTACACAAAATAATAACCTAATTAGTTCATAAATATATCTAAAGAATAAAATCCTAAATATAGGCTTAAGCTACATATCTATATCTAATTAAACAAATTATAGAGAAGGAGAGATGCGAAATTTATGTTGTGATGCTTCATAAATAAAGAAGATAGTATGAGAGTTTAGCTCGAGAACTAGCAAATAATCCCCACTAGTCTTGTTCTATGATTATTATCTAAGGGAGGATTGTGTGATACATTTGCAATAGTCGGGATTCTAAATTCTTCCTAACCCCCATCAGAGTGGACTTAGGAGGCAACCTCTACAATACCAGGGGATTTGGGTAAGGGGACCATGCACAATGATTAGTGGTTAAATTAAACCCTATTGGCTATTTAACTAGGCAAGTCTGTCAGGATGACTATCGCATACTAGATGATTATGTAGTCTTTCTATAATTGAATTCCCCGTCAGGGTGTCAAATCAATTACTTATGGGGTAATCCTATACGTGCGCATCGCAAGAACTACAAACATTAATTCAAAGCACATAATACAACAAAGCTATCAGTACTAAATTCAGTTAAATGTAAAAAGACATCCAAAATTAAATAACATATAAGACAATTCTAGGGTTGATACCCATATTCTAATCTCAAGCTATATAGAATTAGTTCATAAAAAGAAATAAGAATAAAGAATTACAAATGGGAAGGGTTTGAATGGCATCAAAAACTTCCAACCCCTTCTTCTCTTCTTCTCTCTTAATTTAGGCTTCCTCTTGGTCTTTAGATGAGTTGGTATTGACCAAGGATGCTTTTATTAACGTAAAAGTGGATATATATATATATATATATATATATATATATATATATATATATATATATATATATATATATATATATATATATGTATATATAGTCCTTAGGTTGAAACCTGGAGTGTTCCCCAAGTCAAGGACTCCAAGTCTTACTAAAATTCGTATTCATAAATTGCAAGACAAGATAAAACTTTGCAGATTAATTTGGTCATATCTCCTTCTTTACTTATTGGAATTTAATGTATTTCATATGGAAACGACCGCAATCCGAAGATCTATCTGCTCCTAAAAGGACTCCTCTAGATTCGTAACCGATATGATGCAAGATTAAATTTAGTGAACGTTTTTCCAGCATGGTTGATTCTTTAACTTTCCAAATATATCCAAACTTTCCTTTTCAATTATGACTAAGGGGTTTTATTTGCTTTTCTTTAGTTCTTATCATTAGACCAAGGTGCAATAGCTTCCAATACCTAAGTTCTACACAAATACACATAAATTACTCACAAAAGCACTAAAAATAGCAAAACACCTAAAACTAGACATCAAAGGAAGTACTAAATACCCCTAAAATGATATTTCATGACTAGATTATTCTGTCATATAATTGGAGACATCAAGTCACCTAGCTCAAAGTTGTGTCACGCCTGACACAATAATGATAAAAACAGTAGGGTAGTCAACAATAAATATAGAAGACGAAGAAGTGGAGGTAGAAAGAAAAGAATAATCCTAGAGAAAAATATCTAAAATGTATCATGTAGTAATATTAAAGATGTATTGCATAATACACTTGTTATACACATAATCAACATCTCATAACTTCAAGTCCTGATTAACACTGCCAGAAGGAGCGGTTTCCACTCAGTTCGTGATGATGGCTATAGAACGATAATATGTCCTAATATAGTATCCAATGGTCCACCTAACTACCCCCTAATTATTCAATTGTTACTCAACCATGCCGTTAGAAATCCTAAGGTATTTAAGGTTGTATTGTTGGATTTGGGACGGTATGATATGTATATTTGGATAATGAAAAGTGAGCTTTTGACTCTCTCCTCACTAACAATCAACAAATCGCCCTATAGCTTTAGTTTCACTCGAAGGTGTTCTCGCTCAACCCAATTTTGATGATGTCTGATTTGCAACCCCTAAATTACCGAATAAAACCATGTCTGATGATTACATAATGAAATTCCTCTTTGCTGGTCCGATTCATATATTTTTTTCATCATTTTTTTCTTTTATAAGCTAGCCATGACTCTTTTTTCAATGTGAGATATCATGCTACTTTTTCATATTTTATTCTTTTCAATACTTTCTCTTTTTCCCCGGCAAAGGGTTACAATAAAACTCATCATCTAGAACGACTTGTCTTAAGGTTGCGATTCGAGTGAGGGTCATATTGATAAGTCATATAAGCTAATGGGTATGGTTTGTAATTCGGCTAATAAAAGGCTTTATAAAGGCCCTGAGGGGGCTAAGACGGATAATAATGAATTCAAAATAAATGGACGAGAAAGCTAAAGGCTTCAAATGGATTATAAGAAAAAACAACATAATAATTTTTCTAACTTACTAGATCTCATCACTTTTTCACATTCAGTTCATAGTTTAAGCGGGTTTATCAACTAATTTCAGACCTCATGTTCTACACACCACTCAAGTCTCGTTAAGATTCAACATGACACTTCAAACACATTTCTTTTTAATCTTCCCTATCTTTTACTTTATCGCTTTCATGCATGCATACTAAGGTGTGTTATGACATTGTCCAAACGAATACTACTTACTATCATTAAATTAACTGGAAACATGCTCAAATAGGTACAATCTCCATATTCTATGCCAATTCTTTAACTTAGAGCTTTAAAGTTAATGCTAAAACACAAAAAGTAAGATGAGGACAACAAATCCCCAACCCCAATTAAAAAATGAGCTGTGTCCCGACGACTTGATAAAAAACTTTTGTCTCTCAGACAACACTTTTGTTAAATGTCTTTTGAAGGTCGACATGTTACCTCTGTTATTTCTTTTTGATATTGCCTTCCCAGAAGCAAGTGAGGTTATCAACGTCTACCAATTTGAGTTCGCAACTCTCTTTAGCTTTTACCTCGATCACTTATTCTTAAACAACTCGAGTGATGAAGTATGTCCTCATCTTAGAACTTTTGCGCTTGGGGTTGAGAGATTTCCACACTACCTCGTCTCCGACCCCAAACTCATCTGTTACTTTCTTTCTCACAGTATCTTGGGGGCTCATAACATTTGATTTCTTGGTCACAACTCTGATTGCTGAGACTTCTCGTGGCTCATTTTTCTTCTTCTTTCCCAAAACATAGAACATTTCAGATTCATATTCAGTATCGAGAGTCATGGTTCCTTCATTCACATTAACTATGGTATCGCTCGTGGCTAGGAATGGATGCCCAAGTATGAATGGGGCGTTCTTATCCACTTCATAGTCAAGGATTATAAAATACGCGGGAATAACAGGATTACCTACTTGGACAATCACATCCTTGATTACTCCCCACAGATTTGCTGTTGGTTGATCCGTAAATTGTAAGATTATGGATGTCGGTTTTGCATCTCCAATACCAGTCTTCTTGAATACACTTTTGGGCATGAGATTCACACTCGCTCCCAAATCACACATATCATTTATTTCGAATACACAACCTATTTTAATTGGGAGGTTAAAATCTCCAGGATCATTAAGATTTGATGGTAACATTTGTTGAACTTGTGCCTATATCCCTTCGTTACGTGCCATAGTCTTCGATTCTGTGAACTTATATTTATTGGAGAGTGTCTTCATGGGGAATCGATGATAGTTTTGCTTTCCCTTCATAGCTTCGAGTAAAGGGACATTGATTTTCACTTGATTTAATCTCTCTATACACTTATTATACATGTGATCGTTGATATGTAATGGATATTGCTGTGGATAATAGTAGTGTAGGGGCGACAGTCTTGACCGGCTCTTTTCTTGCATCCTTGGTGCATCAACCACATCTATTGGTCTCTCAATCGCTTCTTGATCAACCTCTTCAATCCAATTTTCAAAAATTATTTCATCTAAGTACATCTCATTTACGTTTAACTTGGTTAGTTTAACTTCTTTTGGAACCTCCACTTCACTAGATGATGGTGGTGATTCATTTATCTTTTCAGCTTGAAGACTAATAGTCTTACATAATTAGTGAACCTTGTCGTCAATGTATTATATCTACTTCATGTTAGTATTTGTACCATGAATCGATTGGAAGGGTTAGATTTGTTTCTATACTAGGGTTTTTACCCTTATTTGGCTTTTGTTTAACGTTATTATGTTCGACAAGTTACCCCAACAATCACTCCCCCACAAGGAGGTACATTACCTCCTCTTTATCAAATTCCTTTCCTCCATGATATATCTTCAACCAATGACCATTTGATGTCTCCCTATTTGTTCTAAATATTAGCCCTTAGGAGACATCACTTTAGGTGAATATTTGACTTATTTGATAGACTTTTATGCTTATTTTGTCATATTGCACTGTCCATTTGGAATCAGACTACTTGCATTTTTAGAGCTTTTGTTTGTTAATTTGTTTGTTTTTAGTGAAAAATTAATAGGTTCATGATTCTATGGAGAACCACTAAAAGGAGGAGAAGTGAGAATTAAAGTCTTAGATCGAGTGGAGGAGCTAAAGACAAGAAAATAATTTCCAAGAACTTGACTAAAGAAGTTAAAGATCTGAAAGGGTGTTAAAGATTGCTGTTTTTGGGCTACTTAGGAGCGGATTTTTCCTTGGGCCGTGAAAAATGGTTTGACGCCTTATTGAGTTAGGAAGATTATCCATGTTGAACATCCCATTTGGAGTTGATATGCCAAAGTTACAACCAGTATACTAAGGGCTGCACACGAGTTACATGAATTAAAGAAGAAGATGGGCTTGGGCTTTTTATAATTTGACCTAATCCTATTAACGTAAGCCCTAATAAGAATTTAAGCACCTATATAAGCCCTCTTAGACCTCATTATTCAATACCTCTCATTAAACCTTCAAATTAAATCATCCTTATAAATACATTTTAGTAATTGGGCTATTCACTTTAGTGGCGAAGTGATTATCCCACAGGGGGGGTTTGATTACAGACTTAGGTAATATCCGTGTAATGTTCGTTATTGACCGACATACTTAACTAATTACATAGCCAAAGAGGTAAATCATATGATCCAAAGAGGCATATTCGCCCATATAGGGGTTTATAGGACTTTAGGATAGCTCCTAGGTACACCCTGACGGGGGCTAGGAGACATTAGAGTCCCGACGAATATATAAATATCGATTCTGCCCTTAACGAAAGCATTAATTACGTAAGTTTAGGTGATTCCCTAGCGAGACTCAAGTATAGCTCATATCCGCGTCTTTATCTTTTAGTATTTATTTTCAGTAGCTTGTTTATTTGCGTCTAGTAGTTTAATAACTCGAAACAAAAAAAATATCTTTTATCTTTTATTTTCAGTAATTGCAATTACTACTACTTATCTATTGAACACTTGAGTTATACCAGTCCAATCCCTGAGAACAAAATCCGATTTATTAGAGTATTACTTGGACAACTGTGCACTTGCGGTATTGTGGTTCCTTTATTTTCAGTACTTCATTTTATAACACCCAGGACCCACCACCATTCACCATGAAAGTATGGTGCTCGGTTGGATATTCTACATCAATGGATCCATGAGGTGTGACCTTGGTACCAATAAATTGGCCCGACCACTTAGACCTCAATTTCCCTAGATAATTACTAAACTTGGAATTGTACTTGAGGTCCTTTTATCCAACATTAAACAGTTTATTCTCGAAGCAGCTTTTCATGCCATTTCTTGGTCTTCTCCCTGTAAAGTTGTGCATTCTCATAGGCATGAATACTGAATTCATCAAGTTCATTGAGTTGCATCATTCCTTTTTGAACAGATAGTTTTGGAACCAAGTTGAGTTCTTTTACTACCCAATAAGCCCCTAAATCAAGCTCAAGAGGTACGTGACAAGCCTTACAGTACACCATTTGATACAAAGATGCACCTACGGGTGTTTTGAATGATGTGCAATAGGCCCATAGTGTATCCGGTGTCGCATAAGGTGTGATAAAATAATAGATAGAATAATTGCAAATAAACACCCTAGGCTAGCATGGTACTGCAAGTATTACATGACGTATGTAAGTTTTAATGATAAGTGATTTCGTTTCTCAGAGACTACGAAAGTTAGAGAGAACTTATGCAAATATTAAGTGAAAATAAGCCAGCTAGATTAATAATATGCAATAAAAGAAAACACAAGTAATTTTTATTTGGTATCTATGAGTAGAAAAATAAACTAAGTAAAATAAAGACAAAAAATTAAATAAAAGAAAAGAAACGATAGTATGAGAGTTTAGCTCAAGAGATAGCAAGTAATCCCTACTAGCCTGGTTTACTCTAATCATATAAGGAAGAATTACGTAGTATTGCATTAACCAGGATTCTAAATTCCTCCCTACTCCCGTCAGGGTGGACTAGGGTGGCGACCTCACAATCACGAGGGGACTTAAATAGGGTGCTCCTACGCTACTAGGATCCTAAATGAGACTGGCCTTCTAATGATGATCGGTGGTTAAATCATACCCTAATGGTTATTTAGTTAGGCAAGCCCGTCAGGATCACTACCACACACTAGACGTTTATGTGGTGTTTCAATATTTAGACACCCCTTTCGGGTGACCATCTAACTACTATTAAGGTAATCATATACGTTGTACACCGCAAGGAAAACAGACAATAAGTCAAAGCACATAAAACAGAGAATAAAACAGTCATCCATTTAAATATTCATCATCCCATATTAAAATAGATGTAAAACAAATCTAGGGTTCATACCCATATGCTAAATCTCAAGCTAAAATAAATTAGTTCATATTAGAGAAATAGAAGAAAACAATTACAAATGTGACGGCTTGTGAAGACATGGTTTGGTGTTCAGCTCTTGTTTTTAGCTTCCTCTTGGCTTAAGGATTGGCCAAAGATATGTTGCTACTGATTAAAAGGTGTGTTTATAGGGAATAGGAAACCCTAAAACGTTTTTTTGGAGTGGAAGACAAGTATTGGACTTCTAGCCCAACTCAAATTTGTAACCCTAAAATATAGAAAAGGTAATAAACTGTTGTTGTTTTGTTTTGGATGTAACGTCTTCAATACATCTCTGATTGACGTAATCTTTATATCTAAACTGATCATCTCGGAATGTCCTCAACTTTGCTTCAAACTATTTTTCCAAACTCTCAGCCGTTTTTGAGTTATGATCAATTTAATGGACGTAGCTGCTGGAATTCAGATTCATTTGGTAAGTTTATCTTTTCCTTTTTTTATATTTCCTTCCTTTATCTCCAACTTCCATTATTATCTTCTTTCCATTATCTCTTAGAATTGATTTCGTATCTAATTAATTTCCATATATCTTTAAAACTTCACAATTAACAATAAATTAAACCCAATATGCTCTAAAAATAATAAATCATCAAATCAAGACAAGATATAGGAAAATATTATAATATAAATAAAAATCGATAATTAAATTATTAAATACACCTAAAATGATGTCTCCAACTAAGACTAGATCATCACAAATAGGGAGACATCAATATCATCTAATTTTGATGACCAATCCTTACAGATTTATCTCTGTTAGAGACTTCAGCATGACCATTCGATTGTGGATGATATGTGGTAGACAATCTAGCCTCACTCCATACTTTTCTAACACTGCCTTCAAGAATTCTTTTCACGATATGTGTACCTTCATCACTAATGATTAATTTAGGTGCTCCATGGCTTGTGAAGATATGCGATTTAAAGAACCTAATTACCACTCTCGCATCAATTTTAGGTGACGCTATTGCTTTAACCCATATTGATACATAATCCACTTCAAGTAAGATATATTGAGTACCGTGGGATGAGACAAAATGTACCATAAAATTGATACCCCACACGTCAAAAATCTCTACTTTTAGTACGTTGTCAAATGGCATCTCATCTCTTTTTGAAATATTTCCAGTGAATTGGCATCATAAGCATTGATTGACATATTCATGACAATCTTTGTGAATAGTAGGCCAACAAAATCCCGGATTGGAGTACCTATGCGATTGTGAGATAAGCCTTAAAGTATCTTCCATAGGGTAAATCATGACAACTTGTGACCACAACACTAATTTCATTCTTGGGTATGAATATCCTGATAATTTGGTCACTACATACTTTAAATAGGATTAAATGCTCCCAAAAGAATTGTTTCGCACAATGAGCTAACCTTTTCTTCTCTTGTGAAATTCTCTCCATGGGAAATGATCCACTAACTATAATATTTTCTATGTATGCATACGAAGGAACAATATTGTCAACATAAATAATTTCTCATCAAGAAATACATCTTTGACCAAATCTCGTCCACTATTAACTTTAGAGCCTTCGAGGTGAGATAGATGATCAACAATTTAATAATCTCTTTGGTTCCAATCTATCTTTAAATCGAATTCTGGTAACAAAAGTACCAACATAATAAGACGATGCTTTGCATCTTTCTTCTCCATAAGGTACTTGATAGCAGAATTGTTCGAGTAAACTACAACTTTTTCTCCAAAGAGATAGGAACAAACTTTGTCAAATGCATACACCATGGCCAACAACTCTTTCTCGGTAAGGATATAGTTCAATTGAGAACCTAATAAAGTTCTACTCGCATTATAAACAAAATGGAACACCTTGTGTTTGTGTTTCCCAAGCACAAAACCCATAGTTTAGTCTCTAGTGTCACACATTACCTCAAATGGAAGATCCCAATTAGGAGGTAAGACGATAGGAGTGGAAATGAGTTTCTCCTTAATCGCCAAATACGAAAGGTAGTTGATGTCTCCCTGAATGTTCTAATTTTATACCCTAGGGAGACATCATTTTTGGTGTTTATTTGACTATTTAGATAGACTTTTGGTGTTAATATGCAATCCAATTTTCCTCTTTAGATTTTAGTATTTTTGATTTATTAAGCTTTTGGCGTAATATTTTTTTTAGTGAAAAGTTTGTAGGTTTTGAATACTAGCTAGGAGAGGAACCTAAGAATAAAGTCAAAGATCGTGTAATGAAGTCAAAGCAAGAAGAAATATCCTGAAATAATTGATAATTTGAAGCTGCAAATCTAGAAAGTTGATAAAGCTTCCTGATTTCGAGCCATCTAAGAGTGGATTTAGCTTTTGACTTTTGAAGATAAATTGTTCCCCATTGAGTTACAGAAATTTAGCAACTAGAATGCGGTCAATCCGAGTTAAAATGAGCCGGTTAGAGCTGATTTAGTGAAGGTGGTGTAGCAGTTACGGGATTTGGGCTCAATTATGAACTTGGGCTTTTCTAATTTTCATTTAATCCTTAAGAAAAGCCCTAATCCGAATTTCAGCTTATAAAAGGGCTTTAGTCTCTTATTTTTACATATCTCTCAACACCTCTCATTACACCATTCACATACAATTCATACACTTAAGAAAAGAGAGAAGTCAGTACACTAGAGAAGAAGTTAGAGCAAGGAAGAGAAGAAGCCTAGAGCTGGAGACTGTCTATATCTCCAATTCTCAGCCAATTCAACTCCGTAATTAGGTTCTTCTATTTTATTCTATTAAACCATTATGAATTCCTTTCAATTTAATTTCTTAGGTTTTCGTATTAGTAAGAGCTAAATTCAATTAGTGCTTGAGAACGCATAATGGTTTAATCCCAATTTGATTTCGTTTCATGTGTTTGGATTTGGGATTATTATAATTGAAATCAGATTGGGTAATTTGTATTTTTCATTAATTTTCTTTTATATACTATTTTGACGTAATTAACCAATCATAGGACTTAGTATCTAGGCTGTTCCATATAGTGGCGTATGGATTACTTTGTCGGGGGGTCTAGGTACAGAACCAATTAATGAACGTAGGATAGAAATTATAGACTTTGACGAGCTTAATTAATCCTACGGCCAATTGGGTATAAATAGACTTAATCACTTGAAGGTGGACTATAATCACCCTGACGGGGTTTGTAGCACCTAAGAGTAGCTCCTTAGTCCATCCTGACGGGGGTAAGGAGAATTCCGAGTCCCGATCATTACATATTTACCGTTTTGTCCCTTAAACATTACATGAAATGAATGATAATTAGGTGAAATCCTTGCGTCTCTCAAGAACTGCCTTTCATACCTTGCGTAAACTACTTTATTTTCTCGCGTCTAGTTTAATAGTTGCATTTATTTAGTATTTTAATTTATTGTCTTAGTTTTATAAAACCAAAACAAACATTCTCAAAATCATTTACTTGTTTTTACGAGCAATTATTCTCTATCTGATAAGCATTAGAGTCAACCACTCCGTCCATGAGAACGAATCTGTTTATCACATATATTACTTGGGACAACTGTACACTTGCAGTTGTGGTTCTCTTTTCCTTATTACATTTATTTTAGAACACACAAAGGACAACCAGTAGTTTCCTTCTCAAGTAAATTACATAACGACTTGGCAATCTTTGAAAAGACCTTGATAATACGATGGTAGAATCCCGTATGACCCAATAAACTCATAACACCCTTGATATAAATTGGAGGTGGTAGATTTATGATCACTTCAATCATTACACAATCCACTTCCATACCCTTACGCAAAGCCTTGTGCCTCATCATAATTCCTTGTCGAACCATAAATCGACATTTCTCCCAGTTCAAAACCAAATCAGTCTCCTTACATCAGATTATCAATTCTCCAAGATCTTAATACATTCATAAAAGTTATCACCAAATACGTCCATAAACACTTTAAGAATTTTGTTTATCATATCCAAAAAGACCGCCATCATATATCGTTGAAATGTGGCTAGCGCATTACACAACCCAAATGGGATCCTTCTGTAAGAAAACATACCAAATGGACATGTAAAGGTAATCTTATGTTGATTAGTTGGATCAATAAAAGCTTATTGTATTCCAAATAACCATTGAGGAAGCAATAGTAATATCTTCGCCCAAGCTTGTCTAACATTTTAATGGTAAAGGAAAGTGACAATTTTTCATTGCTTTGTTGAGTTTATGGTAATCCATGCAAACTCTCTACCCCACAACTATTTTAGATGGTATAACTTCATTTTATGAGTTGAGAACGATAGTGATTTCTCCTTTCTTCGGCACACATTGTACGGGACTGGCCCACTAACTATTCGAGACCGAGAAGATGACCCCCGCATCTAACAATTTGATCACCTCCTTTCGTATGACTTTCTTCATTACCGACATAAGTCTCCTATGACCCTTAATGGACCTCAACTTTTCATCTTCAAGGATGATTTTTTGTTGGAAAATGGTTAGATTAATACCTTTGATGTAGGAAATAGTCCATCAAATTGCCTCTTTGTTAGCTTGGAGAACTCGCAACAGTTTATCTTCTTGATGACCTGTCAAGTTAGTGAAAACAATAGTAGGCAATGTATTATTAGCATCTAAATAAGCATACCTAAAGTGAGATAGAAGTGCTTTATGTTCCAGTTCTGGGGGAACTTCAAGAGATAATTTCTTCATTGGTTCATAAACTTTAGTCCTAGGTCACATGTTTCCAAAATCAAGAGTTTCCACTACTTTGGCTAGCTCCTCGTGTAACCCGGGAAAATAAAGTGTCAAAGCGGCCTGCAGTATATCATCTAAGAATTTTTCATTATATAACTATCACACGACGTGATCGAGAAAATCCACGTGGAAACAATCATCCGGAATATTGTGGAACTTCATCACTTTGAACACGTTGAATTTGACCTTGTATTACACTCTCGAGATTATTTCACCATTCACTACATAAATTAAAGTACACCCCATGTCTAAGAATGTACGTCCCAAGATAATGGGCACATTCTTATCCGTGTCGTAGTCAAGAATAATGAAATCACACGAAAATATATAATTACCTACCTTGACGAGTACAACTTTGATTTTTCCCTCAAGTTGGGAAATGGATCCACAATTTGCATGGTCAAGCTAGTAGACCTTGCTTTCCCAATATAAAACTTCTCAAACAATGACTTCGTCATGATATTAATACTTGCTCCTAAGTAACACAAGGCTTTCCCGGTCCTCTCTTGACCAATAGAGATTGTGATGTTAAAACTTACGGTTCTTCAATTTTAAAGGCAACTTACTGTGACATATCGCACTACATTCATTCAGCAAACCAATTTTCTGCCCTTCTAAGTACTTGCGTTTGTTGGATAACACATCTTTCATGAATTTCAAGTATTTAGGAATTCTTCGAATTGATTCCACAATTGGTAAGTTGAAACCAAGCTTTCTTACTGTATTAAAAAACTCATCATCATCTTTCTTCTATACCTGTGATAGAAAAGGAGGAGGAGGACGGTTATCGTTTATGACCAAATCTTTCTTCTTTTGTTCCTTTGTAGCCATGTTGTGTTCCTTAGCTACTTCTTTCCCCCCATCATACTCTACATCTACAATAATGACATCTTCCATAATCAGATTTTCCATCTATTTCTCCATCTCAACCTTAGTTTCCTTTTAAATCACTAAAGGTGTGGTTTGATGTTTCCCAGTCCTTAGTGCATTTTCCTTACATTCTACATTATTCCCCAGATTTTTAGTATTGCGTGGGAGTTGACCTTGACCTTGAACATTCAAAACGTTCGACGATTTGAGTCATTTGATTCTCAAGAATCTCCAATGAGGTTGAGTAAGAATTCAGCTTTCCTTTGGTCTTAATAGATTTCTCACCTGATTTCATCATAAATTTGTTCAACGTAGTAGCCAATTCATCCGTAATAATAACACATTATTATGGACGGGAAGGGAGTGCCTTCTAAGAAAAGTATTTGTATAAGCGTCATATTCAGAATTTCTGAGGATCTTGAACACCATGATTTGGACATCCTGGATACTGATTTTGATTCCTTGCTTGGTAATTGTTTCCTTGGGGTCTTGATTAGTACTTTCCTTGATTAACTTCCCCTTGGGGATTAGACCAATGAAGACCTGGATGATTTCTATTATGATTAACGTAGCCTAGCCTTGAAAACCTGAATAGTGGTTCCCGCAGTTATTATGAAGAGATTCTGGATTGTTGGGACACTCTTCTTATATGTGATCAATTGCCCCACAGGAGGGACATCTTTTAGGATCTTGTACAACATTAATATTTGTTTGATTGTTGGATACATATAACTATTTAAATAGCTATACCCTAATATGATGTCTACCATAATTCTTTTGTCCATTGAGATTAAAAAAATGCTCAATTTCTTATCTTCGTCCCAACAAATTTGACACTTTTTGTTGATAAAACATTTTATGTCGTACATATTAACTTGTGTAAGAAATGCAATACAACAACAAAGAAACCCAAAACAAGTTGTATTGTAAATGAATTATAAACCCAAAATATGACATGCAATACGATAATAAGGCTCATTCATAGAACAACTCTTTACAATCTGAAACATAAGGTAATAAATCATGGTAATGAATTAAGTCTAACATTAAAGACCAAGATATTTTATTCGGCCTTTTATGATAATCAACTAGACGGTTAACCATAACAGTCTCCACCTGAAAAAGTCAAAAGAACAATATTTTTATCGGCCTCCTATGACCATCGACTAAAGGCTAGCCAAACGCAATCCTGACCTAAATTGGCAAAAGGCCATATCATTTCATCTGCGTTCTTATGATAATCAACCAAGGGGTTAGAAAAAAAATTTACTAGCCTAAAAGGGTCAAAAGACCAAAACATGTTATCTAGACTCCAATGATTATCGACTAGGGGGTTACCAAAAAATATTTTTGACCTAAAAAGGTTTAAAGACCAAAACATTTCACCTCGCCTTGCATGATCACTGAATAAGTTTATAGCTAAATCATTCATTTGACATAATTTTATTCATTTTATGTAGTTATTCATTATCAATCCTTTGGTTATTGAGCTTTTTAGAACAATTATATTTGATCTATCACCCACATAATTCCAATCTCAACTACCACCCTAGCAAAGGCAAATTCTTTCTCATTCTTTGTGAAAACATTGATAATTAATTTTTCCCAACCAAAGAAAAATTCAAAATAGAGTTCCTATTTCTCATTTGTTTATATTGATCATGTATTAATATACATGTCGGGATTTTTGTGATCTCATAGTCACCAAAGTAATATAATTTAAACATTTTCGCAATCATAAGTGGTCTCCCAAAACAGAAGTAACGACTATTGGGTAGCACATTTTCCGATTTTTAAAAAGCTGAAACTCGAAAGTAATACAACCCCATCGATGCATTGGACATTACTTTTTATGCCCTTTTCATCAATAACTCACTATAAGTCTACAATTTCGATAAATTTTAGGTAACATAGCCTACTACTAATTAATCCTAGGCTTGCTCGAATGTTAAGGGAAAATATAACACTGATACTGAACTTTAATTAAAGTACCCTGGACGCAGTTAAAGTCATGGTAATAGGTAAATGCTTCACAAGAAACACACATATGTCAGACAAAAAGAGAGCTATCAAACCCCATTCTTGAGCTAGATTCCTCAAGACAACTTTTTCGTGCAAGAATTATGACAAAAATACTCCGAACAAAAGGGTAGCTTTCCCAATCTTATGATGCATATTAACAATCTAATTAAAATATGCCCAAGCGGTATTTGCATATCCCTAGATATTTTTAAATACCTCTCACTCCAACAGAATCGACACTTTGATAGAAGCCAATGGCGAATCAATGTCGTGAAAATCTCATAACTTTGTCATAGGTTAAGAAAATATTATGTTAGACGGGAAGAATATTGATTTGTATTTGAAAGTAGAATAGTTTAACGGTTTATTACCGTTATGTAAATTGTATTATATATTGTGATAGTATGTAAACAAGAAGATATATGTAAAAGATAAATAAACTTCCTTATAATCTCTAGAGTCTTCTCCTTCTTCTTCTATAATTCTCTTCTTCCCTTTCATTATTGGAGTGTATTTAAACTAATTCATTTCATTGGTGCTTTCATTGAGAGGGTATGACAATGTTATGACTTTGTTATAGATGTTATGACTTTGTCATAGGTTAAGGAAATATTATGTTAGGCGGGAAGAATATTGATTTGTATTTGAAAGTAGAATAGTTTACCGGTTTATTACCGTTATGTAAATTGTATTATATATTGTGATAGTATGTAAACAAGAAGATATATGTAAAAGATAAATAAACTTCCTTCTAATCTCTAGAGTCTTTTTCTCCTTCTTCTATAAATAAACAAGAAGAGAATTATAGAAGAAGAAGGAGAAGACTCAAGAGATTAGAAGGAAGTTTATTTATCTTTTACATATATCTTCTTGTTTACATACTATCACAATATATAATACAATTTACATAACGGTAATAAACCGTTAGACTATTCTACTTTCAAATACAAATCAATATTCTTCCCGCCTAACATAATATTTCTTTAACCTATGACAAAGTCATAACATCTATAACAAAGTCATAACAGTGTCTTAGTCATTAAAATCCCTAATTCAAGGAGATAGTTGTTTCCATAATTCTCAAAGTATTTTACTGTATTAAATGTCATGCATATAAAAAATATTATTAGCTTAAGTGATCACATAAACCTCTCGAAACATACAATCAAAATCATAACATTAAAATAAATGTCATTTACATATGTATATCTCATCAATTTAGGAAGATTAAGCTATATATCATCACATTGAACCCATATAAGTAGTTATCAATTTCCTACATTAATCAGTTACCTATTTGTAGTTAACAAAGGTCTTCCCATGATTATGAGGACGTTTTCATTTGAATCTCAAACAAAAAAAGGAAATACACCTGAAAATAAAATTATTAGCACTTCCAAAAACATCTAAGATATTTCTTTCTTTTTTTGATCAAACTTACCATTTTATATCCACAAAATGACAAGTACAAATCAGACCCCTATTTGTTTTTGACTCAAAAACAAGCATGACTAGGAAAAACAAACCCTATACAACATTTACTAGAAAATAAACCTATCAACTTGCCAAAACAACCTATACAACCATTGCTATAAAATAAATCAAAGTAAAGTAAATAAACCCTATACAACCATTGCTAGGAAATTAAACCCTAAACAACAATTGCTAAAGTCTTATACTAGGTCCAAGCTCCATGCTATCTTCCTTGATCTTCTTGCTCTCCTTTCTTGAGTACTCCATGTAGCTTCCATCTTGCCACCAGTCTCATATTCTCAACACTCCTCTTAAATAACTTTCTATTCTAAAGTGTATATTGAACATCTTTCACAATATCCTCATATTTGGGATGCATCTTCTTAAACTCATTTTTATTCCTCACATCCCAAATACAATAAAGAAAGCTAAGGAAAGTAATGTATGATATGGTATCTTTTAAGGTGTTACCATCAAATTTAAGCATAAAATCAAGCCTTTCTTCCCAAGTATTACCCTAGTTGTGCCAATTGTGAAGAGCACAAATCTACGTCCAAGCCAAAGTAGTGAGTTTGCAATTCACAAATAAATGATTCCTAGATTCATGTTCTTCAAAGCAAAGGTAGCACATCTTGTCCACTTCCATTCCCCACTTGCTAAGCCTATCTTTAGTTCTTAACCTATCCTTACAAATTAGCCAAGCACAAAACTTGTGCTTTGACATACTCCATTTATGCCACACCACACTATACCATTTTGTTTTCTCATTAGGACCCCTTAGGTCATACATAACATCCGAGGTCCTAAAGCATTTATCTCCCCATCTTATAGTGTCATGCTCTTCATTAAGCACCATATCTTTTACCACCTCATAAACCTTGTTAAGCCTAGGTGGAAATCTCCACCTTTTCCCGACACAATAGTCCATCACCTTTTTGTTAATATTGTAATTACCCAAAGAAATAGCATCCTTTTTTTTACAAATATCACCTACACACTTTCCTTTTATCCATTTATCATCTAACATATAGGTTCTCTTACCATTTCCAACCTCATGTATAATATATTTAAAAACAAGGTACCTCACATTTAGCATAGCTCTCCATGTCCAAGGAAGGTTATTATCATATGTAATGCTCAATATACTCTTGTTCCATAGCCAATTTGAGTAGACCCATTGAGACCAAATATTATCTTTATAGCCATACATTCTCCAAAAAGCTTTAAGAATAGCAACTTGATTGATTTGGAGAAGATTAGGTATGCCTAGTCCTCCATTTTCCTTACTTTGACATAATTCTTTCCAAGTCACTTTAGCACCATGAAAATCATTAGTATTACCCTTCCAAATAAACCTACTCAAGAGTGATTCTATCTCATGAATAAATCCCATTGGAAGGATCATTACATTACACCAATATCTAGCTTTACTTTGCAAAACACTCTTGATTAAATGAAGCCTTCCCGCAAATGTAAGAAATTTATGTATTCATCCTTCAACACTTCCCACAATATTATTAATAAGGGTAGCACACATTAAGCTATTAGGGCTTTTTGTAGTTAAAGGAGCCCCAAGATATCTAACAGGAAGTTTACCCTTTTTAACATTGAGAATACAACTCAAATCATCATGAAGGTCTTTGTTACAACCTCCCATATACAGCTCACTCTTTTCAGGACTTATTTTAAGGCCAGAAAGTCTATAGAAAATATCAAGGCCTTGTTTAAGTCTCATAGCCAAGTCTTTATCACCATTAAAGAAAACTAAACAATCATCAGCAAATATAAGGTGGTTCAAACCCATTCTAGCACAATTAGGATGATAAGTGAAAGATTGATTATTTGCCACTTTCTCAAGAATAGAAGAGAAACCTTGCATACATATAACAAATATATAAGGAGATAAAGGATCACCTTGTCTTAATCCTCTTTCTCCTTTGAAATAACCACACACACTTCCATTAATGCACAAAGAGAACATAGGTGTTGAAATACACATCTTGACCCAAGATATAAGTTTTTTAATTAAATCCCATGATTTGAAGTAGTTGGAAGAGGTACCTCCAATTAATTGTATCAAAATCCTTTTGAAGATCAATATTTAAAGTACATCTTGGACTCAGGTCCTTCCTATCATAACCTGCCACCACACTTTAAGCAACCAATATATTATCCGAAATACTTCTTCCTCCCACAAAAGCAGCTTGATTTTTAGATATAAGCTCCTCAAGGCTTTTCTTCATCCTATTAGCAATGATTTTAGATATAGCTTTATAGAGGATATTACAACAAGCAATTGGCCTAAAAATCTTCACTGAAGTGGGGTTTTTAACCTTGGGAATAAGAACAAGATTAGTAGCATTAATTTGCTTCAAGTTTGTCTATTTTTGAAGGTTTCCTTTATAGCATCACAAACATCCTCCCCAATAATATTCCAAGTAGCTTTGAAAAAAGAACTATTAAAACCATCCGGGCCAGGAGCTTTAGAAATATCAATAGAAAAAATAGCTTCTTTAGTCTCTTTACTAGTAATGTCTTTCACCATTTCTTTTGCTTCTTCCTTAGTGATAGCTTTATCAACAAGCTTGTTTAAACAACTAGAGCTAACACTTTCTTCATAAACATCCTAAGTACCAATTAAACTAGTGTAGTACTTATTAAATTAATCATGAATTACCTCATCTTCAACAACAATATACACATTTTCAGTCACAATAGATGCAACTCGGTTTTGAGTGATTCTTGCCTTGATGCTCTTATGATAAAGGGTAGTGCTACAATCACCCTTTTGAGCCCATGTAATTCCAGATTTTTGCTTTAAGATCTCTTCTTGAATGTTGAGAAGATGCATAAGTTTATCTCTTAGCTCCTTCTCAATGATGAGCATATATTGATCACCATTCATGAGCTTTGTTTGTACCTTTTCAAGTTCCTCTTTAAGCTCCATTATTTCTTTAGTAGAGTGATGAAAATATTTTCTATTGAAGATTTTCAAAGCTTTCTTTACTTCCTTCAATTTATTCACCACCTTGTACATCATACTCCCTTTAACTTCATATTTCCACACCTTTTCAATCAAAGGCAGAAACTCATCATGATCAATCCGAACATTAAAAATTTAAAAGATGAAGGTTTAGTATTTGAACTCCCCTGAATTTTGAGGATAAGATAAGAGTGATCTGAAATTCCAGGAGCTTCAATCATAAAATGAGACTTGAAACAAGTGAACCAAGCATTATTTATAAAGAATTTGTCAATTTTACTAGATATGAACCCTTTTATTCTTCTATTAGTCCAAGTAAAATAACATCCTTGGCTAGGATGCTCAACCATCCCATTATCATTAATGCACTCCATAAATTGATGAGAACTCTTATGAAGGCTAGTACAACCCATTATTTCATCAACTTTAGTAATTTCATTATAATCCCCACCCCAAATACAAGGAGAGTCTTCATTAATAACCATCCATTCACTAAGTGTTTCCCAAAGAAGCACTCTTTTATCATCATCATTTTCTGCATATACCATCACACAATTAAATGTTTTCTTATTATATATATCTTGTACCACAAGGAAGATGGCTTGGCTAGTTGAATTGAGACACTTTACATCCAAAACATTTTTATTCCACTTTATACATATTCTTCCTCTTTCATCCTTATCATGGTTAGTTATAGTACCCCAATTGCTCAAATAAGTATTGTGAAACTTATTGTAACTTTGTAGAGTCATTTTAGTCTCCAATAAAACCACTAGATCAACTTTTTTTATCTTGTATAACATGAATAACTTCTTTTTGTTTGAGGTTTAGATTCAAACCTCTTACATTCCAAGAGCTAATTATCATTTAAAATCTGGAGGTTCTCTTTCACTATGGGTACTTCCCACAAACCTAGTCAAAGCCTCTTCAAGGTTTCATTAGCCTTATTTAAAGCACAAAATGATTTACTTAACTCCCCTTCAAAAATATTAGAATTATAATCATTTCCCCTAAGTGTACTAGGGGTTTTTTCTTTCCCCTTTGCACTACTATTTCCCACACTTTGAGATGGAGTTGTAGGTGTTTTTTTTATGTTAGGAATCTGAACTTCATAATCCTTCTTCTCTTTTTGCTTTCTTTGCACTACCCTCCATTCTTCAACTCTCTTTTGAGCTTTTTATTGGTTTGGTTGGTGATTAGCTTGGTTTGGTTTAGGTTGGTGGTTTATTTGGGTTGGTTTAGGTTGGTTATAGGTTTGGTTTGGTTTAGGTCTAGGCTCTTTCCTTATGTTCCAAAGCCTTGCAATTAGAACATCTTGGAGGTAACCAATCATAGTAAGCCTCCACCACATGAATCCCATCCTCCTCAAGATCAACCTTCACCCTTTTAACAAGCTCCTTTGTCATATCTACTTCAACACATACTCTAGCAAAGCTTAACCTATTTTTTGTCTTAGTAATAGGGTCCATTTGGAGTGGAATACCCAAAGCACTACTAATGTAGCTTAACCCATCGTTATTCCACAAGTGTAATGGTACCTTTTTCAATTTAACCCATAGTGGAACCTTAGTCAAATCAAGCTTATCAAATTTCATGTTAGGTTCCCACTTTCTCAAGATCATAATTCTACCATTTACATGCCGAACTTGCTCTAATATGTTGTTGTATTCTTGCTCACCTTTGAATTTGAATAGAAACACTTCCATATCCGCAGACTTTATTTCAACATCACCACAATTTCTCCACTGAGCATTAACCAAACTTCTAACCATGTGATATTCAGGAGCTTCTCCAAAAAATTGTCCAACTAAGCAATTATCCCACTCCTCAATACCACTCTTCACTATATCTCTTGGTGGTTTAACCATGAGCTCATCTTCTACTTGACTAGGAGCAAAGTATTTTAGCTTCAACTCTTGATCACTTTTCTTGAATAATTCTGTCCATTACGTTGTTTCCCAATATTTTCCTCAATAATTTCTACCTCGGATTCATCCTCATCCTCCACACTTTGACCTTGTGCTACTCCCAAGAGGGTACTTTCACTAGGTGGAGAAATTATCCCAATTCCTGCACCTAAAGTGGAGTAATCCTCATTGTGACTCACACCCAAGCTATTCTCGAGAGGATTAGGTGCCTCACCCTCAATTAGGGCCTCATCTTAGCCGTTCATCCCCTCAACCATTGTACACTCAATGATTTGAGTAGCTTGGATGCTTTCACTGGAGCTAAGTAAGGTTAAATCAGCTTGTACAGTTTCTGTTCCTCTCTTGGAACTTTCATCAAACAGGTTGCCTTCACTTCTTGAAATGTTATCTTTCCTACTTGAATCATACTCTACACCCTCCTCAACACTTTTACTCATCAGATTAACACGTTTTGCAGCAGAAAAGTTGTTGCCTACTTGAATAATAGGAGCTGGAGGTATATACTTACCTTGTACATGCATTATCTTCTCTCCAGGCTCTTTTGCTGCTTTATTACCCTTTGTATCCTTGTTACCAGCCTTTCTCTTCGGCGCCATTGAATCAAGCTCGCAAAATGAACTCAACACAAAAAGAATAACTGAAAACAGTGAAGAATTCAGCTCAAAAACTCCAAAAAACGAGCTCCTAGCGCTGATGCACGCTCAGAAAAATAATCTCTGATTGCACGGAAATCTTTGTTAATTCTTGGCACGGAATTTAATTGTGATTCTTGTCAATTATTACCCAATTATTCAATATAGCTTAGTTAATCGTAAACCAAAGCAGCTTCCTTTCACGCGTGAAAATAACTTCCCCACTGTAGCCGCGCGTACGCCTCACTCCTACACCATAATAATACCCAACCGACATAATACCTTTCCACCTCAGATCCCACTAACTCCCTTCTGAATTAATTTCCGGTAGCTTCAATTAAAATAAAAAAAAACCAAGAGAAATTATTTGTTAAACAATTATTTAAGATCAAACTCCAACTCCAGTCAAACTAAGTCAACGACGCCAGTCAATCTCCGGTCAAACTCCATCCATATGATCGGAGAGTCATCGGTGAAGGGTGGGGTGGGGTCAACGGGGTCAAAAGGAGTCAAATCTAGGTCAAACTTTGACCAAACTTTCAAACCCTAATGAGAGAAAGAGGAGAGAAGGAGGATGATTGTGTATTTTAGGTGTAGTGTGTGTTTTTTATCAAAGATATTTCACACAAGTAGAGTGTTTGAGCGATCTTCCTTTTGTAATATGACTCTGATAATAAACTTGAAAAAAAGAAAAAAATTAGTTTAATTGTGACACAAATGATACACGATCAGTATAAACATAGAACTTTATATAAATTTTAGTGAAAGATGAGAATTTGTATTAGCGAAAACTCAATTAACATAATGAGCCCCTTATGGATGGAATTGTGTTACTTGATCTGCCTAGAAACTCCTCTTTAACATAATTAGGAAAAAAATCGAACCAATACTTAATTATTGATATGTGAGAAATTAATTCTCTTGAGAAGAATAATATCACACGAATACTAATTATCTCAATAACTAAACCCTCTTTTGAAATAACTCAAATAGAAAAGTAACCTAACACAAGGACATATCACTATGAAACACAACAATTAAATAAAAACATTCAATGAAAAATTCATGCATTAGTTAAAAAAATGCCATATAATATTTAATTATAAAATAAACCATATTCATTAGGTCCGATGTGATACAAGTTTTGTATAAGCATTGCCATAATATACGTATAAGAATTAAATAGAGTTAGAATAAAATATAAATAAAACATAATAAAAATGAGAGAAAAAATTAAAAGGTTCGCTTAGATCACTAAGCCCATGATATATGTGCTCTCTTATATGAATTCAACAAATTGGTAAAAAAAATGAATCGACGACTGGACATAATATACTTAAATGTAGATAAGATTTCCTTATATGCTGTCTAACCCATGTAAAAGGAGCATAAATTTTTATTCAGACCTCTAAATGTATTCGTTTGCAAGCATTAGATTGCAGATTCTTAGAAAATTCCAATTGTGGGTGACTCACCTCCTAATTCATCTATATTTATTGATAATATCTTTGATATTAAATGACATATTCCCCTTATAATATATACAATTTCCTTTATTGGTTCTTGTCCATCCTTCTACTTTTTTTCTTTAGTGTTTTTAAAATTATAATTTTCTCAATGTAACTTTTTCGCACTAATGCTTCATTCTTGTACAATATTTGATTCATTACCCTTTGTGCTTACTATAGAAAAACTCAATAAAATTCCCAAAACATTCAAGTGTTCATATATTGTAGTAAATACAAATATATCATGCTAAAAAGTACTCAAAATCCTAACTTAAGCCTCAAATAGTTTCTAAAATTATATCTGTTGCCTAAAGAATATCAGGACAAAACACGATACATAATGTATATAAAGTAATAATTAGCATAATATGTAACACTTAGTAGACTAAATTATAGAACATTTAGCCTAATTTCAATGTTTTTGCCTCCTAAATGTACATTTTAAGGAAAAAAGGAATATGTCTAGTAATTCATGATCTGAATATAAATTTACGATACAAATGGATATGGAAAATCATAAAGACATTGGTACCTTGGTTAGTAAGTTATTAATTGAGATGATTTATCCTATTACCCTAGTTCCTGTGTAATATGATTTTATCCACCGCAAAACTCACTAAAAGGAGACAACGTGCCTATTCGTAAACAATGAAATAAGAATAATAAAAGCTTATTGTGGGAGTGTGACGTGTTCCACATATATAGTATTATCACATACCATTTAGGATAAATTATTTTTATTTGGACCTTATTATTTGATTTATTACATAATTTTAAAGTAAATATCTACTACAGATCGGGGATTTACCCACGACAGCTTACCGACGACACGTACAGTCGTCGGTAAACTTTTGTTATTTACCGACGACGTGAACTTACCCACGAGAAGCAGTTCGCCGGTAATTTACCGACGACTGTTGTCGCGGGTAAACGACGAAACGTCGTCGTTATTAATTTTTTTTTTTTTTTGCTTGGGTTTGTCGTCGGTAAATTACCGACAGATTGCAAAGTCGTCGTTAAACTCTTGTTTTTAACGACGACACGTCTATTTTACCGACGACTTTACGTGTCGTCGGTAAATTTGACGTGCATATATGCGAACAGCCTGTATTTTTATCTCCATAAACCCCAAAAACCCCATTTTTTTCTCCCAATTTCTTCCAAAAACATCAACCAAACTCATTCAAATTTTTCGCAATACCTTCTCCAATTCATCTCTAAACATTTGCAAGCTTGTAATCAAGGTGGGGCATCATCAACACACAATTTCATCTACAAAGATTAGGTAAATTCTTGAATTTTTTTTTTTATGATCATATTTGGTGTAATTCTTGCAATATTATGGGTTTAGGCTTATTATTACATTATCAAGGTTAAGACTTCATAATCAATATCGAATTTCTTCCACCAATTCAAGGTATTTTCTTAAAATTTCAAACTTTTTAATTTTTTTTTATGCATGAATTTTGAATTGTGTATTAGTTGATATATAAAGGTTATTATTTTGTATATTTTTTGATTGTCTTGTTATATATTGTGTATAAATCATGCATACATTCATTTATTTTATATATTATGTTTCATATATTTTTGTATTTGTGTGTTTATTTATGTGAAATTGTTTATATATTTATTGTGTTGTAATTTTATTTATATATTTATTGTGTTGTAATTTTATTTATTTATTTGTGATGTAATTTTATTTATTTATTTGTGATGTAATTTTATTTATTTATTGGTTTGTATTTATATTCAAACCATTGGGTTGTAATTTGTGTTATTTATATTCATTGTGTTGTAATTTTTTTTTTCATTTTATCAATTGGGTTGTAATAATTATTTATTTTATTTTCATATGAATGTAGTTGTCTAGTTATCTAAAATATAGTCCAGCTAGTATTCAGACACAGTTAGATGGTCTTCCCATTGTGTTTCCCGGCAAACACAAGGATTTTGGAGGCAAGGTGACGAAGACTACAGGTCCTCGCCAGACGAATTGGAAGAAAAAGAGTATTTTCTATCGTTTACCTTATTGGTCCGCAAATTTGTTGAAGCATAATAGCGATGATGAACCTATAGATATTAGTGGATATGAAACAGATTAGGGTATTTTGTATTTATTTATTAGTCTTAGAATATTTTGATCATGAATGTTGACTAAGCACCTCGAACACTCACATTTGACCATAACTATTGACCAAACACCTCGAACACTAACATTTGACCATAACTGTTGACCAAACACCTCGAACACTAACATTTGACTCTAATAGACTAAACACCTCGAACACTCACATTTGACCATAACTGTTGACTAAACACCTCGAACACTCACATTTGACTCTAATAGTTGACTAAACACCTCGAACACTAACATTTGACCATAACTGTTGACCAAACACCTCGAACACTAACATTTGACTCTAATAGTTGACTAAACACCTCGAACACTAACATTTGACCATAACTGTTGACCAAACACCTCGAACACTAACATTTGACTCTAATAGTTGACCAAACACCTCGAACACTCACATTTGACCATAACTGTTGACCAAACACCTCGAACACTCACATTTGACCATAACTGTTGACCAAACACCTCGAACACTAACATTTGACTCTAATAGTTGACCAAACACCTCGAACACTCACATTTGACCATAACTGTTGACCAAACACCTCGAACACTCACATTTGACCATAACTGTTGACCAAACACCTCGAACACTAACATTTGACTCTAATAGTTGACTAAACACCTCGAACACTCACATTTGACCAAAACTGTTGACCAAACACCTCGAACACTAACATTTGACCATAACTGTTGACCAAACACCTCGAACACTAACATTTGACTCTAATAGTTGACTAAACACCTCGAACACTAACATTTGACCATAACTGTTGACTAAACACCTCGATCACTCACATTTGACTCTAATAGTTGACTAAACACCTCGAACACTAACATTTGACCATAACTGTTGACCAAACACCTCAAACACTAACATTTGACTCTAATAGTTGACTAAACACCTCGAACACTCACATTTGACCATAACTGTTGACTAAACACCTCGAACACTAACATTTGACTCTAATAGTTGACCAAACACCTCGAACACTAACATTTGACCATAACTGTTGACCAAACACCTCGAACACTAACATTTGACTCTAATAGTTGACTAAACACCTCGAACACTCACATTTGACCATAACTGTTGACTAAACACCTCGAACACTAACATTTGACTCTAATAGTTGACTAAACACCTCGAACACTAACATTTGACCATAACTGTTGACCAAACACCTCGAACACTAACATTTGACTCTAATAGTTGACCAAACACCTCGAACACTCACATTTGACCATAACTGTTGACCAAACACCTCGAACACTCACATTTGACTCTAATAGTTGACTAAACACCTCGAACACTAACATTTGTCCATAACTGTTGACGAAACACCTCAAACATTAATTTGTGTGTGTATATCTTAATCCCAACAGAATAAAAAAAGAAAAGAAATCAGGAAAAAAATAAAATACTAAACTAAAAAAAAAAAAAAAAATACAGACGACCTTAAAGATTTACCGACAACCTGCTTGACATGAACGTCGTCGGTAAAAGTTTACCGACAACATTCAATTCAAGCAGGTTGTCGGTAAAAGTTTACCGACAACATTTAATACACAAGTCGTCGGTACACATCATTCCAAATTTAATTGGCCAAAAGTGGGCGGTTCTTTTTTCCCGCCCAATGGTTTAACGACGACTTGCGAAAAAGAAGTCGTCGGTAAACAGGACACGCAACAGTCGTGCGTACAACTGTTTGACGCGTGGCTTTTTTAACGACGAATATACCAGGTTTACCGACGACTTGCGTGTCGTCGGTAAACATTTGTTCTATTAAACCCTACCGAGCTCATTTCTGAAACACCAAAACTTCAAAACACTCTCCAGAAATTCGATTCCGAGCAACAAGGAGCTATTCCGAGGCATCCCTACACGCAAACAACATCAAATGTAAGTGATTCCATGCCTAATCTTAATCGTTTCTTCAATTTTTTTTCTTTTTTCTAAATCAATCCTAACTTTTTTTTCGTTTTTGTTTTTCCTCTACTCTTGCTTGGCATGGGATGCTGGATATATTCAACAACATCTTCACGTAACAGGTACCACAAATCTGAAACAAATCCTATTTTTTTTTTAATTTTCGAATTGATTTTTTTTTGATATTGTATTGAATTTCTTGTTAATTCCGAGAATCCTAGATGTATTGTAGATTCTGAATATGTATTTTGTTGTTAAATATACCATGTAACATGTTTTTTTTGTTAATTTTTAGAAAAATTAGGGTTTTGTTAATTTTTTGTTAATTTTGCTTGATATTTGTTACATTGTGTTAGTTAATTTGTTGATTTTGGATGTATTTAGTGTATGTTATGGAATTATGAAAACTATAGGGACTAAAATGCAATTTAGGGACTAAAATAACATTTAGGGACTAAAATGCAATTTTAAAAAATTTACATTTTTTAACAAATTAGGGTATTTTAGGCAAATATTAAAACTATAGGGACTAAAAATGCAATTTAGGGACTAAAATGACATTTAGGGACTAAAATGCAATTTAGGGAATAAAATGCAATTTTAAAAAATTTACATTTTTTAAGAAATTAGTGTATTTTTTGGAAATATGAAAACTATAGGGACTAAAATGCAATTTAGGGACTAAAATGACATTTAGGGACTAAAATGCAAATTAGGGAATAAAATGTAATTTTAAAAAATATTAATTATGGACTTTAGGGTATTTTTGTAATTTTTAAAAATACGAGGACTAAAACGCAATTTCTAATATACATTTTAAAAACTATGAAAAATAAATATTTTTTAAAATTTATATGGGTGTTTTTGTAATTTTTAATTAAAAAAGGTCTAAAAATGCAATTTATAGTAAAAATCTAATTTATTAATTTTATTTAAATTATAGATGGCCGATGTGATGCCTAACTACCACCGGGGTGACGGGAACGGAGAAGATCCGAACCCGAATCAACCCCCAAACCTCAATGACTGTCACCAGCCACCCGGTAATATAAATTAATTTATAAAATTCAATTAATATTAGTTAGTAATGTATTTAATATAATTTTATTAAACAGTTAAGCGAAAGAGGAGACCCCGAAATGTCTCCACTCTCAAAACCGCAACGATGCTAAGGAGAAGCTAGGCGGGCCCCTCCCGGTCGACTTCTGTATCCTTGACGACACGTGGAACCCAGTCGGAGAATATGGGAAACACGTGGCCCAAGAGGTGGGTCTCGCGGTTCGAGAATCGGTCCCTCCCTACTACCCCTCGTGGAGTGCCGTTCCACCCAACCGGAAGAAAGTGATCCTCGAAAAACTCGAGGAGTTCTTCAACCTCGAGGAGTGGAGGCCCGCAAAGACTGGAACTTAATTAGCGGGAAGCTATCCCAGTCTCAGTCCGCTGCTTACAGACGGTGGAAGTATGACTTGACTGCCGATTATGCCGAATCGGGTGAGTGTCCACCTGACGTGCTTCCCGAGGATTGGGAGCTAACCCTGAAGATGTTGAATGACCCGCAAAAGAAGGTAAAATTTTAATTTAATTATTTAATTATTAAATTATTGTTTATTTATTTTTTTAAGTTGAATTGTAACAGGCCCAGTCAGCGATTAATAAGAAGAATCGGCAGAACCAGAAGAAGCCGAACAAGTCTGGTTCTCGGAACCAAACCCAGACCCGCCACGAGATTATGGAGGTATAATTTGTTAAAGTAAAAATAAATTTTATTAGTTATTTAATTTAATTTTTTTAATAATTATATTTTTTTATTGGCTAAGCTGAAGATCTATATAGACGAGCAGACCCAAGAGGAGGTCCCACTTCCACAGATGGGCGGATACTTCGAGTACTTGGGCTATAATGGGGCGAAGGGCAAATGGGTCGATGATAGATGGGAGCAGGCTAGTGTAAGTTTTTATTTAACTTTAAATTTATTTCTTTGTTAGTTTTATTAATTATTTATTTTAAATTTTATTACAGGGAGTTTATCGCGAGAAGCTTAAGGAGCGGGTTATCGAGACAGGGACACAATCGGCTGAGGATGTTCCAGTGGAGGAGCAGATAGGAGCGCTGAAGGAGACGGTTCAGGAGGTGATGAAACCGCCTAAGAGTAGACACTGAATCCCTTCAATCGGACCTTGCTTCAAGAAGAAGAAGGACCCGAAGCCGCCTGTATCGGAGAAGATCGCGAAAAAGAACGCGAGAAAGTTACAGCGGATATTCGACGGGATGAACGAGGTCCGCGCAGTCTAGGGATATGCCGGATGAAGATGCTCCACCGAGCTCCTCTAGGTCCGATGATTTTTTCACGAAGTTGCTCAGCGGCCTCAATGAATCTTGTGAAAAGAATGGTCTCGATCCGCTCTCCGATGAAGAAGAAGATGAAGATAGTGATGATTGATTTTTATTTGATTGTGTTTAAGACTTTTATTTTATTTAAGTTTATATTTTATGACTTTTATGTAATATTTTGACTTTTAACCCCGGGGTTTGACTTTATTGCCCGGGGTTTGACTTTATTGCCCGGGGTTTGACTACCCGGGTTTATTTATCTTTTTATGAATATAATGCATGATTTCTATTTATATTCATGATTTCACAAAATATTAATTTATAAAAAATCGAAAAACCAATTTAAATTAAAAAAAAAAACGAAAAACCAATTTAAATTAAAAAAAAAAAAAAATAAAAAAAAAAAAAAAAAATAAAAAACAAAAAAATAATTAAAAAATAGGAAAAACAAAATACCGACAACATTCATTGTATGAATGTCGTCGGTAAAGATAAAAAAAAAAAAAAAAAAAAATCAACGACGACATTCATGTAAAGAATGTCGTCGTTAAATATTTAAAAAAAAACAAAAATTCGATTTACCGACGACATTCATAAAAACAAAAGTGTCGGTAAATTATTAAAATTCAAAAAATAAACAATTTAATTATCACGATACCGACGACGGGGTTGTCGGTAAATTCTTTAGTTACCGACAAAGTAAAATATTGTAAAGTGTCGGTAAAATTTTGTTATTTGCCGACGACATGTAGGTACGTTGTCGGTAAGATTAGGTTTACCGACGACATGGGTTTCGTCGGTAAATTGTTCTGTGTTATCGACGAGAAGCCAATTCCGTTGTCGGCAACCATGATTTTACCGACAAACTTCTAGGGACGACAGGTTACCGACGAGTGGTCGTCGGTAAACCTGTTTACCGACGAATACGGGAATTTTACCGACGACAGCTGTCGTCGGTAAATACCCGACCTGCTGTAGTGAATAGAAACTATAATTTATAAATAAAGATATGATATTTAAATGGATATATTCTAGCTACTTTAGAAAAGGTAATTTTTTGGAAACTGTAAAAAAATGAAAAAGAAATATATAGATAAATTCAACCTAAAAGGTTTCAATGTTGATCAATTAAGGGGAACTTAGTCATCTATATATGTATTCCCATACAAGTGGAATTAAATTAGTTGAAATAGTGTATATATAGACGACTATATGAAAAGAATAATTCAAAAATAAAAGAAAACATGATAGAAATTCACATGATTAAAATAATTAGTTTTTTACCAATCCATTGTCATTTCTTATGATTTTAATATAACTTAATTTATTTTTAATTATTTATAAAATATAGGGATATGTTTATAGATTCTATCAATGAGCTTTAGAAAGGTTGTGAGAAACAATCTCCAATATTAAATGTGGTAGGCTGAAATTTATAAAATAAATAATTGTATTAGAATATACTTTTGCATTTTACTTTTTTTTCTTCTCAGAAACTAATAATTCTCTGAGTCCAAATAATATTTTTAGATATTTATCTAATTATTCTTTAACTATATATATATATATTAAATAATTTACTTTCATTTTTAGGGTTTAAGGATGAATCAGAAGACTTTTCAAAACTAAATTCTCATTCTAGTTCTTTCGTGTGCCTCTTATGGATTTCCAACACAACCGACCACAAAAAAATCCATTTACAATCACAACCAAATAATAAAAGCAACATTTATGAAAGCCAATCTCCCTGATGAGTTTATCATTTAAATCATATCAAGATTACTTGTTAAATCTATTTTCCAGTTTAAAGTCATTTCAAAACAATGGTACAAACTCATCTCATCATCAAAATACACCAAAATTCATTTTTCTTACTACTTTAGCAATCCCAGTATTACTCATCAACACCTTATTTTCTCATTTTTGTCATCTAACATATATATTAAAGCATTGTTCACATTCCTCTTAAATACACAACAACACTTTACTGTATGCAAATGATATTGACTACCCAATAAAGGATCCCAACAGGTTTGACCAGCTGCTGGGGTCTTTGAATGGGTTAGCTTGTATAAACATTGATCATAATTTTTTTTGGGGAATCCAACTCTAAGAAAATCTTATAAATTGCCATCTTTAGGTGTTAAGGGAATTTGTTTATAATATATGTATTTGGTTATGATTTGTGTAATGATGACTACAAAGTTGTATGCATTTTGTATAATTTCAATATATGTGTTGTTCAAAGAAACAGAAGTAAAAGTTTATAGTAGGAATTCTATCTTTTAGAGAAGTATTGAAGGGTTTGAAAATTGTGTTCCAGTAAATTTTTTAATGGAAAACTACATTGGGAGACTTTCTATAAATTGGTTCTACTTATAAAATGAGTGTTGTTTCACAGGTTATGGGAAATGATTAGTACATGGAACTAGAGCAACCTGATTTTGTAGAGGGGAAGTTTGATTTGTTTTTAGAAGTATTAGGAGGAAGGTTAAGTGTACTATGTGATTATCATAAAAGGTATATGGATATTTGGATTATGAAGGTTGTCTTTGGAATAAGTTTGCTACATATTCGTATGTAACTGATATGGTCAAGAATATACACGAGGCTCCATTTTTTGTTAAAGAATGGTAAAATTTTATTTGTGTTTGGATCGACTTTTTTTATTTATAATTAAAAGATCATTCTAAAAAAATATTATAGATTAATGATTTTGATGCTTGTTTTGAAGCAAAATTGTATGTAGAAAGCTAACTTCCTGCTAGTGCTGATCCTGAACAATTTGATGAGTAGAAGAGACAAGTGTTTCACAAATTTCTTGTTCTAGTATGATTTTAATATTATTTCCTTTTTTGTTATTAAGCTAATTATTTATTTAGTTCGGCTTCGCGTGTGTATCAAACATCTTTTGTATCTTTTATTCCATATTTAAAACTTGTGGACTTTAAAACAATCTTTTTTATTATTAGTGTATAGTTAGTTTACAATAAAAAGTAGGGGTCTTGAGTGTAAAAATCATTGATGAAGAATCTTTTATTTTGTAGAGTCTACTTTTTTAAATAAGTTTATAGTTTGATAAGTTTACTTTACTTTTATTTTTGCAAAAGATATGGTTGCAAAATGACTTACAAAGGAGTTGGTGTATGTTTTTAATTAATATGATGTTGTTGAATAAAAAGATCAATACATTAGAAATAGATTATTGAAAAGTCTAAAACCAAAAGGTACCCGTACTTGTACATTTTCAAGCTTTTATTTGGAATTGATATATATATATATATATATATCTTAACAAAGTAGACTAATTTGCAATTGATAAGGGCATTGGAGAAGATAAAAATAATAAGCTAGTTATCTTGCCTGGACTTAAATTGGTTTACAAACTTTGAAATTATGTTGTTTGATTATGGAAAACTGTATTCGTGTTATTTAAGAAACTCTCACATATTTGTATTATTATATTTGATCATTTTGGTGATTTGATACAGGATATGGAAGCTGATGATACTAAGCACTTATCCAGCTCAATTTCTAAGTTAATGGAAGCTTAGGACAAAAAAAATTTAGTGCTATCATTGATTGCATTACGTACTAAAATATATTTAAAATTAATTCAATTAATTAAATTTCTTTTTTAATTATATTTATAATCTAACCTCAACTATGTGTTGTTCCGAATTAATAAGAATTATGATTCGTTTTATAAGTAACACACACACACATATATATATATATATATATTGATGACATGGTGTCATTCTTCTTAACTATTTAAATAATGTTGAAATGATGATATGTGGAGAAGTTTGTTTATTCTATATATTTATTTTATTATAAAAATTTTGTTATGCAAAATTATTTTATTTTAATAGGACGCATAATTATTAATGAAGCCATGATAGAAAGGATTCATGACATTATGCCCTCCCTCGATAAGTATCTTTTGAATGTTTTCGAAAATAAGTTGTAGTTAGTATAATTTATTTCTCAGTTGTGCCTTTAATTTTGTCCATCTAGTTAAAATTAGTTAGTCTTTCTATTTTAGTATTTGATTTTCAAGGTCAAGTATAAAGGTGTACAAGAATCACAGGTTTTGAGTTAATGCGAGATTTTGTAGGGTCTCTTGTGCTTAATGTATCCCTCAATTCTTTCAAGTAGGTGTTATAATTGTACAATTGTATACATGTGAAATAGTAGAAAATAACATACTCCAGAAAAATTTGGACTAGGTTTTAATAATTTTTATTTGAAATTTCTTACTACATTCTGTGTACTTTTAGGAATTACATGTAGTTTACATTGGACAAAGGGCTAATGCCATTCTACCTTGCATATGCTTGTAAACTTGAGACATTTTGTTTTTTGACATGAAACCATTTACTTGTATAAAGCATGTGTTCCCTTCATTTGCAGTTTTAGATTTTTTATTAAATTGATATTATTTTAATATAATGGGTATAGTCTAATAGGTACTTGTACATACATTATGAAATTTTTATATCATTTGAATACATTTTGGTCATTGAAATGTAATACAAGCTTGGTAACAACACAAAGAAGCCAAAATATGCGGAAAGTATTATATATTTAAGATATGTTCTTGAAACACGATAATATGCTCCATCATAGTCCAAATATATGTATGAAAGTATATAGTGATTTTTTTTTGTTTTTGCTTTATGATTTATATTTTCATACATTCACTATATATATTTTCGTTATTTGAATTGTATATATATATGTGTATTAAGTATGCAACATCTAGCTTAGCGGTTGGATTGGAGAATTTAATTGAGTAGTTAAAGCCGTAGATTTTTTACTAGAATGTACAATTTAAGCACATACTTTGAATTTTTTAGATATGACATATTCTAGTATAAGAATGATATGACAAAATTATCTTTGTAATAACCCAATAATTAATTGAATTATAATTTAAAAAATATATTTATATAGTCTTATTTCGGTGTAGTAGCATATGTACTGTTATTTACACTACTATTTTCAATCCATACCTACATTAACCCTTATGCATAAGGATAAATCATACAAGAAGTCTCTTTTCCAAAAAAAATGTTTAAAGGATTTAAATCTAGTTCTTTCCATGATTGTAATCCTATAGTTTGTCTTCTATTTTTAGAAATCTTAATACATAGATCTAGTTCATAAAAAAGTAATTATTTGTTGAATTCCAAATGTGTATGTTATTCTAAATTATTTTTCCTCTACAAAATGATCTCAAATATTCAAACCATTATGTTTTCTTATTAAATATGACTATGACATGTTTTCAATTATACATTCGTTATACTACATATATTTTCTTTCTAATATGATTTTCTGTTTGGCATATCATTTTAATCTCGCTACATATGATTATTATGGTAGATAATGTCTTGTCATTCTATATTATTATAATTAATCTTTAGGTTTATATATTCTACTAGTCCACTAGGTAAACCATAGTATTCATGTCATGATACAAATAGTTTATGAAAATGCATGCAGTTTATACTTAATATTTATTACCCGTTAACATAAGTAAAATTTCTTTCTTATAATTTTAAGTACAAGAATTAGTCTTTATAAGGTATGTATATATATACTAAGATTCTTAAATTAATTTAATATAAAAATACCTAGTTGGATTGACAACAAGAATTTGTTTAAACTATCATTTATTGGTAAATAACAATGTTTTTAATATCATGGAAAAACAAGTATATTTTAGAACTTGAAGGTATATATTACCCCCAAAAAACACTATAACACATGCTCAATTAATAAGTTTAACACACATACCTTTTAATTAAACCTATGAAAGAAATATTAAATAAAATTGACAAACACAATCCAATGGTGTATACACATAACACCTAGTGGTACAAAATAAAATAGATTATAATTATCCAACCAAAAAAGGTGATTAATAATCTAAATAAGATAAGTTTACAACTAAAGAGAGATAAATTGATGAATGAGGAGTGAAAAGATTATATGGAACTCTTCAGCATATTTATCCAATATCCATAATAAATCAATTATATTAATAATGAACTTGTTGATTTGGGGAACAAGAACTTTGTATATACCACCTAAATTACTTCGTATGAAGGAAATAACAAAAAAATATTACATAAAGGTAGACAATTCGTCAATTACATTTCCTTATATAAAAGAGTGGATAAAAAATATTGAAATGTATATAAAAGTATATAGTCTCCTCTTTAATAATGTCAGATATTAAAGGTAATTTCTTTTCATATCTCTTAATCAAAATTTGTATAAATTTGATAAAATCTCTTCATAGAAGGAATCCAAGCGGTGAGAACCTCGTCTTCGAAAAAATTACTTACTATATTTTTATTAGAAAATTTACAAATAGAGAACACGTAGTACAATTGATGATCGAAAGGTTTAAAATTTGATAGAGTTAATAAAATCTTTTTTGCAATATACAATGTATTTATATTCTTAACTGACAAGATAATCCAACTATTAATCTTTTTTAAACTTCCATATATATTAATGTCAATATTTGTAAACTCACTATTCAACCTTGAAAACTCAAAATAAAATCGATATACCCTAACGTAGTGTCTACCAAAATACTTTTCTCCATTGCGAATAAAAAGTGCTTGATTTCTTATCTTTGTCCCAATAAATTTAGCACTTTTTGTTAACAAACATTTTATGCCGTACATATTAACTTGTGCAAAAAATATAATACACCAATAAAGAAACCCCTAAACAAGTTGTACAATAGAATGAGTTATAAACCCAAAATATAACATGCAATACGATAATAAGACTCATCCACGAAACAACTTTTTACAATCCAGAACATAAATGTAATAAATAATGGTCATTAATTAAATCTAAAATTAAAGACAAATATATTTTATCTGGCCTCTTATGATAATCGACTAGAGGGTTAACCAAAATAGTCTCCACTTGAAAAAGTCAAAAGACCAATATATTTTGTTTGGCCTCCTATGATCATCTACTAAAGGCTAGCGAATAGAATTACCGACCTAAATTGGGCAAAGAACCATATCATTTGTCATCTGCGCTGTTATGATAATTGATGTCTCCCTATTATGAAGATTTAATCTTAGTTGAAGACATCATTTTACGTGTTTTAAGAAATCTACTAGTCGATTTTTATATATAGTATTGTATTTTCTTGTTTCTTGTCTTGATTTGATAATTTATTATTTTTAGAGCATATTTGGTTTAATTTATTTATTTATTAGTGTGAACCTTTAAAGATATATAGAAATTAATTAGATGCCAAATCAATTCCAAGATATAAACAGAATAAATATTATGATGGAAATTGGAGATAAAGGAAAGAATAAATAAGTATGGAAAGATAAAGTTGCCAAGTAAATCTGAATTCCATCAGTTACGTCCATTAAAGTGATCATAACTCACGATTGGCTAGGAATTCGGATGAATGGTCTGAAAAAACGATGTAGAGCTTTCTGAGACAATCAGTTTCGATAAAAAAAACTAGTCAATTGGAGTTGAAACGAAGAAGTTACGACTAAAACAAAACAGTGGAAGATTATTACTATTTCTATATTTTAGGGTTACGAATTCGAGTTCGACTAGAAGTCAAATTACTTGTCTTCCACTCCAAGAAAACATGTTATGGCTTCCTAGACCCCTATAAATATACCCTTTAACCATTGCAAACATATCTATCATTAGAGTTATTGAAGAGAACAAGATGACATTCATGTATCTTTATTTTAGTTTTATTAATTCAGGTATGAACTAATTTTTCCAAAGCTTGGGTTTTGCATTATGTATAATCTATGAATTCTATATTCTTTCTATCTAAGTTTCTTTGGAAACTATATGTTTTCAATTGCTTATAGATGCTTAACCATGTATTTGTTTTATGAGCTTTGATTTATTGTCTGTCTTAAACCTGCTCAATTTAGGGCTTTGCTAGTAGTAGTTAGATGGTCAACCAGAAGGGGTGTCTAATTATTGAAACACCAGATAAACGTCTAGTATACGGAATTAATCCTGACAAGATTTGCCTAACTAGATAGCCATTAGGGTTTAATTCAATCACCAATCTTCATTAGTAGGTCAGTCTCATCTAGGAACCTAGTAGCGCAGGAAGACCCAATTTGAGTCCCTTCGTGATTGTGAGGTCGCCACCCTAGTTCGCTCTCTTCGGATAGGAGGAATTTAGAATCCTGACTCCTTTATAAACTGAGCTGATAGAAAGAATAGAAGGATTAATGCATACTAACAAAACCTAAGCTATATTCTCTCATGTTTATTCTCCCATATTTAATTATATGTCTTTCAATTTATTTAGTTGTTAACCTAATCTCTCAGTTAATCATATTTATTTTCTGTCTTTTAATTATTAATTGCTACTCTAATTTGTTTACCCATTCGTTTAACACATTTAAGTCCACGAGGAACGAATTTTCTAATCATTAAAACTTGCATACGTCCTGTAATACTTGTAGTACCGTGTTAAGTCTAGGGTATTTGTGCATCGTTTTTTTTATTTATTAATCATATTTTTATTACACCCTAGGCGTCACCATGATTTTGGCGCCACTGCCGGGGACTTGTGTCTCGTTAGTGTGTGGGTTATTTATTTCTAATAGTAGTTTTTCGTTTTTAGTTATTTTTAATTTTATTTTTTCCAGTTTTACGCTTTTGGTTTGCTTTAGTCTCTTTCAGGTTTACTGTGCATGATTGCGGAACCCGAAAGGTGTTTCACAGCTTATAACAGATGCATAAGAGAAGAGAGAGAGAGCGTCGACGAGCGATGTCAGAAGAGAAACATCACGGAGTAGATCCTCCGATTGGTCCTTTAGGACATATACTGCCACCCCCCCACTACAAGAATATAACATAAACAACAACATAATTGAACAAGATCTCCCAGGATTGGGAGCACCTTTTCGAGTTCAACCATTAGGTTATCGTCCTCCAGATATCTAGAGTATCAAGTTTAGACCCGATCCGGGCATGCTCAGTCAATTTTAGAATTTCGGACTCTATAGTAGTGTAGCAATACAAGATCAAGTAAGAGCGATTCAGAAGTTCATGCAGATTTATGAAGCCTATGTTACTCCAGACATTAAACTCGAGCAACTGTATTGTCACATGTTTTCATTCTTTCTGACTGCCAAAGCTGGTGATTGGCTAGATAGATAATCACTAGGTACAATTACTACTTTGGCAGAACTTCAATCCGCATTCTTTAACCGTTTTTATCCGAAGAGTTTGAGACTCAAAGATCAGAGCGGGATTGCTAAGTTTTGTCAAGAGAATGGAGAAGAAGTAGGAGACGCATGTACAAGGTTCCAACATAAATTAGCTAGATGTCCACTCCACTATTCACCCTGTCATTACAGTTAGCTATATTTTATCAAGGTATCAATGTTGAAAGTAGAATGAGGGTAGATAATCTTGGAAAGGGAAATTTTGTGTCCATGGATCCTACAAAATCCGCCGAAGGTATGGAAAAAATAATAGAAACATAAAGGAGTTGGCCACTTTCGCGAGCTCCTGTTACAAACACCAGAGGTGCACTTCGTTTAGATGCAGAAACTGCAAGCTCAGCTCAATTTGCCGCGTTAAAAAACCAAATCAAAGAAATTAAGCTTCAGATGCAGAAGAATTAGCCGTATCAATGTAGTACAAGAAGCACAAGGTTGTCCACGGTGTGGGGTCACCAGTCATACATGGGAAGAGTGCGAAGGAAATCCATCATCTGTTTATTTCATATCCAACTGAGGAAATTATCTATTCGGTAAAAGGAATCATCCGGGTATGCAGTATTCAAATCCACAGGGGGTCGCTAATCCAGGTCATTATAAACATCATCCCAAGAATAACTCTCTCCAACCAAGAGGTCAAGCTCCATATCAGGGAAATCGGAATTATAATCGACCTACTCCTCCACAACAACCTTCCAATGATGCATATACCGATGCTTTAGCTAAGAAGGCTTTACCACAATATCCTCAAGAGGAAGTTGTAGGTGATAAACAATTAAAAGATATTATGGAATTAATGACAATAAATATGCATTCACAGAATGAGAAGTTAAGAGAGCAAGAAGCTTCAATTCATATTTTAGGTACGCAAGTACAAGAAATGAATAAGGTTCTTACTAACATTATGGAAGCAAAGGAATTGAAAACTATTAAAGGAGGTGATGCCAATGTTGGGTTAGAAGCTTGCAAGGCTAATTGCCTTGAAATTGAAAAGAATAAAGAATAACCGCATGCTGCAGAAAGTGTCGTGGAAGTTCTAGAAACTTAAGAAGAACCACCCAAGTCTAGCCCCCAAAAATCTGACTGTTCTGAAGATGAAGATCCAATCGAAAAATATGAATTTATACAACTTCTGAGAGATATGAAAGAAGAGATTACATCGGTTATGGAGTTACAGGCTGCTAGAGCTAAAGAGAAAGAGGAATAAGCCTCAAAAGATATGAAAGATAAAGTTGCACCTGCTATGCAAGACAAGAAAAAAGAAGAGAAGGTGGAATCGCCACCCGTTGGTCAAACAGCGTCACCAATTATTCCTAATACAAATACGATGGTTGACACTGAACTCAAGACATTTTGTAGAAGTGTATACTCCTAAGAATATCAACGCCCAAATGCTTGAGATTGCGAAGAAAGGGCTTACACCGCAACAAGTATTCACGCAAGTTATTCCAGAGAAAGAAGCGAGTGTAGAAGCCAGAAAAGAGACTGGGGCTCATACCGAGAGAGTCTCAAGATAAGTAGAGAAAGAGTTACCATTGAAGCTCAAAGATCCATGAAGCTTTAATCTTCCCATTCAAATAAATGGTACGCTCAAGATGAAAGCTATGTGTGATGTGGGTTCAGGTGTGAATCTTATGTCAAAGTCCGTGTTCGATAGACTTGAACTTTAGAAAGCCAAAAATAATCCAGTGAAGTTGCAGTTTGCCTGACAAATCAGTTACCAAGACATGGGGAATAGTGGAGGACGTTCATGTCCGATCAGGTAATATCACTATCCCTACTGACTTTGTTATACTTGATTTCGATGCAGATAAGCACGTTCCAATCATACTTGGAAGACCCTACATGGCCACAAGTCAGAGCATAAGAAACTTCCAGGAAGGGACAATTATCCTTCATGCTAAAAATATATTGGAGACATTCCATGTCTGGGCTAAGAAACTAAGGAAGTCAGATCCCACCGTTCCTATCATCCACAACCTTTCACATCAACATGTCCCAGAAAAAATCCACGCAAAGCCTTTAGATACTGAGCGAAATATTGAGTTTGAGGTCGGCCATGAAGTTATAATGAAAGCCCACAAACCAGAGAATAGGCCACGAAGTCACAAAGATGCGTGGATGGGATCATTCACAGTCACTGAAGTTGTTCCAGCTAAGGTGATAGAGATCAGGCCCAAGAGGGGCATCAAATGGAGATTAGTAGACGTTCATAGCCTTACTCGTTGCTGGGGAGGCTATATTCGCAAATGTTGATAGAGGTAACGCGTATAACTTTAAAAGACGTTAAATAAAAGTGTTGTATGGGAGACAACCCGCAATTTTTTATGTATTTAAATTTTGTTTAAGTTAGTTATTTTTAGTTGATATTGCAGTATTGAGACAGGTATGAGTGTTTTGATATTCATGTACTTAAGAAATGGAGTTAGGAATATAAAAACTAGAATTTGGCTAAAACCAGACCATACCTGCGGTACACCGCAGGTCCAAAAAACGTGGTGACGGTTTTTGCTACGGTATATTGCCGAGGAGAAGAGAAAAAAACAGTATCGCATAGCGCGAATACGGTATGAACAGCAGAAAGTTCTGGTGCACTGCACCAACCTTCCGGTGTACTGCACCATCAATACAATGGCGACGGTTTTCCAATACGGTACAATTACGAGAGGTATAAGACCAGCTATCCAAAACCGTATCGACAACTCGCGAATACTTTTGAAACCCTTAGGTCCGGTACACCGCACCTCACATCTGGTGCACCGCACGACGCCGACAGATCCAGTTTTGAAGGGTTATATTATGGGATTTAAAGAAAAGGTTAGTTCTTACACAAATTTATCAATCCTTAAGCCTCTCTTTCTTCTCGAAACCTCTCATAACTCAATTAAAACTTCATCAAACCTTCGCCAAACATCAAAACACTACCTAATAACCATCAAAACACATCCAATCCTTTCTCCAGATCGTCATAAAGAAGATTTAACCACCCATATCATATCAAATTACTTTGAATCCAAGAATCAAAAGCCTATATTTCCAAAATTCATCCTACAATTACGTAGATCCATACCAATCAAAGAAGAATTCATCCTACCCATATAATGATCGTCATCATAACACCTTTCCTAAACCTAAATAAAGCTTTTACAATCTATAATCAAGAGTTTTAAATTTCAAGAATGGTTAAAGATTTGAGTTGGAGGTCAACTGAGATGACAAAAAGAATAGAAACATTATCTACTGTCAGGGTGATGAAGAAGAATCAAAATAAGGTATTGGGTTCTAGTGAGAAGAAATCAATTGAGAAATGTTCAAGTTCCAATTTGAAAGGTAAAGCATGTTCAGAAAATAAAGGAAAGCTAGATGTGGTATATTCAAAAAGCAAAGAGGTTTCAACTTTAATAAGGAAGATAACAAAACCTATAAAAATCGAGAATCCTATTACCAAGATCAATAAAGCTTCTAAGTCCATGTTAGCTTCAATAGAGAAACATTTATCGGAACTTCCTTTAGCTTATGAGAGAGTATTTGAAGAAGAAGTTGAAGAAGGTGAGTACAAGAGATTCATAGAGATGGGTGATAGATTGGGTTTGTAAACATTCATGTTGCGATGATCAAATTTGTGTAGAGAGTTAGTTTCTGATTTCTATGTAGGCCTCTTGAGCCAAGATAGTAATGGTTGTGTTCCAGTACGAGGCAAGTCAGTTCCTTTCACAGTTGAAGAGATTCGAAACCACTTCCGGTTTAAAAAATTGGTTGGACCATGTAAGTGTAGAGAAGCGGTGGAAAATGTCAATACATTCGATTGGAATATACTTTTATAGTATGTATTAGATAAGGAGAAAGTGAAATCAAATAAGGGAGAGTTGAAGGAACCTTGGCCTTACAAATATCTCCAAGCAGATACAAAAGTTTGGCACCATTTCCTTATAGCAAATATCTTTGGAAACCTGAGAACCTCGGAGGGAACTAAGAAGAACGCAATCTTGTTGAATTGTATTTTAAAGGAAGAAGAAGTGGATGTGGCACAAGTGATCTTTGAGGAGGTGATGCGATTTTCGGTCTCTCCTACTTCGTTATTTAGTTCAAAATATCCTATTATGATCACGTGTCTTGTTCGGAAAATGAGTGTGATTCTGGGTAAAGAAGATGACCTAATATATAATATGATGAACAATATTAACAAAAATTGGATCAAGACAATTTTGAGGGAAGCAGGAATTACGCAACTTTCAAAAGAAGAAAAGGATCGTATTTGGCAGGGTAAGGTAGAGGAGCGGTTAAATAAAGTCGAAGCAGCTCAAACTTCCTTGGCCAAATATGTGGCACAAATAAAATCTAATCAAGCGCACATAATAACAATCCTAGAGAAATGAAAGAAAGATCAAGTAAATCCTATCTTGGATGTCGATAATCCGAGGCAATAGCCTCGAGAGTATGTTCTCTTTCTTCCTTACCATTTCTTTATATGCTTCATCTGCTAATTTTAATTCCTGTTTAGAGTCTTTTTTGAGTCGTGGGGACACATCTCATTTTTGAGTTGGGGGTGTGGGGATTCCTTGTCTCTCATCTCCAATTTTATGTGATTTTTCTGTTTGTAGGTAGAAATGAATTTTTTTGATACATGGGAATGAGATGTAGAGTGTGTTTAATAGCTTAAAAGTATAATCTTAGTAAGTTAATGATAGGAAGTAGTATTTTATGATCTATTTTATGTTGTATGCTTTGAGTATCTGCATGAAAACACACATTGATAGAAAAGAAAAATCAGTAAGTTAATGATAGAAAGTATGTTCTATCTCAGGGATCCTTGAGTGGTAAGTAAGCCATGAGATCGAAGCTAGTTGACAAACCCATTTAATGAACGTGCTAAAGGTAAGAGAACAACGAAATTGCATAGTATAGAAAGTGATTAAGGCGGTTTTTTCATAAGCCCCTTGTTACCTTTTAGCTTGCTATCCAAATTATTATATTTTATCCTTCTCATCCCCTTCTAACCTTTCTAAAGCCTTTTTATTAGCCACATTATAAGACATATACCTTTCGATTTTAGGACTTTTCCATATGACCCGCACTCAAATCGCGATGCATAGACAATTGTTTTAGAGAATGAGTGTGGGGTGGTGGGTCCACCATTATGGGAAGTATTATTGGGTTGATATTTTTGAGCTTATTAATTGTAATCTATTCCATATATTGATGATGATTCACAGGTTTATTATATTATAACCCTTTGCCGGTGTAATAGTAAATGAAAAAAGCTGAAAAACATGAAAAGAAAAGAAAAATATTTATGAAAAAAATAGCATGATATCTCAACATCAAAAAGAGAGTCATAGCTATACAAAAGAGAAAATATTGATATGGAAAGAATATATCTTTGGACCGGCAAAGTGGAATTTTTATGTGAACATCTTATGCTTTAATTGTGTTCTTGGGGATGCTACCTTGTGCATCAAGAAATTATTGGGTTGAGTGTGAATGTTTTATGAGAGTAACTCAAGCTCTAGGGTAATTTGTCGATGGCTAGTGAGGAGAGAGCCAAAAGCTCACTCTAAATTATCCAAATATACTTATCATACTGTCCCAAAGCCAACATTACAACCTTAAAAAGCTTTTGATTCTTTGCTATGTATTCTAGAAGTGATTGAGCCAATAAAGAGTAGTTAAGTGGATCTTTAGATACTAGTGAAGTTCGATTAACAATCTATAGCCTCCTTGGTGAACTGAGTAAAGATCCTCTCCTTCTTACATTGTGAAACTAATCTAATCTTGAATTCAAGCCTTGTTGATCGTAAGTATGACAAGTGTACATGTATTTAGTTTGTAAATGTTATTACATGAAATTTTCCAAGTAGTTGCTTTGACTCTATTCTATATATTCTGCTATCTTATTTCCCTCTATGCTTAATTGACCTTGGTTTGTATTTAGAGACTTCTCTTTGTTCTTATATTTATTGTATTGGGACGATACAACTTTGAGTTGGGGGTATTGATGTCTCCCTATTTGTGATGATTTAATCTTAGTTGGAGACTTCATTTTAGGTGTTTTAGGAAGTCTTATAGTCGATTTTTATATATAATATTGTATTTTCTTATTTTTTGGCTTGATTTGATGATTTATTACTTTAAGAGCATATTTGGTTTAATTTTTTTATTTAGTGTGAATCTTTAATGATATATAAAAATTAATTAGATGCCAAATCATTTCCAAGGGATAAAGGAAAGAAGATTATGATGGAAATTGTCGATAAAGGAAAGAAAAGATAAGGATGGAAAGATAAAGTTGCCAAGTAAATCTAAATTCCAGCATCTATGTCCATTAAAGTGATCATAACTCAATATTGGTTAGGACTTTTGATGAATGGTCTGAAGCAATGATGCAGAGCTTTCCAAAAGGATCAGGTTCGATTGAAAGAACGCGTCAATCGGAGTTGAAACGAAGAAGTTACGACCAAAACAAAACAGCGACAGATTATTACCTTTTCTATATTTTAGGGTTATGAATTTGAGTTGGACTAGAAGTCTAATTACTTTCTTCAACTTCAAGAAAACGTGTTGGGGCTTCCTAGTCCCCTATAAATACACCCTTTAACCTTTGTAAACATATCCTTTCCTCCCATAAACTAGTCCTTAGGTTTTATATATCATTAGAGTTATTGAAGAGAGCATGATGACATTCATGTATCTTTATTTTAGTTTTATTCTTTCGGGTATGAACTAATTTTCCCATAGCTTGGGTTTTGCATTATGTATAATCTATGAATTATATTTTCTTTCTATCTAAGTTTATTTGGGAATTATATCTTTTAAATTGATTCTAGCTACTTAACCATATATTTGTTTTATGTGTTTTGATTTATTGTCTGTCTTAAACTTGATCAACTTAGGGGTTTGCTAATAGCAGTTAGATGGGCACCTAGAAGGGGTGTCTAATTCTTGAAACACCACATAAATTTCTAGTGTACGGAATTAATCCTGACAAGATTTGCCTAGTTAGATAGTCATCAGGGTTTAATTTAATCACTAATCATTGTTGCGCAGGAACAACCTATTTGAGTCCCCACGTGATTCTGAGGTCGCCACCCTAGTTCCTTCTCTGGGGACAGGGGGAATTTAGAATCCTGACTACTTATCTAAGAGTTATTATCTCCCTTATAAACTGAATTGATAGAAAGAATAGATGGATTAGTGCATACTAGCAAAATCTAAGCTATATTCTCTCATCTTTATTCTCTCATATTTAATTATTTGTCTTTTAATTTATTTAGTTGTTAATCTAATCTCTCAATCAATCATATTTATGTTCTGGCTATTAATTATTAATTGCTACTTTGATTTGTTTACCCATTCATTTAACACATTTAAGTCCTTGAGGAACGAATCTTCTTATCATTAAAACTTGCATACGTCTGGTAATACTTGCAATGCCGTTTTAAGTCTAGGGTATTTGTGCATCGTTTTCTGTATTTATTTATCATATTTTTATCACACCCTAGGCGACACCAATAATCGACCAAGGGGTTAGAAAAACAACTTCCTAGCCTAAAAAAGTCAAAAGACCAAAAAATATCATCTGGACTCCTATGATTGTCGACTAGGGGGTTACCAAACAATATTCTTAACCTAAAAAAGGTCAAAAGATCAAAACATTTCATCTAGATTTGCATGATCATTGAATAAGGTTTCAGCTAAACATTTCATTTGAGAATTATTTTCCCTTTTGGTAGTTATTCACTATCTATCCTTGGTTAGTGAGCTTCTTAAAAGGATTATATTGAATCTATCACCCACATAATTCCAATCTCAACTACCACCCTAGCAAAGGTGATTTCTTTCCAATTCTTTGTAAAATATTAATATTTAATTATTTCCCAACCAATGAAAAAATTCAAAATAGAGTTCCTATTTCTCAATTTTTTTTCCATTGATCATGTATGAATATACATGTCGGTATTTTGTGATCTCAAAGTCACAAAAGTCAAAGAATTTAAGCATTTTCGCAATCATAAGTGGTCACCCAAAATAGAATAACGACTATTGGGTAGTATGTTTTACGATCTTCATAAAGCTTGAAATCAAAAATAATACAGCCCTATCAATGCATTCGAACATTAAATTTTATACCATTTTCAACAATAACTCGCTATATGTCTACAATTTCGATAAAATTTTGGTAACATAGCTTATTACTGATTATTCGTAGGCTTGCTCTAATGTTAAGGAAAAATATAACACTAATACTGAATTGTACTCAAAGGATCCCAGACGCAGTTAAAGCCAAGGTATTATGTAGTGATTCGCAAGAAACAAACATATGTCTGACAAAAAGAGAGCGATCAAACCCCATTCTTGAGCCAGCTTCCTCAAGACAATTTTTTCCGTGCAAGCTTTATGAGACAAATATTCCGCAACAAAAGGGTAGCTTTCCCAATCTTATGTTGCATATTCACAATCTACTAAAAATATGCCCAAGTAGTATTTGCGTAACTCTCAACATTTTTAAATACCTCTCACTCAAACATAATCGACACTTAGATAGAAACCATTGGTGGAACAATGTCGTGAGAATCTTGTAACTTATTATATGGTGCCTTAGTCCATCAAATATCTAATCCAAGGAGACAGTTGTTTCCATAATTCTTAAAGTATTTTACTGTCTTAAATGTCATGCATATTAAATTTGTTGTTAGATTAAGTCATCACATAAAACTCTTGAACCTTACAATCAAAATTATATTATTAAAATAAATGTAATATGCATATGTATATCTCATCAGTTTAGGAAGATTAAGTTGTATATCATCGTATTTATGCCATATAAGTAGTTAACAAAGGTCTTCCCATGATTATGAGGACGTTTTCGTTCGAATCACAAACGAGAAAAAGAGAATACACATGAAAAGAAAATTGTAACACTTCCAAAAACATCTTAGTTATTTCACACAAGTAGAGTGTTTGAACGATCTACCATTTGTAATATGACTCTGATAATAAACATGGTAAAAAGAAAATAAATTATTTTACTTGTGTCAAAAATAATACATGATCAGTATAATCTTAGAACTTTATACAAATAATACTGAAAGCTGAGAATTTGTATTAGCGGAGACTTAATTAACTGAACGAACCGTGTTACTTGATATGCCTAGAGACTGCTATTTAACATATTTAGGAAAGAAAGCTATCAAACCAATACTTAATTATTGATATGTGTGAAATTGATTCTCTTGAGCAGAATAATCTCAGACGAATATTATTTATCTCAATAACTACAACCTCTTTCTAAATAACTCAAATAGAAAATTAACCTTACATAAGACCATGTCACTATGAAAGATAATAATTAAATAAAAACATATAACGAGAAATACATGCTTCAAACAATATTCATGAGGTTTGATGTTATACAAGGTTTGTATAAGCATAGACATAATATAAGTATAAGCATCAACTAGAGTTAGAATAAAATATAATAAAAATGAGAGAAAAAATTTAAAATGTTCAGTGATGTTATTGCTAAGATCACTAATCTCTGATATATGTGCTCTCTTATATGAATCCCAAAAGTTGGTCAAAAAATGAATCAACAATTGGTCATAAGGTACTTAAATGTAGATCAGATTTTCCTATAGTCTGTCTAATCCGATGAAAAAGAGCATAAATTTTTATACAGACCTCCAAATGTTTATTGCTTTGCAAGCAGAGGATTGTAGATTCTTTAGAAATTCCAATTGTGGGTGACACACCTCCTAATTTTTCTATATTTACGTGACATATTCCCCTTATAATATTTACACTTTCCTTTATTGGTTCTTGTCCATCGTTCTACTTTTTTTCTTTAGTGCTGTTAAAATTCTAATTCCCTCAATGTAACGTTTTCATACTAATTCCTCATACTTGTACAATATTAAATTCATTACTCTTCGTGGTTACTATAGAAAAACGCAATATATTGCCCAGAACATTCAAGTGTTCATATATTATAGTAAAAAAGAATATATTAAGCTAAAAAGTACTCAAAGTCCTAAATTAAGCCTCAAATAGTCACTAAAATTATATCTTTTGCCTAAATAATCTCATGACAAAACGCGATACATAATATATAAAAAGTAACAATTAGAGTAATAAGTATGTAACACTTTGTAGACTAATACAAATTTTTTTTTGCCTAATTTCAATATTTTTACATCCTAATGTACATTTTATGGGAAAAAAGGAATATGTATAATATATCATGATTTGTTCTAAATATTGAATATAAATTTTTGATACCATTGGATTTGGAAAATCATAAAAACATTGGTATCTTGGTCAGTAAGGTATTCATGGAGCTGATTATTCCTGTTACCCTAGTTCTGTTGTAAAATGAGATTATCCACCCCAAAACTCACTAAAGGGAGACAATGTGCTATAATTTATAAACAAAGAAATAAGTATAAGAAAAAAGCAATTGAGGGAGTGTGACGTGTTCGACACATATAGTTTTATCACATACCATTTAGGATAATTATGTTTATTTGGATCTTATTATTTGATTTTATTACATGATTTAAAATTAAATAAATACTATAATTTATAAATAAAGATATGAGATTTAAATTTATATATTCTAGGTACTTTAGAAAAAGGAACTTTTTAGCAACTATCAAAAATAAAAGGAAATATATAAATTAATTCAACCTAAAAGGTTTCAATGGTGATCAATCAAGGGGAACTAAGTAAGCTAAATATGTATTATAGCAAGAGTATATGGTGAAAATTATATATTATCGAACAAAAGTAGTTAAATAAGTTGAAATAGTGTGAAATTAACATGATTAACGGTTAAAAATCAAATAGAACAAAGATGTCAAATGAGAGTCAACACTAAAAATCCTCTCTACCCATTCATCAGCCTTTAACTTTATTCCACAAATATTTTCTTTTTTAAGCCATTTTCACAGTTTTTTCACACCTTTTTTTTCTTTTTTCTTTTTCAGATTTAGTGTAAATCCTAATTTTTTGGGATCTAGCACCAAGTCTTTCACAAAAAAATTCCCTATCATTCATCACACACTACAACTTTCAACCGACCACCACTTCTAAAATCTTTGCCACCCCACACCATTCAAACTCTACCGTGTTTCTACTCTCAACATGAATAGAATGTTGAACTTGAACAAAGTAGGAAGCTCGAATTCGAGGACTAAGACACATTATAGTAATATAACGAGATAAATCTTCTCACCTACTAATGTAGATCTGGAAGAAGGTAAAGTAGTAAGTAAGGTAAACATAGTTGTTGCTTCTTTAATGAGAGTTGGTGAAGTAATTACAAGGGTAAATACTCCGATTTCAACTCCAATTGAAGTAATTGAGTAAATTCCTAAGGAGGTGAGTGAAAATGTAGTCAAACCGGTTGTATGGTCAAACTTATTTGAAGGAAAGTTTACTGAGCCACGTAAACTCGATTTTCATGAGTCGGTGAGAACTCATGGTAAAAGAATTATTAAGCCGCCACAAGATGTATTTGATAAAGGTGCGGATTTGTGGAAGAATAGTCTAATTGGACCTCCGTTCTATGCTATAGTTAACTTTGTTAAATTTTAGTGGAGTAATCTCGGTAAAGTGGAAGTCAAATCTGGTAACAAAGGTGTTTATCTGTTCAAGTTTGAAAACACTCAATACTACAGTAAGGCTATGGAGTAATTGTGACATATTAATGGTAAAACTCTGTTGTTAAGGCCATGGAAAGCAGGTATGCAATTTGACAATTTCAATATTACTAAAATTCCTATATGGGTTAAGCTAGCTAATGTTCTTATGGATTTATGGACACAAAGAGGTCTAAGTTATGTTGCAAGTGGAGTGGGTATTCAATTGCAAATGGACTCAGTTACTGAATCTAAGACTCATCTCAGTTATGCTCGAGTATGTGTTGAGGTGAATACGATGGAGGAGCTTCCAGATGAGGTGTATGTTTATGTAGGTAGTGAGGATCTATATGTTTTTAAAGTTTAGTATGATTGGAAGCCTATACTTTGCATTAAGTGTAAGAAGTTCTGACATGTGGAGAGTAAATGTAATAACATCAAGAAGGTTTGGGTTCAAAACGTGCATAATTATAATGGTAGTAAAACTGTATTTGACTAGGGCAAAGGTAAAGAAGATGAGTTGAAGGTGGTTAGTAGTAAAACACATAAATCTAATCGTGCTTAACCTAGCTTAGTCCATTTATCTAACAAGTTTGAAGGATTGCAAGACCATAGTGATATTAACAAGGATATACTTGCATTCATAAATCACGAAGGAGGAAAGGAGATCACAAGACTTCCAAATATATGAATATAGCCTCTTGGCATGTGAGGGGGTTAAATAATGTCCTTAGACAGTTAGATGTCAAGGAGTTTCTAATTAATAATAAAGTCAGATCGATTGGGTTACTTGAAACTAGAGTCAAATTTGATAAGTTTGAATCTATAGTAAAGAGTCACTTCTCTCATTTAGAGGTGGCTCACAACTACAATAAAGATGCTTCTGGTAGAATTTGGATTCTATATGATCAAGATTTTTTCAGGGTTGAAGTGATTTATGTAACTTTCCAAGTCCTGTTTGTTAAGATGGAAGTTATTGAGAGTAAATCTGATGTGTACCTTTGGTTTGTTTATGGTAGTAATGATGATGAGGAGAGACAATCTCTATGGAAGGATATCATTTATCTGAGCTATAAGTATAAAGATCATGAAGTGAGTTTTCTAGGGGATTTCAATGAGATTTTAAAGATTTGGGATAGATTGGACTGTGCCAGTCTGGATAAGGGAGCACAAGAATTTGTGGATTGTATTGATGATGCAAATATATATGAGCCTCAATATGTTGGTCACTATTTTACTTTGACCAATAAGAATAGACAAGTCAGTTAAGAGCTAGTAAGATAGACATATTGTTTATTAATGACAAGTGGCTGGACAAAATCAACTCGATTGTGATCATAACCCCTCCCTTTACCTCTGATCATAGTGCTTTGCTTGTCACTATTGGTAATAAGAAGATTGGAATGCTGAGTGCCTTTAAATTTTTTAACATATGGGCTAAACATGAAAAGTTTTTGGAGCTGGTAAAATCTGAATGGAGTAGTGAGGTTAATGGAAATCATATGTTTAGGTTTTGTATGAAGCAGAAAAGGGTTAAAGCTGCATTAAATAAATTCAATAACACCTATTTTAAAAGAAATAACGAGAATGTTGAGGCTATTAGAAAACAAGTATATAGTGTTCAGACTAGTATCATGAATGGAGTTACAAATATAGCTACTTTAGGTGGGGAGTTGGATAAAGCCTTTATGGTGTAGCACAATATTATGAAACATAAGGCTAAGATAACTTTCACTACTGAGATGGATTGTAATACATTATACTTTTACAAGCTCATCAAAGGTAGAATAGCAAGAAATATAGTGTGTACTATTATAACTGAAACTGGTGAGGCTATTACTGACTCAAGTAAAATCAAAGAACAATTTGTTACTCACTACTCTAGGATCTTAGGGTCAGATGAGGTTAATGAGGAAGTTTGCTCCGTTGACACTATTAAGAAGATTGTAAATAAAGCCTTAACTTAGGAGCAGCAAAATGAGTTGGTTGCTCCATTTATAGACAAGGAGATTAAAGATGCATTATTTTCTATAAATGAGGATTTCAACTTATTAAAGAGGATTTCATCTTAGCTGTTTAACAATGCTTTCAGTTTGGAGAGTTGCTTGGGCAAGTTAATGCAACTAATATTGTATTAATACCTACGTAGAAAAATGCTACTAGTGTTACAAAATTCATAACTATCTCTTGTGTAAATACAACTTATAAAGCTATTTCTAGAGCTATATCAAAGAGATTGAAAAAGGTATTATTCTCTATTATTTCTATTAATCAGGCATCTTATGTGGGTGGAAGATATATTAGTGATAATATCCTAGTTGCTCAAGAAATTATGCTTTATTATGATAAGAAAAACTCACACCCTAATTGCACTATTAATTTGTACTTATAGAAGGCATATGATAGTGTTAATTGGAAGTTTTTGATTAATACTCTTTATGCATTTGATTTTCCAGAAAAATTTATCACATGGGTTAAAATGTGTGTGTACTACATCCTATTTAGTGTGTGTAAATGGTGAGGCATGTGGCTACCATTTGAGTTGTACTATGATTTAGGCTTTGATTTCGACCATACATCTCTTTTCTAGAATATCAAGGCTAAAAATCAACTACCATAAGAGTGAGTTATATTCTAGAGGTACTAATTAGGCTTATATGCAAAGAAAATGTGAAATACTTGACATTAAAATCGGTGAACTTCCAGTCAGCTATTTGGGTGTTCCTTTACTCTCGAAGAAATTAAGTGTCAATGAAGGTAATAAGTTAGTTAATAAGATTTATGATAGTATAAATATTTGGTCATCAAAACTGTTTTCTTATGCGTTGAAGTTGAAATTATTAGATGCGTATTGGTAAGAAAAATCTTGTTTTGGTGTAGAGTGTTCTTGTCGCCCAAACAAGTAATATATAAATTAAATCACAAGTTATCCAGCTTTCTTTAACGAGGGAACATTAATGGAGCACAAGGCGCAAAAATAGCGTGGAACACTATTTGCTCTAGGAAAAAAAGAAGGAGGTCTTTTTATACCTAACTTAGAGGATCTCAACAAAGTTGGTTTGTTATTTACCTTTTGGAGGATGTACTCTTAAAGGTCAAATCTATGTAGTTTATGGGCTCATGTTAATATATTCCAGGGTATGTGTATTTGGGGAATTGAAGTGAAGCAGTATCACACTTGGATATGGAAGCAATTTTTAAAATAATAAGTATAGCTTATGAGATCATCTACCACAAAGTAGGAGATGGTAAGAATATATATATGGTTTGGGACAGATGGATTAATGGAGAGAGTGTAAAGGATATCCTCAATATGAAGTTAGATAATCAAAACCTTAAATATTATAGAAATATGAGAGATTTCTATGACAGGGATAGATGGAGATTGTCTCCATGTATAGGGAAAGCATTCAGAAGGTGAAGCTCATTGATAGAACTGATGAGATTATATGGAAGGAGAGCACTATAAAATAATACTCGTCTAAAAAGACTTTGGCATATATTGCTATTAATAAAGATGAAATTAAATGCAGTGAAATAGTTTGGAGTAGATTTTGTATTCCAAGGTGCGCTTTCATTTCTTGGGTTGCAGTTCAGGATAGGCTCCCAACTAATGCCAGGATGATTGGTTGGGGTTTACAAGTTGACTTTTATGCGTTTTCTCCTCTACATGTTCTGAGAATAATGATCACTTATTTATATCTTGTTATTTCTCTAAAAGAATTCTCAGCAGGGTTATGTTTATATGCGGATTTCAAGTCTCTGCTGCAGATTTGGATAAATGGATTGATGGTTGTCTGCTATTAACTTGTAAAGAGCACTTATGTATTGTAACTTTTTTTTTTACATCTTATATCTAAAGTATATGGAATGAAAGAAATTGAAGGATTCATGGTGATGATGCGCTAAATGAGGAGCAGTTAGTTGACAGTATTATTGTGCAAGTTAGTGTAAAATTGCAGGTGCTGAAGAAAAAAGGCTCGGTGGATATTCTGAATAGTTTATTAAATAGAGCCTAGTTTTGATAGGTAGTATAGATTGACCCATTATGTTTTTATTTTTATTTTTTATGTATTAGGTTTTTTTATGTAATTTTGTTTGGGCTTAGATAGGAGATACGCTTGGAAATTTGTATAATGAACATGTGTTGAGTTTAAAATAAAAAGTTTGATTTGAAGATAAAAAAGATAACACAGATTAAAATAATTAGTTTAAAATCAATCCATAGTAATTTCTTATGATTTAAATCTAATTTAATTTCTTTTAATTAATTATCAAAAATAGTGATATGTTTATAGATGATATCAATAAAATATAAAAAGTTTGTGACAAACAAACTCTACTATTGAGTGTGGTAGGCTGAAATTTATAAAATATACATTTCTCCTTTTCACTTCTCTTTTATTTTTAAAAACTAATAATTCTTAGAAACCAAATAATATCTTTTGACATTTATTTAAATCTTTTTAACGATATATTAATAGATTTACATTCATTTTTAAGGTTTAGGGATGAATTAGAAGACTTTTCGAAGCCAAATAATAATTCTAGTTCTTTCCCAGACAAAAAAAATCATCTACAATCGCAATCAATTCATAAAAGTAACATTCATGAAAAATAATCTTCCTGATGAGTTTATCGTTGAAATTCTATGAAAATTACCTGTTAAATCTCTCTTGTAGTTTAAAAATTATTTTAAAAAAATAATATAAACTCATCTCAACATCAAAATTCACCAAAACTCATTTGTCTTTATCCCTTAACAATTCCAATATTACTTCTCAACACCTTTTTTTTTCTCATTTTGTCATTAGACATATAGCTTAAGGCATTGTTCATATTGCTCTTTAAAACAATACACTTTACCGTATACAAATGATATTGATTACACGATGAAGGATGCTAATAGGTTTGTTCAGTTAGTGGGGTCTTTGAATTGGTTAGTTTTTATAATCATTGAGCTTAATTTCTTTTTGTGGAACCCATATTTAAAAAAATCTAATAAATTGCCTTCTTTAAGTGTTGAAGGAATTTGTTTTATAATATATTGTTTTGGTTATGATTTGTGTAATGATGACCAAAAAGTTGTATGCATTTTGTATAATTTTAATAGATGTGGTTTTAAAAGATCTGGATTCTAACTGTTAGAGGAGTATTGAAGGGTTTAAAATTGTGTTCCAGTAAACTACTTGGGTAATTTATTAATGGAAAACTACATTGGGAGACTCGTCCATATATTGGGTCTACTTATTAAATAAGTATTATTTCACTAGATTTGGAAAATGATTTGTATGGGGAGGTGGAGCAACCTGATTATCTGATTATGTAGCGGGGAAGTTAGATTTGATATTATGAGGATGTTTTTTTATTAAAAAATGAGGAAATTCTATTTGTACTTGGATCAATGTTCATTATTCATAATCTGAAAGAGCATTGTAAAATATTTATAGAGATGAATGCTTTGATGCTTGTTTTGAAGTAGAAATGTATGTAGAAAGTTTACTTTCTCCTAGTGTTGTACTGAAGAAATTTAGTAAGTAGAAAAGGCAAGCGTTTTCAATTTTTTTTATTTCCAATAAGATTTTAATATTATTCCTTTTTTCAATATTATATTAATTGTTTATCTAGTTTTGCTTTGCAGGTGTATTAAAACTTGTGAACTTTAAGACCTGATTTTTAATTGTTAGTGTATAGTTAGTTTAGAATAAAAAGTAGGGACTCCGAGGGTAAACATAATTGATGAAGTATCTTTTATTTTATAGAGTCGAAATTTTTATTTATGTTTGTAGTAATTTGATTTGATCAGTTTACTTTATGTTTTTTTTTACAAAATATGTGGTTGCAAAATGACTTAAAAAGGTGTTGGTCTATATTTTTAATTAAAATTATGTTGGTAAAAAAGATTAATAAAATAGAAATATTTTTTGAAAATTTAAAACCAAAAGGTACTACGTGTATATTTTCAAACTTTTACTAGGCATCGATATATATTTTAACAAAGTAGACATAATCTGCAATTGAAGAAGGACATGAGAAAATAAATATAGTAAGCTAGTTATCTTGTTTGGAGTTTCAGTTTAGGAACTTTAAAAGTATGTCGTTTGATTATGGAAAACTGTATTTGTGTTGTTTAAGAAATCTCTCACATATTTGTATAATTATATTTGATCATTATGGTGATTTAATACATAATATGAAGCAGATGATACTAACCCTTACCCAACTCATTTTATAAATTAATGGAAGCTTAGGCAAAGAAAAAATTCAGAGCTATCTTTGATTGCATTATGTACTAAATTATATTTGAAATTAGTTATATTTATGGTTCGATTCTATTTACAAACAAACCTCATCCATGTGTTGTTCCGAATTAATGACAATTATGTTTTGTTTTGTAATCTCCATATATATATATATATATACTGCTTAACTTTTTAGATAATGTTTAAATGATGATATGTGGAGAAGTTTGTTTATTGTTTATTTTATATATTTATTTGTTTTTTTGAAATTATGTTATGCTAGATTATTACATTTTAATAGGATGGATAATTTATTAATAAAGCCATGTTAGAAAGAATTCATGACATGGTCCCCTCCCTAAATAAGTATCTTTTGAATGTTTGTGTAAATAAGTTGTTAATGGTATCAATTTATTTCTTAGTTGTGCCTTTGATTATGTCCATCTAGTTATAATTAGTTAGCCTTTTTGTTTTAGTATTTGATTTTCAAAGTCAAGTAAAAGGTGTACAAGAATCGGAGGTTTTGAGTTGATATGAGTTTTTGTAGGGTCTCTTGTCTTTAATGTATCAATAAATTCTTTCAAGTTGGTGTTATAATTTTACAGTTATGCATGTAAAATAATGGAAAATAATTCTCTCCAGAAAATTTGGACTAGGTTTTAATAATTTTCATTTGGAATTTTATACTACAGTGTTTGTAATTTTAGGAATTACATGGATTTTACATTGCACATTCTACCTTGCATATTCTTGTAAACATGAGACAATTTATTTTTCGACATGAGACCATTCATTTGGATGAAGTATGTGTTCCCTTCTTTTGTGGTTTTAGAACTTATATTCAATTGGTATTATTTTAATATAATGGATATATACTAATAGGTACTTGTAATTACATTAATAAATTTGTGTATCATTTGAATACTTTTTGGTCATTGAAATCTAATAAAAGCTTGATAACAACAAAAAGTATCTAAAATGTGCTGAAAGTAGAAAGTATAACATATTAAAGACATGTTCTTGAAAATCTCAACCAGAAATAAAAAACAAAATGAATTAATAAATAGTTTCATACATATATTTGGACTATGATGGAGCAGATTATCTTGAAACACGATAATCTGCTCCATCATAGTCCAAATATATGTATGAAACTATTTATTAATTCATTTTTTTTGATTTCTGGTTGAGATTTTCATACACTCAATATTAATGTTTTCTTTATTTTAATTGTCTAGATATGTGTACAAAGTATATAACATCTAGCTTGGTAGTTGGATTGAAGAATTGAATGGAGTTGTTATTACCATAGAATTTTTACTAGAATTTACAATTTAAGCACATGCTTTGAATTTTTTAGAGATGACATATTCTGGTATAAGATTGATATAGTATAATTATATTTGTTATCACCCAATAATTAATTTTATTATATTTTAAAAAATATATTATATAATTTGATTTCGGTGTAGTTAGCATATGTAGTGTTAATTATGCTAGTATCTACAATCTATACATACATTACCCCTTATGAATAATGATAAACAATTCAAGAAGTCTATTTTCATAAAAAAAGGTTAACAAAATTGAATCTAGTTCTTTCCAAGATTGTATTCTTGTAATGTGTCTTCATTTTTGAGAAATCTTAATACATAGATGTAGTTTTTCAAAAGTAATTTTTGTTAATTTTCAATTTTTTATGTTATTTTAAACTTTTTCCTCCACAAAATGACCTCAAATTTTCAAACCATTAAGTTTTTATATTATACATTCGTTATACTACATGTATTTTATTTCTAAATATGATTTTTTTAGCATCTCATTCTGATCTCGCTACATATGATTATAATGGTAGATCATGTCTTGTCATTCTCTAGTATTATAATTACTCTTTAGGTTTATATATTCTACTAGTTAACCACACTATTCATGTCTTGATACAACTAGTTTATGAAAATGCATGCACTTTATACTTAATATTTATTTCCCGTTAACATGAGTAAAATTTATTTCTTATATTTTTTAGTAGAAGAATTAGTCTTCATAAGGTATGTATATAAATACTAAGATTATTAAATAAATTTGCTATAAAATTAACTAGTTGGATAGACAACAATAATTTGTATAAACTATCAGTCATTTGTAAATAACAATGTTCTTAATATCATGGAAAAACAATTATTTTTTAGAACTTGAATGTATATTTTAACCCCAACAACACAATAACACATGCTCAATTAATAATTTTAATACACATACATTTTAATTTACCCTATGAAAAAAATATTAAATCAAAAAGACAAACACAATCATATGTTATATCCACATAACACCTAGTGGTAACAAATAAAATAGTATCCAACCAAAAAAATAATTAATAATTAAAATAAGATAAGCTTAAGACTAAAGAGAGACAAATTGATGAATAGGGAGTGAAAAGATTTTATGGAATTCTTCGGCTTATTTATCTAATATCCAATAATAAATCAATTATATTAAAAATCCACTTGCTAATTTAGGGAACAAAAACTTTGTAAATACCACCTAAATAACTTCGAATGAAGGAAATATTAAAAAATATTTATTACATAAAGTTAGACAATTCATCAATTATATTTCCTTATATAAGAGAGTGGATGAAAAAATATCGATATGTATATCAAAGTATATATTCTCCTCTATAATAATGTCGGATAATAAATGTAGTTTCATTTCATATCTTGTAATTAAAATTTGTATAAATTAGTTAAAAGCTCTTCATAAAAGGAATCCAAGAGGTGGCAACCTCGTCTTAGAAAACAATACTTGACTATATTTTTATTAGAAAATTTACATATAGAAAACACATAGTACAATTGAAAATTGAGAGATTTACAAATTGATAGAGTTAATAAAATATTTTTTGCGATATACAATGTATTTATATTCTTAACTGACAAGATAATCCAATTATTAATCTTTTTTAAACTTCGATATATACTAATGTCAATATTTTTAAATTCACTATTGAAACCTTGTACACTAAATATTAAATTACTATACCCTAAGGTGATGTCAACCAAAATGCTTTTTTCTGTTGAGATTACAAAAATAGTCAATTTCTTATCTTCGTCCCAATAAATTTGGCATTTTTTTAAGCAATCATTTAATGCCATACATATTAAATTATGTAAGAAATGCAATACACCAACAAAAAAACCCTAAAACAAGTTGTTTAGTATAATGAATTATAAACCCTAAATATGACATACAATACGATACTAAGGCTCATTCGTAGAACAACTCTTTACAATCTGAAACATAAAGGTAATAAATCACGGTCAAGAATTAAATCTAACATCAAAGACCAATATATTTTATCTGGCCTCTTATGATAATCCTTTAGAGGGTTAACCAAAATAGTCTTTACCTGCAAAAGTCAAAAGACCAATATATTTTTTTGGCCTCCTATAATCATCGATTGAAGGCTAGAAAAAGGAATTACTGACTTAAATTGGGCAAAGACCATATAATTTTTCATCTGCGATCTTACGATAATCAACCAAGGGGTTAAAAAATCAAATTCGTCGTCTACAAAGGCCAATAGACCAAAACATGTCATCTAGACTCCTATGATTATCGACTAGGGGGTTACCAAATAATATTCTTAACCTAAAAAGGTCAAAAGACGAAAACATTTCATCTGGCCTTGCTTGATAGGTTTCAGCTGAACATTTCATTTGAGAAACATTTTCTTCCCATTCTGTATTATTCATATAAATCATTTGGTTAGTGAGCTTCTTAGAAGGATTATATTTGATCTATCACCCACATAATTCCAATCTCAACTACCAACCTAGCAAAGTAGATTTCTTTCCCATCCTTTGTAAAAACATTAATATTTAATTGGTTCCCAACCAAAGAAAAAAAATTCAAAATAGAGTTCTTCATTCTCATTTATTTCCATTGATCATGTATTAATATACATGTCAGGAATTTTTTGATCTCAAAGTCACCAAAGTCAAAGATTACCTTCCTCAAAACAATTTTTGTCGTGCAAGCATTATGAGACAAATATTCCACAACAAAAGAGCAGCTTTCCCAATCTTATGATACATACTCACCATCTACTTAAAATATGCCCAAGAGGTATTTGTGTATCTCTTGACATTGTTGCATACCTCCCTATCCAACAGAATCGACACCTAGAGAGAAGCCATTGGCGGAACAATTGTGTGAGAATTTTGTAACTTATTATATGGTGCCTTAGTCTATCAAATCCCTAATTCAAGGAGATAGTTATTTTCATCGATTCTTAATGTATTTTACTGTCTTAAATGTCATGCATATTAAAGATATTGTTAGATTAAGTTATCACATAAACCGCTTGAACCATACAATCAAAAGGATAAAATTAACATAAATGTCATTTGCATATGTATATGTCATCAGTTTAGGAAGATTAAGATGTATATCATCATATTGAACCCATATAAGTAGTTATCCATTTCCTACATTAATCAGTTTCCTATTTGTAGTTAACAAAGGTGTTACCAAGATTATGAGGACATTTTAATTTGAATCACAGAAGAGAAAAATGGAATACCTATAAAAAATCATAACACTTCCAAAAACATCTTAGATATTTCACACAAGTAGAGTGTTGAACGATCTACCATTTGTAATATGACTCTAATAATAAACATGGAAAAAAGGAAAAAAAAATTACATGTGACAAAAATGATACATGATCAATAAAATCTTATAAATTTATACAAATAATAGTGAAAGATGAGAATTTGTATTAGCAGAGACTCAATTAACTGAACAACCCCCTTATGGATGAAACCGTGTTACTTGATATGCCTATAAACTCATCTTTAACATATTTAGACAAGAAAGCTATCAAACCAATACTTAATTATTGATATATGAGAAATTAATTCTCTTGAGCAAAATAAACTCACAAGAATACTCATTATCTCAATAACTAAACCCTCTTTTTAAATAACACAAATAAAAAAGTAACCTAACAAAAGGCCATAACATTATGAAAGACAATAATTAAATAAAAATATTCACTAAGAAATACATGTTCCAGTTAAAAAAATGATAAATAATATTTAATTAATGAACTAAACCATATTCATGAGGTCCTATATTATACAAGGTTTGTATAAGTATAGACATAATATAGGTATAATCATTAACTAAAGTTAGAATAAAATATAATAAAAATGAGAGAAAAAATTTAAAAGGTTCAGTGATGTTATTAATTAGATCACTAAGCCCATTGATGTTATTGCTTAGATCACTAAGCCTCTGATATATGTGCTCTCTTATATGAATCCCAAAAATTGGTCAAAAATGAATCAACGATTGGACAGAAGGTACTTAATGTTGATCATATTTCCCTATAGTCTGTTCAATCCCATGAAAGGAGCATAAAATTTTATTCAGACCTCCAAATGTTTATTTCTTTGCAAGCATAGGATAGTAGTTTTTTGGAAATTCCAATTATGCTGACACACCTCATAGTTACTCTCTATTTATTGATAACTCTTTAAGATTACATGACATATTCCCCTTTTAATATATATACATTTTCCTTTATTGATTCTTGTCTACTCTTCTACTTTTTGTCTAGTGTTGTTAAAATTATAATATCCGCAATCTAACTTTTTCGCACTAATGCCTCGTCCTTGTACAATATTTGATTCATTACTCTTCGTGTTTACTATAGAAAAACTCAATAAAATTCCCAAAATATTGAAGTGCTCATATATTCTAGAAAAAAATAATATATTATGCTAAAAAGTACTCAAAATCCTAACTTAAGCCTCAATTAGTCACTAAAATTATATCTGTTGCCTAAATAATCTCAGGACGAAACACGATACATAATGTATATAAAGTAACAATTAGAGTAATAAGTATGTAACACTTGGTAGACTAATACATAAAAACCTTTTGCCTAATTTCAATGTTTTTACCTCCTAAATGTACATCTTATGGTATAAAAGGTTTATGTATAGTAATTCATGATTTTTTCTAAATATTGAATATAAATTTATGATAACATTGAATATGAAAAATCATAAAAACATTAATATCATGATCAGTAAGGTATTAATGGATATGATTTATCCTATTACCAAAGTTACGTTGTAATATGAGATTTTCCACCTTAAAACTCCCTAAAGAGAGACAATGTGAATACAATTTGTAAACTAGGAAATAATTATAAGAAAATAGTAAATGAGGGAGTGTGACGTGAGGATAAGTTATGTTTATTTGGACCTTATTATTTGATATTATAACATGATTTATAAGCAAATAAACTAAAATTTATAAATAAAGATATGATATTTAAATGGATATATTCTAGCTACTTTAGAAAGGATATTTTTATAGCAACTGCCAAAATAAAAAGGAAATATATAAATAAATTCAACCTAAATGGTTTCAATGTTGATCAATCAAGGGGAACTGAGTCAGCTAAATATGTATTATAGCAAGAGCATATGGTAAAAATTATATACTTCTGAACAAGAGTAGTTAAATAAGTTGAAATAGTTTATATATATACGAGTATAGGAAAAGAAGAGTCCAATATTAAAGAAATTATGACATAAATTTACACGATTAAAATAATTAGTTTTAGATCAATCTATAGTAATTTCTTAAGATTTTAATCTAATTTAATTTCTTTTAATTAATTTTCAAACATAGTAAAATGTTTATAGATGCTATCAATAAAGTGTACTAAGTTTGTGACAAACAAACTCCACTATTAAGTAGACTGAAATTTATAAAATAAATTTATTGTATTGGAACACACTTCTCCATTTACCTTCTTTTTTTTTCTAAACAATTTATAATTTTCAAAGTCCAAATAATATATTTTGACATTTATCTAGATATTTTTTTAACATATATATATATATATATATATATATATATATATATATATATATATATATATATATATATATATATATATAAATTTACATTAAGTTTTAGGATTTAGGGATGAATTATAAGACTTTTCCAAACTAAATAACCATTCTAGTTCTTTCGTGGAAATTCATTCTAGTTTTTTTCGCTGGACACAAAAAATTCATCGACAATCACAACCAAATCATAAAAGCAATATTCATGAAACTGAATCTTCCTGATGAGCTTATTGTTGAAATCATGTTAAGATTACTTTTAAATCTCTCTTACAGTTTAAAATTATTTCAAACAATGGTATAGACTAATCTCATCATCAAAATTCATCAAAATTCATTTGTCTTTATGCCTTAACAATCACAGTATTACTCATCAACACCTTATTTTCTTATTTTGTCACTGGACATATACCTTAATACATTGATCCCATTCCTCTTTGATACAAAACACTTTACCGTATGCAAATGATATTGATTACACGATGAAGGATCCCAATAGTTTTGTTCAGCTGGTGGGGTCTTTGAATGGGTTTGTTTGTATAAACATTGACCATAATTTGTTTTTATGGAACCCATCTTTAAGAAAATTCAATAAATTGCCTTCTTTAGGTGTTAAAAGAATTTGTTTTATAATTTATGGTTTCAGTTATAATTTGTGTAATGATGACTTCAAAGTTGTATGTATTTTGTATAATTTTAATAGTTGTGGTTTTACAAGAACTGGAGTAAAAGTTCAAAGTAAGAATTTTAAAGGCTGGAGGAGTATTTAAGGGTTTGAAAATTGTGTTCCAGTAAACTACTTGGGTAAATTCGGGAAATGAATTATACAGGGAGGTGAAGCAACCTGATTAAAGACCTAAAGGTAATAAATCATGGTCATGAATCAAATCGAACATTAAAGACCTATATTTTTTAACTGGCCTCTTATGATAATCGACTAGAGAGTTAACCAAAATAGTCTTTACTTGAAAATGTCAAAAGGCAAATATAATTATTTCAGCCTCCTATGATCATCGACATAAGGGCAGCCAAAGGAATTACGTACTAGAATTGGGAAAAAGACCATATCATATCATATGCGCTCTTATGATAATCAACCAAGGGGTTAAAAAACAAATTCCAGCCGAAAAAGGTCAAAAGAATAGAACATGCCATCTGGACTCCTATGATTATCGACTAGGGGGTTACCAAACAAAATTATTGACCTTAAAAGGTCAAAGGACCAAAACATTTCATCTTGCCTTGCAAGATCATTGAATAAGGTTTTATCTAAACATTTTATTTGACGATTATATCTTCCCTTTATGTAGTAATTTATCATCAATCCTTTGGTTAGTGAGATTCGTAGAAGGGTTATATTGGATCTATCACCACATAATGCAAATCTCAAGTACAACCCTAGCAAAGGCGATTTCATTCCAATTCTTTGTAAAATATTGATATTTAATTGTTTCCCACTCAAATAAAAAATTCAAAATAGAATTCCTCTTTCTCATTTGTTTCCATTGATCATGTATTAATATGCATGTCGCGATTATTGTTATCTCAAAGTCACCTAAGTCGAAGAATTAAAGTATTTTCACAATCATTAGTGGTCTCCCAAAACAGAATTAATGACTATTGGGTAGCATATTTTCAAATATTCTTAAATATTGAATTCGTAAGTAATACAGCCCCATCGATACATTCAACCATTAAATTTTATATCCTTTCCATCAATAACTTGTTGTATGTCTACAATTTTCATAAAAACTTTGTAACATAGCCTATTACTGATTAATCATAGGCTTGCTCTAATGTTAAGGAAAAATATAACACTGATACTGAACTATACTCAAAGAAGCAAGGGTATTATGTAGCGCTTCGCAAGAAACACACATATGTCCGACAAAAATTGAGCGGTCAAATCCCATTCTTGAGCCAGCTTCCTCAAGACAAGTTTTTTCGTGCAAGTATTACGAGTCAAATATTCCACAACAAAATGGTAGCTTTCCAAATCTTATGATGCATATTCACCATCTACTTAAAATATACCCAAGAGGTATTTGGGTATCTCTCGACATTTTTAAATACCTCTCACTCCAACAAAATTAGACACCTAGATAAAAGCCATTGGTGGAACAATGTCGTGAGAATCCCGTAACTCATTATATGGTGTCTTAGTCCATCAAATCCCTAATTCAAGGAGGTAGTTGTTTCCATAATTCTTCTAGTAATTTACTACCTTAAATGGCATGCAGATTAAAAACATTGTTAGATTAAGTCATCACATAAACCTCTTGAACCATACAATCAATATCATAACATTAAAATAAATGTAATTTGCATATGTAGATTTGATCAGTTTAGGAAGATTAAGTTGTATATCATCATATTGAACCCATATAAGTAGTTATTAATTTCCTACATGAATCAGTTTCCTATTTGTAGTTAACATAGGTCCTCCCATTATTATGAGGACATTTTCGTTCGAATCACAAATGAGAAAAAGGAAATACACCCGAAAAGAAAATTCTTAACACTTCCAAAAACATCTTAGATATTTCACACAAGTAGATTGTTTGATTGATCTACCATTTATAATATGACTCTGATAATTAATATGGATGAAAGAAAAAAAATTATTTTACTTGTGACACATATGATACATGATCAGTATAATCTTAGAACTTTATACAAATAATAGCGAAAGATGAGATTTTGTATTAGCGGAGACTCAATTAACATAACGAACCCCTTATGGATGGAACTGTGTTACTTGATACGCTAAGAAACTCATCTTTAAAATATTTAGGCAAGAAAGCTATCAAACCAATACATAATTATTTATATCTGAGAACTTAATTCTCTTGAGAAAATTATTCTCACACGAATATTAATTATCTCAATAACCAAATCCTCTTTCGAAATAACTCACATAGAAAAGTAACCTAACACAACGCCATATCACTATGAAACACAATAACTAAAAACATTCAATGAGAAATACATGCTTCAGTAAAAAAATCAAAAATATTTAATTAATAAACTAAACTATATTCATAAGGTCATATGTTATACAAGGTTTGTATAAGAATAGAAATAAAATAGGTATAAGCATTAACTAGAGTTAGAATAAAATATAAATAAAAGATAATAAAAATGAGAGAAAATATTTAAAAGGTTCAGTGATGTTTTTTCTTAGATCACATAGCCCGTGATATATGTGCTCTCTTATATAAATCCTATAAATTGGTAAAAAAATGAATCAACAATTGGACATAAGGTACTTAAATGTAGAGCATAAATTTTTATTCAAACCTCCAAATGTTTATTGGTTTGCAAGCATTAAATTGTAGATTCTTTGGGAATTCCAATCGTAGGTGACACACTTCTTAATTCCTCTCCATTTATTGATAAACTCTTTGAGATTACATAATATATTCCCCTTCTAATATATACACATACATTTATTGGTTCTTGTCCATCCTTTTACTAGTTTTCTTTAGTGTTGTTAAAATTCTAATTTCATCAGTGTAACTTTCTCGCACTAATGCCTCATCTTTGTACAATATGTGATTCATTACCCTATGTGCTTACTATAGAATATATTATGCTAAAAAGTACTCAAAATCATAACTTAAGCCTCAAATAGTCACTAAAGTTATATCTCTTGCTTAAAGAATCTCATGACAAAACACGATACATAATGTATCTAAAGTAAGAATTATAGTAATAAATATGTAACACATAGTAGACTAATATATAAAAACTTTTTGCCTAATTTCAATGTTTTACCTCCTAAATATACATTTTATGGAAACAAAGGAATACATATAGTAATTCATGATTTGTTCTAAATATTGAATATAAATTTATGATACCATTGGATATGGAAAATCATAAAGTTATTAGTATTTTGGTCAGTAAGGCATGGAGATGATTCATCCTATTGTCCTAGTGCCATTGTAATATGAGATTATCCACCCTAAAGCTCACTAAAGGGAAACAATGTGCCTACAATTTATAAACAAAGAAATAAGTATAAGAAAAGAGTAATTGAAGGAGTGTGATTTGTTTTACACATATAGTATCGTCGCATGCCATTTAGGATAAATTATGTTTATTTCGACCTTATTATTTGATTTTTTTACATGATTTAAATTAAATAAAAAATAAAATTTTAAATAAATACATGCGATTTAAATGGATATATTCTAGCGACTTTAGAAAAGGTAATTTTTTAGAAACTGCCAAAATGAAAAGGAAATATATAAATAAATTCAACCTAAAAGGTTTCAATGTTGATCAATCAAAGGGGAACTGGGTATATATAGACGAGTATAGGAAAATATGAGTCCAAAAATTAAAGAAAACATGACAGAAATTCACATGATTAAAATAATTTGTTTTAGATCAATCCATAGTCATTTCTTATAAATTAAATCTAATTTAATTTTTTAATTAATTATCAAACATAGAAAAACTTTTATAGAAGTCATTAATTAGGTTTAGAATGTTTGTGAGAAACAAACTCACTTATTGAGTGTGGTAGGATAAATTTATAAAATAAATTTATTGTATTGTAATACTATTCTCAATTTTACTTCTTTTTTTTTATAAAAACTAATAATTCTCTGAGTTGAAATAATTCTGTAAACAATATATCTAAGAGGAAATTCAGAATACATCTTATTGCGGAAGCATGCCAAATCGACATGAATCTTTAGATGAAGACTTCCAATTGTCCACAAACTATGATACTCATTCATATTCAATTGATTGAGAAATTAGAGAAGATTTGATTGATATTTTGTGTTGTTTCTTTTGTTTGATATTCTATGTTATATCTCAGAATTGTATATATGAACTATATATATTTATTGAATAAAAGCCCAATCGCTTTTATTTAGTTAGTTTTTCTTTTTTTGAATTCAAACAAGAAAACTACTCTCTCCAAAATCATGTCGGTTAAAAGTACGGGTTGACCCATCATGGACGCTTGACCCAACCCAAGTTCTAACAATCTCCTACTAGAACATGATGGAAAAACATCAATCTCATATTATATGCCACTGCACATAAATCATATCTCCATACCAAAATAAACTTAACATATTGGATAACTAGCTCATGCGACTTGGCAAGCATACAAGAATTAGTGCAATAAATCTGTTATGGTAGATAGTTGATCAATGAAAACATATTCCACTTGCATTATCGTAGGACCCTAGACTAAGATGTAATATCAATATTGTAGTAACTCAGATCCATCAAAATAAATTATCACTATCGTAGTTATAATACGAGTCTACTATCATAACTACATGTGTCTCACTATCATAGCCTAGTCCTAGTTGACTTACATTATCGGTGCACCTGCAAGAACACATCTTTGATATTTAATTTAGTATTCCTCTCGTACTTGAAACTATCAATAGTAATCCAATCGCTTTCCTAGACATACCCTATTAGGTCGCATCATCTATAACCATTGATAGTATGCTAAAGTAGAAGACACTGAATCAAAACATCAAGAGTCAGTAAAAAGTACTAAGGGTACTAGTTAAAGGTCTCATACAATGAAGAAGTAAGGATTAATTATTTATTTTCTTTTGTCGCATCATATACACACGTGGTATGAATCACATGCTACGATGTTTATATATTGTATGTCATTTCATCAAAAAATATTGTACAGGAGTATAATTAGATAATCCTTGCTGTCTAAATTGAATTCGTCAATTGATCAACCTTTTTGTAAATCAATCAAGAATTTCACATCCGATAAGATAAACTAGTAGATAGTAGGAATATACCCCGATCTCAAGTAATAACAATAACTCACATACATTCTAGTGATCTCATCTTAAAACTTTGTTAAGACAACTTTCTAAACTCATGTTTACTTTGCGAAAAGGCTCTTCTTTCACATATGTTTGTCTCATCCTTGCACATCTCTCATGACAAAGGTTGTTCCCCGTGTGAGAGGGCGAATAGTGTCTATCACATACTTTATTATCCACACATATATAAAACAATTAAGTCCTAACATAACACAAATATCATTGAATAAAATTTAATGCCATCTTTATTTTACAATGATATTCATCAATATTACACACTATCCTCCAGTTACTTATACATTGGATTCTTCTAATAGATTTAAGACAACCCAATAACATAACTCTAATGATGGTTTCATAAAAGAATCTACATGTATCGTGTGTGTGGATATAAATTGCAAAGAAATTTTCTTATGTCCAGTGATATCTTTTATAAAGTTATTCTTTATATTTGCGTATTTAGTCAAACTGTAATACTGTAGGTCTTTCATATTACCCATTGTCGCATGACTATTACAGTGTATCACAACTGGACTCCCACTTCTATTTGAGAATCTTAAATGTTAAAATAACATTTTTAACCAAACACCTTATTGAACTGTTACTGAACATGACACAAGTTCAGCTTTCATAATGGACAAAACAATACAAGATTGTTTCTTGTTACACAAAAATATGGCAACATTACTAAGTAGAAACAAATATCCAGAGGTAGATTTACACTCATATAAGTCACTAGCCCATTAGGTATCGATATATCCCTCGAGGAGCGAATCATATCATTGAAAGAAAATGACTTGATATTCAGTCCATGTCAAGTATCTCATGATCTCATTGTTAGATTTCCCATTCTCTTGTCCTGGATTAAAAACTCAATGACCATCTAAAACTGCAACGTAACAAATGTCTGCTATATACATAACATGATATATATAATACTTCTTATGGCACCTTGGTATGGTAACGAGGATAATCATTTCTTTTCTTCTAAAGTTTGATTGACACATCTTCTAACTAGAATCATGAATTTTTCTAATGGAGTATCAACGACTTTACAATAGCCATCTTAACGAATTCAAATATCTTATTTGTGTAAGGTCCTTGTGATAGAGAAAAAAACCTTTTCACCAAAATCTTTGTTATCAAAGTGGGAAAACAACCATTCTTTATTAGTCTTGACAAAAACTTTTTGTAATTCTCGGCCAACAAGATGTTATCTACATAAAAAAAGATAGAATTACAATTTTTACTTTGGAACATCACATATATACTCTATGGTACTCATTTATCAACTCAAAATGGTTCCATTAGATCACACCATGAAATCTCATGTTCCCCTAACTTGAGGTGTGCTAAAAGTTATAGATCGACTTCTTCAATCCATAAAACTTTTGATATTGGCCTTTTGCAACAAAGGCTACAAGATGTTACATCTGTAGACCTCTTCTTCTAAGCTAAATTATAAAAAAATAGCTTTAAATCCATCAGTTGTATCGATAAATCAAAGTTTGCTTCAATATCCATGATAAGATGAATAACGATAAATCTCACAATAAGTAAGAAATTCGCATTGTAGGCAATCCATTCTGATTGAGTATAGCCTTTTTGCTACCTCTCAATCAAATTCCTCTCTTTTCGCTTTATCTTAATAACACATTTATTCCCAATAGCCTTGCGTCTGTTAAAAAAATAACTAGTTTAGAAACATAGTTCTATTCTTATGGACTCTTACTATTCTTCATAGCCTTTTCCAATTAGGAGATGAAAATGCATCACACACTATATGATGTTCCAATTTGTTGTCAGGAGTTTTCATGAAGACTTCTCCTTTTATATAAAAACAAAGATAAGGTATCAACCCTCATTCACTCCTTCTAAGAGAAAGATCTCGTAGAATAGGTTGACTAGATGATGATATTATGTTCTCTAATTTATTAGTTTAAGGCAAACTGGGTTCCACTACCTTTGTTTTCATATCATCTTATATAGTCTCACTCTATTCATATAGAGGGAGGTTACTATTCCACTTCACCCTTCATTGGAAATCCATTCTCTACAAATTAACATCTCAAGAATTAATTTTTTTAGGCCTCTATCATTAAGTTCACCAACGAACACATATCCTCTTCAGTGATAATGATATCTTATAAAGATACACTTCTTGACTTTATGGCCTAACCCTCCATATTTATGAGTTGGATCATGACCATAAGCTTCCGACCCCCAAGGATACAAATATGATATACCAGGTTATCGACCTTTCAAAAGTTCATAAGACGTTAATGGACCCGAATTTGTAGAAACATGATTAAGTATGTAAGCAATAATGAATAAGAATCCTCACAATACAAAATTGGTAGAATAAGTTGTTCCATCATATACTTAGCCATTTCAAAGAGTAATATATTTCTCCATTCAGCCACTCCATCTTAATTTAGTGTTCTAAGGATTGTAATTTGCCTTACTATTCCCTTTTCATCACATAATTCTCTAAAATGATCAGATAGATATTAACATCCTCATTCAGTCCTCAAAGCCTTAAATAAATTTCCCACTTCCTTCATAAATTTAAAAAAGCATAAAATGCCTTAAATATTGATCAAAATAATACAGACATAACCAAATAAGGTGAAATTATCTATAAAAGTGATGAAATAACACTTTTGATGTCTCCTGTGACCGTTTACTTGTCCACAAATGTCTTAATGAACTAAATGTAATAGAAGATTGACCCTTTTGGCCTTTCCACATAATTTCTTGTTGCCTTGCTAACTAGAAAATATTAACATGATGGAAGACTTACTTTAATAAGTGAACAAGTGAATCCAGTAAGTTCACTTTTGTCAAAATGCACATTCAGTCTTTAATGATATATATCCTAGCTTAGCATGCTACACATTTTCCTTTCGCACCAGAATTACTAAAAGAAGCATTCAAAGAAAAACATCAGATATTATAATAAACTATAATAAAGTTATTATTATCAATAACCATAAATATATTCAAGATTAAACTCGAAACATAATACTTAGTTACCATAGAAAATATCTACTATTTTGTCACGAAATTATAAACTACAACCAAACTCTAGATAAACATTGATCGAGACTAAATTTTTTAGAATGGCAATGGTATATCAAAGATCGTACACATACAAGATTATAACATCTAGCAAGTACACCTTGCATGTACCAACCCCTTTAATCTGAACTCAGTTATTGTAACCCACATATATCCAAGTGGTTTCTCCATGAATTCAATAGTATTTTGCATAGACCCATTAGTCCTTAGCCACATGGTCAATACTCCTAAATTAATAGTCCATGAAGGATTAAGATAATCAAGTAAGACAATACTAGCCACACAAGCTATAACACAAGCAAATAATTTTCCTATATTCTTACTGTTTGCTTAACTTGCATGCGAAGTGACCCATTTTGTCATAATTGTAGAATTTAATCCTTCTCTTATATATATTCTTACAGGTTCGTTGTGTCCTCAATCTTGCCATTTTTTGTTCTTCTTTTAACCAGACTTGTTAACACTCTTTTCTTCTAATGTCCCTAGCGCTAATTAAGCAATGCACCCCGGGAGTTTAACTCAACAACATATGATTGACCTTGAGACTTCAATATCTCGATGAACTCATTTTCAATGGAAATATGACGAACTTCATCATTAAAATATAAATGATGTCATTGTAAATAAAAATCACTTTTTGTGCTCCCAGTCATATGGAAGAGAACTGATCACACCGTCACACAGTTCATCATGCATGGAATTAATAAAAAATTCTCTGAGAAATGAATCCTTGCTTTTCCATACTTGATAAAACTTAGTGTCTTATCCTTGATGAGTTGTGTTGCCTTTTTCAAACATAGGCATCACAATGTTAACAGTTTCGAGAGCTTCTTGCTCATCAACTAAATAATGTAGTTTGAGATTTCATAGGTTATAATTGTCAACAGTTAGTTTATATAAACAAAACCCTTGTTTAGGTGGACAATAATCACTATCAAATTCATTTTTCTATCAAATCTACAAAATTTCATTTGTATACATCTATACATTCACTATGTTCCTAATCATGAATCACTCACTTTTGTCTTTTCTTTACTAAATTAATATCATTTAACATTTTTAAGTTCTTTCTCAACAGAATTCTGACTATTCCAACACAATCAATTTTGATGGAACATAATACACCCGTATGGTTTATTATTTATGGATACAAACTTATCCATTCAAATAACTCATAGTTTGATATACTAATATGCAACGAACATTACATAGTATATTAAACAAAAAATTATGCATAAAAATATATATAAACATACATCCTAGAGGTATACTTCAATATTAGGTTACATTTAGGCATAGGTAAAATATATACTAACAAAATATATTCAATTTTTTTAACAAAAAAATCATAACAGTCAAAGTTAATAATTAAAAAAATATAGGAAAATCATAAATATTCTATATTAAGGTCAATAGTGAAAGCATCATATACCAAATCAATGATTACCAGTAATTAATTTTTCCTTTTTCTAAATATTAATTCATAGATACATGACCTAGAATAAAGAATTATGTTATACTTTATTTCTAAACAATTAAAAAATAAAACACAGATTTACTAGAATCACTTGGTAGCTAATAAAAAACTAAAATTCACAAAAAGATATTATGCATCAAATAATGATACCAAAAGTCAACCATTCAGTGTAGGATCATCCAATATTGGATGGAAAAAATTTCCTATATAAAAATTTAATTTATCAATGAAAAATTATAAATTAAATATAGTTGAAATCATAGTCTCACAAAAATAAAAATTAAACAAATATATTAGCAACATAATATATTTATAGTATATGCTAAAAATCAACAAAAATCAATTTCGTCAAAATAAATATAACAATCATACTCATGAACAAATTTATTTTAATAAAGATAACCTAATCTCTGATATGAATTGTATACAATATATATAGGAGGGAATTCAGAATACCTCTTATACAGGAAGCTTGTTTGAACCATCTTGCCCACTGTCATTCTTGAAGATATCCAATTGTCCACAAACTATGATACCCGTTCATATTCAATTGATTGAGAAATTACAGAAGATTTGATTAACAATTTGTATGATTGCTTTTGTCTGATATTCTATTTTATATCTCATAAGTATATATATATATATATATGAAATATATTTTTATTGAATAAAAGCCTGATAGCTTTTATTTAGTTAGTTTTTACTTTTTTAATTCAAACAAGAAAACTTCTCGCTCAAAAGTCATATGGGCTAACATGTATATATATTTTATAAATTTTTCATTTTTAAGGTTTAGGGGTGAATAAGAAGATTTTCCCAGACTAAATCCTCTACCAGCTATGGATTTCCAACACAGCTGCAGACAACCAAAATAATCAATCTACAATCACAGTCAAATCATTAAAGTAACATTCAGAAACTGAATCTCCCTGATAAGCTTATCATTGAAATCCTATCAAGATTATTTGTTAAATCTCTCTTGCCGTTTAAAAGCATTTCAGAACAATGGTACAAATTGTGAGTAAAAATAAAAGTCACTGGTACAGAAAAAATGGAATTCCAAGGAAAAATAATACTTCAATTAAAGTAAACTAACTACTACAGAAATGGAATTACAGTTACAATATAAACACTTACATGGAATAGTTTATTATAACGGTTAAAATGGTGTTAAAATGATATTCCGGCATAACGGTTATCTCTAACAGAAATTCTAACGACTATACTATAGTTTCCAGAGAGAAGAGAGGTAGAATTCTTGTTAGTTTCTGATGTGTTTCCTAAATAAGACAAGGTGGGGAAGAGTTGTAATTATAGGGGAGTAGGCATCTTGGAAAAGTTTGATACATATTCGTATGTAACTGATATGGTCAAGAATATATACGAGGCTTCATTTTGTTTGTAAAATAATGGAGAAATTCTATTTCTGTTTGGATTCTTTATTTATAATCTAAAAGATCATTCTAAAAAATTCGTAAAGATTAATTGATGCTTGTCTTGAAGCAGAAATATATGTAGAAAGTTTACTTTCTCATAATGCTTATTCTGAACAAATTGAGTGAGTAGAAGAGGTAAGTGTTTTACAAATTTATTAATTTCAGTAAGATTTAAATATTATTTCCTATTTACATATTGCAACGATTGTTAATTTAGTTGGGCTTCGCGTGTGTATCTTCTATTCCATATTTAAAACATGTGGAATTTAAAACATGATTTTTTTTATTTTAGTGTATAGTTAGTTTACAATAAAAAGTAGAGACTTGAGTGTAAAATAATCGATGAAGAATCTTTCCTATTGTAGAGTCAGATTTTTAAATAACTTAGTAGTAGTTTGATCAATTTACTTTACTTTTGTTTTTGCAAAATTTGTGGTTGCAAAATGACTTACAAAAGGGTTGGTCTATATTTTTAATTAAAATTATGTGATGATAAAAGATTAATACATTAAAAATCAAATTTTTAAAAGTTTAAACCCAAAACCTACGAGTAGCTATATATAACAAAGTGGACATAATATGCAATTGAGGAAGGGAATTGGAAAAGATAAAAAATAGTAAGATAGTTATCTTGCATGGAGTTAAATAGGTTTAGGAATTTGAAGGTATGTCGTTTGATTATGGAAAACTATATTCGCGTTGTTTAAGAAACCCCTCACATATTTATATTATTATATTGGATCATTATGGTGATTTAATACAGGATATGGAAAGATACGAAGCACTTGTCAAACGTATTTCCTAAATTAATGAAATCTTAGGCCAAGAAAAAATTCAATGTTATCTCTGATTGCATTATGTACTAAATTATGTTTAAAATTAATTAAATTTAATGGTTTTAATATATTTATAAAGTAAGCTAAACTATGTGTTATTATAAATTAATAAGAATTATGTTTCATTTTGCGATCCCCATATTTATATTGATGACATGGTGTCACTCTAGTTAACATTTTAGATAATGTTGAAATGATGATATATGTAGAAGTTTTTTTATTATTTATTCTATATATTTATTTTTTATAAAAAGTTTATTATGCAAAATTATTACAATTAATTAGGATGCATGATTTATTAATGAAGCCAAGATAGAAAGGATTTATGACATGGTTCCCTCCCTCATAAGTAGTATCTTTTGAACAATTTTGAAAAGAAGTTGTAGTTAGTATCAATTTGTTTCTCAGTTGTGCCTTGGTTTTATCTATCTAGTTATAATTAGTTAGCTATTTTATTTTAGTATTTGGTTTTCAAGGTCAAGTATAAAGGTTTAAAAGAATCATAGGTTCTGATTTTATGCAAGATTTTGTAGGGCCTTGGTCCTATCTGAGATAGTTAATGTATCACTCAAGTATCTTTGAAAGTTAATGTGTCACTCAATTCTATGATTTTACAATTATGCATGTGAAATAGTATAAAATAACATTCTCTAGAAATTTCTTGACTAGGTTTTATTGATTTTCATTTGGAATTTCATACTAAATTCTCTATAGGTTTAGGAATAACATGGAGTTTATATTACACATAGGGCTATGCCATTCTACGTTTCATATGCTTGTAAACTTGAGACATTTTGTTTTTCGACATGAGACTATTCATTTGGATAAAGCATGTGTTCCCTTCTTTTGCGTTTAAGATTTTTTATTCAATTGATGTTATGTCAATATAATGGGAATAAACTAATAGGTACTTGTACATACATTTTTAAATTTTTGTATCATTTGAATACTTTTTTGTCATTGAAATCAAATACAAGCTTGATAACAAAAAAAGCCAAAGTGTGCCACAAAGCAGAAAGTATTACATAATTAAGAGATGTTCTCAAAACACGATAACAGGCTCCATCATAGTCCAAATATATGAATGAAACTATTTAATGATTTTTTTTTGTTTTTGATTTCTGATTGAGATTTTCATACATACAATATAATTTTTTTTTTTATTTTAATAGTTTAGATATGTGTACTAAGTATGTAACATCTAGCTTGGTGGTTGGATTGGAGAACTGAGTGGTGTTTATATAGCCGTAGACTTTTTACTAGACTGTACAGTTTAAACACATGATATGAATATTTAGATATTACATTTTTAGTATAAGATTGATATGATAAAATTATCTCTGTAATAACCCAATAATTCATTGTATTATTTTAAAAAAATATATATTTATATAGTCTTATTCTGGTGTAGTAGCATGTGCAGTGTTATTTAAACTAGTTTTTACAATCCATAACTACATTACCCCTTATGAATAAGGACAAATTATATAAGAGGTCTTTTTTCCAAAAAAAAGTTCAAAAGACTTAAATCTAGTTCTTTCCATGATTATATTCTTGTAATGTGTTTTCATTTTTGAGAAATCTTTATACATAGATATAGTTTTTAAGAAGTAATTATTTGTTGAATTCCAATTGTTTATGTTGTTGAAAATTATTTTTCCTCCACAAAATGGCCTCAAATGTTCAAACCATTAAGTTTTATTATTACTTGTAACTATGACATGTTATCTATTATATATTCATTATACTACATGTATTTTCTTTCTAAATATGATTTATTGTTTGGCATCTCATTCTCGCTATATATGATTATTATTTTAAATCATGTCTTGACATTCTCTATTATTATAATTACTCTTTAGTATTATATATACTAATGGTTACGCACAATATTCATGTCTTGATACAACTATATTATGAAATAGCATGCACTTTATGCTAAATATTTTTTTACCATTAACATAAGAAAAATTTATTTCTTCTAATTTTTAGCAAAAGAAATAGTCTTCAAAAGATATGTATAGAAATACTACGATGGTTCTGTAAAATTTTCTATAATAATACGTTGTTTGATAGACAATAATAATATGTTAAAAAATTATCACTGATTGTTAAATAACAATGTTCTTAATCTCATGGAAAATAAGTATTTTTTTAAATTTGAATGTTAATTTAACCGAAAAACAGTATAACACACGCTCAATTAATAAGTCTAAATACACGTACCTTTTAAGTTAACCTATGAATGAAATATTAAATCAAAAAGACAAACACAATCTTATGTTGTATACACATAACACCCACTGGTACCAAATAAAATAGATTATAGTTATACAACCAACAAAATGTAATTAACAATTAAAATACGATAAGCTTACAACTAAAAAAAGTTAAAATTATGAATGAAGAGTGAAAAGATTTTATGAAACTCGTCATCTTAATTATCTAATATCCATTATAAATCAATTATATTAAAAATCTACTTGTTGATTTGGGGAACAGTTTGTATGAAAGCAATAGTAAAAAATATTTATTACATAAAGTTAGACAATTCGTCAATTACATTTCCTTATATAAAACAATGTATGAAAAAAAATATAAATGTATATCGAAGTATATACTCTCCTCTATAATATTGTTGGTTAATAGAGTTAGTTTCTTTTCATATCTCGTAATCAACATTTGTATAAATTTGTTTGAAGCTCTTCATAAAAGGAACCCAAGCGGTGGGAACCTCGTCCTAGACAAAAATACTTTGACTATATTTTTATTAGAAAATTCACAAATAGAACATAGTATAATTGAATATTTAGAGGTTTAAGAATTGATAGAGTCAATAAAATCTTTTTTGCAGTATACAATGTATTTATATTATTAGCAGACAAGATAATCCAATTATTTATCTTTTTTAAACTTCCATATATACTAACGTCAATAATTGTAAACTATTTATTGAAAACTTATAAACTCAAAATTAAATAGCTATATCCTAACATGTTGTCTACCATAAAACATTTGTCCATTTAGATTAAAAAATGCTCAATATCTTATTTTCGTCCAAATGTTTGACACTTTTTGTTAAGCAAAAATATTATGTCGTACATATTAACTTCGGTAAGAAATGCAATTTAAGAAAAAGAAACTCCAAAACAAGTTGTACAGTATAATGAGTTATCAACCCAAAATATGAACATGCAATATGATAATAAGGCTCATTCATAGACCAACTCTTTACAGTCTGGATCATAAAGGTAACATATCATGGTCATGCATGGAATCTAACATTAAAAATATACATGAACTATTATAATGAAAGGTAAAATTTCATACATGATGAGAGGAAGCTAATGTAAATTAATGAAGAGAAGAACATATATATATTGAAAGACTTCTAGCGACTCCTCCTAAACTAGCACATACGTGATAAGAGTTCTACAAGATTTGTTGTGATCATTTTTTGGTGCCTAAACGAAATGGAAGATGTCACATTTGTATTGACTTCATAATTTATATTAAATCATATTGACTAAGTGTTCTCATCGTCATCATCCTTGATGATGTGATATGCTCTGATCCCACTAGACAAGGGATCACCAAGTCTACCCTTTAAAAACTGTCATAATAATTTTCCACGCAAATTCTCTATATTATGTACTTATTAAGAAATCTAAGATAGTTATTCATCATCACGTGTACAATTTAAGTCAAAATCATCCATTACTATACTAATTAATTATAATATAATGCAAAATAAATGAAGAGTTCGAATACAAAAAAAGAAAAGTAAATAACTCAAAGAAAACAAAAGTACAACACAATTTACTAGCCCAACAAGGAAAAGCCTCTTGTCTTCGTGTTAAATTAAATGATAGAACACACACACACACACACACATATATATATATATATATATATATATATATATATATATATATATGAGAGAAACACTCTTACAAGAGAAAAATAGGTGTATATATAAGGGGTATGATGTAAAAGAGAAAAATATCCATGTTATCCTAAATAGTAATTAAATTATACTAAGAATATGGTTTGTTCCTTAACAATCTTAGATATTAAATCAATTTATTTGTAAAAATATTTCATTTCATCGCGTTTATGTTGCCAAGGCTTGTAGAAAATGTCATTCTAACATTTTCAAATTCAAAATTCAATTTTTTTCTCCAGAAGAAAAATACAAAAAAAAAAAAAAAAAACGTACAACAAGTCCATTCAAAGAGACTATAAATTACGTATAAATTCATTCTCTACTTAATTAATTATTACAATATGTATTTTGAAATATCGTCATTTCATTTCTAGGTTCATTGCCCACAAGAATTTTCATTTTTATTTTACGTGTTCCTTTTATGGATGAGTCATTTATCCTTAAATGCCTATAATTTATTTTCTAAAGATATCCTCAAATACAATTATTCATTAAAAATATCACTTGACAAAAATACCCTTATATAATTATTTTAATTACTCTATTATTTATTAATTAAATTTAATCACCCTATTACAACATCTCACCACCACCACCTCATCACCACAACCACCACGATCACCCTATTACTACCACCACCACAACAACCACACCCACCACCCTATTACCACAACAACTACAAACTCAACCACCACCAAAAGCACCTCCACCACAACAACAAAATCAACCTCAACCACCACCAACATTTACTATAACTAATTCCAACAGACATGCGCCTCAGTAATTTTTTTTAAACGTCATACTAATTCCTAGAAAAATCAGAAAAATAAAAAATTTGCATTTTTAGATCAAACAAATTAATATTTAAGTCTATAATGTTTTTTGAATTTTTTCCGGCAGACATGAAATTCATTGTTTCTTACATTGAATTTCATGTTTGAAAAGAATCACTATTTCGAACAGTGAATTTCATGTTGCGAAAAGAAATAAAAAAAACCATGTACGTAAATATTAATTTGCTTTGTCCAAAATTACAATTTTTTTATTTTTTAGATTTTTTTAGATTTTGTTATGACGATTTAAAAAACATCATGGACACGCGTGTGTGTTTTGGAATTATTGGTTATGGTGGTGGTTGTTGTAGTGGAGGTGGTGGCGGTTGTGGTTGTGGTGGCTATATTGGTGGTTAAATATATGGTTGTGGTGGTTGTAGTGGTGGTGGAAGAGCCCTATTTTCTGTTTAATATTAAAAAATAAATATTATATTAAAAAAAAAATAATATGTTTAATAATAAGGGTATTAAGGCTATTAAAAGATAGAGGGGATGCTTTATATAAATAATTATTTCATTTTAGGCATTTTTTATAAAATAAATTATTAAGGGCTTCCATTAACGATTAGGTTCTTTTATTAGACTTCTTTTAGCAAAAACCCCTTTATGGATTTCCAATCTATCCATCAGCCACAAAAGATAAACTATTACAATCACGATAATCCCAAAAAGTAACCTCTACCCCACTACAAAATAAATATTAATGAAACCAAATATAGAGTCTCTCTTACCATAAAATAAATATTAAAGACATTATGTTCTATATCATCAACTTGAAACAAGATAAATAGTTCATAACCTTCTACATCAATCAGTTCTCTTTATGGGGTCAAGAAATGTCTAATAATATAATGAGGACGTTCTTCTTCTCATCACATTCTAGAATAAAGAAATATCCTTTAAAAGAAAAACTACATACCTTAAAAAAAACATCTTAGATCTTTCAAACAAGACGATATATAGAATAATTGTTCATTTGTAAAATGACAATGATACATGAAGAAGTAAGAAAGGACCAAGTAAGATGATAAAAACTATCGAATAAAGAGATGTAATTTCTTATATTGAAAAGATTATCTCTGTCACACATATATTTAGAATCTCATATAAATACATGTGATAGCTGAGAATTTCCACTAGCCGGGACTCAATTAACTCAACCGACCCCTTGTGGACGGAATCATGATATTATCTATGCCTATTAAATCCTCTTTAATATCTCTAAGAGAGAGAAAAATTCAAACTAGTACCCAATTATGGATATTTGTGAACACTATTACCTTTAGTATAACAATTGACACAAATGTTAATTATCGCAATAATTAATCCATATTTCAAAACAACTCAATTACGCACGTAACTTGACATAATACTATGAGAAACAATATAAACATAAAACATTGAAATAAAATACCTACTTAATCTCAAATATATGATTAATTCATGAAATAAATAATACAAGCTCTCAAGATCTCATGTTATAATATGTTTAGATAAGAATATACATAATAAAAGAAATAAAGGTTTAAGCATTAACTAGAATTAAAAAAATGAAAAATTAAAAATAAATAAAGCATAAATAGAAAAATACAAAGGTTCAATGATACACATATGGATTGTCTAACCTAACGACAACTATAATAACTTTTAAACAACCTCCAAATGTATACTAGTTTACATGAGTTGGAATGTAGATTTTTCAGAATTTTATACGGTGGGTGACACGCGTCCTAGTTCCATTCTAGTTTATCAAACAATTATTTAACCTTATATAAAGTGTGTTCCTACTAGTCCATTCGAAAAGCTTTCTTTGTTCTTGTCTACTAGTCTTCTTTAGCGTTGTTACGGTTCCAAAAGTTAATTTATTTGCATTGACTAGGCATTCTTTGACAACCATATAATAAATCACCGTGCCACTTTATTATAAAAATAGACATTAAAATGCCAAAAAAATGAAAGTTCTCCTATATTACATTAAAAAGGAGTATATTATAGAAAACAAGACATAAAAGCATAAATTAAGCCTAAAATAGACAATAAATTGGTAATCCTGCCTAAAGAAGATAAGACCGAAGCACCAGACATGTTTATGAACTAAAATTTAGAGTAACTAGTATGTAACATTTAATTATACTAATAATGAAGAATATCTTGCCTAAAAGGTTTTTTATTGTCAGTGTATAGTTAACTTACAATAAAAAGTAGGGACTTAAGTGTAAAAATAATTGACGAAGAATCTTTTATTTTGTAGAGTCAAATTTTTTAATATGTTTGCAGTAGTTTGATAAGGTTACTTTACTTTGTTTTTGGTAAATTTTTGGTTGCAAAATGACTTACAAAGGTGTTGGTCTATATATTTAATTCAAATTATGATGTTGAAAAAAAAGATTAATACATTAAAAATTGGGTTTTTAAAAATTTATAACCAAAAGGTACAAGTACTTATACATTTTCAAACTTTTATTTGGCATTGATATTACAACAAAGTAGACATAATGTGCAATTCCGGAAGGGCATTGGAGAAGATAAAAAATAGTAAGCTAGTTATCTTGCTTAGAGTTAAATCAGTTTAGAAACTTTGAAAGTATGTTGTTTGATATGGAAAACTGTATTTGTGTTATTTAAGAAACCTCTTATATATTTTTATTATTATATTTGATCATTATGGTGATTTGATAAAGGATATGGAATATGATGATACTAAGCACTTGTCCACCTCATTATGTACTAAATTATATTTAAAATTAATTAAATTTATGGTTTTATTATATTCATAAACTAACCTCAACTATGTGTTCTTCCGAATTAATAAGAGTTGTTTCGTTTTGTAATCTCCATATATATTGATGACATGGTGTCACTTTGGTTAACTTTTTAGATAATATTGAAATGATGATATATGGAGAAATCTGTTTATTGTTTATTTTATATATTTATTTGTTTATAAAAATTTTGTTATGCAATATTATTACATTTTAATTGGATACATAATTTATTACTGAAACCATGGTAGAAAGAATTCATGACATGGTTCCCTCCCTTGATAAGTATATTTTGAATATTTTTGGAAATAATTTTTAGTTAGTATAAATTTATTTCTCAGTTGTACCTTTAATTTTTTCCATCTAGTCATAATTAGTTCGCCATTTTTATTTTAGTATTTGAATTTCAAGGTCACATATAAAGGTGTACAAGAATTGCAGGTTTTAAGTTGATGCGAGATTTTGTGGTGTCTCTTGTTCCTAAAGTATCACTCAATTATTTCAAGTAGTTGAAATAATTTTATGATTATGCATGTTAAATAGCAGAAAATAACATTTCCATTAAAATTTGGACTAGGTTTTATTAATTTTCATTTTAAATTTCATACTACATTCTCCATAATTTTTGAAATTACATGGAGTTTACATTACACAAAGGGTTATGCCATTCTACCTTTCATATTCTTCTAAATTTGAGACATGTTGTTTTTTGACATGAGACCAATCATTTGGATGAAGCATGTGTTTCCTTATTTTTTGGTTTCAGATTTTTTATTCAAGTTATATATTTTAATATAACAAGGTATAGACTAATACGTAGTTGTACATACATTATGAATTTTTTGTATCATTTGAATACTTTTTGGTCATTGAAATCTAATACAAGCTTGATAACAACACAAATAAACAAAAATGTGTCACAAAGCAATAAGTATTACATATTTAAGATACGTTCTTGAAACACGATAATATGTTCCATCATAGTCAAAATATATGTATGAAACTATTTAGTGAATTTTTTAAATTTTTTGATTTCTGATTGAGATTTTCATACATTCAATATAAATATTTTCTTTAGTTTCTTAGATATATGTACTAAGTATGTGACATCTAGCTTGGCGTATGGATTGGAGAATTGACTGGAGTAGTTATAGCCATTGATTATTTACTAGAGTGGACAATTTAAGCACCTGGTTTGAATGTTTTAGATATGACATATTCTAGTATAAGATTTATATGATAAAATTATCTTTGTAATAACCCAATAATTAATTGTATTATATTTTAAAAAATAGACTTATATAGTCTTATTTTGGTGTGTAGCATATGTAGGCTTTATTTAAACTAGTATTTACAATCCATACCTACATCACCCCTTTTAAATAAGGATAATAGTAAATGCCTCATTTACCCCCTGAACTATACACGTTTTAACAAACTGCCCCCCCAATCAATTTTTTGCGACTAGATGATCCTTAAACTTTGTTTTTGTGACTCGTTGCCTCCGTCAAAAGATTCCGTTAGTTTTCGCCGTTAGTTGGTCACATGCACAAATTTTCGTGACATTTTACCCCAAGTACTAAGTTTTTCATGACATTTTACCCCCTTGATTGAGTTTTCTTGACATTTTACCCTAGGCACCGAGTCACAAAAAACTTGGTACAAGGGGTAATATGTCACGACAATTTGCGCACGTGACCAACTAACGACGATTTTTTACGGTTCTGTTAACAGGGGGCATCGAGTCACGAAAATAAAGTTTAAGGACCATACAATCGCAGAAATTTGATTGGAGGGAAATCTGTCAAAACGTGTATAGTTCAGGGGATAGAGCAGATATTTACTCTAAGGATAAATCATAGAAGAAGTCTGTTTTCCAGAAAACGTTCAAAAAACTTAAATCTAGTTCTTTCCATGATTGTATTCTTGTAATGTGTCTTCAATTCTGAGAAATCTTAATACATAGATCTAGTTTTCAAAAAGTAATTATTTGTTGAATTCTAAATATTTATGTTGTTTTAAATTATTTTTCCACCAAAAAATGTCTTCAAATGTTCAAACTGTTAAATTTTCTTATTAATTGTGACTATGACATGTTTTCTATTATAAATTTGTTATATTACGTGTATTTTATTTCAATATATGATTTTTTGGCATCTCATTCTGATCTTGCTACATAAGATTATTATAATAGACAATGTCTTGTCATTCTATAGTATTATAATTACTCTTTAGGTTTATACATTCTAATAGTTAGCCACAGTATTCATGTCCTGAAGCAACTAGTTTATGAAAATGCATGCACTTTAAACATAATATTTTTTTCTATTTGTGATATAATAATCTAGTTTGGAGACATCATAGGCGAAAATTGGCTTAATAACGAAGGATATATGATCAAAACAGTCAGTAGTGTTTATCCTCTCGGATATTTTAGGAAACGAATTTGAGTTAGACTTGGACTCAAATTACTTGCCTTCTACTCAAAGATTTTGACATATGGTCTTCTTTGTACCTATAAATACACCTTCTTTTTATTGTAAAAATTTCCTGACTTAGTTCTAAACACTAGATCAATCCTTAGTCATTTAAGAGAAACAAGTTCACATTATGTATCTTTATTTAAATGTATTTCTTTTAAGCATGAACAAAATTTCGCATAGCTTGGGTTGTTGCATGTGTAAAATCTATAATTATATTTTCTTCTATCTAAGTTTGTTTGGGAAAACTATTTTAAATGGATTCTAACTTCTTAACCTTTATATTTGTTTAATGTTCTTTGATTTTCTAGTGTGCGGTAGTGATCAGGAAATCCTTGCCTAACTAGATAGTCATTAGGCTTTGAGATTTAACCACCGATCATTGCATAGTGTCCCCTAAACCGAATCACCTAGTAATTGTTATTTCGTTACCTAAGTCCACTCAGAAGGTGGTTAGGAGGTATATAGATTCTTGGCTACTTACTTAAGAGCTTTAATCACCCTTACTAACTAGTAGAAGAAATTGAAGGATAAGTGCATACTAGCAAACGTAAACTATATTTCTCATCTTATTCTTACGTATTTTATTTTATTGTTTTATCTTTAGTTTAATCATTAATCTCCCTACTTTCATATTTACTTTATTGACTTTTGACGCATTTAACTAATTCTTACTACGCTATTTTGATTCCATCGTATAACACACTAAGTCCCTGAGAAAGAATCTAACTTATCATTAAAACTTGGGTACGACATATGATACTTGCAGTGAATAACATGATTAATAGGGTGATTAGTTGACGCATTTTTAACTATTATTTTATCACCCTCTACCAACCACCAAGTGTTTGGCACCGCTGCCAGGGACTTGTGTCTTGTTAGCAAGTGGGTTTAATTTTTAGTGTAGTTTTTAGTTATTTTTTCAGATTAACACTTTTTTTTGTCTCTTTCAGATTCTAGTGTATGCTCGAGAATCCTGAACGTGTATTCATGGCTTACAACAAACGCTTAAGTGAAGAAAGGGAGCAAAGATAAATCATGTTTAAACAAGAGGATATAATTACACCTCCAGGGGACAATCTCAACAAAAATAATAATCATGGAATACCAAATCCTCCGGTATCACCTATTTCTCATGTAATAGTACCACCAAGAGAAAACAAAAACAATCAACGTCAAGAAAAGGATCTCCTAGGCTTGGGAGCACCTTTTCGAGCTCAACCATTAGGTTATCGTTCTCCAGTGATCCTGAATATAAAGTTCAGGCCTGATCTAGGTATGCTCAATTAATTTTCGAGTTATAGATACTATAGTGGTGTAGAAATTCAAGATCTGGTAAGAGAAATTTAGAAATTTATGCACATTTGTGATGCATATATTACTCTTGGCATGACACGCAAAAAACTGTAATATCATATATTTTGTTCTTCTTGACTGGAAGTGCTGGGGATTGGCTAGATAGACAACCACTAAACACAATCAAAACTTGGATGAACTACAAGTCGTGGTCTTTAACCATTTTTATCTGAAGAGTATGAGATTAAAAGATCAAATGGAGCTTGCTATTTTTCGCCAAGAGAATGATGAAGATGTAGGAGACGCATGGACAAGGTTTCAATAGAAGTTAGCAAGATGTCCACTCAATGATTATACTTTATCCTTATAGTTAGCTATGTTTTATCAAGGTATTAATGCAGAAAGTAGATTGAGGTTAGATTATCTTGGAAGAGGAGGATTTGTGTCCATGGATCCTACCAAAGCTGCGGAAACGGGAAGGAGTTGGCCACTATTGCGAGCTCGCGTTACAAATACTAAAGGCATGCTTGGATTAAGTACAAAAACTGCTCAATCAACTAAGTTAACCTCATTAGAGAATCAAGTCAAAGAGATAAAGCTTGAGATGCAACAAAAACGTCAAAATTTAGCTGCAACAAATGTATTGCAATAAGCACAAAGTTGTTCACAATGGGAGGTAGCAAATCATACATGGGAAGAGTGTGAACAGAATCCAACATCTCTGTTTTCATAAAAAAGCTAGGGAATTACCAATTTGGTAATAGAAATCATCCAAGTATGCAGTATTCAAATCCACAAGGGGCCGCCAATCAAGGTACTTATCAACCTTGTCCCCAGAACAAGACTTACCAACTAAGAGGTTGAGGTCCTTATCAAGGGAATCAAAATTTTAATAGAGTTGCTGCTCCAGAACAACTAGTCAATGATGCTTATACCGATACTCTATCTCAGAAGGCTTTACCACAACACCCTCAAGATGAGTAGTGTCAGAGAAAAGATTACAAACTTTCATGGATCTAGTTACGAATAATGTTTAATCACATAGTGAGAAGTTTAGAGAACAAGAGGTCAAAATTCAGATCTTACGCACACAAGTAGACCGATTAAAGAAAGTTTTAACTAGTATTTTGGAAGCAAGAGATTTGAAGGCCATTGAAGGAGGTGATGCAAATATTGGGTTCGAAACTTGTAAGGAAATTTTCTTTGAAACATAAAACAAAGAGGAAGTACCACATGCTGCAAAAACTTTCGTGGATGATCCAGAAATTGAAGAAGAACCGGCCAAGTCTAGCCCAAAGACTCTTACTTATCATAATATCTTGATTCTTCCGAAGAATCTGACTTTGTAGTAGATATTCTCAAGGACATGCAAGAAGAGATTAGATCGGTTACTGAGCTACAAGCTAGTGGAGCTAAAGAAAAAGAGGAAGAAGCATCAAAAGAGCAGAAAGTAGAAGTTGCACATGTTGCGTAAGAAGATAAAGAAGAAGAGAAGGTGGACTTTCCACCAATTCATCAAGAAATATCACCATCCATTCCAAAGATAAATCCAAAGGTTGACATTGAACTCAAGAAATTTGTAGAGGCGTATAGTCCATAAAATATCAACACCCATATGCTTGAGATTGCGAAGAAAGGACTTACATTGGAACAAGTATTCATGTAAGTTGGTCTAGAGAAAGATGTGAGTATAGAATCCAGAAAAGAGGGTGTGGCTCATACTAAGAGAGTCTCAAGAAGAGTAGAGAAAGAGTAACCACTCAAGCTCAAGGATCCAGGAAGCTTTAATCTTCCTATTCAAATTAGTGGTATGCTCAAGATTAAACCTATGTCTGATGTGGGTTCAAGTGTGAATCTTATGCCCATGTCCGTATTCGATAGTCTTGGACTCAAGAAGGTGTAAAACGCTCCCATGAACTTACAATTTGTGGGTAGCTTAGTGACAAAGACATGGGGAACAATAGAAGACATTCATCTCGAAACAGGTAATATCACCATCCCTACTGACTTTTTACTATTGATTATGCTGCAGATAAGTAGGTTTCAATAATACTTAGAAGTCCGTTCTTGGCCACAAGTCAAAGCCTCATCAACTTCCAGGAGGGAATAGTTACCCTCCGTGCTAAAAATGTATCTGAGACATTCTATGTCTGAGGGTAAGAAATCAAGGAAGTTGGATCCCACAATTCAAGTCATCCACACGATTGCGAAATATAGAGTCCCAAAAGAAATCCACGCAAATCCTGTGGATACTAGACAAATGAGTGCGTTTGGGGTCAGCCATTAAGTTGTATGGAAAGCCAGAAATATTAAAATGGGCCATGTAGTCATAAAAATTCATGGATGGGACCATTCATAGTCACAGAAGTTGTTTCAACGAAAGTGATAGAGATTTGTCCCAAGATGGGTATCAAATGGAGATTAGTATACGTCATAGTCTTGCTCGTTGTTGGGTATGCTATGTAAGGGAATCTTGATAGAGGTAATGCGTCTAACTTTGAAAGACGTCAAACAAAAGTGTTGTATAGTAGACAACCCACAATTTTATTTTATGTTTTTATGTTTAGATTAGTTTTTTTTAGTCAATATTGAAGTATCGAGGAAAGTATGATGTGCATGTACTTAAGAAATCGAGTTAGGGAAAAGTAACACGGATAATTGGGAAAAAAACGAATGTACATGAGGTACATTGCACCATTCTTGCGTTGCACCTCACCCCAAAAAAGTGTCTCAACGGTTGGAGAAATCATGTTCAAAGCCGAAGCTAAGTCAACCAGAGCTTTCGTGCGGTATACCCCACGAGTGCTCTGGTGCACCACCACGAAGAAAACCATAACACAGTCGAAGAAAATGGCCTAGAGCGAACATAACGTATCGTCATTCACACCAAACTGTGACAATGGTCTCGAACAGAACACCCATGTGATACACCACAGGACCAGTCTGGTGCACCGTACGAAACCGTCACAACTATATGAAAAATCAGGGTCCTTGATGAGACCCCTTAACCTAAACTGTTTTGCCAAGACCATGGCACGGGGTCCAACAAAGATTTCATGCGGTACACCACATCTCACCCACGGTGCACCGCATGGCGCTTCCAGATGAAGAAATAAAAAGTGTTTGAAGAAAAGGTTAGTTCATAGTTGCGAAAATATACACCTGAAGTCTCTCTTTCTTCCCCAAAACTCTCCCAACTCCATTAAATCTCTTGCAAACCTTTACTACACATCAAAACACAACCAAATCACCATAAATTTACATCCATTTCAATCCCTACATCATTATAAAGAAGATTTAACCAACAAAATCAAATCATGATACCTAGAATCCAAGAATCTAAACGCGAAATCTTCAATCTTATCCAACAAATTCTTAAACCTATACCAATCAAGTAAGGTTTCATACAACCCACATATATATTCACGATACTTACACCTTTCCTAACCCAACCAACATTTGCTCAACCCAAAATCAAGGGGTACAAATTTCAAGAGTATTCAAAGTTTTTAGTTGGAGGTCAATTGAGATTACGAAAAGAACAGAAACATTATCTACTGTTAGGGAGATGAAGAAGAATAAAATTTAGGTATTGGGTACTATTTAGAAGAAGAGGATTGATAAAATTTCTAGTTCTAGTATGAAGAAAAAGGGTAAAACAGAACAAGAATGTAGATTGAAACATGCAGTGGTCAATTCAAAAAGCAGAAAGATTACAACTTTCAAGGAGAAGACACCACACCCTCTACAAATCTAGATTTCTATGCCCGAGAGGAACGAAGCTGCAAAGGCCTTGTTAGTCTCTACAACGACACATTTACAGGACTTGCCTTTTTCTCATGAATGGGTATTTGGAAAGAACGTGAAAAAGGTAATTACACTTACACAGAAATGAAAGAAAAAACAATCACTGACAGTTGTTAAAAAGATATTCCAGCGTACCGGTATCTCTAACTGGAAAATGTAACTTAACTATAGCGTTTTAGAGAGAAGGTGAGGCAGAATGTCTGTTTTTTCTAGTGTATTTCGTGTCTTTGGAAAGTGAGGGAGAGTCTCTATATATAGGGAAATGGGGAGAGAAATGGCTTATCAGAAACGTCCCCATAAATGGGTCTTCAATTGCACCATTAAGGCTGACGTTTTTGGAGGTTACAGATGTTACACATCCTTCTGTAACCACTGGAGAAGAATATTCTGGCTTTATGGCGTCTTAAACGCGTGAACGTTACCAACGTTGTGTGTTTTCTGATGATAGGATTTGAACTCCATCCGACTACTATAAGTACCAGCTTATTTCTCCTTGAATCATTTCTGAAAAGGTGTTTCATTTTTTGACTCCCCAAACTCCCCAACTCCCCAACTCCGCAACTCCCCAACTCCCCCAGGGCCCACGGCCCACGGCCACTCTGGGCCGCGCCCGGCCGGGCGGGTGGGTGGTGGTGGTGCGCGCGTGTGGGGCTTCACTTATTCCTCTTTAGATTTCATAGCCTTTGGACCTTTTGGATATAATAGATGGGTAAGCATATTTATACTAATATTTTTTCCCATCTATCCTCCTATGTGGGATATTTCATGCACAAAAAAGTGACTTTTCCACTTCTCCAAAAGAATAAGAAAAAGATAGATATGTTTATCATTTGATTCTAAATCTTTTCCACTTCTCCAAAAGAGCATGATTAGATTAATATCAATTACTCTATATAATTGATTTAAATCCCAACAAACCATACTACCGAGTAGACTGTAAAACACATTCTTCTCAGAATGCATAACATCAATGTTATGTTTTAATGATTTTTCCAACCAATAAGGTAAACAATATAAAATACTATTTTTATTGCAGTTAAACACATGCACACCTATTTTTTTCTCTCCTTGACACCAACGTCCTTGTGGTTATCTATAAACACAATAGGAAATTAATCTAGTTGCGTCTGGATATCGTTGGGATGATGGATCCTAGGCAGGCCATGTGCTCATAATTAATGTATGAGGAAACTGGTGGAGCCAAAGGTGTGATAAAATAACAATGATAAAAGATAATAAAAGAAGACACACATATGGACCACGAGAAACTCTCCGGAAGTGCAAAAATCATCTCCAAGTAATAGTTAAGTAAGTAAAAGTTCGTTCTCAAAGATTTAGGCAGTTAACTCAAGATTGTGTTCAATAATAGTGTAGATGATTTTAGATGTTAATATTTAAAACAAAAACGAAATTAATAATTTCTTTGCGTGAATAATTAAATTTTAATGCGAATAAGATAATTGTTAAGGTTACTAGCATGAGCCAATCTTATAAGGTCGATATTCTAATTATAAGGGTGAATTGAGAAATATATAAGTTGACATGATTCAATAATCCTTCTAACTCCTGCCAATGTAGCTTAAAAAGAAACCTCAACACTACCAAGGGACGTGGTTAAGGGGACCTTGCACAGAGGCCGGTGATAAAAATAAAACCCAGGTGACTATCTATTTAGGCAAGCCTGTTATGATTAAAACCGCACACTAGACGATTATGTGGTGGTGTTAATTAATGAATCCCCCACCATGGTGACAATCCAACTACTAAGAACAGTCCCAACGTGATTGATGTCTCTCTATTTGTGATGATTTAATATTAGTTGGAGACATCATTTTAGGTGTATTTATTAAGATATATGTCGATTTTTACATGATTTAGTACACTTTCATTTTTCTTGTCTTGATTTAATTATTTATTATTTTTAGAGCATATTGGGTTTAATTGTTTGTTAATTGTGAATCTTTAAAGATATATGGTAATTAATTAGATATCAAGTCAATTCTAAGAGATAAGGTACAGAAGATAAACTTGGAAATTTGAGATAAAGGAAAGAAATATGAAAAAGGAAAAGATAAAGTTTCCAAATAAATCTAATTTTCAGCAGCTACGAACATAAAAGTGATTATAACTCAACATTGGCTAAACATTTGGAACAATGGTCTGAATCATAGTTATATAGCTTTCCAAGACGATCAGTTTGACATATGAAATGCTTCAAACGGAGTTGAAACGAAGAAGTTACGGCCAAAACAAAACAACACCGGAATCTTACCTTTTCTATATTTTAGGGTTACGAAATTGAGTTGGGCTAGGAGTCCAAGTTACTTGTCTTCCACTCCAAGAATTTTTTTAGGGTTTCCTCTACCCTATAAATACACCCTTTAATCAGAAGAAATACATCCTTGGCAAACCTTAATCCAAGAGGAAGCTTACAACAAGAGAAGAGAAGTCTAGAAGGAGCTGAACACCATATCATGTTTTCACAAGTCTTCAAATTTGTAATTGTTTTCTTTTCTTTCTCTAGTATGAACTAAATTATTTTTAGCTTAAGATTTAACATATATGTATGAACCCTAGTTCTTGTTTAAACGTCTATCTATTTTGGGATAGCATCGTATTTTAATTGAATTCATGTTTTATTCTCTGATTTATGTGCTTTGACTTATTGTCTGTTTTCCTTGCAATGCGCAGCGTATATGATTACCTTAATAGTAGTTAGATGGTCACCCGGAAGGGGTGTTTAACTATTGAAACACTACATAAAAGTTTAGTATATGGAATTGGTTCTGACAATACCAGTCTAACTAGATAATCACTAAGGTTTAATTTAATCACCAATCATCACTAGTAGGCAAGACTGCACTTAGGGCACTGGTGGCGCTAGAGAATCCTATTTCGAGTCTCCTCGTGGTTGAAAAGTCGCCGCACTAGTTCACTCTCCGGGGATAGGGAGGAATTTAGAATCCTGATTATTGCATACTACATAATTCACCATTACATGTTTAGAGTAAACAAGGCTAGTGGGGATTACCTGCTAGTTTCTCGAGCTAAACTCTCATACTATCTTCTCATCATATTTAATTTTCTGTCTTTAATTTATTTAGTTTAATTTTCTATTTATAAAAACCAAATAAAAATCTATTTTCCTTTTCTTTATTCCTGCGTATTATCTGTTCTAGCTTTTATATTTGCTCTTGATAAATTGAATAAGTTCTTCTTAACTTTTGTAGTCTATGAGGAACGAATCGTCTTTATCAGTAAAACTTGCATACGTCCTGTATACTTGAAGAACCATGCTAGCCTAGGGTATTTATTTGCACTTATTCTATCTATTATTTTATCACACCTTAGGCGACACCAGTGATCAAGGATAGGGTTGGGATAAGGCAAGCGTAAAATAAAATTATAAAGGCAAGCTCAAATTAGTTAAAATAACAAAATAGTATTCAGGATTTACACAAAATAATAACCTAATTAGTTCATAAATATATCTAAAGAATAAAATCCTAAATATAGGCTTAAGCTACATATCTATATCTAATTAAACAAATTATAGAGAAGGAGAGATGCGAAATTTATGTTGTGATGCTTCATAAATAAAGAAGATAGTATGAGAGTTTAGCTCGAGAACTAGCAAATAATCCCCACTAGTCTTGTTCTATGATTATTATCTAAGGGAGGATTGTGTGATACATTTGCAATAGTCGGGATTCTAAATTCTTCCTAACCCCCATCAGAGTGGACTTAGGAGGCAACCTCTACAATACCAGGGGATTTGGGTAAGGGGACCATGCACAATGATTAGTGGTTAAATTAAACCCTATTGGCTATTTAACTAGGCAAGTCTGTCAGGATGACTATCGCATACTAGATGATTATGTAGTCTTTCTATAATTGAATTCCCCGTCAGGGTGTCAAATCAATTACTTATGGGGTAATCCTATACGTGCGCATCGCAAGAACTACAAACATTAATTCAAAGCACATAATACAACAAAGCTATCAGTACTAAATTCAGTTAAATGTAAAAAGACATCCAAAATTAAATAACATATAAGACAATTCTAGGGTTGATACCCATATTCTAATCTCAAGCTATATAGAATTAGTTCATAAAAAGAAATAAGAATAAAGAATTACAAATGGGAAGGGTTTGAATGGCATCAAAAACTTCCAACCCCTTCTTCTCTTCTTCTCTCTTAATTTAGGCTTCCTCTTGGTCTTTAGATGAGTTGGTATTGACCAAGGATGCTTTTATTAACGTAAAAGTGGATATATATATATATATATATATATATATATATATATATATATATATATATATATATATATATATATGTATATATAGTCCTTAGGTTGAAACCTGGAGTGTTCCCCAAGTCAAGGACTCCAAGTCTTACTAAAATTCGTATTCATAAATTGCAAGACAAGATAAAACTTTGCAGATTAATTTGGTCATATCTCCTTCTTTACTTATTGGAATTTAATGTATTTCATATGGCAACGACCGCAATCCGAAGATCTATCTGCTCCTAAAAGGACTCCTCTAGATTCGTAACCGATATGATGCGACATTAAATTTAGTGAACGTTTTTCCAGCATGGTTGATTCTTTAACTTTCCAAATATATCCAAACTTTCCTTTTCAATTATGACTAAGGGGTTTTATTTGCTTTTCTTTAGTTCTTATCATTAGACCAAGGTGCAATAGCTTCCAATACCTAAGTTCTACACAAATACACATAAATTACTCACAAAAGCACTAAAAATAGCAAAACACCTAAAACTAGACATCAAAGGAAGTACTAAATACCCCTAAAATGATATTTCATGACTAGATTATTCTGTCATATAATTGGAGACATCAAGTCACCTAGCTCAAAGTTGTGTCACGCCTGACACAATAATGATAAAAACAGTAGGGTAGTCAACAATAAATATAGAAGACGAAGAAGTGGAGGTAGAAAGAAAAGAATAATCCTAGAGCAAAATATCTAAAATGTATCATGTAGTAATATTAAAGATGTATTGCATAATACACTTGTTATACACATAATCAACATCTCATAACTTCAAGTCCTGATTAACACTGCCAGAAGGAGCGGTTTCCACTCAGTTCGTGATGATGGCTATAGAACGATAATATGTCCTAATATAGTATCCAATGGTCCACCTAACTACCCCCTAATTATTCAATTGTTACTCAACCATGCCGTTAGAAATCCTAAGGTATTTAAGGTTGTATTGTTGGATTTGGGACGGTATGATATGTATATTTGGATAATGAAAAGTGAGCTTTTGACTCTCTCCTCACTAACAATCAACAAATCGCCCTATAGCTTTAGTTTCACTCGAAGGTGTTCTCGCTCAACCCAATTTTGATGATGTCTGATTTGCAACCCCTAAATTACCGAATAAAACCATGTCTGATGATTACATAATGAAATTCCTCTTTGCTGGTCCGATTCATATATTTTTTTCATCATTTTTTCCTTTTATAAGCTAGCCATGACTCTTTTTTCAATGTGAGATATCATGCTACTTTTTCATATTTTATTCTTTTCAATACTTTCTCTTTTTCCCCGGCAAAGGGTTACAATAAAACTCATCATCTAGAACGACTTGTCTTAAGGTTGCGATTCGAGTGAGGGTCATATTGATAAGTCATATAAGCTAATGGGTATGGTTTGTAATTCGGCTAATAAAAGGCTTTATAAAGGCCCTGAGGGGGCTAAGACGGATAATAATGAATTCAAAATAAATGGACGAGAAAGCTAAAGGCTTCAAATGGATTATAAGAAAAAACAACATAATAATTTTTCTAACTTACTAGATCTCATCACTTTTTCACATTCAGTTCATAGTTTAAGCGGGTTTATCAACTAATTTCAGACCTCATGTTCTACACACCACTCAAGTCTCGTTAAGATTCAACATGACACTTCAAACACATTTCTTTTTAATCTTCCCTATCTTTTACTTTATCGCTTTCATGCATGCATACTAAGGTGTGTTATGACATTGTCCAAACGAATACTACTTACTATCATTAAATTAACTGGAAACATGCTCAAATAGGTACAATCTCCATATTCTATGCCAATTCTTTAACTTAGAGCTTTAAAGTTAATGCTAAAACACAAAAAGTAAGATGAGGACAACAAATCCCCAACCCCAATTAAAAAATGAGCTGTGTCCCGACGACTTGATAAAAAACTTTTGTCTCTCAGACAACACTTTTGTTAAATGTCTTTTGAAGGTCGACATGTTACCTCTGTTATTTCTTTTTGATATTGCCTTCCCAGAAGCAAGTGAGGTTATCAACGTCTACCAATTTGAGTTCGCAACTCTCTTTAGCTTTTACCTCGATCACTTATTCTTAAACAACTCGAGTGATGAAGTATGTCCTCATCTTAGAACTTTTGCGCTTGGGGTTGAGAGATTTCCACACTACCTCGTCTCCGACCCCAAACTCATCTGTTACTTTCTTTCTCACAGTATCTTGGGGGCTCATAACATTTGATTTCTTGGTCACAACTCTGATTGCTGAGACTTCTCGTGGCTCATTTTTCTTCTTCTTTCCCAAAACATAGAACATTTCAGATTCATATTCAGTATCGAGAGTCATGGTTCCTTCATTCACATTAACTATGGTATCGCTCGTGGCTAGGAATGGATGCCCAAGTATGAATGGGGCGTTCTTATCCACTTCATAGTCAAGGATTATAAAATACGCGGGAATAACAGGATTACCTACTTGGACAATCACATCCTTGATTACTCCCCACAGATTTGCTGTTGGTTGATCCGTAAATTGTAAGATTATGGATGTCGGTTTTGCATCTCCAATACCAGTCTTCTTGAATACACTTTTGGGCATGAGATTCACACTCGCTCCCAAATCACACATATCATTTATTTCAAATACACAACCTATTTTAATTGGGAGGTTAAAATCTCCAGGATCATTAAGATTTGATGGTAACATTTGTTGAACTTGTGCCTATATCCCTTCGTTACGTGCCATAGTCTTCGATTCTGTGAACTTATATTTATTGGAGAGTGTCTTCATGGGGAATCGATGATAGTTTTGCTTTCCCTTCATAGCTTCGAGTAAAGGGACATTGATTTTCACTTGATTTAATCTCTCTATACACTTATTATACATGTGATCGTTGATATGTAATGGATATTGCTGTGGATAATAGTAGTGTAGGGGCGACAGTCTTGACCGGCTCTTTTCTTGCATCCTTGGTGCATCAACCACATCTATTGGTCTCTCAATCGCTTCTTGATCAACCTCTTCAATCCAATTTTCAAAAATTATTTCATCTAAGTACATCTCATTTACGTTTAACTTGGTTAGTTTAACTTCTTTTGGAACCTCCACTTCACTAGATGATGGTGGTGATTCATTTATCTTTTCAGCTTGAAGACTAATAGTCTTACATAATTAGTGACCCTTGTCGTCAATGTATTATATCTACTTCATGTTAGTATTTGTACCATGAATCGATTGGAAGGGTTAGATTTGTTTCTATACTAGGGTTTTTACCCTTATTTGGCTTTTGTTTAACGTTATTATGTTCGACAAGTTACCCCAACAATCACTCCCCCACAAGGAGGTACATTACCTCCTCTTTATCAAATTCCTTTCCTCCATGATATATCTTCAACCAATGACCATTTGATGTCTCCCTATTTGTTCTAAATATTAGCCCTTAGGAGACATCACTTTAGGTGAATATTTGACTTATTTGATAGACTTTTATGCTTATTTTGTCATATTGCACTGTCCATTTGGAATCAGACTACTTGCATTTTTAGAGCTTTTGTTTGTTAATTTGTTTGTTTTTAGTGAAAAATTAATAGGTTCATGATTCTATGGAGAACCACTAAAAGGAGGAGAAGTGAGAATTAAAGTCTTAGATCGAGTGGAGGAGCTAAAGACAAGAAAATAATTTCCAAGAACTTGACTAAAGAAGTTAAAGATCTGAAAGGGTGTTAAAGATTGCTGTTTTTGGGCTACTTAGGAGCGGATTTTTCCTTGGGCCGTGAAAAATGGTTTGACGCCTTATTGAGTTAGGAAGATTATCCATGTTGAACATCCCATTTGGAGTTGATATGCCAAAGTTACAACCAGTATACTAAGGGCTGCACACGAGTTACATGAATTAAAGAAGAAGATGGGCTTGGGCTTTTTATAATTTGACCTAATCCTATTAACGTAAGCCCTAATAAGAATTTAAGCACCTATATAAGCCCTCTTAGACCTCATTATTCAATACCTCTCATTAAACCTTCAAATTAAATCATCCTTATAAATACATTTTAGTAATTGGGCTATTCACTTTAGTGGCGAAGTGATTATCCCACAGGGGGGGTTTGATTACAGACTTAGGTAATATCCGTGTAATGTTCGTTATTGACCGACATACTTAACTAATTACATAGCCAAAGAGGTAAATCATATGATCCAAAGAGGCATATTCGCCCATATAGGGGTTTATAGGACTTTAGGATAGCTCCTAGGTACACCCTGACGGGGGCTAGGAGACATTAGAGTCCCGACGAATATATAAATATCGATTCTGCCCTTAACGAAAGCATTAATTACGTAAGTTTAGGTGATTCCCTAGCGAGACTCAAGTATAGCTCATATCCGCGTCTTTATCTTTTAGTATTTATTTTCAGTAGCTTGTTTATTTGCGTCTAGTAGTTTAATAACTCGAAACAAAAAAAATATCTTTTATCTTTTATTTTCAGTAATTGCAATTACTACTACTTATCTATTGAACACTTGAGTTATACCAGTCCAATCCCTGAGAACAAAATCCGATTTATTAGAGTATTACTTGGACAACTGTGCACTTGCGGTATTGTGGTTCCTTTATTTTCAGTACTTCATTTTATAACACCCAGGACCCACCACCATTCACCATGAAAGTATGGTGCTCGGTTGGATATTCTACATCAATGGATCCATGAGGTGTGACCTTGGTACCAATAAATTGGCCCGACCACTTAGACCTCAATTTCCCTAGATAATTACTAAACTTGGAATTGTACTTGAGGTCCTTTTATCCAACATTAAACAGTTTATTCTCGAAGCAGCTTTTCATGCCATTTCTTGGTCTTCTCCCTGTAAAGTTGTGCATTCTCATAGGCATGAATACTGAATTCATCAAGTTCATTGAGTTGCATCATTCCTTTTTGAACAGATAGTTTTGGAACCAAGTTGAGTTCTTTTACTACCCAATAAGCCCCTAAATCAAGCTCAAGAGGTACGTGACAAGCCTTACAGTACACCATTTGATACAAAGATGCACCTACGGGTGTTTTGAATGATGTGAAATAGGCCCATAGTGTATCCGGTGTCGCATAAGGTGTGATAAAATAATAGATAGAATAATTGCAAATAAACACCCTAGGCTAGCATGGTACTGCAAGTATTACATGACGTATGTAAGTTTTAATGATAAGTGATTTCGTTTCTCAGAGACTACGAAAGTTAGAGAGAACTTATGCAAATATTAAGTGAAAATAAGCCAGCTAGATTAATAATATGCAATAAAAGAAAACACAAGTAATTTTTATTTGGTATCTATGAGTAGAAAAATAAACTAAGTAAAATAAAGACAAAAAATTAAATAAAAGAAAAGAAACGATAGTATGAGAGTTTAGCTCAAGAAATAGCAAGTAATCCCTACTAGCCTGGTTTACTCTAATCATATAAGGAAGAATTACGTAGTATTGCATTAACCAGGATTCTAAATTCCTCCCTACTCCCGTCAGGGTGGACTAGGGTGGCGACCTCACAATCACGAGGGGACTTAAATAGGGTGCTCCTACGCTACTAGGATCCTAAATGAGACTGGCCTTCTAATGATGATCGGTGGTTAAATCATACCCTAATGGTTATTTAGTTAGGCAAGCCCGTCAGGATCACTACCACACACTAGACGTTTATGTGGTGTTTCAATATTTAGACACCCCTTTCGGGTGACCATCTAACTACTATTAAGGTAATCATATACGTTGTACACCGCAAGGAAAACAGACAATAAGTCAAAGCACATAAAACAGAGAATAAAACAGTCATCCATTTAAATATTCATCATCCCATATTAAAATAGATGTAAAACAAATCTAGGGTTCATACCCATATGCTAAATCTCAAGCTAAAATAAATTAGTTCATATTAGAGAAATAGAAGAAAACAATTACAAATGTGACGGCTTGTGAAGACATGGTTTGGTGTTCAGCTCTTGTTTTTAGCTTCCTCTTGGCTTAAGGATTGGCCAAAGATATGTTGCTACTGATTAAAAGGTGTGTTTATAGGGAATAGGAAACCCTAAAACGTTTTTTTGGAGTGGAAGACAAGTATTGGACTTCTAGCCCAACTCAAATTTGTAACCCTAAAATATAGAAAAGGTAATAAACTGTTGTTGTTTTGTTTTGGATGTAACGTCTTCAATACATCTCTGATTGACGTATTCTTTATATCTAAACTGATCATCTCGGAATGTCCTCAACTTTGCTTCAAACTATTTTTCCAAACTCTCAGCCGTTTTTGAGTTATGATCAATTTAATGGACGTAGCTGCTGGAATTCAGATTCATTTGGTAAGTTTATCTTTTCCTTTTTTTATATTTCCTTCCTTTATCTCCAACTTCCATTATTATCTTCTTTCCATTATCTCTTAGAATTGATTTCGTATCTAATTAATTTCCATATATCTTTAAAACTTCACAATTAACAATAAATTAAACCCAATATGCTCTAAAAATAATAAATCATCAAATCAAGACAAGATATAGGAAAATATTATAATATAAATAAAAATCGATAATTAAATTATTAAATACACCTAAAATGATGTCTCCAACTAAGACTAGATCATCACAAATAGGGAGACATCAATATCATCTAATTTTGATGACCAATCCTTACAGATTTATCTCTGTTAGAGACTTCAGCATGACCATTCGATTGTGGATGATATGTGGTAGACAATCTAGCCTCACTCCATACTTTTCTAACACTGCCTTCAAGAATTCTTTTCACGATATGTGTACCTTCATCACTAATGATTAATTTAGGTGCTCCATGGCTTGTGAAGATATGCGATTTAAAGAACCTAATTACCACTCTCGCATCAATTTTAGGTGACGCTATTGCTTTAACCCATATTGATACATAATCCACTTCAAGTAAGATATATTGAGTACCGTGGGATGAGACAAAATGTACCATAAAATTGATACCCCACACGTCAAAAATCTCTACTTTTAGTACGTTGTCAAATGGCATCTCATCTCTTTTTGAAATATTTCCAGTGAATTGGCATCATAAGCATTGATTGACATATTCATGACAATCTTTGTGAATAGTAGGCCAACAAAATCCCGGATTGGAGTACCTATGCGATTGTGAGATAAGCCTTAAAGTATCTTCCATAGGGTAAATCATGACAACTTGTGACCACAACACTAATTTCATTCTTGGGTATGAATATCCTGATAATTTGGTCACTACATACTTTAAATAGGATTAAATGCTCCCAAAAGAATTGTTTCGCACAATGAGCTAACCTTTTCTTCTCTTGTGAAATTCTCTCCATGGGAAATGATCCACTAACTATAATATTTTCTATGTATGCATACGAAGGAACAATATTGTCAACATAAATAATTTCTCATCAAGAAATACATCTTTGACCAAATCTCGTCCACTATTAACTTTAGAGCCTTCGAGGTGAGATAGATGATCAACAATTTGATTATCTCTTTGGTTCCAATCTATCTTTAAATCGAATTCTGGTAACAAAAGTACCAACATAATAAGACGATGCTTTGCATCTTTCTTCTCCATAAGGTACTTGATAGCAGAATTGTTCGAGTAAACTACAACTTTTTCTCCAAAGAGATAGGAACAAACTTTGTCAAATGCATACACCATGGCCAACAACTCTTTCTCGGTAAGGATATAGTTCAATTGAGAACCTAATAAAGTTCTACTCGCATTATAAACAAAATGGAACACCTTGTGTTTGTGTTTCCCAAGCACAAAACCCATAGTTTAGTCTCTAGTGTCACACATTACCTCAAATGGAAGATCCCAATTAGGAGGTAAGACGATAGGAGTGGAAATGAGTTTCTCCTTAATCGCCAAATACGAAAGGTAGTTGATGTCTCCCTGAATGTTCTAATTTTATACCCTAGGGAGACATCATTTTTGGTGTTTATTTGACTATTTAGATAGACTTTTGGTGTTAATATGCAATCCAATTTTCCTCTTTAGATTTTAGTATTTTTGATTTATTAAGCTTTTGGCGTAATATTTTTTTTAGTGAAAAGTTTGTAGGTTTTGAATACTAGCTAGGAGAGGAACCTAAGAATAAAGTCAAAGATCGTGTAATGAAGTCAAAGCAAGAAGAAATATCCTGAAATAATTGATAATTTGAAGTTGCAAATCTAGAAAGTTGATAAAGCTTCCTGATTTCGAGCCATCTAAGAGTGGATTTAGCTTTTGACTTTTGAAGATAAATTGTTCCCCATTGAGTTACAGAAATTTAGCAACTAGAATGCGGTCAATCCGAGTTAAAATGAGCCGGTTAGAGCTGATTTAGTGAAGGTGGTGTAGCAGTTACGGGATTTGGGCTCAATTATGAACTTGGGCTTTTCTAATTTTCATTTAATCCTTAAGAAAAGCCCTAATCCGAATTTCAGCTTATAAAAGGGCTTTAGTCTCTTATTTTTACATATCTCTCAACACCTCTCATTACACCATTCACATACAATTCATACACTTAAGAAAAGAGAGAAGTCAGTACACTAGAGAAGAAGTTAGAGCAAGGAAGAGAAGAAGCCTAGAGCTGGAGACTGTCTATATCTCCAATTCTCAGCCAATTCAACTCCGTAATTAGGTTCTTCTATTTTATTCTATTAAACCATTATGAATTCCTTTCAATTTAATTTCTTAGGTTTTCGTATTAGTAAGAGCTAAATTCAATTAGTGCTTGAGAACGCATAATGGTTTAATCCCAATTTGATTTCGTTTCATGTGTTTGGATTTGGGATTATTATAATTGAAATCAGATTGGGTAATTTGTATTTTTCATTAATTTTCTTTTATATACTATTTTGACGTAATTAACCAATCATAGGACTTAGTATCTAGGCTGTTCCATATAGTGGCGTATGGATTACTTTGTCGGGGGGTCTAGGTACAGAACCAATTAATGAACGTAGGATAGAAATTATAGACTTTGACGAGCTTAATTAATCCTACGGCCAATTGGGTATAAATAGACTTAATCACTTGAAGGTGGACTATAATCACCCTGACGGGGTTTGTAGCACCTAAGAGTAGCTCCTTAGTCCATCCTGACGGGGGTAAGGAGAATTCCGAGTCCCGATCATTACATATTTACCGTTTTGTCCCTTAAACATTACATGAAATGAATGATAATTAGGTGAAATCCTTGCGTCTCTCAAGAACTGCCTTTCATACCTTGCGTAAACTACTTTATTTTCTCGCGTCTAGTTTAATAGTTGCATTTATTTAGTATTTTAATTTATTGTCTTAGTTTTATAAAACCAAAACAAACATTCTCAAAATCATTTACTTGTTTTTACGAGCAATTATTCTCTATCTGATAAGCATTAGAGTCAACCACTCCGTCCATGAGAACGAATCTGTTTATCACATATATTACTTGGGACAACTGTACACTTGCAGTTGTGGTTCTCTTTTCCTTATTACATTTATTTTAGAACACACAAAGGACAACCAGTAGTTTCCTTCTCAAGTAAATTACATAACGACTTGGCAATCTTTGAAAAGACCTTGATAATACGATGGTAGAATCCCGTATGACCCAATAAACTCATAACACCCTTGATATAAATTGGAGGTGGTAGATTTATGATCACTTCAATCATTACACAATCCACTTCCATACCCTTACGCAAAGCCTTGTGCCTCATCATAATTCCTTGTCGAACCATAAATCGACATTTCTCCCAGTTCAAAACCAAATCAGTCTCCTTACATCAGATTATCAATTCTCCAAGATCTTAATACATTCATAAAAGTTATCACCAAATACGTCCATAAACACTTTAAGAATTTTGTTTATCATATCCAAAAAGACCGCCATCATATATCGTTGAAATGTGGCTAGCGCATTACACAACCCAAATGGGATCTTTCTGTAAGAAAACATACCAAATGGACATGTAAAGGTAATCTTATGTTGATTAGTTGGATCAATAAAAGCTTATTGTATTCCAAATAACCATTGAGGAAGCAATAGTAATATCTTCGCCCAAGCTTGTCTAACATTTTAATGGTAAAGGAAAGTGACAATTTTTCATTGCTTTGTTGAGTTTATGGTAATCCATGCAAACTCTCTACCCCACAACTATTTTAGATGGTATAACTTCATTTTATGAGTTGAGAACGATAGTGATTTCTCCTTTCTTCGGCACACATTGAACGGGACTGGCCCACTAACTATTCGAGACCGAGAAGATGACCCCCGCATCTAACAATTTGATCACCTCCTTTCGTATGACTTTCTTCATTACCGACATAAGTCTCCTATGACCCTTAATGGACCTCAACTTTTCATCTTCAAGGATGATTTTTTGTTGGAAAATGGTTAGATTAATACCTTTGATGTAGGAAATAGTCCATCAAATTGCCTCTTTGTTCGCTTGGAGAACTCGCAACAGTTTATCTTCTTGATGACCTGTCAAGTTAGTGAAAACAATAGTAGGCAATGTATTATTAGCATCTAAATAAGCATACCTAAAGTGAGATAGAAGTGCTTTATGTTCCAGTTCTGGGGGAACTTCAAGAGATAATTTCTTCATTGGTTCATAAACTTTAGTCCTAGGTCACATGTTTCCAAAATCAAGAGTTTCCACTACTTTGGCTAGCTCCTCGTGTAACCCGGGAAAATAAAGTGTCAAAGCGGCCTGCAGTATATCATCTAAGAATTTTTCATTATATAACTATCACACGACGTGATCGAGAAAATCCACGTGGAAACAATCATCCGGAATATTGTGGAACTTCATCACTTTGAACACGTTGAATTTGACCTTGTATTACACTCTCGAGATTATTTCACCATTCACTACATAAATTAAAGTACACCCCATGTCTAAGAATGTACGTCCCAAGATAATGGGCACATTCTTATCCGTGTCGTAGTCAAGAATAATGAAATCACACGAAAATATATAATTACCTACCTTGACGAGTACAACTTTGATTTTTCCCTCAAGTTGGGAAATGGATCCACAATTTGCATGGTCAAGCTAGTAGACCTTGCTTTCCCAATATAAAACTTCTCAAACAATGACTTCGTCATGATATTAATACTTGCTCCTAAGTAACACAAGGCTTTCCCGGTCCACTCTTGACCAATAGAGATTGTGATGTTAAAACTTACGGTTCTTCAATTTTAAAGGCAACTTACTGTGACATATCGCACTACATTCATTCAGCAAACCAATTTTCTGCCCTTCTAAGTACTTGCGTTTGTTGGATAACACATCTTTCATGAATTTCAAGTATTTAGGAATTCTTCGAATTGATTCCACAATTGGTAAGTTGAAACCAAGCTTTCTTACTGTATTAAAAAACTCATCATCATCTTTCTTCTATACCTGTGATAGAAAAGGAGGAGGAGGACGGTTATCGTTTATGACCAAATCTTTCTTCTTTTGTTCCTTTGTAGCCATGTTGTGTTCCTTAGCTACTTCTTTCCCCCCATCATACTCTACATCTACAATAATGACATCTTCCATAATCAGATTTTCCATCTATTTCTCCATCTCAACCTTAGTTTCCTTTTAAATCACTAAAGGTGTGGTTTGATGTTTCCCAGTCCTTAGTGCATTTTCCTTACATTCTACATTATTCCCCAGATTTTTAGTATTGCGTGGGAGTTGACCTTGACCTTGAACATTCAAAACGTTCGACGATTTGAGTCATTTGATTCTCAAGAATCTCCAATGAGGTTGAGTAAGAATTCAGCTTTCCTTTGGTCTTAATAGATTTCTCACCTGATTTCATCATAAATTTGTTCAACGTAGTAGCCAATTCATCCGTAATAATAACACATTATTATGGACGGGAAGGGAGTGCCTTCTAAGCAAAGTATTTGTATAAGCGTCATATTCAGAATTTCTGAGGATCTTGAACACCATGATTTGGACATCCTGGATACTGATTTTGATTCCTTGCTTGGTAATTGTTTCCTTGGGGTCTTGATTAGTACTTTCCTTGATTAACTTCCCCTTGGGGATTAGACCAATGAAGACCTGGATGATTTCTATTATGATTAACGTAGCCTAGCCTTGAAAACCTGAATAGTGGTTCCCGCAGTTATTATGAAGAGATTCTGGATTGTTGGGACACTCTTCTTATATGTGATCAATTGCCCCACAGGAGGGACATCTTTTAGGATCTTGTACAACATTAATATTTGTTTGATTGTTGGATACATATAACTATTTAAATAGCTATACCCTAATATGATGTCTACCATAATTCTTTTGTCCATTGAGATTAAAAAAATGCTCAATTTCTTATCTTCGTCCCAACAAATTTGACACTTTTTGTTGATAAAACATTTTATGTCGTACATATTAACTTGTGTAAGAAATGCAATACAACAACAAAGAAACCCAAAACAAGTTGTATTGTAAATGAATTATAAACCCAAAATATGACATGCAATACGATAATAAGGCTCATTCATAGAACAACTCTTTACAATCTGAAACATAAGGTAATAAATCATGGTAATGAATTAAGTCTAACATTAAAGACCAAGATATTTTATTCGGCCTTTTATGATAATCAACTAGACGGTTAACCATAACAGTCTCCACCTGAAAAAGTCAAAAGAACAATATTTTTATCGGCCTCCTATGACCATCGACTAAAGGCTAGCCAAACGCAATCCTGAACTAAATTGGCAAAAGGCCATATCATTTCATCTGCGTTCTTATGATAATCAACCAAGGGGTTAGAAAAAAAATTTACTAGCCTAAAAGGGTCAAAAGACCAAAACATGTTATCTAGACTCCAATGATTATCGACTAGGGGGTTACCAAAAAATATTTTTGACCTAAAAAGGTTTAAAGACCAAAACATTTCACCTCGCCTTGCATGATCACTGAATAAGTTTATAGCTAAATCATTCATTTGACATAATTTTATTCATTTTATGTAGTTATTCATTATCAATCCTTTGGTTATTGAGCTTTTTAGAACAATTATATTTGATCTATCACCCACATAATTCCAATCTCAACTACCACCCTAGCAAAGGCAAATTCTTTCTCATTCTTTGTGAAAACATTGATAATTAATTTTTCCCAACCAAAGAAAAATTCAAAATAGAGTTCCTATTTCTCATTTGTTTATATTGATCATGTATTAATATACATGTCGGGATTTTTGTGATCTCATAGTCACCAAAGTAATATAATTTAAACATTTTCGCAATCATAAGTGGTCTCCCAAAACAGAAGTAACGACTATTGGGTAGCACATTTTCCGATTTTTAAAAAGCTGAAACTCGAAAGTAATACAACCCCATCGATGCATTGGACATTACTTTTTATGCCCTTTTCATCAATAACTCACTATAAGTCTACAATTTCGATAAATTTTAGGTAACATAGCCTACTACTAATTAATCCTAGGCTTGCTCGAATGTTAAGGGAAAATATAACACTGATACTGAACTTTAATTAAAGTACCCTAGACGCAGTTAAAGTCATGGTAATAGGTAAATGCTTCACAAGAAACACACATATGTCAGACAAAAAGAGAGCTATCAAACCCCATTCTTGAGCTAGATTCCTCAAGACAACTTTTTCGTGCAAGAATTATGACAAAAATACTCCGAACAAAAGGGTAGCTTTCCCAATCTTATGATGCATATTAACAATCTAATTAAAATATGCCCAAGCGGTATTTGCATATCCCTAGATATTTTTAAATACCTCTCACTCCAACAGAATCGACACTTTGATAGAAGCCAATGGCGAATCAATGTCGTGAAAATCTCATAACTTTGTCATAGGTTAAGAAAATATTATGTTAGACGGGAAGAATATTGATTTGTATTTGAAAGTAGAATAGTTTAACGGTTTATTACCGTTATGTAAATTGTATTATATATTGTGATAGTATGTAAACAAGAAGATATATGTAAAAGATAAATAAACTTCCTTATAATCTCTAGAGTCTTCTCCTTCTTCTTCTATAATTCTCTTCTTCCCTTTCATTATTGGAGTGTATTTAAACTAATTCATTTCATTGGTGCTTTCATTGAGAGGGTATGACAATGTTATGACTTTGTTATAGATGTTATGACTTTGTCATAGGTTAAGGAAATATTATGTTAGGCGGGAAGAATATTGATTTGTATTTGAAAGTAGAATAGTTTACCGGTTTATTACCGTTATGTAAATTGTATTATATATTGTGATAGTATGTAAACAAGAAGATATATGTAAAAGATAAATAAACTTCCTTCTAATCTCTAGAGTCTTTTTCTCCTTCTTCTATAAATAAACAAGAAGAGAATTATAGAAGAAGAAGGAGAAGACTCAAGAGATTAGAAGGAAGTTTATTTATCTTTTACATATATCTTCTTGTTTACATACTATCACAATATATAATACAATTTACATAACGGTAATAAACCGTTAGACTATTCTACTTTCAAATACAAATCAATATTCTTCCCGCCTAACATAATATTTCTTTAACCTATGACAAAGTCATAACATCTATAACAAAGTCATAACAGTGTCTTAGTCATTAAAATCCCTAATTCAAGGAGATAGTTGTTTCCATAATTCTCAAAGTATTTTACTGTATTAAATGTCATGCATATAAAAAATATTATTAGCTTAAGTGATCACATAAACCTCTCGAAACATACAATCAAAATCATAACATTAAAATAAATGTCATTTACATATGTATATCTCATCAATTTAGGAAGATTAAGCTATATAACATCACATTGAACCCATATAAGTAGTTATCAATTTCCTACATTAATCAGTTACCTATTTGTAGTTAACAAAGGTCTTCCCATGATTATGAGGACGTTTTCATTTGAATCTCAAACAAAAAAAGGAAATACACCTGAAAATAAAATTATTAGCACTTCCAAAAACATCTAAGATATTTCTTTCTTTTTTTGATCAAACTTACCATTTTATATCCACAAAATGACAAGTACAAATCAGACCCCTATTTGTTTTTGACTCAAAAACAAGCATGACTAGGAAAAACAAACCCTATACAACATTTACTAGAAAATAAACCTATCAACTTGCCAAAACAACCTATACAACCATTGCTATAAAATAAATCAAAGTAAAGTAAATAAACCCTATACAACCATTGCTAGGAAATTAAACCCTAAACAACAATTGCTAAAGTCTTATACTAGGTCCAAGCTCCATGCTATCTTCCTTGATCTTCTTGCTCTCCTTTCTTGAGTACTCCATGTAGCTTCCATCTTGCCACCAGTCTCATATTCTCAACACTCCTCTTAAATAACTTTCTATTCTAAAGTGTATATTGAACATCTTTCACAATATCCTCATATTTGGGATGCATCTTCTTAAACTCATTTTTATTCCTCACATCCCAAATACAATAAAGAAAGCTAAGGAAAGTAATGTATGATATGGTATCTTTTAAGGTGTTACCATCAAATTTAAGCATAAAATCAAGCCTTTCTTCCCAAGTATTACCCTAGTTGTGCCAATTGTGAAGAGCACAAATCTACGTCCAAGCCAAAGTAGTGAGTTTGCAATTCACAAATAAATGATTCCTAGATTCATGTTCTTCAAAGCAAAGGTAGCACATCTTGTCCACTTCCATTCCCCACTTGCTAAGCCTATCTTTAGTTCTTAACCTATCCTTACAAATTAGCCAAGCACAAAACTTGTGCTTTGGCATACTCCATTTATGCCACACCACACTATACCATTTTGTTTTCTCATTAGGACCCCTTAGGTCATACATAACATCCGAGGTCCTAAAGCATTTATCTCCCCATCTTATAGTGTCATGCTCTTCATTAAGCACCATATCTTTTACCACCTCATAAACCTTGTTAAGCCTAGGTGGAAATCTCCACCTTTTCCCGACACAATAGTCCATCACCTTTTTGTTAATATTGTAATTACCCAAAGAAATAGCATCCTTTTTTTTACAAATATCACCTACACACTTTCCTTTTATCCATTTATCATCTAACATATAGGTTCTCTTACCATTTCCAACCTCATGTATAATATATTTAAAAACAAGGTACCTCACATTTAGCATAGCTCTCCATGTCCAAGGAAGGTTATTATCATATGTAATGCTCAATATACTCTTGTTCCATAGCCAATTTGAGTAGACCCATTGAGACCAAATATTATCTTTATAGCCATACATTCTCCAAAAAGCTTTAAGAATAGCAACTTGATTGATTTGGAGAAGATTAGGTATGCCTAGTCCTCCATTTTCCTTACTTTGACATAATTCTTTCCAAGTCACTTTAGCACCATGAAAATCATTAGTATTACCCTTCCAAATAAACCTACTCAAGAGTGATTCTATCTCATGAATAAATCCCATTGGAAGGATCATTACATTACACCAATATCTAGCTTTACTTTGCAAAACACTCTTGATTAAATGAAGCCTTCCCGCAAATGTAAGAAATTTATGTATTCATCCTTCAACACTTCCCACAATATTATTAATAAGGGTAGCACACATTAAGCTATTAGGGCTTTTTGTAGTTAAAGGAGCCCCAAGATATCTAACAGGAAGTTTACCCTTTTTAACATTGAGAATACAACTCAAATCATCATGAAGGTCTTTGTTACAACCTCCCATATACAGCTCACTCTTTTCAGGACTTATTTTAAGGCCAGAAAGTCTATAGAAAATATCAAGGCCTTGTTTAAGTCTCATAGCCAAGTCTTTATCACCATTAAAGAAAACTAAACAATCATCAGCAAATATAAGGTGGTTCAAACCCATTCTAGCACAATTAGGATGATAAGTGAAAGATTGATTATTTGCCACTTTCTCAAGAATAGAAGAGAAACCTTGCATACATATAACAAATATATAAGGAGATAAAGGATCACCTTGTCTTAATCCTCTTTCTCCTTTGAAATAACCACACACACTTCCATTAATGCACAAAGAGAACATAGGTGTTGAAATACACATCTTGACCCAAGATATAAGTTTTTTAATTAAATCCCATGATTTGAAGTAGTTGGAAGAGGTACCTCCAATTAATTGTATCAAAATCCTTTTGAAGATCAATATTTAAAGTACATCTTGGACTCAGGTCCTTCCTATCATAACCTGCCACCACACTTTAAGCAACCAATATATTATCCGAAATACTTCTTCCTCCCACAAAAGCAGCTTGATTTTTAGATATAAGCTCCTCAAGGCTTTTCTTCATCCTATTAGCAATGATTTTAGATATAGCTTTATAGAGGATATTACAACAAGCAATTGGCCTAAAAATCTTCACTGAAGTGGGGTTTTTAACCTTGGGAATAAGAACAAGATTAGTAGCATTAATTTGCTTCAAGTTTGTCTATTTTTGAAGGTTTCCTTTATAGCATCACAAACATCCTCCCCAATAATATTCCAAGTAGCTTTGAAAAAAGAACTATTAAAACCATCCGGGCCAGGAGCTTTAGAAATATCAATAGAAAAAATAGCTTCTTTAGTCTCTTTACTAGTAATGTCTTTCACCATTTCTTTTGCTTCTTCCTTAGTGATAGCTTTATCAACAAGCTTGTTTAAACAACTAGAGCTAACACTTTCTTCATAAACATCCTAAGTACCAATTAAACTAGTGTAGTACTTATTAAATTAATCATGAATTACCTCATCTTCAACAACAATATACACATTTTCAGTCACAATAGATGCAACTCGGTTTTGAGTGATTCTTGCCTTGATGCTCTTATGATAAAGGGTAGTGCTACAATCACCCTTTTGAGCCCATGTAATTCCAGATTTTTGCTTTAAGATCTCTTCTTGAATGTTGAGAAGATGCATAAGTTTATCTCTTAGCTCCTTCTCAATGATGAGCATATATTGATCACCATTCATGAGCTTTGTTTGTACCTTTTCAAGTTCCTCTTTAAGCTCCATTATTTCTTTAGTAGAGTGATGAAAATATTTTCTATTGAAGATTTTCAAAGCTTTCTTTACTTCCTTCAATTTATTCACCACCTTGTACATCATACTCCCTTTAACTTCATATTTCCACACCTTTTCAATCAAAGGCAGAAACTCATCATGATCAATCCGAACATTAAAAATTTAAAAGATGAAGGTTTAGTATTTGAACTCCCCTGAATTTTGAGGATAAGATAAGAGTGATCTGAAATTCCAGGAGCTTCAATCATAAAATGAGACTTGAAACAAGTGAACCAAGCATTATTTATAAAGAATTTGTCAATTTTACTAGATATGAACCCTTTTATTCTTCTATTAGTCCAAGTAAAATAACATCCTTGGCTAGGATGCTCAACCATCCCATTATCATTAATGCACTCCATAAATTGATGAGAACTCTTATGAAGGCTAGTACAACCCATTATTTCATCAACTTTAGTAATTTCATTATAATCCCCACCCCAAATACAAGGAGAGTCTTCATTAATAACCATCCATTCACTAAGTGTTTCCCAAAGAAGCACTCTTTTATCATCATCATTTTCTGCATATACCATCACACAATTAAATGTTTTCTTATTATATATATCTTGTACCACAAGGAAGATGGCTTGGCTAGTTGAATTGAGACACTTTACATCCAAAACATTTTTATTCCACTTTATACATATTCTTCCTCTTTCATCCTTATCATGGTTAGTTATAGTACCCCAATTGCTCAAATAAGTATTGTGAAACTTATTGTAACTTTGTAGAGTCATTTTAGTCTCCAATAAAACCACTAGATCAACTTTTTTTATCTTGTATAACATGAATAACTTCTTTTTGTTTGAGGTTTAGATTCAAACCTCTTACATTCCAAGAGCTAATTATCATTTAAAATCTGGAGGTTCTCTTTCACTATGGGTACTTCCCACAAACCTAGTCAAAGCCTCTTCAAGGTTTCATTAGCCTTATTTAAAGCACAAAATGATTTACTTAACTCCCCTTCAAAAATATTAGAATTATAATCATTTCCCCTAAGTGTACTAGGGGTTTTTTCTTTCCCCTTTGCACTACTATTTCCCACACTTTGAGATGGAGTTGTAGGTGTTTTTTTTATGTTAGGAATCTGAACTTCATAATCCTTCTTCTCTTTTTGCTTTCTTTGCACTACCCTCCATTCTTCAACTCTCTTTTGAGCTTTTTATTGGTTTGGTTGGTGATTAGCTTGGTTTGGTTTAGGTTGGTGGTTTATTTGGGTTGGTTTAGGTTGGTTATAGGTTTGGTTTGGTTTAGGTCTAGGCTCTTTCCTTATGTTCCAAAGCCTTGCAATTAGAACATCTTGGAGGTAACCAATCATAGTAAGCCTCCACCACATGAATCCCATCCTCCTCAAGATCAACCTTCACCCTTTTAACAAGCTCCTTTGTCATATCTACTTCAACACATACTCTAGCAAAGCTTAACCTATTTTTTGTCTTAGTAATAGGGTCCATTTGGAGTGGAATACCCAAAGCACTACTAATGTAGCTTAACCCATCGTTATTCCACAAGTGTAATGGTACCTTTTTCAATTTAACCCATAGTGGAACCTTAGTCAAATCAAGCTTATCAAATTTCATGTTAGGTTCCCACTTTCTCAAGATCATAATTCTACCATTTACATGCCGAACTTGCTCTAATATGTTGTTGTATTCTTGCTCACCTTTGAATTTGAATAGAAACACTTCCATATCCGCAGACTTTATTTCAACATCACCACAATTTCTCCACTGAGCATTAACCAAACTTCTAACCATGTGATATTCAGGAGCTTCTCCAAAAAATTGTCCAACTAAGCAATTATCCCACTCCTCAATACCACTCTTCACTATATCTCTTGGTGGTTTAACCATGAGCTCATCTTCTACTTGACTAGGAGCAAAGTATTTTAGCTTCAACTCTTGATCACTTTTCTTGAATAATTCTGTCCATTACGTTGTTTCCCAATATTTTCCTCAATAATTTCTACCTCGGATTCATCCTCATCCTCCACACTTTGACCTTGTGCTACTCCCAAGAGGGTACTTTCACTAGGTGGAGAAATTATCCCAATTCCTGCACCTAAAGTGGAGTAATCCTCATTGTGACTCACACCCAAGCTATTCTCGAGAGGATTAGGTGCCTCACCCTCAATTAGGGCCTCATCTTAGCCGTTCATCCCCTCAACCATTGTACACTCAATGATTTGAGTAGCTTGGATGCTTTCACTGGAGCTAAGTAAGGTTAAATCAGCTTGTACAGTTTCTGTTCCTCTCTTGGAACTTTCATCAAACAGGTTGCCTTCACTTCTTGAAATGTTATCTTTCCTACTTGAATCATACTCTACACCCTCCTCAACACTTTTACTCATCAGATTAACACGTTTTGCAGCAGAAAAGTTGTTGCCTACTTGAATAATAGGAGCTGGAGGTATATACTTACCTTGTACATGCATTATCTTCTCTCCAGGCTCTTTTGCTGCTTTATTACCCTTTGTATCCTTGTTACCAGCCTTTCTCTTCGGCGCCATTGAATCAAGCTCGCAAAATGAACTCAACACAAAAAGAATAACTGAAAACAGTGAAGAATTCAGCTCAAAAACTCCAAAAAACGAGCTCCTAGCGCTGATGCACGCTCAGAAAAATAATCTCTGATTGCACGGAAATCTTTGTTAATTCTTGGCACGGAATTTAATTGTGATTCTTGTCAATTATTACCCAATTATTCAATATAGCTTAGTTAATCGTAAACCAAAGCAGCTTCCTTTCACGCGTGAAAATAACTTCCCCACTGTAGCCGCGCGTACGCCTCACTCCTACACCATAATAATACCCAACCGACATAATACCTTTCCACCTCAGATCCCACTAACTCCCTTCTGAATTAATTTCCGGTAGCTTCAATTAAAATAAAAAAAAACCAAGAGAAATTATTTGTTAAACAATTATTTAAGATCAAACTCCAACTCCAGTCAAACTAAGTCAACGACGCCAGTCAATCTCCGGTTAAACTCCATCCATATGATCGGAGAGTCATCGGTGAAGGGTGGGGTGGGGTCAACGGGGTCAAAAGGAGTCAAATCTAGGTCAAACTTTGACCAAACTTTCAAACCCTAATGAGAGAAAGAGGAGAGAAGGAGGATGATTGTGTATTTTAGGTGTAGTGTGTGTTTTTTATCAAAGATATTTCACACAAGTAGAGTGTTTGAGCGATCTTCCTTTTGTAATATGACTCTGATAATAAACTTGAAAAAAAGAAAAAAATTAGTTTAATTGTGACACAAATGATACACGATCAGTATAAACATAGAACTTTATATAAATTTTAGTGAAAGATGAGAATTTGTATTAGCGAAAACTCAATTAACATAATGAGCCCCTTATGGATGGAATTGTGTTACTTGATCTGCCTAGAAACTCCTCTTTAACATAATTAGGAAAAAAATCGAACCAATACTTAATTATTGATATGTGAGAAATTAATTCTCTTGAGAAGAATAATATCACACGAATACTAATTATCTCAATAACTAAACCCTCTTTTGAAATAACTCAAATAGAAAAGTAACCTAACACAAGGACATATCACTATGAAACACAACAATTAAATAAAAACATTCAATGAAAAATTCATGCATTAGTTAAAAAAATGCCATATAATATTTAATTATAAAATAAACCATATTCATTAGGTCCGATGTGATACAAGTTTTGTATAAGCATTGCCATAATATACGTATAAGAATTAAATAGAGTTAGAATAAAATATAAATAAAACATAATAAAAATGAGAGAAAAAATTAAAAGGTTCGCTTAGATCACTAAGCCCATGATATATGTGCTCTCTTATATGAATTCAACAAATTGGTAAAAAAAATGAATCGACGACTGGACATAATATACTTAAATGTAGATAAGATTTCCTTATATGCTGTCTAACCCATGTAAAAGGAGCATAAATTTTTATTCAGACCTCTAAATGTATTCGTTTGCAAGCATTAGATTGCAGATTCTTAGAAAATTCCAATTGTGGGTGACTCACCTCCTAATTCATCTATATTTATTGATAATATCTTTGATATTAAATGACATATTCCCCTTATAATATATACAATTTCCTTTATTGGTTCTTGTCCATCCTTCTACTTTTTTTCTTTAGTGTTTTTAAAATTATAATTTTCTCAATGTAACTTTTTCGCACTAATGCTTCATTCTTGTACAATATTTGATTCATTACCCTTTGTGCTTACTATAGAAAAACTCAATAAAATTCCCAAAACATTCAAGTGTTCATATATTGTAGTAAATACAAATATATCATGCTAAAAAGTACTCAAAATCCTAACTTAAGCCTCAAATAGTTTCTAAAATTATATCTGTTGCCTAAAGAATATCAGGACAAAACACGATACATAATGTATATAAAGTAATAATTAGCATAATATGTAACACTTAGTAGACTAAATTATAGAACATTTAGCCTAATTTCAATGTTTTTGCCTCCTAAATGTACATTTTAAGGAAAAAAGGAATATGTCTAGTAATTCATGATCTGAATATAAATTTACGATACAAATGGATATGGAAAATCATAAAGACATTGGTACCTTGGTTAGTAAGTTATTAATTGAGATGATTTATCCTATTACCCTAGTTCCTGTGTAATATGATTTTATCCACCGCAAAACTCACTAAAAGGAGACAACGTGCCTATTCGTAAACAATGAAATAAGAATAATAAAAGCTTATTGTGGGAGTGTGACGTGTTCCACATATATAGTATTATCACATACCATTTAGGATAAATTATTTTTATTTGGACCTTATTATTTGATTTATTACATAATTTTAAAGTAAATATCTACTACAGATCGGGGATTTACCCACGACAGCTTACCGACGACACGTACAGTCGTCGGTAAACTTTTGTTATTTACCGACGACGTGAACTTACCCACGAGAAGCAGTTCGCCGGTAATTTACCGACGACTGTTGTCGCGGGTAAACGACGAAACGTCGTCGTTATTAATTTTTTTTTTTTTTTGCTTGGGTTTGTCGTCGGTAAATTACCGACAGATTGCAAAGTCGTCGTTAAACTCTTGTTTTTAACGACGACACGTCTATTTTACCGACGACTTTACGTGTCGTCGGTAAATTTGACGTGCATATATGCGAACAGCCTGTATTTTTATCTCCATAAACCCCAAAAACCCCATTTTTTTCTCCCAATTTCTTCCAAAAACATCAACCAAACTCATTCAAATTTTTCGCAATACCTTCTCCAATTCATCTCTAAACATTTGCAAGCTTGTAATCAAGGTGGGGCATCATCAACACACAATTTCATCTACAAAGATTAGGTAAATTCTTGAATTTTTTTTTTTATGATCATATTTGGTGTAATTCTTGCAATATTATGGGTTTAGGCTTATTATTACATTATCAAGGTTAAGACTTCATAATCAATATCGAATTTCTTCCACCAATTCAAGGTATTTTCTTAAAATTTCAAACTTTTTAATTTTTTTTTATGCATGAATTTTGAATTGTGTATTAGTTGATATATAAAGGTTATTATTTTGTATATTTTTTGATTGTCTTGTTATATATTGTGTATAAATCATGCATACATTCATTTATTTTATATATTATGTTTCATATATTTTTGTATTTGTGTGTTTATTTATGTGAAATTGTTTATATATTTATTGTGTTGTAATTTTATTTATATATTTATTGTGTTGTAATTTTATTTATTTATTTGTGATGTAATTTTATTTATTTATTTGTGATGTAATTTTATTTATTTATTGGTTTGTATTTATATTCAAACCATTGGGTTGTAATTTGTGTTATTTATATTCATTGTGTTGTAATTTTTTTTTTCATTTTATCAATTGGGTTGTAATAATTATTTATTTTATTTTCATATGAATGTAGTTGTCTAGTTATCTAAAATATAGTCCAGCTAGTATTCAGACACAGTTAGATGGTCTTCCCATTGTGTTTCCCGGCAAACACAAGGATTTTGGAGGCAAGGTGACGAAGACTACAGGTCCTCGCCAGACGAATTGGAAGAAAAAGAGTATTTTCTATCGTTTACCTTATTGGTCCGCAAATTTGTTGAAGCATAATAGCGATGATGAACCTATAGATATTAGTGGATATGAAACAGATTAGGGTATTTTGTATTTATTTATTAGTCTTAGAATATTTTGATCATGAATGTTGACTAAGCACCTCGAACACTCACATTTGACCATAACTATTGACCAAACACCTCGAACACTAACATTTGACCATAACTGTTGACCAAACACCTCGAACACTAACATTTGACTCTAATAGACTAAACACCTCGAACACTCACATTTGACCATAACTGTTGACTAAACACCTCGAACACTCACATTTGACTCTAATAGTTGACTAAACACCTCGAACACTAACATTTGACCATAACTGTTGACCAAACACCTCGAACACTAACATTTGACTCTAATAGTTGACTAAACACCTCGAACACTAACATTTGACCATAACTGTTGACCAAACACCTCGAACACTAACATTTGACTCTAATAGTTGACCAAACACCTCGAACACTCACATTTGACCATAACTGTTGACCAAACACCTCGAACACTCACATTTGACCATAACTGTTGACCAAACACCTCGAACACTAACATTTGACTCTAATAGTTGACCAAACACCTCGAACACTCACATTTGACCATAACTGTTGACCAAACACCTCGAACACTCACATTTGACCATAACTGTTGACCAAACACCTCGAACACTAACATTTGACTCTAATAGTTGACTAAACACCTCGAACACTCACATTTGACCAAAACTGTTGACCAAACACCTCGAACACTAACATTTGACCATAACTGTTGACCAAACACCTCGAACACTAACATTTGACTCTAATAGTTGACTAAACACCTCGAACACTAACATTTGACCATAACTGTTGACTAAACACCTCGATCACTCACATTTGACTCTAATAGTTGACTAAACACCTCGAACACTAACATTTGACCATAACTGTTGACCAAACACCTCAAACACTAACATTTGACTCTAATAGTTGACTAAACACCTCGAACACTCACATTTGACCATAACTGTTGACTAAACACCTCGAACACTAACATTTGACTCTAATAGTTGACCAAACACCTCGAACACTAACATTTGACCATAACTGTTGACCAAACACCTCGAACACTAACATTTGACTCTAATAGTTGACTAAACACCTCGAACACTCACATTTGACCATAACTGTTGACTAAACACCTCGAACACTAACATTTGACTCTAATAGTTGACTAAACACCTCGAACACTAACATTTGACCATAACTGTTGACCAAACACCTCGAACACTAACATTTGACTCTAATAGTTGACCAAACACCTCGAACACTCACATTTGACCATAACTGTTGACCAAACACCTCGAACACTCACATTTGACTCTAATAGTTGACTAAACACCTCGAACACTAACATTTGTCCATAACTGTTGACGAAACACCTCAAACATTAATTTGTGTGTGTATATCTTAATCCCAACAGAATAAAAAAAGAAAAGAAATCAGGAAAAAAATAAAATACTAAACTAAAAAAAAAAAAAAAAATACAGACGACCTTAAAGATTTACCGACAACCTGCTTGACATGAACGTCGTCGGTAAAAGTTTACCGACAACATTCAATTCAAGCAGGTTGTCGGTAAAAGTTTACCGACAACATTTAATACACAAGTCGTCGGTACACATCATTCCAAATTTAATTGGCCAAAAGTGGGCGGTTCTTTTTTCCCGCCCAATGGTTTAACGACGACTTGCGAAAAAGAAGTCGTCGGTAAACAGGACACGCAACAGTCGTGCGTACAACTGTTTGACGCGTGGCTTTTTTAACGACGAATATACCAGGTTTACCGACGACTTGCGTGTCGTCGGTAAACATTTGTTCTATTAAACCCTACCGAGCTCATTTCTGAAACACCAAAACTTCAAAACACTCTCCAGAAATTCGATTCCGAGCAACAAGGAGCTATTCCGAGGCATCCCTACACGCAAACAACATCAAATGTAAGTGATTCCATGCCTAATCTTAATCGTTTCTTCAATTTTTTTTCTTTTTTCTAAATCAATCCTAACTTTTTTTTCGTTTTTGTTTTTCCTCTACTCTTGCTTGGCATGGGATGCTGGATATATTCAACAACATCTTCACGTAACAGGTACCACAAATCTGAAACAAATCCTATTTTTTTTTTAATTTTCGAATTGATTTTTTTTTGATATTGTATTGAATTTCTTGTTAATTCCGAGAATCCTAGATGTATTGTAGATTCTGAATATGTATTTTGTTGTTAAATATACCATGTAACATGTTTTTTTTGTTAATTTTTAGAAAAATTAGGGTTTTGTTAATTTTTTGTTAATTTTGCTTGATATTTGTTACATTGTGTTAGTTAATTTGTTGATTTTGGATGTATTTAGTGTATGTTATGGAATTATGAAAACTATAGGGACTAAAATGCAATTTAGGGACTAAAATAACATTTAGGGACTAAAATGCAATTTTAAAAAATTTACATTTTTTAACAAATTAGGGTATTTTAGGCAAATATTAAAACTATAGGGACTAAAAATGCAATTTAGGGACTAAAATGACATTTAGGGACTAAAATGCAATTTAGGGAATAAAATGCAATTTTAAAAAATTTACATTTTTTAAGAAATTAGTGTATTTTTTGGAAATATGAAAACTATAGGGACTAAAATGCAATTTAGGGACTAAAATGACATTTAGGGACTAAAATGCAAATTAGGGAATAAAATGTAATTTTAAAAAATATTAATTATGGACTTTAGGGTATTTTTGTAATTTTTAAAAATACGAGGACTAAAACGCAATTTCTAATATACATTTTAAAAACTATGAAAAATAAATATTTTTTAAAATTTATATGGGTGTTTTTGTAATTTTTAATTAAAAAAGGTCTAAAAATGCAATTTATAGTAAAAATCTAATTTATTAATTTTATTTAAATTATAGATGGCCGATGTGATGCCTAACTACCACCGGGGTGACGGGAACGGAGAAGATCCGAACCCGAATCAACCCCCAAACCTCAATGACTGTCACCAGCCACCCGGTAATATAAATTAATTTATAAAATTCAATTAATATTAGTTAGTAATGTATTTAATATAATTTTATTAAACAGTTAAGCGAAAGAGGAGACCCCGAAATGTCTCCACTCTCAAAACCGCAACGATGCTAAGGAGAAGCTAGGCGGGCCCCTCCCGGTCGACTTCTGTATCCTTGACGACACGTGGAACCCAGTCGGAGAATATGGGAAACACGTGGCCCAAGAGGTGGGTCTCGCGGTTCGAGAATCGGTCCCTCCCTACTACCCCTCGTGGAGTGCCGTTCCACCCAACCGGAAGAAAGTGATCCTCGAAAAACTCGAGGAGTTCTTCAACCTCGAGGAGTGGAGGCCCGCAAAGACTGGAACTTAATTAGCGGGAAGCTATCCCAGTCTCAGTCCGCTGCTTACAGACGGTGGAAGTATGACTTGACTGCCGATTATGCCGAATCGGGTGAGTGTCCACCTGACGTGCTTCCCGAGGATTGGGAGCTAACCCTGAAGATGTTGAATGACCCGCAAAAGAAGGTAAAATTTTAATTTAATTATTTAATTATTAAATTATTGTTTATTTATTTTTTTAAGTTGAATTGTAACAGGCCCAGTCAGCGATTAATAAGAAGAATCGGCAGAACCAGAAGAAGCCGAACAAGTCTGGTTCTCGGAACCAAACCCAGACCCGCCACGAGATTATGGAGGTATAATTTGTTAAAGTAAAAATAAATTTTATTAGTTATTTAATTTAATTTTTTAATAATTATATTTTTTTATTGGCTAAGCTGAAGATCTATATAGACGAGCAGACCCAAGAGGAGGTCCCACTTCCACAGATGGGCGGATACTTCGAGTACTTGGGCTATGATGGGGCGAAGGGCAAATGGGTCGATGATAGATGGGAGCAGGCTAGTGTAAGTTTTTATTTAACTTTAAATTTATTTCTTTGTTAGTTTTATTAATTATTTATTTTAAATTTTATTACAGGGAGTTTATCGCGAGAAGCTTAAGGAGCGGGTTATCGAGACAGGGACACAATCGGCTGAGGATGTTCCAGTGGAGGAGCAGATAGGAGCGCTGAAGGAGACGGTTCAGGAGGTGATGAAACCGCCTAAGTGTAGACACTGAATCCCTTCAATCGGACCTTGCTTCAAGAAGAAGAAGGACCCGAAGCCGCCTGTATCGGTGAAGATCGCGAAAAAGAACGCGAGAAAGTTACAGCGGATATTCGACGGGATGAACGAGGTCCGCGCAGTCTAGGGATATGCCGGATGAAGATGCTCCACCGAGCTCCTCTAGGTCCGATGATTTTTTCACGAAGTTGCTCAGCGGCCTCAATGAATCTTGTGAAAAGAATGGTCTCGATCCGCTCTCCGATGAAGAAGAAGATGAAGATAGTGATGATTGATTTTTATTTGATTGTGTTTAAGACTTTTATTTTATTTAAGTTTATATTTTATGACTTTTATGTAATATTTTGACTTTTAACCCCGGGGTTTGACTTTATTGCCCGGGGTTTGACTTTATTGCCCGGGGTTTGACTACCCGGGTTTATTTATCTTTTTATGAATATAATGCATGATTTCTATTTATATTCATGATTTCACAAAATATTAATTTATAAAAAATCGAAAAACCAATTTAAATTTAAAAAAAAACGAAAAACCAATTTAAATTAAAAAAAAATAATAATAAAAATTAAAAAATAAAAATAAAAAACAAAAAAATAATTAAAAAATAGGAAAAACAAAATACCGACAACATTCATTGTATGAATGTCGTCGGTAAAGATAAAAAAAAAAAAAAAAAAAAATCAACGACGACATTCATGTAAAGAATGTCGTCGTTAAATATTTAAAAAAAAACAAAAATTCGATTTACCGACGACATTCATAAAAACAAAAGTGTCGGTAAATTATTAAAATTCAAAAAATAAACAATTTAATTATCACGATACCGACGACGGGGTTGTCGGTAAATTCTTTAGTTACCGACAAAGTAAAATATTGTAAAGTGTCGGTAAAATTTTGTTATTTGCCGACGACATGTAGGTACGTTGTCGGTAAGATTAGGTTTACCGACGACATGGGTTTCGTCGGTAAATTGTTCTGTGTTATCGACGAGAAGCCAATTCCGTTGTCGGCAACCATGATTTTACCGACAAACTTCTAGGGACGACAGGTTACCGACGAGTGGTCGTCGGTAAACCTGTTTACCGACGAATACGGGAATTTTACCGACGACAGCTGTCGTCGGTAAATACCCGACCTGCTGTAGTGAATAGAAACTATAATTTATAAATAAAGATATGATATTTAAATGGATATATTCTAGCTACTTTAGAAAAGGTAATTTTTTGGAAACTGTAAAAAAATGAAAAAGAAATATATAGATAAATTCAACCTAAAAGGTTTCAATGTTGATCAATTAAGGGGAACTTAGTCATCTATATATGTATTCCCATACAAGTGGAATTAAATTAGTTGAAATAGTGTATATATAGACGACTATATGAAAAGAATAATTCAAAAATAAAAGAAAACATGATAGAAATTCACATGATTAAAATAATTAGTTTTTTACCAATCCATTGTCATTTCTTATGATTTTAATATAACTTAATTTATTTTTAATTATTTATAAAATATAGGAATATGTTTATAGATTCTATCAATGAGCTTTAGAAAGGTTGTGAGAAACAATCTCCAATATTAAATGTGGTAGGCTGAAATTTATAAAATAAATAATTGTATTAGAATATACTTTTGCATTTTACTTTTTTTTCTTCTCAGAAACTAATAATTCTCTGAGTCCAAATAATATTTTTAGATATTTATCTAATTATTCTTTAACTATATATATATATATATATATTAAATAATTTACTTTCATTTTTAGGGTTTAAGGATGAATCAGAAGACTTTTCAAAACTAAATTCTCATTCTAGTTCTTTCGTGTGCCTCTTATGGATTTCCAACACAACCGACCACAAAAAAATCCATTTACAATCACAACCAAATAATAAAAGCAACATTTATGAAAGCCAATCTCCCTGATGAGTTTATCATTTAAATCATATCAAGATTACTTGTTAAATCTATTTTCCAGTTTAAAGTCATTTCAAAACAATGGTACAAACTCATCTCATCATCAAAATACACCAAAATTCATTTTTCTTACTACTTTAGCAATCCCAGTATTACTCATCAACACCTTATTTTCTCATTTTTGTCATCTAACATATATATTAAAGCATTGTTCACATTCCTCTTAAATACACAACAACACTTTACTGTATGCAAATGATATTGACTACCCAATAAAGGATCCCAACAGGTTTGACCAGCTGCTGGGGTCTTTGAATGGGTTAGCTTGTATAAACATTGATCATAATTTTTTTTGGGGAATCCAACTCTAAGAAAATCTTATAAATTGCCATCTTTAGGTGTTAAGGGAATTTGTTTATAATATATGTATTTGGTTATGATTTGTGTAATGATGACTACAAAGTTGTATGCATTTTGTATAATTTCAATATATGTGTTGTTCAAAGAAACAGAAGTAAAAGTTTATAGTAGGAATTCTATCTTTTAGAGAAGTATTGAAGGGTTTGAGAATTGTGTTCCAGTAAATTTTTTAATGGAAAACTACATTGGGAGACTTTCTATAAATTGGTTCTACTTATAAAATGAGTGTTGTTTCACAGGTTATGGGAAATGATTAGTACATGGAACTAGAGCAACCTGATTTTGTAGAGGGGAAGTTTGATTTGTTTTTAGAAGTATTAGGAGGAAGGTTAAGTGTACTATGTGATTATCATAAAAGGTATATGGATATTTGGATTATGAAGGTTGTCTTTGGAATAAGTTTGCTACATATTCGTATGTAACTGATATGGTCAAGAATATACACGAGGCTCCATTTTTTGTTAAAGAATGGTAAAATTTTATTTGTGTTTGGATCGACTTTTTTTATTTATAATTAAAAGATCATTCTAAAAAAATATTATAGATTAATGATTTTGATGCTTGTTTTGAAGCAAAATTGTATGTAGAAAGCTAACTTCCTCCTAGTGCTGATCCTGAACAATTTGATGAGTAGAAGAGACAAGTGTTTCACAAATTTCTTGTTCTAGTATGATTTTAATATTATTTCCTTTTTTGTTATTAAGCTAATTATTTATTTAGTTCGGCTTCGCGTGTGTATCAAACATCTTTTGTATCTTTTATTCCATATTTAAAACTTGTGGACTTTAAAACAATCTTTTTTATTATTAGTGTATAGTTAGTTTACAATAAAAAGTAGGGGTCTTGAGTGTAAAAATCATTGATGAAGAATCTTTTATTTTGTAGAGTCTACTTTTTTAAATAAGTTTATAGTTTGATAAGTTTACTTTACTTTTATTTTTGCAAAAGATATGGTTGCAAAATGACTTACAAAGGAGTTGGTGTATGTTTTTAATTAATATGATGTTGTTGAATAAAAAGATCAATACATTAGAAATAGATTATTGAAAAGTCTAAAACCAAAAGGTACCCGTACTTGTACATTTTCAAGCTTTTATTTGGAATTGATATATATATATATATATCTTAACAAAGTAGACTAATTTGCAATTGATAAGGGCATTGGAGAAGATAAAAATAATAAGCTAGTTATCTTGCCTGGACTTAAATTGGTTTACAAACTTTGAAATTATGTTGTTTGATTATGGAAAACTGTATTCGTGTTATTTAAGAAACTCTCACATATTTGTATTATTATATTTGATCATTTTGGTGATTTGATACAGGATATGGAAGCTGATGATACTAAGCACTTATCCAGCTCAATTTCTAAGTTAATGGAAGCTTAGGCCAAAAAAAATTTAGTGCTATCATTGATTGCATTAGGTACTAAAATATATTTAAAATTAATTCAATTAATTAAATTTCTTTTTTAATTATATTTATAATCTAACCTCAACTATGTGTTGTTCCGAATTAATAAGAATTATGATTCGTTTTATAAGTAACACACACACACATATATATATATATATATATATATATATATATATATATATATATATTGATGACATGGTGTCATTCTTCTTAACTATTTAAATAATGTTGAAATGATGATATGTGGAGAAGTTTGTTTATTCTATATATTTATTTTATTATAAAAATTTTGTTATGCAAAATTATTTTATTTTAATAGGACGCATAATTATTAATGAAGCCATGATAGAAAGGATTCATGACATTATGCCCTCCCTCGATAAGTATCTTTTGAATGTTTTCGAAAATAAGTTGTAGTTAGTATAATTTATTTCTCAGTTGTGCCTTTAATTTTGTCCATCTAGTTAAAATTAGTTAGTCTTTCTATTTTAGTATTTGATTTTCAAGGTCAAGTATAAAGGTGTACAAGAATCACAGGTTTTGAGTTAATGCGAGATTTTGTAGGGTCTCTTGTGCTTAATGTATCCCTCAATTCTTTCAAGTAGGTGTTATAATTGTACAATTGTATACATGTGAAATAGTAGAAAATAACATACTCCAGAAAAATTTGGACTAGGTTTTAATAATTTTTATTTGAAATTTCTTACTACATTCTGTGTACTTTTAGGAATTACATGTAGTTTACATTGGACAAAGGGCTAATGCCATTCTACCTTGCATATGCTTGTAAACTTGAGACATTTTGTTTTTTGACATGAAACCATTTACTTGTATAAAGCATGTGTTCCCTTCATTTGCAGTTTTAGATTTTTTATTAAATTGATATTATTTTAATATAATGGGTATAGTCTAATAGGTACTTGTACATACATTATGAAATTTTTATATCATTTGAATACATTTTGGTCATTGAAATGTAATACAAGCTTGGTAACAACACAAAGAAGCCAAAATATGCGGAAAGTATTATATATTTAAGATATGTTCTTGAAACACGATAATATGCTCCATCATAGTCCAAATATATGTATGAAAGTATATAGTGATTTTTTTTTGTTTTTGCTTTACGATTTATATTTTCATACATTCACTATATATATTTTCGTTATTTGAATTGTATATATATATGTGTATTAAGTATGCAACATCTAGCTTAGCGGTTGGATTGGAGAATTTAATTGAGTAGTTAAAGCCGTAGATTTTTTACTAGAATGTACAATTTAAGCACATACTTTGAATTTTTTAGATATGACATATTCTAGTATAAGAATGATATGACAAAATTATCTTTGTAATAACCCAATAATTAATTGAATTATAATTTAAAAAATATATTTATATAGTCTTATTTCGGTGTAGTAGCATATGTACTGTTATTTACACTACTATTTTCAATCCATACCTACATTAACCCTTATGCATAAGGATAAATCATACAAGAAGTCTCTTTTCCAAAAAAAATGTTTAAAGGATTTAAATCTAGTTCTTTCCATGATTGTAATCCTATAGTTTGTCTTCTATTTTTAGAAATCTTAATACATAGATCTAGTTCATAAAAAAGTAATTATTTGTTGAATTCCAAATGTGTATGTTATTCTAAATTATTTTTCCTCTACAAAATGATCTCAAATATTCAAACCATTATGTTTTCTTATTAAATATGACTATGACATGTTTTCAATTATACATTCGTTATACTACATATATTTTCTTTCTAATATGATTTTCTGTTTGGCATATCATTTTAATCTCGCTACATATGATTATTATGGTAGATAATGTCTTGTCATTCTATATTATTATAATTAATCTTTAGGTTTATATATTCTACTAGTCCACTAGGTAAACCATAGTATTCATGTCATGATACAAATAGTTTATGAAAATGCATGCAGTTTATACTTAATATTTATTACCCGTTAACATAAGTAAAATTTCTTTCTTATAATTTTAAGTACAAGAATTAGTCTTTATAAGGTATGTATATATATACTAAGATTCTTAAATTAATTTAATATAAAAATACCTAGTTGGATTGACAACAAGAATTTGTTTAAACTATCATTTATTGGTAAATAACAATGTTTTTAATATCATGGAAAAACAAGTATATTTTAGAACTTGAAGGTATATATTACCCCCAAAAAACACTATAACACATGCTCAATTAATAAGTTTAACACACATACCTTTTAATTTAACCTATGAAAGAAATATTAAATAAAATTGACAAACACAATCCAATGGTGTATACACATAACACCTAGTGGTACAAAATAAAATAGATTATAATTATCCAACCAAAAAAGGTGATTAATAATCTAAATAAGATAAGTTTACAACTAAAGAGAGATAAATTGATGAATGAGGAGTGAAAAGATTATATGGAACTCTTCAGCATATTTATCCAATATCCATAATAATTCAATTATATTAATAATGAACTTGTTGATTTGGGGAACAAGAACTTTGTATATACCACCTAAATTACTTCGTATGAAGGAAATAACAAAAAAATATTACATAAAGGTAGACAATTCGTCAATTACATTTCCTTATATAAAAGAGTGGATAAAAAATATTGAAATGTATATAAAAGTATATAGTCTCCTCTTTAATAATGTCATTATTAAAGGTAATTTCTTTTCATATCTCTTAATCAAAATTTGTATAAATTTGATAAAATCTCTTCATAGAAGGAATCCAAGCGGTGAGAACCTCGTCTTCGAAAAAATTACTTACTATATTTTTATTAGAAAATTTACAAATAGAGAACACGTAGTACAATTGATGATCGAAAGGTTTAAAATTTGATAGAGTTAATAAAATCTTTTTTGCAATATACAATGTATTTATATTCTTAACTGACAAGATAATCCAACTATTAATCTTTTTTAAACTTCCATATATATTAATGTCAATATTTGTAAACTCACTATTCAACCTTGAAAACTCAAAATAAAATCGATATACCCTAACGTAGTGTCTACCAAAATACTTTTCTCCATTGCGAATAAAAAGTGCTTGATTTCTTATCTTTGTCCCAATAAATTTAGCACTTTTTGTTAACAAACATTTTATGCCGTACATATTAACTTGTGCAAAAAATATAATACACCAATAAAGAAACCCCTAAACAAGTTGTACAATAGAATGAGTTATAAACCCAAAATATAACATGCAATACGATAATAAGACTCATCCACGAAACAACTTTTTACAATCCAGAACATAAATGTAATAAATAATGGTCATTAATTAAATCTAAAATTAAAGACAAATATATTTTATCTGGCCTCTTATGATAATCGACTAGAGGGTTAACCAAAATAGTCTCCACTTGAAAAAGTCAAAAGACCAATATATTTTGTTTGGCCTCCTATGATCATCTACTAAAGGCTAGCGAATAGAATTACCGACCTAAATTGGGCAAAGAACCATATCATTTGTCATCTGCGCTGTTATGATAATTGATGTCTCCCTATTATGAAGATTTAATCTTAGTTGAAGACATCATTTTACGTGTTTTAAGAAATCTACTAGTCGATTTTTATATATAGTATTGTATTTTCTTGTTTCTTGTCTTGATTTGATAATTTATTATTTTTAGAGCATATTTGGTTTAATTTATTTATTTATTAGTGTGAACCTTTAAAGATATATAGAAATTAATTAGATGCCAAATCAATTCCAAGATATAAACAGAATAAATATTATGATGGAAATTGGAGATAAAGGAAAGAATAAATAAGTATGGAAAGATAAAGTTGCCAAGTAAATCTGAATTCCATCAGTTACGTCCATTAAAGTGATCATAACTCACGATTGGCTAGGAATTCGGATGAATGGTCTGAAAAAACGATGTAGAGCTTTCTGAGACAATCAGTTTCGATAAAAAAAACTAGTCAATTGGAGTTGAAACGAAGAAGTTACGACTAAAACAAAACAGTGGAAGATTATTACTATTTCTATATTTTAGGGTTACGAATTCGAGTTCGACTAGAAGTCAAATTACTTGTCTTCCACTCCAAGAAAACATGTTATGGCTTCCTAGACCCCTATAAATATACCCTTTAACCATTGCAAACATATCTATCATTAGAGTTATTGAAGAGAACAAGATGACATTCATGTATCTTTATTTTAGTTTTATTAATTCAGGTATGAACTAATTTTTCCAAAGCTTGGGTTTTGCATTATGTATAATCTATGAATTCTATATTCTTTCTATCTAAGTTTCTTTGGAAACTATATGTTTTCAATTGCTTATAGATGCTTAACCATGTATTTGTTTTATGAGCTTTGATTTATTGTCTGTCTTAAACCTGCTCAATTTAGGGCTTTGCTAGTAGTAGTTAGATGGTCAACCAGAAGGGGTGTCTAATTATTGAAACACCAGATAAACGTCTAGTATACGGAATTAATCCTGACAAGATTTGCCTAACTAGATAGCCATTAGGGTTTAATTCAATCACCAATCTTCATTAGTAGGTCAGTCTCATCTAGGAACCTAGTAGCGCAGGAAGACCCAATTTGAGTCCCTTCGTGATTGTGAGGTCGCCACCCTAGTTCGCTCTCTTCGGATAGGAGGAATTTAGAATCCTGACTACTTATCTAAGAGCTATTATCTCCTTTATAAACTGAGCTGATAGAAAGAATAGAAGGATTAATGCATACTAACAAAACCTAAGCTATATTCTCTCATGTTTATTCTCCCATATTTAATTATATGTCTTTCAATTTATTTAGTTGTTAACCTAATCTCTCAGTTAATCATATTTATTTTCTGTCTTTTAATTATTAATTGCTACTCTAATTTGTTTACCCATTCGTTTAACACATTTAAGTCCACGAGGAACGAATTTTCTAATCATTAAAACTTGCATACGTCCTGTAATACTTGTAGTACCGTGTTAAGTCTAGGGTATTTGTGCATCGTTTTTTTTATTTATTAATCATATTTTTATCACACCCTAGGCGTCACCATGATTTTGGCGCCACTGCCGGGGACTTGTGTCTCGTTAGTGTGTGGGTTATTTATTTCTAATAGTAGTTTTTCGTTTTTAGTTATTTTTAATTTTATTTTTTCCAGTTTTACGCTTTTGGTTTGCTTTACTCTCTTTCAGGTTTACTGTGCATGATTGCGGAACCCGAAAGGTGTTTCACAGCTTATAACAGATGCATAAGAGAAGAGAGAGAGAGAGCGTCGACGAGCGATGTCAGAAGAGAAACATCACGGAGTAGATCCTCCGATTGGTCCTTTAGGACATATACTGCCACCCCCACTACAAGAATATAACATAAACAACAACATAATTGAACAAGATCTCCCAGGATTGGGAGCACCTTTTCGAGTTCAACCATTAGGTTATCGTCCTCCAGATATCTAGAGTATCAAGTTTAGACCCGATCCGGGCATGCTCAGTCAATTTTAGAATTTCGGACTCTATAGTAGTGTAGCAATACAAGACCAAGTAAGAGCGATTCAGAAGTTCATGCAGATTTATGAAGCCTATGTTACTCCAGACATTAAACTCGAGCAACTGTATTGTCACATGTTTTCATTCTTTCTGACTGCCAAAGCTGGTGATTGGCTAGATAGATAATCACTAGGTACAATTACTACTTTGGCAGAACTTCAATCCGCATTCTTTAACCGTTTTTATCCGAAGAGTTTGAGACTCAAAGATCAGAGCGGGATTGCTAAGTTTTGTCAAGAGAATGGAGAAGAAGTAGGAGACGCATGTACAAGGTTCCAACATAAATTAGCTAGATGTCCACTCCACTATTCACCCTGTCATTACAGTTAGCTATATTTTATCAAGGTATCAATGTTGAAAGTAGAATGAGGGTAGATAATCTTGGAAAGGGAAATTTTGTGTCCATGGATCCTACAAAATCCGCCGAAGGTATGGAAAAAATAATAGAAACATAAAGGAGTTGGCCACTTTCGCGAGCTCCTGTTACAAACACCAGAGGTGCACTTCGTTTAGATGCAGAAACTGCAAGCTCAGCTCAATTTGCCGCGTTAAAAAACCAAATCAAAGAAATTAAGCTTCAGATGCAGAAGAATTAGCCGTATCAATGTAGTACAAGAAGCACAAGGTTGTCCACGGTGTGGGGTCACCAGTCATACATGGGAAGAGTGCGAAGGAAATCCATCATCTGTTTATTTCATATCCAACTGAGGAAATTATCTATTCGGTAAAAGGAATCATCCGGGTATGCAGTATTCAAATCCACAGGGGGTCGCTAATCCAGGTCATTATAAACATCATCCCAAGAATAACTCTCTCCAACCAAGAGGTCAAGCTCCATATCAGGGAAATCGGAATTATAATCGACCTACTCCTCCACAACAACCTTCCAATGATGCATATACCGATGCTTTAGCTAAGAAGGCTTTACCACAATATCCTCAAGAGGAAGTTGTAGGTGATAAACAATTAAAAGATATTATGGAATTAATGACAATAAATATGCATTCACAGAATGAGAAGTTAAGAGAGCAAGAAGCTTCAATTCATATTTTAGGTACGCAAGTACAAGAAATGAATAAGGTTCTTACTAACATTATGGAAGCAAAGGAATTGAAAACTATTAAAGGAGGTGATGCCAATGTTGGGTTAGAAGCTTGCAAGGCTAATTGCCTTGAAATTGAAAAGAATAAAGAATAACCGCATGCTGCAGAAAGTGTCGTGGAAGTTCTAGAAACTTAAGAAGAACCACCCAAGTCTAGCCCCCAAAAATCTGACTGTTCTGAAGATGAAGATCCAATCGAAAAATATGAATTTATACAACTTCTGAGAGATATGAAAGAAGAGATTACATCGGTTATGGAGTTACAGGCTGCTAGAGCTAAAGAGAAAGAGGAATAAGCCTCAAAAGATATGAAAGATAAAGTTGCACCTGCTATGCAAGACAAGAAAAAAGAAGAGAAGGTGGAATCGCCACCCGTTGGTCAAACAGCGTCACCAATTATTCCTAATACAAATACGATGGTTGACACTGAACTCAAGACATTTTGTAGAAGCGTATACTCCTAAGAATATCAACGCCCAAATGCTTGAGATTGCGAAGAAAGGGCTTACACCGCAACAAGTATTCACGCAAGTTATTCCAGAGAAAGAAGCGAGTGTAGAAGCCAGAAAAGAGACTGGGGCTCATACCGAGAGAGTCTCAAGATAAGTAGAGAAAGAGTTACCATTGAAGCTCAAAGATCCATGAAGCTTTAATCTTCCCATTCAAATAAATGGTACGCTCAAGATGAAAGCTATGTGTGATGTGGGTTCAGGTGTGAATCTTATGTCAAAGTCCGTGTTCGATAGACTTGAACTTTAGAAAGCCAAAAATAATCCAGCGAAGTTGCAGTTTGCCTGACAAATCAGTTACCAAGACATGGGGAATAGTGGAGGACGTTCATGTCCGATCAGGTAATATCACTATCCCTACTGACTTTGTTATACTTGATTTCGATGCAGATAAGCACGTTCCAATCATACTTGGAAGACCCTACATGGCCACAAGTCAGAGCATAAGAAACTTCCAGGAAGGGACAATTATCCTTCATGCTAAAAATATATTGGAGACATTCCATGTCTGGGCTAAGAAACTAAGGAAGTCAGATCCCACCGTTCCTATCATCCACAACCTTTCACATCAACATGTCCCAGAAAAAATCCACGCAAATCCTTTAGATACTGAGCGAAATATTGAGTTTGAGGTCGGCCATGAAGTTATAATGAAAGCCCACAAACCAGAGAATAGGCCACGAAGTCACAAAGATGCGTGGATGGGATCATTCACAGTCACTGAAGTTGTTCCAGCTAAGGTGATAGAGATCAGGCCCAAGAGGGGCATCAAATGGAGATTAGTAGACGTTCATAGCCTTACTCGTTGCTGGGGAGGCTATATTCGCAAATGTTGATAGAGGTAACGCGTATAACTTTAAAAGACGTTAAATAAAAGTGTTGTATGGGAGACAACCCGCAATTTTTTATGTATTTAAATTTTGTTTAAGTTAGTTATTTTTAGTTGATATTGCAGTATTGAGACAGGTATGAGTGTTTTGATATTCATGTACTTAAGAAATGGAGTTAGGAATATAAAAACTAGAATTTGGCTAAAACCAGACCATACCTGCGGTACACCGCAGGTCCAAAAAACGTGGTGACGGTTTTTGCTACGGTATATTGCCGAGGAGAAGAGAAAAAAACAGTATCGCATAGCGCGAATACGGTATGAACAGCAGAAAGTTCTGGTGCGCTGCACCAACCTTCCGGTGTACTGCACCATCAATACAATGGCGACGGTTTTCCAATACGGTACAATTACGAGAGGTATAAGACCAGCTATCCAAAACCGTATCGACAACTCGCGAATACTTTTGAAACCCTTAGGTCCGGTACACCGCACCTCACATCTGGTGCACCGCACGACGCCGACAGATCCAGTTTTGAAGGGTTATATTATGGGATTTAAAGAAAAGGTTAGTTCTTACACAAATTTATCAATCCTTAAGCCTCTCTTTCTTCTCGAAACCTCTCATAACTCAATTAAAACTTCATCAAACCTTCGCCAAACATCAAAACACTACCTAATAACCATCAAAACACATCCAATCCTTTCTCCAGATCGTCATAAAGAAGATTTAACCACCCATATCATATCAAATTACTTTGAATCCAAGAATCAAAAGCCTATATTTCCAAAATTCATCCTACAATTACGTAGATCCATACCAATCAAAGAAGAATTCATCCTACCCATATAATGATCGTCATCATAACACCTTTCCTAAACCTAAATAAAGCTTTTACAATCTATAATCAAGAGTTTTAAATTTCAAGAATGGTTAAAGATTTGAGTTGGAGGTCAACTGAGATGACAAAAAGAATAGAAACATTATCTACTGTCAGGGTGATGAAGAAGAATCAAAATAAGGTATTGGGTTCTAGTGAGAAGAAATCAATTGAGAAATGTTCAAGTTCCAATTTGAAAGGTAAAGCATGTTCAGAAAATAAAGGAAAGCTAGATGTGGTATATTCAAAAAGCAAAGAGGTTTCAACTTTAATAAGGAAGATAACAAAACCTATAAAAATCGAGAATCCTATTACCAAGATCAATAAAGCTTCTAAGTCCATGTTAGCTTCAATAGAGAAACATTTATCGGAACTTCCTTTAGCTTATGAGAGAGTATTTGAAGAAGAAGTTGAAGAAGGTGAGTACAAGAGATTCATAGAGATGGGTGATAGATTGGGTTTGTAAACATTCATGTTGCGATGATCAAATTTGTGTAGAGAGTTAGTTTCTGATTTCTATGTAGGCCTCTTGAGCCAAGATAGTAATGGTTGTGTTCCAGTACGAGGCAAGTCAGTTCCTTTCACAGTTGAAGAGATTCGAAACCACTTCCGGTTTAAAAAATTGGTTGGACCATGTAAGTGTAGAGAAGCGGTGGAAAATGTCAATACATTCGATTGGAATATACTTTTATAGTATGTATTAGATAAGGAGAAAGTGAAATCAAATAAGGGAGAGTTGAAGGAACCTTGGCCTTACAAATATCTCCAAGCAGATACAAAAGTTTGGCACCATTTCCTTATAGCAAATATCTTTGGAAACCTGAGAACCTCGGAGGGAACTAAGAAGAACGCAATCTTGTTGAATTGTATTTTAAAGGAAGAAGAAGTGGATGTGGCACAAGTGATCTTTGAGGAGGTGATGCGATTTTCGGTCTCTCCTACTTCGTTATTTAGTTCAAAATATCCTATTATGATCACGTGTCTTGTTTGGAAGTGTGATTCTGGGTAAAGAAGATGACCTAATATATAATATGATGAACAATATTAACAAAAATTGGATCAAGACAATTTTGAGGGAAGCAGGAATTACGCAACTTTCAAAAGAAGAAAAGGATCGTATTTGGCAGGGTAAGGTAGAGGAGCGGTTAAATAAAGTCGAAGCAGCTCAAACTTCCTTGGCCAAATATGTGGCACAAATAAAATCTAATCAAGCGCACATAATAACAATCCTAGAGAAATGAAAGAAAGATCAAGTAAATCCTATCTTGGATGTCGATAATCCGAGGCAATAGCCTCGAGAGTATGTTCTCTTTCTTCCTTACCATTTCTTTATATGCTTCATCTGCTAATTTTAATTCCTGTTTAGAGTCTTTTTTGAGTCGTGGGGACACATCTCATTTTTGAGTTGGGGGTGTGGGGATTCCTTGTCTCTCATCTCCAATTTTATGTGATTTTTCTGTTTGTAGGTAGAAATGAATTTTTTTGATACATGGGAATGAGATGTAGAGTGTGTTTAATAGCTTAAAAGTATAATCTTAGTAAGTTAATGATAGGAAGTAGTATTTTATGATCTATTTTATGTTGTATGCTTTGAGTATCTGCATGAAAACACACATTGATAGAAAAGAAAAATCAGTAAGTTAATGATAGAAAGTATGTTCTATCTCAGGGAGCCTTGAGTGGTAAGTAAGCCATGAGATCGAAGCTAGTTGACAAACCCATTTAATGAACGTGCTAAAGGTAAGAGAACAACGAAATTGCATAGTATAGAAAGTGATTAAGGCGGTTTTTTCATAAGCCCCTTGTTACCTTTTAGCTTGCTATCCAAATTATTATATTTTATCCTTCTCATCCCCTTCTAACCTTTCTAAAGCCTTTTTATTAGCCACATTATAAGACATATACCTTTCGATTTTAGGACTTTTCCATATGACCCGCACTCAAATCGCGATGCATAGACAATTGTTTTAGAGAATGAGTGTGGGGTGGTGGGTCCACCATTATGGGAAGTATTATTGGGTTGATATTTTTGAGCTTATTAATTGTAATCTATTCCATATATTGATGATGATTCACAGGTTTATTATATTATAACCCTTTGCCGGTGTAATAGTAAATGAAAAAAGCTGAAAAACATGAAAAGAAAAGAAAAATATTTATGAAAAAAATAGCATGATATCTCAACATCAAAAAGAGAGTCATAGCTATACAAAAGAGAAAATATTGATATGGAAAGAATATATCTTTGGACCGGCAAAGTGGAATTTTTATGTGAACATCTTATGCTTTAATTGTGTTCTTGGGGATGCTACCTTGTGCATCAAGAAATTATTGGGTTGAGTGTGAATGTTTTATGAGAGTAACTCAAGCTCTAGGGTAATTTGTCGATGGCTAGTGAGGAGAGAGCCAAAAGCTCACTCTAAATTATCCAAATATACTTATCATACTGTCCCTAAGCCAACATTACAACCTTAAAAAGCTTTTGATTCTTTGCTATGTATTCTAGAAGTGATTGAGCCAATAAAGAGTAGTTAAGTGGATCTTTAGATACTAGTGAAGTTCGATTAACAATCTATAGCCTCCTTGGTGAACTGAGTAAAGATCCTCTCCTTCTTACATTGTGAAACTAATCTAATCTTGAATTCAAGCCTTGTTGATCGTAAGTATGACAAGTGTACATGTATTTAGTTTGTAAATGTTATTACATGAAATTTTCCAAGTAGTTGCTTTGACTCTATTCTATATATTCTGCTATCTTATTTCCCTCTATGCTTAATTGACCTTGGTTTGTATTTAGAGACTTCTCTTTGTTCTTATATTTATTGTATTGGGACGATACAACTTTGAGTTGGGGGTATTGATGTCTCCCTATTTGTGATGATTTAATCTTAGTTGGAGACTTCATTTTAGGTGTTTTAGGAAGTCTTATAGTCGATTTTTATATATAATATTGTATTTTCTTATTTTTTGGCTTGATTTGATGATTTATTACTTTAAGAGCATATTTGGTTTAATTTTTTTATTTAGTGTGAATCTTTAATGATATATAAAAATTAATTAGATGCCAAATCATTTCCAAGGGATAAAGGAAAGAAGATTATGATGGAAATTGTCGATAAAGGAAAGAAAAGATAAGGATGGAAAGATAAAGTTGCCAAGTAAATCTAAATTCCAGCATCTATGTCCATTAAAGTGATCATAACTCAATATTGGTTAGGACTTTTGATGAATGGTCTGAAGCAATGATGCAGAGCTTTCCAAAAGGATCAGGTTCGATTGAAAGAACGCGTCAATCGGAGTTGAAACGAAGAAGTTACGACCAAAACAAAACAGCGACAGATTATTACCTTTTCTATATTTTAGGGTTATGAATTTGAGTTGGACTAGAAGTCTAATTACTTTCTTCAACTTCAAGAAAACGTGTTGGGGCTTCCTAGTCCCCTATAAATACACCCTTTAACCTTTGTAAACATATCCTTTCCTCCCATAAACTAGTCCTTAGGTTTTATATATCATTAGAGTTATTGAAGAGAGCATGATGACATTCATGTATCTTTATTTTAGTTTTATTCTTTCGGGTATGAACTAATTTTCCCATAGCTTGGGTTTTGCATTATGTATAATCTATGAATTATATTTTCTTTCTATCTAAGTTTATTTGGGAATTATATCTTTTAAATTGATTCTAGCTACTTAACCATATATTTGTTTTATGTGTTTTGATTTATTGTCTGTCTTAAACTTGATCAACTTAGGGGTTTGCTAATAGCAGTTAGATGGGCACCTAGAAGGGGTGTCTAATTCTTGAAACACCACATAAATTTCTAGTGTACGGAATTAATCCTGACAAGATTTGCCTAGTTAGATAGTCATCAGGGTTTAATTTAATCACTAATCATTGTTGCGCAGGAACAACCTATTTGAGTCCCCACGTGATTCTGAGGTCGCCACCCTAGTTCCTTCTCTGGGGACAGGGGGAATTTAGAATCCTGACTACTTATCTAAGAGTTATTATCTCCCTTATAAACTGAATTGATAGAAAGAATAGATGGATTAGTGCATACTAGCAAAATCTAAGCTATATTCTCTCATCTTTATTCTCTCATATTTAATTATTTGTCTTTTAATTTATTTAGTTGTTAATCTAATCTCTCAATCAATCATATTTATGTTCTGGCTATTAATTATTAATTGCTACTTTGATTTGTTTACCCATTCATTTAACACATTTAAGTCCTTGAGGAACGAATCTTCTTATCATTAAAACTTGCATACGTCTGGTAATACTTGCAATGCCGTTTTAAGTCTAGGGTATTTGTGCATCGTTTTCTGTATTTATTTATCATATTTTTATCACACCCTAGGCGACACCAATAATCGACCAAGGGGTTAGAAAAACAACTTCCTAGCCTAAAAAAGTCAAAAGACCAAAAAATATCATCTGGACTCCTATGATTGTCGACTAGGGGGTTACCAAACAATATTCTTAACCTAAAAAAGGTCAAAAGATCAAAACATTTCATCTAGATTTGCATGATCATTGAATAAGGTTTCAGCTAAACATTTCATTTGAGAATTATTTTCCCTTTTGGTAGTTATTCACTATCTATCCTTGGTTAGTGAGCTTCTTAAAAGGATTATATTGAATCTATCACCCACATAATTCCAATCTCAACTACCACCCTAGCAAAGGTGATTTCTTTCCAATTCTTTGTAAAATATTAATATTTAATTATTTCCCAACCAATGAAAAAATTCAAAATAGAGTTCCTATTTCTCAATTTTTTTTCCATTGATCATGTATGAATATACATGTCGGTATTTTGTGATCTCAAAGTCACAAAAGTCAAAGAATTTAAGCATTTTCGCAATCATAAGTGGTCACCCAAAATAGAATAACGACTATTGGGTAGTATGTTTTACGATCTTCATAAAGCTTGAAATCAAAAATAATACAGCCCTATCAATGCATTCGAACATTAAATTTTATACCATTTTCAACAATAACTCGCTATATGTCTACAATTTCGATAAAATTTTGGTAACATAGCTTATTCCTGATTATTCGTAGGCTTGCTCTAATGTTAAGGAAAAATATAACACTAATACTGAATTGTACTCAAAGGATCCCAGACGCAGTTAAAGCCAAGGTATTATGTAGTGATTCGCAAGAAACAAACATATGTCTGACAAAAAGAGAGCGATCAAACCCCATTCTTGAGCCAGCTTCCTCAAGACAATTTTTTCCGTCCAAGCTTTATGAGACAAATATTCCGCAACAAAAGGGTAGCTTTCCCAATCTTATGTTGCATATTCACAATCTACTAAAAATATGCCCAAGTAGTATTTGCGTAACTCTCAACATTTTTAAATACCTCTCACTCAAACATAATCGACACTTAGATAGAAACCATTGGTGGAACAATGTCGTGAGAATCTTGTAACTTATTATATGGTGCCTTAGTCCATCAAATATCTAATCCAAGGAGACAGTTGTTTCCATAATTCTTAAAGTATTTTACTGTCTTAAATGTCATGCATATTAAATTTGTTGTTAGATTAAGTCATCACATAAAACTCTTGAACCTTACAATCAAAATTATATTATTAAAATAAATGTAATATGCATATGTATATCTCATCAGTTTAGGAAGATTAAGTTGTATATCATCGTATTTATGCCATATAAGTAGTTAACAAAGGTCTTCCCATGATTATGAGGACGTTTTCGTTCGAATCACAAACGAGAAAAAGAGAATACACATGAAAAGAAAATTGTAACACTTCCAAAAACATCTTAGTTATTTCACACAAGTAGAGTGTTTGAACGATCTACCATTTGTAATATGACTCTGATAATAAACATGGTAAAAAGAAAATAAATTATTTTACTTGTGTCAAAAATAATACATGATCAGTATAATCTTAGAACTTTATACAAATAATACTGAAAGCTGAGAATTTGTATTAGCGGAGACTTAATTAACTGAACGAACCGTGTTACTTGATATGCCTAGAGACTGCTATTTAACATATTTAGGAAAGAAAGCTATCAAACCAATACTTAATTATTGATATGTGTGAAATTGATTCTCTTGAGCAGAATAATCTCAGACGAATATTATTTATCTCAATAACTACAACCTCTTTCTAAATAACTCAAATAGAAAATTAACCTTACATAAGACCATGTCACTATGAAATATAATAATTAAATAAAAACATATAACGAGAAATACATGCTTCAAACAATATTCATGAGGTTTGATGTTATACAAGGTTTGTATAAGCATAGACATAATATAAGTATAAGCATCAACTAGAGTTAGAATAAAATATAATAAAAATGAGAGAAAAAATTTAAAATGTTCAGTGATGTTATTGCTAAGATCACTAATCTCTGATATATGTGCTCTCTTATATGAATCCCAAAAGTTGGTCAAAAAATGAATCAACAATTGGTCATAAGGTACTTAAATGTAGATCAGATTTTCCTATAGTCTGTCTAATCCGATGAAAAAGAGCATAAATTTTTATACAGACCTCCAAATGTTTATTGCTTTGCAAGCAGAGGATTGTAGATTCTTTAGAAATTCCAATTGTGGGTGACACACCTCCTAATTTTTCTATATTTACGTGACATATTCCCCTTATAATATTTACACTTTCCTTTATTGGTTCTTGTCCATCGTTCTACTTTTTTTCTTTAGTGCTGTTAAAATTCTAATTCCCTCAATGTAACGTTTTCATACTAATTCCTCATACTTGTACAATATTAAATTTATTACTCTTCGTGGTTACTATAGAAAAACGCAATATATTGCCCAGAACATTCAAGTGTTCATATATTATAGTAAAAAAGAATATATTAAGCTAAAAAGTACTCAAAGTCCTAAATTAAGCCTCAAATAGTCACTAAAATTATATCTTTTGCCTAAATAATCTCATGACAAAACGCGATACATAATATATAAAAAGTAACAATTAGAGTAATAAGTATGTAACACTTTGTAGACTAATACAAATTTTTTTTTGCCTAATTTCAATATTTTTACATCCTAATGTACATTTTATGGAAAAAAAGGAATATGTATAATATATCATGATTTGTTCTAAATATTGAATATAAATTTTTGATACCATTGGATTTGGAAAATCATAAAAACATTGGTATCTTGGTCAGTAAGGTATTCATGGAGCTGATTATTCCTGTTACCCTAGTTCTGTTGTAAAATGAGATTATCCACCCCAAAACTCACTAAAGGGAGACAATGTGCTATAATTTATAAACAAAGAAATAAGTATAAGAAAAAAGCAATTGAGGGAGTGTGACGTGTTCGACACATATAGTTTTATCACATACCATTTAGGATAATTATGTTTATTTGGATCTTATTATTTGATTTTATTACATGATTTAAAATTAAATAAATACTATAATTTATAAATAAAGATATGAGATTTAAATTTATATATTCTAGGTACTTTAGAAAAAGGAACTTTTTAGCAACTATCAAAAATAAAAGGAAATATATAAATTAATTCAACCTAAAAGGTTTCAATGGTGATCAATCAAGGGGAACTAAGTAAGCTAAATATGTATTATAGCAAGAGTATATGGTGAAAATTATATATTATCGAACAAAAGTAGTTAAATAAGTTGAAATAGTGTTAAATTAACATGATTAACGGTTAAAAATCAAATAGAACAAAGATGTCAAATGAGAGTCAACACTAAAAATCCTCTCTACCCATTCATCAGCCTTTAACTTTATTCCACAAATATTTTCTTTTTTAAGCCATTTTCACAGTTTTTTCACACCTTTTTTTTCTTTTTTCTTTTTCAGATTTAGTGTAAATCCTAATTTTTTGGGATCTAGCACCAAGTCTTTCACAAAAAAATTCCCTATCATTCATCACACACTACAACTTTCAACCGACCACCACTTCTAAAATCTTTGCCACCCCACACCATTCAAACTCTACCGTGTTTCTACTCTCAACATGAATAGAATGTTGAACTTGAACAAAGTAGGAAGCTCGAATTCGAGGACTAAGACACATTATAGTAATATAACGAGATAAATCTTCTCACCTACTAGTGTAGATCTGGAAGAAGGTAAAGTAGTAAGTAAGGTAAACATAGTTGTTGCTTCTTTAATGAGAGTTGGTGAAGTAATTACAAGGGTAAATACTCCGATTTCAACTCCAATTGAAGTAATTGAGTAAATTCCTAAGGAGGTGAGTGAAAATGTAGTCAAACCGGTTGTATGGTCAAACTTATTTGAAGGAAAGTTTACTGAGCCACGTAAACTCGATTTTCATGAGTCGGTGAGAACTCATGGTAAAAGAATTATTAAGCCGCCACAAGATGTATTTGATAAAGGTGCGGATTTGTGGAAGAATAGTCTAATTGGACCTCCGTTCTATGCTATAGTTAACTTTGTTAAATTTTAGTGGAGTAATCTCGGTAAAGTGGAAGTCAAATCTGGTAACAAAGGTGTTTATCTGTTCAAGTTTGAAAACACTCAATACTACAGTAAGGCTATGGAGTAATTGTGACATATTAATGGTAAAACTCTGTTGTTAAGGCCATGGAAAGCAGGTATGCAATTTGACAATTTCAATATTACTAAAATTCCTATATGGGTTAAGCTAGCTAATGTTCTTATGGATTTATGGACACAAAGAGGTCTAAGTTATGTTGCAAGTGGAGTGGGTATTCAATTGCAAATGGACTCAGTTACTGAATCTAAGACTCATCTCAGTTATGCTCGAGTATGTGTTGAGGTGAATACGATGGAGGAGCTTCCAGATGAGGTGTATGTTTATGTAGGTAGTGAGGATCTATATGTTTTTAAAGTTTAGTATGATTGGAAGCCTATACTTTGCATTAAGTGTAAGAAGTTCTGACATGTGGAGAGTAAATGTAATAACATCAAGAAGGTTTGGGTTCAAAACGTGCATAATTATAATGGTAGTAAAACTGTATTTGACAAGGGCAAAGGTAAAGAAGATGAGTTGAAGGTGGTTAGTAGTAAAACACATAAATCTAATCGTGCTTAACCTAGCTTAGTCCATTTATCTAACAAGTTTGAAGGATTGCAAGACCATAGTGATATTAACAAGGATATACTTGCATTCATAAATCACGAAGGAGGAAAGGAGATCACAAGACTTCCAAATATATGAATATAGCCTCTTGGCATGTGAGGGGGTTAAATAATGTCCTTAGACAGTTAGATGTCAAGGAGTTTCTAATTAATAATAAAGTCAGATCGATTGGGTTACTTGAAACTAGAGTCAAATTTGATAAGTTTGAATCTATAGTAAAGAGTCACTTCTCTCATTTAGAGGTGGCTCACAACTACAATAAAGATGCTTCTGGTAGAATTTGGATTCTATATGATCAAGATTTTTTCAGGGTTGAAGTGATTTATGTAACTTTCCAAGTCCTGTTTGTTAAGATGGAAGTTATTGAGAGTAAATCTGATGTGTACCTTTGGTTTGTTTATGGTAGTAATGATGATGAGGAGAGACAATCTCTATGGAAGGATATCATTTATCTGAGCTATAAGTATAAAGATCATGAAGTGAGTTTTCTAGGGGATTTCAATGAGATTTTAAAGATTTGGGATAGATTGGACTGTGCCAGTCTGGATAAGGGAGCACAAGAATTTGTGGATTGTATTGATGATGCAAATATATATGAGCCTCAATATGTTGGTCACTATTTTACTTTGACCAATAAGAATAGACAAGTCAGTTAAGAGCTAGTAAGATAGACATATTGTTTATTAATGACAAGTGGCTGGACAAAATTAACTCGATTGTGATCATAACCCCTCCCTTTACCTCTGATCATAGTGCTTTGCTTGTCACTATTGGTAATAAGAAGATTGGAATGCTGAGTGCCTTTAAATTTTTTAACATATGGGCTAAACATGAAAAGTTTTTGGAGCTGGTAAAATCTGAATGGAGTAGTGAGGTTAATGGAAATCATATGTTTAGGTTTTGTATGAAGCAGAAAAGGGTTAAAGCTGCATTAAATAAATTCAATAACACCTATTTTAGAAGAAATAACGAGAATGTTGAGGCTATTAGAAAACAAGTATATAGTGTTCAGACTAGTATCATGAATGGAGTTACAAATATAGCTACTTTAGGTGGGGAGTTGGATAAAGCCTTTATGGTGTAGCACAATATTATGAAACATAAGGCTAAGATAACTTTCACTACTGAGATGGATTGTAATACATTATACTTTTACAAGCTCATCAAAGGTAGAATAGCAAGAAATATAGTGTGTACTATTATAACTGAAACTGGTGAGGCTATTACTGACTCAAGTAAAATCAAAGAACAATTTGTTACTCACTACTCTAGGATCTTAGGGTCAGATGAGGTTAATGAGGAAGTTTGCTCCGTTGACACTATTAAGAAGATTGTAAATAAAGCCTTAACTTAGGAGCAGCAAAATGAGTTGGTTGCTCCATTTATAGACAAGGAGATTAAAGATGCATTATTTTCTATAAATGAGGATTTCAACTTATTAAAGAGGATTTCATCTTAGCTGTTTAACAATGCTTTCAGTTTGGAGAGTTGCTTGGGCAAGTTAATGCAACTAATATTGTATTAATACCTACGTAGAAAAATGCTACTAGTGTTACAAAATTCATAACTATCTCTTGTGTAAATACAACTTATAAAGCTATTTCTAGAGCTATATCAAAGAGACTGAAAAAGGTATTATTCTCTATTATTTCTATTAATCAGGCATCTTATGTGGGTGGAAGATATATTAGTGATAATATCCTAGTTGCTCAAGAAATTATGCTTTATTATGATAAGAAAAACTCACACCCTAATTGCACTATTAATTTGTACTTATAGAAGGCATATGATAGTGTTAATTGGAAGTTTTTGATTAATACTCTTTATGCATTTGATTTTCCAGAAAAATTTATCACATGGGTTAAAATGTGTGTGTACTACATCCTATTTAGTGTGTGTAAATGGTGAGGCATGTGGCTACCATTTGAGTTGTACTATGATTTAGGCTTTGATTTCGACCATACATCTCTTTTCTAGAATATCAAGGCTAAAAATCAACTACCATAAGAGTGAGTTATATTCTAGAGGTACTAATTAGGCTTATATGCAAAGAAAATGTGAAATACTTGACATTAAAATCGGTGAACTTCCAGTCAGCTATTTGGGTGTTCCTTTACTCTCGAAGAAATTAAGTGTCAATGAAGGTAATAAGTTAGTTAATAAGATTTATGATAGTATAAATATTTGGTCATCAAAACTGTTTTCTTATGCGTTGAAGTTGAAATTATTAGATACGTATTGGTAAGAAAAATCTTGTTTTGGTGTAGAGTGTTCTTGTCGCCCAAACAAGTAATATATAAATTAAATCACAAGTTATCCAGCTTTCTTTAGCGAGGGAACATTAATGGAGCACAAGGCGCAAAAATAGCGTGGAACACTATTTGCTCTAGGAAAAAAAGAAGGAGGTCTTTTTATACCTAACTTAGAGGATCTCAACAAAGTTGGTTTGTTATTTACCTTTTGGAGGATGTACTCTTAAAGGTCAAATCTATGTAGTTTATGGGCTCATGTTAATATATTCCAGGGTATGTGTATTTGGGGAATTGAAGCGAAGCAGTATCACACTTGGATATGGAAGCAATTTTTAAAATAATAAGTATAGCTTATGAGATCATCTACCACAAAGTAGGAGATGGTAAGAATATATATATGGTTTGGGACAGATGGATTAATAGAGAGAGTGTAAAGGATATCCTCAATATGAAGTTAGATAATCAAAACCTTAAATATTATAGAAATATGAGAGATTTCTATGACAGGGATAGATGGAGATTGTCTCCATGTATAGGGAAAGCATTCAGAAGGTGAAGCTCATTGATAGAACTGATGAGATTATATGGAAGGAGAGCACTATAAAATAATACTCGTCTAAAAAGACTTTGGCATATATTGCTATTAATAAAGATGAAATTAAATGGAGTGAAATAGTTTGGAGTAGATTTTGTATTCCAAGGTGCGCTTTCATTTCTTGGGTTGCAGTTCAGGATAGGCTCCCAACTAATGCCAGGATGATTGGTTGGGGTTTACAAGTTGACTTTTATGCGTTTTCTGCTCTACATGTTCTGAGAATAATGATCACTTATTTATATCTTGTTATTTCTCTAAAAGAATTCTCAGCAGGGTTATGTTTATATGCGGATTTCAAGTCTCTGCTGCAGATTTGGATAAATGGATTGATGGTTGTCTGCTATTAACTTGTAAAGAGCACTTATGTATTGTAACTTTTTTTTTTACATCTTATATCTAAAGTATATGGAATGAAAGAAATTGAAGGATTCATGGTGATGATGCGCTAAATGAGGAGCAGTTAGTTGACAGTATTATTGTGCAAGTTAGTGTAAAATTGCAGGTGCTGAAGAAAAAAGGCTCGGTGGATATTCTGAATAGTTTATTAAATAGAGCCTAGTTTTGATAGGTAGTATAGATTGACCCATTATGTTTTTATTTTTATTTTTTATGTATTAGGTTTTTTTATGTAATTTTGTTTGGGCTTAGATAGGAGATACGCTTGGAAATTTGTATAATGAACATGTGTTGAGTTTAAAATAAAAAGTTTGATTTGAAGATAAAAAAGATAACACAGATTAAAATAATTAGTTTAAAATCAATCCATAGTAATTTCTTATGATTTAAATCTAATTTAATTTCTTTTAATTAATTATCAAAAATAGTGATATGTTTATAGATGATATCAATAAAATATAAAAAGTTTGTGACAAACAAACTCTACTATTGAGTGTGGTAGGCTGAAATTTATAAAATATACATTTCTCCTTTTCACTTCTCTTTTATTTTTAAAAACTAATAATTCTTAGAAACCAAATAATATCTTTTGACATTTATTTAAATCTTTTTAACGATATATTAATAGATTTACATTCATTTTTAAGGTTTAGGGATGAATTAGAAGACTTTTCGAAGCCAAATAATAATTCTAGTTCTTTCCCAGACAAAAAAAATCATCTACAATCGCAATCAATTCATAAAAGCAACATTCATGAAAAATAATCTTCCTGATGAGTTTATCGTTGAAATTCTATGAAAATTACCTGTTAAATCTCTCTTGTAGTTTAAAAATTATTTTAAAAAAATAATATAAACTCATCTCAACATCAAAATTCACCAAAACTCATTTGTCTTTATCCCTTAACAATTCCAATATTACTTCTCAACACCTTTTTTTTTCTCATTTTGTCATTAGACATATAGCTTAAGGCATTGTTCATATTGCTCTTTAAAACAATACACTTTACCGTATACAAATGATATTGATTACACGATGAAGGATGTTAATAGGTTTGTTGAATTGGTTAGTTTTTATAATCATTGAGCTTAATTTCTTTTTGTGGAACCCATATTTAAAAAAATCTAATAAATTGCCTTCTTTAAGTGTTGAAGGAATTTGTTTTATAATATATTGTTTTGGTTATGATTTGTGTAATGATGACCAAAAAGTTGTATGCATTTTGTATAATTTTAATAGATGTGGTTTTAAAAGATCTGGATTCTAACTGTTAGAGGAGTATTGAAGGGTTTAAAATTGTGTTCCAGTAAACTACTTGGGTAATTTATTAATGGAAAACTACATTGGGAGACTCGTCCATATATTGGGTCTACTTATTAAATAAGTATTATTTCACTAGATTTGGAAAATGATTTGTATGGGGAGGTGGAGCAACCTGATTATCTGATTATGTAGCGGGGAAGTTAGATTTGATATTATGAGGATGTTTTTTTATTAAAAAATGAGGAAATTCTATTTGTACTTGGATCAATGTTCATTATTCATAATCTGAAAGAGCATTGTAAAATATTTATAGAGATGAATGCTTTGATGCTTGTTTTGAAGTAGAAATGTATGTAGAAAGTTTACTTTCTCCTAGTGTTGTACTGAAGAAATTTAGTAAGTAGAAAAGGCAAGCGTTTTCAATTTTTTTTATTTCCAATAAGATTTTAATATTATTCCTTTTTTCAATATTATATTAATTGTTTATCTAGTTTTGCTTTGCAGGTGTATTAAAACTTGTGAACTTTAAGACCTGATTTTTAATTGTTAGTGTATAGTTAGTTTAGAATAAAAAGTAGGGACTCCGAGGGTAAACATAATTGATGAAGAATCTTTTATTTTATAGAGTCGAAATTTTTATTTATGTTTGTAGTAATTTGATTTGATCAGTTTACTTTATGTTTTTTTTTACAAAATATGTGGTTGCAAAATGACTTAAAAAGGTGTTGGTCTATATTTTTAATTAAAATTATGTTGGTAAAAAAGATTAATAAAATAGAAATATTTTTTGAAAATTTAAAACCAAAAGGTACTACGTGTATATTTTCAAACTTTTACTAGGCATCGATATATATTTTAACAAAGTAGACATAATCTGCAATTGAAGAAGGACATGAGAAAATAAATATAGTAAGCTAGTTATCTTGTTTGGAGTTTCAGTTTAGGAACTTTAAAAGTATGTCGTTTGATTATGGAAAACTGTATTTGTGTTGTTTAAGAAATCTCTCACATATTTGTATAATTATATTTGATCATTATGGTGATTTAATACATAATATGAAGCAGATGATACTAACCCTTACCCAACTCATTTTATAAATTAATGGAAGCTTAGGCAAAGAAAAAATTCAGAGCTATCTTTGATTGCATTATGTACTGAATTATATTTGAAATTAGTTATATTTATGGTTCGATTCTATTTACAAACAAACCTCATCCATGTGTTGTTCCGAATTAATGACAATTATGTTTTGTTTTGTAATCTCCATATATATATATATATATACTGCTTAACTTTTTAGATAATGTTTAAATGATGATATGTGGAGAAGTTTGTTTATTGTTTATTTTATATATTTATTTGTTTTTTTGAAATTATGTTATGCTAGATTATTACATTTTAATAGGATGAATAATTTATTAATAAAGCCATGTTAGAAAGAATTCATGACATGGTCCCCTCCCTAAATAAGTATCTTTTGAATGTTTGTGTAAATAAGTTGTTAATGGTATCAATTTATTTCTTAGTTGTGCCTTTGATTATGTCCATCTAGTTATAATTAGTTAGCCTTTTTGTTTTAGTATTTGATTTTCAAAGTCAAGTAAAAGGTGTACAAGAATCGGAGGTTTTGAGTTGATATGAGTTTTTGTAGGGTCTCTTGTCTTTAATGTATCAATAAATTCTTTCAAGTTGGTGTTATAATTTTACAGTTATGCATGTAAAATAATGGAAAATAATTCTCTCCAGAAAATTTGGACTAGGTTTTAATAATTTTCATTTGGAATTTTATACTACAGTGTTTGTAATTTTAGGAATTACATGGATTTTACATTGCACATTCTACCTTGCATATTCTTGTAAACATGAGACAATTTATTTTTCGACATGAGACCATTCATTTGGATGAAGTATGTGTTCCCTTCTTTTGTGGTTTTAGAACTTATATTCAATTGGTATTATTTTAATATAATGGATATATACTAATAGGTACTTGTAATTACATTAATAAATTTGTGTATCATTTGAATACTTTTTGGTCATTGAAATCTAATAAAAGCTTGATAACAACAAAAAGTATCTAAAATGTGCTGAAAGTAGAAAGTATAACATATTAAAGACATGTTCTTGAAAATCTCAACCAGAAATAAAAAACAAAATGAATTAATAAATAGTTTCATACATATATTTGGACTATGATGGAGCAGATTATCTTGAAACACGATAATGTGCTCCATCATAGTCCAAATATATGTATGAAACTATTTATTAATTCATTTTTTTTGATTTCTGGTTGAGATTTTCATACACTCAATATTAATTTTTTCTTTATTTTAATTGTCTAGATATGTGTACAAAGTATATAACATCTAGCTTGGTAGTTGGATTGAAGAATTGAATGGAGTTGTTATTACCATAGAATTTTTACTAGAATTTACAATTTAAGCACATGCTTTGAATTTTTTAGAGATGACATATTCTGGTATAAGATTGATATAGTATAATTATATTTGTTATCACCCAATAATTAATTTTATTATATTTTAAAAAATATATTATATAATTTGATTTCGGTGTAGTTAGCATATGTAGTGTTAATTATGCTAGTATCTACAATCTATACATACATTACCCCTTATGAATAATGATAAACAATTCAAGAAGTCTATTTTCATAAAAAAAGGTTAACAAAATTGAATCTAGTTCTTTCCAAGATTGTATTCTTGTAATGTGTCTTCATTTTTGAGAAATCTTAATACATAGATGTAGTTTTTCAAAAGTAATTTTTGTTAATTTTCAATTTTTTATGTTATTTTAAACTTTTTCCTCCACAAAATGACCTCAAATTTTCAAACCATTAAGTTTTTATATTATACATTCGTTATACTACATGTATTTTATTTCTAAATATGATTTTTTTAGCATCTCATTCTGATCTCGCTACATATGATTATAATGGTAGATCATGTCTTGTCATTCTCTAGTATTATAATTACTCTTTAGGTTTATATATTCTACTAGTTAACCACACTATTCATGTCTTGATACAACTAGTTTATGAAAATGCATGCACTTTATACTTAATATTTATTTCCCGTTAACATGAGTAAAATTTATTTCTTATATTTTTTAGTAGAAGAATTAGTCTTCATAAGGTATGTATATAAATACTAAGATTATTAAATAAATTTGCTATAAAATTAACTAGTTGGATAGACAACAATAATTTGTATAAACTATCAGTCATTTGTAAATAACAATGTTCTTAATATCATGGAAAAACAATTATTTTTTAGAACTTGAATGTATATTTTAACCCCAACAACACAATAACACATGCTCAATTAATAATTTTAATACACATACATTTTAATTTACCCTATGAAAAAAATATTAAATCAAAAAGACAAACAAAATCATATGTTATATCCACATAACACCTAGTGGTAACAAATAAAATAGTATCCAACCAAAAAAATAATTAATAATTAAAATAAGATAAGCTTAAGACTAAAGAGAGACAAATTGATGAATAGGGAGTGAAAAGATTTTATGGAATTCTTCGGCTTATTTATCTAATATCCAATAATAAATCAATTATATTAAAAATCCACTTGCTAATTTAGGGAACAAAAACTTTGTAAATACCACCTAAATAACTTCGAATGAAGGAAATATTAAAAAATATTTATTACATAAAGTTAGACAATTCATCAATTATATTTCCTTATATAAGAGAGTGGATGAAAAAATATCGATATGTATATCAAAGTATATATTCTCCTCTATAATAATGTCGGATAATAAATGTAGTTTCATTTCATATCTTGTAATTAAAATTTGTATAAATTAGTTAAAAGCTCTTCATAAAAGGAATCCAAGAGGTGGCAACCTCGTCTTAGAAAACAATACTTGACTATATTTTTATTAGAAAATTTACATATAGAAAACACATAGTACAATTGAAAATTGAGAGATTTACAAATTGATAGAGTTAATAAAATATTTTTTGCGATATACAATGTATTTATATTCTTAACTGACAAGATAATCCAATTATTAATCTTTTTTAAACTTCGATATATACTAATGTCAATATTTTTAAATTCACTATTGAAACCTTGTACACTAAATATTAAATTACTATACCCTAAGGTGATGTCAACCAAAATGCTTTTTTCTGTTGAGATTACAAAAATAGTCAATTTCTTATCTTCGTCCCAATAAATTTGGCATTTTTTTAAGCAATCATTTAATGCCATACATATTAAATTATGTAAGAAATGCAATACACCAACAAAAAAACCATAAAACAAGCTGTTTAGTATAATGAATTATAAACCCTAAATATGACATACAATACGATACTAAGGCTCATTCGTAGAACAACTCTTTACAATCTGAAACATAAAGGTAATAAATCACGGTCAAGAATTAAATCTAACATCAAAGACCAATATATTTTATCTGGCCTCTTATGATAATCCTTTAGAGGGTTAACCAAAATAGTCTTTACCTGCAAAAGTCAAAACACCAATATATTTTTTTGGCCTCCTATAATCATCGATTGAAGGCTAGAAAAAGGAATTACTGACTTAAATTGGGCAAAGACCATATAATTTTTCATCTGCGATCTTACGATAATCAACCAAGGGGTTAAAAAATCAAATTCGTCGTCTACAAAGGCCAATAGACCAAAACATGTCATCTAGACTCCTATGATTATCGACTAGGGGGTTACCAAATAATATTCTTGACCTAAAAAGGTCAAAAGACGAAAACATTTCATCTGGCCTTGCTTGATAGGTTTCAGCTGAACATTTCATTTGAGAAACATTTTCTTCCCATTCTGTATTATTCATATAAATCATTTGGTTAGTGAGCTTCTTAGAAGGATTATATTTGATCTATCACCCACATAATTCCAATCTCAACTACCAACCTAGCAAAGTAGATTTCTTTCCCATCCTTTGTAAAAACATTAATATTTAATTGGTTCCCAACCAAAGAAAAAAAATTCAAAATAGAGTTCTTCATTCTCATTTATTTCCATTGATCATGTATTAATATACATGTCAGGAATTTTTTGATCTCAAAGTCACCAAAGTCAAAGATTACCTTCCTCAAAACAATTTTTGTCGTGCAAGCATTATGAGACAAATATTCCACAACAAAAGAGCAGCTTTCCCAATCTTATGATACATACTCACCATCTACTTAAAATATGCCCAAGAGGTATTTGTGTATCTCTTGACATTGTTGCATACCTCCCTATCCAACAGAATCGACACCTAGAGAGAAGCCATTGGCGGAACAATTGTGTGAGAATTTTGTAACTTATTATATGGTGCCTTAGTCTATCAAATCCCTAATTCAAGGAGATAGTTATTTTCATCGATTCTTAATGTATTTTACTGTCTTAAATGTCATGCATATTAAAGATATTGTTAGATTAAGTTATCACATAAACCGCTTGAACCATACAATCAAAAGGATAAAATTAACATAAATGTCATTTGCATATGTATATGTCATCAGTTTAGGAAGATTAAGATGTATATCATCATATTGAACCCATATAAGTAGTTATCCATTTCCTACATTAATCAGTTTCCTATTTGTAGTTAACAAAGGTGTTACCAAGATTATGAGGACATTTTAATTTGAATCACAGAAGAGAAAAATGGAATACCTATAAAAAATCATAACACTTCCAAAAACATCTTAGATATTTCACACAAGTAGAGTGTTGAACGATCTACCATTTGTAATATGACTCTAATAATAAACATGGAAAAAAGGAAAAAAAAATTACATGTGACAAAAATGATACATGATCAATAAAATCTTATAAATTTATACAAATAATAGTGAAAGATGAGAATTTGTATTAGCAGAGACTCAATTAACTGAACAACCCCCTTATGGATGAAACCGTGTTACTTGATATGCCTATAAACTCATCTTTAACATATTTAGACAAGAAAGCTATCAAACCAATACTTAATTGTTGATATATGAGAAATTAATTCTCTTGAGCAAAATAAACTCACAAGAATACTCATTATCTCAATAACTAAACCCTCTTTTTAAATAACACAAATAAAAAAGTAACCTAACAAAAGGCCATAACATTATGAAAGACAATAATTAAATAAAAATATTCACTAAGAAATACATGTTCCAGTTAAAAAAATGATAAATAATATTTAATTAATGAACTAAACCATATTCATGAGGTCCTATATTATACAAGGTTTGTATAAGTATAGACATAATATAGGTATAATCATTAACTAAAGTTAGAATAAAATATAATAAAAATGAGAGAAAAAATTTAAAAGGTTCAGTGATGTTATTAATTAGATCACTAAGCCCATTGATGTTATTGCTTAGATCACTAAGCCTCTGATATATGTGCTCTCTTATATGAATCCCAAAAATTGGTCTTTCGAACAAAAAAAAAAAAAAATTGGTCAAAAATGAATCAACGATTGGACAGAAGGTACTTAATGTTGATCATATTTCCCTATAGTCTGTTCAATCCCATGAAAGGAGCATAAAATTTTATTCAGACCTCCAAATGTTTGTTTCTTTGCAAGCATAGGATAGTAGTTTTTTGGAAATTCCAATTATGCTGACACACCTCATAGTTACTCTCTATTTATTGATAACTCTTTAAGATTACATGACATATTCCCCTTTTAATATATATACATTTTCCTTTATTGATTCTTGTCTACTCTTCTACTTTTTGTCTAGTGTTGTTAAAATTATAATATCCGCAATCTAACTTTTTCGCACTAATGCCTCGTCCTTGTACAATATTTGATTCATTACTCTTCGTGTTTACTATAGAAAAACTCAATAAAATTCCCAAAATATTGAAGTGCTCATATATTCTAGAAAAAAATAATATATTATGCTAAAAAGTACTCAAAATCCTAACTTAAGCCTCAATTAGTCACTAAAATTATATCTGTTGCCTAAATAATCTCAGGACGAAACACGATACATAATGTATATAAAGTAACAATTAGAGTAATAAGTATGTAACACTTGGTAGACTAATACATAAAAACCTTTTGCCTAATTTCAATGTTTTTACCTCCTAAATGTACATCTTATGGTATAAAAGGTTTATGTAAAGTAATTCATGATTTTTTCTAAATATTGAATATAAATTTATGATAACATTGAATATGAAAAATCATAAAAACATTAATATCATGATCAGTAAGGTATTAATGGATATGATTTATCCTATTACCAAAGTTACGTTGTAATATGAGATTTTCCACCTTAAAACTCCCTAAAGAGAGACAATGTGAATACAATTTGTAAACTAGGAAATAATTATAAGAAAATAGTAAATGAGGGAGTGTGACGTGAGGATAAGTTATGTTTATTTGGACCTTATTATTTGATATTATAACATGATTTATAAGCAAATAAACTAAAATTTATAAATAAAGATATGATATTTAAATGGATATATTCTAGCTACTTTAGAAAGGATATTTTTATAGCAACTGCCAAAATAAAAAGGAAATATATAAATAAATTCAACCTAAATGGTTTCAATGTTGATCAATCAAGGGGAACTGAGTCAGCTAAATATGTATTATAGCAAGAGCATATGGTAAAAATTATATACTACTGAACAAGAGTAGTTAAATAAGTTGAAATAGTTTATATATATACGAGTATAGGAAAAGAAGAGTCCAATATTAAAGAAATTATGACATAAATTTACACGATTAAAATAATTAGTTTTAGATCAATCTATAGTAATTTCTTAAGATTTTAATCTAATTTAATTTCTTTTAATTAATTTTCAAACATAGTAAAATGTTTATAGATGCTATCAATAAAGTGTACTAAGTTTGTGACAAACAAACTCCACTATTAAGTAGACTGAAATTTATAAAATAAATTTATTGTATTGGAACACACTTCTCCATTTACCTTCTTTTTTTTTCTAAACAATTTATAATTTTCAAAGTCCAAATAATATATTTTGACATTTATCTAGATATTTTTTTAACATATATATATATATATATATATATAAATTTACATTAAGTTTTAGGATTTAGGGATGAATTATAAGACTTTTCCAAACTAAATAACCATTCTAGTTCTTTCGTGGAAATTCATTCTAGTTTTTTTCGCTGGACACAAAAAATTCATCGACAATCACAACCAAATCATAAAAGCAATATTCATGAAACTGAATCTTCCTGATGAGCTTATTGTTGAAATCATGTTAAGATTGCTTTTAAATCTCTCTTACAGTTTAAAATTATTTCAAACAATGGTATAGACTAATCTCATCATCAAAATTCATCAAAATTCATTTGTCTTTATGCCTTAACAATCACAGTATTACTCATCAACACCTTATTTTCTTATTTTGTCACTGGACATATACCTTAATACATTGATCCCATTCCTCTTTGATACAAAACACTTTACCGTATGCAAATGATATTGATTACACGATGAAGGATCCCAATAGTTTTGTTCAGCTGGTGGGGTCTTTGAATGGGTTTGTTTGTATAAACATTGACCATAATTTGTTTTTATGGAACCCATCTTTAAGAAAATTCAATAAATTGCCTTCTTTAGGTGTTAAAAGAATTTGTTTTATAATTTATGGTTTCAGTTATAATTTGTGTAATGATGACTTCAAAGTTGTATGTATTTTGTATAATTTTAATAGTTGTGGTTTTACAAGAACTGGAGTAAAAGTTCAAAGTAAGAATTTTAAAGGCTGGAGGAGTATTTAAGGGTTTGAAAATTGTGTTCCAGTAAACTACTTGGGTAAATTTGGGAAATGAATTATACAGGGAGGTGAAGCAACCTGATTAAAGACCTAAAGGTAATAAATCATGGTCATGAATCAAATCGAACATTAAAGACCTATATTTTTTAACTGGCCTCTTATGATAATCGACTAGAGAGTTAACCAAAATAGTCTTTACTTGAAAATGTCAAAAGGCAAATATAATTATTTCAGCCTCCTATGATCATCGACATAAGGGCAGCCAAAGGAATTACGTACTAGAATTGGGAAAAAGACCATATCATATCATATGCGCTCTTATGATAATCAACCAAGGGGTTAAAAAACAAATTCCAGCCGAAAAAGGTCAAAAGAATAGAACATTCCATCTGGACTCCTATGATTATCGATTAGGGGGTTACCAAACAAAATTTTTTACCTTAAAAGGTCAAAGGACCAAAACATTTCATCTTGCCTTGCAAGATCATTGAATAAGGTTTTATCTAAACATTTTATTTGACGATTATATCTTCCCTTTATGTAGTAATTTATCATCAATCCTTTGGTTAGTGAGATTCGTAGAAGGGTTATATTGGATCTATCACCACATAATGCAAATCTCAAGTACAACCCTAGCAAAGGCGATTTCATTCCAATTCTTTGTAAAATATTGATATTTAATTGTTTCCCACCCAAATAAAAAATTCAAAATAGAATTCCTCTTTCTCATTTGTTTCCATTGATCATGTATTAATATGCATGTCGCGATTATTGTTATCTCAAAGTCACCTAAGTCAAAGAATTAAAGTATTTTCACAATCATTAGTGGTCTCCCAAAACAGAATTAATGACTATTGGGTAGCATATTTTCAAATATTCTTAAATATTGAATTCGTAAGTAATACAGCCCCATCGATACATTCAACCATTAAATTTTATATCCTTTCCATCAATAACTTGTTGTATGTCTACAATTTTCATAAAAACTTTGTAACATAGCCTATTACTGATTAATCATAGGCTTGCTCTAATGTTAAGGAAAAATATAACACTGATACTGAACTATACTCAAAGAAGCAAGGGTATTATGTAGCGCTTCGCAAGAAACACACATATGTCCGACAAAAATTGAGCGGTCAAATCCCATTCTTGAGCCAGCTTCCTCAAGACAAGTTTTTTCGTGCAAGTATTACGAGTCAAATATTCCACAACAAAATGGTAGCTTTCCAAATCTTATGATGCATATTCACCATCTACTTAAAATATACCCAAGAGGTATTTGGGTATCTCTCGACATTTTTAAATACCTCTCACTCCAACAAAATTAGAAACCTAGATAAAAGCCATTGGTGGAACAATGTCGTGAGAATCCCGTAACTCATTATATGGTGTCTTAGTCCATCAAATCCCTAATTCAAGGAGGTAGTTGTTTCCATAATTCTTCTAGTAATTTACTACCTTAAATGGCATGCAGATTAAAAACATTGTTAGATTAAGTCATCACATAAACCTCTTGAACCATACAATCAATATCATAACATTAAAATAAATGTAATTTGCATATGTAGATTTGATCAGTTTAGGAAGATTAAGTTGTATATCATCATATTGAACCCATATAAGTAGTTATTAATTTCCTACATGAATCAGTTTCCTATTTGTAGTTAACATAGGTCCTCCCATTATTATGAGGACATTTTCGTTCGAATCACAAATGAGAAAAAGGAAATACACCCGAAAAGAAAATTCTTAAAACTTCCAAAAACATCTTAGATATTTCACACAAGTAGATTGTTTGATTGATCTACCATTTATAATATGACTCTGATAATTAATATGGATGAAAGAAAAAAAATTATTTTACTTGTGACACATATGATACATGATCAGTATAATCTTAGAACTTTATACAAATAATAGCGAAAGATGAGATTTTGTATTAGCGGAGACTCAATTAACATAACGAACCCCTTATGGATGGAACTGTGTTACTTGATACGCTAAGAAACTCATCTTTAAAATATTTAGGCAAGAAAGCTATCAAACCAATACATAATTATTTATATCTGAGAACTTAATTCTCTTGAGAAAATTATTCTCACACGAATATTAATTATCTCAATAACCAAATCCTCTTTCGAAATAACTCACATAGAAAAGTAACCTAACACAACGCCATATCACTATGAAACACAATAACTAAAAACATTCAATGAGAAATACATGCTTCAGTAAAAAAATCAAAAATATTTAATTAATAAACTAAACTATATTCATAAGGTCATATGTTATACAAGGTTTGTATAAGAATAGAAATAAAATAGGTATAAGCATTAACTAGAGTTAGAATAAAATATAAATAAAAGATAATAAAAATGAGAGAAAATATTTAAAAGGTTCAGTGATGTTTTTTCTTAGATCACATAGCCCGTGATATATGTGCTCTCTTATATAAATCCTATAAATTGGTAAAAAAATGAATCAACAATTGGACATAAGGTACTTAAATGTAGAGCATAAATTTTTATTCAAACCTCCAAATGTTTATTGGTTTGCAAGCATTAAATTGTAGATTCTTTGGGAATTCCAATCGTAGGTGACACACTTCTTAATTCCTCTCCATTTATTGATAAACTCTTTGAGATTACATAATATATTCCCCTTCTAATATATACACATACATTTATTGGTTCTTGTCCATCCTTTTACTAGTTTTCTTTAGTGTTGTTAAAATTCTAATTTCATCAGTGTAACTTTCTCGCAATAATGCCTCATCTTTGTACAATATGTGATTCATTACCCTATGTGCTTACTATAGAATATATTATGCTAAAAAGTACTCAAAATCATAACTTAAGCCTCAAATAGTCACTAAAGTTATATCTCTTGCTTAAAGAATCTCATGACAAAACACGATACATAATGTATCTAAAGTAAGAATTATAGTAATAAATATGTAACACATAGTAGACTAATATATAAAAACTTTTTGCCTAATTTCAATGTTTTACCTCCTAAATATACATTTTATGGAAACAAAGGAATACATATAGTAATTCATGATTTGTTCTAAATATTGAATATAAATTTATGATACCATTGGATATGGAAAATCATAAAGTTATTAGTATTTTGGTCAGTAAGGCATGGAGATGATTCATCCTATTGTCCTAGTGCCATTGTAATATGAGATTATCCACCCTAAAGCTCACTAAAGGGAAACAATGTGCCTACAATTTATAAACAAAGAAATAAGTATAAGAAAAGAGTAATTGAAGGAGTGTGACTTGTTTTACACATATAGTATCGTCGCATGCCATTTAGGATAAATTATGTTTATTTCGACCTTATTATTTGATTTTTTTACATGATTTAAATTAAATAAAAAATAAAATTTTAAATAAATACATGCGATTTAAATGGATATATTCTAGCGACTTTAGAAAAGGTAATTTTTTAGAAACTGCCAAAATGAAAAGGAAATATATAAATAAATTCAACCTAAAAGGTTTCAATGTTGATCAATCAAAGGGGAACTGGGTATATATAGACGAGTATAGGAAAATATGAGTCCAAAAATTAAAGAAAACATGACAGAAATTCACATGATTAAAATAATTTGTTTTAGATCAATCCATAGTCATTTCTTATAAATTAAATCTAATTTAATTTTTTAATTAATTATCAAACATAGAAAAACTTTTATAGAAGTCATTAATTAGGTTTAGAATGTTTGTGAGAAACAAACTCACTTATTGAGTGTGGTAGGATAAATTTATAAAATAAATTTATTGTATTGTAATACTATTCTCAATTTTACTTCTTTTTTTTCATAAAAACTAATAATTCTCTGAGTTGAAATAATTCTGTAAACAATATATCTAAGAGGAAATTCAGAATACATCTTATTGCGGAAGCATGCCAAATCGACATGAATCTTTAGATGAAGACATCCAATTGTCCACAAACTATGATACTCATTCATATTCAATTGATTGAGAAATTAGAGAAGATTTGATTGATATTTTGTGTTGTTTCTTTTGTTTGATATTCTATGTTATATCTCAGAATTGTATATATGAACTATATATATTTATTGAATAAAAGCCCAATCGCTTTTATTTAGTTAGTTTTTCTTTTTTTGAATTCAAACAAGAAAACTACTCTCTCCAAAATCATGTCGGTTAAAAGTACGGGTTGACCCATCATGGACGCTTGACCCAACCCAAGTTCTAACAATCTCCTACTAGAACATGATGGAAAAACATCAATCTCATATTATATGCCACTGCACATAAATCATATCTCCATACCAAAATAAACTTAACATATTGGATAACTAGCTCATGCGACTTGGCAAGCATACAAGAATTAGTGCAATAAATCTGTTATGGTAGATAGTTGATCAATGAAAACATATTCCACTTGCATTATCGTAGGACCCTAGACTAAGATGTAATATCAATATTGTAGTAACTCAGATCCATCAAAATAAATTATCACTATCGTAGTTATAATACGAGTCTACTATCATAACTACATGTGTCTCACTATCATAGCCTAGTCCTAGTTGACTTACATTATCGGTGCACCTGCAAGAACACATCTTTGATATTTAATTTAGTATTCCTCTCGTACTTGAAACTATCAATAGTAATCCAATCGCTTTCCTAGACATACCCTATTAGGTCGCATCATCTATAACCATTGATAGTATGCTAAAGTAGAAGACACTGAATCAAAACATCAAGAGTCAGTAAAAAGTACTAAGGGTACTAGTTAAAGGTCTCATACAATGAAGAAGTAAGGATTAATTATTTATTTTCTTTTGTCGCATCATATACACACGTGGTATGAATCACATGCTACGATGTTTATATATTGTATGTCATTTCATCAAAAAATATTGTACAGGAGTATAATTAGATAATCCTTGCTGTCTAAATTGAATTCGTCAATTGATCAACCTTTTTGTAAATCAATCAAGAATTTCACATCCGATAAGATAAACTAGTAGATAGTAGGAATATACCCCGATCTCAAGTAATAACAATAACTCACATACATTCTAGTGATCTCATCTTAAAACTTTGTTAAGACAACTTTCTAAACTCATGTTTACTTTGCGAAAAGGCTCTTCTTTCACATATGTTTGTCTCATCCTTGCACATCTCTCATGACAAAGGTTGTTCCCCGTGTGAGAGGGCGAATAGTGTCTATCACATACTTTATTATCCACACATATATAAAACAATTAAGTCCTAACATAACACAAATATCATTGAATAAAATTTAATGCCATCTTTATTTTACAATGATATTCATCAATATTACACACTATCCTCCAGTTACTTATACATTGGATTCTTCTAATAGATTTAAGACAACCCAATAACATAACTCTAATGATGGTTTCATAAAAGAATCTACATGTATCGTGTGTGTGGATATAAATTGCAAAGAAATTTTCTTATGTCCAGTGATATCTTTTATAAAGTTATTCTTTATATTTGCGTATTTAGTCAAACTGTAATACTGTAGGTCTTTCATATTACCCATTGTCACATGACTATTACAGTGTATCACAACTGGACTCCCACTTCTATTTGAGAATCTTAAATGTTAAAATAACATTTTTAACCAAACACCTTATTGAACTGTTGCTGAACATGACACAAGTTCAGCTTTCATAATGGACAAAACAATACAAGATTGTTTCTTGTTACACAAAAATATGGCAACATTACTAAGTAGAAACAAATATCAAGAGGTAGATTTACACTCATATAAGTCACTAGCCCATTAGGTATCGATATATCCCTCGAGGAGCGAATCATATCATTGAAAGAAAATGACTTGATATTCAGTCCATGTCAAGTATCTCATGATCTCATTGTTAGATTTCCCATTCTCTTGTCCTGGATTAAAAACTCAATGACCATCTAAAACTGCAACGTAACAAATGTCTGCTATATACATAACATGATATATATAATACTTCTTATGGCACCTTGGTATGGTAACGAGGATAATCATTTCTTTTCTTCTAAAGTTTGATTGACACATCTTCTAACTAGAATCATGAATTTTTCTAATGGAGTATCAACGACTTTACAATAGCCATCTTAACGAATTCAAATATCTTATTTGTGTAAGGTCCTTGTGATAGAGAAAAAAACCTTTTCACCAAAATCTTTGTTATCAAAGTGGGAAAACAACCATTCTTTATTAGTCTTGACAAAAACTTTTTGTAATTCTCGGCCAACAAGATGTTATCTACATAAAAAAAGATAGAATTACAATTTTTACTTTGGAACATCACATATATACTCTGTGGTACTCATTTATCAACTCAAAATGGTTCCATTAGATCACACCATGAAATCTCATGTTCCCCTAACTTGAGGTGTGCTAAAAGTTATAGATCGACTTCTTCAATCCATAAAACTTTTGATATTGGCCTTTTGCAACAAAGGCTACAAGATGTTACATCTGTAGACCTCTTCTTCTAAGCTAAATTATAAAAAAAATAGCTTTAAATCCATCAGTTGTATCGATAAATCAAAGTTTGCTTCAATATCCATGATAAGATGAATAACGATAAATCTCACAATAAGTAAGAAATTCGCATTGTAGGCAATCCATTCTGATTGAGTATAGCCTTTTTGCTACCTCTCAATCAAATTCCTCTCTTTTCGCTTTATCTTAATAACACATTTATTCCCAATAGCCTTGCGTCTGTTAAAAAAATAACTAGTTTAGAAACATAGTTCTATTCTTATGGACTCTTACTATTCTTCATAGCCTTTTCCAATTAGGAGATGAAAATGCATCACACACTATATGATGTTCCAATTTGTTGTCAGGAGTTTCCATGAAGACTTCTCCTTTTATATAAAAACAAAGATAAGGTATCAACCCTCATTCACTCCTTCTAAGAGAAAAATCTCGTAGAATAGGTTGACTAGATGATGATATTATGTTCTCTAATTTATTAGTTTAAGGCAAACTGGGTTCCACTACCTTTGTTTTCATATCATCTTATATAGTCTCACTCTATTCATATAGAGGGAGGTTACTGTTCCACTTCACCCTTCATTGGAAATCCATTCTCTACAAATTAACATCTCAAGAATTAATTTTTTTAGGCCTCTATCATTAAGTTCACCAACGAACACATATCCTCTTCAGTGATAATGATATCTTATAAAGATACACTTCTTGACTTTATGGCCTAACCCTCCATATTTATGAGTTGGATCATGACCATAAGCTTCCGACCCCCAAGGATACAAATATGATATACCAGGTTATCGACCTTTCAAAAGTTCATAAGACGTTAATGGACCCGAATTTGTAGAAACATGATTAAGTATGTAAGCAATAATGAATAAGAATCCTCACAATACAAAATTGGTAGAATAAGTTGTTCCATCATATACTTAACCATTTCAAAGAGTAATATATTTCTCCATTCAGCCACTCCATCTTAATTTAGTGTTCTAAGGATTGTAATTTGCCTTACTATTCCCTTTTCATCACATAATTCTCTAAAATGATCAGATAGATATTAACATCCTCATTCAGTCCTCAAAGCCTTAAATAAATTTCCCACTTCCTTCATAAATTTAAAAAAGCATACAATGCCTTAAATATTGATCAAAATAATACAGACATAACCAAATAAGGTGAAATTCTCTATAAAAGTGATGAAATAACACTTTTGATGTCTCCTGTGACCGTTTACTTGTCCACAAATGTCTTAATGAACTAAATGTAATAGAAGATTGACCCTTTTGGCCTTTCCACATAATTTCTTGTTGCCTTGCTAACTAGAAAATATTAACATGATGGAAGACTTACTTTAATAAGTGAACAAGTGAATCCAGTAAGTTCACTTTTGTCAAAATGCACATTCAGTCTTTAATGATATATATCCTAGCTTAGCATGCTACACATTTTCCTTTCGCACTAGAATTACTAAAAGAAGCATTCAAAGAAAAACATCAGATATTATAATAAACTATAATAAAGTTATTATTATCAATAACCATAAATATATTCAAGATTAAACTCGAAACATAATACTTAGTTACCATAGAAAATATCTACTATTTTGTCACGAAATTATAAACTACAACCAAACTCTAGATAAACATTGATCGAGACTAAATTTTTTAGAATGGCAATGGTATATCAAAGATCGTACACATACAAGATTATAACATCTAGCAAGTACACCTTGCATGTACCAACCCCTTTAATCTGAACTCAGTTATTGTAACCCACATATATCCAAGTGGTTTCTCCATGAATTCAATAGTATTTTGCATAGACCCATTAGTCCTTAGCCACATGGTCAATACTCCTAAATTAATAGTCCATGAAGGATTAAGATAATCAAGTAAGACAATACTAGCCACACAAGCTATAACACAAGCAAATAATTTTCCTATATTCTTACTGTTTGCTTAACTTGCATGCGAAGTGACCCATTTTGTCATAATTGTAGAATTTAATCCTTCTCTTATATATATTCTTACAGGTTCGTTGTGTCCTCAATCTTGCCATTTTTTGTTCTTCTTTTAACCAGACTTGTTAACACTCTTTTCTTCTAATGTCCCTAGCGCTAATTAAGCAATGCACCCCGGGAGTTTAACTCAACAACATATGATTGACCTTGAGACTTCAATATCTCGATGAACTCATTTTCAATGGAAATATGACGAACTTCATCATTAAAATATAAATGATGTCATTGTAAATAAAAATCACTTTTTGTGCTCCCAGTCATATGGAAGAGAACTGATCACACCGTCACACAGTTCATCATGCATGGAATTAATAAAAAATTCTCTGAGAAATGAATCCTTGCTTTTCCATACTTGATAAAACTTAGTGTCTTATCCTTGATGAGTTGTGTTGCCTTTTTCAAACATAGGCATCACAATGTTAACAGTTTCGAGAGCTTCTTGCTCATCAACTACATAATGTAGTTTGAGATTTCATAGGTTATAATTGTCAACAGTTAGTTTATATAAACAAAACCCTTGTTTAGGTGGACAATAATCACTATCAAATTCATTTTTCTATCAAATCTACAAAATTTCATTTGTATACATCTATACATTCACTATGTTCCTAATCATGAATCACTCACTTTTGTCTTTTCTTTACTAAATTAATATCATTTAACATTTTTAAGTTCTTTCTCAACAGAATTCTGACTATTCCAACACAATCAATTTTGATGGAACATAATACACCCGTATGGTTTATTATTTATAATTACAAACTTATCCATTCAAATAACTCATAGTTTGATATACTAATATGCAACGAACATTACATAGTATATTAAACAAAAAATTATGCATAAAAATATATATAAACATACATCCTAGAGGTATACTTCAATATTAGGTTACATTTAGGCATAGGTAAAATATATACTAACAAAATATATTCAATTTTTTTAACAAAAAAATCATAACAGTCAAAGTTAATAATTAAAAAAATATAGGAAAATCATAAATATTCTATATTAAGGTCAATAGTGAAAGCATCATATACCAAATCAATGATTACCAGTAATTAATTTTTCCTTTTTCTAAATATTAATTCATAGATACATGACCTAGAATAAAGAATTATGTTATACTTTATTTCTAAACAATTAAAACATAAAACACACATTTACTAGAATCACTTGGTAGCTAATAAAAAACTAAAATGCACAAAAAGATATTATGCATCAAATAATGATACCAAAAGTCAACCATTCAGTGTAGGATCATCCAATATTGGATGGAAAAAATTTCCTATATAAAAATTTAATTTATCAATGAAAAATTATAAATTAAATATAGTTGAAATCATAGTCTCACAAAAATAAAAATTAAACAAATATATTAGCAACATAATATATTTATAGTATATGCTAAAAATCAACAAAAATCAATTTCGTCAAAATAAATATAACAATCATACTCATGAACAAATTTATTTTAATAAAGATAACCTAATCTCTAATATGAATTGTATACAATATATATAGGAGGGAATTCAGAATACCTCTTATACAGGAAGCTTGTTTGAACCATCTTGCCCACTGTCATTCTTGAAGATATCCAATTGTCCACAAACTATGATACCCGTTCATATTCAATTGATTGAGAAATTACAGAAGATTTGATTAACAATTTGTATGATTGCTTTTGTCTGATATTCTATTTTATATCTCATAAGTATATATATATATATATATGAAATATATTTTTATTGAATAAAAGCCTGATAGCTTTTATTTAGTTAGTTTTTACTTTTTTAATTCAAACAAGAAAACTTCTCCCTCAAAAGTCATATGGGCTAACATGTATATATATTTTATAAATTTTTCATTTTTAAGGTTTAGGGGTGAATAAGAAGATTTTCCCAGACTAAATCCTCTACCAGCTATGGATTTCCAACACAGCTGCAGACAACCAAAATAATCAATCTACAATCACAGTCAAATCATTAAAGTAACATTCAGAAACTGAATCTCCCTGATAAGCTTATCATTGAAATCCTATCAAGATTATTTGTTAAATCTCTCTTGCCGTTTAAAAGCATTTCAAAACAATGGTACAAATTGTGAGTAAAAATAAAAGTCACTGGTACAGAAAAAATGGAATTCCAAGGAAAAATAATACTTCAATTAAAGTAAACTAACTACTACAGAAATGGAATTACAGTTACAATATAAACACTTACATGGAATAGTTTATTATAACGGTTAAAATGGTGTTAAAATGATATTCCGGCATAACGGTTATCTCTAACAGAAATTCTAACGACTATACTATAGTTTCCAGAGAGAAGAGAGGTAGAATTCTTGTTAGTTTCTGATGTGTTTCCTAAATAAGACAAGGTGGGGAAGAGTTGTAATTATAGGGGAGTAGGCATCTTGGAAAAGTTTGATACATATTCGTATGTAACTGATATGGTCAAGAATATATACGAGGCTCCATTTTGTTTGTAAAATAATGGAGAAATTCTATTTCTGTTTGGATTCTTTATTTATAATCTAAAAGATCATTCTAAAAAATTCGTAAAGATTAATTGATGCTTGTCTTGAAGCAGAAATATATGTAGAAAGTTTACTTTCTCATAATGCTTATTCTGAACAAATTGAGTGAGTAGAAGAGGTAAGTGTTTTACAAATTTATTAATTTCAGTAAGATTTAAATATTATTTCCTATTTACATATTGCAACGATTGTTAATTTAGTTGGGCTTCGCGTGTGTATCTTCTATTCCATATTTAAAACATGTGGAATTTAAAACATGATTTTTTTTATTTTAGTGTATAGTTAGTTTACAATAAAAAGTAGAGACTTGAGTGTAAAATAATCGATGAAGAATCTTTCCTATTGTAGAGTCAGATTTTTAAATAACTTAGTAGTAGTTTGATCAATTTACTTTACTTTTGTTTTTGCAAAATTTGTGGTTGCAAAATGACTTACAAAAGGGTTGGTCTATATTTTTAATTAAAATTATGTGATGATAAAAGATTAATACATTAAAAATCAAATTTTTAAAAGTTTAAACCCAAAACCTACGAGTAGCTATATATAACAAAGTGGACATAATATGCAATTGAGGAAGGGAATTGGAAAAGATAAAAAATAGTAAGATAGTTATCTTGCATGGAGTTAAATAGGTTTAGGAATTTGAAGGTATGTCGTTTGATTATGGAAAACTATATTCGCGTTGTTTAAGAAACCCCTCACATATTTATATTATTATATTGGATCATTATGGTGATTTAATACAGGATATGGAAAGATACTAAGCACTTGTCAAACGTATTTCCTAAATTAATGAAATCTTAGGCCAAGAAAAAATTCAATGTTATCTCTGATTGCATTATGTACTAAATTATGTTTAAAATTAATTAAATTTAATGGTTTTAATATATTTATAAAGTAAGCTAAACTATGTGTTATTATAAATTAATAAGAATTATGTTTCATTTTGCGATCCCCATATTTATATTGATGACATGGTGTCACTCTAGTTAACATTTTAGATAATGTTGAAATGATGATATATGTAGAAGTTTTTTTATTATTTATTCTATATATTTATTTTTTATAAAAAGTTTATTATGCAAAATTATTACAATTAATTAGGATGCATGATTTATTAATGAAGCCAAGATAGAAAGGATTTATGACATGGTTCCCTCCCTCATAAGTAGTATCTTTTGAACAATTTTGAAAAGAAGTTGTAGTTAGTATCAATTTGTTTCTCAGTTGTGCCTTGGTTTTATCTATCTAGTTATAATTAGTTAGCTATTTTATTTTAGTATTTGGTTTTCAAGGTCAAGTATAAAGGTTTAAAAGAATCACAGGTTCTGATTTTATGCAAGATTTTGTAGGGCCTTGGTCCTATCTGAGATAGTTAATGTATCACTCAAGTATCTTTGAAAGTTAATGTGTCACTCAATTCTATGATTTTACAATTATGCATGTGAAATAGTATAAAATAACATTCTCTAGAAATTTCTTGACAAGGTTTTATTGATTTTCATTTGGAATTTCATACTAAATTCTCTATAGGTTTAGGAATAACATGGAGTTTATATTACACATAGAGCTATGCCATTCTACGTTTCATATGCTTGTAAACTTGAGACATTTTGTTTTTCGACATGAGACTATTCATTTGGATAAAGCATGTGTTCCCTTCTTTTGCGTTTAAGATTTTTTATTCAATTGATGTTATGTCAATATAATGGGAATAAACTAATAGGTACTTGTACATACATTTTTAAATTTTTGTATCATTTGAATACTTTTTTGTCATTGAAATCAAATACAAGCTTGATAACAAAAAAAGCCAAAGTGTGCCACAAAGCAGAAAGTATTACATAATTAAGAGATGTTCTCAAAACACGATAATAGGCTCCATCATAGTCCAAATATATGAATGAAACTATTTAATGATTTTTTTTTGTTTTTGATTTCTGATTGAGATTTTCATACATACAATATAATTTTTTTATTTATTTTAATAGTTTAGATATGTGTACTAAGTATGTAACATCTAGCTTGGTGGTTGGATTGGAGAACTGAGTGGTGTTTATATAGCCGTAGACTTTTTACTAGACTGTACAGTTTAAACACATGATATGAATATTTAGATATTACATTTTTAGTATAAGATTGATATGATAAAATTATCTCTGTAATAACCCAATAATTCATTGTATTATTTTAAAAAAATATATATTTATATAGTCTTATTCTGGTGTAGTAGCATGTGCAGTGTTATTTAAACTAGTTTTTACAATCCATAACTACATTACCCCTTATGAATAAGGACAAATTATATAAGAGGTCTTTTTTCCAAAAAAAAGTTCAAAAGACTTAAATCTAGTTCTTTCCATGATTATATTCTTGTAATGTGTTTTCATTTTTGAGAAATCTTTATACATTGATATAGTTTTTAAGAAGTAATTATTTGTTGAATTCCAATTGTTTATGTTGTTGAAAATTATTTTTCCTCCACAAAATGGCCTCAAATGTTCAAACCATTAAGTTTTATTATTACTTGTAACTATGACATGTTATCTATTATATATTCATTATACTACATGTATTTTCTTTCTAAATATGATTTATTGTTTGGCATCTCATTCTCGCTATATATGATTATTATTTTAAATCATGTCTTGACATTCTCTATTATTATAATTACTCTTTAGTATTATATATACTAATGGTTACGCACAATATTCATGTCTTGATACAACTATATTATGAAATAGCATGCACTTTATGCTAAATATTTTTTTCCCATTAACATAAGAAAAATTTATTTCTTCTAATTTTTAGCAAAAGAAATAGTCTTCAAAAGATATGTATAGAAATACTACGATGGTTCTGTAAAATTTTCTATAATAATACGTTGTTTGATAGACAATAATAATATGTTAAAAAATTATCACTGATTGTTAAATAACAATGTTCTTAATCTCATGGAAAATAAGTATTTTTTTAAATTTGAATGTTAATTTAACCGAAAAACAGTATAACACACGCTCAATTAATAAGTCTAAATACACGTACCTTTTAAGTTAACCTATGAATGAAATATTAAATCAAAAAGACAAACACAATCTTATGTTGTATACACATAACACCCACTGGTACCAAATAAAATAGATTATAGTTATACAACCAACAAAATGTAATTAACAATTAAAATACGATAAGTTTACAACTAAAAAAAGTTAAAATTATGAATGAAGAGTGAAAAGATTTTATGAAACTCGTCATCTTAATTATCTAATATCCATTATAAATCAATTATATTAAAAATCTACTTGTTGATTTGGGGAACAGTTTGTATGAAAGCAATAGTAAAAAATATTTATTACATAAAGTTAGACAATTCGTCAATTACATTTCCTTATATAAAACAATGTATGAAAAAAAATATAAATGTATATCGAAGTATATACTCTCCTCTATAATATTGTTGGTTAATAGAGTTAGTTTCTTTTCATATCTCGTAATCAACATTTGTATAAATTTGTTTGAAGCTCTTCATAAAAGGAACCCAAGCGGTGGGAACCTCGTCCTAGACAAAAATACTTTGACTATATTTTTATTAGAAAATTCACAAATAGAACATAGTATAATTGAATATTTAGAGGTTTAAGAATTGATAGAGTCAATAAAATCTTTTTTGCAGTATACAATGTATTTATATTATTAGCAGACAAGATAATCCAATTATTTATCTTTTTTAAACTTCCATATATACTAACGTCAATAATTGTAAACTATTTATTGAAAACTTATAAACTCAAAATTAAATAGCTATATCCTAACATGTTGTCTACCATAACACATTTGTCCATTTAGATTAAAAAATGCTCAATATCTTATTTTCGTCCAAATGTTTGACACTTTTTGTTAAGCAAAAATATTATGTCGTACATATTAACTTCGGTAAGAAATGCAATTTAAGAAAAAGAAACTCCAAAACAAGTTGTACAGTATAATGAGTTATCAACCCAAAATATGAACATGCAATATGATAATAAGGCTCATTCATAGACCAACTCTTTACAGTCTGGATCATAAAGGTAACATATCATGGTCATGCATGGAATCTAACATTAAAAATATACATGAACTATTATAATGAAAGGTAAAATTTCATACATGATGAGAGGAAGCTAATGTAAATTAATGAAGAGAAGAACATATATATATTGAAAGACTTCTAGCGACTCCTCCTAAACTAGCACATACGTGATAAGAGTTCTACAAGATTTGTTGTGATCATTTTTTGGTGCCTAAACGAAATGGAAGATGTCACATTTGTATTGACTTCATAATTTATATTAAATCATATTGACTAAGTGTTCTCATCGTCATCATCCTTGATGATGTGATATGCTCTGATCCCACTAGACAAGGGATCACCAAGTCTACCCTTTAAAAACTGTCATAATAATTTTCCACGCAAATTCTCTATATTATGTACTTATTAAGAAATCTAAGATAGTTATTCATAATCACGTGTACAATTTAAGTCAAAATCATCCATTACTATACTAATTAATTATAATATAATGCAAAATAAATGAAGAGTTCGAATACAAAAAAAGAAAAGTAAATAACTCAAAGAAAACAAAAGTACAACACAATTTACTAGCCCAACAAGGAAAAACCTCTTGTCTTCGTGTTAAATTAAATGATAGAACACACACACACACACACATATATATATATATATATATGAGAGAAACACTCTTACAAGAGAAAAATAGGTGTATATATAAGGGGTATGATGTAAAAGAGAAAAATATCCATGTTATCCTAAATAGTAATTAAATTATACTAAGAATATGGTTTGTTCCTTAACAATCTTAGATATTAAATCAATTTATTTGTAAAAATATTTCATTTCATCGCGTTTATGTTGCCAAGGCTTGTAGAAAATGTCATTCTAACATTTTCAAATTCAAAATTCAATTTTTTTCTCCAGAAGAAAAATACAAAAAAAAAAAAAAAAACGTACAACAAGTCCATTCAAAGAGACTATAAATTACATATAAATTCATTCTCTACTTAATTAATTATTACAATATGTATTTTCAAATATCGTCATTTCATTTCTAGGTTCATTGCCCACAAGAATTTTCATTTTTATTTTACGTGTTCCTTTTATGGATGAGTCATTTATCCTTAAATGCCTATAATTTATTTTCTAAAGATATCCTCAAATACAATTATTCATTAAAAATATCACTTGACAAAAATACCCTTATATAATTATTTTAATTACTCTATTATTTATTAATTAAATTTAATCACCCTATTACAACATCTCACCACCACCTCATCACCACAACCACCACGATCACCCTATTACTACCACCACCACAACAACCACACCCACCACCCTATTACCACAACAACTACAAACTCAACCACCACCAAAAGCACCTCCACCACAACAACAAAATCAACCTCAACCACCACCAACATTTACTATAACTAATTCCAACAGACATGCGCCTCAGTAATTTTTTTTAAACGTCATACTAATTCCAGAAAAATCAGAAAAATAAAAAATTTTCATTTTTAGATCAAACAAATTAATATTTAAGTCTATAATGTTTTTTGAATTTTTTCCGGCAGACATGAAATTCATTGTTTCTTACATTGAATTTCATGTTTGAAAAGAATCACTATTTCGAACAGTGAATTTCATGTTGCGAAAAGAAATAAAAAAAAACCATGTACGTAAATATTAATTTGCTTTGTCCAAAATTACAATTTTTTTATTTTTTAGATTTTTTTAGATTTTGTTATGACGATTTAAAAAACATCATGGACACGCGTGTGTGTTTTGGAATTATTGGTTATGGTGGTGGTTGTTGTAGTGGAGGTGGTGGCGGTTGTGGTTGTGGTGGCTATATTGGTGGTTAAATATATGGTTGTGGTGGTTGTAGTGGTGGTGGAAGAGCCCTATTTTCTGTTTAATATTAAAAAATAAATATTATATTAAAAATAAAATAATATGTTTAATAATAAGGGTATTAAGGCTATTAAAAGATAGAGGGGATGCTTTATATAAATAATTATTTCATTTTAGGCATTTTTTATAAAATAAATTATTAAGGGCTTCCATTAACGATTAGGTTCTTTTATTAGACTTCTTTTAGCAAAAACCCCTTTATGGATTTCCAATCTATCCATCAGCCACAAAAGATAAACTATTACAATCACGATAATCCCAAAAAGTAACCTCTACCCCACTACAAAATAAATATTAATGAAACCAAATATAGAGTCTATCTTACCATAAAATAAATATTAAAGACATTATGTTCTATATCATCAACTTGAAACAAGATAAATAGTTCATAACCTTCTACATCAATCAGTTCTCTTTATGGGGTCAAGAAATGTCTAATAATATAATGAGGACGTTCTTCTTCTCATCACATTTTAGAATAAAGAAATATCCTTTAAAAGAAAAACTACATACCTTAAAAAAAACATCTTAGATCTTTCAAACAAGACGATATATAGAATAATTGTTCATTTGTAAAATGACAATGATACATGAAGAAGTAAGAAAGGACCAAGTAAGATGATAAAAACTATCGAATAAAGAGATGTAATTTCTTATATTGAAAAGATTATCTCTGTCACACATATATTTAGAATCTCATATAAATACATGTGATAGCTGAGAATTTCCACTAGCCGGGACTCAATTAACTCAACCGACCCCTTGTGGACGGAATCATGATATTATCTATGCCTATTAAATCCTCTTTAATATCTCTAAGAGAGAGAAAAATTCAAACTAGTACCCAATTATGGATATTTGTGAACACTATTACCTTTAGTATAACAATTGACACAAATGTTAATTATCGCAATAATTAATCCATATTTCAAAACAACTCAATTACGCAAGTAACTTGACATAATACTATGAGAAACAATATAAACATAAAACATTGAAATAAAATACCTACTTAATCTCAAATATATGATTAATTCATGAAATAAATAATACAAGCTCTCAAGATCTCATGTTATAATATGTTTAGATAAGAATATACATAATAAAAGAAATAAAGGTTTAAGCATTAACTAGAATTAAAAAAATAAAAAATTAAAAATAAATAAAGCATAAATAGAAAAATACAAAGGTTCAATGATACACATATGGATTGTCTAACCTAACGACAGCTATAATAACTTTTAAACAACCTCCAAATGTATACTAGTTTACATGAGTTGGAATGTAGATTTTTCAGAATTTTATACGGTGGGTGACACGCGTCCTAGTTCCATTCTAGTTTATCAAACAATTATTTAACCTTATATAAAGTGTGTTCCTACTAGTCCATTCGAAAAGCTTTCTTTGTTCTTGTCTACTAGTCTTCTTTAGCGTTGTTACGGTTCCAAAAGTTAATCTATTTGCATTGACTAGGCATTCTTTGACAACCATATAATAAATCACCGTGCCACTTTATTATAAAAATAGACATTAAAATGCCAAAAAAATGAAAGTTCTCCTATATTACATTAAAAAGGAGTATATTATAGAAAACAAGACATAAAAGCATAAATTAAGCCTAAAATAGACAATAAATTGGTAATCCTGCCTAAAGAAGATAAGACCGAAGCACCAGACATGTTTATGAACTAAAATTTAGAGTAACTAGTATGTAACATTTAATTATACTAATAATGAAGAATATCTTGCCTAAAAGGTTTTTTATTGTCAGTGTATAGTTAACTTACAATAAAAAGTAGGGACTTAAGTGTAAAAATAATTGACGAAGAATCTTTTATTTTGTAGAGTCAAATTTTTTAATATGTTTGCAGTAGTTTGATAAGGTTACTTTACTTTGTTTTTGGTAAATTTTTGGTTGCAAAATGACTTACAAAGGTGTTGGTCTATATATTTAATTCAAATTATGATGTTGAAAAAAAAGATTAATACATTAAAAATTGGGTTTTTAAAAATTTATAACCAAAAGGTACAAGTACTTATACATTTTCAAACTTTTATTTGGCATTGATATTACAACAAAGTAGACATAATGTGCAATTCCGGAAGGGCATTGGAGAAGATAAAAAATAGTAAGCTAGTTATCTTGCTTAGAGTTAAATCAGTTTAGAAACTTTGAAAGTATGTTGTTTGATATGGAAAACTGTATTTGTGTTATTTAAGAAACCTCTTATATATTTTTATTATTATATTTGATCATTATGGTGATTTGATAAAGGATATGGAATATGATGATACTAAGCACTTGTCCACCTCATTATGTACTAAATTATATTTAAAATTAATTAAATTTATGGTTTTATTATATTCATAAACTAACCTCAACTATGTGTTCTTCCGAATTAATAAGAGTTGTTTCGTTTTGTAATCTCCATATATATTGATGACATGGTGTCACTTTGGTTAACTTTTTAGATAATATTGAAATGATGATATATGGAGAAATCTGTTTATTGTTTATTTTATATATTTATTTGTTTATAAAAATTTTGTTATGCAATATTATTACATTTTAATTGGATACATAATTTATTACTGAAACCATGGTAGAAAGAATTCATGACATGGTTCCCTCCCTTGATAAGTATATTTTGAATATTTTTGGAAATAATTTTTAGTTAGTATAAATTTATTTCTCAGTTGTACCTTTAATTTTTTCCATCTAGTCATAATTAGTTCGCCATTTTTATTTTAGTATTTGAATTTCAAGGTCACATATAAAGGTGTACAAGAATTGCAGGTTTTAAGTTGATGCGAGATTTTGTGGTGTCTCTTGTTCCTAAAGTATCACTCAATTATTTCAAGTAGTTGAAATAATTTTATGATTATGCATGTTAAATAGCAGAAAATAACATTTCCATTAAAATTTGGACTAGGTTTTATTAATTTTCATTTTAAATTTCATACTACATTCTCCGTAATTTTTGAAATTACATGGAGTTTACATTACACAAAGGGTTATGCCATTCTACCTTTCATATTCTTCTAAATTTGAGACATGTTGTTTTTTGACATGAGACCAATCATTTGGATGAAGCATGTGTTTCCTTATTTTTTGGTTTCAGATTTTTTATTCAAGTTATATATTTTAATATAACAAGGTATAGACTAATACGTAGTTGTACATACATTATGAATTTTTTGTATTATTTGAATACTTTTTGGTCATTGAAATCTAATACAAGCTTGATAACAACACAAATAAACAAAAATGTGTCACAAAGCAATAAGTATTACATATTTAAGATACGTTCTTGAAACACGATAATATGTTCCATCATAGTCAAAATATATGTATGAAACTATTTAGTGAATTTTTTAAATTTTTTGATTTCTGATTGAGATTTTCATACATTCAATATAAATATTTTCTTTAGTTTCTTAGATATATGTACTAAGTATGTGACATCTAGCTTGGCGTATGGATTGGAGAATTGACTGGAGTAGTTATAGCCATTGATTATTTACTAGAGTGGACAATTTAAGCACCTGGTTTGAATGTTTTAGATATGACATATTCTAGTATAAGATTTATATGATAAAATTATCTTTGTAATAACCCAATAATTAATTGTATTATATTTTAAAAAATAGATTTATATAGTCTTATTTTGGTGTGTAGCATATGTAGGCTTTATTTAAACTAGTATTTACAATCCATACCTACATCACCCCTTTTAAATAAGGATAAGAGTAAATGCCTCATTTACCCCCTGAACTATACACGTTTTAACAAACTGCCCCCCCAATCAATTTTTTGCGACTAGATGATCCTTAAACTTTGTTTTTGTGACTCGTTGCCTCCGTCAAAAGATTCCGTTAGTTTTCGCCGTTAGTTGGTCACATGCACAAATTTTCGTGACATTTTACCCCAAGTACTAAGTTTTTCATGACATTTTACCCCCTTGATTGAGTTTTCTTGACATTTTACCCTAGGCACCGAGTCACAAAAAACTTGGTACAAGGGGTAATATGTCACGACAATTTGCGCACGTGACCAACTAACGACGATTTTTTACGGTTCTGTTAACAGGGGGCATCGAGTCACGAAAATAAAGTTTAAGGACCATACAATCACAGAAATTTGATTGGAGGGAAATCTGTCAAAACGTGTATAGTTCAGGGGATAGAGCAGATATTTACTCTAAGGATAAATCATAGAAGAAGTCTGTTTTCCAGAAAACGTTCAAAAAACTTAAATCTAGTTCTTTCCATGATTGTATTCTTGTAATGTGTCTTCATTTCTGAGAAATCTTAATACATAGATCTAGTTTTCAAAAAGTAATTATTTGTTGAATTCTAAATGTTTATGTTGTTTTAAATTATTTGTCCACCAAAAAATGTCTTCAAATGTTCAAACTGTTAAATTTTCTTATTAATTGTGACTATGACATGTTTTCTATTATAAATTTGTTATATTACGTGTATTTTATTTCAATATATGATTTTTTGGCATCTCATTCTGATCTTGCTACATAAGATTATTATAATAGACAATGTCTTGTCATTCTATAGTATTATAATTACTCTTTAGGTTTATACATTCTAATAGTTAGCCACAGTATTCATGTCCTGAAGCAACTAGTTTATGAAAATGCATGCACTTTAAACATAATATTTTTTTTCTATTTGTGATATAATAATCTAGTTTGGAGACATCATAGGCGAAAATTGGCTTAATAACGAAGGATATATGATCAAAACAGTCAGTAGTGTTTATCCTCTCGGATATTTTAGGAAACGAATTTGAGTTAGACTTGGACTCAAATTACTTGCCTTCTACTCAAAGATTTTGACATAGGGTCTTCTTAGTACCTATAAATACACCTTCTTTTTATTGTAAAAATTTCCTGACTTAGTTCTAAACACTAGATCAATCCTTAGTCATTTAAGAGAAACAAGTTCACATTATGTATCTTTATTTTAATGTATTTCTTTTAAGCATGAACAAAATTTCGCATAGCTTGGGTTGTTGCATGTGTAAAATCTATAATTATATTTTCTTCTATCTAAGTTTGTTTGGGAAAACTATTTTAAATGGATTCTAACTTCTTAACCTTTATATTTGTTTAATGTTCTTTGATTTTCTAGTGTGCGGTAGTGATCAGGAAATCCTTGTCTAACTAGATAGTCATTAGGCTTTGAGATTTAACCACCGATCATTGCATAGTGTCCCCTAAACCGAATCACCTAGTAATTGTTATTTCGTTACCTAAGTCCACTCAGAAGGTGGTTAGGAGGTATATAGATTCTTGGCTACTTACTTAAGAGCTTTAATCACCCTTACTAACTAGTAGAAGAAATTGAAGGATAAGTGCATACTAGCAAACCTAAACTATATTTCTCATCTTATTCTTACGTATTTTATTTTATTGTTTTATCTTTAGTTTAATCATTAATCTCCCTACTTTCATATTTACTTTATTGACTTTTGACGCATTTAACTAATTCTTACTACGCTATTTTGATTACATCGTATAACACACTAAGTCCCTGAGAAAGAATCTAACTTATCATTAAAACTTGGGTACGACATATGATACTTGCAGTGAATAACATGATTAATAGGGTGATTAGTTGACGCATTTTTAACTATTATTTTATCACCCTCTACCAACCACCAAGTGTTTGGCACCGCTGCCAGGGACTTGTGTCTTGTTAGCAAGTGGGTTTAATTTTTAGTGTAGTTTTTAGTTATTTTTTCAGATTAACACTTTTTTTTGTCTCTTTCAGATTCTAGTGTATGCTCGAGAATCCTGAACGTGTATTCATGGCTTACAACAAACGCTTAAGTGAAGAAAGGGAGCAAAGATAAATCATGTTTAAACAAGAGGATGTAATTACACCTCCAGGGGACAATCTCAACAAAAATAATAATCATGGAATACCAAATCCTCCGGTATCACCTATTTCTCATGTAATAGTACCACCAAGAGAAAACAAAAACAATCAACGTCAAGAAAAGGATCTCCTAGGCTTGGGAGCACCTTTTCGAGCTCAACCATTAGGTTATCGTTCTCTAGTGATCCTGAATATAAAGTTCAGGCCTGATCTAGGTATGCTCAATTAATTTTCGAGTTATAGATACTATAGTGGTGTAGAAATTCAAGATCTGGTAAGAGAAATTTAGAAATTTATGCACATTTGTGATGCATATATTACTCTTGGCATGACACGCAAAAAACTGTAATATCATATATTTTGTTCTTCTTGACTGGAAGTGCTGGGGATTGGCTAGATAGACAACCACTAAACACAATCAAAACTTGGATGAACTACAAGTCGTGGTCTTTAACCATTTTTATCTGAAGAGTATGAGATTAAAAGATCAAATGGAGCTTGCTATTTTTCGCCAAGAGAATGATGAAGATGTAGGAGACGCATGGACAAGGTTTCAATAGAAGTTAGCAAGATGTCCACTCAATGATTATACTTTATCCTTATAGTTAGCTATGTTTTATCAAGGTATTAATGTAGAAAGTAGATTGAGGTTAGATTATCTTGGAAGAGGAGGATTTGTGTCCATGGATCCTACCAAAGCTGCGGAAACGGGAAGGAGTTGGCCACTATTGCGAGCTCGCGTTACAAATACTAAAGGCATTCTTGGATTAAGTACAAAAACTGCTCAATCAACTAAGTTAACCTCATTAGAGAATCAAGTCAAAGAGATAAAGCTTGAGATGCAACAAAAACGTCAAAATTTAGCTGCAACAAATGTATTGCAATAAGCACAAAGTTGTTCACAATGGGAGGTAGCAAATCATACATGGGAAGAGTGTGAACAGAATCCAACATCTCTGTTTTCATAAAAAAGCTAGGGAATTACCAATTTGGTAATAGAAATCATCCAAGTATGCAGTATTCAAATCCACAAGGGGCCGCCAATCAAGGTACTTATCAACCTTGTCCCCAGAACAAGACTTACCAACTAAGAGGTTGAGGTCCTTATCAAGGGAATCAGAATTTTCATAGAGTTGCTGCTCCAGAACAACTAGTCAATGATGCTTATACCGATACTCTATCTCAGAAGGCTTTACCACAACACCCTCAAGATGAGTAGTGTCAGAGAAAAGATTACAAACTTTCATGGATCTAGTTACGAATAATGTTTAATCACATAGTGAGAAGTTTCGAGAACAAGAGGTCAAAATTCAGATCTTACGCACACAAGTAGACCGATTAAAGAAAGTTTTAACTAGTATTTTGGAAGCAAGAGATTTGAAGGCCATTGAAGGAGGTGATGCAAATATTGGGTTCGAAACTTGTAAGGAAATTTTCTTTGAAACATAAAACAAAGAGGAAGTACCACATGCTGCAAAAACTTTCGTGGATGATCCAGAAATTGAAGAAGAACCGACCAAGTCTAGCCCAAAGACTCTTACTTATCATAATATCTTGATTCTTCCGAAGAATCTGACTTTGTAGTAGATATTCTCAAGGACATGCAAGAAGAGATTAGATCGGTTACTGAGCTACAAGCTAGTGGAGCTAAAGAAAAAGAGGAAGAAGCATCAAAAGAGCAGAAAGTAGAAGTTGCACATGTTGCGTAAGAAGATAAAGAAGAAGAGAAGGTGGACTTTCCACCAATTCATCAAGAAATATCACCATCCATTCCAAAGATAAATCCAAAGGTTGACATTGAACTCAAGAAATTTGTAGAGGCGTATAGTCCATAAAATATCAACACCCATATGCTTGAGATTGCGAAGAAAGGACTTACATTGGAACAAGTATTCATGTAAGTTGGTCTAGAGAAAGATGTGAGTATAGAATCCAGAAAAGAGGGTGTGGCTCATACTAAGAGAGTCTCAAGAAGAGTAGAGAAAGAGTAACCACTCAAGCTCAAGGATCCAGGAAGCTTTAATCTTCCTATTCAAATTAGTGGTATGCTCAAGATTAAACCTATGTCTGATGTGGGTTCAAGTGTGAATCTTATGCCCATGTCCGTATTCGATAGTCTTGGACTCAAGAAGGTGTAAAACGCTCCCATGAACTTACAATTTGTGGGTAGCTTAGTGACAAAGACATGGGGAACAATAGAAGACATTCATCTCCAAACAGGTAATATCACCATCCCTACTGAATTTTTACTATTGATTATGCTGCAGATAAGTAGGTTTCAATCATACTTAGAAGTCCGTTCTTGGCCACAAGTCAAAGCCTCATCAACTTCCAGGAGGGAATAGTTACCCTCCGTGCTAAAAATGTATCTGAGACATTCTATGTCTGAGGGTAAGAAATCAAGGAAGTTGGATCCCACAATTCAAGTCATCCACACGATTGCGAAATATAGAGTCCCAAAAGAAATCCACGCAAATCCTGTGGATACTAGACAAATGAGTGCGTTTGGGGTCAGCCATTAAGTTGTATGGAAAGCCAGAAATATTAAAATGGGCCATGTAGTCATAAAAATTCATGGATGGGACCATTCATAGTCACAGAAGTTGTTTCAACGAAAGTGATAGAGATTTGTCCCAAGATGGGTATCAAATGGAGATTAGTATACGTCATAGTCTTGCTCGTTGTTGGGTATGCTATGTAAGGGAATCTTGATAGAGGTAATGCGTCTAACTTTGAAAGACGTCAAACAAAAGTGTTGTATAGTAGACAACCCACAATTTTATTTTATGTTTTTATGTTTAGATTAGTTTTTTGTAGTCAATATTGAAGTATCGAGGAAAGTATGATGTGCATGTACTTAAGAAATCGAGTTAGGGAAAAGTAACACGGATAATTGGGAAAAAAACGAATGTACATGAGGTACATTGCACCATTCTTGCGTTGCACCTCACCCCAAAAAAGTGTCTCAACGGTTGGAGAAATCATGTTCAAAGCCGAAGCTAAGTCAACCAGAGCTTTCGTGCGGTATACCCCACGAGTGCTCTGGTGCACCACCACGAAGAAAACCATAACACAGTCGAAGAAAATGGTCTAGAGCGAACATAACGTATCGTCATTCACACCAAACTGTGACAATGGTCTCGAACAGAACACCCATGTGATACACCACAGGACCAGTCTGGTGCACCGTACGAAACCGTCACAACTATATGAAAAATCAGGGTCCTTGATGAGACCCCTTAACCTAAACTGTTTTGCCAAGACCATGGCACGGGGTCCAACAAAGATTTCATGCGGTACACCACATCTCACCCACGGTGCACCGCATGGCGCTTCCAGATGAAGAAATAAAAAGTGTTTGAAGAAAAGGTTAGTTCATAGTTGCGAAAATATACACCTGAAGTCTCTCTTTCTTCCCCAAAACTCTCCCAACTCCATTAAATCTCTTGCAAACCTTTACTACACATCAAAACACAACCAAATCACCATAAATTTACATCCATTTCAATCCCTACATCATTATAAAGAAGATTTAACCAACAAAATCAAATCATGATACCTAGAATCCAAGAATCTAAACGCGAAATCTTCAATCTTATCCAACAAATTCTTAAACCTATACCAATCAAGTAAGGTTTCATACAACCCACATATATATTCACGATACTTACACCTTTCCTAACCCAACCAACATTTGCTCAACCCAAAATCAAGGGGTACAAATTTCAAGAGTATTCAAAGTTTTGAGTTGGAGGTCAATTGAGATTACGAAAAGAACAGAAACATTATCTACTGTTAGGGAGATGAAGAAGAATAAAATTTAGGTATTGGGTACTATTTAGAAGAAGAGGATTGATAAAATTTCTAGTTCTAGTATGAAGAAAAAGGGTAAAACAGAACAAGAATGTAGATTGAAACATGCAGTGGTCAATTCAAAAAGCAGAAAGATTACAACTTTCAAGGAGAAGACACCACACCCTCTACAAATCTAGATTTCTATGCCCGAGAGGAACGAAGCTGCAAAGGCCTTGTTAGTCTCTACAACGACACATTTACAGGACTTGCCTTTTTCTCATGAATGGGTATTTGGAAAGAACGTGAAAAAGGTAATTATAAGAAATTCTCTGAGATGGGAGATAGATTGGGTTAGACTACATTCATGCTAAGACGTTCAAGTTTATATATGGAGTTAGTTTCCAAGTTCTATTTAGGTCTCTTTAGTCGAGATAGTAAGGTCGTATTCTAGTTAGAGGAAATTAGTTCATTTTACAGTTGAAGAGATTAGAAACCACTTCTAGTTTAAGAAATTTGTTGGAACATGTAAGTTTAGAGAAGAAGTAGAAAATATAAAGACTTCTGATTAGAACCAACTTTTTCATCATGTATTAGATGAAGAAAACGTGCAATCACACAAGGGAGAATTGAAGGCACCATGGCGTTACAATTATCTTCAAGCGGATACAAGAATTTGACACAATCCCTCACACCAAACATTTTTGGAAACACAAGAACTTCGGACGTAACTAAGAGAAACACCATCTTTTTAAATTGAGTTTTAAGAGGGAAAGGAGTAGATGTGGCACAGTTGATGTTTGAGGAGGTGATGCGATTTTGATCTCTCCACTTTTTTTGTTTAATGTGAAATATCATACTATGATCACGTGCCTTATACGAAAAGCGAATGTGGTTTTTGGTGATGAAGAGAAACTAATGTATAAAGTGAGAAATAGTATCGACAATACTTGGATCAAGACAATTTTAAAAGGAGCAGGAATTAAGAAACCTCCACAAGAAGAACCAAAAGAAGAGGATCTTACTTAGCAAGAAAGGGTAGAGGAGAGATTGAATACTGTTGAAGCAACTTAAACCTTTGATGTCTCCTCATTTGTGATAGATTTATGTTAAGATGAGATATCATTTTTAGTGATTTAGAAGTCATAATAGTCGATTTTCTTGAGAAATAGTGCACTTTCCTATTTTGAGTCTTGATTTAGTGAATTATTATTTTTAGAGCATATTGGGTTTAATTGTTTATTTAGTGTGAAGCTTTAAAGATAATTATGGAGATTAATTAGAGTCTAACTCAAAGACTACAAGATATGGAAAGAGATTAGTATGCTAATTGGAGATAAGGAAACAAAAGCTAAAAATATGGAAAAGGAAAAGCTGCCTAAATCTGAATTTCTGCAGCAACGCCTAAAGAAGTGGTGATAACTCCAAAAGGAAGTCGATTTTGGTAAATTCCTTTCATATGGACGTAGATAATGCGCTAAGGATTCTTTTGGTATATTGTGGAGCAAAAACCGACCAATAAAGAAGAAGATATTCTCAAAACAGTTCAGCTGAATTTACCTTTATTTCCATACGAATTTGAGTTGGGCTTGGAGTCCACTACTTTGCTTCTCCCTCAAGAAAACGAATTAGGTCTTCTAAATACCTATAAATACACCCTTATATCACTTGTAAATCATCATTGCCTCATAGTAATTAGTTCTTGAGTTTTTATTCTTCCAGTTTATTGTAGAGAGCAAGATGATGTCTTTTGTAATTTCTTTTAGTTTATTTCCATCAGGTATGAACTAAACTTCCCATAGCATGGGTTTTGCATCATGTATAAACTATGAATTCTAATTCTTCTATCTAAGTTTCTTTGGGAGTTACATGTTTTAAATTGATATTAGCTTCTTAACTTTATATTTGTTTATGTGTTTTGATTTATTGTCTTTCCTAGAACTGATCACTTTAGGATTGTTTTAATAGTAGTTAGATGGTCACCTTAGCTGGGTGTTTAACTATTGAAACACCACATAACGTCTAGTGTCGATATTAGTACTGACAAAACTGATTCTAACTAGATAGTCATTAGGGTTTGATTTAATCACCATATCACCAATTGAATGAATTGTTTGCTTAGGGCCTTAGTAGCGTTTGATAACCCTATTTGAAACAGCTTCTTGGTTGTGCCGTAGCCCCCTTATCGCTCTCAATGTCTAAGGAATGGGAATTTAGAATCCTGACTAAGTATACAAGAGCTAATATTCTCCCTTATAAACTAGATCTAATAGAAAGAATTAGGAGGATTAGTGCATACTAGCAAAACCTAAGCTATATTTCTCATCTCGTATTCTTAGTATTTACTTTATTGTTTTTTATTTTCCAAGTTTTAATCATAAATTTAGAAATTCTATTGCTTTTATTTATTGTCTTTTAATTAATTATTGCTTACTCGTTATTGTTACCTACTCGTATAACACACTTAAGTCCCTAAGAACGAACTCAACTTATCAACTAAAATTTGCATACGTCCTGTAATACTTCCAGTACTGTGTGTGTCTAGGTTGAGAGTGCGTAGTTTTCTAGACTTTATTTTATCTTATTTTTATCACACCCTAGGCGACACCAAGTTTTTGGCGCCGCTGCCGGGGAATTTTGTCTCGTTAGTGTGTGGGTTATCTATTTCGAGTAGTAGTTTTTAATTAATTTTTATTTTTTAGTTTTTAGTTTTTATTTTTCCGGATTTACGCTTGTGGTTTGCTTTAGTCTTTTTCACTTGGCCTCCGTTACCGGAGCCTGAGAGGAGCTTTAGAGTTTACAACAAACTTGTTCGTGAGGAAAGACCCTTGAGAAGAGTAATGGCTGCCCACCAAGATCCATCACTTGATGACCAACTTGGAGTAAATCCAAGAGGTCCACCACCACCACCACCACCTGGTGGTGGACAACACGGTGTACAACTACCACTTGGACGAGGTAATGGGCAGAATAACGTTAATAATAATCAACAGACTCGAGTACAGCAAGACCTCCCTGGTCTTCATGTACCATTCCATGTTTAACCAATCGGTTACCGTCCTCCACAGATCCTAAATATTAAATTTAGACCCGATCCGGGTATGCTTAGTCAATTCAAAGTTTTGGACTCTACAGTGGTACAACAATTCAAGATCCGGTAAGATCGATTCACAAGTTCATGCAGATTTGTGATGCCTATATTACTCCTGGCATTACACGCGAGCAACTGTATTGTCATATGTTTTCATTCTTCTTGACCGGTAGAGCTAGCGAATGGCTAGAAAGACAACCACATGGAACAATTAATTCTTGGACAGAACTTCAAGCCGCTTTCTTTAACCGTTTTTATCCGAAGAGCATGAGACTCAAAGATCAAACCGAACTTGCAAGATTTTGTCAAGAAGATGGGGAAACAGTAGGAGAGTCATGGACAAGGTTTAAACATAAATTAGCTAGATGTCCTCTCCATGGTTATACACCCGCTATACAACTTGCTATATTCTATGAAGGTCTTAATGATAAAGGTAGAGAAAAGGTGGATAACATTGGAAAGGGTAGTTTTGTGTCCATGAATCATAATGAAGCTTCCGATGTCTTGGAAAATATTATTGAACAAGAAAGGAGTTGGCCTTCAACGTGAGCTCCTATTGCAAAGACCCGAGGAACGCTTCGTTTAGATGCAGAAACTGCAAACTCAGCTCAAATATCCGCATTAGAAAATTAAATCAAAGAGCTGAAATTAGAGATGCAAAAGAATTTAGCCACAGCACACGTAGTGCAAGAAGCACAAGGTTGTCAACAATGTGGGGTTAATAATCATACATGGGAAGAGTGCGAAACAAATCCACAATATGTGTACTTCATATCCAACCGAGGAGGCTATCAATGGGGTAACCGAAATCATCCGGGTATGCAGTATTCAAATCCACAAGGGGCCGCTAATCCTGGTCATTATCAACCGCGTCCCTAGAACAACTCATTCCAACTTAGAGGTCAGTATCAAAATCAATATCAAAATAGACCTGCTCCCCCTCAACAACCTGCTCAAGATGCCTATACCGGTTCGTTAGATCAGAAAGCTTTACCGCAGTATCCTCAAGAAGGATCTATGGATAATCAGCAAATAATACAAATCTTGAACCGTTTGACCACAAATATGAGCGCTCAGGAAGAGAAAGTCCGAGGACAAGATGCCGCACTTCAGATTTTAGGTACTCAAGTAGAACAATTAGACAAAGTTCTAACAAATTTAATGGAACAAAAGGAAGTGAAGGCAATCGAAGGACGTGATGACAATGTTGGGTTCGAAGCTTGCAAGGCTATTTGCCTTGAAATTGAAGAAAAAGAGGAAGTACCGCATGCTGCCGTTAGTGTCGTGGAAGTTCTGAGTACCGAAGAAGAACCAACCAAGTCTAGCCCCGTGGAATCTGACTGTTCTGAGGTTTATGTGGAGGACGATCCAGAGAAAGCCGAGTTTATACAACTTCTGAGGAAGATGCAAGAGGAAATTCGATCAGTTATGGATTATCAAGCTGAGCTAGATAGAGAGAAAGAGAAAGAAGCCTCCGAGGAGGAATCAAAGAAAGAAGATGAAGTCGCACCTGCTGTGCAAGACGAAGTAGAAAAGGTGGAACCGCCACCTGTTGATCAAACAGTGTCATCAACTATTCCTGATACAAATCCTAAGGATGACACTGTACTCAAGACATTTGTAGAGGCGTATACACCTGAAAATATCAACGCCCAAATGCTTGAGATTGCAAAGAAAGGACTTACACCGCAACAAGTTTTCACGCAAGTTATTCCTGAGAAAGAGGCGAGTGTAGAGATCCCAAGAGAAAACCTGAGAGTCTCAAGAAGGAGTGAACGAGAGCTACCAACTAAGCTTAGAGATCCGGGAAGTTTCAACCTTCCTATTCAAATTAATGGTATGCTCAAGGTAAAAGCTATGTATGATGTGGGTTCTGGTGTGAATCTTATGCCTAAGTCCGTGTTCGATAGACTTGGACTTCAGAAATCAGAGAAAACTCCAGTGAAGTTGCAGTTCGCTGACAACTCAGTTAAAAGGACATGGGGAACAGTGGAGTACATCTTAGTCCGAGCAAGTAGTATCGCCATCCCTACTGACTTTGTTATACTTGAGTTTGATGCAGATAAGCAGGTTCCAATCATACTTGGACGGCCTTTCATGGCCACAAGTCAAAGTGTCATCAACTTCCAATAAGGGACCATCACCCTTCATGCAAAGAATGTATCCGAGACCTTCTATGTCTTGGGTAAGAAACCAAGGAAGTTAGATCCAACCGTTCCTGTCATTCACAGCCTTTCACATCACAGAGTCCCTCATGAGAAGATCCACTTAAACCCTGTGGATACTAAGCCAAACATTGAGTTTGGGGTTGGCTATGAAGTTCTATGGAAAGCTCACAAACGCGAGAATAGGCCACGTAGTTTCAAAGACTCGTGGATGTGACCATTCATTGTTACTAAGGTTGTTTCGGCCAAGGTGATAGAAATTCGACCCAAAACGAGAATCAAGCGCAGGTTAGTTGACGTTCATAGCCTAACTCGTTGTTGGGTAGGCTATATTCGCAAATCTTGATAGAGGTAACGCGTCTAACTTTGAAAGACGTTAAAATAAAAGTGTTGTACGGGAGACAACCCGTAGTTTTTTAGTTTTTATGTCTTTTACGTTTTTAGTTTATGTTTAGTTTAGTTATTTTTTTTGATACTACATATTTAAGAAAGGTATTAGTGTTTTTTGATGCTTAGGTGGATAAATCGAGTTAGGGAAGAAACAAATTTTTCGGAAAGGATACACCATCGGTGCGGTATACCGCACCTCAGCCGCGGTGTACCGCAGAGGACAAAAACCCGTACCACGGGTAGATGCCGCCGGTTTTATGTCGAGACGAGAAAATATTACATCATTGGCTGGGTGTACCGGACCCTGTACCGCACCCCTATATCGCACGCCCAAAACCCGTGCCACGGGGTGATACCACGTGTATTTTGCCGAAGCAAATTTTTTTTGAGATACAGAAGCTGCGGTGCACCCATGCACCGCGCCGCGCCGATAGAGAGAGAAAGTTACGGGATTTACGTTATAAAAGAGGTATAAAGCTTATTATTCTGAATTTACAAAACCTCAAGCCTCTTTCTCTTCTCCAAAACTCTCCCAACTCCATTGAAGCTCATAAAAACCTTCACCAATCATCAAAACACTACCCAATCATCAAGAAAAACACATCAGATCTTCTCTCCACATCATTACACAAGAGATTCAAGCACCCAATTCTCACAAAACACATTAAATTGAAGAATCAAGAGCTCAAATTTTCAAAATTCATCCTACAATTTCTTAAATCCAAGCCAATCCATCAAGAATCCACCTCACCCACATAGAGATTCATCATCCATTCATCTTTCCTAAGCCAAATCAAGCTTGTTCAACCAAAAATTCACAAGTTCAAATTTCAAGGGTTACTAAAGCTTTGAGTTGGGGGTTAATTGAAGATGACTAATAGAACAACAATATTAGCCAGCAAGAGGGAGGTGAAGAAAAGCAAGGTATTGGATCCAAGCAAGAAGAAATCAAATAACAAAGGTTCTAGTTCTAAATCAAAGGCTAAAGACAATGTTGAAGATGGAGGTTTAACTTTGTGTGATCGTAATGGTAAAAAGCTTTACTTTTATGCAAAGGAGAAAACACAACTTCCACAAGGTCCTACACCCAAGGAGAAAGAGGAAGCTTCAAGGACCCTGAAAGCTTCTGCAGAGAAACAATTAAAAGAACTACCTTTTTCTTATGAGAAAGTATTCAAGGAAGAAGTTGGTGAAGGAGATTATAGGAGATTCTTAGAGCTTGGTGTGAAATTGGGTTGGTCTACGTTCATGGTAAGACGTTCTGAATTATGTCATGAGTTAGTTTTGGAATTCTATTTAGGCCTCTTTAGCCGAGATAGTAAAGGTTGTGTTCCGATTAGAGGAAAGCTTATTCCTTTCACAGTTGATGAGATTAGAAACCACTTCAAGTTTAAGAAATTGAAAGGTTGTTGCAAATTTGATGAAGCGGTTGCTAAACGGAAAATCTTTGATGAGGAATTACTTTTTGAGAATGTTTTAGACAAGGAGAAAGTGCAATCATATAAGGGAGAACTGAAGGCACCTTGGCTTTACAAATATCTTCAATCGGATGCGAGTATTTGGCACAATTTCATTATTCCTAATGTCTTTGGAAACACACGAACTTTGGATGTGACTATGAAGAACGCTTCACTTTTGGATTGTATTTTGAGAGGAGAAGAAGTAGATGTGGCACAGTTGATCTATGAGGAGGTGATACGATATTCGGTCTCTCCTAAATCGGTTTATAATGTTAAATTTCCTACTATGATCACGTGTCTTGTGTGAAAAGCGAATGTTACATTGGGTGAAGAAGAGAAACTCGAGTTTAAGACGAGTTATATTGATAATGCTTGGATCAAGGATATCTTTCGAAGAGCGGGTTCTACGCAATTCTCGAAAGAAGAAAAGGAGCAAAATTGGCAAGAGAAGATGGAGGAGCGTTTAACAAAATTCGAAGCAGCTCAAACTTTCTTAGTCAATGATATGGCACAAATCAACGCTAATCAAGTGCACATCATGAAACTCCTTGAGCAATTAATGATAAGTCCAGCAAATCCAACCGTGGATATCAATGATGCGAGGCAATAGCCTCGAGAGTATGTTCTATTTCTTCCTTACCATTTCTGTAAATATGTTTATCTGCTAATTTTAATTTCTGTTTCGAGTTGTGGGGAAACGGCTCATTTTTGAGTTGGGGTGTGGGGATTCGTTGTCTCTCATCTCCATTTTTTTCTGTTTTTAGGTAGAAATTAAAATTTTTGATACATGGGAATTAGACGTAGAGTGTGTTTAATAGCTTGAAAGCATAAGCTCAGTGAATTGATGATAGTAAGTAGTATGTTTATGAGCTATGTTATTTGTATGATTTGAGTATTTACAGGAAAACACACGTTGATAGTAAAGAAAAGATTAGTGAGCAATGCGATAGAAAGTATGTTCGATCTCAGGGAACCTTGAGGAGTGTGTAGGCCGTGAGATCCAAGCTAGTTGACAAACCCATTTGATGAAAGTGCTAAAGGTAAGAAAATAACGAAATTACATAGTGTAGAAAGTGATTAAGGAGGTTCTTTCATGTTTGAAGCCCTTGAAGCCTTTTTATACCTTCTCACCTTGTGATTTTGGATTTTTTATGCTATATCCTTCTCAGCCCCTTCTAGCCTTTCTAAAGCTTTTTTATTGAAACACGTTATAAGCCATATCCTTTAGATTATAGGACATTTCCATATGACCCGCACTCGAATCGCGATGCATAGACAATTGTTTTAGAGCTTGAGTTTTGGGTGGTGGGACCACCATTATGGGAATTGTTATCGGGATGGGATTTTTGAGCTTATTAAATGTGCTTTGTGCTTTATATTGATGATGATTCACAGATTTTTATTGTAACCCTTTGCCGGGGTAATAGTGAATGAAAAAGAAGCTACGAGCTAAATTTGCCAACAAGGGCATTAAAAGAAAAATATATATATGAGAAAATAGCGTGATATCTCAACATTAAAAAGAGAGTCATAGCTATAGAAAAAATTGATTTGAAAAGAAAAGAAAATATATATATTCGGACCGGCACAGTGGAATTTTTATGTGAACATCTTATGCTTTAATTGGGTTACTGGGGATGCTAAATTGTGCATCAAGGAAATCATTGGGTTGAGTAAGAAACGTTTTATGAGAGTAACTCAAGCTCTAGGGCGATTCGTTGATGGCTAGTGAGGAGAGAGCCAAAAGCTCACTCCGAATTATCCAAATATACTATCATACCGACCCTAAGCCTAAATTACAACCTTAAAGACCTTGTGATTCTTTGCTATGTAATTGAGAAGTGATTGAGCCATTAGAGAGTAGTTGAGTGGATCTTTGAATACTAGTGAGGTCCCAATCCTTCTTACATTGCAAAACTAATCTAATCTTGAATTCAAGCCGTGTTGACTGTGGATATAAGAAGTGTACAGGTATGTAGTTTATGAATATTATTGCATGAAATTTTTTGAATTGTTGCTCTAGGTTTATTCTATCTATTCTGCTATGTTCTTCCCATTGTATTGAGAATTTTATAAGTGTGTATATATAGACTTCCCTTTGTTTTTATCTTTTATTATATCGGGACGGTACAACTTTGAGTTGGGGGTCTTGATGTCTCCTCATTTGTGATAGATTTATGTTAAGATGAGACATCATTTTTAGTGTTTTAGAAGTCATAATAGTCGATTTTCTTGAGAAATAGTGCACTTTCCTATTTTGAGTCTTGATTTACTGAATTATTATTTTTAGAGCATATTGGGTTTCATTGTTTATTTAGTGTGAAGCTTTAAAGATAATTATGGAGATTAATTAGATTCCAAGTCAAAGACTACAAGATATGGAATGAGATTAGCATGGTAATTGGAGATAAGGAAACAAAAGCTAAAAATATGGAAAATGAAAAGCTGCCTAAATCTGAATTCCTGCAGCAACGCCTAAAGAAGTTGTGATAACTCCAAATGGAAGCCGATTTTGGTAAATTCCTTTCATAGGGACGTAGTTAATTCGCTGAGGATTCTTTTGGTATATTGTGGAGCAAAAACCGACCAATAACGAAGAAGATATGCTCAAAACAGTTCAGCTGAATTTATCTTTATTTCCATGGAGTCCACTACTTTGCTTCTCCCTCAAGAAAACGAATTAGGTCTTCTAAAAACCTATAAATACACCCTTATATCACTTGTAAATCATCCTTGCCTCATAGTAATTAGTTCTTAAGGTTTTATTCTTCCAGTTATTGTAGAGAGCAAGATGATGTCTTTTGTAATTTCTTTTAGTTTATTTCCATCAGGTATGAACTAAACTTCCCATAGCTTGGGTTTTGCATCATGTATAAACTATGAATTCTAATTTTTCTATTTAAGTTTCTTTGGGAATTACATGTTTTAAATTGATATTAGCTTCTTACATTCATATTTGTTTATGTGTTTTGATTTATTGTCTTTCCTGGAACTGATCACTTTAGGATTGTTTTAATAGTAGTTAGATGGTCACCTTAGTTGGGGGTTTAACTATTGAAACACCACATAACATCTAGTATCGATATTAGTCCTGACAAAACTAATTCTAACTAGATAGTCATTAGGGTATATTTAATCACCATAACACCAATTGAATGAATTGTTTGCTTAGGGCCTTAGTAGCGTTTGATAACCCTATTTGAAACAACTTCTTCGTTGTGCCGTAGCCCCCTTAGTCGCTCTCATGGTCTAAGGAGTGGGAATTTAGAATCCTGACTAAGTATACAAGAGCTAATATTCTCCCTTATAAACTAGATCTAATAGATAGAATTAGGAGGATTAGTGCATACTAGCAAAACCTAAGCTATATTTCTCATCTCATATTCTTAGTATTTACTTTATTGTCTTTTATTTTCCCAGTTTTAATCATTAATTTCGAAATTCTATTGCTTTTATTTATTGTCTTTTAATTAATTATTGCTTACTCGTTATTGTTACCTACTCGTATAACACACTTAAGTCCCTAAGAACGAACTCAACTTATCAACTAAAACTTGCATACGTCCTGTAATACTTGCAGTACTGTGCCTGTCTAGGGTGAGAGTGCGTAGTTTTTAGACTTTATTTTATCTTATTTTTATCAAACCCTAGGCGACACCAACCTTCTTGGCCTATGATGTGGCACAAATCAATTCAAATCAGGTGCACATCATGACACTCCTTAAGAAATTAAAGCGCGATTTAGCGAAAGATCCAGTAAATCCTATGTTGGATGTTGATAAAACGAGACAATAGTCTCAAGAGTATGTTTTCTTTCTTTTTTACTATTTTTGTATATGATTTATTTGCTTATTTTAATTTATTTATTGATTCTTTTTCGAGTTGTGGGGACATGTCTCTTTTTTTGAGTTGGGAGTATGGGGATTTGTTGTCTCTCATCTCTATTTTTTGGTGGTTTACTGTTTTTTGGAAGAAATTAATATTTTTTTTATACATGGAATTTAGATGTAGAGTGTTTTTAATAGCTTGAAACCATAAGCTTAGTAAGTTAATGATAGAAATCAATATGTTTATGAGCTGGTTATTTTGTATGCTTTGAGTATAAACAGGATACACACATTGATAATAAATAAAAGATTAGTGAGAAATGCGGTAGAAGTATGTTTGATCTTGGGGCGCCTTGAGTGGTTTGTAGGCTGTGAGATCCAAGCTAATTGATAAACCCATTTAATGAACGTGTTAGAGATAAGATAATAATGAAATTACATAGTTTAGAAAGTAATTAAGGCAGTTATTTGATAAGCCCCTTGTTGCCTTTAGCTTGTTGCCCATTAATTATATTTATATCCTTCTCATCCCCTTCTACCCTTTCTAAAGACTTTTTATTTAGCCATGCTATAATCCATATCCCCTTAGATTTTAGGACTTTCCCATATGATCCGCACTCGAATAACGTTGCATAGACAATTGTTTCAAAGCTTGAGTTTGGGTGGTGGGTCCACCATTATGGGAACTATTATTGGGTTGGGACTTTTTGAGCTTATGTATATATGCTCTATATTTTGATGATGATTCATTGTTTCTTATATTGTCACCCTTTGACCGGGTAAAAGTAGATGAAAAAAGTTATAAAAAGGAAAGAAAATATGAAAAAAAGTAGATTTACATCTCATATAAAAAAGAGAGTCATAAATATACAAAATAAAACAAAAATTATACGAAAAGAATATATGATTTGGACCGGCAAATTGGATTTTTTATGTGATCATCTTTATGTTTTATATTAGGTTATTGAGGATACTAATTAGTGCATCAATTCATTAGGTTGAGTAAGAACGTTTTATAAAAGTAACTCAAGCTCTAGGGCGATTCGTTGATGGTCAGTGAGGAGAGAGGCAAAAACTCACTCTATATTATCCAAATATATGTACCATACCGTCCCTAAGCCACCATTACTACCTTAAAGACCTTTTGATTCTTTGATATGTGATCTATAAGTAATTGAGCATTTCGAGAGTAGTTAGATGGATCTTTAGATACTAGTGAAGCTCTATGAAAAATCTATAGACTCCTTGGTAAGCTAAGTGGAAAAACTCCCCTTCGTGCATTGCAAAGCTAATCTGATCTTAATTTTGAGCCATGTTGATTGTTTATGTGAGAAATGTACATGTAATCTATTTTGTAAATAATATTATTACATGAAATATTTTGAGTAGTTGCTTTGAGTTTATTATATATATTCTGCTATCTTCTTTATTCTGTGCTTAATTTACTTAGGTGTGTATTTGGAGACTTCCCTTTGTTTTCATCTTTATTGTATCGGGATGATACAACTTTTAGTTGGGGTTCTTAATGTCTCCATATTTTTGATATAATAGAGACATCATTTTAGGTGTAATCGATTAATTAATTAGGAATTTTTATCCGTTATTTGATAATTTCTTATTTTTTGTCTTGATATGATGAGTAATTTCTTTTACAGAATATTTGATTTAAATTGTGTGCTAATGTGAAGCTCTTGAGATTTATGGAATGTAATTAGATACCAAATTAATTCTAAGAAGATAAGGAAAAAATATATGGAAGGAATTAAGAGATAAAAGAAAGTAGAGATAAAAGAAAGTAGAGATAAAAGAAAGTAGAGATAAAATAGGAAAGGAAAAACTGTCGTGTAAATCTAAAATTCTCAGCTACGTCCACTAAAGTTAAGTTAAATTAAAATCGGATGCAATTTTGGATGAGACTTTAAAAAATTAAATAAATATTTCTAACGCGCTCGTTCGGTATCTCGTGGGCGAAAATTGGCACAATAGCGAAGGAGATATGACCAAAACAATGAGTAGTGTTTATCCTCTCTGATATTTTAGGAAACGAATTCGAGTTGGATTTGTACTCAAATTCATTGTTTTGTACTCAAATATTTTGACCTAGGGTCTTATTATCACATATAAATACACCCTCTTATTATTGTAACTATGTCTTTGCACAATTCTAAACCTTAGATCAATCCTTAGTCATTCAAGAGAGGAAAGTTGACAGTATGTTTCTTTATATTTGTTTATTACTTTGAAGTATGAACTAAATTTCCCGTACCTTGGTGTTTGCATATGTTTAATCTTTGAATTCTATTTTCTTCTATCTAAGTCTATTTGAGAAAACCTTTTTTATATTTATTCTAGCTTCTTAAACTTTATATTTGTTTTATGTGCTTTGATTTATTGACCATAGTTCTTGCTAGTGTATGTGTATAGACTACTCCATTAATAGAACTTAGATGGTCACCTGGAATGTGTGTCTAATTGTTGAAACACCACATAAACGTCTCGTGTGCGGTAGTGATCCAGACGGTCTTGCCTAACTAGGTAGTGATTAGGGTTTAAGACTTAACCACCGATCAGCGCGCAGGGTCCCCTTACCAAGTTCCCCTGATAATTGTTAGCTCACCACCTAAGTACATCCGGAAGGGGTTAGGAGGAATATAGAATCCTGACTTCTTACTTTAAGAGCTTTGATCTCCCTTAGTAACTAAAAGAAGAAATAGAAGAATAAGTGCATACTAGCAAACTTAAGCTATATTTTATATATTATTCTTACATCTTTTATTTTATTGTCTTATCTTTATTTTAATCATTAATATCTCAATTATCATATTTACTTTATTATCTTTTAATTCATTAAATCAATTCTTACTACACTTTTTTGTAATCCACTTTTATAACACACTAATTTTGGTAACAAAGCTTATTAGTAATTAATAGTAGGCTTGCTCTAATGTTAGTGAAAAATATAACATTAATACTGAAATTTACTCAAAAGAACCTGGACGCAGTTAAATCCAAGGTATTATGTAGGTCTTTGAAAGAAACACTCATATGTCTGACAAAAAGAGAGCGATCAAACTCATTCTTGATTCAGCTTCCTCAAGACAAGTTTTTGCGTGCAAGCATTATGAGACAAATGTTCTGTAACAAAAGGGTAGCTTTCCCAATCTTATAATGCATATTCACCATCTACTTAAAATATGCCCAAACGATATTTATGTATCTCTCAACATTTTTAAATATCTCTCACTCCAAAAGATCGACACCTAGATAGAAGCCACTGGTTGAACAATGTCGTGAGAATCTCGTAACTTATTTTTAGGTTCCTTAGTCCATCAAATCCCTAATTCAGGTAGACAGTTTTTTCCGTAATTCCTAAGTATTTTACTATCTTAAATGTCATACGGATTAAAAATATTGTTAGATTAAGTCATCACATAAATCTCTTGAACCATACAATCAAAATCATAACATTAAAATAAATGTCATTTGCATATGTATATCTCATCAGTTTAGGAAGATTAAGTTGTATACCATCATATTGAACCCATATAAGTAGTTATCCATTTCCTACATTAATATGTTTCCTATTTGTAGTTAACAAAGGTCTTCCCATGATTATGAGGAATTTTTTGTTCGAATCACAAACGAAAAAAAAGGAAATACACATTAAAAGAAAATTCATAACACTCCCAAAAAAATATTAGATATTTAACACAAGTAGAGTGTTTGAACGATATACTATTTGTCATATAACTCTATAATAAAAATGGTAAAAAGGAAAAAATTATTTACTTATGACACATACGATACATGATTAGTATAATCTTAGAAGTTTATATAAATAATTGTGAAATATGAGAATTTTTATTAGCAGTGACTTAATTAACTTAACGAACCCCTTATGGATCGAACCGTGTTACTTGATATACCGAGAAACTCATCTTTAACATATTTAGGAAAGAAAGCCATCAAACCCATAGTTAATTATGTATATGTGAGAACTTAATTTTCTCAAGCAAAATAATCTCACACGAATACTAATTATCTCAATAACTAACCCTCTTTCGAAAGAACTCAAATAGATTTGTAACCTAACTCAAGGCCATATCACTATAAAACACAATACTTAAATAAAAACATTCAATGTGAAATACATGCTTTAGTTTAAATATGCCAAATAATATTCAATTAACGAAGTAAACAATATTTATGAGGTCTGATGTTATACAAGGTTTGTATAAGCATAGACATAATATAGGTATAAGCATTAACTAGAATTATAATAAAATATAAACAAAATATAATAAAAATGACATAAAAAATTTAAAAGGTTTAGTGATGTTAAAAATTTAGATCACTAAGCCCTCGATATATGTACTCTCTTATATGAATCCCACAAATTGGTCAAAAAATGAATCGTCGATTGGACATAAGGTACTTAAATGTAGATCGGATTTACCTATAGATTATCTAACCCCCATGAAAAGGAGCATAATTTTTTATTCAGACCTCCAAATGTTTATTATTTTGCAAGCATTGGATTGTAGATTCTTTGGAAATGCCAATTGTGGGTGACACAACTCCTAATTCATCTCTATTTCTTGATAAACTCGAGATAACATGACATATTCCGCTTCTAATATATACATTTTTCTTTATTGGTTCTTGTCCATCCTTCTACTTTTTTTCTTTAGTGGTGTTAAATTTCTAAATTTTTTGCACTAATGCCTCATCTTTGTGCAATATTTGATTTAATACCCTTCGTGTTTACTATAGGAAAAGTCGATAAATGCCAAAAACATTCAAGTGCTCATATATTAAGGTAAAAAAGAATATATTATGCCAAAAAGTACTCAAAATCCTAACTTAAGCCTCAAATAGTCACTAAAATTATATCTGTTTCCTAAAGAATCTCAGGACGAAACACGATACATAATGTATATAAAGTTACTATTAGAGTAATAAGTATGTAACACTTAGTAGACTAATATATAAAAACGTTTTGCCTAATTTCAATGTTTTTACCTCCTAAATGTATATTTTATTGAAAAAAGGAATACTTATAGTAATTAATGATTTGTTCTAAATATTGAATATGAATTTATGATACCATTGGATATGGAAAATCAAAAAGACGTGGGTATCTTGGTAAGATATTCATGTAAATGATTCATCCAATTACCCTAGTTCTGTTGTAATATGTGATTATCCACCCCAAAACTCACTAAACGGAGAAAATATGCCTACAATTTATAAACAAGGAAATAAATATAAGAAAAGATTAATTAGGGAGTGTTACGTGTTCTACATATATAGTATTATCACATGCCATTTAGGATAAATTATGTTTATTTCGACTTTATTATTTGATTTTATTACATGATTTAAAAGTAAATAAAAACTAAAATTTATAAATAAAGATATGTGATTTAAAGGGATATATTTTAGCTACTTTAGAAAGGTAAGTTTTTAGCAAGTTCCAAAATGAAAAGGAAATATATAAATAAATTCAACCTAAAAGGTTTCTATGTTAATCAATCAAGGGGAACTGAGTAAGCTAAATAATTATTATAGCAAGAGAATATGGTGGAAATTATATATTACCCCGAACAAGAGGAGTTAAATAAGTTGAAATAGTGTATATATAAACGAGTTAGGAAAAGAATAGTTTAAAAATTAAAGAAAATATGACAAAAATTCACATGATTAAAATAATTAGTTTTAGATCAATCCATAGTCATTCCTTATGGTTCTAATCTAATTTAATTTTTTTTAATTAATTATCAAACATAGAGAAGTGTTTATAAATGCTATCAATGAGGTTTATAAATTTTGTGAGAAACAAACTCTACTATTGAAATACACTTATTTTATTTCTCCTTTTTCTTAAAAACTAATAATAATCTGAGTCCAAATAATTTCTTTTAACATTTATCTAAATATTTTTTAACAATATATATATATATTAAAAAAATTATTTTTATTTTTAGGGTTTAGGGATGAATCAGAAAACTTTTCCAAACTAAATAATCATTCTAATTCTTTTCCTGCGCCTCCTATGGATTTCCAACACAGCCGCCGACCACCAAAAAAATTCATCTACAATCACAGCCAAATCTTAAAAGCAACATTCACCAAACCCAATCTCCCTGATGAGCTTATAGTTGAAATCCTATCAAGATTACCTGTTAAATCTCTCTTGCAGTTTAAAATCATTTCAAAACAATGGTACAAACTAATCTCATCATCGAAATTCATCAAAACCCATTTGTCTTTATCCCTTAACAATTCAAATATCACTCATCAACATCTTATTCTCTCATTTTGTCATCCTACATATACCTTAAGGCATTGTTCACAATCCTCTTTGATATACAACAACACTTTACTGTGTGCAAACGATATTGATTACCCGATGAAGGATCCTAATAGGTTTGTTCAGCTGGTGGGGTCTTTGAATGGGTTAGTTTGTATAAATATTGACCATAATTTGTTTTTGTGGAACCCATCTCTAAGAAAATCCAATAAGTTGCCTTCTTTAGGTGTTAAAGGAATATTTTTTATAATATATGGTTTCGGTTACAATTTGTGTAATGATGACTACAAAGTGGTAAGCATTTTGTATAATTTAAATAGCCATGGTTTTGAAAGAACTGGAGTAAAAGTTTATAGTAGGAATCTTAACTGTTGGAGGAGTATTGAAGGGTTTGAAAATTGTGTTCCGGTAAAAGACTTGGGTAAATTTGTGAGTGGGAAACTACATTGGGAGACTCGTCCATATATTGGGTCTACTCATAAAATAAGTATTGTTTCACTAGATTTGGGAAATGATTCATACGGGGAGGTGGAGCAACCTGTTTATGTAGAGGGGAAGTTCGATTTGGTGTTAGGAATATTAGGAGGATGTTTGTGTGTACTATGCGATTATAATAAAAGGTATATGGATATTTGGATTATGAAAGAGTATGGAGTGAAGACGTCTTGGAATAAGTTTGCTACATATTCGTATGTAAATGATATGGTCAAGGATTTATATGAGGCTCCATTTTGTTTTTTAATTAATGGAGAAATTCTATTTGTTTTTGGATCTATGTTCTTTATTTATAATCTGAAAGATCATTCTAAAAAATTCATAGAGATTAATGGTATTGATGCTTGTCTTGAAGCAGAAGTGTATGTAGAAAGCTTAATTTCTCCTAGTGCTGATCCTGAACAAATTGAGTGAGTAGAAGAGGAAAGTATTTCACAAATCTCTTATTTCCGGTAAGATTTCAATATTTTTCCTTTTCTCCATATTACACTAATTGTTTTTTTTTTGCTTCGCGTGTGTATAAAACATCTTTTGTATCTTCTATTCCATATTTAAAACGTGTGAACTTTAAAACCTGGTATTTTTTATTGTTACTGTATAGTTAGTTTACAGTAAAAAGTAGGGATTTGAGTGTAATAATAATTGATGAAAAATCTTTTATTTTGTAGAATCGAATTTTTAAAATAAGTTTGCAGTAGTTTGATTAGTTTAGTTTACTTTTGTTTTTACAAAATTTGTGGTTGCAAAATGACTTATAAAGGTGTTTGTCTATATTTTTAAGTAAAATTATGTTGTTAAAAAGGGAAAAGATTAAAACATTAGAAATCGAGTTTTTAAAAATTTAAAACAAAAAGGTACGAGTACTTGTACATTTTCAAACTTTTATTTGGCATTGATATATATTATAAAAAATTAGACATATTGTGCAATTGACGAAGGGCATTGGAGAAGATAAAAATATTTAGCAAGTTATCTCTCTTGGATTTAAATCGGTTTAGTAACTTTGACAGTATGATGTTTGATTATGGAATACTGTATTCTTGTTGTTTAATAAACCTCTCACATATTTGTATTGTTATAATTGATCATTATGGTGATTTGATACAGGATATGGAAGCGGATGATCCTAAACACTTATTCAACTCATTTTCTATATTAATGGAAGCTTAGGCTAGGAAAAAATTCATCGCAATCTTTAATTGCATTATGTATTAAATTATATTTAAAATTGACTAAATTTACGGTTTGATTATATTTACAAACTAAACTCAACTATGTGTTGTTTCGATTAATAAGAATTATGTTTCGTTTTGTAATCTTCATCTATATATATTGATGACATGGTGTCACTCTGGTTAACTTTTAGAATAATGTTGAAATGATGATATATGGAGAAGTTTGTTTTATTGTTTATTTTATATTTTTTTTGTTTATTAAAAGTTTGTTATGCAAAATTATTATATTTTAATACACGTAATTTATTAATGAAACCATGATAGAAAGGATTCATGACATGGTTCCCTCCCTCAATAAGTATCTTTTGAATGTTTCAAAGTAAGTTTTAGTTAGTATTAATTAATTTCTCAGACGTGCCTTTTATTTTGTTCATCTAGTTATGATTAGTTAGCCTTTTTATTTGATTTTTAAGGTCAAGTATAAAGGTGTACAAAAATCACAGGTTTTGAGTTGATGCAAGATTTCGTAGGGTCTCTTGTCCTCAATGTATCATTCAATTTTTTCAAATAGGAATTATAATTTTACAATTATGCATATGAAATAGGAAAAAATAACATTCTGCAGTCAAATTAGACTAGGTTTTAATAATTTTCATTTGGTGTTTCATACTACATTCTCTGTAATTTTAGGAATTATATGGAATTTACATTACACAAAGGCCTGTGCCATTCTACCTTTCATAATCTTGTAAAATTGAGACATTTTGTTTTTCGACATGAGACCATTCAGTTGGATGAAGCTTGTGATTCCTTCTTTTGGGGTTTCAGATTTTTTATTCAGTTGATATTATATTAATATAACGGGTATAGTCTAATAGGTACTTGTACATACATTATGAAATTTTTGTATCATTTGAATACTTTTTCGTCATTAAAATGTAATACAAGCTTGATAATAACACAAAGAAGCCAAAATGTGCCGCAAAGCATAAAATATTACATATTTAAGGTATATTCTTGAAACACGATAATATGCTCTATCATAGTCTTAATATATATATGAAACTATTTAGTGATTTTTTTTTGTTTTTGATTTCTGATTGAGATATTTATACATTCAATAAATATAATTTCTTAATTTTAATTGTTTAGATATGTGTATTAAGTATGTAACATATAGCTTGGAGGTTGGTTTGAAGAATTGATTGGAGTAGTTATAAACGTGGATTATTTACTAGAATGTACAATTCAAGCACCTACTTTGAATTTATTAGATATGACATATTCTAGAATAAGATTGATATGATAATATTATATTTGTAATAACCCAATAATAAATTGTATTATATTTTAAAAAAATATATTCATATAGTCTTACTTCGATGTAGTAGCATATGTAGTGTTATTTTAAATAGTATATACAATCCATACCTACATTGCCAGTATGAATAAGGTTAAATCATCCAAGAAGACTCTTTTAAAAAAAAGTTCAAAAAACTTATATTTAGTTCTTTTCATGATTGTATTCTTGTAATGTATCTTTATTTTCTAAAAATATTAATACATAGATCTAGTTTTTAAAAAGTATTTATTTGTTGAATTCCAATTGTTTATGTTGTTTTAAATTATTTTTCCTCCACAAAATGACTTCAAATGTTCAAACCATTAAGTTTTCTTATTAATTATGAATATGACATGTTTTCTATTATACATTTGTTCTAATACATGTATTATATTTCTAAATATGATTTTTTTGGCATCTCATTCTGATATCGCTACATTTGATTATTATGGTAAATCATATTTGTCATTCTCGAATTATATTTCCTTTTTAGATTTACATATTCTAATTGTTGGCCAGAGTATTCATGTCCTGATACAACTAGTTTAAGAGAATGCATGCACTTTATACTTGATATTTATTTCCGGTTAATATGAGTAAAAATTTTATTTTATAATTTTTCGTAGAAGAATTCGTCTTCATAAGATATGTATAGAAATACCATGATTCTTCAGTAAATTTGCTATAAAAATACCTAGCTGGATAGAAAATAATAAAAATGTTCTTAATATAATGGAAAATAAGAATGTTTTGGAATTTGAATGTATATTTTAACCCCAAAAACACTATAACACATGCTCAATTAATAAGTTTAACATATGTACCTTTTAATTTAACCTATGAAGGAAATATTAAATCAAAAAGACAAACACAATCCTATGTTGTATACACATAACACTCAATGGTAAGAAATAAAATAGATTATAATTATCAAACCAAAAAAAATTATTAATAATTAAAATTAGATAAGCTTACAACTAAAGAGAGATAAGTTGATGAATGTGTAGTGAAAATATTTTATGGAACTCTTCAGCTCATTTATCTAATACCCATAGTAAATAAATTATATTAAAAATCCACTTGGTGATTTGGGAAATAGAAACTTGGTAAATAACACATAGATAACTTCGTATGAAGGCAATATTAAAGATATTTATTACATAAAGTTTGACATTTTCATTACATTTACTTATATAAATGAGCGAATGAGAAAAATATTGAAATGCATATCATAGTATATATTCTCCTCTATATAATTTTGGATGTAGAGGTAGTTTCTTTTCATATCTCGAAATCAAAATTTGTATAAATTTGTTAGAAGCTCTTCATAGAAGAATCCCAACCTCGTCTTAGAAAAAAATACTTGACTATATTTTTATTAGAAAATTTACACATAGAGAATACATAGTACAATTAAAGATTGAGAGGTTTAATAACTGATAGAGTTAGTAAAATATTGTATTTATATTCTTAACTGACCAAATAATCCAATTATTAATCTTTTTTAATCTTCCATATATACTAATGTCAATATTTTTTAACTCATTATTCAAAACTTGTAAACTCAATATTAAATAGTTATATCCTAACGTGATGTCCACCAGAATGCTTTTGTCCATTGAGATTAAAAATATGCTCAATTTTTTATCTTCGTCCCAACAAATTTAGTTTTGTTAAGAATTTTTTTTATGTAATACATATTAACTTGTGTAAGAAATGCAATACAACAACAAAGAAACCCCAAAACAAGTTGTATAGTAAAATGAGTTATAAACCCATAATATGACATGCAATACGATAATAAGGCTCATTCATAGAACAACTCTTTCCAATCTGGAACATAAAGGTAATAAATCATGGTAATGAATTAAATCTAACATTAAAGACCAATATATTTTATCCGGACTCTTATGATAATCGATAGAGGGTTAACAAAAAAAGTCTCCACCTGAAAAGGTAAAAAGACCAATATAATTTTTTCAGCCTCATATGATCATCGACTAATGGGTAGCCAAAGGAATTACTGATATGCATTGGGCAAAAGACCATACATTTTCATCTGCGCTCTTACGATAATCAACCAAGGGGTAAGAAAAATAAATTCCTTCCCTAAAAAGGTCAAAAGACCAAAACATATCATCTGAACTCCTATGATTACCGACTAGCGGGTTACCAAAACATATTTTTGACCTAAAAAGGTCAAAAGATCAAAACGTTTCATCTGTCCTTTCATGATCATTGAATAAGATTTCGGCTAAACATTTCATTTGACAATCATTTTTTTCCTTTGTAGTTATTCATTATCTATCGATTGGTTAGTGAGATTCGTAGAAGGATTATATTGGATATATCACCCATATAATTCAAATGTAGACTACCACCCTAGCAAAGGCGATTTCTTTCCCATTCATTGCTGAAAAATTGTTATTTAATTGTTTCCTACCAAAGAAAAAATCGATAATAGAGTTCCTCTTCCTCATGTGTTTCCATTGATCATGTATTAATATACATGTCTGGAGTTTTGTGATCTCAATTTCACCTAACTTAAATAATTTAAGCACTTTGGCAATAATAAGTGATCACTCAAAACAAAAGTAATGAATATTGGGTAGCACATTTTCCAATCTTTTTAAAGCTTGAACTCGAAAATAATTCAGCCCCATCGATGTATTCGAACATTAAATCTTATACCCTTTTACTGATTAATCGTAGGCTTGCTCTAATGTTAAGGAAAAATATAAAACTGATACTGAACTTTACTTAAAGGAACCTGGACGCAGCTAAATCGAAGGTATTATGTAGAGCTTCTCAAGAAACACACATATGTCCAACAAAAAGAGAGCGATCAAACCCCATTCTCGAGCCAGCTTCCTCAAGGAAAGTTTTTTATGAAAGCATTATGAGATAATATTCTGCAATAAAAGGTTAGCTTTCACAATCTTATGATGCATATTAACCATCTACTTAAAATATACGCAAGCCGTATTTGCGTATCTCTGGACATTTTTAAATACCTCTCACTCCAACAGAATTGACACATAGATAGAAGCCATTGGCGGAACAATGTCGTGAGAAAACTTGTAATCAAATCCCTAATTCAAGGACACAGTTGTTTCCATAATTCTTAAAGTATTTTACTGTCATAAATTTCATGCGGATTAAAAATATTGTTAAATTAAGTCATCACATAAACTTGTTGAACCATACAATCAAAATCATTACATTAAAATAAATTTCATTTGCATATGTATATATCATCACTTTAGGAAGATTAAGTTGTATATAGTCATATTGAACCGATAAAAGTAGTTACCCATTTCATACATTAATCAGTTTCTATTTGTAGTTAACAAAGGTCTTCCCATGATTATAAGGATGTGTTAATTCGAATCAATAATGAGACAAAGAAAATACTCTTGAAAAGAAAATTCATAACACTTCCAAAACATCTTAGATGTTTGAACGATCTACCATTTGTATATGACTTTGATAATAAATATGTTAAAAAGAAAAAAATTATTTTATTCGTTGTGACACAAAAGATAAATAATTAGTATAATCTTAGAAATTTATAAAAATAATAGTGAAAGGTGATAATTTGTATCAGTAGAGACTCGATGAACTTAACAAACCCATGGTGGATGGAATCATGCTACTTTATATACCTAGAAACTCCTCCTTAACATATTTAGGAAAGAAAGCTATCAAACCAATACTTAATTATTGATAAGTGAGAACTTAATTCTCTTGAGCAAAATAATCTAACACGAATACCAATTATTTCAGTAACTAAAACCTCTTTCATAATAACTCAAATATAACTGTAACCTAACACAAGGCATTATAACTATGAAACACAATAATTAAATAAAAAAATTCAGTGATAAATACATGCTTCAGTTAAACAATGCCAAACAAAATTTAACTAATGAACAAAACCATATTCATGAGGTCCGATATTATACAAGGTTTGTAAAAGCATAGCCATAATATAGATATAAGCATTACTAGAGTTAGAATAAAATATAAATAAAATTTAAATAAAAGATAATAAAATTGAGAGAAGATAATAAAAGATAATCTTTCTTGATGTTATTGCTTAGATCACTAAGCCCCTAATATATGTTCTCTCTTATATGAATCCCACAAATTGGTTAAAAAACGAATCAACGATTGGACATAAGGTTCTTTAATGTATATCAGATTTCCCTATAGATTGTTTAACCCCATGAAAATGAGCATTGAATTTTATTTAGACCTCCAAATATTTATTTGTTTGAAAGAATTGGATTGTAGATTTTTTGGAAATTCCAATTATGGGTGACGCATCTCCTAATTCCTCTCTATTTATTGATAAACTCTTTGAGATTACATGACATATACTTCCCTTTATTGGTTCTTGTCCATCCTTTTACTGTTTATCTTTAGTGTTGTTAATATTCTAATTTCTTCAATGTAACATTTTCGCATAAATGCCTCATTCTTGTATAATATTTGAATCATAGCATTCTTGTTTACTATAGAAAAACTCAATAGAAAGCCCAAAACATTAAACTGTTAAAAAATAATATATTATGCTAAAAAGTACTTAAAATGTTAGCTTAAGTCTCACATAGTGACTAAAATTATATCTCTTGCCTAGATAATCTCAGGAAAAAACACGATACATAATGTATATAAAGTAACAATTAGCATAATAAGTATGTGACACTTAGTATACTAATATATAAAAACTTTTTGCCTAATTTCAATGTTTGTACCTCCTAAATGTACATTTTATTGAAACAAAGTAATATGTCTAGTAATTCATGATTTGTTCTAAATACTGAATATAAATTTATGATACCATTGGATATGGAAAATCATAAAGACATTGGTATCTTGGTCATAAGGTATTAATGGAGATGATTAATCCTATTACACTAGTTCCTTTGTAATATGAGATTATCCACCATAAAACTCACTAAAGGGAGACAATGTACCTACAATTTATAAATAAGTAAACAAGTACAAGAAAATAGTAATTGAGGGAGTCCTACGGGTTCTAAGCATATAGTATTATCACATGCCATTTAGGATAAATTATGTTTATCTTGACCTTATTATTTGGTTTTATTACATGATTTAAATCTTAATAAAAACTAAAATTTTTAAATAAATATATAAGATTTAAATGGATATATATATAAGCTACTTTAGAAAAGGTAATTTTTTTAGCAACACCAAAATGAAAAGAAGAGTCCAAAAATTAATAAAAACATGACAGAATTCACATGATTATAATAATTAGTTTTAGATCAATCTATAGTCATTTCTTATGAATTTAATCTAATCTTATTTAATTTCTTTTGATTAAGTATCAAACATAGGAAAATGTATAAAGATGTTATCAATGAGGTTTAGACAGTTTGTGAGAAACAAACTCCACTATTAAATTATTGTATTGAAATACACTTTTCCATTTTAATTCTCCTTTTTTCTTAAAAACTTAGAATTCTGAAATTTATCTAAATATTTTTTTTAAAGCTATGTATATATATTTTAAAAAATTTACTTTCATTTTTAGAATTTAGGGATGAATCAGAAGACTTTCCCAAACTAAATCCTCATTATTACTTATTAAATCTCTATTGCAGTTTTTAATCATTTCAGAACAACTGTACAAACTAATCTCATCATCAAAATTCACCAAAACTCATTTATCTTTGTTGCTTAATAATCCCAATATTACTAATCAACACCTTATTTCCTCATTTTGTCATCTGACATATACCTTAAGGCATTGTTCACATTCCTCTTTGATACACAAGAACACTTTACCGTGTGCAAATGATATTGATTACCGAATGAAGAATCCCAATAGGTTTGTTTAGCTAGTGGGGTCTTTGAATGGGTTAGTTTGTATAAATATTGAGCATAATTTGTTTTTTTGGAACCCATCTTTAAGAAAATCCAATAAACTGCCTTCTTTAGGTTTTAAAGGAATTTACTTTTCAATATATGGTTTCAGATATGATTTGTGTAATGATGAATAATAAGTTGTACGCATTTTGTATAATTTTAATAGTTGTGGTTTTAAAACTATAGTAAAAGTTAATAGTAGGAATTCAAACAATTGGAGGTTTATTGAAGGGTTTGAAAATTGTGTTGTAGTATAAGACTTAGGTAAATTTGTTAATAGGAAACTACATTGGTATACTTGTCCATATATTGGGTCTACTTATAAAATGAGTATACTTTCACTAGATTTGGGAAATGATTTGGGGATGTTGAGCAACTTGATTGGAAGTTCGATTTGGTATTAGGAGTACTAGAAGGATGTTTGTGTTTACAATGCGATTATCATAAAAGGTATATGGATATTTGGATTATGAAAGAGTATGGAGTGAGGGTGTATAGAGATAGGTTTGCTACATATTTGTATGCAACTGATATGGTCAAGAATATATACGAGACTCCATTTTGTTTGTTAAAGAAAGTCAAAATTCCATTTGTTTTTGGATCGATGTTCTTTATTTATAATCGAAAAGATCATTCTAAAAAATTCAAAGAGTTTAATGATTTTGATGCTTGTCTTGAAATAGAAATGTATGTAGAAAGCTTACTTTATGTAGAAAGCTTATTTTCTGTTGGAAAAATAAATATCAGTGGTTTGTAATACTAGAAAAAATGGAGTCTCAAAAGAAAAATAAAAGATATTTTCAGTTAAACTAACACTACACTATTAAAATGAATTGAAAATAACAAAACTTACACGAAAAACAAGAGAAAAGAACTATTACACGACATGTAAATAGAGTTAAAAAGATATTATGGGCAATGCCAGCTAACTGTAATAGAAGTTCTACTCTATAGAAATATTATATCAGAATATTTGAGAGAAAAGTAGAATAGTCTTTTCTGATTCTTAGTTTTATTCTACATTCTATTCTATAAATACTCTAGAATAGTTATTTATTTTCCTATTCTCTCTGGATTAGTTTTTCCATTCTGTCAAAAATAATTTTTTTTTTCTCTTCTCTAGAAATGAAAGTGACAAAGTCACTATTTATAAAATAAATGGCAAGAAAAACAAAACGTCATTTATTATAATGTGTGACTAATAAACACAAATAATATTATTTAATATTAAATAATTCTAGTGGCTTTTTTTCTCAAATTATAATGTTTGACTAATAAACACAAATAATATTTTCCACTTCTTCCATGAAAATGAAACAATTATTAAAATAATTTATCTTTAAATATAATTCTAACAATCCCTACTCAAATTCTTTGGAAGTGAAGGTGAACAGGTTTCCAAAAATAACAGTATTTGGGTGAATTATACTTAAGTGACAATATCTTTCGATTTAAATTGACATGTAATGAAGTGGGGCAACCACCAAATTCCTGTCAAGTGAACTTACTCTTGAACTTGACGTTTTCCAATCAAGACTCTCACATAACATACTCTACATAGTTACAAATTTCTCAAACATCACCCTTTTTTTACACATAGGAGATCTCCAATAGCTTCTAGCCTCATTAGCCGACCCTCTCGAATTTCAATATAATTATGAGCAATAAAGTTCAGCCTCATTATGTGTCTCACTAATTCATTATTTCTTTTCTTTGTAGGACCACCCTTACGGGTTATGAATTTATGGTGAGTCTAACAACTCATCCCTTGGGAACATCAAGGACGTCTCCTTGTAGTCATATTATGAGCAATATTCAACAAACTCGACGGTGAATTTATCATGTCCATCTCAAAAGGATCACCACACATGACAATGAATTTATTGAGTATGAGGAATATACAACAACCTAAATGGTAAATTCATCAAGTCCATCTCACTAGGACTACCAAACATGGCTATGAATTCATTAAGTCTGAGCTTTATACAACAACCTCAATGATGAATTAATCAAGTCCATCTCAAAAGGACCACCACGCATGGCTATGAATTCATTAAGTTTTAATTTGCTCATGTATGCAAAATTTACACTATTTGGTAGATAGTTAGTGCATCATATAGATCAATAGTACCTCTCTCATACTTTATTAAATGAAAAACAATAACACAAATGTCACATCTTGAGTCTCTTTACAAATATGGACAATACCAAGTTGGGTATAGTTCATTATGAACATTATGAACATCATAATCATTATAATTATTTTATATTCATTAAGGGGTACACCCCCCCCATTCTCTTATTCATGAATACTAGTATTTTAAGGAAAAAAATTACCAGATATTATATCAATGGAGTTAAAGCTTTTGAACAAACTGAGACTAACTAAGGTAAATTCGATTACTGAATCTAATGAATTTTACCCTTAGGATCATCTTCCCCCACATCTTTTATTCACAAATAGAAAAATATAAGAAGTAAGTCCCATGAATGAAAGTACCAAAAGTGGTTCATGTCGTACACATATTGATAAAAGTGTAGCACAAACTGATCCATCTTTCTTTAGGATACTATTTCATTGTCACGGTTCCCATTTAACATCACAAAAATAATTTCTTACGTTTTCATACTTTATCCCCTTGATGCAAAACCACCAACCATTCATGTTGCACCATATAGATCTCTTCACATATATCTTCATTCACACATACATTTGATATACAAATGATATATAATCACGTTAATGAATGATATTTAGTGCAATAAGAGCTCAATAGTGGTAATACAAGGGGTCAAAGTAATCTTTAAACATGGAAAATAAGGAATTATCCTAAAGTTTATTCATGTTTCGACTTGTATGAGACTAATTAGATCTTGTTTGATCATTATCCAGTGATGTATAACTTCTAATTGGAATCATCACCCTTGTGCCTTTTCTAAATCGTTCCACAGATAGTCTTTATTGACTTTTCAACGGCACACAGATAAATGGTAGGGTTTGTCACACTATGCAGAATCCATCCCCTAACCACTCGAATAGCTTTCTTGAACCTTACTTTGGGAGCCAGAAACCTAGCATTTATTTCTTTTGTATATTTCTCGTTGGTCTCAATGGCAAAGAGTACCTCGAGAATGGAAAAGTCTAGTTCATGATGTTCAAGGCATATGAGTTGCTTTCATGCCCAACATTTGTAGTTTGAATCATTGAAAGTCTCCAACATTGTCACGTTGAGAGACGGCCATTGTGTTCAATTATGAAGCAACTACCAAGATAGAAACAGCTTCTAAATAAAACAACCAATAATATTACAAGAATATATTTTTAAATTGTTGTAAAAAATAAATATCACTGGTTTGTAATACTAGAAAAAATGGAGTTCCAAAAGAAAAGCAAAAGATTATCTCAATTAAAGTAACACTACAGTATTGCAATAAATTGAAAATAACAAAACTTACAAGAAAAATATGAGAAAAGAACTATTATACGGCATGTAAATGGAGTTAAAGATATTCCGGGCATATGCTGGTTATCTGTAACAGAAGTTCTACTCTATAAACATATTATATCAGAATATTGGAGAGAGAAGTAGAATAGTAGCCATTTTGTCCACCAAGTTTTAGTAACTCCCGTAATAGATAGCTGAAATAATATACTATTAATCTGCAATCAAGAATAATAAATCCGTCATCAAGAAAAAAAATTATTTAATATTAAATAATTTCAATGGCTTTTTTCCTTAAATTCTAATGTGTGACTAATAAACACAAATAAAATTCTTCTAAGAATATGAAATAATTGTTAAAATAATTTATCTTTAACAATAATGCCAACACTTTCTTCTAGTTTTTATCCTAAAGATATTGAGGGAGGAGAAGAGGCAAGGGTTTCACAGATTTCTTATTTCTAGTGAGATTTTAATATTATTTCCTTTGTGCATGATACACTAATTGTTTATTTAGTTTGGCTTTGCATGTGTATCAAACATCTTTTGTATACTCTATTCCATATTCAAAACTTGTGGACTTTAAAACCTGATTTTTTTATTGTTAGTGTATAGTTAATTTACAATTGAAAGTTGGGACTTGAGTGTAAAAATAATTGATGAAGAAATTTTTATTTCGTTGAAAAAAAATTTAAATTTTATTTAATCGGCTTACTTTACTTTTGTTTTTACAAAGGTGTCTGTCTTTATATTTGATAAAGATTATGTTGCTGAAAAAAATTTATACATTATAAACTCAGTGTTTAAAAATTTAAAACCAAAAGGTACGAGTAGACATAACGTGCAATTGATGAAGGTTATTGGACAATATAGAAATCATAAGAAAATAATCTTTCCTAGAGTTAAACAGGTTTACGAACTTTGAAAATATGTTGTTTGATTATGGTAAACTGTATTAGTTTTGTTTAAGAAACCCCTCACGTTTTTATATTATTATATTTGATCATTTTGGTGATTTGATACACGATATGGAAGCTAGAATATGAAAGCTAAGGATACTAAGAGTTTATCCAACTTATTTTCTAAATTAATGGAAACTTAGGCCAAGAAAAATCCAGCTCTATGTTTGATTGCATTATGTACATAATTCTTCTTAGGATAATTTAAATTTATGGTTTGGTCATATTTATAAACTAACTTCAACTATTTGTTGTTCCGAATTATCAAGAATTATGTTTCGTTTTGTAGTCTCTTTATACATATTGCTGAGATGGTGTCACTCTAGTTAATCTTTAGATAATGTAAAAATAATGATATTGTGGAGAAGTTTATTTATTATTTATTTTATATATTTATTTTAAAAAAAAAAAATTGTTATGCAAAATTATATTACTTTAAAAGGATTCATAATTTATTAATAAAGCTATGATAGGAAGGATTATGACTTGGTTCCCTCCCTCGTTAAACATCTTTTAGTTGAGTTCTTAGTTAGTACAAATTTTTACCAGTTGTGCCTTCGATTTTTTCCATCTAGTTATAATTGGTTAACCTTTTTATTATAGTATCTGGTTTCCAAGGTCAAGTATAAAAGTGTACAAGTGTCACATGTTTTGAGTTGATGCCAGATTTTGTAGGGTCTCTTGTCCTATCTCTGAAATTTTAATGTATCACTCAATTCATTCAAGTAGGTATTATAATTTAACAATTATGCATGTGAAATAGTATAAAATAACATTCTTCTAAAAAAAATTGACTAGGTTTTAATAATTTTTATTTGGAATTTTACACTACATTATCTATAATTTTAGAAATTACATGGAGTTTACATTACACAAAGGGCTATGTCTTTCTACCTTTGATATACTTGTAAACTTGAGCCATTTTTCTGTTTGACATAAAACCATTCATTTGGATGAAGCATGTGTTCCCTTCTTTGGAGGTTTCAGATTTTTTATTCAGTTTGAAACGATCTTGATAAACTTTATTTATAAATACTAATAATTACAAACGGTTATGTACTTGGATAAAGTTATAAATAGACAAATAGACAAATAGGTAATGTACATACGTTATGAAATTTTTTTATCCTTTGAAATTTTTAGTCATTCAAATCTAATACAAGCGTGATAACAAAACAAAAAAGCCAAAACGTGCCGCATACATATTTAAGATATGATCTTGAACACAATAATATGTTCCATCATAGTCCAGATATATGTATGAAACTATTTAGTGATTTTTTTATATATGATTGAGATTTTTATACATTTAATATAAATATTTTCTTTATTTTTATTATTCAGATATGTGTATTAAGTATGTAATATCTAGCTTGGCTATTGGATTGGAGAATTGAGTGGAGTAGTTATAGCAGTAAATCTTTTACTAGAATGCACAATTTAAGTACCTACTTTGAAATTTTTAGATATGTCATTTTTAAGTATAAGATTGATATGATAATTTTATATATTTTAAAATATATAATTGTATAGTTATATTTTTGTGTGGAAGTATATGTAGTGTTATTTGAACTAGTCTTTACAATCCATAACTACAATACCCCTTATGAATAAGGATAAATCATACAAGAAGGCTCTTTTTCAAAAAAGTAAAACAAAATTTAAATCTAGTTCTTTCCATGACTGTATTCTTGTAATGTGTCTTCATTTTTGAGAAATCGTGGTACATATATTTAGTTTTTAAAAAGTAATTATTTGTTGAGTGCCCAATGTTTATGTTGTTTTAAATTATTTTTCCTCCACAAAAAGATCTCAAAGGTTCAAACCATTAAGTTTTCTTTTTAATTGTAACCATTTGTTTGGCATCTCATTCTAATGGTACATCATGACTTGGTCATTCTCTATTATTATAATTACTCTTTATGTTTATATATTCTAATGGTTAACAACAATATTCATGTCCTGATACAACTATTTTATGAAAATGCATGCACTTTACGCTTAATATTTATTTTCCATTAACATAATTAAAATTTCTTTCTTCTAAATTTTAGTACAATAATTTGTCTTCTTAAGGTATGTATAATAATACTAAGATTCTTCGGTAAACTTTCTTTAAAAATACCTAGTTGGATAGACAATAGATAATATGTTAAAACTATCACTTATTGGTACTTACCAATATTTTTTATTTCATGTAAAATGTGAATTTTTTTAGAATCTGAATGTGAATTTTAACCCTAAAAACACTATAACACATGCTCAATTAATAAGTCTAATACACATACCTTTTAAGTTAGCCTATGAAAGAAATATTAAATCAAAAAGATAAACACAGTTTTATTTGTTTAAACATAACACCTAGTGGTACCAAATAAAACAGTTTATAATTATCCAACCAAAAAAAGTAATTAATAATTAAAATAAGATAAGCTTACAACTAAAGAGAGATAAATTGATAAATGATGAGTGAAAAGAAATTATTGAACTCTTCAGCTTATTTATCTAATATCCATAATAAATCAATTATATTAAAAATCTACTTGTTTATTTAGGAAACATAAACTTTGTAAATACCAACTAAATAACTTTGTCTGTAGGAAATACTAAAAAATTATTTATTACATAAAGTTAGACAATTCGTCAATTACATTTCCTTATATAAAACAGTGGATGAAAAAAATATTTAAATGTATATCAAAGTATAAATTCTCCTTTATAATATTGTTGGATAATAGAGGTAGTTTCTTTTCATATCTGGTAATCAACACTTGTATAAATTTGTTAGAAGCTCTTCATAGAAAGAACCCAATAGGTGGAATCCTCGTCTTAGAAAAAAAATTCTTTGACTATATTTTTATTAGAAAATATACAAATAGAAAACACATTCACAAATAGAAAACACATAGTACAATTGAAGATTGAAAGGTTTAAGGGTTGGTAGATTTAATAAAATTTTTTTTGCAGTATACAATGTATTTATATTCTTTACTGACAAGATCATCCAATTATTAATCTTTTTTAAACTTCCATATATACTAATGTCAATAATTGTAAACTCACTATTGAAACCTTGAAAACTCAATATTAAATAGCTATACCCTAACGCGGTGTTTACCAGAATGCATTTGTCCATTGAGATTAAAAAAATGCTCAATTTATTATCTTAACTTGTGTAAGAAATGAAATACAACAACAACGAAACCCCGAAACAAGTTGTATAGTAGAATGAGTTCTAAACCCAAAATATGACCATGCAATATGATAATAAGGCTCATTCATAGAACAACTCTGTACAATCTGTAACACAAAGGTAATAAATCCTCGTCATGAATGAAATATAACATATCTAATATTAAATATATACATGAACTATTATAATGGAAGATAAAATTAGATACATGGTGAGAGGAAGCTAATTATTGTTAATGAAGAGAAGAACATTTTCATATTGGAAGACTTCGAGCTACTCCTCCCAAACAAGCACATACGTGATAAGAGTTATACTAGTTGTGTTGCTATTTTTTTCTTAATGCCTAAACAAAATTGAAGATGACACATGTGTATTGACTTCATAAATTGTAATACATAGTATTGACTAAGTATTATCATCGATATTATCCTCGATGATGTGATATGATCTGATCTCATTAGACAAGGGCTCGCCATGTCTACCTTTTTAAAATGGTCATTATAAATCTCCACGTAGATTATCTATATTATGTATATTAATAAGAAATCTAAGATAGTTATTCACAAGCACGTGTCAATTTAAGTCGAAATCATCCATTATTATAGTAATTAATGATAATATAATGCAAAATAAATGAATAATTAGAATAAAAAACAAAAGTAAATAACTCAAAGAAAACAATAGTACAGCACAATGTACTATTCCAACTAGAAAAACTTCTTGACTTGGTGTTTAATTAAATGATAGAACACATATATCTACATCAAAGAGAAACACTACTACAAGAGAACAATAGGTGTGTATATATAAGGGGTATCATGTATAAGACAATAATATCCATGTTATCCTAAAATGTAAACAATTTAAACTAAGAATATGGTATGTTCCTTAATATTCTTAGATATAAAATCAATATTTCTTGATTAAAATATTTTATTTCATCGTACTTATGCAACCAAGTATTTTGGAAAATGTTGTTCTTACATTTTAAAACTCAAAATAAAATTTATTTATCGAAAAGAAAAAGACAAAACAAAAAATAAATGTACAACATGTCCTCTCAAATGGGCTATAAATTACAAATAAATCTTTACATAATTAATTTATTACAATTAGAATATGTATTTTTAAATATTGTCCTTTCATTTCTTGGTTCATGGACCACAAGAATTTTCATTTCGATTTACTGTGCTACTCTTATGGAATCCCAATCTATTTGTCATCCACTAAAGATAAACTATTACATTCACGATAAACCCAAAAAGTAAACTCTACCCAAATCCACAAAATCAATATTAATAAAGTTAATTTCTCCTTATTTTTGATATATTAATATACTTTGGAAAAATCATTTTAGGTGTAATTAATTAATTAGTTATGATTTTTACACTTTATTTGATATTTCTTAATTCATGTCTTGATTTGATGATTTAGTACTTTTAAAGCATATTTGGTTTAATTTTTGTTTTAATGTGAAGATCTTAAGGTTTATGGAATATAATTAAATGTCAAATCTATTCTAATTATTTAAGGAAAGAAGATATGGAAGGAATCAAGAGATAAAAGGAAGTAGAGTTGAATTAGGAAAGGAAAAATTGTCTAATAAATGTCGAAATTCTGCAGCTATGTCCACTAAAGTGAAGATAACTTCAAATCATTTGTGAATTTGGATGATACTTTAAATATTTAGATAGATCTTTCTGGATATAATTTGGGTGAAAATCGGCCCAATAACGAAGGGAATATGACCAAAACAGTGAGCAATGTTTATCATGTCCTATATTTTAGAAAAAGACTTTCAGTTGGATTTCCACCTAGGGTTTTCTAAACACCTATAAATACACCCTCTTATCATTGTAAACATGTCCTTACTTAGACTTTAATTATTATTACTTTTAGAAGTCAGTCGTAGAAGCAAGTAGACCTAGAGGAAGACAAGATGTTGAAGAGTCAAAAACTCCTCTTCTCCATCCTATCCGTCTATCGTTAGGGCAATTCGTATTAGATACTTTAGCTTATCTTTGTTTCTAATTAATTTTATCCTTAGTTTATTTCTAGTTCTTTATATATGAACTAATTTTCTCATAGCTTGGAGTTTCAAATGTATAATCTTTGATTTATTATTCTCATTTGTTTTCACGTTATTTGGGAAAACCCTTTTAAATCGATTCTAGCTAGTTAACCTATATAATATTTTTATGAGCTATAATTTATTGACTGTAGTTCTTCTGGTTGCAAACGTGTCGACTACCCCATTAATAGAAGTTGGATGGTCATCCAGAAGGGGTGTCTAATTGTTGAACCACTAGATAAGCATCTAGTGTGCGGTAGTGATCCGGAAGGGCTTGTCTAACTAGATAGTCACTAGGGTTTGAGATTTAACCACCGATCATTGTGATGGGTCCCCTGGTGATTGTTAGTATGCCTCGTGAGTCCACCTAGAAAGAATTTAGGAGGAATATATAATTCTGACTATTTATCTAAGAGTTTTAGTCACCCTTCTAGCTAGAATCAGAATTAGAAGGATAAGTGAATACTAGCAACCCTAAACTATATTTCTCATCTCCATTATTTTTTATATTATTTATTTGCATTATTATTTTTTCTATAAGGAAAACAAATAAATCTTTTTTCTTTTATCTTTTTATTTCACTATTAAATTTTCCTACACTTCTCTATATACACAAGTATATCTAATTGATCAAAACCCTAGGACGAGGTAATGGGCAGAATAACGTTAATAATAATCAACAGACTCGAGTACAGCAAGACCTCCCTGGTCTTCATGTACCATTCCATGTTCAACCAATCGGTTACCGTCCTCCAGAGATCCATAATATTAAATTTAGACCCGATACGGGTATGCTTAGTCAATTTCAAAGTTTTGGACTCTACAGTGGTACAACAATTCAAGATCCGGTAAGATCGATTCAGAAGTTCATGCAGATTTGTGATGCCTATATTACTCCTGGTATTACACGCGAGCAACTGTATTATCATATGTTTTCGTTCTTCTTGACCGGTAGAGCTAGCGAAGGGCTAGAAAGACAACCACCTGGAACAATTAATTCTTGGACAGAACTTCAAGCCGCTTTCTTTAACCGTTTTTATCCGAAGAGCATGAGACTCAAAGATCAAACCGGGCTTGCAAGATTTTGTCAAGAAGATGGGGAAACAGTAGGAGAGTCATGGACAAGGTTTCAACATAAATTAGCTAGATGTCCTCTCCATGGTTATACACCCGCTCTACAACTTGCTATATTCTATGAAGGTCTTAATGATAAAGGTAGAGAAAAGGTGGATAACATTGGAAAGGGTAATTTTGTGTCCATGAATCATAATGAAGCTTCCGATGTCTTGGAAAATATTATTGAACAAGAAAGGAGTTGGCCTTCAACGCGAGCTCCTATTGCAAAGACCCGAGGAACTCTTCGTTTAGATACAGAAACTGCAAACTCAGCTCAAATATCCGCATTATAAAATCAAATCAAAGACCTGAAATTAGAGATGCAAAAGAATTTAGCCACAGCAAACGTAGTGCAAGAAGCACAAGGTTGTCAACAATATGGGGTTAATAATCATACATGCGAAGAGTGCGAAACAAATCCACAATCAGTGTACAACCGAGGAGGCTATCAATGGGGTAACCGAAATCATCCGGGTATGCAGTACTCAAATCCACAAGGGGCCGCTAATCCTGGTCATTATCAACCGCGTCCCCAGAAAAACTTTTTCCAACCTAGAGGTCAGTATCAAAATCAATATCAAAATAGACCTGCTCCCCCTCAACAACCTGCTCAAGATGCCTATACCAATTCGTTAGATCAGAAAGCTTTACCGCAGTATCTTCAAGAAGGATCTATGGATAATCAGCAAATAATACAAATTTTGAACCGTTTAACCACAAATATGAGCGCTCAGGAAGAGAAAGTCCGAGGACAAGATGCCGCACTTCATATTTTAGGTACTCAAGTAGAACAATTAAACAAAGTTCTAACAAATTTAATGGAACAAAAGGAATTGAAGGCAATCGAAGGAGGTGATGACAATGTTGGGTTCGAAGCTTGCAAGGCTATTTGCCTTGAAATTGAAGAAAAAGAGGAAGTACCGCATGCTACCGTTAGTGCCGTGGAAGTTCCGAGTACCGAAGAAGAACCAACCAAGTCTAGCCCCGTGGAATCTGACTGTTCTGAGATTTATGTGGAGGACGATCCAGAGAAAGCCGAATTTATACAACTTCTGAGGAAGATGCAAGAGGAAATTCGATCGGTTATGGATTATCAAGCTGAGCTAGATAGAGAGAAAGAGAAAGAAGCCTCCGAGGAGGAATCAAAGAAAGAAGATGAAGTCGCACCTGCTGTGCAAGACGAAGTAGAAAAGGTGGAACCGCCACCTGTTGATCAAACAGTGTCATCAACTATTCCTGATACAAATCCTAAGGATGACATTGTACTCAAGACATTCGTAGAGGCGTATACACCTGAAAATATCAACGCCCAAATGCTTGAGATTACAAAGAAATGACTTACACCGCAACAAGTTTTCACGCAAGTTATTCCTGAGAAAGAGGCGAGTGTAGAGATCCCAAGAGAAAACCTGAGAGTCTCAAGAAGGAGTGAACGAGAGCTACCAACTAAGCTTAAAGATCCGGGAAGTTTCAACCTTCCTATTCAAATTAATGGTATGCTCAAGGTAAAAGCTATGTATGATGTCGGTTCTGGTGTGAATCTTATGCCTAAGTCCGTGTTCAATAGACTTGGACTTCAGAAATCAGAGAAAACTCCAGTGAAGTTGCAGTTCGCTGACAACTCAGTTAAAAGGACATGGGGAACAGTGGAGGACGTCTTAGTCCATGCAGGTAGTATCGCCATCCCTATTGACTTTATTATACTTGAGTTTGATGCAGATAAGCAGGTTCCAAGCATACTTGGACGGCCTTTCATGGCCACAAGTCAAAGTGTCATCAACTTCCAAGAAGTGACCATCACCCTTCATGCAAAGAATGTATCCGAGACCTTCTATGTCTTGGGTAAGAAACCAAGGAAGTTAGATCCCACCGTTCCAGTCATTCACAGCCTTTCACATCACAAAGTCCCTCCTGAGAAGATCCACTTAAAACATGTGGATACTGAGCCAAACATTGAGTTTGGGGTTGGCCATGAAGTTCTATGGAAAGCTCACAAACGCGAGAATAGGCCACGTAGTTTCAACGACTCGTGGATGGGACCATTCATTGTCACTAAGGTATTTTCAGCCAAGCTGATAGAAATTCGACCCAAAACGGGAATCAAGCGCAGATTAGTTGATGTTCATAGCCTAACTCATTGTTGGGGAGGCTATATTCGCAAATCTTGATAGAGGTAACGCGTCTAACTTTGAAAGACGTTAAAATAAAAGTGTTGTACGGGAGACAACCCGTAGTTTTTTAGTTTTTATGTCTTTTACATTTCTAGTTTATGTTTAGTTTAGTTATTTTTTTTGATACTGCATATTTGAGAAAGGTATTAGTGTTTTTTGATGCTTAGGTATTGGAGAAATCGAGTTAGGGAAGAAACAAATTTTTCGGAAAGGATAAACCATCGGTGCGGTATACCGCACCTCAGCCGCGGTGTACCGCAGAAGACAAAAACCCGTACCACGGGTAGATGCCGCGGGTTTTATGCCGAGACGAGAAAATATCACAGCATTGGCTGCGGTGTACCGGACCCTGTACCGCACCCCTATACCGCACGCCCAAAACCCGTGCCACGGGGTGCTACCACGTGTATTTTGCAGAAGCAAATTTTTTTTGAGCTACAGAAACTGCGGTGCACCCATGTACCCATGCACCGCGCCGCGCCGATAGAGAGAGAGAGAGTTACGGGATTTAGGTTATAAAAGAGGTATAAAGCTTATTATTCCGAATTTACAAAACCTAAAGCCTCTTTCTCTTCTCCAAAACTCTCCCAACTCCATTGAAGCTCATAAAAACCTTCACCAATCATCAAAACACTACCCAATCATCAAGAAAAACACATCAAATCTCTCTCCACATTATTACACAAGAGATTCAAGCACCCAATTCTCACGAAACACATTAAATTGAAGAATCAAGAGCTCAAATTTTCAAAATTCATCCTACAATTTCTTAAATCCAAGCCAATCCATCAAGAATCCACCTCACCCACATAGAGATTCATCATCCATTCATCTTTCCTAAGCCAAATCAAGCCTGTTCAACCAAAAATTCACAATTTCAACTTTCAAGGGTTGCTAAAGCTTTGAGTTGGGGGTTAATTGAAGATGACTAATAGGACAACAATATTAGCTAGCAAGAGGGAGGTGAAGAAAAGCAAGGTATTGGATCCAATCAAGAAGAAATCAAATAACAAATGTTCTAGTTCTAAATCAAAGGCTAAAGACAATGTTGAAGATGGAGGTATAACTTTGTATGATCGTAATGGTAAAAAGCTTTACTTTTATGCAAAGGAGAAAACACAACTTCCACAAGGTCCTACACCCAAGGAGAAAGAGGAAGCTTCAAGGGCCATGAAAGCTTCTGCAGAGAAACAATTAAAAGAACTACCTTTTGCTTATGAGAAAGTATTCAAGGAAGAAGTTGGTGAAGGAGATTATAGGAGATTCTTAGAGCTTGGTGCGAAATTGGGTTGGTCTATGTTCATGGTAAGACGTTCTGAATTATGTCATGAGTTAGTTTTGGAATTCTATTTAGGCCTCTTTAGCCGAGATAGTAAAGGTTGTGTTCCGATTAGAGGAAAGCTTATTCCTTTCACAGTTGATGAGATTAGAAACCACTTCAAGTTTAAGAAATTGAAAGGTTGTTGCAAATTTGATGAAGTGGTTGCTAAACGGAAAATCTTTGATGAGGAATTACTTTTTGAGCATGTTTTAGACAAGGAGAAACTGCAATCATATAAGGGAGAATTGAAGGCACCTTGGCCTTACAAATATCTTCAATCGGATGCGAGAATTTGGCACAATTTCCTTATTCCTAATGTCTTTGGAAACACACGAACTTTGGATGTGACTATGAAGAGCGCACTACTTTTGGATTGTATTTTGAGAGGAGAAGAAGTAGATGTGGCACAGTTGATCTATGAGGAGGTGATGCAATTTTCGGTCTCTCCTAAATCGTTTTATAATGTTAAATTTCCTACTATGATCACGTGTCTTGTGCGAAAATCAAATGTTACAATGGGTGAAGAAGAGAAACTCGAGTTTAAGACGAGTTATATTGATAATGCTTGGATCAAGTATATCTTTCGAAGAGCGGGTTCTACGCAATTATCGATAGAAGACAAGGAGCAAAATTGGCAAGAGAAGATGGAGGAGCGTTTAACAAAATTCGAAGCAGCTCAAACTTCATTAGTCAATGATGTGGCACAAATCAACGCTAATCAAGTGCACATCATGAAACTCCTTGAGCAATTAACGAAAAGTCCAGCAAATCCAACCGTGGATATCAATGATGCGAGGCAATAGCCTCAAGAGTATGTTCTATTTCTTCCTTACCATTTCGGTAAATATGTTTATCTGCTAATTTTAATTTCTGTTTCGAGTCGTGGGGACACGGCTCATTTTTGAGTTGGGGGTGTGGGGATTCGTTGTCTCTCATCTCCATTATTTTCTGTTTTTAGGTAGAAATTAAATTTTTTGATACATGGGAATCAGATGTAGAGTGTGTTTACTAACTTGAAAGCATAAGCTCAGTGAATTGATGATAGTAAGTAGTATGTTTATGAGCTATGTTATTTGTATGATTTGAGTATTTGCAGGAAAATACACGTTGATAGTATAGAAAAGATTAGTGAGCAATGCGATAGAAAGTATGTTCGATCTCAGGGAACCTTGAGGAGTGTGTAGGCCGTGAGATCCAAGCTAGTTGACAAACCCATTTGATGAAAGTGCTAAAGGTAAGAAAATAACGAAATTACATAGTGTAGAAAGTGATTAAGGCGGTTCTTTCATGTTTGAAGCCCTTGAAGACTTTTTATACCTTCTCACCTTGTGAATTTTGATTTTATATGCTATATCCTTCTCAGCCCCTTCTAGCCTTTCTAAAGCCTTTTTATTGAAACACGTTATAAGCCATATCCTTTAGACTATAGGACTTTTCTATATGACCCGCACTCGAATCGCGATGCATAGACAATTGTTTTAGAGCTTGAGTTTGGGGTGGTGGGTCCACCATTATGGGAATTGTTATTGGGATGGGATTTTTGAACTTATTAATTGTGCTTTATGCTTTATATTGATGATGATTCACAGATTTTTATTGTAACCCTTTGCCGGGGTAATAGTGAATGAAAAAGAAGCTACGAGCTAAATTTACCAACAAAGGCATTAAAAGAAAAATATATATATGAGAAAATAGCGTGATATCTCAACATTAAAAAGAGAGTCATAGCTATAGAAAAAATTGATTAAGTGGATTAAGTGGATTCCTTGCGAGACTCGCAAGGAATCCACCTAATTAATGTAACCTATGCTATGTTTAAGGGTAGAATTGGAATTATAATATTAGTCGGGACTCTACTATCTCCTAGACCCCTGTCGGGTGGACCTAGAAGCTATCCTAAAGTATTATAAACAACTGTATGGTCGAATATATCTCGTCGGATAATATGATTTTACCTCTTTGGCTATGTAACTAGTTAAGCCTGTCGGTCAATAACGGACATTACACGGGTATTACCTAGATCTGTATTCAAACTCCCCTGTCGGATGATCACTTCGCCACTAAAGTGAATAGCCCAAATACTAAAAGCTAATTCTAGTTGTTCCTAAAAGAATTAGTAATGAAAACAAAATAATAACCAATATATAAAACTCAATCCTATTTAAATCTAAACAATCCCAAATTCAAAACACAGATTAATCAATTAAGGTTCATCCCTTTAATGCGATTTTCAAGTATAAAGTAATTTAGCTCATAAGAAAATTAAAGACTAACATAAAAGAAAAGTAATTCATGTTCAATTATAAGAAAGAAATAAATAACCTAAAGGGTTGAATGACTATTGTTGGAAAAACAGGATTCCTTCAGCTTCTAGCTTCTTCTCTCCTGCGTGCTCTAACTTGAAAACCTTAAGCCTCTTCTGTAATTCTCTGAAGTGTGTGAAAGTAGGAGGTCAAGGGGTGTATTTATAGGTGTTGGAGGACCCTAGGTCGAATTTGCTTGGAGTGGAAGACAAGTTAAAGACTCTTAAATTCGTAGCGCTAAATTCTAGGAAAGGTAAGATTTTGTTGCTAATTTGATTTGGTCATATCCTTTTCAATACTTATCCGTTTGAGAAGTTCCAGTATATGAAATTGCTTGTCTTGGAAAGAAATTTCTATTGGTGGAGACCACTCGTCCAGATTCCAAACCAATTGTGAGTTATGAATTAATATTTAAAACGTGGCTGGAATTTCAGATTCACAAGGCAGCTTTATCTTTTCCTTCTTTGAATATATCTTTTCTAAATCTTCTTATTTCCATGTAAATCTTCTTTCCTTTAGTTCTTTATCTTGACTTGGTCTCTAAGTAATTACCATTTATCTTTTAAAGCTTCACATTAAATGAATAATTAAACCGCATATGCTTAAAAAGAATAAATCAAGAAAACGAAATAGGAAAGTGTACTCTAAAAATAGAAACTCGAGTAAAAATCATTTCCTAACACTATAAATCACACTAAGACTTTATTCTCACTTCTTCTCCTTGGATTGGTCTTTCATGAAATTCAAGAACCAATTAACTTTGCATTAAAAATAGTCAGATTTACGCACAAAAGCTCAGATTCTGCAAATAGTTAATTTCCAAGGGGAGAAAGTGCAATATGATCAAATAAGCCTAAAATTCTATCAAATAAGTCATTTATTCACCTAAAAGGATGTCTCCAAGGGGCTAATAATTAGAACGAATCGAGAGACATCAATATGCTCAAAACAGTTCAGCAGAATTTATCTTTATTTCCATACGAATTTGAGTTGGGCTTGGAGTCCACTACTTTGCTTCTCCCTCAAGAAAACGAATTAGGTCTTCTAAACACCTATAAATACACCCTTATATCACTTGTAAATCATCCTTGCCTCATAGTAATTAGTTCTTAAGGTTTTATTCTTCTAGTTTATTGTAGAGAGCAAGATGATGTCTTTTGTAATTTCTTTTAGTTTATTTCCATCAGGTATGAACTAAACTTCCCATAGCTTGGGTTTTGCATCATGTATAAACTATTAATTTTAATTTTTCTATCTAAGTTTCTTTGGGAATTACATGTTTTATATTGATATTAGCTTCTTACCTTTATATTTGTTTATGTGTTTTTATTTATTATCTTTCCTAGAACTCTTTAGATTGTTTTAATAGTAGTTAGATGGTCACCTTAGCTGGGTGTGTAACTATTGAAATACCACATAACGTCTAGTGTCGATATTAGTCCTAACAAAACTGATTCTAACTAGATAGTCATTAGGGTATGATTTATCACCATATCACCAATTGAATGAATTGTTTGCTTAGGGCCTTAGTAGCGTTTGATAACCCTATTTGAAACAACTTCTTGGTTGTGTCGTTGTCCCATTAGTCGCTCTCAAGGTCTAAGGAATGGAAATTTAGAATCCTGACTAAGAATACAAGAGCTAATATTCTCCCTTATAAACTAGATCTAATAGAAAGAATTAGGAGGATTAGTGCAGACTAGCAAAACCTAAGCTATATTTCTCATCTCATATTCTTAGTATTTACTTTATTGTCTTTTATTTTCTAAGTTTTAATCATTAATTTCGAAATTTTGTTGCTTTTATTTATTGTCTTTTAATTAATTATTGCTTACTCTTTATTGTTACCTACTCGTATAACACACTTAAGTCCCTGAGAACGAACTCAACTTATCAACTAAAACTTGCATACGTCCTGTAATACTTGTAGTACTGTGCCTGTCTAGGGTGAGAGTGCGTAGTTTTCTAGACATTATTTTATCTTATTTTTATCACACCCTAGGCGACACCAACCTTCTTGGCCTATGATGTGACACAAATCCATGCAAATCAGGTGCACATCATGACACTCCTTAAGAGATTAAAGCGCGATTTAGCGAAAGATCCAGTAAATCCTATGTTGGATGTTGATAAAACGAGACAATAGTCTCAAGAGTATGTTCTCTTTCTTTCTTACTATTTTTGTATATGATTTATTTGCTTATTTTAATTTATTTATTGATTCTTCTTCGAGTTGTGGGGACATGCCTCATTTTTTGAGTTGGGAGTATGGGGATTTGTTGTCTCTCATCTCAATTTTTTGTTGGTTCTACTATTTTTTGGAAGAAATTAATATTTTTTTGATACATGGAATTTAGATGTAGAGTGTTTTTAATAGCTTGAAACCATAAGCTTAGTAAGTTAATGATAGATATCAATATGTTTATGAGCTGGTTATTTTGTATGCTTTGAGTATAAACAAGATACACACATTGATAATAAATAAAAGATTAGTGAGAAATGTGGTAGAAGTATGTTTGATCTTGGGGCGCCTTGAGTGGTTTGTAGGCTGTGAGATCCAAGCTAGTTGATAAACCCATTTAATGAACGTGTTAGAGGTAAGAAAATAATGAAATTACATAGTTTAGAAAGTAAGTAAGGCAGTTATTTGATAAGCCCCTTGTTGCCTTTAGCTTGTTGCCCATTAATTATATTTATATTCTTCTCATCCCCTTCTACCCTTTCTAAAGACTTTTTATTTAGCAATGCTATAATCCATATCCCCTTAGATATTAGGACTTTCCCATATGACCCGCACTCGAATAACGTTGCATAGACAATTGTTTCAAAGCTTGAGTTTGGGGTGGTGGGTCCACCATTATGGGAACTATTATTGGGTTGGGACTTTTTGAGCTTATGTATATATGCTCTATATTTTGATGATGATTCATTGTTTCTTATATTGTCACCCTTTGACCGGGTAAAAGTAGATGAAAAAAGTTATAAAAAGGAAAGAAAATATGAAAAAAAGTAGATTTACATCTCATATCAAAAAGAGAGTCATAAATATACAAAAGAAAGAAAAAATTATATGAAAAGAATATATGATTTGGACCGGCAAATTGGAATTTTTATGTGATCATCTTTATGTTTTATATTGGGTTATTGGGGATACTAATTAGTGCATCAATTCATTAGGTTGAGTAAGAACGTTTTATAAAAGTAACTCAAGCTCTAGGGCGATTCGTTGATGGTCAGTGAGGAGAGAGGCAAAAACTCACTCTATATTATCCAAATATACGTAGCATACCGTCCCTAAGCCAACATTACAACCTTAAAGACCTTTTGATTCTTTGATATGTGATCTATAAGTAATTTAGCATTTCGAGAGTAGTTTGATGGATCTTTAGATACTAGTGAATCTCTATGAACAATCTATAGACTCCTTGGTAAGCTAAGTGGAAAAACTCCCCTTCGTGCATTGCAAAGCTAATCTGATCTTGATTTTGAGCCATGTTGATTGTTTATGTGAGAAATGTACATGTAATCTAGTTTGTAAATAATATTATTACATTAAATATTTTGAGTAGTTTCTTTGAGTTTATTATATATATTCTGCTATCTTCTTTATTCTGTGCTTAATTTACTTAGGTGTGTATTTGAAGACTTTCCTTTGTTTTCATCTTTATTGTATCGGGATGATACAACTTTTAGTTGGGGTTCTTAATGTCTCCATATTTTTGACATAATAGAGACATCATTTTAGGTGTAATTGATTAATTAATTAGGAATTTTTATCCGTTATTTGATAATTTCTTATTTTTTGTCTTGATTTGATGAGTAATTACTTTTACAGAATATTTGATTTAAATTGTGTGCTAATGTGAAGCTCTTGAGATTTATAGAATGTAATTAGATACCAAATTAATTCGAAGAAGATAAGGAAAGAATATATGGAAGGAATCAAGAGATAAAAGAAAGTAGAGATAAAATAGGAAAGGAAAAACTGTCGTGTAAATCTAAAATTCTCAGCTACGTCCACTAAAGTTAAGTTAAATTAAAATCGGATGCAATTATGGATGAGCCTTTAAAAAATTAAATTAATATTTCTAACGCGCTCGTTCGGTATCTCGTGGGCGAAAATTGGCACAATAGCGAAGGAGATATGATCAAAACAATGAGTAGTGTTTATCCTCTCTAATATTTTAGGAAACAAATTCGAGTTGAATTTGGACTCAAATTAATTGTTTTGTACTTAAATATTTCGACCTAGGGTCTTATTATCACCTATAAATACAGCCTCTTATTATTGTAACTATGTCTTTGCTCAATTCTAAACCTTAGATCAATCCTTAGTCATTCAAGAGAGGAAAGTTGACAGTATGTTTCTTTATATTTGTTTATTTTTTTGAAGTATGAACTAAATTTCCCGTACCTTGGTGTTTGCATATGTATAATCTTTGAATTCTATTTTCTTCTATCTAAGTCTGTTTGAGAAAACCTTTTTTATATTTATTCTAGCTTCTTAAACTTTATATTTGTTTTAGGTTCTTTGATTTATTGACCATAGTTCTTGCTAGTGCATGAGTATAGACTACTCCATTAATAGAAGTTAGATGGTCACCTGGAATGTGTGACTAATTGTTGAAACACCACATAAACGTCTCGTGTGTGGTAGTGATCTAGACGGTCTTGCCTAACTAGGTAGTGAATAGGGTTTAAGACTTAACCACCGATCAGCGTGCAGGGTCCCCTTACCAAATTCTCCCTGATAATTGTTAGCTCGCCACCTAAGTACATCCGGAAGGAGTTAGGAGGAATATAGAATCCTGTCTTCTTACTTTAAGAGCTTTGATCATCCTTAGTAACTAGAAGAAGATATAGAATAATAAGTGCATACTATCAAACTTAAGCTATATTTTATATATTATTCTTACATCTTTTATTTTATTGTCTTATCTTTAGTTTAATCATTAATATCTCAATTATCATATTTACTTTATTATCTTTTAATTCATTAAATCAATTCTTACTACAATTTTTTGTGATCCACTTGTATAAAACACTAATTTTGGTAACAAAGCCTATTAGTAATTAATAGTAGGCTTGCTCTAATGTTAGTGAAAAATATAACATTAATACTGAAATTTACTCAAAAGAACCTGGACGCAGTTAAATCCAAGGTATTATGTAGGTCTTCGAAAGAAACACACATATGTCTGACAAAAAGAGAGCGATCAAACTCATTCTTGATTCAGCTTCCTCAAGACAAGTTTTTGCGTGTAAGCATTATGAGACAAATGTTCTATAACAAAAGGGTAGCTTTCCCAATCTTATAATGCATATTCACCATCTACTTAAAATATGCCCAAGCGGTATTTACGTATCTCTCAACATTTTTAAATACCTCTCACTCCAAAAGATCGACACCTAGATAGAAGCCACTTGTTGAACAATGTCGTGAGAATCTCGTAACTTATTTTAAGGTTCCTTAGTCCATCAAATCCCTAATTCAGGTAGACAGTTTTTTCCGTAATTCCTAAGTATTTTACTATCTTAAATGTCATACAGATTAAAAATATTGTTAGATTAAGTCATCACATAAATCTCTTGAACCATACAATCAAAATCATAACATTAAAATAAATGTCATTTCATATGTATATCTCATCAGTTTAGGAAGATTAAGTTGTATACCATCATATTGAACCCATAGAAGTAGTTATCCATTTCCTACATTAATATGTTTCCTATTTGTAGTTAACAAAGGTCTTCCCATGATTATGAGGAAGTTTTTGTTCGAATCACAAACGAAAAAAAGGAAATACACATGAAAAGAAAATTCATAACACTCCCAAAAAAATATTAGATATTTAACACAAGTAGAGTGTTTGAACGATATATTATTTGTCATATAACTCTATAATAAAAATGGTAAAAAGAAAAAAATTATTTACTTATGACACATATGATACATGATCAGTATAATCTTAAAAGTTTATATAAATAATTGTGAAATATGAGAATTTTTATTAGCAGTGACGCAATTAATTTAACGAACCCCTTATGGATCGAACCGTGTTACTTGATATACCGAGAAACTCCTCTTTAACATATTTAGGAAAGAAAGCCATCAAACCAATAGTTAATTATGTATATGTGAGAACTTAATTTTCTCAAGCAAAATAATCTCACACGAATAATAATTATCTCAATAACTAACCCTCTTTCGAAAGAACTCAAATAGATTTGTAACCTAACTCAAGGCCATATCACTATAAAACACAATACTTAAATAAAAACATTCAATGTGAATTACATGCTTTAGTTTAAATATGCCAAATAATATTCAATTAATGAAGTAAACAATATTTATGAGGTCTGATGTTATACAAGGTTTGTATAAGCATTGACATAATATAGGTATAAGCATTAACTAGAATTATAATAAAATATAAACAAAATATAATAAAAATAAGATAAAAAATTTAAAAGGTTTAGTGATGTTATGTACTCTCTTATATGAATCCCACAAATTGGTCAAAAAATGAATCGTCAATTGGACATAAGGTACTTAAATGTAGATCAGATTTACCTATAGATTATCTAAACCCCATTAAAAGGAGCATAATTTTTTATTCAGACCTCCAAATGTTTATTATTTTGCAAGCATTGGATTGTAGATTCTTTGGAAATACCAATTGTGGGTGACACAACTCCTAATTCATCTCTATTTCTTGATAAACTCGAGATTACATGACATATTCCGCTTCTAATATATACATTTTTCTTTATTGGTTCTTGTCCATCCTTCTACTTTTTTTCTTTAGTGGTGTTAAATTTCTAAATTTTTTGCACTAATGCCTCATCTTTGTACAATATTTGATTTATTACCCTTCGTGTTTACGATAGGAAAAGTCGATAAAATGCCCAAAACATTCAAGTGCTCATATATTAAGGTTAAAAAGAATATATTATGCCAAAAAGTACTCAAAATCCTAACTTAAGCCTCAAATAGTCACTAAAATTATATCTCTTTCCTAAAGTATCTCAGGACGAAACACGATACATAATGTATATAAAGTAACTATTAGAGTAATAAGTATGTAACACTTAGTAGACTAATATATAAAAATGTTTTGCCTTATTTCAATGTTTTTACCTCCTAAATGTATATTTTATTGGAGAAGGGAATACTTATAGTAATTAATGATTTGTTCTAAATATTGAATATGAATTTATGATACCATTGGATATGGAAAATAAAAAAGACGTTTGTATCTTGGTAAGATATTCATGTAAATGATTCATCCAATTACCCTAGTTCTGTTGTAATATGAGATTATCCACCCCAAAACTCACTAAACGGAGAAAATATGCCTACAATTTATAAACAAGGAAATAAATATAAGAAAAGATTAATTGGGGAGTGTTACGTGTTCTACATATATAGTATTATCACATGCCATTTAGGATAAATTATGTTTATTTCGACCTTATTATTTGATTTTATTACATGATTTAAAAGTAAATAAAAACTAAAATTTATAAATAAAGAAATGTGATTTAAAGGGATATATTTTAGCTACTTTAGAAAGGTAAGTTTTTATCAATTTCCAAAATGAAAAGGTAATATATAAATAAATTCAACCTAAAAGGTTTCTATGTTAATCAATCAAGGGGACTGAGTAAGCTAAATAATTATTATAGCAAGAGCATATGGTGGAAATTATATATTACCCCGAACAAGAGGAGTTAAATAAGTTGAAATAGTGTATATATAAACGAGTTAGGAAAAGAATAGTTTAAAAATATAAGAAAATATGACAGAAATTCACATGATTAAAATAATTAGTTTTAGATCAATCCATTGTCATTCCTTATGGTTCTAATCTAATTTAATTTGTTTTAATTAATTATCAAACATAGAGAAGTGTTTATAAATGCTATTAATGAGGTTTATAAATTTTGTGAGAAAGAAACTCTACTATTGAAATACACTTATTTTATTTCTCCTTTATCTTAAAAACTAATAATACTCTGAGTCCAAATAATTTCTTTTAACATTTATCTAAATATTTTTTTAACAATATATATATATATATTAAAAAAATTATTTTTATTTTTAGGGTTTAGGGATGAATCAGAAAACTTTTCCAAACTAAATAATCATTCCAATTCTTTTCCTGCGCCTCCTATGGATTTCCAACACAGCCGACCACCAAAAAAATTCATCTACAATCACAGCCAAATCTTAAAAGCAACATTCACTAAACCCAATCTCCCTGATGAGTTTATAGTTGAAATCCTATCAAGATTACCTGTTAAATCTCTCTTGCAGTTTAAAATCATTTCAAAACAATGGTAAAAACTAATCTCAGCATTGAAATTCATGAAAACCCATTTGTCTTTATCCCTTAACAATTCAAATATCACTCATCAACATCTTATTTTCTCATTTTGTCATCCGACATATACCTTAAGGAATTGTTCACAATCCTCTTTGATATACAACAACACTTTACTGTGTGCAAACGATATTGATTACCCGATGAAGGATCCTAATAGGTTTGTTCAGCTGGTGGGGTCTTTGAATGGGTTAGTTTGTATAAATATTGACCATAATTTGTTTTTGTGGAATCCATCTCTAAGAAAATCCAATAAGTTGCCTTCTTTAGGTGTTAAAGGAATATTTTTTATAATATATGGTTTCGGTTCCAATTTGTGTAATGATGACTACAAAGTTGTAAGCATTTTGTATAATTTAAATAGCCATGGTTTTGAAAGAACTGGAGTAAAAGTTTATAGTAGGAATCTTAACTGTTGGAGGAGTATTGAAGGGTTTGAAAATTATGTTCCGGTAAAAGACTTGGGTAAATTTGTGAGTGGGAAACTACATTGGGAGACTCGTCCATATATTGGGTCTACTCATAAAATAAGTATTGTTTCACTAGATTTGGGAAATGATTTATACGGGGAGGTGGAGCAACCTGTTTATGTAGAGGGGAAGTTCGATTTGGTATTAGGAGTATTAGGAGGATGTTTGTGTGTACTATGCGATTATAATAAAAGGTATATGGATATTTGGATTATGAAAGAGTATGGAGTGAGGACGTCTTGGAATAAGTTTGCTACATATTCGTATGTAAATGATATGGTCAAGGATATATATGAGGCTCCATTTTGTTTTTTAATTAATGGAGAAATTCTATTTGTTTTTGGATCTATGTTCTTTATTTACAATCCGAAAGATCATTCTAAAAAATTCATAGAGATTAATGGTATTGATGCTTGTCTTGAAGCAGAAATGTATGTAGAAAGCTTAATTTCTCCTAGTGCTGATCCTGAACAAATTGATTGAGTAGAAGAGGAAAATATTTCACAAATTTCTTATTTCCGGTAAGATTTCAATATTTTTCCCTTTCTCCATATTACACTAATTGTTTTTTTTGCTTCGCATGTGTATAAAACATCTTTTGTATCTTCTATTCCATATTTAAAACGTGTGAACTTTAAAACCTGGTATTTTTTATTGTTACTGTATAGTTAGTTTACAGTAAAAAGTAGGGATTTGAGTGTAATAATAATTGATGAAGAATCTTTTATTTTGTAGAATCGAATTTTTAAAATAAGTTTGCAGTAGTTTGATTGGTTTACTTTACTTTTGTTTTTACAAAATTTGTGGTTGCATAATGACTTATAAAGGTGTTGGTCTATATTTTTAATTAAAATTATGTTGTTAAAAAAGAAAAAGATTAATACATTAGAAATCGAGTTTTTAAAAATTTAAAACAAAAAGGTACGAGTACTTGTACATTTTCAAACTTTTATTTGGCATTGATATATATTATAAAAAATTAGACATATTGTGCAATTGAGGAAGGGAATTGGAGAAGATAAAAATATTTAGCAAGTTATCTTGCTTGGATTTAAATCGGTTTAGTAACTTTGACAGTATGTTGTTTGATTATGGAAAACTGTATTCTTGTTGTTTAATAAACCTCTCACATATTTGTATTGTTATATTTGATCATTATGGTGATTTGATACAGGATATGGAAGCTGATGATCCTAAGCACTTGTTCAACTCAATTTCTATATTCATGGAAGCTTAGGCTAGGAAAAATTTCATAGCTATCTTTAATTGCATTATGTATTAAACTATATTTAAAATTGACTAAATTTACGGTTTGATTATATTTATAAACTAAACTCAACTATGTGTTGTTTCGATTAATAAGAATTATGTTTCGTTTTGTAATCTTCATCTATATATATTGATGACATGGTGTCACTCTGGTTAACTTTTTAGAATAATGTTGAAATGATGATATATGGAGAAGTTTGTTTTATTGTTTATTTTATATTTTTTTTGTTTATAAAAAGTTTGTTATGCAAAATTATTATATTTTAATACACGTAATTTATTAATGAAACCATGATAGAAAGGATTCATGACATGGTTCCCTTCCTCAAGTATCTTTTGAATGTTTGAAAGTAAGTTTTAGTTGGTATTAATTAATTTCTCAGATGTGCCCTTTATTTTGTTCATCTAGTTATGATTAGTTAGCCTTTTTATTTGATTTTTTAGGTCAAGTATAAAGGTGTACAAAAATCACATGTTTTGAGTTGATGCAAGATTTTGTTGGGTCTCTTGTCCTTGATGTATCATTCAATTTTTTCAAATAGGAATTATAATTTTACAATTATTCATATGAAATAGGAAAAAATAATATTCTGCAGATAAATTAGACTAGGTTTTAATATTTTTCATTTGGTATTTCATACTACATTCTCTGTAATTTTAGGAATTAAATGGAATTTAAATTACACAAAGGCATGTGCCATTCTACCTTTCATATTCTTGTAAAATTGAGACATTTTGTTTTTCGACATGAGACCACTCAGTTGGATGAAGCATGTGTTTCCTTCTTTTGGGGTTTCAGCTTTTTTATTCAGTTGATATTATATTAATATAATGGGTATAGTCTAATAGGTACTTGTACATACATTATGAAATTTTTGTATCATTTGAATACTTTTTCGTCATTAAAATATAATACAAGCTTGATAATAACACAAAGAAACCAAAATGTGCCGCAAAGCATAAAATATTACATATTTAAGGTATATTCTTGAAACACGATAATATGCTCTATCATAGTCTTAATATATATATGAAACTATTTAGTGATTTTTTTTTTGTTTTTGATTTCTGATTGAGAGATTTATACATTCAATATATATAATTTCTTAATTTTAATTGTTTAGATATGTGTACTAAGTATGTAACATCTAGCTTGGAGGTTGGTTTGAAGAATTGATTGGAGTAGTTATAACCGTAGATTATTTACTAGAATGTACAATTCAAGCACCTACTTTGAATTTATTAGATATGACATATTCTAGAATAAGATTGATATGATAATATTATATTTGTAATAACCCAATAATTAATTGTATTATATTTTAAAAAAATATATTCATATAGTCTTACTTCGATATAGTAGCATATGTAGTGTTATTTTAAATAGTATATACAATCCATACCTACATTGCAGTATGAATAAGGTTAAATCATCCAAGAAGACTCTTTCAAAAAAAAGTTCAAAAAACTTATATTTAGTTCTTTTCATGATTGTATTCTTGTAATGTATCTTTATTTTCTAAAAATATTAATACATAGATCTAGTTTTTAAAAAGTATTTATTTGTTGAATTCCAATTGTTTATGTTGTTTTAAATTATTTTTCCTCCACAAAATGACCTCAAATGTTCAAACCATTAAGTTTTCTTATTAATTATGAATATGACATGTTTTCTATTATACATTTGTTCTAATACATGTATTATATTTCTAAATATGATTTTTTTGGCATCTCATTCTGATATCGCTACATTTGATTATTATGGTAGATCATGTTTGTCATTCTCTAATTATATTTCCTTTTTAGATTTACATATTCTAATTGTTGGCCAGAGTATTCGTGTCCTGATACAACTAGTTTAAGAGAATGCATGCACTTTATACTTAATATTTATTTCCGGTTAATATGAGTAAAATTTTTTTTTTATAATCTTTAGTAGAAGAATTCGTCTTCATAAGATATGTATAGAAATACCATGATTCTTCAGTAAATTTGCTATAAAAATACCTAGCTGGATAGAAAATAATAACAATGTTCTTAATATAATGGAATATAAGAATTTTTTGGAATTTGAATGTATATTTTAACCCCAAAAACACTATAACACATGCTCAATTAATAAGTTTAACATATGTACCTTTTAATTTAAACTATGAAGCAAATATTAAATCAAAAAGACAAACACAATCCTATGTTGTATACACATAACACCCAATGGTAAGAAATAAAATAGATTATAAAAATCAAACCAAAAAAAATAATTAATAATTAAAATTAGATAAGCTTACAACTAAAGAGAGATAAGTTGATGAATGTGTAGTGAAAATATTTTATGGAACTCTTCAGTTCATTTATCTAATACCCATAGTAAATAAATTATATTAAAAATCCACTTGGTGATTTGTGAAATAGAAACTTGGTAAATAACACATAGATAACTTCGTATGAAGGCAATATTAAAGATATTTATTACATAAAGTTTGACATTTTCATTACATTTACTTATATAAATGAGCGAATGAGAAAAATATTGAAATGCATATCATAGTATATATTCTCCTCTATATAATTTTGGATGTAGAGGTAGTTTCTTTTCATATCTCGAAATCAAAATTTGTATAAATTTGTTAGAAGCTCTTCATAGAAGAATCCCAACCTCGTCTTAGAAAAAAATACTTGACTATATTTTTATTAGAAAATTTACACATAGAGAATACATAGTACAATTGAAGATTGAGAGGTTTAATAACTGATAGAGTTAGTAAAATCTTTTTTGTAACATATATTGTATTTATATTCTTAACTGACCAGATAATCCAATTATTAATCTTTTTTAATCTTCCATATATACTAATGTCAATATTTTTTAACTCATTATTCAAAACTTGTAAACTCAATATTAAATAGTTATATCTTAACGTGATGTCCACGAGAATGCTTTTGTCCATTGAGATTAAAAATATGCTCAATTTCTTATCTTCGTCCCAACAAATTTAGTTTTGTTAAGAAATTTTTTTATGTAATACATATTAACTTGTGTAAGAAATGCAATACAACAACAAAGAAACCCCAAAACAAGTTGTACAGTAAAATGAGTTATAAACCCATAATATGACATGCAATACGATAATAAGGCTCATTCATAGAACAACTCTTTCCAATCTAGAACATAAAGGTAATAAATCATGGTAATGAATTAAATCTAACATTAAAGACCAATATATTTTATCCGGACTCTTATGATAATCGACTAGAGGGTTACAAAAAAGTCTCCACCTGAAAAGGTAAAAAGACCAATATAATTTTTTCAGCCTCATATGATCATCGACAAATGGGTAGCCAAAGGAATTACTGATCTGCATTGGGCAAAAGACCATATATTTTTATCTGCGCTCTTACGATAGTCAACCAAGGGGTAAGAAACATAAATTCCTTCCCTAAAAAGGTCAAAAGACCAAAACATATCATTTGAACTCCTATGATTACCGACTAGCGGGTTACCAAAACATATTCTTGACCTAAAAAGGTCAAAAGATCAAAACGTTTCATATGTCCTTTCATGATCATTGAATAAGGTTTCGGCTAAACATTTCATTTGACAATCATTTTTTTCCTTTGTAGTTATTCATTATCTATCCATTGGTTAGTGAGATTCATAGAAGGATTATATTGGATCTATCACCCATATAATTCCAATGTAGACTACCACCCTAACAAAGGCGATTTCTTTTCCCATTCTTTGCTGAAAAATTGTTATTTAATTGTTTCCCTACCAAAGAAAAAATCGAAAATAGAGTTCCTCTTCCTCATGTGTTTCCATCTATCATGTATTAATATACATGTCTGGAGTTTTGTGATCTCAAATTCACCTAACTTAAATAATTTAAGCACTTTGGCAATAAAAAGTGATCACTCAAAACAAAAGTAATGAATATTGGGTAGCACATTTTCCAATCTTTTTAAAGCTTGAACTCGAAAATAATTCAGCCCCATCGATGTATTCGAACATTAAATCTTATACCCTTTTACTGATTAATCGTAGGCTTGCTCCAATGTTAAGGAAAAATATAAAACTGATACTGAACTTTACTTAAAGGAACCTGGACGCAGCTAAATCGAAGGTATTATGTAGTGCTTCTGAAGAAACACACATATGTCCAACAAAAAGAGAGCGATCAAACACCATTCTCGAGCCAGCTTCCTCAAGGAATGTTTTTTTGAAAGCATCATGAGATAATATTCTGTAACAAAAGGTTAGCTTTCACAATCTTATGATTCATATTAACCATCTACTTAAAATATACCCAAGCGGTATTTGCGTATCTCTGGACATTTTTAAATACCTCTCACTCCAACAGAATTGACACATAGATAGAAGTCATTAGGGGAACAATGTCGTGAGAAAACTTGTAATCAAATCCCTAATTCAAGGAGACAGTTGTTTCCATAATTCTTATAGTATTTTACTGTCATAAATTTCATGCGGATTAAAAATATTGTTAAATTAAGTCATCACATAAACTTCTTGAACCATACAATCAAAATCATTACATTAAACTAAATGTCAGTTGCATATGTATATATAATCACTTTAGGAAGATTAAGTTGTATATATTCCTACTGAACCCATAAAAGTAGTTACCCATTTCATACATTAATCAGTTTCTATTTGTAGTTAACAAAGGTCTTCCCATGAATATAAGGATGTGTTCATTCGAATCACAAATGAGACAAAGGAAATACACTTGAAAAGAAAATTCATAACACTTCCAAAACATCTTAGATGTTTGAACGATCTACCATTTGTATATGACTTTGATATTAAAAAGAAAAAAATTATTTTATTCATTGTGACACAAAAGATAAATAATTAGTATAATATTAGAAATTTATAAATATAATAGTGAAAGGTGATAATTTGTATTAGCAGAGACTCGATGAACTTAACAAACCCATGGTGGATGGAACCGTGTTACTTGATATACCTAGAAACTCCTCTTTAACATATTTAGGAAAGAAAGTTATCAAACCAATACTTAATTATAAATAAGTGAGAACTTAATTCTCTTGAGCAAAATAATCTCACACGAATACCAATTATTTCAGTAACTAAAACCTCTTTCATAATAACTCAAATATAACTGTAACCTAACACATGGCCATATAACTATGAAACACAATAATTAAATAAAAAAATTCAGTGAGAAATACATGCTTCAGTTAAAAAATGCCAAACAAAATTTAACTAATGAACATAACCATATTCATGAGGTCCGATAATATACAAGGTTTGTAAAAGCATAGACATAATACAGATATAAGCATTACTAGAGTTGGAATAAAATATAAATAAAATATAAATAAAAGATAATAAAATTGAGAGAAGATAATAAAAGATAATCTTTCTTGATGTTATTGCTTAGATCACTAAGTCCCTAATATATGTTCTCTCTTATATGAATCCCACAAATTGGTTAAAAAAACGAATCAACGATTGGACATAAAGTTCTTAAATGTATATCATATTTCCCTATAGATTGTCTAACCCCATGAAAATGAGCATTGAATTTTATTTAGACCCCTAAATATTTATTCGTTTGAAAGAATTGGATTGTAGATTTTTTGGAAATTCCAATTGTGGGTGACACACCTCCTAATTCCTCTCTATTTATTGATAAACTCTTTGAGATTACATGACATATACTTCCCTTTATTGGTTCTTGTCCAACCTTTTACTGTTTATTTTTAGTGTTGTTTATATTCTAATTTCTTCAATGTAACATTTTCGCATAAATGCCTCATTCTTGTATAATATTTGAATCATTAGCATTCGTGTTTACTATAGAAAAACTCAATAAAAAGCCTAAAACATTAAACTACTAAATAATAATATATTATGCTAAAAAGTACTCAAAATGTTAGCTTAAGCCTCAAATAGTGACTAAAATTATATCTCTTGCCTAGATAATCTCAGGAAAAAACACGATACATAATGTATATAAAGTAACAATTAGCATAATAAGTATGTGACACTTAGTATACTAATATATAAAAACTTTTTGCCTAATTTCAATGTTTGTACCTCCTAAATGTACATTTTATTGAAACAAAGTAATATGTATAGTAATTCATGATTTGTTCTAGATACTGAATATAAATTTATGATACCATTGGATATGGAAAATCATAAAGACATTGGTATCTTAGTCATAAGGTATTAATGGAGATGATTAATCCTATTACACTAGTTCCTTTGTAATATGAGATTATCCAACATAAAACTCACTAAAGGGAGACAATGTACCTACAATTTATAAATAAGGAAACAAGTACAAGAAAATAGTATTTGAGGGAGTCCTACGTGTTCTAAGCATATAGTATTATCACATGCCATTTAGGATAAATTATGTTTATTTTGACCTTATTATTTGGTTTTATTACATGATTTAAATATTAATAAAAACTAAAATTTATAATTAAATATATTAGATTTAAATGGATATATATAAGCTACTTTAGAAAAGGTAATTTTTTTAGCAACACCAAAATGAAAAGAAGAGTCCAAAAATTAATAAAAACATGATTATAATAATTAGTTTTAGATCAATCCATAGTAATTTCTTATGAATTTAATCTAATCTTATTTAATTTCTTTTGATTAAGTATCAAACATAGGAAAATGTATAAAGATGTTATCAATGAGGTTTAGACAGTTTGTGAGAAACAAACTCCACTATTGAGTGTGGTAGGCCGAAATTTATAAAATAAATTATTGTATTGGAATACACTTCTCAATTTTAATTCTTTTTTTTCTTAAAAACTTAGAATTCTGAAATTTATCTAAATATTTTTTTAAAAGCTATGTATATATATTTTTAAAAATTTAATTTCATTTTTAGGATTTAGGGATGAATCAGAAGACTTTCCCAAACTAGATCCTCATTATTACTTATTAAATCTCTATTGCAGTTTTTTATCATTTCAGAACAACTGTACAAACTAATCTCATCATTAAAATTCACCAAAACTCATTTGTCTTTGTTGTTTAATAATCCCAATATTACTAATCAAGACCTTATTTCCTCATCTTGTCATCCAACATATACCTTAAGGCATTGTTCACATTCCTCTTTGATACACAAGAACACTTTACCATGTGCAAATGATATTGATTACCGAATGAAGAATCCCAATAGGTTTGTTTAGCTAGTGGGGTCTTTGAATGGGTTAGTTTGTATAAATATCGAGCATAATTTGTTTTTGTGGAACCCGTCTCTAAGAAAATCCAATAAATTGCCTTCTTTAGGTTTTAAAGGAATTTGCTTTTCAATATATGGTTTCAGATATGATTTGTGTAATGATGAATAATAAGTTGTACGCATTTTGTATAATTTTAATAGTTGTGGTTTTAAAACTGTAGTAAAAGTTAATAGTAGGAATTCAAACAATTGGAGGCTTATTGAAGGGTTTGAAAATTGTGTTGTAGTATAAGACTTAGGTAAATTTGTTAATAGAAAACTACATTGGAATACTTGTCCATATATTGGGTCTACTTATAAAATGAGTATTCTTTCACTAGATTTGGGAAATGATTTGGGGAGGTTGAGCAACTTGATTATACAGAGGGGAAGTTCAGAAGGATGTTTGTGTTTACTATGCGATTATCATAAAAGGTATATGGATACTTGGATTATGAAAGAGTATGGAGTGAGGGTGTATTGGGATAGGTTGCTAGATATTTGTATGTAACTGATATAGTCAAGAATATATACGAGACTCCATTTTGTTTGTTAAAGAAAGTGGAAATTCAATTTATTTTTGGATCGATGTTCTATATTTATAATCGAAAAGATCATTCTAAAAAATTCATAGAGTTTAATGATTTTTATGCTTGTCTTGAAATAGAAATGTATGGAGAAAGCTTACTTTCTGTTGGAAAAATAAATATTAGTGGTTTGTAATACTAGACAAAATGGAGTTTCAAAAGAAAAATAAAAGATATTTTCAGTTAAACTAACACTACACTATTAAAATAAATTGAAAATAGCAAAACTTACACGAAAAATAAGAGAAAAGAACTATTACACGCCATGTAAATAGAGTTAAAAAGATATTATGGGCAATGCCAGCTAACTATAACAGAAGTTCTACTCTATAGAAATATTATATCAGAATATTTGAGAGAAAAGTAGAATAGTCGTTTCTGATTCTTAGTTTTATTCTACATTCTATTCTATAAATACTCTAGAATAGTTATTTATTTTCCTATTCTCTCTGCATTAGTTTTTCCATTCTGTCAAAAATAATTTTTTTTCTCTTCTCTAGAAATGAAAGTGACACAGTCACTATTTATAAAATAAATGGCAAGAAAAACAAAACGTCATTTATTATAATGTGTGACTAATAAACACAAATAATATTATTTAATATTAAATAATTCCAGTGGCTTTTTTTTCCTCAAATTATAATGTGTGACTATTAAATACAAATAATATTTTCCACTTCTTCCATGAAAATGAAAGAATTATTAAAATAATTTATCTTTAAAAATAATTCTAACAATCCCCTTCTCAAATTCTTTGGAAGTGAAGGTGAACAGGTTTCCATAAATAACAGCATTTGGGTGAATTATACTTAAGTGACAATATCTTTCGATTTAAATTCACATGTAATGAAGTGGGACAACCACCAAATTCCTGTCAAGTGAACTTACTCTTGAACTTGACGTTTTCTAATCAAGTCCCTCACATAACATACTTTACCTGGCTGATAGTTACAAATTTCTCAAACATCACCCTTTTTTTACACATAGGAGATCTCCAATAGCTTCTAGTCTCATTAGCCGAGCCTCTCGAATTTTAATATCATTATGAGCAATAAAGTTCAGCCTCATTATGTGTCTCGCTAATTTATTATTTCTTTTCTCTGTAGGACCACCCTTACGGGTTATGAATTTATGGTGAGTCTAACAACTCATCCCTTAGGAATATCAAGGACGTCTCCTTGTAGTCATATGATGAGCAATATTCAACAACCTCGATGGTGAATTCATCAAGTCCATCTCAAAAGGATCACCACACATGACAATGAATTTATTGAGTATGAGGAATATACAACAAACTAAATGGTGAATTCATCAAGTCCATCTCACTAGGACTACCAAACATGGCTATGAATTCATTAAGTTTGAGTTTTATACAACAACCTCAATGATGAATTCATCAAGTCCATCTCAAAAGGACCACCACGCATGGCTATGAATTCATTAAGTTTTAATTTGCTCATGTATGCAAAATTTACACTATTTGGTAGAAAGTTAGTGCATCATATAGATCAATAGTACCTCCCTCATACTTTATTAAATGAAAAACAATAACACAAATGTCACATCTTGAGTCTCTTTACAATATAGACAATACCAAGTTGGGTATAATTCATTATGAACATCATAATCATTATAATTATTTTATATTCATTAAGGGGTACACCCCCCCCCCCCCCCCCCCCCGAATTCTCTTATTCATGAATACTAGTATTTTAAGGAAAAAATTACCAGATATTATATCAATGGAGTTAAACCTTTTGAACAAAGTGAGACTAACTAAGGTAAATTCGATTATTGAATCTAATGAATTTTACCCTTAGGATCATCTTCCCCCACATCTTTTATTCACAAATAGAAAGATATAAGAAGTAAGTCCCATGAATGAAAGTACCAAAAGTGGTTCATGTCGTACACATATTGATAAAAGTGTAGCACAAACTGATCCATCTTTTTTTAGGATACTATTTCATTGTCACGGTTCCCATTTAACATCACAAAAATAATTTCTTAAGTTTTCATACTTTATCCCCTTGATGCAAAACCACCAACCATTCATGTTGCACCATATAGATCTTTTCACATAGATCTTCATTTACACATACATTTGATATACAAATGATATATAATCACGTTATTGAATGATATTTAGTGCAATAAGAGCTCAATAGTGGTAATACAAGGGGTCAAAGTAATCTTTATACATGGAAAATATGGACTTATCCTAAAGTTTATTCTTTTTTTAACTTGTATGAGACTAATTAGATCTTGTTTGATCATTCTCCAGTGATGTATAACTACTAATCGGAATCATCACCCTCGTGCCTTTTTTAAAACGTTCCACAGATAGTATTTATTGACTTCTCAACGGTACACAGATAAATGGTACGGTTTGTCACACTATGCAGAATCCATCCCTTAACCACAAAATTAGCTATCTTGAACCTTACTTTGGGAGCCAGAAACCTAGCATGTATTTCTTTGGTATATTTCTCGTTGGTCTCAATGGCAAGGAGTACCTCGAGAATGGAAAGGTCTAGTTCATGATGTTCAAGGCATATGAGTTGCTTTTATGCCCAACGTTTGTAGTTGTAATCATTGAAAGGCTCCAACATGGTCACGTTGAGAGATGGCCATTGTGTTCAATTATGAAGCAACTACCGAGATAGGAAAAACCGCTTCTAAATAAAACAACCAATAATATTACAAGAATATATTTTGAAATTGTTGGAAAAATAAAAATCACTGGTTTGTAATACTAGATAAAATGGAGTTCCAAAAGAAAAGCAAAAGATATTCTCAACTAAAGTAACACTACAGTATTGCAATAAATTGAAAATAACAAAACTTACAAGAAAAATATGAGAAAAGAACTATTATACGGCATGTAAATGGAGTTAAAGATATTCCAGGCATATGCTGGTTATCTGTAACAGAAGTTCTACTCTATAGACATATTATATCAGAATATTGGAGAGAGAAGTAGAATAGTAGCCATTTTGTCCACCAAGTTGTAGTAACTCCCGTAATAGCTGAAATAATATACCATTAATCTGCAATCAAGAATCATTAATCCGTCATCAAGAAAAAAAAAATTATTTAATATTAAATAATTTCAATGGTTTTTTTTCCTCAAATTCTAATGTGAGACTAATAAACACAAATAAAATTCTTCTAATAATATGAAATAATTGTTAAAATAATTTATCTTTAACAATAATTCCAACATTTTCTTCTAGTTTTGATCCTACACATATTGAGGGAGGAGAAAAGGCAAGTGTTTCACAGATTTCTTATTTCTAGTAAGATTTTAATATTATTTTCTTTTTGCATGATACACTAATTGTTTATTTAGTTTGGCTTTGCATGTGTATCAAACATCTTTTGTATACTCTATTCCATATTCAAAACTTGTGGACTTTAAAACATGATTTTTTTTATTGTTAGTGTATAGTTAATTTACAATTGAAAAGTTGGGACTTGAGTGTAAAAATAATTGATGAAGAAATTTTTATTTCGTAGAAAAAAAATTTAAAATTTTATTTAATCGGCTTACTTTACTTTTGTTTTTACAAAGGTGTCTGTCTTTATATTTGGTAAAAATTATGTTGCAGAAAAAAATTTATACATTATAAATTCAGTGTTTAAAAATTTAAAACCAAAAGGTACGAGTAGACATAATGTGTAATTGATGAAGGTTATTGGACAAGATAGAAATAATAAGCTAATAATCTTTTCTAGAGTTAAACCGGTTTAGGAACTTTGAAAATATGTTGTTTGATTATGGTAAACTGTATTAGTGTTGTTTAAGAAACCCCTCACGTATTTATATTATTATATTTGATCATTTTTGTGATTTGATACACGATATGGAAGCTAGAATATGAAAGCTAATGATAATAAGAGTTTATCCAACTTATTTTCTAAATTAATGGAAGCTTAGGCCAAGAAAAAATCCAGCTCTATGTTTGATTGCATTATGTACATAATTCTTCATAGAATAATTTAAATTTATGGTTTAGTTATATTTATAAACTAACTTCAACTATTTGTTGTTCCGAATTATTAAGAATTATGTTTAGTTTTGTAATCTCTTTATACATATTGCTGAGATGGTGTCACTCTAGTTAATCTTTAGATAATGTAAAAATAATGATACTGTGGAGAAGTTTATTTATTATTTATTTTATATATATTTTTTTTAAATTGTTATGCAAAATTATTATATTTTAAAAGGATTCATAATTTATTAATAAAGCCATGATAGGAAGGATTATGACTTGGTTCCCTCCCTCGTTAAACATCTTTTAGTTGAGTTCTTAGTTAGTACAAATTTTTACCAGTCGATTTTTTTCCATCTAGTTATAATTGGTTAACCTTTTTATTATAGTATCTGGTTTCCAAGGTCAAGTATAAAAGTGTACAAGTATCACATGTTCTGAGTTGATGCCAGACTTTGTAGGGTCTCTTGTCCTATCTCTGAAATTTTAATGTATCACTCAATCATTCAAGTAGGTATTATAATTTAACAATTATGCATGTGAAATAGTATAAAATAACATTCTTCTAAAAAAATTGACTAGGTTTTAATAATTTTTATTTGGAATTGCATACTACATTATCTGTAATTTTAGAAATTATATGGAGTTTACATTACACAAAGGGCTATGCCTTTCTACCTTTGATATACTTGTAAACTTGAGACATTTTTCTGTTTGACCTAAAACCATTCATTTGGATGAAGCATGTGTTCCCTTCTTTGGAGGTTTCAGATTTTTTATTCAGTTTGAAACGATCTTGATAAACTTTATTTATAAATACTAATAATTACAAACGGTTATGTACTTGGATAAAGTTATAAATAGACAAATAGACAAATAGGTAATGTACATACGTTATGAATTTTTTTATCCTTTGAAATTTTTAGTCATTCAAATCTAATACAAACTTGATAACAAAACAAAAAAGCCAAAACATGCCGCATACATATTTAAGATATGTTCTCGAACACAATAATATGTTCCATCATAGTCCAGATATATGTATGAAACTATTTAGTGATTTTTTTATATCTGATTGAGATTTTTATACATTTAATATAAATATTTTCTTTATTTTTATTATTCAGATATGTGTATTAAGTATGTAATATCTAGCTTGGCTATTGGATTGGGGAATTGAGTGGAGTAGTTATAGAAGTAGATCTTTTACTAGAATGCACAATTTAAGCACCTACTTTGAAATTTTTAGATATGAAATATATAAGTATAAAATTGATATGATAAAATTATCTTTGTATTATATTTTAAAATATATAATTGTATAGTTATAATTTTGTGTGGAAGTATATGTAGTGTTATTTGAACTAGTCTTTACAATCCATAAGTACAATACCCCTTATGAATAGGGATAAATCATACAAGAAGGCTCTTTTTCAAAAAAATAAAACAAAATTTAAATCTAGTTCTTTCCATGACTGTATTCTTGTAATGTGTCTTCATTTTTGAGAAATCTTGGTACATATATTTAGTTTTTAAAAAGTAATTATTTGTTGAGTGCCCAATGTTTATGTTGTTTTAAATTATTTTTCCTCCACAAAAAGACCTCAAAGGTTCAAACCATTAAGTTTTCTTTTTAATTGTAACCATTTGTTTGGCATCTCATTCTAATGGTACATCATGACTTGGTCATTCTCTATTATTATAATTACTCTTTATGTTTATATATTCTAATGGTGAACAACAATATTCATGTCCTGATACAACTATTTTATGAAAATGCATGCACTTTACGCTTAATATTTATTTTCCATTAACATAATTAAAATTTCTTTCTTCTAAATTTTAGTAGAATAATTTGTCTTCTTAAGGTATGTATAATAATACTATGATTCTTCGGTAAATTTTCTTTAAAAATACCTAGTTGGATAGAATATAGATAATATGTTAAAACTATCACTTATTGGTACATAACAATATTTTTTATTTCATGTAAAATGTGAATTTCTTTTAGAATTTGAATGTGAATTTTAACCCTAAAAACACTATAACACATGCTCAATTAATAAGTCTAATACACATACTTTTAAGTTAGCCTATGAAAGAAATATTAAATCAAAAAGATAAACACAGTTTTATTTGTTTACACATAACACCTAGTGGTAACAAATAAAATAGTTTATAACTATCCAACCAAAAAAAGTAATTAATAATTAAAATAAGATAAGCTTACAACTAAAGAGAGATAAATTGATAAATAAGGAGTGAAAAGAATTTATTGAACTCTTCAGCTTATTTATCTAATATCCATAATAAATCAATTATATTAAAAATCTACTTGTTTATTTAGAAAACATAAACTTTGTAAATACCAACTAAATAACTTTGTATGAAGTAAATACTAAAAAAACATTTATTACATAAAGTTAGACAATTCGTCAATTACATTTCCTTATATAAAACAGTGGATGAAAAAAATATTTAAATGTATATCAAAGTATAAATTCCCCTTTATAATATTGTTGGATAATAGAAGTAGTTTCTTTTCATATCTGATAATCAACAAATGTATGAATTTGTTAGAAGCTCTTCATAGAAAGAACCCAATAGGTGGAATCCTCGTCTTAGAAAAAAATTATTTGACTATATTTTTATTAGAAAATTTACAAATAGAAAACACATTCACAAATAGAAAACACATTGTACAATTGAAGATTGAAAGGTTTAAGGGTTGATAGATTTAATAAAATCGTTTTTGCAGTATACAATGTATTTATATTCTTTACAGACAAGATCATCCAATTATTAATCTTTTTAAAACTTCCATATATACTAATGTCAATAATTGTAAACTCACTATTGAAACCTTGTAAACTCAATATTAAATAGCTATACCATAACGCGGTGTTTATCAGAATGCATTTGTCCATTGAGATTAAAAAAATGCTCAATTTATTATCTTAACTTGTGTAAGAAATGAAATACAACAACAACAAAACCCCGAAACAAGTTGTATAGTAGAATGAGTTCTAAACCCAAAATATGACCATGCAATATGGTAATAAGGCTCATTCATAGAACAACTCTTTACAATCTGTAACACAAAGGTAATAAATCCTCGTCATGAATGAAATATAACATATCTAACATTAAATATATTCATGAACTATTATAATGGAAGATAAAATTAGATACATGATGAGAGGAAGCTAATTATTGTTAATGAAGAGAAGAACATTTTCACATTGGAAGACTTCGAGCTACTCCTCCCAAACAAGCACATACGTGATAAGAGTTATACTAGTTGTGTTGCTATTTTTTTCTTAGTGCCTAAACAAAATGGAAGATGACACATGTGTATTGACTTCATAAATTGTAATACATAGTATTGACTAAGTATTATCATTGATATCATCCTCGATGATGTGATATGATCTTATCTCATTAGACAAGGGCTCGCCATGTCTACCTTTTTAAAATGGTCATTATAAATCTTCACGTAGATTATCTGTATTATGTACATTAATAAGAAATCTAAGATAGTTATTCACAAGCACGTGTCAATTTAAGTCGAAATCATCCATTATTATACTAATTAATGATAATATAATGCAAAATAAATGAATAATTAGAATTAAAAAAAAAGTAAATAACTCAAAGAAAACAAAAGTACAACACAATGTACTATTCCAACTAGAAAAACTTCTTGACTTGGTGTTTAATTAAATGATAGAACACATATATCTACATCAAAGAGAAACACTACTACAAGAGAACAATAGGTGTGTATATATAAGGGGTATCATGTATAAGACAATAATATCCATGTTATCCTAAAAAGTAAACAATTTAAACTAAGAATATGGTATGTTCCTTAATATTCTTAGATATAAAATCAATATTTCTTGATTAAAATATTTGATTTCATCGTACTTATGCAACCAAGTATTTTGGAAAATGTTGTTCTTACATTTTCAAACTCAAAATAAAATTTATTTATCGAAAAGAAAAAGACAAAACAAAAAATAAATGTACAACAAGTCCTCTCAAATGGGCTATAAATTACAAATAAATGCATTCTTTACATAATTAATTTATTACAATTAGAATATGTATTTTTAAATATTGTCCTTTCATTTCTTGGTTCATGGACCACAAGAATTTTCATTTCGATTTACTGTGCTACTCTTATGGAATCCCAATCTATCTGTCATCCACTAAAGATAAACTATTACAATCACGATAAACCCAAAAAGTAAACTCTACCCAAATCCACAAAATCAATATTAATAAAGTTAATTTCTCCTTATTTTTGATATATTAATATACTTTGGAAAAATCATTTTAGGTGTAATTAATTAATTAGTTATGATTTTTACACTTTATTTGATATTTGATTTGATGATTTAGTACTTTTAAAGCATATTTGGTTTAATTTTTGTATTAATGTGAAGATATTAAGGTTTATGGAATATAATTAAATGTCAAATCTATTCTAATTAGTTAAGGAAAGAAGATATGGAAGGGATCAAGAGATAAAAGGAAGTAGAGGTTAATTAGGAAAGGAAAAATTGTCCAATAAATGTCGAAATTCTGCAGCTATCCACTACAGTGAAGATAACTTCAAATCATTTGTGAATTTGGATGATACTTTAAATATTTAGATAGATCTTTCTGGATATAAATTGGGTGAAAATCGGCCCAATAACGAAGGGAATATGACCAAAACAGTGAGCAATGTTTATCATGTCCTATATTTTAGAAAAAGACTTTTCGTTGGATTTCCACCTAGGGTTTTCTAAACACCTATAAATACACCATCTTATCATTTTAAACATGTCCTTACTTAGACTAATTATTATTACTCTTAGAAGTCATCCATAGAAGCAAGTAGACCTAGAGAGGAAGACAAGAAGTTGGAGAGTAAAAAACTCCTCTTCTCCATCATATTCGTCAGATTCTTTAGCTTATCTTTGTTTCTAATTAATTTTATCCTTAGTTTATTTCTAGTTCTTTAGATATGAACTAATTTTCTCATAGCTTGGAGTTTCAAATGTATAATCTTTGATTTATAATTCTCATTTGTTTTCACGTTATTTGGGAAAACCCTTTTAAATCGATTCTAGCTAGTTAACCTATATAATTTTTTTATGAGCTATAATTTATTGACTGTAGTTCTTCTGGTTGCAAACGTGTCGACTACCCCATTAATAGAAGTTGGATGGTCATATAGAAGGGGTGTCTAATTGTTGAACCACTAGATAAGCATCTAGTGTGCGGTAGTGATCCGGAAGGTCTTGTCTAACTAGATAGTCACTAGGGTTTGAGATTTAACCACCGATCATTGTGATGGGTCCACTGGTGATTGTTAGGTTGCCTCGTGAGTCCACCTAGAAGGAATTTAGGAGGAATATAGAATTCTGACGATTTATCTAAGAGTTTTAGTCACCCTTATAGCTAGAATCAGAATTAGAAGGATAAGTGAATACTAGCAACCCTAAGCTATATTTCTCATCTCCATTATTTTTTATATTATTTATTTGCATTATTATTTTTTCATCAGGAAATCAAATAAATCTTATTTCTTTTATCTTTTTATTTCACAATTAAATTTTCCTACACTTCTCTATATACACAAGTATATCTAATTGATCAAAACCCTATGAACGAATTTTACTTACTAACTAAACTTGCAAACAATCAGTAATACTTGCATTGAGTTTATCATGGTAGTCAATGGTATTTCCTTTATTATTATCTTTATTTATCTGTTTATTTATCACACCTTTTCCCCCACCAAGTTTTTGGCGCCATTGCCGGGGATTTATTTTTAAGTTAGTTTTATTTGTGTTTATTTACTATAAAAGTTTTTAGTTGTTTGTTTTGAGTTTACGCATTTTTCTTTTTAGTATCTTCTCAGGTTCCTTAGGTATGGAGAATTGTTATGCACCAAATATGCACGGGGCTCGCGGCTATAATTTTTATCAAGAAAGTTTGAGCTATCAAGTTCAAGCTCCACCACAACCCATGTATAATCCGCAAGAAGACTCCGACAATAAAATCTCACAAGTAGAAAAATCCATGGAGTTAACACTAGCCAGAATGACAAAATACATAAGGACAAAGCACGAGTGCAAACCATACACGATATTATGACACCAACAACAACCTGCATACAATGCATTGTTGAAGGATTCGGAAAGCACTCCGAGAGATTAGACACATTAAGGGCGCAGTTCAGTCAAGTAATCAGTTATATTTTAAAATTTCAACAAGATCTTCCACAATTAATCTGAGAAGTAGTAGAAGATCCGGTTCCAAAGCATTTTCCTCTCATACTTAAGAAAGTGACAACAAGATGAATGCTACCATATTAACAGTGCAATTCTTGAACCAACAAATTCATGTTTTGGAGCAAAAGATTAACGCAAGTCACTTTAATAAATTAACATTTACAACAGAAATTACATATGAAACTAGGTGATAGTAGTGTTGGGTTCAAAGATTCAACCATAAAAAGACAACGCAAGCTTAGCTTAGATGAGGTGATTGTTGAAAATAAAGATGAGAAAGAAGTTGAGAGAAATTTCAAGCATGTGTTAGTAAAGTGCAAAAAAAACCTAAGGAAGAGACAACTGCACAAAAGGTGCAAGACGAATAATGTAACGTGGAACCGCCACCTACACAACCATCATCACCAATCAAATCGAGATTCTGATGCCCAAGATGAATGAAGCTTCAAAGGCCTTCATTAGCTTTTGAGAAAACACATGTTTTGAACTTGCCCTTAGCTCATGAGAGAATAATTCAAACCTAACCCTAACCCTTAGCTCATGAGACAATAATTGCAAAAAGTCACTGTAATCTCTTCTCCAGTGATGCATTAGTTAATTTCATTATGTACTTAATATTATAATATACAATATTGGAAATGACATGGGTCGATCAAAGAATCTGCATGCTTTAGCACTGGTGGTATAGTTGCAGGATGCTTTCATACGAGTCAATATGCTAAACTCCTCATCTTTTGAAGTACTAAACTCCAAAAACGCTTGCATGCAAAGATACAAATTGTTATCTATTCGCTTACATTAGCATTTTAATTTTGATAATGATGATGCCAATATAACATTTAACTTGAACTTGAACTTTGCTTCATTCACAATTTATTATGAATATATGCTAAATAAAGTCAGTGACGGTTAATAAGAGGTTAGTTTCGTTACTGTTAATTTATAAGGAGTGTGCTTATAATACTATTGTTTTCCTACGACTAAACCCTAATTCTTAAGCAAGAATAACATTTACAGATTTTTTTCGTGAGAAATTATGTGTATCTGATGTAAATTTATCTCAATTAAGTGTTTAATACAAGGAAAATGTAGTCAAATGATGAGATAAGACATGTAAGTAGTGTGCAACCTCAGATTCTAGTATATTAAAAAAATATAATGTGAAAAAATAATTAGGGAAAAATCATAAAAGCCAGTTAAACAAACTTGGAATATTGTATTGATAAAACAATATATATTATGAGATCTTACACAAAAATATTATTCGATAAAAATAGATATCATGAGTTTATTTTAGCAATTTTTTTAAAATTGTTCGTTTATGTTGGAATCCCAGGATGATCTAAACAACTTTTAATGTACACTTATTTTAATCTAGCAATTAAGTATCATGAGGGGATACTTATGAATTTGGGCAAGCCATGTATGTAAGTGGTGATCATATTTTCTTTAGTTATCTTTCTGTGTGATGACACTATATTAGATTATCAAATTACCTACAGTGACATAAGAGACGAAACAGATGTGAACTCTTGCAAACTTTTCCGAATTAATATGAGTTCAGTGTATGATGCCGATTTGCACGACTTGTGTCATTTACCTTTAACAAGGAATTAACTCACCAAGATCACTATAATTTATACAAATGTTGAACTTGGACTTTGAAGGACATCTTGTAAAAAACTAGTAGTTATATATATATATATATATATATATATATATATATATATATATATATATATATATATATATATTATATATCGAAGTTTTTCCTACCTGATTTACCCACTTAAGTGGTGGCCATGATCGATTCTTGGAAAACATAAGTGGTGGCCAGGATTGTTTTGCCACGATTCTGGCAAAAACATAAGTGGTGGCCAGGATCGATTCTTGGCTAAGTGGTGGCCAGGATCGCATCTGGCCCCACTTATTAATTTTTTTTTACACATAACATGTTTAACAAAAACAAAACCCAAAACCTTCGAGAGCCACTCTCGTTCACAAGACAACCGCCGCTCGAAGACCATTCTCCATTACCACCGTTCGAAGACCATTCTCCACCACCGCTCGAAGACCATTCTCCATCACCACCGCTCGAAGACCATCACCACCGCTCGAAGACCATTGTCTACAAATAATCAATGGACACCAGAGCTAAGGGCATCTCTTCTATCAATCTCTATATAAATGTTGTATCTTTGCCTGTATGTGTATTTAGGGTTAATTGTTTTGTAATTGATAATAAACAGGTTTTAATTCGAAGAACCAGGAAGCCATAGACACTAAAGTTGTAGCTGTGGTAGCACCAGTGGTGGCCGGAGACGAGAAGGTCCAAAGCGGAGTTATGCTCTCCAACCGCTGGACTTACATTGATTTTTCGGTATACAACTATATCCATATCAAATGTCTATTCATAAAATACATATTAATGTAAATTGTTATAAAAATAAACAAATTATCTAATTTTTTTTGTTACCTGAATATTTAGCTAATGGCATAATAAGCTGAATCTTCTGAAAATTATTCGAATGGTCACTATATTGATGTTTGCTGAAGTTGCTAAATCTGAATAGAACCCTCATAACCCTCCATCTCTAAAAACACTACTATCCACACCAGGAGAAGGTCTGATCGAAGCTTGGAGAAGAACCCAAAACTAAGGTACGAAATTATTTTCACTTTTATAATTGTACCGAGCGATTGATTTCTTCATTTTCCAACGACCAATCTATTCTTTGCAGGACTATGACAGCTCTGAAGCAGAAACAAATAGACTTCGATTCTCCACTGTCGCCTAATTGAAACTCCACAAGTGAAGTATAATTTAACCCGTATATTCTTAACTCTTTTTTAATTTGCAGTTTTTTTAATTTCTTCATCAGTACTGATTTGAATCTTTCATTTTACGTTTTTATACATTGCATGGCTTGAAATCAATGAAAGACCTTTAAAGCATCCATTACTTGACTTTTCCAAGCTATCGATTTCCGAGTCTTCTACTACTACTGGTAAAATCATGGTTTTTTGTTCGCTTTATTTGCTAGATAAAAAGCATCCATTACTTGACTTTTCGAAGCTTTCAATTTACGTTTTTATACATTACAGACATGAAGTTATATTTTGAAACGGAATGTAGGCAGGTAACGTTATGGTCTATTTGTAAATATATTTCGTGTATTTATTTTAATGGATTTTACTCTTTCTCATCAGCTAGATTCCGAGGAATTTGAAACGATTTCTTCAAGTGAAGAACGACAAGCTTTCATTGAACAACTTGATGAGGTTTGTTATATTTAATAATGTTTTGAAATTTTATTATACTATATTATGTATGTATGTATTATAATGCAGGTACAAGATTGGTTGTACTTAGATGGAGATGATGCTTCTGCTAAGGAATTTCAAGAACGTCTTGACAAGTTGAAATAAATTGGTGATCTGATATTCTTTAGGTGTGTTGTTAATTTTGTGACATTTATCTAATGTTTTATTTATGTGAAAAGTTAGCTTACATATATATGGTAATAATTGCAGATATAGTGAGCATACTGCACGTCCTGCAGCTTTTGAACATGCCCGAAATTACCTTGCTGAGCTGGAAGGCAAATAGTATTGTCTGTTTTTTAATAGTTTGATCATAGTGTTAATTATATATTTTACTTCCTTTAATTCAGATTGTACGCATATGGGAAACTGATTAATCTGGGCTTTTAAAGGATAGAATTGATGAGGTGATTGTTGGTTATGACTTTATTTTTATGGAAATTTATATAAGAAGTAACTGTTTTTGTTTTGTTAATGATGTTAAATGTTGGTTTCTAAGGTTAATAATGTAGCGGAAAAGTTGAAGAAGTGGGTAAATGAGAAAGAGGCTGAATAGAAAAAGTAAGTTTTATTAGTTTCTGTTCACCATTTAATTTCTTTGAGAAAATTGCACTATCATTCATGCTGAAACAAGTGTGTTTCTTTTTATATAGAAATTCTGGAATTAAAATCCCGGCATTTACATCGGAAGAAGTATATAGCAAGGTCTTTGATCTTCGGGACAAGGTATAATAGGATTGATGGAACTGTATATATACAAGTATATACACATTCTAAATGCTTAATGGTGTGTTTTTGTGTATAGGTTGCAAGTGTTAACAGAATTCCAAAACCAAAGCCAAAGGTTGAGAAGGTTGTAAATAATGAAACAGAGAAGAATGATGGTAAATCGAAAGATGAAAGTACTAATGGAGAATCAAACAAGATAAATGAGTAGTGGTATTTGCTTTTTAGTCCCTACTGTTTGTGTGTACTGGTTAATTGATGTTTTATTTTTATTTTTTGTAGGGATGGTGTTAGTGAGGGGTATATTTATCAAGTGTTGTTGTTTGAACTTGATGCGATTCGTAAGGTAATATTTCCCTTTTTCTACTTTGGTTAATTGCACCTAAAGTCCTTCTGATCTTGAATATTGTAGTTCTCTAACTGGTTAGCTTTAGATTGTCTGCAAATTTTAGTTTATTTTATCTAAATATTTTATTATTAATTATTAAAAATAAACAAAAGATTGATTGCAGAGAATTCACTCCTAAAGTACTGAAAGACTTGAAATCACTCTTCACATCACTTGCTTCACAATCTGATAAAACTGCTCAATTCACATCAGAGCTGAAGTTGTATTTAGAAACGGAGTGTAGGCAGGTATTACCTCTAACGTTAAATAAAAAGGAAGTTGGCAATTAGAATTAAACTTTTCCTATTTTATTTTCAGATTATGGTATAATACTGTATTTTTTTTTGCAGGAAAAGAACGAATCTTAATTGATATAATATTATTATATTTCAATATTATATCAATCAAGATTATTAGTGTTCTATAGACAAATCCTATAATGGCCAATTTAGTGTTCTAATTTAGTGAGCAATTTACAATACGTTTTTTTGATTTTTAATTGGACAAACAAACGCATTATTGGTAAGTTTAATATAAATATGATAAATATTTTTAAAAAAAACTATTGTAAATTTTATGTAAGTAATTTACATCTTTTAACTTAGTTTCTGTTTCGTTTAAAAGAAGTGAATTACTTAAATCCGATTCTATAAACTATTTTAAGAAATATCTAACAAAGTTAACTTATTTTTTTCTTAAATTAATTTACTTATGAAACTTAATTTCCCATATTTAAATTCCATATTATTCTATAAAGTATTTTAGGAAATATCCTATTTAAGTCAACTTATAATATCCTTAACTTAATTTATTTTAGATAACTAAATCAGTCTTTATTTAAGTTTTTTTCCAAAGATAAAAAATCAATTTTAGTCTATATATTACGCAATCCCTTGCTTCTTAAAAAACCATCTCTTTTTCTATACTCAAACAAAAACTATCTTAAGCTTCTCTTCTACTCTATAAAATCTATTTGTTTTAAAATTTGTTGAATATAAAATCCTATTCTTATCCGATAAACTCTATAAATAATTCTAAACATGCATAAATATTTTCAAGTATATGGGTTTTTTAAAAGTTAATATTAATGTTTCATATTTGTTATTATGTCATATAGTAATAACTTACTCGTTAACACTAATATACGTGAGAATATACCCTCTAGTTTGTTCTCCTTTAGTTTTGAGATTATCCGTGATAAAAAGTGCACAATGCACCATCATCTAATCATGTGAGCTCTTATTTTTATTATTGCATGAAAGAAATAGTTAGTATATCATATATATAAATATATATATGTATATATTGTGAAGTGAGAAAATGTATGTGAGTAGACAAGTTAGTGGACAAAGTGGGGGTGGATTGTGTGTGACAGGAGGCTTCATTGTTGGCATTGAAGTTGTTTGCTAAGTAAATGGGAAGGGTGAGTTGTCTAGGAACTTGTGACCTCTTAGAGGATTTTTCCATTCTTAGAGGATTAAGGGTCGATACATGGCAATCCGAACATACCCAGATAGGCGTGGAGCCAAATGTATTTGCGAGGGGTCCACGGATCCACCTCCCCGTTATTTTTTCAAAATATACACCTACCATTACAAAAATATAAGTAATTTATCTCCAAATATGTTAAGAATCTTAATTTGGTCTTCCTTAACTTTTAAATTTTTTTAATTAGATTTTAAGTTGTTTAATATGTATAATTTTTTTTATTTACAAGAAAATATATATTACTTTTAATTAAAAAAGGAACTTATAAACTAAGAAATTAAAAAATTTAATATCTGCACTTATAAAATATAGAGACCTATAGTACATTTTACGTCTCCAATTGGGAGATACTAGAATAGTTTGATTCGGAGCAATTATAGTATGCATAACATTTTATTCTAAGTTGTTACATCCCTCCGAAAGATCCACCACATCCTAAAAAATGATCGTTTTATTAGTTTCCATCTTGAGAGACGAGAATACGCCTAAACCATCATCAAAAGGATTTATATGGAGGGTTTCCAGAAACAAGATGGATTGCATAATGTGTGAGTATTCAAAAGTTCTTAACTTTACGAACTGATAGAAAAATTAAAGAACGATCCATGCATTATCCGCAATCTAGGTGACTTGTGCGTAGGTTCTAGATGGGCTCTGGTGTTATAATTCTTTACTCAGCACTTGAAAAATATAGTTAGGAAGGAGGGAGGGCCGCTTACTTAGAGAGAGATTCAGAATGATCAGAGATTCTCAACATTTATTATTAAGCTCGACCACATACTTATTGGTAGAAGTCACATGATTTCTATAATGAGAAATTTTGGCAAAATTTTTCCGACTTCCTTTAGGAAAAACATACTCATGCTTTTACGGGAAGTACATGTGATAAACATGATATAGTGCAAGTTGAGGTGATTGATCTCAATGCTCATCACCAGAATGCAAAAACGGCTCACTTATATAGACAAGTCTTTTGAACGTGAAGTAGATGGAAGCTCAAGTATAATAAACATGTTAAGAAATTAAGAAAGCCCACTTATAATATAAATAATCATTTTTTAATTAATATTTGAACATGATCTTTTTTCTTAATATTAAATATTTTTATGTAATAGTAATAATATTAAATTATTTTTTAGTCCTAAGAAAAAATAATGGGGATACTAAACAACAAAACAAAAGTAATTGGATAGTTTATATGATATTTAATAACAAATCCGGTTATAATTTTAAAATATGTATGGGCTTCTATCCCTATTTTAATATAGGGTAAGACTTCCATCCAATATTGGATGGTCCAATATTCATATCACTACCATTGATTATTATAAGAAGACACATGTCATTAGATTTATAATTTAGTTACTTTTGCAAGTTTAAAACATGGGTTATGTGTATTTATATGATTGGTGTAGGATCATAAGAATTATTCTTTAATATATACTCCATTTTTTTTATAAATATCAAGTATTTTCTTTCACTTTAAATCTTTTTTCTATTTAGATCTCGTCAGCTTTCTCTCCTAATCTTTTAAATTTTTTTCTATCCAGATCTAGTTTGTTTTCTCTTGAAATCTCATAAATCTCATAAATAGGTTTTCATAAATCATATATAATATTTTACTTATCAACTTATAGATCCATATCTAAATTCAGATCCAGATCTAGATTCAGATTTAGATCCAGTTAGCTACTATATAGCAATCACCATGGCTGGCCGCAAAGCTCAAATCACCATAAAGAAATTCATTGATGGTATATGTTTCTACTCCTATTTTTTTCAATTGTTTTATAAATTGATTGAACCTAATTTGATTTATATTGAGAATTATGGGATTAGTTTTGATAATTATTTTAAATTAATTAAAATGTGTTACACAATTGTGTAGATCCTTGTTACAAATATTTCATATTGCTGGAAATTTTGATTTATGATGTGTGTATTTCATTATAATTAAGAAAATCAGAATGAAGTGCCAAAAGTCTATATGTGGTTGAGTGGTTGCATCATAAAGTAGTGCTTGTAATTATTAATGTTAGTATGCATGATATAGAAGAGGAGTCATAAATTTTTGTTGAGATTTTCTTTTCCAGATACATAAAAGTATTTCACCTTAGGTCACTACATTATGTAAAAAAATTATTATATGACTCTATGTAAGTCCAAGTTTTTGGTATATGTAAATGAAAACTTGTAAATACTGAATTTTTTTATAGTACTTTTATACGATATATTAATGTGTGATTATACTGAATTTGAAAAAAACCATCTCTCTCTCTCTATATATATATATATTATAAGTGTTATCTTTCTTTAGTTTATTTTAGGAAATAGTATTAAAGCTGTTGTTTGAGGGTTTAATTATATGGATTTGTCATTCTTTATATATATATATAAATATATATACACACATATATTATTAGTGTTATACTTTTGTAGTCAATATTAGCAATTAGTATTAAAGCGTTGTTTGAGAGATTAATTTGATGTAAACTAACCTAATATCTTTGTATGAATATCATACATATTAACTAATAATACTTTTGTTTATTTTTTCAGATTGAGTTGACTATACAGTGAATAACATGATTCTTGACCATGACATTTCATATTTTTAGCAAACCATGAGTTTTCCAAGGACAAAGATTTTACTCTTTGGTAAAGAAGAAAGAAGGTCTTGGTTGTGGCGGTGGGTTGAGAGGCCATTTGAAAATGGAGATTTGGACTGTTGTTATTCTTGAAAGTAGAGTAAGAGTAATGGTGTTGAAACGTTGGGAGTGAAGAAAAACCAGAGTAGTGTAGGAGAAAGAGAATAAATGGTGTTTTCATAGAGGGAGGGAAAGGGGATTTTCATGTAATTAATTATTCAATGCATCTTTTTTTTCTATATTAAATAAGTTTTCATTATTATTATAAATATTTTATTTTTCACGTGATTATTTATCCTTTTCTATATTTACATTTTCTATGTTTCAGTTTTTAATATACAGAAATAAAAGCCATTTAAAAAGATTTATCATTAAGTTGGGGTGTTTTTTATAAATATTCTTGCTAAACTAAAAAAATTATACCAAATTTAATAATTTCCATAATAATTGTTATAATTAAATTTATTTGTAAGATGATCATATTGGTAATAAATTCCTCATCACATATTGGGCAACAGATTAATGATTTCTCATATGTGTTTGAATTTATTTTTAGATTGATCCATGTTGAAAAGAGAAAAAGAATGTGATAGGTATAGAAGGTGTAGACAGAAAACCGAAAGACATAAGTAAGAGAGGATGAAGATAAAGAGAACGTATAATCACCATATATATATATATATATATATATTGTAGGAATATTTATTAATTCTTTCATAATTTTAGTTAGTGCAAAAGCATGTGGAAGGCACACCAGGCCAACTAGTAGTTGTAATAATGATGTTCGTAACGATTATAAACACTAGTAATATTTTTAATTATATATTATGGTATTTAATGAATTATATGATACTTTTTTTTTAGAATCTTCTTATGTTAAAACTTCATTAGTAACAAGGCTTTGACAAAAAGAATTATAAAATTTAATAGATTAATATATTTATATTAGATAGGAAGTCAATGTTTCTGAACATTACCTCTACTTCTCTTTGCATAAGTGTATTTGATTTATAATTTATAATTATAAGGCTTATGAATGGGTTATTCATGGGATTGTTTTCTTTATTGAGTTAGGAAAACACCAGAGCAAAGAATTTTAATATTGGTACCGTTGCTCTATTGATGGTTTTAAAATCAAGCATGCCGATTAATGGTAAGAATGGGATAATTTATCGGCCCATATCTTTAAGATTCTTCTTGTTGTCTATCTTAGTAAACATTATACAAAACAATAATAAAAAATTATATATTTAATTGTTGAATATTAATTTATCTTAAAGTTATAAAGGTGTTATGAAAATAAATAACAATTCAAATATTTGCTCATACAAGCATTTATCTAGAGAAGGCCTTTGGTAGCTATATATAAGAAGTCTTATCCGTTATGAAACACACCAACAAAGAGAAGAAAGAAAAAATCTCTAATAATTTACCCTTTCCAAACTCGTTTGTGTTGCAAATATTATTTTGGTAGTTCGAGCAATACGCAACACTCATTTAGAGCGTCTGTATAAAATAAGGTAGTAGCACTCATAACTTGGGGAATGACTAGTGTATACACACCCGGCACCGTAAATCATTTTTTAATCTTGTCCTTGCTACTACAGTGCCAACTTTAGGTTCATTAACGTTAAGTTTTCCATTTTCTATTTTTATTTTATATTTTAAATTTTATTTCTTGTGTCGCCTATAGTGTGATAAAAATATAATAAATAAATATGGATAATGATGCACTAACACCCTAGACTAAACACGGTACTCACTGCAAGTATCACAGATCGTATGCAAGTTTCGCTAGTAAGAAAGATTCGTTCCACAAAGACATAGTGTGTTATGCTTATGGGTAATAAATTCAAGTAGCAATTAATAATTAAAAGAAAGGAAAAAAAATATATGATGATTGATGAGATTAATGATTAAACTAAATAAAATAAAGATGAGTAAATAAATATGGAAGAAATAAGATGAGAAAATATAGCTCAGGTTTTGCTAGTATACACTAATCCTTCTATTTCTTTGATTAGTTAATAAGGGTGATAATAGCTCTTAGATAAGTAGTAAGGATTCTAAATTCTTTCCCACCCCCTTCCAGGTGGACTAGTGTGGCGACTTCATAATCACGAGGTGACTTAACTAAGGTGTTTCTACGCCACTAGGTTCTCAGATGAGACTGGCCTTCTAATGATGACCGATGACGTGATCAAACACTAATAACTATCTAGTTAGGCAAGCCTTTCCGGATGACTACCGCACACTAAACGTTTATGTGGTGTTTCAATAATTAGACACCCATTCCGGGTGACCATCTAACTACTATTAGCATAGCCCTAAATTGACAACAAATCAAAGCACATAAAACAAATATATGGTTAAGCAGATAGAATCAATTTAAAACAGTTCTCCCAAAAAAACGTAGATAGAAGAAAATAGAATTCATAGATTATACATATGTAAAACAAAGCTATGGGAAAATTAGTTCATACTAGAAATAAATAAACTAAAATAAAGATACATACTGTCAACTTGCTCTCTTGAATTATCTCTAATGATGAATAAGCTTAAGGACTAATTATGGGAGGCACAGACTTGTTTACAATAGTTAAAGGGTGTATTCATAGGAGTCTAGGATGACCTAGTTCGGATTCTTGGAGTAGAAGGCAAGTGATAGGACTTTTTTTCAAATTAAATTCGTAACCCTAAAATATAGAAAAGGTAATAAACTTTTACTATCTTCTTTTGGCTGTAACTTCTTCAATATTGCTCCGATTGACGCGTTCTTTATAACTAAACTGATAGACTTGGAAAGCTCTAAATTTTCTCTTCAGACCATTCTTAGAAATTCTCAGCCAAGCTTGAGTTATGATCACTTTAGTGGACGTATCTGCTGAAATTCCGATTTATTTGAGAACTTTTCTTTTCCTATTTTATCTTTTACTTCATTTATCTCTTGGAATTAATTTGGCATCTAATCAATTACCATATATCTTTACAGTTTCCCCTATTAATAAACAATTAAACCAAATATGCTCTAAAAACAATAAATCACCAAATCAGGACAAGAAATAAGAATATACTAATATATCTCGACTAAGTACTTCCTAAATAATCCAAAAATGATGTCTCCAACTAAGATTAAATTATGACAAATAGGGAGACATCAATTTCATTATTTTCCAACAATTTGAAAACGATTATGAAATTTCAAATAATGGTTTCATCTGGAGTTAATGTGAACTTGGTCAGGGAAAAGGAGAAAATACTTGCCATAGTGATTTGACGCAATTTTTTGGTGGAAATTGATTGTGAACATGAGAGAATCACTACTTTTTATGCTAAAACTTCAAGATTTTTATATAATTTAGAGAAGGTGTTTGATAAGAAAAACGTATACATGGGAAACTTGGTTGCAGTTCTCCTTCCAGGAAAAGATAAAACTTATTACTTGAAAAATCTCATTATACTTGATATTTTTTAGGATCCCTCATATTATTATGTATCAATTTTTTTCTCTAAATGAAGTAGGATTACAACATAATTTCTAGAGGGTAAATATAATTATAATCTAGTGTGATAAGTGTAACAGGTGGTTAAATTTATTTAAAAAACTTTATCAAATTTTATATGAATATAATCTATGATTATTGTGATATGTGGCATGATAGTATTTAACATGTAATTGTTAAAATTATTGAAGTTCTAGATGCTTTAACAAAATTGGTGATTGTGTTAAATGTCACAAATTTAAAAAAAGAAAAACATGCCAAGGAATAGTTAAAGACCATTAAGAGACTGGATTATTAAAAAAATTAGTATTTTATGACTTAACTGGTTTTACAAAATTAACTTTAGTAGAAATGATACCTTTACACACTTATTATTTAACTCCTAAAAATAATTCATAAAGTTTTTTTAGATATAGAGTCGTAGTCAACAAAACAACTTGATTGAAAGAAAAGAGCCTTAGGGTAGAGAATATATTTCCACTATCTTATAAAGTTATGTGAAACTAAAAGGATCGTATATGAATTCAGTTTCCTTTACAAACCCCATTAAAATTGTATAGCTAAAATAATGAGTATATCTTTTAATTTTAATGGATTCTACTCTAACACATTTAGTGTTTCAATATTTGGGGAATGAGAACTTATAAAACTGTTATGTGCTTAACATGTTTAACTCATAAGATTCTAGTTAAAATCCCTTTAATTATGAAAATATATTTTTCCTAACCTAAAATACTTAAGAATGTGGAGGTGACAGACCATGATTGGCCTATAAGACTTATATTAAATCACATAAAAACTATAAATTCTATTTGTTTTAAAAGTTGTTGAATAAAAAATCCTATCCTTATCCGATAAACTCTATTGGTAATTCTAAACATGCATAAATATTTTCAAGTATATGGGTTTTTTAAAAGTTAATATTAATGTTTCATATTTGTTATTATGTCATATAGTAATAACTTACTCGTTAACACTGATATACGTGAGAATATACCCTCTAGTTTGTTCTCCTTTAGTTTTGAGATTATCCGTGCTAAAAAGTGCAGGCACAATGCGCCATCATCTAATCATGTGAGTTGTTATTTTTATTACTGCATGAAAGAAATAGTTAGTATATCATATATATATATGTAAACTGAGAAGTGAGAAAATGTATGTGAACAGACAAGTTAGTGGACGAAGTTGGGGTGGATTGTGTGCCATAGAAGGGTTCATTAGTGGCATTGAAGTTGTTTGCTAAGTAAATGGGAAGGGTGAGTTGTCTAGGAACTTGTGACCTCTTAAAGGATTTTTCCATTCCTAGAGGATTAAAGGTCGATACATGACAAACCGAACATACCAAGATAGGCGTGAAGCCAACTGTATTTGAGAGGGGTCCACGGATCCACCTCCCCGTTATTTTTTAAAAATATACACCTACCATTACAAAAATATAAGTGATTGATCTCCAAATATGTTAAGAATCTTCATTTAGAAATTAAATTGTATAATTTGTATAAATTTTTTTATTCACAAAGAAAAAACATATTACTTTTAATTAAAAAGGAACTTATAAACTAAGCAATTAAAAAATTTAATATCTGCACTAATATTAAAATCTTAATAAAATATAGAGACCTACAGTACATTTTACGTCTCCAATTGGGAGATACTAGAATAGTTTGATTCGGAGCGATTATAGTATGCATAATATAATTTCTAAGTTGTTACATCCCTCCGAAAGATCCACCACATCCTTAAAAATGATCGTTTTATTAGCTTCCATCTTTAGAGACGAGAATAGGCCTAAACCATCATCAAAAGCATATATATGGAGGGTTTCCAGAAACAAGATGGATCGCATAATGTGCGAGTATTCAAAAGTTCTTGACATTACAGACTGGTCGAAAAATTGCAGAACGTTCCATGCATTATCCGTCAATCTAGGTGACTTATGCCTAGGTTCTAGATGGGCTCTGGTGTTATAATTCTTTACTCAGCACTTAAAAATAAAGTTATGAAGGAGGGAGGGCCGCTTACTTAGAGAGAGATTCAGATTAATCAGCGATTCTCAACATTTATTATTAGCTCGACCACATACTTATTCATAGAAGTCACATGATTTCTATAATGAGAAATTTTGGAAAAATTTTTCCCACTTCCTTTAGGAAAAACATTCTCATGCTTTTACGGGAAGTACACGTGATAAACATGATATAGTGCAAGTCTTTTGAACGTGAAGTAGATGGAAGCTCAAGTATAATAAATCACATGTTATGAAATTAAGAAAGCCCACTTATAATATAAATAATGATTTTTTAATTAATATTTGAACATGATCTTTTTCTTAATATTAAATATTTTTTATGTAATAATAATAATATTAAATTATTTTTTAGTCCTAAGAAACAAAATGGGGATACTAAACAACAAAACAAAAGTAATTGGATAGTTTATATGATATTCAGTATTAAATCTGGTTATAATTTTTAAATATGTATGGGCTTCTATCCCTGTTTTAATATATACTCCTTTTTTTTTTTATAAATTTCAAATATTTTCTTTCACTTAAAATTATCTCTTTTCTATTTAGATCTTGTCTGCTTTCTATCCAAATCTTTTGAATTTTTTCTATCTAGATCTCGTTTGTTTTCTCTTCAAATCTTTTAAATTTTTTCTATCTCGAAATCTAGTAAATCTAATAAATAGGTTTTCATAAATCATATATAATATTTGAATTATCAACTTACAAATCTAGATCTATAGTTAGATCCAGATAGTCATTGATGATATATGTTTCTACTACCATTTTTTTCAATTGTTTTATAAATTGATTTAACCTAATTTGATTTCTATTGAGAATTGTGGGATTAGTTTTGATAATTATTTTTAATTAATTAAAATGTTTTACACAATTGAGTAGATCCTTGTTACAAATATGTTATCTAAATTATTTCATATTGTTGGAAATTTTGATTTACGATGTGGTATATTTTATTATATTTAAGAAAGTCAAAATGAAGTGCCAAAAGTTTATATGTCTTTGAGTGATTGCGTCATAAAGTAGTGCTCGTAATTATTAATTTTAGTATGCATGATATAGAATAGGAGTCGTAAATTTTTGTTGAGATTTTCTTTTTCAGATACCTAAACAATGAAAATATTGCACTTTAGGTCACTACATTATGTAAAAAAAATTTATATGTCTCTATGTTGGTCCAAGTTAATGGTATATTATTAGTGTTATATTTTTGTAGTTGATTATAGGAATTAGTAGTAAAGCGTTTGAGGGTTTAATTATATGGATTTGTTACTCTTTATATATATATATATATATATATATATATTATTAGTGTTATATTTTTTTAATTAATATTAACAATTAGTATTAAAGTTTTGTTTGAGGGTTTAATTGAATGGATTTTTTACTCTTCATGATGTAAACTAACCTAATATTTTTGTATAAATATCATACATATTAGCTAACATTATTTTTGTTTATGTTTTTAGATTGAGTTGAATATTAAGTGAATAACATTATCCTTGACCATAACATTTCATATTTTTAGCAAACAATGAGTTGTCCAAGGACAAATATTTTACTGTGGTAAAGAAGAAAGAAGGGCATATGTGCCTCGACATGATGTAAGAGGATCAGATTAGTAATGAATTCCTCATCACATATAGGGCAACAAATTAATTTTTGCTCATATGTGTTTTGGAAATTATTATTAGATTGATCCATTTTGAAAAGAGAAAATGAATATGATAGGTATAGAAGGTATAAGAAGACAAAGGAAAGACGGGACATAAGGAAGAGAGGATGAAGATAAAGAGGATGTCTATACACCATATATATATAAGTATGAATATTTATTAATTTTGTCGTATCAGTGCAAAAGCATGTGGAAGGCCCACCGGGCCAAGTAGTAGTTGTAATAATAATGTTTGTAACGATATATAAGCACCAGTGATATTTTTAATGATATATTTTTTGTAAGTAAGATTGTATTTCGGGAATTCTATCATACTTTTATTATTAGAATCTTCTTATGTTAAAACTTCATTGGTTACAAGGCTTCGACAAAAAGAATTATTAAAATGTAATAGATTAATATCTTTATATTAGATAGGAAGTTAATGTTTTTGAACATTACCTTTACTTCTCTTTGCATAAGTGTATATGATCTCAAATTTATAATCATAAGGCTTATGAATGGGTTATTCATGGGATTGTTTTCTTTGTTGAGTTAGGAAAACACCGAAGCAAAGAATTTTAATATTGGTACCATTGGTCTATTGATGGTTTTAAAATCAAGCATGCTGATTAATGGTAAGAATGAGATAATTTATCGGCCCATATCTTTAAGATCTTGTTGTCTATCTTAATAAATATTATTCAAAACAATAATAAAAAATTATATATTTAATTGTTGAATATTAATTTATCTCAAAGTTATAAAGGTGTTATTAAAATAAATAAAAATACAAATATTGCGCATACAAGCATTTATCTAGAGAAGGTCTTTGGTAGTTATATATAAGAAGTCTTCTCCCTTATGAGACACACCAACAAAGAGAAGAAAGACAAAATCTCTAATAATTTACCCTTTCCAAACTCGTTTGTGTTGAAAAGATTATTTTGATAGTTCGAGCAATACACAACACTCATTTAGAGCGTCCATTTTATATAAGGTAGTAGCACTCATAATTTGGGGAATGACTAGTGTATACACGCCCGGCACCGTAAATCATTTTTTGGTCTTGTCCTTGCTACTACAGTGTCAACTTTAGGTTCTTTAACGTTAAGTTTTCCATTTTCTAATTTTATCTTATATTTTCAATTTTATTTCTTGTGTCGTCTAAGGTGTGATAAAAATATGATAAATAAATACGGATAATGATGCACTAAAAACCTAGACTAAATACGGTACTCACTGCAAGTAACACTGATCGTATATAAGATTCACTAGTAAGAAAGATTCGTTCCACAAAGACTTAGTGTGTTATGCTTATGGGTAATAAATTCAAGTAGCAAATAATAATTAAAAGAAAGAAAAAACAAATAAATATGATGATTGATGACATTAATGATTAAACTAAATAAAATTAAGATGAGTAAATAAATATGGAAGAAATAAGATGAGAAAATATAGCTCAGGTTTTGCTAGTATACACTAATCCTTCTACTTCTTCGATCAGTCAATATGGGTGATAATAGCTCGTAGATAAGTAGTCAGGATTCTAAATTCCTCCCTACCCCCTTCCGAGTGGATTAAGGTGGAGACCTCACAATCACGAGGAGACTTAACTAAGGTGCTTCTACGCCACTAGGTTCTTAGATGAGACTAGCCTTCTAATGATGATCAGTGATGTGATCAAACCCTAATGACTATCTAGTTAGGCAAGTCTTTCTGGATGACTACCTCACACTAGATATCGCTCAAACGGGTACATGCAACGCATCTGAACCGGTCCCCCTAACAAAGCTTCGTCGTATAAGTGTATAACTAGGTGGATCATTATATCAAAAAAAGCGGGAGGCAAAATCATTTCCAATCTACACATAACTTCAACCACTTTCACCTTCCCCTTTTCTAACTCTTTCCTACTCAGATTTTTATTACACACAACTCTAAACACGTTAGCTAGTCAAATAATCGCATCACTAATCATCTTGTCTTTGAAAAGCCATGGGATACTAGCCACGAATAGATACTGCATCATTACGTGACAGTCGTGAGATTTAATTCCTATAGTCTTGCCCAAGTCACTTTGAACATTATTTCTCAAACTCGATGCGAAGCCATCAGGAAACTTCTGTGCCTTCAACCAGTCAAGAAATACTTTCCGATTTTCCGTTGATAGTGTATAATTTGCTCGATTCAATATTTGTTTACCGCCTCTCGATGTCAAACACAAATCTTTCCTGATGTTCATTTTCTCAAGATCCATTCTCGCTTTCACGTTGTCTTTGTTAACTTTCCCATCAAGACCTATAACTGTGCCGAGAAGAGCATCACACACGTTTTTCTCGCAATGCATGACATCAACGTTATGTTTCAACAAATTTTTGGACTAATAAGGTAAACGATAAAAGATACTCTTTTTCTTCCAATTGAATACACGTCGACCAGTTTGCCTCACGATCTCTCCCCCATAATCCTTGTGTTTACCGGAAAACACAATGGAAAGCCCATCTAACTGTGTTTGAATATCGTGTGGACTATATTTCTTCGGTGGGGCCCTATGATCGGCTTTCGGGTACAAAACCTTTTCGCTTCTAAATCGATACCCGATAGGTAACTAACGTATATGGTTGAAGTAAGAAACCCCTTTCTTTACACTCAATGACGGAGTAGAATCCATTCATTCTGGACAAGATAAGTAACCTTGACCCGACCATCCCGAAGTGTATGACCTAGCGGGGAAATCATTAGTCGTAGACAACAAACAAACCTTCATCGTAAACTCTTCCTTCTTGTGGGCATCATACATAAGGATCCCTTTATCCCACAACTCGTCCAATTCATCTATAACAGGTCGAAGAAAGACGTCCATGTCCTTGCCGGGTGAACGGGGTCCAGGAATCAACAAACAAAGCTAGAATGTCGTCTCCTTCATACACTCCCACGGTGGTAAGTTGTAGACGGTCAATATAATCAGCCACATGTTGTACGAGTTGTTCTGCAGAGAGAAAGGGCAAAAGCCATCGATACCCAAACCCAAGAACACATTCCGAGGTTCACTAGCAAACTCAGGATGTGAATGAACAAATCTCTTCCAACTATCGCCATCAACTAGATGAGACAACAAATTTGGATTTGTACTCTTCCCTATTCGGTGCCAGATCATATTTTCTGCAGTGTGTCTCGAAGCATAAAGTCGCTGCAGCCTAGGGGTAATCGGGAAATATCTGAGTTTCTTATGTGCTACTTTATGACCCTTCTTCGGGTCCCATCTGGATTCACTACATACTGGACACTTTTCGAAGAGTCATTCTCCTTGTAAAATAAAGCACAATCGTTCACGCAAACATCGATGGTATTGTAACCCATACCTAAACTTTTTAACTTTTTGTTGCACGTCTCATATGACTCGGGCAAGGTATAAGGTTTGGGCAACACATGACACGGAAGATCAAGCAACTCGGTGAAAGACGTGTTAGTCCACTTGTTCTTCACCTTCACGTGCATTAGCTTCGCAATGAAATTTAATGAACTCATTACTGTACAACCAGGGTATAACTTAGTCTCTAATTCGGAAAACTTCGTTTTGAATTTGCCACGTGCTGAACTGTTTGAGTCTATCATCTTGGTGTCACCGGAATGAAAACATCCTCATAATTAAGTCTCAAATCTTCGTAGACATCCAACATTTCATTTTCTTCATATCGAGTCTCAGGAATTTCCTCGCTCTCACCATGCTTTGTCCAAATCTCATACGTGGACAAAAACCTAAATTGTAAAAGATGGGCCCTAACTTTGACAACGTCATACCGACGATAATTCGAACACCCATTACACGGACAAAAAATTGTTTCTTCAGGATCTTTATTTTTTTTAGCAAAAACGAGAGATACTTCTATCCCCTTAATAAATTCACGCGAAACTTTATGAGCGGAACTAATCCAACTTTTATCAATACCCGAAGCCATAATCAACTACTCAAAAATAAAAGAATACAACATAAATGTTTCATAAATAAAATGAAAAATAATTATTACATCACCAAATAAATACATAAAAATAAAATGAAAAGGAAGATTATTACATCACCAATTAAATCCATAAATATAAAAAAAATTATTACATCACCAATTAAATACACGAATATAAAATATATAAAAAATTATTACATCACCAATAAAATAAATAAATATAAAATTAAAAGCACACAAAATATTACATCACCAAATAAATGCATAAATATAAATTAAAAGCACACAAAATATTATATCGCCAAATAAATGCATAAATATAAATTTAAAAGAATACAAAATATAACATCACCAAATAAATACATGAATATAAAATGAAAAGCATACAAAATATAACATCACTAAATAAATATATATCCCATTTATGTATTTATGTCTCTTACAATGATATATCATATCTATATCTATATATATATATATATATATATATTTATATGTCATATAAAATTATAAGATGATTAGAGATACATAGTTATACTACACATTTAGCATTCACTACACATTGTATGCAAATAAAAGAAATTTAAAATAGTTTTATGGAACAAAAGATACCTACTTTTGGGCAAATTTAGAAGGAAAAATTGATAATTGAGGAGGTCCCACGTTGTTGATTGACCCGGGAAAGCTTTTCGAAGTCTTGAAATAATATTTGATGATGAATTGTGGAAAAAAATTGGGAGGGTTTTGAGAGAAAGAAAGAGAAATTATAAAATAATGGTGTTTCGAGGATCCCAATTCGTAGCTTGTTGTAATAAATACGCCACAGCTAATCGCGACTACAGGAGTAGTCGCCAAATACTCAAAAGTAGTCATTAGTAATAACTTCTAACGACTACTTAAAGTAGTCGGTAAATAAACCAACCAGTAGCGACTACTTATTGGCGGTGGAAAAATAATTAAAAAATAAAAACAACACTAGCAACTACGTACTACGTTTTAACGACTATTTCATGTAGTCGTTTGAAACAAAAACTACTAACGACTACCGTGTAGTCGAGAAACATCCCTTGTAGTCGTTAAAGAAAAGTAGTCGCTATAGGTGCTTGTCTTTAGCGACTACATCACGTAGCCGCGAGACATTTAGTCGCTAGAGAGGCGAGCTGTAGTAGTGTTTGTTCTCCTTTTGTTTTGAGATTATCCGTGATAAAAAGTGCAGGCACAATGCGCCATCATCTAATCATGTGAGCTCTTATTTTTATTACTGCATGAATAAAATAGTTAGTATATCATATATATATATATATATATATATTGGGAAGTGAGAAAATATATGTGAACAGACAAATTAGTGGACGAAGTGGGGGTGGATTGTGTGGCATAGGAGGGTTCATTGGTGGCATTGAAGTATTTTCCTAAGTAAATGGGATGGGTGAGTTGTCTTGGAACTTGTGACCTCTTAGAGGATTTTTCCATTCTTAGAGGATTAAGGGATGATACATGGCAATCCGAAAACACCTAGATAGGCGTGGAGCCAACTGTATTTGAGAGGGGACCATAGATCCACCTCCCCGTTATTTTTTCAAAATATACACCTACCATTACAAAAATATAAGTAATTGAGCTCCAAATTTGTTAAGAATCTTCATTTGGTCTTCCCTAACTTTTAAATTTTTTTAATTAGATTTTAAATTATTATTTTTGTATAATTTTTTTTATTTATAAGAAAATATATATTACTTTTAATAAAAAAGGAACTTATAAACTAAGCAATTAAAAAATGTAATATCTGCACTTATATTAATTTTTTTTATATAATATAGAGACCTTACGTCTCCAATTGGGAGATATTAGAATAGTTTGATCTGGAGCAATTGTAGGATGCATAATATAATTTTGAAGTTGTTACATCCCTCCGAAAGATCCACCACATCCTAAAAAAATATCGTTTTATTAGCTTCCATCTTGAGAGACGAGAATAAGCATACTGCTTTATCAAAAGGATATAAATGGAGGGTTTCCAGAAACAAGATGGATCTCATAATATGCGAGTATTAAACAATTCTTGACTTTACGGACTGGTCGAAAAATTGAAGAATGTTCCATGCATTATCCGTCAATCTAGGTGACTTATGCCTAGGTTCTAGATGGGCTCTCTGAAAAATATAGTTAGGAAGGAGGCACCTGAAAAATATAGTTAGGAATGAGGGAGGGTCGCTTACTTAGAGAGAGATTCAGAGGATCAACGATTCCCAATATTTATTATTAAGCTCGACCAAATACTTATTCATAGAAGTCACATGATTTCTATTATGCGAAATTTTGGCAAAATATTTCGGGCTTCCTTTAAGATTACATACTCATGTTGTTTCGGGAAGTACATGTGATGAACATGGTATACTACAAGTTGAGGAGATTGATCTCAATGCTCATCACCGGAATGCAAAAACAGCTCACCCCCTCACCCTTCTCAGGTTATATAGACAAGTCTTTTGAACATGAAGTAGAAGGAATCTCAAGTATAATAAATCACATGTTAAGAAATTAAGAAAGCCCACGTATAATATAAATAATGATTTTTTAATTAATATTTGAACGTGATATTTTTCTTAATATTAAATCTTTTTATGTAATAATAATATTAAAATATTTTTAGTCCTAAGAAACAAAATGGGGATACGGAACAACAAAACAAAAGTAATTGGATAGTTTATATGACATTCAGTATTAAATTAAGTTATAATTTTTAAATATTTATGGGCTTCTATCCCTGTTTTAATATATATTCCTGTTTTTTTATAATCTTCAAGTATTTTCATTCACATAAAATCTTTCTATTTAGATCTCTTCTGCTTTCTCTTCAAATCTTTTAAATTTTTTATATCTAGATCTTGTTTGTTTTGTCTCAAAATCTCATAAATCTCATAAATAGGTTTTCATAATTCATATATAATATTTGAATTATCAACTTACAGATCTAGATCTAGATTCAGATCCACATCCAGTTAGCTACTATATAGCTATCACCATGGCTGGCCGCAAAGCTCAAATCACCATAAAGAAATTCATTGAGGGTATATGTTTCAACTCCTATTTTTTCAATTGTTTTATAAGTTGATTGAACCTAATTTGATTTCTATTGAGAATTGTGGGATTAGTTTTGATAATTATGTTTAATTAATTAAAATGTGTTACACAATTGTGTAGATCCTTGTTACAAATATGTGATCTAAATTATTTTATATTGCTGGAAATTTTGTTTTATGATGTGTGTATTTAATTATAATTAAGAAAATCATAATGAAGTGCCAAAAGTCTTTATGTGGTTGAGTGGTTGCATCATAAAGTAGTGCTTGTAATTATTAAAGTTAGTATGCATGATACAGAAGAGGAGTCATAAATTTTTGTTGAAATTTTCTTTTCCAGATACCTAAAAGTATTTCACCTTAGGTCACTACATTATATAAAATAATTATTATACGAATCTATGTTAGTCAAAGTTATTGGTATATTAATGTGTGATTATACTGAATTTGAAAAAGACCCTCCCTCTCTCTCTCTCTCTCTCTCTCTCTCTATATATATATATATATATATATATATATATATATTAGTGTTATATTTCTTTAGTTGATTTTAGGAATTAGTATTAAAGAGTTGTTTGAGGGTTTAAATATAAATAAGTTAATATAAATATAAATATAAATATGAATATAAATATAAATATAAATATAAATATAAATATGAACATACATATAAATATAAATATAGATATAAATATACATATAAATATAAATATAAATATAAATATGAATATACATATAAATATAAATATATATATATATAAATATAAATATAAATTTAAATATAAATATAATTATAAATATAATTATAAATATGAATATAAATATAAATATAAATATAAATATAAATATAAATATAAACATAAATATAAACATAAATATAAATATAAATAAGTAAACGTTACTTACGTCCTATATGGTTCGAGTTCGTCGCAGTTATTCAAAATATACCCACTGACGTGCTCCTTCTTCTGCAGAGCTGGTAAAGAACCTAAATATAAATATAAATATAAATATAAATATAAATATAAATATAAATATAAATATAAATATAAATATAAATATAAATATAAATATAAATATAAATAAGTAAACGTTACTTACGTCCTATATGGTTCGAGTTCGTCGCAGTTATTAAAAATATACCCACTGACGTGCTCCTTCTGCAGAGCTGGTAAAGAACCTAACTCTTTCTTGCCAATTGGATTACACTAAGACTTGAAAATGGATAGCTCTTTTAGTGTTCAGGCTGTGTTCGTTGTATCTACCTAGATCGATGAAATTTTTTTTTCTTAACTAAGATACCGTGATATGAAGGTCAACGTCATTTCCGCCACGTAACCCTCAGCTATGGAACCCTCAGGCCTAGCCGGGTTTCGAATATACTCTTTCAACTTCTTCAAATACCTTTGAACCGGTTCCCCTAACAACGCTTCATCGTATATGTGAATCACTAAGTGGATCATTACATCAAAAAACGTGGGAGGTAAGATCATTTCTAATTTGCACATCACATCAACTACTTTCGCCTTACCGTCTTTCAACTCTTTCCTACTCAGATTCTTGTTAAAAACTACTCTAAACACGTTAGCTAACCTAATAATCGCGTCGCAAATTAGTTTATCATCTAGAAGTCCGGGGAGACAACAAACAAAAAGATACTGCATCATAACATGACAATCATGCGATTTCATTCCAATGATCTTCCCCATATCGACTTGAACGTTATTCCTCATACTAGACGCTAATCCATAGGGAAACCTCTGTGCCTGTAACCACTCAAGAAAAATCTTCCCCTTCTCCGCTGCCAACGTATACTTTCCACGTATTAGAATCGTTTTAGGTCCTCTTGTTGTCAACCACAAATCATTTCTGATATTCATGGTCTCAAGATCTTGTCGCGCCTTAACGTTATCTTTGTTTACTTTCCCATCAAATGCTATAACTGTACTAAGAAGAGCATCAGACACATTTTTCTCGCAATGCATGACATCGATGTTATGTTTCAACAAATTTTCGGACCAATAAGGTAAACGATAAAAGATACTCTTTTTCTTCCAATTGAATACACGTCGACCAGTTTGACTCACAATCTTTCCCCCAAAATCCTTGTGTTTGTTGGGAAACACAATGGGAAGGCCATCTAACTATGTCTGAATACTAGCTGGACTATGTTTCCTCGGTGGGCTACTATGGTTGGTTTTCGGGTACAAAACATTTTCTTTTCTTAACCGATGTCCGGTAGGTAACCAACGTCTATGGTCAAAGTAAACCACACTTTTTTTCACACTCAATTACGGAGTAGAATCCATGCATTCTGAGCAAGCCATGTAACCTTGACCCGACCATCCTGAAGTGTATGACCGAGCGGGGAAATCATTGGTCGTGGACAACAGACAAACCTTCATAGTAAACTCTTGCTTTGTATGGGCTTCATACGTAAGGATCCCTTTACCCCACAACTCGTCCAACTCATCTATCATAGGGTGGAGGTAAACATCCATGTCCTTACCGGGTGAACGAGGACCCGGAATCAACAAACAAAGCTGAAATGTGGTTTCCTTCATGCATACCCACGGTGACAAGTTATAGACGGCCAATATGACAGACCACATGCTGTACAAGTTGTTTTGCATAGAGAAAGGACAAAACCCGTCGATACCAAGACCCAAATATACATTACGAGGTTCGCTAGCAAACTCAGGATGTAACGCTGCAAATCTCTTCCAACTATCACCATCAATCGGATGACGCAACACATCTGGATCGACACTCTTTCCGGTATGGTGTCATATCATGTCTTCAGCGGTGTGCTTCGACGCGTATTGTCGCTGTAATCTGGGAGAATTCGGAAAGTAACGAAGCTTCTTATGCGGTACTTTGATACCCTTCGTTGGGTCCCATCTAGACTCGCTACAAACTAGACAGTTATCGAGGTCTTTATTCTCTTTGTAAAATATGGCACAATCGTTCAAACAAACTTCGATAGTAATATACCCCATACCCAAACTTTTCAACTTCTTGTTGCATTTATCATAAGAATCAGACAAAGTGTGAGGTTGATGTCTCCCTAATTGTTCTTATTTTAGACCCTTAGGAGACATCATTTTTGGTGTTTATTTAATTAATTTGATAGACTTTTGGACTAAATATGCAATAATCCGGAATTCCCTTTTTATTTCTAGCATTTTTAATTTATTAAACTTTTGCGCGTAATATTGGTATTTTTAGTGTAAAGTTTACAGGTTTTAGATGTTAGCTAGGAGAGGAATCCGAGGAGAAGGTCAAAGATCGTGAATTAGAGTCAAGACTTGAAGACAAATCCCGAAGATATTATTTTTAGAGCTGAAAATCCACTTTCCAGGCCATAGATTGCTGATTTCGAGGTGCTTAAGCGATGATTTAGCCGCTGACCTTTGAAGAGAAATCATTCCTTATCGAAGTACGGAACTTTAGCAACTGGAATGAGGTCAATCGGAGTTGTAACGCATCGGGAAAAGCTGTTTTAGTGAAGGCCTATCATCAGTTACGGGATTTTGGGCTTAGAAAGTGGGCTTGGACATTTAATTAGGCTTTTATTTTCTGGTCCAAGCCCTAATCCGTTTTTACACTTATAAAAGGAGGTCTGGACTTCTATTTTTTAACACAATTCACTTTCCACAAGATTAAAAAACACCAGAGAAGCTACAGCAGGAAGAAAGGAGAAGCTACAAGAGCTGGAGTGGGTCTATAGCTCCGTTCGTAGTCATTCTGATTCCGAAAATTAGGTTTTTCTTATATTTTAATTTTGTAACGAATATGAATTCCATTTCTTTTTATTTTGTTTTTAATTTTAATATGAGCTAAATTTCCATTAGTGCTTGAGAACAAAACAATGGGTGAATCTTGATTTTATTATTATAACGAATGTTGAATTTGGGTTTTTATTGAATTAAATTAAATTAGGGCTTTTACTCTTTTCGACAATTTGTGAATGTTTACTGATTTTAGAGTCGCGAACTAAAATTAGGTGTTAGTATCTAAGCTATTCCATATATGTGGCGTATGGATCATCCTGACGGGGGGTTTAGGTACAGAAATAATTGTTCAATCTAGGATAAAAACTATTGATTCTGACGAACTTAGTTAATCCTAGGGCCAATGAGGTAATAAATCTTAATCATCCAACGGTGGATCATATTTACCCTGACGGGACTAGTGACACTTTAGGATCTCCTTATAGTCCACCCTGACGGGGGTATAAGGATATTAGAATCCCGACCATTGTAATTGACTGATTTAACCCTTAAACAACATAAGTTAGAAAGTAAAATTAGGAGGATCCTTGCGTTCTCAAGTACTACATCTCATATTGCGTTTTCACTTATTTTACTTGCGTCTTAGCTTCTACTTGCATTTTAATATTTGTCTTTCATTTATTAGTTATAATAAACAAAACCAAAACAAACAATTTATTATCTTTCATTTCCATAAGTGCATCAATCACTATTTGCTAAACATTGTGATCAACCATCCGTCCTTGGAACGAATCTGATTATCAGAATTACTACTTGGGACAACCGTACACTTGCGGTTGTGGTTCGATTATTATTTGCATTTATTTAGAACACACAAAGGACCATCAAGTTTTTGGCGCCGCTGCCGGGGACGGTAGCGTGTGACCACGGTGTTTATCCTTTAGTGATAAGTGCATTTATTTTATTTTATCAGTTTTACGCTTTTTGTTTGTTAGCTTTTTCAGGTTTTTAGGTTTGGTGTATGCGAAGAAGGCTATTCAAGGATCCAGAGCCAACACCTCCGATCCTTAGTAATCCAGAATCGTTGATCAGACTTGCGAACAGAAGAAGAAGAGAACGAGAAGCTTTAGAAGTAGAAGAATTAAGTAACAGAATGGAGAATATCATTATTCAAGGTCAACAGAATGGACAAGGCCAGTTAGATGCTAATGGCCAACCTTTAGCTCCAGGCGTTATTCCTCAAGTTCAACCACAAAATCCTAATCCTCCAGTCCAGATAGTGATGAATCATGATCCGTGGTTCACTAATGGCCCTCCAGAAGTTCCATTCCGCGCTCCAGCTATAGGAGTAGGTGCTCCAGATATTAATGTTCCGAGATTCCGTCAAGATTCGGGTATGCTAGCTCAGTTCCAAAACTTTGGAAATTTTCGCGGAAGACCATCGGAAGATCCTCTTAGAGCGGTACAAAAATTTAAGCAGATATGTGATTCTTATATCACACAAGGGGTTTCAAGAGAACAGATGTATTTTGCTTCTTTCAAATTCTTTGTCATCGATGGAGCAAGTGAATGGCACGATACGCAAGATCCTACGAGGATTACTAATTGGGACCAATTAGAAAACGCTTTCTTTGACAGGTATTACCCAAGTAACATGAGGTTAGATGCTGAACTAGAATTGACACAATTCCGTCAAGAGTATGAGGAAACTGTGGGTAGGAGTTGGACAAGATTTCAGATGTGTTTGCGTAAAGTTCCTAATCATGGCTTTTCAGAACAACAACAGTTAAAGATCTTTTATAGAGGCCTTGATGGAATTTCGAGAGAGAAGTTGGATACGCTATGTGGAGCAGGTTTTCTTCAAGTTCAACCCGCTCATGCCAAAATTATTTTAGAGAGAACAGTCAAGAATGAAGTTGGGTGGAGCTCAGTAAGAACACCAGTCAAGGGAGTGAATAATGTTGACATTGAAGAGAAATTTGCTACGTTTGAGAATAAGATCCAGAATACTATAGAGCAACAATTGAAGCAGCTTACTCTAGCTGTGAAAGAAGGATTTTCGGGTAAGAAGGTAGCTGTGCATGCTGCACAAGAGGTGTATATGTGTTCGATTTGTAAGGTAGATGATCATGATGAGGAAAGTTGTCCGAATAATCAAGAATCAGTGAATTTTATGTCCAATAGAGGTAATTTCAATTCAAGTGGTAATGGATATCAGCCTAACAGAAACCATCCTGGGTTTCAATATTCGAATCCTAATGGGGCAGCCAATCCTACATATGCGTATCAGCCGCGTCCCCAAGGTAATAACTATAATCCTAGACCACAAAACAATTATCAAGGAGGACAGAATCAGAATACTTATGTACCAAGACAAGCTCCTCAGAATACTTACGATGAAACGCTAAACCAGAAAGCTTTACCTGCACATCCACAAGAAGGGGTACTCACCCTTCAGAAAACTGTTGAAAATTTGATTGCTCTACAAGCACAAGCGATGGAACGTCAGAACGCAGCAATAGAACGTCAGAACGCTGCAATAGAAAGACAAAATGCAGCTGAAGCAAATATGAAGATGTTCCAGAATCAGCTGAGTCAAATCAGTAAACAGCTCAATCAACGTCCACAAGGACAACTTCCAAGCGATACGGAAAATCCAACACAACGTGAAGATTGCAAGGCTGTTACATTAAGAAGTGGTAAGAACCTCCTTCCACCTCCTTTTCCCGTTATGAAAGAGAAAGAAGTTCCAAGAAAAGAAAAGGAAGTGGGTGAGAAAGAGAAAGAGAATGAGAAAGATAGTGAGGTTGAAGAGATAGAAAGACCAAGAGAAATTCCGAAAAAGAGAGATGAAATTGTAAGCAATCGCCCTCCACCACCGTTCCCATCGCGAGTTCAGAAAAAGGGTGATATGGGTGATTTTCAGAAATTCTTCAATAGAGTGAGGGGTTTGAGTATTAATATTCCGTTACTTGAGGCAATTCGAGATATTCCTAAGTATACGAAGTTTTTGAAGAGGGCCCTCACTAATAAAAGGCCCTACTGTAATAATGAGATGATTGGCCTTCCTGAAGAGTGTAGTGCGATTTGCCAGAGCAAATTACCTCCGAAGTTAGTTGATCCGGGGAGTTTCACGATTCCCATATCGATTGGAGAAGAATGGAAGGGAAAGGCACTATGCGATTTGGGGGCAAGCATCAACTTGATGCCCAAGTCAGTCTTTGATAAGCTTAAAATTGGAAACGCAAGACCTACCTCTATGGTCTTGCAAATGGCGGACAGGTCTCTTGCTCATCCTGAAGGCCGTATTGAGGATGTCCTTGTTAAGGCAGGTACACTTATATTTCCTGTTGATTTCGTAATTCTTGAATACAATGCAGATAGAAATGTCCCCATTATTTTGGGTAGACCCTTCCTAGCTACAGGGAGGACATTGATCGATGTGGAGAATGGCGAATTGACAATGAGGATCCAAGATGAGGAAGTGAAATTCAATGTATTTCGAGCCATGAAATTCCCAGATTCTCAGGAAGATTGCTTCAGAATGGATGTAGTAGAGCAAGCATCGCAAGAGGTATTTAATTGTTTAAATTTTGATGATATCTTGCAGGCTGCTTTGACATTAGATTCACCTGAGATGATGGAGGAGCTTACAGAAACAGTGGCAGCTCTCAATTCTGAAAATCCGAAATATAGGCGTCTTGCCTATGAACCTGTGAGAGAACCGGGGGAGATTATTCCTAAAAAGAAACCTTCAATTGAATTTCCTCCGGAGTTGGAAGAAAAACCATTGCCAGCACACTTGAGGTATGCTTATTTGGGTACTAATGAAACTCTACCTGTTATTGTTTCAGCTAATTTAACAGGTCCTCAAGAAGATAAACTGTTGCGTGTGTTAAGAGCCAACAAAGAAGCAATAGGTTGGACAATTGCTGATATCAAAGGCATTAGTCCATCCTATTGTCAACATAAAATCATACTAGAAGATGTTAATGCACGCTCAGTTGAAGGTCAGAGAAGATTAATGCCAGCCATGAAGGATGTGGTGAAGAAGGAGGTGATTAAGCTTTTAGATGCGGGGATTATTTATCCCATTTCGAGTAGTGAATGGGTGAGTCCAGTTCAGTGTGTACCGAAGAAAGGAGGAATTACAACAGTTCTTAATGATAAAAATGAGGCGATTCCTTCAAGAACGGTAGTAGGTTGGAGAGTTTGCATGGATTACAGAAAGCTGAACAAGGCCACCAGAAAAGATCATTTCCCATTGCCCTTCATTGATCAGATGTTAGACAAATTAGCCGGAAGAGAATATTATTGTTTCTTGGATGGTTACTCCGGGTACAATCAGATTTACGTGGCTCCAGAAGATCAACATAAGACTACCTTCACATGCCCATTTGGTACTTTTGCATATCGCAGAATGCCATTTGGATTGTGTAACGCTCCCGCTACTTTTCAAAGATGTATGATGGCCATCTTCTGGGACATGATAGATAATTTCCTTGAAGTATTCATGGATGATTTCTCCGTGTTTGGTGATGATTTTGATATATGTTTGGATAACTTGGAGAAAGTGTTAGTGAGATGCAAGGAAACAGATTTGGTGCTCAACTGGGAGAAGTGTCACTTCATGGTTCGCGAAGGTATTGTTCTGGGTCACAAAGTTTCGAGTGTTGGTTTAGAGGTTGATAGAGCGAAGATCGAGGTAATTAAAACTCTTCCCCCTCCTGTTTCTGTTAAAGGGGTAAGGAGTTTTCTTGGCCATGCTGGCTTTTATAGGCGTTTTATTAAAGATTTTTCTAAGATTGCTAAACCACTATGCAACTTACTCGAAAAGGATTGCAAATTCCTTTTTGATGAAGCTTGTTTAGCGGCCTTCAAAACAATCAAAGAAAAGCTTATTTCTGCTCCTATAGTGTTACCTCCAGATTGGAATTTACCGTTTGAGGTTATGTGTGATGCGAGTGATTTGTGTATGGGAGCTGTATTAGGACAAAGAAAAGAGAAGATTTTTCATTCGATTTACTATGCTAGTAAAACTTTTAGTGGTGCTCAGATTAATTACACAGTTACAGAAAAAGAGTTGCTAGCAGTTGTCTATTCGTTTGATAAATTTCGCTCTTATCTTCTTGGAGCGAAAGTTATTGTTTATACAGATCATTCCGCGATCAGATTTCTCATGGAGAAGAAAGATGCAAAACCAAGGTTAATCAGATGGGTGTTATTGCTTCAAGAGTTCGATTTAGAGATCAAAGATAGAAAGGGTTGTGAGAATCAGGTTGCAGATCATCTATCGCGTTTAGAGGGTTCAGAGATGAATAGTGGTACTGAAGCAGTTAGAGAAGAGTTTCCTGATGAGAGTTTATTCGTTGTCCGAGATTATGAGGCTCCGTGGTATGCAGATATTGCAAATTTAGTGGTGAGTGGTGTTTTTCCTGAAGGTTCTACTTATCAAGAAAGAAAGAGGTTAGCTCATCGGGCTAGACAGTTCTTTTGGGAGGATCCCTACCTCTACAAAGTTTGTGCTGACCAAATGATACGAAGATGTGTAGCAAGGGAAGAGACTCAAGCCATTATAGCCGGATGCCATGATTCTTTATATGGCGGACATTTTAAGGGAGATAGAACTGCTGCGAAGGTATTTCAATCAGGTTTTTACTGGCCTTCTCTTATTAAAGATTGCCATGAATATGTTAAGAAATGTTCGAGATGCCAGTTTACCGGAAACATATCTAAGAGGGATGAGATGCCACGTAATAATGTGTTAGAGGTTGAGATATTCGATGTTTGGGGCATAGACTTTATGGGTCCTTTCGTCCCTTCAAATGGTAACCTCTTTATCTTATTAGCTGTTGATTATGTATCTAAGTGGGTAGAAGCGGTGGCTTTACCTACCAATGATTCACGAGTGGTGATCAAGTTCTTGAAATCACATATTTTCACTAGACATGGCACACCTAGAGTGATTATTAGCGATGGAGGATCTCATTTCGTTAATAAATATCTGAAGACCGTTCTAGAGAAATATGGAGTTAGACACCGTGTATCTACTGCATACCATCCACAATCCAATGGTCAAGCTGAAGTTTCGAACCGTGAAGTCAAGTCAATCCTAGAGAAAACCGTTGGTCCTACAAGAAAAGATTGGTCAATGAAGTTAGATGATGCATTGTGGGCCTATCGTACTGCGTTTAAGACTCCCGTTGGTGCATCTCCCTATCGTATGGTGTATGGTAAGGCTTGTCACTTACCTTTAGAGCTTGAAATGGGTGCCTATTGGGCGATTGCGCAGTTGAACTTAGATCCTATCTTAGCCGGAAAGAATCGTATGATGAAGCTTAATGAACTTGACGAATTCCGATTGCATGCTTATGAAAATGCTAAACTTTACAAAGAAAATACAAAGAAATGGCATGACAATCGAATTCGTCCAAAGAACTTTGAAGTGGGGCAAAAAGTATTAAAGTATAATTCAAAGTTCAGCAATTTTCCGGGTAAGTTAAGATCTAAGTGGTCAGGTCCATACATAGTGACCAAAGTTACACCTCATGGGGCAATAGAAATAGAACATCCGCTAGAGAACCGTACCTTTATGGTTAACGGTCACAGATTAAAGATATACCATGGAGGTGAAGATACCAATCGCTCGGAAGATCCACATCCCGGGGAGGTCATGTATCTCCTCGAGAGTCCTTAGAAGCGTGAGGTAACCCGTCGAGCTTAACGACGTTAAACAAAAGCCAATTACTTGTATATTAGCTGAGTTTTTTTTCTATTTTTGCAATTTAGATTAGTTTGATTTTCGTAATTTTATTGTTTTTATTAAGAAATGAGGAAGGGTAGTTGTTTTTGATGATTTCAGGGGTAAAAAGGACTTGAGTTTGGGGTCGATTTGGCGAAAACTGAAGAAAAAAGAGGTTGGATGTCCAGGAGAAACCGGGAACCCGCATTCCACAGAACCGGGTACCCGGTTTTGGTGCTGTAATTTCTGAAATTCCCTGACCCAGCGTCTTGGTGGCTTGCGTTTTCGTGCGTTTTGATTCGCGCCATCGACACAAATCCGGGTACCCGCATTTGGCAGAACCGGGTACCCGGTTTCGGAGCTGCTGTTGGTGAAATTTTCTGGTCCAGCGTTTCAGGGTGCTGCGTTTTGGCGCGTTTTCATTCGCGCCATCGAGAAAATCCGGGAACCCGCATTCCACAGAACCGGGTACCCGGTTTCGGCGAGCAGAATCCCTGACCCAGCGTCTTGGGGTCCAGCGTTTTGGTGCGTTTTCAAAAAAAAAAAAAAAAAAAAAAAAAAAAAAAAAAAAAAAATTTCCGCGCCGTCACAATTATTTTTCCGCGCCGTCACAGCGACGCGGAACCGGGGACCCAGTTTTCCAAATCCGGGAACCCGGTTTGAAAGCTGTGAGAGGCGGTTTTGGGTATTTTAACCTAGTTTTCTTAGCCTCTTTTGCAAGTTTTTACCTAAAACGCACCAATAGCCTCCCCACCTACGAAATTCATCTACCAAAACACTATATATCATCAAATCCTACCCTCTTTCACCACAAAAACATAAGATCAACTCACCTCCTCTCCAAAATAACATCAAATCCTTAGTTTTTCCCAAGATTCTTCTTCATCAAATCCTAAACTAAAACCCAATTCTTTCTTCTCCCATTCAAATTCATCAAGACCCATCTCATATTCACCCTAGTTCTTCAATTCCTAAGCCTCAAAACATCAAAATTCTAAACTTTTTCTCTAAGTTTTTCATTATTTGAAGTTTTGAGTTTGGGGTGAAAAGAGATGACTAACAGAACCGGTGATTTTCGAAGAACTGCTCCTAGAAGAAAGACCACCATTGGTGGTTCACCAGAACAAGCTATTGAGATTCCTGATTCGCATCCTAAACGAAAAATTAACGAAGTTAAGCTTGATTCTAACAGAAAAGAAATCACAGGTCTAAAGAGGAGATTGATTGATGAGATAGAAAGTGAGATGGAACAAGAAGAGGAAATTGCGAAGAACATTGAGAAGGAAACTGAACAAGAGATTCCGGAAGCAACTGTTCAAAAACCCCCGCGTATGAAGATGTGGGCCCACAAACCTAAGAGGGTCTACACTTGTTGGAATACTCAGGTTCGTGAAAGAATTGAATTTTTGACATTTGGTGAGGAGACGAATTTTCCTAAGGGTATTATGAGTAGTGATTACAAGGAATATGCTGTGACATGTGCTAAGTTTGGTTGGAAAGAGTTACAAGAAAGGAAGCTTGAGTTTATTCCTACTTTTGTGCGAGAATTTTACGAAGGTTTAGCTACCTCACATGATGCCATTGATATCCGCAAAAAGGTAGTTCCTTTCTCTATTGAACGTATTCGGAAATCATTGAAACTACCCAACTTTTCTGGAACATGCCCCTTCCAAGAAACTCTTAATGACCCTTCTTTTGATTTTGAATCCCTTTGGGGGACCGTGCTTGTTAATGGGACTAGCCCAATTCCTGAAGGTGAAAGGTATCCTGGACAGTTTTACAGCAGCAGTTTGACACCTCATGCTAAGGTTTGGTCTCGTTTCATAATACCCACTTTCTTTGGTATTAAACACACTTCCGAGTTGAAGAAAGAGCACATATTTGTTATTAAGTGTATTTTGGAGGAGAAACCATTTGATGTTGCTAAGATCATTTATGATACAATCATGGAGTTCGCGAAATCACCAATGAAACAACAAAATCTGAAGTTTCCTTGTACTATTACTCGGTTGTGTCTAGACGCAAAGATTCCGCGTAAGGACGCAGATATTGATACTGTTTCAGTTGGTGTGAGTATAGCTTTGAGCACAATCAAGAACATACATGAAGAAGCAACACGAGCTACAAGAAGTCCAAGAACTCCTCAATCAAAGAAAGCGAAAACTGTACCTGAGTTGGAAGCGAAGATTCAGGTGTTGGAAGAGAATCAGGAGAGGATGATTGCTACCTTGGGAAACGTTACAAAAGAATTGGACCTGCTTCGAAATTTAATCCTAGGCGTAAATACACTTCAAAACGCGATTTATGATGCTGTTACGCGAGATAAAGGTCCGGAACGCAACACCAATAACCAGCCTCGCGCTGGTTAAGATACGTTTTCTAAACTTTCCTCTTAGTATATATTAGTTTAAATGCCTTATTGAGTCTTTTCGAGTCGTGGGGACACGACTCATTTTTGAGTTTGGGGTGGGGTTCGTTGCCTCATCCCAGTTTTTTATGTGTTATTTGCTTTATTTGCTTTCAATAAAAGAATTTTCGGAGTTGCGTTTGACTATAGAAATTTTTAAATATCCCTGTAAGCATACTTTTGATGAATCTATGATAGTAAATAGTGGACTGTAGGGATTGATATAAAACGCACTTACAATTGCATGCGAACATAGGTAATTAATAGGAAAAATTAATGAACAATGCAAATGAAGTAAGCTTGTACTCAAGGAATATGTTTGGTGTGTAGAACGTGAAATCCTAATTAGTAGAGAACCCACCTAGATATGAACTAAAGACAAGCTATGAACTTAGGAAAATGACAGGGGCAGTTCTTTGTTAGCCATTTGTGCCTTTTTAGCCTGCTATCCCTTGTATTAATTATTATCCGTCTTAGCCCACTTTGAGCCTTTGGCCTTTTCTTTGTAGCCACGATATAAACCATTATCCCTTAGATTATTAGGCATGACCATATGACCCGCACTTGAATCACAATCCTGAGACATGTCTCGAGCTTGAGTTTGGGGTGGTGGGACCACATATGGGGAATTAAATGGGTAGGGATCGATGTGCTTTGTATTGTAGCACAATTGCAGATGATATATACTTGTAACCCTTTGCCGGGAATGAAGAAAAATGAAAAAGAAAGAAAAAATGAAAAATTTTGAAAAATCATACAGTAGGAACCGGGAACCCGGATTCATCAAAACCGGGTACCCGGTTTGCTTCTGTACACAAAAAAAAAAAAAAAAAGAAAAAGAAAAATATGAATGAATAAAACATCCGGCAAAGTGGAATTTTCTGAAAATCATCTTATTTATAGTGGGTAGACATGGGACGCTAAATTGTTGCGTATATAGGTGAGTGAGAACATCTTTTTGAGCGTTAACTCAAGCTCGAGGACATTGTTGATGGTAAGTGAGGAGAGAGCCAAAAGCTCACTTCAAATTTACCAAATATACATCCACACCCGTCCTTAAGCCAATATTATAACCGTAAAGACCTCGTGATTCCTAAGTGCATAGTGAATTTATAATTCTGTTAATAGGGAATACACTAGGTGGAGCGTTCAAAGCGAGTTAGGATTAATGACCACCCTATAGCCATCATACAGAGATGAGTACAAGTGTAACCTTCAAGCATTGCGACTTTAATTTTATGATTGAGATTATTTATGTTTGATGTTGCATGATTAGTGTATGTGTATATTGGTTTCTAGAGTTTGTTATATGAGATTTATTTTAGGAATTGCTTTAGGGTTTATTTGCTAGCTTCTATGTGTTTATACGTTTGCTTCTACCCCTCGTTTTACTTTGTTTTGCTTTGTCGGGACGACAAAGGTTTGAGTTGGGGGTCTTGATGTCTCCCTAATTGTTCTTATTTTAGACCCTTAGGAGACATCATTTTTGGTGTTTATTTAATTAATTTGATAGACTTTTGGACTAAATATGCAATAATCCGGAATTCCCTTTTTATTTCTAGCATTTTTAATTTATTAAACTTTTGCGCGTAATATTGGTATTTTTAGTGTAAAGTTTACAGGTTTTAGATGTTAGGTAGGAGAGGAATCCGAGGAGAAGGTCAAAGATCGTGAATTAGAGTCAAGACTTGAAGACAAATCCCGAAGATATTATTTTTAGAGCTGAAAATCCACTTTCCAGGCCATAGATTGCTGATTTCGAGGTGCTTAAGCGATGATTTAGCCGCTGACCTTTGAAGAGAAATCATTCCTTATCGAAGTACGGAACTTTAGCAACTGGAATGAGGTCAATCGGAGTTGTAACGCATCGGGAAAAGCTGTTTTAGTGAAGGCCTATCATCAGTTACGGGATTTTGGGCTTAGAAAGTGGGCTTGGACATTTAATTAGGCTTTTATTTTCTGGTCCAAGCCCTAATCCGTTTTTACACTTATAAAAGGAGGCCTGGACTTCTATTTTTTAACACAATTCACTTTCCACAAGATTAAAAAAACACCAGAGAAGCTACAGCAGGAAGAAAGGAGAAGCTACAAGAGCTGGAGTGGGTCTATAGCTCCGTTCGTAGTCATTCTGATTCCGAAAATTAGGTTTTTCTTATATTTTAATTTTGTAACGAATATGAATTCCATTTCTTTTTATTTTGTTTTTAATTTTAATATGAGCTAAATTTCCATTAGTGCTTGAGAACAAAACAATGGGTGAATCTTGATTTTATTATTATAACGAATGTTGAATTTGGGTTTTTATTGAATTAAATTAAATTAGGGCTTTTACTCTTTTCGACAATTTGTGAATGTTTACTGATTTTAGAGTCGCGAACTAAAATTAGGTGTTAGTATCTACGCTATTCCATATATGTGGCGTATGGATCATCCTGACGGGGGGGTTTAGGTACAGAAATAATTGTTCAATCTAGGAAAAAAACTATTGATTCTGACGAACTTAGTTAATCCTAGGGCCAATGAGGTAATAAATCTTAATCATCCAACGGTGGATCATATTTACCCTGACGGGACTAGTGACACTTTAGGATCTCCTTATAGTCCACCCTAACGGGGGTATAAGGATATTAGAATCCCGACCATTGTAATTGACTGATTTAACCCTTAAACAACATAAGTTAGAAAGTAAAATTAGGAGGATCCTTGCGTTCTCAAGTACTACATCTCATATTGCGTTTTCACTTATTTTACTTGCGTCTTAGCTTCTACTTGCATTTTAATATTTGTCTTTCATTTATTAGTTATAATAAACAAAACCAAAACAAACAATTTATTATCTTTCATTTCCATAAGTGCATCAATCACTATTTGCTAAACATTGTGATCAACCATCCGTCCTTGGAACGAATCTGATTATCAGAATTACTACTTGGGACAACCGTACACTTGCGGTTGTGGTTCGATTATTATTTGCATTTATTTAGAACACACAAAGGACCATCAGAGGTTTGGGCAAAATACGACCAACCAACTCCAATAGCTCGGTGAATGTCGTGTTAGTCCACTTGTTCTTTACTTTTACATGCATAAGCTTGGCAATGAAGTTTAATGAACTCATCGCTGTACAACCCGGATATAATTTTGTCTCCAATTTTTCAAACAGTTTTTCGAAACTGCTATGACTTGGAAATTCTGCGTCTCTCATCTCGGTGTCACCCTAATGTCCGCCAACATCATAACTGTGTCTCACATCATCACAAACCGCCGCCATTTCATTAACTATATTCAGAATAGGATTTTCTTCGAGAATGACCAACTTCTCACCGTGTTTTATCCAAACCCGATACGACTTCATAATCCCTTCCTTAAAAAGGTGACCCCTAACCGTCTGAGTGGGTAATCGACGATAATTTCTACAAAAGTTACACGGGCAATAAAGAAGATCTCTATAATTTTTTTGTTGTTTTGCATATGCGATAAAATCCATAACCCCTAAAACATAATCTGGATCGAGTAAATCCGTCGCATCCATCAAACTCTTATTCAAACCCGAAGCCATCTCTTAACAACAATTTTAGATAACTAGACAACTACATTTATATGAAAATAAAATAAATAATTATCACAACCCCAATTAATAAAATGAATAAAAATTACAACACAATAAATAAAAATAATACAAATTACAAACTAATAAATAAATAAAATTACAACACAATAAATACATAAACAATTTCATATAATTAATTACACAAATAAAAAAATATATGAAAACATAATAGAAATAAATGAATGTATGCATGATTTACACTTCATAATTAACTAGACAGTAAAAAATATACATAATCATAACTTATAGCAACTAATACACAAATCAAAATCCATGCATGAAAATAAATTAAAAAGTTTGAAATTTAAAGAAAATATCTTGCATTGGTGGAAGAAATTGAAGATTGATGATGAAGTCCCAACCTTGATAATATATTACTTAACCTAATCACATAATATTGCAATAATTACACCCAGATATGATAATAAAAAAAAAGAATTTCAAGAAATTACCTAATATTTGTGGATGAAATTATGTATTGAGGATGCCCCACCTTGATTATAAGCTTGGAAATGGTTAAAGATGAATTGGAGAAGGTATTGCAAAAAATTTATTAGAGATTGATTGAGTTTTTTGGGAGAAATTGGGGAGGAAATGTGGGGTTTTTGGGTTTTTAGAGATAAAAATACAGTCTGTTCAGATAAAAACAAGAAACGGTCGTCGGTAAACGGTCTTAATGCCGACGACACCGTTGTTGTCGCTAATTTACCAACGACAAATCGAAACAAAAAAAAAATAAAAAAAAAATCTATAGCGACGACGTTTAACCATTTACCTACGAGAAACTGTCGCCGGTGATTTAACGACGAGAGATCTCGAAGGTAAATAACTGGCGTCGGTAAATAATAAAAATTTACCGACGAATCTATGTGTCGTTGGTAAGCTGTCGTGGGTAAATAACAGATCTGTAGTAGTGATAATATAATTTTCTAAGTTGTTACATCCCTCCAAAAAATACACCACATCCTAAAAAATGAACGTTTTATTAGCTTCCACTTTGAGAGACGAGAATAGGCCTAAACCATCATCAAAATGATATATATGGAGGGTTTCCAGAAACAAGATGGATCGCATAATGTGCGAGTATTAAAAAATTCTTGACTTTACGGACTGGTCGAAAAATTGCAGAATGTTCCATGCATTATCCGCCAATATAGGTGACTTATGCCTAGGTTCTAGATGGGTCTGGTGTTATAATTCTTTCAGCACCTGAAAAATATAGTTAGTAAGGAGGGAGGGTCGCTTACTTAGAGAGAGATTCAAAGCGATCATCGATTCTCAACATTTATTATTAAGCTCGACCACATACATATTCATAGAAGTCACATGATTTCTATTATGAGAAATTTTGGCAAAAATTTTCGGGCTTCCTTTAGAAAAAACATACTCATACTGATTTGGGAAGTACATGTGATGAACATGATATACTGCAAATTGAGTTGATTAATCTCAATGCTCATCACCCGAATGCAGAAACGGCCCACCTATATAGACAAGTCTTTTGAACATGAAGTAGATGGAAGCTCAAGTATAATAAACCACATGTTAAGAAATTAAGGAAGCCCACTTATAATATATATAATAATTTTTAATTAATATTTGAACATGATCTTTTTCTTAATATTAAATTTTTTTATGTAATAATAATAATATTAAATTACTTTTTAGTCCTAAGAAACAAAATGGGGATACTAAACAACAAAACAAAAGTAATTGGATAGTTTATATGACATTCAATATTAAATCTTGTTATAATTTTTAAATATGTATGGGCGTCTAACCCTGTTCAAAATATACTCCTGTTTTGTTTTATAAATTTCAAGTATTTTCTTTCACTTTAAATCTTTTTTCTATTTAGATCTCGTCTGCTTTCTTTCAAAATCTTTTAAATTTTTTCTATCCAGATCTCGTTTGTTTTCTCTCCAGAACTCATAAATCTCATAAATAGGTTTTCATAAATCATATATAATATTTGAATTATCAACTTACAGATCTAGATCTACATTCAAATCCAGATCCAGTTAGCTACTATATAGCTATCACCATGGCGGGCAGCAAAGCTCAAATCAACATAAAGAAATTCACTGATGGTATATATTTCTACTCCCATTTTTTCAATTGTTTTATAAATTGATTGAACCTAATTTGTTTTCTATTGAGAATTGTGAGATTAGTTTTGATAATTATGTTTAATTAATTAAAATGTGTTACACAATTGTGTAGATCCTTGTTACAAATATGTGATTTAAATTATTTCATATTGCTGGAAATTTTTATTTATGATGTGTGTATTTCATTATAATTAAGAAAGTCAGAATGAAGTGCCAATAGTCTATATGTGGTTGAGTGGTTGCATCATAAAGTAGTGCTTGTAATTATTAATGTTAGTATACAAGATATAGAAGAGGAGTCATAAATTTTTGTTGAGATTTTATTTTCCAGATACCTAAAAGTATTTCACCTTAGGTCACTACATTATGTAAAAGAATCATTATATGTTTCTATGTTAGTCCAAGTTATTGGTATATGTAAATGAAAACTAGTAAATACTGAATTTTTTTAGAGTAATTTTACGTGTTACTATATATTAATGTGTGATTATACTGAATTTGAATAAAATCCTCTCTCTCTATATACAAATATTATTAGTGTTTTATTTTTTGTAGTTGATATTAACAATTTGAGGGTTTAATTTAATGTAAACTAACCTAATATCTTTGTATGAATATCATACATATTAACTAACATTATTTTTGTTTATTTTTTCAGATTGATTTGACTATACAGTGAATAACATGATCCTTGACCATGACATTTCATATTTTTAGCAAACAATGAGTTGTCCAAGGATAAATTTTTTACTGTCTTTGGTAAAGAAGAAAGAAGGGCATATGTGCCTCGACATGGTGTAAGAGGATCAGAATTGTAATAAATTCCTCATCACATATAGGACAACAAATTAATGATTGCTCATATGTGTTTGAATTTATTTTTAGATTGATCCATGTTGAAAAGTGAAAAAGAATGTGATAGCTATAGAAGGTATAGTAATAAAACAGAAAGACGAGACATAAGTAAGAGAGGATGAAGATAAGGAGAATGTATAATCACCATATATATATATAGTGTATGAATATTTATTAATTTTTTCATAATGTTAATCAGTGAAAATGCATGTGGAAGGCTCACCAGGCCAAGTAGTAGTTGTAATAATGATGTTTGTAACGATTATAAACACTAGCTATATTTTTAATGATATATTATTTGTAATTAAGATTGTATTTTATGAATTCTATCATACTTTTATAATTAGAATCTTTTAATGTTAAAACTTCATTAGTAACAAGGCTTCGACAAAAAGAATTATTAAAATGTAATAGATTAATATCTTTATATTAGATAGGAAGTCAATGTTTCTAAACATTATCTCTACTTCTCTTTGCATAAGTGTATTTGATTTATAATTTATATTCATAATGCTTATGAATGGGTAATTCATGGGATTGTTTTCTTTATTGAGTTATGAAAAAACCGAAGCAAAGAATTTTAATATTGGTACCATTGCTCTATTGATGGTTTTAAAATCAAGCATACCGATTAATGGTAAGAATGGGATAATTTATCGGCCCATATATTTAGATTCTTCTTGTTGTCTATCTTAATAAATATTATTCAAAACAATAATAAAAAACTTATATATTTAATTGTTGAATATTAATTTATATCAAAGTTATAAAGGTGTTATGAAAATTAATAAAAATGCAAATATTGCTCATACAAGCATTTAGCTAGAGAAGGTCTTTGGTAGCTATATATAAGAAGTCTTCTCCCTTATGAAACACACCAACAAAGACAAGAAAGACAATATCTCTAATAATTTATCCTTTCCAAACTTGTTTGTGGTGAAAAGATTATTTTGGTAGTTCAAGCAATACGCAACACTCATATAGAGTGTCCATTTTAAATATGGTAGTAGCACTCATAACTTGGGGAATAACTAGTGTATACACACCTGACACCGTAAATCATTTTTTGGTCTTGTCCTTGCTACAACAATGTCAACTTTAGGTTCTTTATCGTTAAGTTTTCCATTTTCTATTTTTATTTTATATTTTCAATTTTATTTCTTGTGTCGCCTAAGGTGTGATAAAAATATGATAAATAAATACGGATAATGATGCACTAACACCCTAGACTAAACACGGTACTCACTGCAAGTATCACAGATCGTATGCAAGCTTCACTAGTAAGAAAGTTTCGTTCTACAGAGACTTAGTGTGTTATGCTTATGGGTAATAAATTCAAGTAGCAAATAATAATTAAAAGAAGAAAATAGAATTCATAGATTATACATATCCAAAACTCAAGTTATGGGAAAATTACTTCATTCTATAAAGAATTAAACTAAAATAAAGATACATATTGTAAACTTGCTCTTTTGAATGATCTCTAATGATGAATAAGTTTAAGGACTAATTGTGGGAGGCAAGGACCTGTTTACAATAGTTAAAGGGTGTATTTAAAGGAGTCTATGAAGTCCTAATTCAGATTCTTGGAGTAGAAGGCAAGTAACAGAACTCGTTTCCAAATCAAATTCGTAGCCCTAAATTTTAGAAAAGGTAATAATTTTTTGTTGTCTTGTTTTGGATGTAACTTCTTCAACATTGCTCCGATTGACGCGTTCTTTAAATAGAAACCGAACGACTCAGAAATCTCTACACTTTTTCTTCAGACCATTATTCCAAATTCATAGCCAATCTTGAGTTATGATCACTTTAGTTGACGTAGCTGCTGAAATTCATATTTACTTGAGAACTTTTCTTTTCCTATTTTATCTTTTACTTCCTTTATCTCCAATTTCCATCATTATCTTATTTCCTTTATCTCTTGGAATTGATTTGACATCTAATTTTTTACCATATATCTTTAAATCTTCACGATTAATAACCAATTAAACCAAATATACTCTAAAAATAATAAATCACCAAATCAAGACAAGATATAAGAAATTACTAATATATGAATAAAAATAGACTAAGTACTTCCTAAATAATCCTAAAATGATATCTCCAACTAAGATTAAATCATCACAAATAGGGAGACATCAATTTCATTATTTTCCAAAAATTTGAAAACGATTATGATATTTTAAATAATGGTTGCATCTGGAGTTAACGTGAACTTGGTTGGGGAAAAGGGGGAAATACTTGCGATAATGATTTGACGCAATTTTTTTGTGGAAATTGATTGTGAACATGGAAGAATCACTACTTTTTATGCTAAAACTTCAATATTTTTATATGATTTAGAGAAGGTGTTTGATAAGAAAAACGAATACATATGAAACATGGTTGCAGTTCTCGTAAAAGGAAAAGATAAAACTTATTACTTGAAAAAATCTCATTATACTTGATATTTTTTACGATCCCTCATATTATTATGTATCAATTATTTTCTCTAAATGAAGTTGGATTAAAACCTAATTTCTAGAGGGTGAAGATAATTATAATCTAGTGTGATAAGTGTAACAGGGGGTTCAATTTATTTTTAAAAACTTTATCAAATTTTATATGATACTATTCTATGATTATTGTGATATGTGGCATGATAATATTTAACATATAATTGTTAAAATTATTGAAGTTCTAGATACTTTAACATAATTGGGGATTGTGTTAAATATCACAAATTTAAAAAGAGGAATGCATGCCAAGGAATATTTAAAGATCACTAAGAGACTCTATTATAAATTTTTTTTTGTATTTTATTACTTATCTGGTTTTACAAGATTACCTTTAGAAGAAATGATACGTTTACACACTTATTATTTATCTATTAAAAAAAATTCATAAAGGTTAGAAAATATATATCCACTATCTAATAAAGTTATGTGAAACTAATAGGATCGCATATGAATTCAGTTTCCTTTACAAACCCCATTAAAATTGCATAGATAAAATAATACATCTTTTACTTTTAATGGATTCTAATCTAACACATTTAGTGTTCCCATATTCGGGGAATGAGAACTTATAAAACTGTTATGTGCTTAACATGTTTAACTTATAAGATTCTAGTTAAAACCCATTTAATTATGGAAATATATTTTGCCTAACCTAAAATAATTTAGAATGTGGAGGTGATTATCCATGATTGGCCTATAAGACTTATATTAAATAACATAAAAACTATAAATTCTATTTGTTTTAAAAATAGTTGAATCTAAAATCCTATCCTTATCCGATAAACTCTATTGGTAATTCTAAACATGCATAAATTTTTTCAAGTATATGGGTTTTTGAAAAGTTAATAATAATGTTTCATATTTGTTCTTATGTCATAGTAATAACTTACACGTTAACACTGATATACGTGAGAATATACCTTCTAGTTTTTTCTCCTATAGTTTTGAGATTATCCGTGATAAAAAGTGCAGGAACAATGCGTAATCATCTAATCATGTGAGCTCTTATTTTTATTACTCCTTGAAAAAAAATAATTAGTATATCATATATATATATATATATATATATATAAATTGAGAAGTGAGAAAATGTATGTGAATATAAAAGTTAGTGGACAAAGTGGGGGTGGATTCTGTGCCATAGGAGCGTTCATTGGTGGCATTGAAGTTTTTTACTAAGTAAATGGGAAGGGTGAATTGTCTAGGAACTTGTGACCTCTTTGAGGATTGTTCCATTCTTAGAGGATTAAGGGTCGATACATGGCAATCCAAAAACACCCAGATAGGCGTGGAGCCAACTGTATTTGAGAGGGGTCCATAGATCCACCTCCCCGTTATTTTTTCAAAATATACACCTACCATTACAAAATATAATTAATTGATCTCCAAATTTGTTAAGAATCTTCATTTGGTCTTCCCTAACTTTTAAGTTTTTTTTAATTATATTTTAAATTATTTTATTTGGATAATTTTTTTATTTACAAGAAAATATATATTACTTTTAATAAAAAAAAGGAACTTATAAACTAAGCAATAAAAAAATTTAATATCTGCACTTATATTAAAATCTTTATAAAATATAGAGACCTATAGTACATTTTACGTCTCCAATTTGGAGATACTAGAATAGTTTGATCCGGAGCAATTGTAGGATGCATAATATAATTTTCTAAGTTGTTACATCCCTCCGAAAGATACACCACATCCTAAAAAATGATCGTTTTATTAGCATCCATCTTGAGAGACGAGAATAGGCCTAAACCATCATCAAAAGGATATATATGGAGGGTTTCTAGAACCATATGGATCGCATAATGTGCGAGTATTCAAAAGTTCTTGACTTTACGGACTGGGCTAAAAATTGCAGAATGTTCCATGCATTGTCCGTCAACCTAGGTGACTTATGCCTAGGTTCAAGATGGGCTCTAGTGTTATAATTCTTTACTCAGCACCTGAAAAAATATAGTTAGGAAGGAGGGAGGGTCTCTTACTTATAGAGAGATTCAGAGCGATCAGTGATTCTCAACATTTATTATTAAGCTCGACCACATACTTATTCATAGAAGTCACATGATTTCTATTATGAGAAATTTTGGCAAAATTTTTCGGGCTTCCTTTAGGAAAAACATACTCATGCTGTTCTGGAAAGTACATGTGATGAACATGATATACTGCAAATTGAGGTAATTTATCTCAATCCTCATCCCCAGAATGCAAAAACGGCTCACCTCTATAGACAAGTCTTTTTAACATGAAGTAGATGGAAGCTCAAGTATAATAAATCACATGTTAAGAAATTAAGAAAGTCCACTTATAATATAAACAATGATTTATTAATTAATATATGAACATGATTTTTTTTCTTAATATTAAATATTTTTTATGTAATAATAATAATATTAAATTACTTTTTAGTCCTAAGAAACAAAATGGGGATACTAAACAACAAAACAAAAGTAATTGGATAGTTTATATGACATTCAGTATTAGATCTGTTATAATTTTTAAATATATATGGGCTTCTATCCCTATTTTAATATATACTCCTGTTTTGTTTTATAGATTCCAAGTATTTTCTTTCACTTTAAATCTTTTTTCTATTTAGATATCATCTGCTTTCTTTCCAAATCTTTTAAATTTTTTCTATCCAGATCTTCGTTTGTTTTCTCTCCAGAACTCATAAATCTCAAAAATAGGTTTTTATAAATCATATATAATATTTGAATTATCAACTTACAGATCTAGATCAAGATTCAGATCCAGATCTAGTTAGCTACTATATAGCTATCACCATGGCTGGCAGCAAAACTCAAATCAACATAAAGAAATTCGATGATGGTATATATTTCTACTCCCTTTTTTTCAATTGTTTTATAAATTGATTGAACATAATTTGATTTCTATTGAGATTGTGGGATTAATTTTGATAATTATGTTTAATTAATTAAAATGTGTTACACAATTTTGTAGATCCTTGTTACAAATATGTGATCTAAATTATTTCATATTGTTGGTAATTTTGATTTATGATGTGTGTATTTCATTATAATTAAGAAATTCAAAATGAAGTGCCAAAAGCCTATATGTGATTGAGTGGTTGCATCATAAAGTAGTGCTTGTAATTATTAATGTTAGTATGCATGATATAGAAGAGTAGTCATAAATTTTTGTTGAGATTTTATTTTCCAAATACCTAAAAGTATTTCACCTTAGGTCACTACATTACGTAATATATATATATATATATATATATTATCAGTGTTATATTTCTTTATTTGATTTTAGGAATTAGTATTAAAGCGTTGTTTGAGGGTTTAATTATATGGATTTGTTAATCTTTATATATATACATATATTATTTGTGTTATATTTTTGTAGTTGATATTAGCAATTAGTATTAAAGCGTTGTTTGAGGGTTTAATTTAATGTAAAGAAATTTAATATCTTTGTATGAATACCAGACATATTAACTAAAATTACTTTTGTTTATTTCTTCATATTGAGTTGACTTTACAATGAATAACTTGATCCTTGACCATGACATTTCATATTTTTAGCAAGCAATGAGTTGTCCAAGGATAAAGATTTTACTGTCTTTGGTAAAGAAGAAAGAAGGTCTTGGTTGTGGCGATGGGTTGAGAGGCCATTTTAAAATGGATATTTGAACCGTTGTTATTCTTGGAAGTAGAGTAAGAGTAATTGTGTTGAAACATTGGGAGTGAAGAGAAAGAAGAGTAGTGTAGAGAAAGAGAGTACATGGTGTTTTTATAGAGGGAGGGTAAGGGGGTTTTCATGTAATTAATTATTCAATGCATATTTTTTTTTCTATATTAAAAAATGTTCATTATTATTATAAATCTTTTATTTTTCACGTGATTATCCATCCTTTTCTATATTTACATTTTCTATGTTTCAGTTTTTAATATACAAAAATAAAAGCCATTTAAAAAGATTTATCATTAAGTTGGGGAGTTATTTATAAATATTCTTGCTAAACTAAATTTTTTTTACCAAATTTAATAATTTCCATAATAATAGTTAATATTAAATTTATTTGTAAGAGGATAAAATTGGTAATAAATTCTTCATAACATATTGGGCAACAAATTAATGATTTCTCATATGTGTTTGAATATATTTTTAGATTGATCCATGTTGAAAAGAGAAAAAGAATGTGATAAGTATAGAGGTGTAGGTAGGAAAAAGAAAAACGGGACATAAGTAAGAGAGGATGAAGATAAAGAGACTGTATAATCACCATATATATATTGTATGAATATTTATTAATATTTTCATAATGTTAATCAATGCAAAAGCATGTGGAAGGCCCACCAGGCCAAGTAGTAGTTGTAATAATGATGTTACACTAGTAATATTTTTAATTATATATTATTTTATTTAATGAATTATATCATACTTTTTTATTTAGAATCTTCTTATGTAAAAACTTCATTAGTAACAAGACTTTGACAAAAAGAATTATTAAAATTTAATAGATTAATATCTTTATATTAGATAGAAATTCAATGTTTCTGAACATTACCTTTACTTCTCTTTGCATAAGTATATTTGATTTATAATTTATAATCATAAGGCTTATGAATGGGTTATTCATGGGATTGTTTTCTTTATTGAGTAAGGATAACACCGAAGCAAAGAATTTTAATATTGGTACCATTGCTCTATTGATGGTTTAAAAATCAAGCATGCCGATTAATGGTAAGAATGAAATAATTTATCGGCCCATATCTTTAAAATTCTTCTTATTGACTATCTTAATAGATATTATTCAAAACAATAATAAAAAATTATATATTTAATTGTTGAATATGAATTTATCTCAAAGTTATAAAGGTGTTATGAAAATAAATATAAATAACGATTAATGTGATCTTCTTCTTAATGTTAAATTTTTTTCATGTAATAATAATAATATTAAATTATTTATTAGTCTTAAGAAAAAAAATGGGGATAGTGAACAACAAAATAAAAGTAATTGAATAATTTATATGACATTGAGTATTAAATCTGGTTATAATTTTTAAATATCTATGGGCCTCTATCCCTGTTTTAATATATACTCCTCTTTTTTTATAAGTTTCAAGTATTTTCTTTCACTTAAAATTATCTTTTTTTATAAGTTTCAAGTATTTTCTTTCACTTTTGCTTCAGACAATTCTTCCAAATTCCTAGCCAAGCTTGAGTTATGATCACTTTAGTGGACGTAGCTGTTGAATTCAGGTTTACTTGAGAACTTTTCTTTTCCTATTTTATCTTTCACTTCTTTTATCTCCAATTTCCATTTTATCTTATTTCCTTTGTCTCTTGGAAATGATTTGGCATCTAATTAATTACCATATATCTTTAAAACTTCACGATTAATAAACAATTAAACCAAATATTCTCTAAAATAAAAAATCACCAAATCAAGATAAGAAATAAGAAAATACTAATATATGAATAAAATTCGACTATGTACTTCCTAAATAATCCTAAAATGATGTCTCCAACTAAGATTAAATCATCACAAATAGGGAGACATCAATTTCATTATTTTCTAACAATTTGAAAACGATTATGATATTTCAAATAATGGTTGCATCTGGAGTTAATATGAACTTGGTTGGGAAAAGGGGGAAATACTTGCAATAATGATTTGACGCAATTTTTTGGTGGAAATTGATTGTGAACATGGGATAATCACTACTTTTTATGCTAAAACTTCAAGATTTTTATATGATTTAGAGAAGGTGTTTGATAAGAAAAACGAATACATATGAAACTTGGATGCAGTTCTCGTAAAAGGAAAAGAGAAAACTTATTACTTGAAAAAATATCATTATACTTGATATTTTTTAGGATCCCTCATATTATTATGTATCAATTTTTTCCTCTAAATGAAGTAGGATTAAAACATAATTTCTAGAGGGTGAAGATAATTACAATCTAGTGTGATAAGTGTAACAGGTGGTTAAATTTATCTAAAAAACTTTATCAAATTTTATATGAATATATTCCATGATTATTGTGATATGTGGCATGATAGTATTTAACATGTAATTATTAAAATTATTGAAGTTTTAGATGCTTTAACATAATTGGTGATTGTGTTAAATGTCACAAATTTAAAAAGAGAAAAGCATGCTAAGGAATATTTAAAGACCATTAAGAGACTGAATTATAAAAAAAAAATTAGTATTTTATGACTTAACTGGTTTTACAAAATTACCTTTAGTAGAGATGATACGTTTACACACTTATTATTTAACTCCAAAAATAATTCATAAAGTTTTTTTAGATATAATGTCGTAGTCAACAAAACAACTTGATAGAAAGACAAGAGCCTTAGGGTAAAGAATATATTTCCACTATCTTATAAAGTTATGTGAAACTAATAGGATCGCATATGAATTCAGTTGTCTTTACAAACCCCATTAAAATTGTATAGCTAAAATAATGAGTACATCGTTTAATTTAAATGGATTCTACTCTAACACATTTAGTGTTTCAATATTTGGGGAATGAGAACATATAAAACTGTTATGTGCTTAACATGTTTAACTCATAAGATTCTAGTTAAAATCCCTTTAATTATGGAAATATATTTTTCCTAACCTAAAATAATTAAGAATGTGGAGGTGATAGACCATGATTGGCCAAGAAGACTTATATTAAATCACATAAAAACAATAATTTCTAATTGTTTTAAAAGCTGTTGAATAAAAAATCCTATCCTTATCTGATAAACTCTATTGGTAATTTTAAACATGCATAAATATTTTCAAGTATATTGGTTTTTTAAAAGTTAATATTTATGTTTCATATTTGTTATTACGTCATATAGTAATAACTTACTCGTTAACACTGATACACGTGAGAACATACCCTCTAGTTTGTTGTCCTTTAGTTTTGTGATTATCCGTGATAAAAAGTGCAGGCACAATGCGCCATCATCTAATCATGTGAGCCCTTATTTTTATTACTGCGTGAACAGACAAGTTAGTGGACGAAGTGGGGGTGGATTGTGTGCCATAGGAGGGTTCATTGGTGGCATTTAAGTTGTTTGCTAAGTAAATGGGAAGGGTAAGTTGTCTAGGAACTTGGGACCTCTTAGAGGATTTTTCCATTCTTAGAGGATTAAGGGTCGATACACGGCAATCCGAACATACCCATATAGGCGTGGAGCCAACTGTATTTGAGAGGGGTCCACGGATCCACCTCCCCGTTATTTTTTTCAAAATATACAACTACCATTACAAAAATATAAGTAATTGATCTCCAAAAATGTTAAGAATCTTCATTTGGTATTCCTTAACTTTTAAATTTCTTTAATTAGATTTTAAATTGTTTAATTTGTATAATTTTTTTATTTACAAGAAAATATATATTACTTTGAATTCAAAAGGAACTTATAAACTAAGAAATTAAAAAATTTAATATCTGCACTTATATTAAAATCTTTATAAAATATAGAGACATATAGTACATTTTACGTCTCCAATTGGGAGATACTTGAATAGTTTGATTTAGAGCAATTATAGTATGCATAATATAATTTTATAAGTTGTTACATCCCTCCGAAAGATCCACCACATCCTAAAAAATGATCGTTTTATTAGCTTCCATCTTGAGAGACAAGAATAGGCCTAAACCATCATCAAAAGGATATATATAGAGGGTTTCCAGAAACAAGATGGATCGCATAATGCGCGAGTATTCAAAAGTTCTTGACTTTACGGACTGGTCGAAAAATTGCAGAACGTTCCATGCATTATCCATCAATCTAGGTGACTTATGCCTAGGTTCTAGATGGGCTCTGGTGTTATAATTCTTTACTCAGCACATGAAAATATAGTTAGGAAGGAGGTAGGGCCGTTTACTCACATGATTTCTATAATGAGAAATTTTGGCAAAATTTTCCCGACTTCCTTTAGGAAAAACATACTCATGCTTTTACTGGAAGTATATGTGATAAGCATGATATAGTGCAAGTTGAGGTGATTGATCTCAATGCTCATCACCAGAATGCAAAAACGGCTCACTTATATAGACAAGACTTTTGAACATGAAGTAGATGGAATCTCAAGTATAATAAATCACATCACATGTTAAGAAATTAAGAAAGCCCACTTATAATATAAATAATGATTTTTTTTAATTAATATTTGAACATGATCTTTTTTCTTAATATTAAATATTTTTATGTAATAATAATAATATTAAATTATTTTTTAGTCCTAAGAAACAAAATGGGGATACTAAACAACAAAACAAAAGTAATTGGATAGTTTATGTGATATTCAATATTAAATCCGGTTATAATTTTAAAATATGTATGGGCTTCTATCCCTGTTTTAATATATACTCCTGTTTTTTTTTATAAATTTCAAGTATTTTCTTTCACTTTAAATCTTTTTTCTATTTAGATCTCGTCAGCTTTCTCTCCGAATTTTTTAATTTTTTTTTATACAGATCTCGTTTGTTTTCTCTTGAAATCTCATAAATCTCATAAATAGGTTTTCATAAATCATAAATAATATTTGAATTATCAACTTACAGATCTAGATTCAGATCCAGATCCAGATCCAGTTAGCTACTATATAGCTATCATCATGGCTGGCCGCAAAGCTCAAATCACCATAAAAAAAATTCATTGATTGTATATGTTTCTACTCCTATTTTTTTCAATTGTTTTATAAATTGATTGAACCTAATTTGATTTCTATTGTGAATTTTGGGATTAGTTTTGATAATTATGTTTAATTAACTAAAATGTGTTACACAATTGTGTAGATCCTTGTTACAAATATGTGATCTAAATTATTTCATATTGCTGGAAATTTTGATTTATGATGTGTGTATTTCATTATAATTAAGAAAATCAGAATGAAGTGTCAAAAGTCTATATGTGGTTGAGTGGTTGCATCATAAAGTAGTGCTTGTAATTATTAATGTTAGTATGCATGATATAAAAGAGGAGTCATAAATTTTTGTTGAGATTTTCTTTTCTAGATACCTAAAAGTATTTCACCTTAGGTCACTACATTATGTAAAAGAATTATTATATGACTCAATGTAAGTCCAAGTTATTGGTATATGTAAATGAAAACTTGTAAATACTTAATTTTTATATAGTACTTTTACGTGTTACGATATATTAATGTGTGATTATACTGAATTTGAAAAAAACCATCTCTATCTCTATATATATATTATTAGTGTTATATTTCTTTAGTTTATTTTAGGAATTAGTATTAAAGCTGTTGTTTGAGGGTTTAATTATATGGATTTGTTATTCTTTATATATGTATCTATATATATACACATATATTATTAGTGTTATATTTTTGTAGTCAATAATAGCAATTAGTATTAAAGCATTGTTTGAGGGTTTAATTTGATGTAAACTAACCTAATATCTTTGTATGAATATCATACATATTAACTAACAATACATTTGTTTATTTTTTCAGATTGAGTTGACTATACAGTGAATAACATGATCCTTGACCATAATATTATATATTTTTAGCAAGTAATGAGTTTTCCAAGGAAAAAGATTTTACTCTTTGGTAAAGAAGAAAGAAGGTCTTGGTTGTGGTGGGGGGTTGAGAGGCCATTTGAAAATGGAGATTTGAACCGTTGTTATTCTTGGAAGTAGAGTAAGAGTAATGGTGTTGAAACATTGGGAGTGAAGTAAAAGCAGAGTAGTGTAGGAGAAAGAGAATAAATGGTATTTTTATAGAGGAAGGGAAAGAGGGTTTTCATGTAATTAATTATTCAATGCATCTTTTTTTTCTATATTAAATAAATGTTCATTATTATTATAAATATTTTATTTTTCACGTGATTATCCATCCTTTTCTATATTTATATTTTCTATGTTTCAGTTTTTAATATATAAAAATAAAAGCCATTTAAAAAGATTTATCATTAAGTTGGGGAGTTATTTACAAATATTCTTGCTAAACTAAAAAAATTATACCAAATTTAATAATTTCCATAATAATAGTTAAAACTAAATTTATTTGTAAGAGGATCAGATTGGTAATAAATTCCTCATCACATATTGGGCAACCAATTAATGATTTCTCATATGTGTTTGAATTTATTTTTAGATTGATCCATGTTGAAAAGAGAAAAAGAATATGATAAGTATAGAATGTGTAGGTAGAAAACAGAAAGATGGGACATAAGTAAGAGAGGATGAAGATAAAGAGAATGTATAATCACCATATATATATATATATTATATATATATTTTACTAATATTTAATAATTTTTTCATAATTTTAATCAGTGCAAAAGCATGTGGAAGGCCCACCAGGCCAAGTAGTAGTTGTAATAATGATGTTCGTAACGATTATAAACACTAGTAATATTTTTAATTATATATTATGATATTTAATGAATTCTATCATACTTTATTATTTAGAATTTTCTTATGTTAAAACTTCATTAGTAACAAGGCTTCGACAAAAAGAATTATTAAAATTTAATAGATTAATATCTTTATATTAGATAAGAAGTCAATGTTTCTGAACATTACCTCTACTTCTCTTTGCATAAGTGTATTTGATTTATAATTTATAATCATAAGTCTTATGAATGGGTTATGCATGGGATTGTTTTCTTTATTGAGTTAGGAAAACACTAGAGCAAAGAATTTTAATATTGGTACCATTGCTCTATTGATGGTTTTAAAATCAAGCATGCCGAGTAATGGTAAGAATGGGATAATTTATCGGTCCATATCTTTAAGATTCTTCTTGTTGTCTATCTTAATAAACATTATACAAAACAATAATAAAAAATTATATATTTTATTGTTGAATATTAATTTATCTTAAAGTTATAAAGGTGTTATTAAAATAAATAACAATTCAAATATTGCTCATACAAGCATTTATCTAGAGAAGGCCTTTGGTAGCTATATATAAGAAGTCTTTTCCCATATAAACCACACCACCAAAGAGAATAAAGAAAAAATCTCTGATAATTTACCCTTTCCAAACTCGTTTGTGTTGAAAATATTATTTTGGTAGTTCGAGCAATACACAACACTCATTTAGAGCGTCCATTTTAAATAAGGTAGTAGCACTCATAACTTGGGGAATGACTAGTGTATACACACCCGGCACCGTAAATCATTTTTTGGTCTTGTCCTTGCTACTACAGTGTCAACTTTAGGTTCTTTAACGTTAAGTTTTCCATTTTCTTTTATTTTATATTTTCAATTTTATTTCTTGTGTCGCCTAAGGTGTGATGAAAATATGATAAATAAATACGGATAATGATGCACTAACACCCTAGACTAAACATGGTACTCACTGCAAGTATCACAGATCGTATGCAAGTTTCGCTAGTAAGAAAGATTCGTTCCATAGAGAGTTAATGTGTTATGCTTATGGGTAATAAATTCAAGAAGCAATTAATAATTAAAAGAAATTAAAAACAAATAAATATTATGATTGATGATATTAATGATTAAACTAAATAAAATAAAGATGAGTAAATAAATATGGAAGAAATAAGATGAGAAAATATAGCTCAGGTTTTGCTAGTATACACTAATCCTTCAAATTCTTCGACTAGTTAATAAGGATAATAATAGCTCTTAGATAAGTAGTCCGAATTCTAAATTCTTTCCTACCCCCTTCCGGGTGGACTAGGGTGGCGACCTCACAATCACGAGGAGACTTAACTAAGGTGCTCCTATGCCACTAGGTTCTCAGAAGAGACTGGTCTTCTAATGATGATCGGTGACGTGATCAAACCCTAATGACTATCTAGTTAGGCAAGCCTTTCCGGATAAATACCGCACACTAAACGTTTGTGTGGGGTTTCAATATTTAGACACCCCTTCCGGGTGACCATCTAACTACTATTAGCATAGCCCTAAATTGATCATTTAAGACAGACAATAAATCAAAGCACATAAAACAAATATATGGTTAAGCAGGTAGAATCAATTTAAAACAGTTCTCCCAAAAAAACGTAGATAGAAGAAAATAGAATTCATAGATTATACATATGCAAAACCAAGCTATGGAAAAATTTGTTCATACTATAAAGAAATAAACTAAAATAAGATACATACTGTCAACTTACTCTCTTGAATTATCTCTAATGATGAATAAGCTTAAGGACTAATTGTGGGAGGTAAGGACCTGTTTACAATAGTAAAAGGGTGTATTCATAGGAGTTCAGGAAGCTCTAGTTCGGATTCTTGGAGTAGAAGGCAAGTGATAGGACTCTTTTCCAAATTAAATTCGTAACCCTAAAATATAGAAAAGGTAATAAACTGTTACTATCTGGTTTTGGCTGTAACTTCTTCAATATTGCTCTGATTGACGCGTTCTTTATATCTAAACTGATTGACTTGGAAAGCTCTACACTTTTTCCTGAGACCATTATTAGAAATTCTCAGCCAAGCTTGAGTTATGATCAATTTAGTAGACGTATCTGCTGAAAATTCAGATTTAGTTGAGAACTTTTCTTTTCCTATTTTTTCTTTTACTTCCTTTATCTCTTTGAATTAATTTGGCATCTAATCAATTACCATATATCTTTAAAGCTTCCCTATTAATACATAATTAAACCAAATATGGTCTAAAAACAATAAATCACCAAATCAAGACAAGAAATAAGAATATACTAATATATGAATAAAAATTGAGTAAGTACTTCCTAAATAATCCTAAAAGATTGTCTCCGACTAAGACTCAATCATCATAAATAGGGATACATCAATTTCATTATTTTCCAATAATTTGAAAACGATTATGAAATTTCAAATAATGGTTGCATCTGGAGTTAATGTGAACTTGTCGGGGAAAAGGAGATAATACTTGCAATAATGATTTGACGCAATTTTTTGGTGGAAATTGATTGTGAACATGAGAGAATCACTACTTTTTATGCTAAAAATTCAAGATTTTTATATGATATAGAGAAGGTGTTTGATAAGAAAAACGTATACATATGAAACTTGGTTGCCGTTCTCGTAAAAGGAAAAGATAATACTTATTACATGAAAAATCTCATTATACTTGATATTTTTAGGATCCCTCATATTATTATGTATCAATTTTTTTTTCTCTTAATGAAGTAGGATTAAAACCTAATTTCTAGAGGGTGAAGATAATTATAATCTAGTGTGAGAAGTGTAACAGGTGGTTCAATTTATTCAAAAAACTAAATATTATATAATTATATTCTATGATTATTGTGAAATGTGGCATGATAATATTTAACATCTAATTGTTAAAATCATTGAAGTTTTAGATGCTTTAACATAATTGGTGATTGTGTTAAATGTGACAAATTTAAAAAGATAAAGCATGCCAAGGAATCTTTAAAGACCACTAAGATAATCAATTATTAAAAAAAAT